>OY728127.1:1270666686-1273166686 GCA_963277665.1 Viscum album
GGTGTTGCGTATATCACAAGATAATTTTGGAGTAGCGTACAACACAAGACATTAAAAAGAATATTTTTCATAAAATATCAGGGTGTTACAATTCA
Organism: Viscum album; assembly: GCA_963277665.1. Taxonomy (NCBI): domain Eukaryota; kingdom Viridiplantae; phylum Streptophyta; class Magnoliopsida; order Santalales; family Viscaceae; genus Viscum; species Viscum album. Next base: position 1,270,666,782 of record OY728127.1, read on the forward strand.
TGAATGTAGTTTTAGTATGGGTAAAATTGTGTTGATTATAATGAAATAAACACATATATATAAGTATATGTATGTATGTATGTATGTTTTTATGTTTCTATATTTATAACATTTATATTTTATTAATTAATGGTTTTATTTTAAATTTTATCCCTATGCTAATTTTTTGAGAGATTAATTGTTTATCAAAGGGGTTGCTTGTGTTTTCATAAGATGGCATTTTATGTGTATTCTACACATATATATATATATCTGTGTGTGTGTGTGTAATAACACATATGAATTTAAATTTATTTGTTAAAGAGGGTTAATAATTATTTGAAAAATCTATAAACAATGTTAAATTATTATTAATTTACCATTTTATGTTTTATGTTTATGTGTACCCTTAATCTAAATGATAATAATTATCATTTTATTTGAAAAAACTAAAAAACCTATTATTTTATGTACACAATATATTATTTTATGTGTGAAAATTTATTCTCACCTCTTGGTATGACATCCATAATTAGTTATGGCCATCATCTAATTTAAAAATCTCACACCTTGTATTTTAGAGATCATGTATGTAGTTATTTCTTTAGCCTTTTTATTAGTGCATTGAATATAAAGAAATTACTTTAAACTATGGGATTAATATTTCATGAAGCTACATTAAATGATTTATGATTAGTTTGATGGGATATTTTGTTACCCATCACATCATTACTTAGAATGTCAAATAATTATGCTTACAAATTACAGAATGTTATATAAATGAAATATGTATATATAGTTTATATTTAACCCCATTTATATGAGGAATTCATTGGACTTACAAAGTGTTGGGTGGGACCCACTATAGTAATTCGGTGCATCAGTATGTATCATGAGACAAACTAGGGTCTTGCCATGAGGACATTATTGTATGGTTGTGATGCCCCACATTATGAATTCCCTCAAGGAATGCATTAAACCTTGAATGTGACGAGTGAGGCCTTCTATAGCCCCTCAATGCATCATTAGGTCTCATGAGACAATCTAGATTGGGTTTTTACACTTTGGTGTATGGTCTTGGCCTGAGGCATTGATTGAATGGTTATAAAGACCAACATTTTTCATCTCCTCATTATGAATCTAGTATTTGACCTTCCATGTGATTATTTTACTAGTAGAATATCTGTGTTTAAGATTCATTTTCTTATGAACATTTATATGGATTTATTTAATAACTTGTATTCCTTCTTTTTGATTCTCAAAATTATATTTTCCAAATTTACATGTTATAATGATTTATATTTGTGTATATAGTTATATTTATAAAAATTAATTTATAATGATGGATTAATATTCTGTTTCCAATTTATAAAAAAATGTTATAAATTGATATATCATTAAATTTTTTTCATTTATTTGTTAAATGATAATTGGTATCGATTAATGTGAAAACTATGAGTAAGTATTATTTCTTGTGAAATTTTGAATCTGCACCCATGGTGTGTTATATATAATTATGTATAGCCATTATCTAATTTATAAATAGAATTCAATGAATTTTTATTCAAGTGAAGAAATATTTTTTTAATTATTTTATTTGAATATTTTTTATAAGTATAGTATTTTTTTGAAAGTGGGTTTTCCAAAAAAATGATTTTATTAACTCTTGAAAAATTATGATGACAAGGTATTTTCTATTTATTAAAATGATTTAGTGTATGTATTTTATTTCAAGGAAATTTTTTAATAGAATTCAATCATTACTTTTAATACCCCTTACTGTGCATTTTAATTTCTCTCCCAATGTTTAAATTCATTTTTTCAGGTTTAGTAGATTTTTCAGTTATGTGCTTTTCATTATGGAGGTAGCAGAGTGAAGTCTATATTTGTACAGTTTTGAGGAATTGTGATAGTTGTATCTAATTATCTAGAACCTAGACTGGTAAAGATCCTATGTTTTCTAATGTGATGTGTAATTATTCCATTCCATTTATATTTTTTTACACAACAAATTTCTGCACCGACTCTAGGAAACTGAGGTCGGGGTGTTGTTTTTGGTATCAAAATAATGGTCTAGTTAATTTTGAAAAAAAAGAAATAAAAAAATACAATAATTAATGTATTCTTTCATAAGTAAAATTGTTTTCCTAAATTTTTAGATAGAATACAAGAGATCGCCACCCAATATTTTGTCTCTTCCTTCTGAGTTACATGAGACTACAATTTTTAAATCATGTTCAGATGAGTATGAGACATTTTTAGACTCATGATTATCCTACAAAAGCTTTTATCGGATAGTAAGCAACTCAAATATCAACTAATTCATCAGATGAGAGGGATATGTCTATTTCATTATGGTGTATGCACAACAGGAATTTTATACATGTAAAGGGAAATACTATGAAGGTCTCTTAAAATGTTTTAATCTTTCCAGATATTATCTGGATTTAAAGAAATTCGAAGAAGCTACGGATGAGGGTGAACTCCATGAAACCTATATGTGTCTTGAACTGTATCATGTATGGGAAAAATTATAATATCAGACTTTTAGAAAACAAGGTATTCCGACTATTCTATAGGGACTGAGTCCATTCCATTGTCTCTGAGATTTATACCTTCCATGTATATCTTTGGAGATACTATTATTATATGCATGAAGTTGATCCTATATGCTCGAGATGTATTTGGGATAAAGAAATTGACGAAATTAAAACTACCTTGGAATTCAATTTGAGGGGAAGGACATTAGGGAGTAGTTCACAGTGTTGGATCAGGTGAAGGTATAAATTAATTTTTTCCATTCAGTTTTTTCAATTATTAATAAATTAGATGTTTGTGTTGGGACATCAAGGACAATGTCAGATGGTCTATGCTAGTGGGAACGTGTGAGTACAAGCCAATCATGAGGGATTAATTCTGTTAAGGGGGGCATTGGGAATGTGACACCTCGAACCCTAGTTGTAATTGAAATAGTTACATTATTGTTATTTTTAAAAACAAAATTTTATTTTATGATAATAAATGAATTCAATTTTGACAAACTCAATAAATAGGAAAATATGTGAAATATTGTATTTCAAAAAACACAGATATATTATATCATTACAAAGAAAAAGGACTTCTAGTACTCCATAAAACTCATAAAAAGTCCTTGAAAAACAAATGTTTCTCCACTGTGTAAAATAAGAAGACATATTTTATAGGCCTCTTCCTTTGGGTAGGCAATAGTTAAAATAATAATAGAAAGGGGAATAATAGAGATACTAAGAATAAGAGCAATGTAAAAAACCAATCTTGAAGTAGGATAAGTACACTAGTGATTTTTGTGTCCTTTAATACCCGTAGACAAGAGTATTTATACTACATTTATATGGTCATTGTAAAAATATCCATAAGAATTTAATTTTAAATGATTTTTTATGTTTTTTGAACCATTATTATTTTATAACCTTTAAGTATTTTAACCGTCAAAAAGTATAAATACTTTAAATTATTATTTTTAGTTAAATAGAAATATGGTTTTTATTGAAAATTGTTTTTAATATTTAGATTTTAAAACTAGAACAAGTGTAATTATAAAATTTTTTAGTGAGAACTATTATTAAAACCATTGGATGATTTATAAATTTAAAATAATATTTGGAATTAATAAAATTAATGACCTAAAATTTGTAATTGGATAATATAATTATATAAAATAATAATAATGGAAAAATAATTTTAAATTATTAAAATTATATACATATGTAACTTCCCAAACAACCATTGTCCATTAATTTGTCAAAATAAAGTGTTTGGGGTGTTTTGGGAGGCTATAGTAGCTCATTTCAAGAGTTTTCCAAATTTCCAGTTCTTCCATTGGTAGGTCGAGGTGTTGGTAGGTTGAGGACTCGTTAGGTTGAGGTAATTGGTAGGTCAGAGCATTAGTAGGTCAGGGAGACGCTAGGTGTAGTCCATCAGTTGTTGAGGGCGTTGGTTTGGTGAGGGTGTCGGTAGGTGTGGGAATCGATATGTTAGGTCATCAGAAGATTGGGGGCATCAGAAGGTCTAGGTGTCAGCAGGTCAGGGATTTAGTAGGTTGAGGCATCTGTAGGTCATGAAGTTGGTAGGTCAAAGCATCAGTTTGTCTGGGCATTAGTAAGTCGAGGTGTTAGTGAGTCCGGGCATTGGCGAGTCATGGCATCAGTGATTCATTTTGTCGGTGAGTCAAGGTGCTGGTGGGTTAAGCGTTGGTAGGTCATATCAGTGGCTCAACATCTATAGGTCAGTGTTAGTACCTCAACATCAGTGACTAGCTACCGATGGCTTACTGTTGGTGGCATTTTGTCAGTGACTCACTCATCGGTAACTCATTTCCAATTTTTCCATGTTTTTCCAGTTTCACCCCTCCTATGTTTTATTTTACACAAATCAAGTTCACATCCTTTTTTTTCATTTATAAATGTCTCTCAAAGAATATTAATTATTTATTTAAAATCCTAACACTCTAGGAAATTTTAAATAGTCAAACCGTGTGGTCTTTTCCATGAGCTAACTTTAATGGCCCTTGAAACCATTTCCTCTTCCATTGATATAAGTTCAGGATAATCTGTACTGCGACCTTCTATTCCGAGTGTGTTTCCATTTTATCTTTAAGCACCAAGAGCCTTCCCCTCACATAGAGTAGCATGTTGTGTCGTAGCCATCGATCTAGTTTTCTTGGAGTTTTCTTTCTACTCGCATAACCCCTATTTTGGTGTAAGGAGTAATCATTGGTCTCTTGTTGTTCCAAGTAGGTATTTCCTTCATATCACTTCTAATTCTATATCAGGCATGGTGGGTATAATGATGCCTCCTTGTGAGAATAGCTGAATGAAATTATAATGAAAAAAATAATAAGTAATTAATGAGGGGTTGGGAATATGATGATGACCAGTTCGTTTTATATTTTATTCTTGATCCATAATGTAAATCATGTGTATTGTGTTCTTATGAAAATCATGTCCATTGGTGATCCCTTTTTTCATTCCTATATGATTATGAATCACTGCTATAAGAATTGGAATTTTTTTAATCTTGTATATTATGATAAATAAATGGATTCCCCCTGATCATATATATTCGGTGATCACCCATGTTTTATCAAGTGGAAATAAATAATGAGTGATTCTAAATCTGAATAAACATTTCCTTGATGGTATGGTGATGGGTTATGTGTGGTTATGTTCAACCTTGCATATGCGTTCATAGTGTGGTGTTATGGATGGGGATATTATTGTCTGTACAGGGTAGTACGAGTGGTGTGTTGGTATCTTATATAGAGAGTTTGATTGATTATGGAATGAATTGACTTGTTATGAAATGGTATTTCATCTAGGAAGTGGTTGGGTGGTCGGGATATAGGATTGGGTTGTGTCATGATTTCAGGTTTATGGGTGTGCTGGGTGTGGTGTTGTTGTATAGCGGGGATTCTGAGTTTGGTATTGATAGGATGAATTTGGGAGGATAACTTTGAAGAAGGTTGTTGGAAGATTCATTATTTTTTTTGACTTGGAAGTGGTTGGTATGGTTGTTTCACCATATAACGTTTGATGTTTTTGGTAGTTTCTTGGGTAGGGATGGAAATAGATGAATGAATGATTTGATAATTCTGAATAAAAATTGGATAAATTAATTTTCTTCGGATATGTTTTGAGTTGGGTCTTTTAGGGAGGTAGCGTTTTAGTGACCATTATTTATAGTGGTACATGAATGTAGGGGTAACAGAAATGGTGGTTTTTTGTGTGCAGGTTATATGTTTGGAATTACAAAGGATGTGAAAACTCTCTATTACCTGTATATATAAACTTGTAGCTCCATATGTTTACTATATGTACCCCACCCATGTTGAGTACTATGTGCCAAACACCCCCATAATTATGGGTGAGTGTTTCCTTCCAAACATCTTGGTGGGAGGATGGATGCATAGTTACAGAATTTTCCCTTATCCCTATTCTAGGAAATAATCTCCCAAGACACTTTGGGCTGACTATAATAGGTTGAGGTTAAATACCAGACATATGGTATTGACTGTGTGAGATGTAGTTTGTTTCCTTGGTGTCTTCGGGATGAGGCCCAGCGATTTTCAGGTGAGGGGTGTGGTGGTTATGGCCCAGGTGTCTGTGGGAAGGATGTCATGTGGTGTGCGGCTCAGGTGTATGCGGGAATGTAGTGATAGTGGGTTTTGTGGAAGAGTGGGGTAGCATCAGGATGTTCACCATTAGGGATGAGCAGTTTACAGGTTAGTAGTGGTGTGTGGTATCCAAATATTGATGTGCATAATTCTTTTCTTTACATGACTTGTGTTATTTTGTGAGTGTGCCTTGGTGAGTTTGGGGTGGATAGTATACCTTGTTCAATGATTTTGAGTTTTCGTAGATTTCTCAAAGTGGTATTGCAATTAATCTCCCACTTGAGGACATGTGACTACGGTTTTTCCCTACTGAGTATATTTGTATTCTCACCCTACATATATAAAACTGTTTTCCGGATTCCATGGAGATTATGTGGTCCATGTTGGACATTACAAGATCAGACATTGGGGAAAGTTGATGTGTTACTTCGTAGTTTTATTTTGGTACTTAATTTGGAGTTTTATTTATATTTATAGTAGTTTTACATTAAAATTTCATGTGGGATATATTTCGGTTTCATAATATATATCTGTCTTACAGTTTTTTGCAGTTAGTACATCTTATTTATAGAACATGCTTACAATTAAAAGGTTAATGTCTCCCATTTTGTGAAATTCTTATACCCTTGGAGATGGTGGCCATGCAAGGGCATATTGGATATGATACTCACGGGTCATTATCTTTCCTTCATCTTGAGGAAGGAAGGTCTCATCATTTTCTATCCCTTCCCTCATCTTGGAGAAAGTTTTACATGATAGAACGATATCAACGGTGACGTTTGGGAGGTAGGATGGAGTTTGGAGTTAGGCACAGTGATGATTGCATGGTTTGGTAGGGAAACCATGTTAGGTGATCTTTGTGCGTGACTGGTGGAGGGTCAACCTAATATTGGAGGGTCAACAGGTTGATCCATTTGACTGGTGGAAAGTTAAACTGATAGAGGAGGTTGATTAGTGGTAGAAGAGGCTTTATGAATTCAAGTGAAAAAATCAGGTAAAGTACAAGGGTTGTGTCACAGACATGGAGATGGAGAGTTGGCTTAAAGATATGGGTATCACTTTCATCTTGACCTGGTCTCTAATAGAGTACAATGTTCTTATTGAGGTGATCCAGTTGATGGGAGTAGTGGGTCAGTTGTGGATGATTTACCCTGAGGAGATGAAGGAAACTAATGTATTATGGGAAGAAATTGAGAAAGAGTACTATGTGAAATTAATTTCATCCACAATGAAAGCCAAGAAGAGGCCATAACTACTCTCCTTCCATCATGGGTGTTTTTCATTGATGTAATTGGGGATCATGTTCATGGATACCCTATGTTTTTCTCTTGATCTCCTCTCTGATGAGGTGTCTTGGGTGAGGTGCATATAGGAGGCACTCCATCCTAATATTTAGTATATGGTTACTCCCTTCACTATACTGACATACAAAGAGGTTCAGAGGAAGGATGTGGTAGTGGAAAGGATGAAATCAAGATGTGGTCAACCATGAGAGGGATGTAACTGATCCATTAAAAGGGGAAGTCCATCAGTAATAATTCTCAAAAGTCAGGGCCTTATAGGATTGGGCTAGTGGGGAGCCAACCCCATCAGTTTCTATTCCAACCCTCTGGTCCTCACCCTTTTCCCATGGGATTGGGGATGAGGTATTTTTCTTACAGAGGTTGTGGGACCTCCAAGGACAGTTCCCAACTCGAGCCTAGTATGGTGGAGGCGGGATGGTTCAGCAGTCACCTCCACAGTAGTTTCCATCCTGGAATTTCCAGCAGCATGGACAGTAGTCCCCTGATCCACCAAGGGGATGATGGTATAGAAGGAGGATGACATTAGGGTTATCCTTAGGGACATCTACTTGGGATTGGTCAGGGTGGCGGCTGTCAGAAGAGGGGTAAAGTAGAAGGGTATGGGAAGTTACACACCATAGAGGTAGTAGTTATAATAGGTCCAAAGAACGTTCGAGGTACGATCAGTTTGTTTAGTACACTTTCTTGCGTCAAGTTTTATTCTAGAGCTTCTCACTCTTTCGTTTCACCCGGTATATCCCATGTGTTGGGATTGGACATAGATATAATTTCTATGCCCCCAGTTTTGAGTACACCAATTGGAGGTCAGGCCTTCTTTTTTGATGGTTTTCAGTATGTAGACTGATGTTGGGGACATATTAGTCTATTGGGGATCTCTATCTTCTACAGATGCATCCATATGATGTTATCACTGGCATCTACTGGTTATACATTGTGGGTGTTTTTATCGAATGCTTTCGGAGAAGTGTCATGTTTTTAGAAACAAAATTCCACTATGTAGATTTCTTTGGTGGGTGAAGCTATTAATAGGCATTCGACACATGAAACCACTTTTCCCTCATTTAGATAATCTATCAATGGGATCGATGGATGCTGAGATGGTGTAGGATCTTGGAGTTGTTAGAGAGTCTCTGCATTTTTTTCCAATGAGGTTGTGACTCTACCCCATCAATGTGACATTGAGTTCAGGATAGAATTATAGCCTGATGATCATCTGATCATGAAGGGTCCTTATCAGATGGGGACTTATGAGTTACGGGAGTTGCAGATTCCGATGGAAAATAAAATAAAGAAGGGTTTCAACAGAAGCAGGGTTTCATTATTAAGTGCTCCGGTATTGTTTTCAAAGAGGTAAGACAATTGTCTAAGGCTCTAAATAGACTGTCTGAGAATGAATCAAGTATCTTTCAGGAACATTTACCCTCTTCTGAGAATAGATGATCTTTTTACTAGCTTAGATGAGCATGTTGGTTCTCTAGGATTGATCTATGGTCTTGGTATCACAATTTAATTTTGAAAGAGGGTCACATCCCAAATACTACTTTTAGGCGTAGTTATGGGCACTTTGAGTTCATGTTTATATAGCTAGGTGTTACGAATGTACCGACCATGTTTATGGGTCTTATGAACTCTATCATTAATGAGTTCCTTGACTGGTTCGTCATCATATTTATCAATGACATCCTAATCAACTGGAAGTGAGAGGTGGAGCATACCGAGCAACTTAGGACTGTCCTAGAGGTCCTTTAGCACCACCAACTATATAGAAAGATGTCCAATTGAATGTTTTTTATCTGATATGCCCACTTACATTGAATGTGGTGTCCTAGCTAGGGGTAGATGTGGACCCATTGAAAGTCGAGGCAATCCTGTCTTGGGAATCACCCAATTTTTTTCCAAGGTTCAATGTTTTCTCTGTCTTACATGATAATACTGAAGATTTTTTCTAGATTACTCTTGGATAATAGATATATTGAAGGCTCCAACCAGAAAATTCCAAGATTTTGTATAGGGAGAGCATTTTCAGGAAGCATTTGACTATCTTTATGGGAATTTAGTCTGTGCTCTAGTGCTCAGGCTGCCAGACGAAGGGGTGATGTTCGAGGTGTTTTTTTATGCTTCTCATCTAGGCTTGGTGTGGGTGATGATGAAATAATGAGGAGTGTTCTCTTTTGAATTAGGGAAGTTACATACCAATGAAAATAACTATTCCCTCATAATTTTTAACTATCATCGGTCATGTTCTCACTAAATGTATGGAGACATTACCTCATTGGGGAGCACTTTATGGTCTTCAAGGATTACAAGAGCTTGAGGTATATGTTTTCCTAGTAAGACATGAACTTGTGGTAGTAGAGGTGGATGGAGTTTATCTGGGATTATGATTTTGATATCTCCCATAAAATATGAAAGGGGAATATTTTGGTTGATGCTTTGAGCAGGGAGTCGTAGGAGGAAGTGGTTTGTGAATCTGAAGATGATTTTATGGTGATGGGGGAGTTGGCTTCCTTGCACATAGATATAGGAATGGATGGTGTTAGAGGCCCTCTATTTTAGATGATGGTATAGTCATCTCTATGGAAGATGATGGAGGAGTCTCAGTGGGAAGGATCAATGGTAAAGGTGATGAATGATCGCTTTGTCATAGGTGATTCTCCGTAGGGGAGGATGGAGGATGGTCAGAATCATATTTTGTTCCATGGGATGTTGTTTGTTCCATTGGAAATGGGTGAGGATGTTTTTTGTGAGTTTCAAAGATCACCCCTATAGGTACACCTAGAGGTTTCCATGATGTAACGAGGATTTAGGGAATAGTTTTGGTGGCCCGGGATGTAGTGGGTAATGGTGGAGTTTAGGGAATAGTGCATTGTGTGCCAGTAAGTGAAGGTTGATCATCATTTTCTTGGTGGTTTTTTGTAGCACCTAGATCTCCCCGAGTCGATGTGGGTTGACATCTAGATTGACTTTTTTTCATCTGATTACTCAGGGATACTGGAGGATGTGATTCTATTTGGATAGTAGTGGATTGGTTTATGAAAGTAGCTCAATTCATACCAATCAAGGAGTCTAGCACAGTTGATTTCTTAGCACAGGGTTTTGTGGATGTGGTGGTGTAGGTGCAAGGAGTTACAAGATCCATTCTCTCATATCATGATATGTTTTTTACGTGAGTCTATAGGGGATTGCATCATTCCTTTGTCACCTAATTAATCCTCAACACTTGTTTCCACCATCCGAATGATGGAAAAATAGAGAGGACCATCCAGGTGATGGAGGAAATGTTATAGTCACGTGTTCTAGGCTTTAGGGGGTTTTGGGTGTGACACTTCCCCTTAGAGTTTTATTAAAATAATAGATATCACTCTTCCATTGTTATGGATGCATTTACTACTGTATACCAGAGGTCTTTTCATTCAACCTTATGCTAGATGAAAGTTGGGTAGGCTTCTATTCTTACTCCAAAGTTGGTGCAGAGTACGACCAAGAAGGTGCATCTTGTCCATGAGAGGACAAAGACACAACAGGACCAGAAGAAGTACTATGTTTATAACTATAGAATTCCATTGGAGTTAGAGTATTGGGACTATTTATTCTTGAAGGTTTTCCCTCGATGTGGGCATTAGAGTTTCAGTAGAGGGAGTAATCATTCTCCCAGGTTGAACATACCCTTTAGTTGTTGAGACGACTTGGTGAGGAGCCATATAAACTGACATTTCAAGTATAGTTTGGGAGGGTCCACAACATATTTCATGTCTCCCATATCTTATGGTATCTTCACAATTATTCCCATGTCATTGATTTGGTAGAATTGGATATTGTGGATAATGAAATGTTCGTGGAGCGAACAGTGGGGATCCTGGTTCATCGGAAGTAGGTGTTGTGTGAAAGGACCATTCCCTTGGTTCTATCATTATGGATGCATGGTGGCCTGGAGGAGAGTATTGGGTGTTATATATGTATATGTGTGCCTATTACCTAGAGTCGTTTGGTGTTTTTCTCATTTGTTTGTCTTTGTGATGTAATGCATGACACTTATTTTCTATTAGATGACTTTTTTCCATATTATGTGACATACAATAATGTCCTAACATATGAGGAGGGGAGGACTTGATCCCTAATCAAGATAAATTAATGAGGATGAGACTAAACCCATGTGGGTGAGTTAGTACTACCCGCCGCAGATTGTATCTTCACATTGGGAAGGAACTCCATAATTCAAATCTTCTGGTAGTGTGACTTTTGGTGATTGTATAGTTTTTTTATGGTTGTATGGTTGGAAAATCTTGTAGGAGGTGTTCATGGATATTGAGGTTATACTCCAATGAGGTTGTTTATCCCTGAGAGTTATCTTATGTGGTGGTGGTTCAGACCCCTCTTTCTTCTGGGATTGGTTTTGAATTCTCGAGGGTGAGAGTAGTTTGAGAGGTCTCTGAGGTAATGGCTCGTACCTCCATGGTCCATTACTTTTTCAAAATCTAGTGTGTGGGGTGTTCTGGGATTAAAGAGTATCTCATTTCAAGAGTTTTCCAAATATCATGTTTTTTCATCGGTAGGTTGAGGCATCGATAGGTCAAAGCATCGGTTGGGTCGGGCAATGTTAGGTCAGGGCATCCGTAGTTTAAGGGCATTTGTAGGTCAGGTTTCCAGTAGGTCAAGGTAATCACTATGTAAGGGAATTGGTAGGTTAAGGTCATTCGTAGGTCAGGTCATCCATATGTCGAGGCTTCGGTAGGTCAGGGCATCAATAGGTAAAGGCATTAGTAGTTCAATAGTGTTGGTAGATCAAGGAATTGGTAGGTTAGGGCATCTATAGGTCACAGTGTCGGTAAGTCAAGGTGTCTTTAGGTGGATGCATTAGTAGGATAGGGAATTAGTAGGTCGAGGTGTTGGTGTGTCAGGGCGTTAGTGAGTCAGGATGTTGCTGAGTTAGGGCCTTAGTAAGTAAGGGCGTCATTGATTCTGGGCATCAGTTAGTCAACTGTCACTAGGTCACATCGGTACCCCAGCATTGGTAGGTCAACGTCGATAGCTCAGTGTCCAGGACTCACTGTCGGTGGCTCACTGTCTATGGATCTCTGTCGGTGGCTTACTATCGATGACTAACCCATCAGTTACTCATTTTTAATTTTTCCAGTTTTCCCAGTTTCATCCCTCTTATGTTTTATTTAATATATATCATGTGTAAATCATTATTTGTGTGTTTGTAAAGTAATTTCAATGGATATTGATTATATCATTAATATCCTAATGCTCATGGGAGATTAAAATAGTCAATCTGCGTGGTCTTGGCCATGATCTGACTTTAATGGTCCTCGAAACCATTTCCATTGACGTTGATATACGATCTAGATTTTCTAAGCTAATACATTTTCTTCCCAGTTTGTTTCCATTTACTCGTGGTGAACCAAGAGCCTTACCTTCCTTTGGAGTCGTGTGCTGTGACGTAGCTATTGATCCAGTTTTCATGATGTTTTCCTACTTCTCATGCACCCCCTGTTATGGAACAAGGAGGAATCATTTGTCGCCTATTATTCCAAGTGGGGATTTCCTTCATGTATATTTTAATTGTGTATCATGCGGGTTGGGAATATTTATTTCCCCTTGTGATAATGGATGAATCAAAGATTAATGAAGATGATAATAAGTAATATGTGAGGGGATGTGAAGATGATGAAGACCAGTTTGTTTTGTATGTTATCCTTGATCCCATTCATGAATCATTTGTGTTGTGTTCATTTGAAAATCATGGCCATTGGTGGTCTCTATTTTCATACCTATATGAATTTGAACCTCTAATTTATGAATTGTAATCTGATTAAACATGTATATTTAGTTAAATAAATGGATTCCCTATGATATAATCTTTTCTGTGATCACCCATGTTTTACCAAGTGTAATTAATGAATGAGTGATGATAAATATAAATAAACTTTTCCATGTTAGTGGGGAAATTTGATGTGTGTCGTTATGTTCGGCCTTTCATTCGCATTGGTAGTGTGGTGTTGTGGATGGGTGGGTGATTATGTGTATGGGGGGGTTCATGTGGTTTGATGGTATTTCAGGCTAAGAGTTTGATTGACTGTGCAATGGATGGACTTTTTATGTAGTCGGATTGCATCTATTTAGTGGTTGGATAGAGGGGATACATGAATAAGTTGTTTCATGATTTCATGTTTATTGGTGTGCTATATGTGGTGTTATTGTGAAGTGGGGCTACCAGGTTTGTTTGTGAGAGGATTAATTGGGAAATATAATTTTGAAGAAGGTTTTTGGCAGTTTCATTCAAATGTTTGACTTGGAAGTGGTTGATATTGTTGATTCACCTTATAATGTTAGAAGTGTTTTTTAGTTTCCCAGGTAGGGATGGAAATAAATTAATGAATGATTTCATAATGAAGAATGATTATTGGTTAAAGGAATTGTTTGGGTGTATGTTTCGAGTTGGGGCTTATAGTGAAGGGGCATTCAAGTGACCATTATTTGTGGTTGTATTTGCATGTTGGTGTAACAGAAAAGGTTTTTTTTTTTGAGTGGGAAGGGTGTATGTTTTTAATCCCATAGGATGGATTAAGTGTTTGTTACTAATATATATAAACATTGTAGTTCATCATTATTTCTATATTCACTCCACCTATGTTGAGCACTATCTGCTGAACACCATAATAATTATGTGGGACAATGCCTTTCGAAACATCTTGGTGTGAGTGTGGATGGAAGCTTACTAACTTTACCCTGATCCCTCTTATAGGAATTTATCACCCAAGGATATTCAGGAAGGATGTAATGTCTTGAGGTTTAATACCATACATATGATATTTTCTATGTAAGAGGTGGTATGTTTACCAGGTGTCTTCGGGACGAGGTCCATGTTTTTTCAGGTGAGAATTCTGGTGGTTGTAACCAAGGTGTTAGTGGGTAGGATGTGATGTGGTGTGCATCTAAGGTTTTTGTGGGAAGGTTGTGAAAATGGGTCTTGTGGATGAGTGTGGTAGTGTTAGGATGTTCGTAGTCAGGGATGAGAAGTTAACTAGTTTGAAGTGGTGCATGGTACCCAGATATTGTTGTGATTATCACTTTACATTACATGGATTGTGTTATTTGGTGATCGTTCCTTGGTGTTGTTGGGTTGATATTACTCCTTGTTAGAATCTTTTGAGTTTATGTTGCATTCTCATAGGGGATTTAGTATGCTTCTACCACTTGTTCATGGGTGACTTTTGTTTACCATACTTAGTATACTTTTATGCTCACCCTACGTATATAAAACTGTTTTCAGGTTTCTAGGAAAATTTCATAGACAATGATGTACCTTACTAGACTAGATGTTAGGGATGGTTGATTTTTCAATTGATACTTTTATTTTCATACTTACTTTGGATTTTTCTTTTTTATTTCTAGTAGTTTTACATTAAACATTCATGTAGGATGGATCTTGGTTTCTTTATATATCTCTATATTGGAGTTTTTTTATGCTAATATATCTTATATCCTGATCTCCGATACTATAAAAAGGGAAATGACACCCATTTTTTGTGAGATTTATATACCCTTTTTACTAGTCTGCACCCCAGGTCCTATTAGAGGCAGGACTTGGGGGTCATTATCTCTCCCTCATCTTGTGGAAGGAAGGTATTCACATGATGTTATACCTTCCCTCATCTTGAAATAGGTGGTTCATGACATAATGGTATTACATGGTATTTTTGAATGGTAGGATGGAGTTTGGAGTTAGGCACTGTGAAGATTTCTTGTTTTGGTACAGAAATAGTGTTAGGTGATCTTGGAGTGTGACATAGGCCACCGAAGACCAACTAGGAGATGGGATTTTAGGGTACTCTTTGATCTGATGCAAGGAGTCTGAGCTTACTGAACAACTATGTGGGGAAACACTGTTTTCGGGGTAGAGATGATAGGAAGGGTGCATGCATCATGATGACCTGTGTTCTGGTTTTTTTGGAGTTTTCATGAAATTAAAATAAATTAATTTTTAAAATTAATTTTAAGAGAAAATTAAATACTAACTAGGCTTAAGAGTTTTTTGATATGGATCTTGGACATCTCCCATGTGTTGTACGGGTAGTGGAGGGTCAGTAGGATGACCCAGTTGACCGTCGGTGGATCAATCTAATGGAGAAGAATGATCACTAGAATAAAACGATTCATGATTTCTAGTGGAAGACTCTGGGAAAGTAAAAGGGTAGTGACTCAAACATAGAGATAGAGAGTTGGATTGAGGAGTTAATGCTTACTTTCTGCTTGATCTAGGATATAATAGAGTACTAGGTTCCTCTAGCGGTAACCAAGAAGAGGGTAGTAGTGCGTTAATGGTGGATGATTTACATTAGGTAGGGGAAGGAGCCTAATATTTTATGGGATGACATTGAGAAATATTTCTAGGAATAATTCCTTTCTTCTGCAATGAAAGATGAGAAGAGGAAGGAGATACTCTCCCTCTAGAAGGGGGGCTTTTTTCTGAAGGAATTGGGGATCATGATCAAGGATCTCCAAAAAAAATTCCAAATTTATTTCCAATGGGGACTCTTGGCCGATAGACATAGAGTATGACGTCTATTATTCACTTCATAATGCATTTACTCCATTCACCCTACTGATGTACATAGTGGTTTGGAAAAAGGATGAGGTAGTGGAAAGGATGACCTTATAAAGAGGTCAGTTGATAGAGGGAAGTCACCTGAGCTCTTCAAAGGGAAAGGCCATCAGCAGCAAGTCTCCAGCATCAAGGTCTTCCTATTTTCTACTAGAGTGGAGCTGAACCCACCAGTTTTAGTTTTGACCCTTTGGTCCTCAACCATTTCACACGTTCCTGAGGCCAAGGTTTTTTCATCACGGAGGCTATGGTAACCTCCACGGACAATAACCAACTCGAGCTCGGTATAGTGGGGGTGGGAAGGTTCGACGCTCTCCACTGTAGTAGTTTTTAGATAATAATTTCATATTGGAGGGACAACAAGCCTCTACTCTACCCAGGGAGGATGGCGTAGGAGGGGGAAAACATCAGGGTTCTACTTAGGGTTCTCATCTAGGGTGTGGTTGGAGAGGCGTCTAACAGACTAGGGGTAGAGGATTTTGGCTTGGGAAGTTGCACACCGAAGAGGTAGTAGTTCCAATAGGGCCGAAGATCATTCAAGGTATGATCAGTTTGATTAGTACAGTTTACTATGCCTTTTTTGATTTTGGAGCTTCACACTCCATTATTAATGTTGATGTATCCCATGTTATGGGATTGGAAATAGAGGTACATTCCCTGACCTTGGTGTTGAGTACACCCGTCTGAGGTCAAACCAGTATTTTGATGTTTTTGGGGGTGTAGACTAATTTTTGGGCCACTTCAGTCCAGGGAGGATCTCTATTGGCTAAAAAAGAATCCATACATTTCTATCCTTGGAATCGACTGGTTTTACCTTATGATTGATATTATCAACTACTTATAGATAAGAGTCATATTTTTAGACATATAATGCAATCGTGTTGCTTTTGCAAGCAAGCAGAGCTGTTAGATTGGTAGCTGATATGGGGTGCCTCTTTTTTCCATGTTATCTGAGAATTTAGTGGGATCGATGGTGGAAGTTTCGGGAGTTGTCATAGTGTTTCAGGATGTCGTCCCAAAGGAGTTTCTAACTCTACCCCCTTGACGTGAAATTGAATTCAAGATATAAATACAACACATTTCTTATATGATCTCGATGGATCCTTATCGAATAGAACCTTTTTAGTTACAAGAGTTTTAGATTTAGAATGATGATCTAACGAAAAAGTGTTTCATTCAAAACAATGTGTCTCTATGGTGTGTTCCTATATTTTTTGTGATGAAAGAATATAGTTTTCTGAGGCTCTTCATAGACTACTGGAGACTTAATTTTGTAATGGTCAAGAACTGTTACCCTCTCCCGACAATAGATGATATTTTCATCTAGCTAGGGGGAGAAGGTTGGTTCTCTAAGATCGCTCTGTAGTTTAGGTATCATCAGTTAAGGGTGGATGTGTTTGACATCCGGAATACTACATTCATGTGTATGTATGGGCACTTCAAGCTCGTGGTTATGTTATTTGGTGTAATGAATGAACTAGTTGCGTTCATATGGATTATGAACTCTTACTTGGGTCTATTCCTAGACTAGTTCATCATTGTCTTCCTTGATGACATCCTAATCTACATGAAGTCAGTGGAGGAGAATACCCAACATATCAGGATTATTGTAGAGATCCTTTTTCACCACCAGCTCTACAGAAATTTTTTCAAGTGCATGTTTTGGACATGAGAGTTCAACTTCCATGGACATGTGGTGTCTCAGAAGGGTGTTGCAGTGGACTCATCAAAGGTTGAGGATGTCAACTCATGGGAACCACCTAAGAATATTGAATAGGTTCAAAATTTTATTAGTATAGAAGGCTATTATTGGTTATTTGTACCTGATATCTCTCAGGTATCATCTCCGTTGACGCCTCTGACCAGAATATGCCAAGTGTTTTTGTGGGGCGAGTAGTGCTAGGTAGCATTCGATTATCATAAGGGTAAGTTGGTCGGTGCACCATTTCTCAATATTCCAATGGAATGGGTGATGTTTGTTGTGTTTTTTATGATTCCAATCTAGGATTGGGGTGTGTGCTGATGTAACAGCATGGAATGACCTCATATGGGTCTTGCCAGTTACATCCCCATAAAATAACTATTTCACCCATGATCTGGAACTATCAGTGGTTTTTTTCTCACTAATTCTATGGATACAATACCTCATTGGGGAGCTCTTTTTGGTCTTCATGGATAAAAAGTTAGTTATGTACATATTTTCCCAACAATACCTGAACATGTAGAAGTGGAGGTGGATGAAGTTTCTCCAGGATTAAAATTTTGAGATCTTTTACACCTAAGGAAAGGAGAATGTTTTAGATGATGCTTTGAGAAGGAATCCATAGAAGGAAGTTTTTTTGAAATATGTAGATCCTTGGAGGGTGATGGAGGAGTTGGATGCCTTGATCATAGATGCATGAATGGATGGCGGAAAAGGTCATCTGTTTCAAATGGAGGTACAGTCATCTCTGAGGAAAAATGTGGGGGAGTCTCAGTGGTGAGACTCATAGGTAAAGGTGATGTCTGATTTCTTAGACTAGGGTGATTTACCAAAGGGATGGTCAAAATATTGTTAGAATCAGAAGATGTTCTGTGTGAAGCTGCTTGTTCTAGTGGAAATGGGTAATGAATTTCTCAATGAGTTTTATAGCTCAACCCTAGCGGTAAAACTGGGAGTTTCCAAGATGTACTAAGGCATGAAGGAATAGTTCTGGTGGCCCGATATGAAGCGGGAAGTTGATTATTTTTTGTTATAGTTCTTAGTGTTCCATCAATTTATGGTTGATCATCGTGTTCCAAGTGGTTTGTTGTGGCCCCTATATGTACCTAAGTGGAAGTGGGATGAGATCTCGATAGACATCGTCATAGAATAACCCATGTCTTATGGAGGATGTGACAATAATTGGGTGTTAGTGGATAGGTTGATAAAATCAAATCACATATTATCGATTAAGGAATAAATTATAGTATATTTCTTAGTAAGGAGGTATGTGGATGAGGTGGTGCATCTGTGTTGAGTTCCATTTTCCATCGTATTAGATCGAGACACATTTTTTATGTCATGATTCTAGAAGCGATTTAATTATGCCTTTGGAACCCAGTTACTCCTCACCATAGCTTTCCATATTCTGATAGATGGACAAATAGAGAGGACTATCCAGATGTTGGAGGACATGTTACATGCATGTGTTCTATAATTTATTGGGTTTTTTGGGCAACTTTTCCCCATGTTAGTGTTTTCTTACAGTAATATATATCACTCTTCCATTTGTATGTCTCTCTTAAAATCTATATACGGGAGGTCATTTCATTCACCCATATACTGTATGGATGTTGGGGAGGTAGATATTCTTGGTCTAGACATGGTTCAAAGTAAGATAGTGAAGGTGAAGCTTGTCTATAAGGGGAAGAAGGCAGCACCAGACCACTAGAAGTCATATGCCAATCGCTGGATGAATCCTTTGGCGTTCAAGGTTGGGGACCACATATTCTTGATGCTTTAACTCGAGGTGGGTATTGGAGGTTTGTTAGGGGGAATAAGATTTCTCTTAGGTTCTTAGGACCTTTCGGGGTGTTGGGATGAGTTGGTGAGGTGGAATATTAGCCGGAGTTTCCACTGTAGTTGGCGATGGTCCACTACGTCTTTCATGTTTCCTAGAATCATTGGTATCTTCACGATTACCCTCATGTCATTTATTAGGGAGAGTTTGATATTGAGGATGACACTACATTCATGGAGCAACCATTGGAGATCCCAGATCATTGGTAGAAGGTTCTTCATGGAAGGTATGTTCCCTTAGTTCATGTGTGGTGGAGGCATGGTGGTCTGGAGGAGAGTACTTGGTAGAAAGAGACGTAGATGTGTGCCTAGTACCCAAAGCTGTTTTGAGTTTTCTTATTTGTTTTACTTTTTGATTTAACACATGAACCTTGTTTTCTATGAGTTTATTTGTTTCTTTATTTTATGACATATGATAATGTCCTAATGTATGAGGAGGGCTGGACCTAATCCCTAATCAAGATGCATTAATGCAGATGCGATTAAACCCATATGGGAAAGTCAGAGCCACCCAAAGAAGATTGTATCATGACATGGGGGAAGGAATTTCTTGATTCATATATTTGGGCATTGTGGATTTTGGTGATTGTGTGGTATGTGTTGTGGTTTTTGGGTTGGAAAATATTTGAGGAGGTGTTCTAGGATGTTTATTTTTTACTAAAATGTGGTGGTTTATCCTTGAGTGGTGTCTTATTTGGTGGTTGTTCAGATCCCACTTTCTTCATGGTTTGTTTTGAATTATTGAGGGTGAGAATAATTTGATAGTTATATGTTGTAATGGTCTGGACCTCTGTAGTCCATTACTTTTTCAAAATGCAGTGTTTATGGTGTTTTGGGAGGCAATAGTATCCGATTTCATGGGTTTTCAAAATTTATAGTTTTTCCATTGGTAGGTAGAGGTGTTGGTAGGTCAAGGGTGTCAATCGGTCAGGGCGTTGGTAGGTTAGGACATAGGAAGGTCAAGAGAATCTGCAGGTTTACTTGTTGGTAGTTCGAGGGCATCACTAGGTCAGGGAGTCAGTAAGTCGATGATGTCGGTAGTTTGAGGCAACGGTAGGTCAGGGCGTTGATGGGTCGAGGCGTCAGTAGGTCGAAGACATTAGTAGGTGAAAGTGTCGGTAGGTGGAGGAATCAGTAGGTCGGGGTTTTGGTTGGTTGAGGGCGTCGATAGGTGGCAATGTCGGTGAGTCAGTGCATCGGCGATTTGGGGGTTGGTGAGTCAGGGAATCGGTGAGTCAGGGCATCATTGAGTCAGGTCATCATTTAGTTACGCATTGGAAGGTCAAGTCAGTGAAAAAACTTCAGTATCTCAGCATCAATAGCTCATCGTTAGTGACTCGATGTTGATGGTTCGCTATCTATGTGTTGTTTTTGGTGACTCACCAATCAGTGACTCATTTCCAATTTTTCCTAGTTTTTCTATTTTCAGCCATCTTACATTTTATATGATGTAAATCATGTTTAAATCTTTCTTTGGGTGTTTCTAAATGCATTCTCAAGAATATTAATTATATCATTAATATCAAAATTTTATGGGGACTTTGAAATAGTAAAACTGTGTCATCTTGTCCACGATCCGACTTTTTGTGGCCCATGAAACCATTTCATCTTCCATTGATATAGGATCTAGAAATTATAATCTGAGACCTTCTCCTCCAAGTGTGTTTCCATTTTCTCTTGGTGGTTCTAGAGACTACCATTCCAATGGAGTCACGTTTTGTGTCATATCCATCAATCCAATTTTCTTGGAGTTTTCCAGCTACTCGTGCACCACTAGTATTAGCGCAACTAGGAATTGTTGTTTTCTAAATGTTCCAAACAAGGATTTCCTTCATCTCCCTTTAAATTTTGTATCATGCAGGGTGGGTATAATGATAACTCATTTTGAGAATGCATTAATAAGAAATTAATGATGATAATAATAAGTACTAAATGAGGGGTGGGAAGATGATGATGATCTATTTGTTTTATATGTTCTCCTTGATCCTTTTTGTGAATACTATGGGTTGTGTTCTTCTAAAAATAATGGATGTTGGTGGTCTCTTATTGTGTTACTGTAGCATTGGGAATCACAGTTGTAATCATTGGAATCTGTTAATCACATATATTTGGTTAAATAAATGGATTCCAAAGGATTGGATCTATTCTGTTATCACCACTATTTTATCAAGTGAAGTTAATGAACGAGTGATGGTAAATATGAATGAGCATTTCCTTGTTGGTTTAGTAGTGGGTAGTGTGTTGTTATGTTTTTCCTTGCATCCTTGCTGGTACTATGGTTTTGTGGATGGGGTTCTGATTGTGTGTATGGAGTAGTATGAGTGGTGTGATGTTATCTTAGGCTTAGAGTTTGACTGGTTGAGGAATGGATAGACTTGTAATGTTGTGGCATTACATCTGGGAATTGGTTGGGCAGCGTGGCTACATGACTAGGTTATGCCATTATTTCATGCTTATGAGTGTTCTGGGTGTGATGATTTTGTTTAGGGGGGATTCCTAGTTTGGTTGTGAGAGGATGAATTTGGAAGGATAACTTTTATGAAGATTTTTGGGAGTTTCTTTATTTTTTTAAGTTGGTATTCGTTGGTATGGTTGCTTCACGATATCATGTTTACATTGTTTGGAAGTTTCCTAAGTAGGTATGGAAATGAATGAATGAATGGTTTGATAATGAAAAATAATAATTGGTTAAATGAATTGGTTGAGGGTATGTTTCGAGTTGGGTATTTTAGTCAAGAAGTATTCAAGTGACTATCATTCATGGTAGTACGTTCATGTAGTGTTAGCAGAAAAGGTGGTTTGGAGTGGGCTGGGTGTACGTTTGGAATCATATAGGATGGGTTGACTATTTTTTACCTATATATATAAACTTGTAGGTCCTTATATTTTCTATATGTACCTCACTCATGTTGAGCACTATGTCCCAAACACCCCCATTGTAATGGTGGTGGGTGTCATTCCAAACATCTTGGTGGGAGGATGGATGACTGGTTACTGACTTTACCCTACTCCCTCTTCTAGTCATTGATCAACAAATACTATTCAGGAAGGCTATAATCGCATGAGTTTGAATACCAGAATTGTGGTATTTTGTGTGTGAGAGGATTTTTATTTCCCATGTGACTTCGGGATGAGGGCTACGATTTTTTTGGTGAGACATGTGGTGGTTGTGTCCCAGGTGTCTATGAGCATGATTTGATGTGGTCTATGGCATAGGTTTATGTGGTATGATTGTGAAAGTTGGTCATGTGGAAGAGTGTGGTAGTGTCTGGATGTTCACCATTAGGG
Organism: Viscum album; assembly: GCA_963277665.1. Lineage (NCBI taxonomy): Eukaryota > Viridiplantae > Streptophyta > Magnoliopsida > Santalales > Viscaceae > Viscum > Viscum album. Next base: position 1,270,689,653 of record OY728127.1, read on the forward strand.
ATGATCAATTAACTAGTGGGAAGTGGTGTGGGGTACCCCAAATATTGAGGTGCTTATTACATTACTTATCTTTAATTGAATTATTTTCTATCCATTCCTTGGTGAGTTATTGGTGGATAGTATACCTTTTTAGGTGATTTTGAGTTTCTGTTTAATTCTCAGAGAGGCATTAATATGCTTCCCTCACATGTGCACGTGTGAATTTGGTTTCTCCCTACTGTGTATACTTGTATGCTCATCGTAGGCACATAATTGTTTTTCATATTTCTTGGTTGACTGATTGGATTGTGCTAGAGATTACTATCTCAGAAGTTGCGGATGGTTGCATTGTCGGTACATATTTCAATTTCAGTATGTACATTGGAGTTTTATTTCTATTTAAACTATTTTACTTTAAATATGCATGTCAGATGAATTTTGGGTTCATCATATATATTTGTCTTGGAGTTGTTTTAGGTTGAGAATTATTATGTCCCGGTCTTGGTTACTATAAAAAGGGTAATCCCTCCGATTTTTTTTGATATTTCTATACCCTTGGTGTTTCTCTCCACCTTGGGGCCTATTGGTGGTGGGACTCGGGGGTCATAATCTATCCTTCATCTTGAGGAAGGAAGTTCTTGACATCTTTCTATCCCTTCCCTCATCATCAAGAAGGTAGGTCATGAAAACATATAAGTTTAACATTTCTATTTTTTCTATGTTATATATATTATAATATAGATATTATATTTTTAAATTTATATTTTATTTTCAATAACTTTTTTTACCATGTTTCATAAATTTTTATCCAAGATTTTCTACGAACACCCACAACCGAGAGAGGCCACTAGGTCCAAGCCCTCAAGGACCAATGGAGGCACAATCCAAGAAAATCTCAAGTAGCACAAGGAGAGAACTTTGTATAGTCACGGTTAGGTTGTGAATGAAACCGTGTATATGTTTCAAGTTAAGCATGTGTAGGGGTTGGTCAATGGCCCATGAGGGATCCAATGTATAAGGATCCCTATGTGTGTGTTAGTTATGTTTAAGGGATTGTGCCATGCACAACCTTATAAAGTGGTCCCAATTACTATTTTTATGAAGTGGGATAGGTTTTTAAGTGCATGATCTAATCCTAGACACCTGTTACAGCCGTAGAAGTTCTAGACCATCCCCTTCCTTTATCCGATCAGACCCCATCCTAAAAAAATTTATGTTTTTATGTATCCTTATGATTGATCTTCATCTGATCCGGGCCATCAGTCCAAATTTTCCACCTTCACCCTCATTGAGTCAAGCCTTATCCAGTCTGTGACAAACCATGTCGTTCCAAAGAATGGGTCAGTCACGTGCATCCTTTCTTACTTCTCCATTTTTCCTCTTATACCCTACGAGTTAGTAGGCATCAACCCATGATGCACTTTCCTTATCCTCTACTGATGTCACTCTCCCTTGGGGCCCAATCTGTTTTGAATATTTATTTATTTATTAGATTCTAACCATAACCATCATCTTCCTCCACAACTTTTGATAAAAAAACAAATATATACATATATATTATAATCCTTGATTGATCTAATGATTTGGCCAAATGGGTCGAACCCCAAGTCCAATTTTTCAAGGGTATTGTTTTTTTTATTTTAAGGAAACAAACATTATAAAAATCCTCTTTTCACCTCATTTGCATCTGAGCCCCACCATCATAGATCCCCCATTCTTTTGCTCAAATTTCCAGTAGCCCACAACCCATCTTTTGACCTTATTCAAGTAGGGGTCTATTCTATTTAAAAAAAATAATAGTTGGTTTACATAGGGATACATATGTAGATATATCTCCATATGTATATACATATATAAATCTATTTTCAGTTAATATACGTGACATGAATTTTATAAAATAATTTTATAAGAATTTATACATTTGTAATGGTGTATTTTTTTTATCAAATTATAGTTGTATTACAAAGATTTACATATATATGTGTGTATATATATATGAATATATACATATATATAACAAATTATTTTCAGTATATATATACATATGTGTGGGTGTTAAGGGTTTTTGTCTTAAACAATAATTCCAAAACATATGTATGTAACGGTTCATCAAGTTAATTTGTTTTACGATGTTTTACATACATACATACATATATATATATATACATGAATTTATCCATGCATCTTACTATTTTCATAATTTACAATCTATGGGTTTCAATTTATATTTTTTTTTCTAAGAGAGTTATTATATTCTATTTTAATTTGCAAGGGATTTTCTTATTTTCCTTTGATCTTTGAGGGTTCAATTTTTCTTTAATTTAGAAAGACTTATTTATATATGTGTATATACGAATATATATATATATATATAATGATTTTTTATGAAATGTTGTTGAATGATCATTGTATCAAATTCATGTTTTAAGTGATTGAATTGTTTTTGTTTGGTTTCATCAAAACATATATATATATATAAGTGTATTCAAAATTATATATATGTATATATGCATAAATATATATATATACATATACCTATTTCTCTTAAGATGTTTTGATGATATATATTTATTTAATATTTATGTTTTATGGGATTTTTAATAAAACCATTAGTCCTAAGGATTTATGTAAGGAATAAATTAATTTATGTAAGAAAAATTATTTTTGTTTTAAAAATATGTACATATACACACACATATGTATGTATGTATGTATAAATACATATTTTCATAAAATAAATGATAAGTGGTTTGATCTAAATTTTAATTATAAGTCTATGGATTGCGTGAATTTAGTTTTATTAAGGGTCAAATTGCGTTGATTATAATGAAATACACACATATGTATATATATAAGTATATATCTATATATGTATATGTCTATATTTATAACATTCATAATTTATTAATTAATTTTTTTTAAAAAATTTATCTATAAGATAATATTTTTAATGTTAAATATTTTATTAAAGGGTTTGTTTGTGTTTTAAAAAACATTATTTTATGTGTATGGTATATGTGTGTGTATATATATATAAGAACACATATGAATATCAATTTATGTATTAAGATGGGTTAATATTTTTTGAAAAATATATATACAAAGACAAATTATTCTTAATTTACCAATTTATGGTTTATGATTATATGTAGACATATTCTAAATGATAATAGTTATCATTTTATGTGAAAAACCCCATACAACCAATTATTCTATGTGTGCATTCTATCATTTAATGTATGAAACTGCACTCTCACCGCTTGGTATGTCATGCATTGTTATTTATGGCCATCATATAATTTATAAATGACACTCCATACATTTTAGAGAACATGTATGTATTTATTTCATTATCCATTTTATTGGTGCATTAGGAATAACGAAATTTATTTAATTTATGGGATTAATGTTTCAAGATATTACATTAAATAGTTTATGATTAGTTTAATGGGCTATTTTGATATCATTCAATAAATTACTCAGAATGTCTAGAAATTATGATTATATATCAGGGAAGGTTATATTCATAGAATATGTGTGAATTGTTTATGTTTAACCCCATTTATTTTAGGAATGTATTAGACATAGTAAGTGTCTGCTGGGGATAGCTATAACACCTCAATGCAATATTAGTTATCATGAGACAAACTAGAGTCTTGGCACGAGGCCTTTATAGTATGGTTTTGATGTCCCGCATTATTCATTCCCTTGAGGAATGCATTGGACTTAGTAAGTGATGGGCGAGGCCCACTATAACCCCTAAATGTATTGTTAGTTCTCATGAGAAAAACTAGTTTAGATATTTACCCTTTTTTGTATGGTCTTAGAATAAGGACATGACAGTATGGTTATAATGTCCCTCATTATGGATTCCCTCATAATGAATGTTGTATTTTACCTTTCACATGATTATTCAACTAGTATAATTATATGTATAAAACATAATTTATAAAAAGGGATTAATATTCTATTTATTATATATATAAAAAATTATAAATTTGTTAACATTTCATGGTCTGCATTATTTTGTTAAATGATAATTGATATTGTTTTTTGTGAAAACTCTAAACGAGTATTATTTCATGTGAAAATTTGTGTCCACACCCATGGTATTTAATATTTAATTTTTCTATAGACATTATCTAATTTATAATTGTAATTCCATGCATTTTTATTTAAGTGATGAAATACTTTATTATGTATTTTATTTGAAACTTTTTAATTATTCTAGAAATTTTGATCATGGGTATTCCATGAAAACAATTTTAGTAACTTTGGAAACATGATAGTGACATGATATTTTATTATTATGAATATTATTTAATGTATTTATTTTATTTAAATGAAATGTTTTAAAATAATTTATTCCTGGATTTTAAAACCCCTTACTATAAATTTTAAATTCTTACCCTACATTTAAATTCACTTTTTTATGTATAGTAAATTTATCAGTGATATACATTTCTTTGTGGTGGTAGCACACTCATGTTTGTTTTTGTAAAATTTTGAGAAGATGGGACAGTTGTATCCAATTTTCCAACACCTAAATTGATAAATATCCTATATTGTGTAAGGTAATGTGTAATTATTCAATTCCTTTTCTAATTTTTTTACAAGACATATTTCTGCACCACCTCTGGTGAACTAGGGTCGAAGCGTTATAGTAATCATATGAAATCACAAGTCTCTAGGAATTGAAAATAAATTTATGAATTATTTATATCTTTTTTGTCATATCGTGATTGTTGACGAGTCCCAGTAGAGATATTTGATGAATATTTTTTTTATGGATAGGGGAGAATATTCATTGAACTTGAAAACTTTCAAAGTGATCTATCCTAATAAATGGTTGATATCAATTATTATCTAAAAATTGTTCCAATTAGGGAAGTGTATTATATGATCCTATAATTTATGATACATAATCATGGATCATGATTTATATAATTTGAATTTCCCCCTCAGACTAACTATCCATTTGTGGATGGTTTGTTAGGATAAACATCAGTATACTACCTATATTTTTTTAAAGGAAATATATTAATGGGGTGGTAGGTTATGAATCTATATTATAAATATTCATAGAAGTCATGTTATCAAACATTACTATCACATAAATGTACAACATTACAAAATCCCATACAATGGTTCTTAATTTAATCAGTATAAGGTAATCTTATTTAATTATCCAATTGATGATATGTATCATATAATTCATTATCTAAGTGGTATGAGGTAATATGATAATAAAATCTGTGGATATATCATTCCATTTATTTTTGGGGATATGAACAGGATGAATTTTAACAATAGGATATTTATTCTATATGTTCTTCTAATTATAGGTGAAAAAGATCTACACATAACCTAATATGTCTCATATCATTCCAAGAATAATGTATCAGTGCTTCTTGTTATACTAAATCTATGTAATTCCTGGGTTATCTTCCAATTTATGGTGATTGAAATTATTTATAACTTTTTCCCTCATAGACAGGGGTAGAAAATTACCCTTCTTAAAATAATGCAATACCTATAGATAAAGAGTCCAATCTTTAGTGTTCTCCAAAATGTATAAAATTTTATTTTTATTTTGAAACACAAAGTCCATGATTTTGTTATATTGAATATGTTGAAGGATAAAATGTGTAACCCATATATTATCTATAAAGTTATTTCCTTCTCTTCAATTAACTCTTTGAATATTTAAATACATAGGTTCATCTACTTCCATTCCTCACTGAACACTTTTAATGATTGCATTGGAAAAGACTTAAAAAGATCACTAGAGATAACAATCCAATTTTTACTGGTATAAGAGATGTAAAAATAAAATTCATGTAGATATCCACCCCTATAATTTACCTCTGATTAAAATATATTCGAGGGAACTTAAAACTCAGGATTTTGTGATTAGTATATACCATAATCTTGCATGAAATTGATGGTTTCAAAAAAATATTATTATTATTATTTTCCTTTACCCAAAAAAGGTGATGGGAATACTAATTCCCTTCATGGGGAAATATTAGTGAGAGTTGTACACTATAACATTATCACCATGTATAATAACACAAATAAATCCAACGACATTGGAATCATAATAAAATAAATAATAATTACTTATATTTGTTAAAAAATAATACTTTTAGTGTTAACTACCACATTAATTTATAAACGGAATCTTGAGATTCTGAATCCGTATTAATTTTAATCACTTTCAAGAGTGAGAGGTCAAGGGAGATTCTAGATTTGATAAGTAATTTTCAAAACATAGATAGTATCCAACTAGTCCCAATAATATATATAAGAAAATTTCATTCTATTGGAATTTCAAATAAATTACAATGTTTACCATCATAGGATCTATTAAAATTTCTTGTTTTGACACCATGTACCCCAGAAACATAGCCTCTATGATCTAGAATCTACAAATAGATTAAATTGTATAAATAAATTATCAAAATTACTTCTCCTAATGAACTTTATGTTATCCCTTTGTTCTTCCTCAATTTATTCACAGTATAATATTACATTCCTGAACACCATAGAAATGTAATAGATTTACTATTTGAATATCTAATTTATAAGGGCCACAAATACCACAAAATAATTGTTCGAAAAAATATAATAAATAATTACTCAAAATGAACGTATGAAATAATTTAATTAGTCTTAGGTATGTCTAAATATTTCAAATTATGTTTATGGTACCCAATCTGAAAAAAATATTATAAAAACCATTACCCAATTTACGTTATCATATTTCTCGTTAATTTGCATCATTTGGATGGTTTTCTTTATTGTATCATGATTCAACACCATATATTTAGTAAATATTCATAGATTTCCATCCACATACATAAAAATGTATATTTTTTCCCCTAAACCAAGTAAACTAGAGATTTTATTTACTTTTATATATTTTCATATAACACAATGAGTTGCATCCTGAAAAGCAAAATAGTTTATTAGTCTTGTCAAATATAAACAAACATGATATTCTAATTACAATTACAAACATAAAATACACAAATTATTTTCTTTTAAAACACTATTATTCATAGTATAACATCAATGTATATCAATCTAAAATCACTTCTTGGTATTATAGGAAAATGAAACATAAGTATCAGGTGAACTCAGATGCTTAGTAAGAGTCACTACAGCAGAACTGCCGTTTAGCGGCGGTTTTTATAAACTGCCGCCAAATAAGGCGTCGAAAATCTATTAGCGAAAGTTATTTTCGTTTCTTAGTGGTTTGAGGAAAGTATCGTAGCTGTCTCATTTCGCGGCGGTTTTTCTTAATTTAGCGGCAGTTTTACGAGCCTTCGGTATCCCTTTATTCGTGGCGGTTATAACCGCCACCAATTAACTCAAATACAGCTGCCATAAAACCGCCGCTAAAGACATCGGAACCGCCGCGGGATGAGGCAGCCGATGCGACTATTTAGCAGCGGTTGTAACTGCCGCTAAAGGTAATTTAAAATTCACGTTTAGCGGTGGTTTAAACCGCCGCCAATTATGATTTAGCGGTGGTTTAAACTGCCACTAAAAACTTCCCAGAAACAAAAAAAATATATTTTCTGTTTCTACTGCACCACTTCCCAGAAAAAAAAATCAAACCAGAAATGAGGGTTGATGATACTAGTCATGTGGAATATCTTTCCATGAATGAACCAAATTTGAATGGTATAAGACAATTTAGAAATCAACATTCAAGATGATGGGTTTGATGAAAGGAGGAATCAAGTTTGGAAATGTTATGTGATATTCATGAATATGGATGGTTACATGAAGTGAAAGGGTTTTTTAAAGTTAATCTATTTCTTGAAGGTTATAGATTTGTGAAACTAGGTTCCCCAGCCTTGGGGTAATGCCTTAGTTCCTATAGGACATCTTTCATTAATGAAAAGTCCCAGAACACCATAACAAGTGTAAGGGGTTTTACCAATATCACAAATAACATCAACCATTGTAAGAGTTATCACAACCATGGTGTTGAGTTTCAAGAGCTCAAGGGTGGTTTTTCATGAAAGATAACTACATATAGGGGTCAATCATCTGTTTTCCTCATGATAGTTTAAGTTTAAAAATTTTAGAGCTTCTAAAAAAACTTCAATGTTTTAATTCCATTAAATGTCAAATGATGTTAGGAATATATATGTGATTTTTAGGTGATAATATACTTTTAATGAATGTTACCACCTATGAGGTACGTTTCATGAATGATGGAGACCTTCACGAGTAAACATACACTGTGAAATGGTTGTAATCATTTATGTGTGTCATCTTTTATGATGATTTATATACCATCATGAAGAACCATTTTGTGTGTGAAGGTTTAGTCCTTCATGAATCCTTATGTTGTTTTCGATCCATTTTTGTCATGGATTTACCTCAATATTTCAATTTATTCCATAATATCTCCTGTGATGAGTGAGTTATTTGATGTCAAATAATTTAGCCCTCATAATGAGAGTTGATGAAGGAGAGGAACTACTAAAAACTAGAAATATGGGCCTCCTTCTCATGAAAATCTTCTCTAACCTAGGCCAATAAATATGGATAGGGGTTTTGAGGGGGATACTAACCTTTCATGTATGATTCTTGTACCTATCTTTTCAAATATGACATGAATTTTACACATTGATAATATTTTTATCCTTAGTGCTTGTGATACATTACTCTTACCTGAATTCTAATTCCATGAGAGAAACTTCATGATACCTAGACCATTCATGTGGATACCTTAATGAATAAGAACCTTTTTTTGAAAAAGAGTCAAAGAACTTCAATAATTTCATTTAAGGTATTGAGACTGTTGTTTCTAGGTGAAGTGAGATAGATGAGAATAGTATTCTTAGGGATAGATATCAGGATGCATTTGAGAATTACACACTAAAAATTCATTCTTAGCCTCACCAATTACACCCAAAAAAGTTCACCCCAAATCACTTGATGTCTAGAAAACAACAAGTACAACATTAAACCTCAATGATCAATAGTAATATAAATTATTATATTCTAGTTTCCAAAAAAATTCTTTTTACTACAATCTTTAAAAAATTATCTTATTATAATGGTCGAGAGTTTCTTAAATGGAAAAACAAGAAGTAATCCATATCATCAATTATCAATCAATAAGATTCAACACATAGTAATATCATGAAAATCCATAAAGTACAAGTGACTCACTTTTTCCTTCTAATTTATTCTTAACTAGTTTACTATCTTTATTTAGTTTGTTCTTCTTTAAAGAGTGTTCCCCCATGTTCCCATTTCTCATAACCATAAGTAATAAAGTAGTCATATCCAAACACATATAAAACTAATAATATAGGACCCTTAGAAATGTTCTTAGTAGGATAGTGAAACAATTTATTCCTAAAGATAGAAGATAAGTTTAGAAATATTCTACCTCACCAAAGTGTCCACAATACTATCCCCTTGATCACTATGAAATGACCCAATTTGTTCAACACATCAATAATGGGTTTAACTCCTAATCATCCAAAATCTCGACTACCAATTCAAACACAGGCCTAAATGGAATGATGTATACCATACTCGAGAAATCAGGACATAAAAAGAAACATCAGAAATCAATAAAATGCATAAAAGGAAAATGAGAAATCAAGGAAATTTTAGGACATGAAAATGTGTGGTGGCAACTATGTGCCACAAATGTTACATCTACAAACCAACTGTTTCCATATTACACATCAATAAAACAACTACTCAGGGTCCGATTATGCATCGTCACCCTCTCCACCTTCATTTCCACTTTGTTTTGTCACCTGTAATAACATTATATTTAAAATTAAATACGGTTGCATATTTAAATTAAAAATTAAAACCAATGAAAGTTAGAAAACTAAATGATTTTGATTTTCTGTGATTTACCTGCATACCACCAATCGATGCACTCCCAGAGGGGGCATATCTGCTCATCTACTGACATATTTCAGTCAACTCTTTCTGTAATGGAGATATCTGATCCCCCTGCTGGTGAACTGTGTTTCGTAAAGAAACAATCTCTTTCTTAGAATCTCCAGGTATGGGCTGACAAAATTCAGAAGTTGATGCAGCAGATATCCCCAGTGGCCTACTACAAACCTCAGATGGCACGGGTCCCAAACTCATCCGGCACACTCTCCCAGGATGCTCCTTCCCAAGGACTTTAGAAACCGGGTCATCCTGGGAGACAGAGTAGGAATGCACAGGATTGGCATCCCATAGTTCTTTAATTTTTACCTATAAATCAAATATCAATATATATTAACATAGTAAAAACTGATAATAAGTTATTATGATAAAAAATTGACTTCATACCCCAACTTCTTTAGTAGTCTCATTAACAAAACATCCATTTGATTTCTTGGGAACATCCAACCATAGTTCAGTTCTGGATGCTTCATGGACTAAACTCTGTGACTGCATTAATCAAAGATAAATCAACAATTCAATATATTAAACAGATAATATTTATAAATATTTAAACTAATTAAAATATTACCAATGTCGTTCGGCTTTGAGAAAAACTTTTTGAGCCTGCAGTGTGCGGGATGACTTTCTTCGCTCAGTTTGACGGATTCTGTCTTCAGAGGTCCTGAGATAAATAACATGCAATTTAAGGAAATATGTATTGAATGTCATGTCCTTTTCATATACATGTACAAATTTAAAATGAGGATAATATAATAATATATATATTTCAATACCATCCGCTCTTGATCCCGATACCTATCAACAAACACTTTCCACTACTCTTTTGGTACCCCACTGGTTAGCTCCTCATACATTTGCAGTGCAGTCAACAAAGCATCGTTGACATCACACTATAATCACCATTTAAAATATTTCCACTTCTTGCCTAGATTTTTCAACGTCCACTTCCGTGCTATCACATCAGCAACGGTAAAGTGGAAGAACATCTGTATACAGAAATTCATTTTGAACATATTAGTAACCTGACATTAAATTAAACCATAATGAAATAAATTTACCTTGATTTTAGAATCAAACACTTCATTTTTTCAGCTTGGAGGCATATGTCTCCAATCATCATATGAAATGGGAAGGGAAATGGGATCTGCTTCCAGCTGGCCTAGAATCTGGCCAAGTAACCCCACAGCATCATCCGTAGGGACCCCATAAGAATCAAATAGAACAACAATCTTCTCGCCATTCAGATTCCAAACATCTGAACTTTTTATGTTTTTCTCCACGGTTGCATTTTTGTCATCTTCAATGAGAAAACAATTAGTATAAAGAAAATGCAATAAATTTAATTAATTAAAATTTTTACTGATGACAGTGACAATCTAGTATGACCGAGATGAATTGGAAGGGGCGCGTCGCTGCCCCACTACTGAGGCTTCTGAAGGGGGAGTCGACAACTCACCCTCTACTGGGATATCCAAAGATGGTGTGATAGATGGTGGAGGGGGTGATGGTGCAGGGGTATCAGAAGCTGGTGCCTCAGATATTGTGGGGAGGGAGCTAGATGGATCGTCATTTGTCGATGAACTCGATGAAATAATGTATTGATTCTTCCTTGGAATTCCTATCATTTAATAAAATAAAATTATGTTTAGAATATATATTTCAAAAAAAATATGCAAAAAAATAAAATAAAAATGATAATAGATGGAGTACTAACAGACAAAATATATATAACAATGATAATGAATGACTACAGAAATGAAACAAGTGGTTGCTGAATAAATAAATAATTGTACATACAATCATTTTCTCCTACAATCATGTTGGTTCCCTGTTCCATTGTTTCATCCACTTCATTCATCCTTTCTAGACTAATATTTTCAATATCGTGATGGACAAAGAATTCTACTTCATGTTGCTGATTAAATTCAATTTCAGAGGTCAAATTTTCCACTTAATCACCCATATCATACAAATATCTTTGTATTATGTGAGAAACTGCACTCCATCCTTAATCGGAAACATCATTCACATAATATATCATTTTTTCTTGCAATGCTAAGATATATGGATCATGCAGTTCATGATCACCAACATCCATCAAGCAAGAGAAGTTCAGAAAAGTAAATTTCAAGGAATCTCTTTTAATAGATCTGATAATATCGACCCATTTTCATTTGAATAAAACAACCGAAAAATGTCCATGGTAGTTTAATTCAATAATATCATGTAGCTTTCCATAGTATTCCACTTCAGCAAATGTAAATATACCACTATTCTGTGTTCTCAAACCCACTTCTCAATCGACTATACGAAATCTAAAGCCATTCACATTATAAGCGTCGAACTTTCTAACTTCTTTTAGAGTACCTCTAGCAAGAAACATCAAATCTTCTGACACCTCTGCTCGAGTATAAGTATTCATGATCTAAAAAAAGAAATATGCTTTATTAGATTTACAAAATGTATGTGTCAAACTAATATTTGTATTTATTGAAATATTTATGAACTTACATGTTGTGAAAACCATTCTACAAGATCATTATTAACAGGTTTCGTTATATCTTTCTCATTTCGTGTTCGGCCTCTCATTCGTCTCTTTGTTTGTATCCTCAACTCTTCAATAAATGGATCTTCAATTTTACTATTCAGCAGAACATATCTATGAGCCTGTAATAATTCCAATTCAGTCAGTGTCACATTTGAAGTCCTCCCAACTGATCGGCCAACAGCAGGAAATATTTTGGATTTCTGATGTATTTGAGATTGAGTTGATGTGTCTTCAACACGTCCAACTCGATTAAATATTGTCTCAATATCATCCATGTATCGAGAACAAAAGGTAAGACACTCCTCAACCACAAATCCTTCAGCAATTGAGCCTTCTAGTTTAGCTTTATTTCTCACGTATGATTTCAAATGACCAAGATATATGTGAAATAAAATAAACATAATTATGCATTTAATTATGTCCCAAAAATTGTTTACTTAACTGGAAAAAATATAAATAAATTACCTCTCAATTGGATACATCCATCAATAATGAACGGGGCCTCCTAATTTAGATTTCTCAACCAAATGCACAGTTTAATGCATCAATAAAGTAAAAAAGGAAGGAGGAAAGATCATATCCATTACACAAAGGGTCAATACAAACCTCTCCTAGAGGTTTTCAAGCTGAAATGGATGTAGAGATTTCTCAAATAGTTTTCTGAAAAATGTGCATAACTGGAGTACAACAGCAGTAATTTTTTCAGGTAATAATATACACAGTGCCAATGGTAGTAACTGTTGTAACAAAATATGTGAATCATGGATTTTAAATACATGTAACTTATGATTCTTTAAGTCAACACACCTTGAGATGTTACTTGAATACCCATCAGATACCTTAACATTCCTTAACATTCGAAGGAATGTATCTTTATCCCTATTTTTCATTGCAAAAATTGTCGGAGGATACTTTTCATTCTCATCTGGCGAGAGATCACATTTTATGTTCATTGCTTGTAAGTCTTTGTGAGCATTGAGATGATCTTTCGACTTTCCATGCTCATTAAGCAATGTGAAAATCAAATTGTCACAGAAATTCTTCTCAATATGCATCACATCAAGATTATGACGCAACAAATTAAATTCCTGATATGGATGTTTGAAGAATATACTTTTTTCTACCATTGTTGCATTCTGGTTTCGCTTGACGATCCACCTCGGACCCATTTTCCGCTATCATTCAAATGATAAACCTTCCCAAATTATGTTTCAACATTTTCAAGCTGTTTCAATATTTCAAAACCATTTAACAACTTTGGAGGTGGTCTAAGATCAATGGAACCATTAAATTTTGATCTGTTCAGTCGAAATCTATAAGAAGCATCGAGAAATCTTCGATGACACAAGAAGCACCATTTTCTACTGTGAGGTAGCCTTTTGGGCTCAAAATCAAAGTTACAAATGGGACAAGCCAAACCCGTGTAAGTGTTCCAACCAGATAAATTCCCAAGCCCATGGAAGTCACTAATAGTCCACATTAAAGCAGCATGAATTTTGAACATTTTTTTAGAAGAAGCATCAAATGTCTCAACACCGTTTCTCCATAACTCCGGAAATTCTTCAATCAAAGGCTGCAAGTATACATAAATATCATTTCCAGGCATTTTTTTACAGTAATAATCATTGAAAGGATAAAATATGTTTGTTGCATACACATCCACGGAGGCAGATTATAAGGGATCAAAACAACTGTCCAAATGCTATAATTGGTACTCAAAGTTCCAAATGGGTTGAATCCATCGGCAACCAATCCCAATCGAACATTCCTAGGATCAGATGAGAAATCGAGATTTAATGAATCAAATGTCTTCCACGATTGGGAATCTCGTGGATGTCTCATTAACCCATCATTATTATTATCTACAGAATTCCAATTCATGTGTTCGGTGGTTTTCGATGACATGAATAATCTTTTCTATCGAGGCTTCAATGGAAAGTAATGCAAAACCATTACAGGTGTGCTCCTTTTCTTCTTCTCCATGAAATTATGTTCATTCAGACTTCCAACATCACCCTTTTCCTGCCATCTAGAAGAAGAACATTTCTTGCAATTCTATCTACTTGAATCATCTCCCCAATAAAGCATACAATCATTGGGACACGCATGTATTTTTGTATAATTCAGACCAGGCCTGTTAACAAATTTTTTCATATCATAAAAAGATTTTGAGATTTTTTCTTCAGGAAATGCATCAAGAATCAATTACAATATCATGGACATTGCCTTATTTGTAATTCCACATAGACATTTGATATGGTACAACTTCAGTAGAAATGAAATCTTTGAATATTTCAAACACCCACTATACAACTCTTGATTTTCATCATCAACTAAATCATGAAACACATTTTCCTCAGTGAAGTTTCCTCTTTCATTTGGCTCCACAGAATCAATAGGAGGATCCAATGATATGTGACAATCTTGATCTGCCTATGTTACACTCTCAAAAACATCACTTGTCATGTTGCAATTTGTAGCACCCTCATCTGGTTGTTCTGATATATTTTGATGCTGATAGTGGTGTCTTGCAATGTCGAATGCATCATTTATTAGGTTTTTCATTTCATTTTCCATTGTCGGCGAACATGGGACCTCATTCTGTGGATTAACATCAGTTCTCAATCTTTCTGTAATGTTCGGTTCTCCATGCCAAATCCAACACAAATATTCAGCAGGGAATTGCTTCAGTATTAAATGTTCGTAAACCTCATCTCTCTTCAACCATGTTCTAAATTTACATTTAGGACTTGGACATTTTATTCTCCCTTCAATGGATCAATTAGAAATTTCAAAATCTAAAAACTCATTCAAACCCTTAACATACTATGGTGTGTTCCTCGATAATGTGATCTAGCTTTTATCCAGGAATATCACAATGTGCCTACACAAAAAACAAGGAATTTCATAAAATAGCATTAAAAAAATAAATAAATATATTCAAAGAACCGCCGCTAAATAGCGGTTTTGTTGTAGTGACATCACATATTCCAAATGGAAAATCCAGTATCACCCATCCTTATATCAGATTCCCATGCTCAAAATAGACAGTTTCAATAACAATGAAACATCTAGATAAATTAAAATGCAGTAAGAATAATAAAAAAACTCATGAACAATACCATCACATAAAATAAATATAAATTAATTGAGTAAATTATAGAACATGATAACCAACATAATAAAAAGGGTGGATAGGATGAAACCTAAACATCCCCAAAAATAAAACCAAACCTAGAACACTATCAACCATGTATTTGTAACCCTAGTCACCACTCAAAGGAATTCTCCCAGACTCAAGACTAAGGAAAGTCATACCGTCCAAAATAAAAATAGTCCATTGACACCCCCCCCCCTCTCAAACAAACTCGTTCTCCCTTTCATCCCTCTCCTTTGAAGGAACCCACATGACGAGTGCTTATGAAAATGCCCATGTGGCCATTTAAATTTTTTTAAAGTGGTTAGTAATGTTTTTATTGAATTTATAATTCTATAACATAACTTTGATGGTTTTATAATGGATATCAAACCAATATGTCAAACTACGCAAAGGGAAGGATAATAAAACAACAATAGGTTGACCTCAGTAGAAGAGATCCACTACTCCCACATAATAATCATCCCTACATGAATATGATGGGTTTACCATAAGATGTGTATTTTTATTCCTCAAGCATAACCATTTAATTGCATCACTAACTAATGATGTCTAAATAGGTGGCATGCAAAGCCAATCATTCCATAAGGGTGTTACATTGCAAGCATTGGCATGTTTCTAATGTATACACCCCCATGGTAATTCAAAATAAACATCAACCAATATCAAATGGTCCTCCCCAGTTGTGTTCCTTATACTCATACGGACACGCTAACCTACATGGAATAACACTTCACACCATATGAGTTTCCTAGTCATCATATTTTGAAATTGGATTGCATAGTTTGGAACACTCTACACAGATCATTGAACGCAGGTTTTGGATGTGTCCAACACACTTTAACCATCATTATATTGAAGAGATAAAAACTATAATCTAAAAGTCATTCTAGATTAGATTCAAATTTGAATGTACACATGAAACTCCTCTAAGTTATATCAACATGTTCTATGACATAATGTATATAAGCCAATAATAACATATTAGTATATCAAATCACTTGATCATTTTTATGAAATCATCCAGAGATTTGGAATAACATAGATTTTTTATTAACACCTGGGTATCTCAACCTCATAGATAAGTGGAGATTAAATCATAAATGATCATTAATTGAACTATTTACACTGAATACATATGGTTTCATAAATTTTTTTTTAAACGTGACGGTTACCACATGGGTCAACATATAGTGCATGTGCTTTCAAAATCAAAATGAAAAATACTTTATACTATCCATTGTATTATCAGACCTATGAATCTTCATATTCAATGGTCAATAAGAAATACTTGTGTAGAGTTGTACTATCCTGTATGACTATAAATCATGATAATGACCCCTTCAGTCATCCAACACTGATAACAGTGAAGAAGAATGGTCAAACAACCTTATATATGGTTTAACATTACCTAGTAATTTCAATCCAATAGAAACTAGTCGTTACATGATGAACATTCTTGAAAAAAGTGTCAAAATTTTTCATGACCACCTATCCTACCTTGGTGTCATTTTAGAAACTATGTGTTATAATTAAGACCAAATTGCACCTGAAATGAACCCCATGTCTGAAACTCCTTATAAAAATTAATCACAGATTTTAAGTTATAATGGAATTACCTACCTTTGGAAAGCCCATTACAAAAACATACATCATCGAACCTATAAGGGGGTAATGCCTAAAAGTTTCCTACACTTAAGGTCTTATCATTTTGGTCCAAGCAATACAAAAATAGGCCTACAAGTAATGATCGTAATCCCATTTCAAGGAAACTACTTAAGAAATGTTTAAACTACCATTACTCTAGGGTCAAATCTAAGAATACCACATTAAGGATTTATTTGAGTCGATATATTTCATTACATTCTTTCTTGTAACATTTAAAGGATAAATTTAAACATCAAGTTTAATGAATGTGTGAGTCCTCTATGAGCCTCGTTTGTTATATTTTATAGTTATGGATTTTGACCCTATAGGGGATGCTTTGTATTGACATGAATGATGTGTTGATTATGATTGTATGTGTGTTCGGGGCTCCAACAGGGGGGTTGTCCAGCTATGGGGGAGGGGTTGTCCAGCCGGGGGGGCTGGGGGGATGTCCAGTCCGGGGGGTTGTCTAGTCCGGGGGGGCTGTCTAGCCAAGGGGGAGGGGCTCCAGCAGGGGGGTGTTGTCTAGCCAGGGGGAAATGGGGGCTGTCCAGTTAGGGGGGGTTGTCTATCCAGGGGGCTGGGGGCTGTCCATCCGGGGGGGCTGGGGGATGTCCAGCCAGGGAGGAGATGGGGGGCTGGGGGCTGTCCTGCCAGGGGGGAAGGGCTCCAGCAGGGGGGGTTGTCCAGCCAGGGGGGGAGCTAGGGGCATGTCCAGCCAGGGGGTGGGCTCCAGCAGGGGGGCTGTCCAGCTAGGGGGAGCTGTGGAAAATAAATCATAATAAGGTTGATCTAAAATTCTCATAAAAGGTAAACATTTGCATTAAAAATAAAATCTTATTAAGGAGTATAAAATATTATATGAATATGATGACATAATCAGAGTGCATGAGCATAAAATTATAATATTTATAACCATGAAAACCTAGATCATAAAACATGGAAACATGGTGTAAAGAAAACATGTGGTAACTCAATAACAACCTCCATTGTCCATCATTAAATAATGGTGCATTCAAGGGTTGTGTACACCACCAACCACATCAACATGTTTCTTACTTATAATAACTAAAACATTTCTCATTTACCAACCCCATTGGAATTCAAAATCAGTGCTTACCATATACAATAGTTAATGTACTATTATGTTCCCTCTACTTGGAATGGCACACTAAACCTATTAAATGTTATGATTCCTGCCTTAGGAGTGTAATAGTCAACATTTAATAAATTTGAGAACTCATAAAACGACACATGATCCCACCACCACCGATTATGGGTTCTGGACATGGTCTAAATCTTACTCCAAGAGATATTCAAAAAGATATCTAACCAACCACTTGGATGCATGCTTGATAAGATTCACCATCATACATATGTGTGACCCTCCTCCTAAGGCATGTACATGTTCACCATAACATATAGAATAAAATCCAAAACTAAACTGACTCATCGTTATACGACACTAGATGATTTTATAAAATCTTCCCTAACATTAGGTTGAATCATATTTCCTTTAAATTCAAATTCTATCTAACGTGGAGATTACACATGATAAAATTTTAATAGCTCAATGATTTAATAATTTCAACCATACTTGTATGGATCATTTTACCATTCAATAAATCAATAGGGAAACAAGTTTATCGATGCATCATCTCTATGATTTACCAATGAAATGAAAAATTCTTCAATAATATCCATATTCACATCATCCTTATACATCCTTATATCCAATGATCTAAAAAAATATAGCTTAGAGTTTCATTATTATGTACTAATTATAATCCAACTGATGACATACCTAGCCTTTCATTACAAAAGATAATGAATTTCTATAATACCTATTAGGTGCCTGATCATGCTCTTGGAATGTATAACCCACTAAAATGAAAAAATTATGTCAATATAACACCCCTAAAATGGGTCAAAACACCATATTAACACCCATAAAACCTAAGTTCCATTTTAGAAAATAAGTTCCTACTCATGAAAAATGACACTTGAATGAAACCTCACATCTAAAACACCTTATAGTCACATTGAATGGTTTTTTATGTTCTTGAGGTGCTAATGACATCAGTCTGGCACCTGGTAAGGCCTAAAACCATAGATACTATTATGTAATCACTCTTGAAAAGATCACTAGAAAATATCGTCTATCATTTAGTTACAATCTATAGAATATGAGGCCAACAAATAACTCTCATGCTCTCATTTAATGGATAATCTCAAGGAAATGATTAACTATCCTTACATAAGGGTTGGAACTAATAACACCTTGTAATGTTTCAATTTATGGGATTACACTAACTCACATTTAGTTTGAATTAATAAAAAAACAACCTTAGGGTTTCATATAGGTCGTCGGGGAAGCAGCGTCACCGGGGTCGCGGGGTCGTCGGGTTCGTGGGGGGTTGGGGTCACCGAGGTCGCAGGGTCGCTGGGGTCGTCGGGTCGCCGGGTCACCAGGGGAAGTGGGGGGCCGGGGTCGAGGGGGAAGCGGGGGGCTGGGGGAAATGTGAGGAGGGTTGGGGAGGGGGGAAGGGCCGACTGTAAGAAAACCAGGGTTTCACGGCGGTTTATTGTAAACCTCCATGAAACCTTTTTTAAAACAGGTTTAGCGGCGGTTCTAAGAACCACCGCTAAACAACCGCCACTAAACATCGGATGTGTTATAGTGAGTAAGGGTACAACATTATCAATGAAATAAATAAGGAATAATTAATACGAGAAGTTAAATAACTAAAACATGTTCTATGTAGTCAATAACTTGTCCTTAATTAGGAATGAATAAATGATGAAAAAATAAACCCACATAAATAAATCACATCATCTTCAAAACTTAAACATGGATATAATAAGAAATTAAATAATCACATGGAATTTCAATAAATAAATTCATAATGATAGAATGTATAATGGTAGATATCTAAAATATATCATTGAGTATTTTTTCTAAGTCACCTAATATCATAAATTAACTATGCCATGATATTAATATAAATTGTTATGGCCTCAATAAAAACCAATTCATGTTTATATCATTAGACCTACCAAAGCATCGAGAGGAAAATGTGGGGCACACTTGTTTCGTACGAAATCTAATGAATTCCAAATATGAAAGGGGTCAAGAAAAAACAAAATAAAAAATTTTATATATAAACTAGCATAAGAAATGTTAATAATTTTCCGAATCAATAAAAAAAATTAAAAATAATCTAGAGTAATATAGTGAATAGTAAAAAAATTACATCCTTAGTAAAAATTATCATAAACCACCTAAATAATGAATAATGACGATATCAATAAATCATATCCCCACTATATCATAAGTTAAATAAAGGGTTAGTGATGTTGATGTGTAGAAATACTATAAAATGATCTTGGGATTTTTTTTGGAAAATAACCTATTGACATTGAAAAAAAAATTAAAACAATATATTCACAAAATATTTTGAAAACCCCTTCATATGAAAATAAAAATATTAAAAAAATGTAAAATAGTATTTGAAAATTTATTAAACCTAAAAATGGAATTGATGTAACCCCAGTTTCTAGTATGTAACCATTACATGATGATTTTTATGTAAAGTAGAATGTTTAGAATGTTGGGTTAACTTTCAATATGTTTTTGGTGGTAAACTAGATGTGTATGGGTTGTGCACGGTTTGGCTAACCCGTGCAGATATTCTAGGATAAACCGTGTGTAGTTGTAGTTTTGGGGAAGTAGCTTTGGTATAGTATGAGAATGGTTAGGGAGACTATACGAGGAGGTCTTAAAGGGGACTCCATAATGAAGTATTTAACACATGGTTACCTCATGGTTTGTCTAACTCTACGGTCTAATTGTGTACAAGGAAAAAGTAAGATCCAATTTTTTAAGGCCGTGCTTTTTTTTCTCGTACTTTCTCATTTTTTCTCCTAAATATCCATAAATAGATATTTATCTCTCATTGAAGGTTAGGGAAACTAACCCAATCATTTTGGAACTGATCTATAGCCCTACCAAGGTGTTTTTAAGCACAATTCTCACAGTAAGTGATGTTCTTCACTATTCTTCTTATGTTTCCTAGATCAACATAGATCTACCACACCTCTCCTCTTTTTTTTAATATTTAAGCACATTATGGGTACATATATGTTGTGGGATGAAAATATGATGATATTTTTGTTCATTGATGGTTGGAGAAGAGTCCTAAGGCTGATTTTGGAGAGTTTCCACCAGGTTTCATGAGAGTTCTTCATCCCATGTTAGTCTTAGTCTAAACCATTGAGGTAGACGGATTTTCTCTCAACTACCCTGTCATGTATTGATTATATTACTTTAAAATAGTTTTATTTTACTGAATTTTATTTTGAGTAGTAGGGGATAAATATTCTCTAGTGTTGATTTATGGTTTTGGTTGAAATTGTGTGATCTTGATGAATTATTGTGAATAGTGATTTAGTTTCATGAATTTAAAATTGTGTTTTTAAAATATTAATTCTCGGGAATTACTAAATGGTTTGATCAAAAAAAAATTCAATAAAAAAATGTTTTATTGAAACTGTTTGGCATTAAAATTATTTTGATGGAAATGGTTTTCAATAAAAAGGTTTTTATTGAAAGGGTTTTTTTGGAATTATCCTTGGACATACTTGGGGTATGTGTTCATGTTGTATTTAATGGACTTGGTTAAAATATGACCATGTTATTGGTGACAAAGTTCTAATGGGTAATGGGATATAATTACCTTTTAAAAACATGGTAGATCGACGAGAAACCACTCATGAGTATGGAACTGTCATCACATAGCATGCATTGGTGGTTGTATTTATGTGTGGAATGGATTGGGTATGACAAAGGAAAATCAAGAATTTGTTTTAAATGTATGTTTAGATATTTTTCTAGAAAAATAAGTATTTGGAATGTTGGTTTCAATTTCACTTGTATTATTTTGGTTATAAATGGTTTTGGAACATTGTTTATTTGTAGTTATAAAATGTTTTTAGAATTTATTTATTATTAACTATTTTATGTAAATGTTGTCAGCACTTCAATCCTAGTGACATGGGTAGGGAAGTCACTGGAGAAATCATAATGAGATTTATACTCACCCCATCTTTGGATATTTGGTGATTTTTTTATTCTATCTTCTAAGACATGGAAAAATGTAATGTATGACATGTTCTTAGAACCAACTCATGATAAATTGGTTGTTCGTTGATTTTGGATATTGGATCTTGTGGAGAATTAAGTCTTTTGGTCCTTTGGGAGTATATAGTTGTTCTTAAAGCTGTTTACTTTGAGAATTTTTTCATCTTCCTATGTTTCACACATGAGATAGGTTTTTATATGAATAAAGTAGTTGTGTTGTCTTGATTTTGTTCATACATCATTTAGTGAATTGGTTGGTTATGTTTTTATGGGTTGTTGATTAATTTATTAAAGGTTAAATCATCCCCAACTTATATTTGAAACCCTTTGGCATTTATTTATATCCTTTGGTGTCTTGGGGATGTCTCTTAAGGCCTAGTCAAGTTTCATTGTATTCTCAAGCCTATGGGAATAAGAAGGTCATTACAAAGGGTATCAACTTGTTCGTTCCTTATGTAATAAGTAGTTTTAAGTTTATTATTCCTGGAGTTGATTCATCCTTATCTATTTCTTGGGATTTGATCTTCGAAAAAAGTATTATTTTATGAACATGAAATATATAGAATATAATGATGTAGTTAACCCGTTGATGTTGATCTTCAAGTAATCAGGGAGTTGGGTAGATAAGTGTTTTGGAGACACATATAGAGTTATGGACTCTCATTTTCATGGGTTTCAACAACGATATAATCATGAAAGTAATTTTCTAGGAATGAATTCCAACTAGGATTGAATATTTCTTTTTGAGTAATGATTTATGATTTGTGCGAATGTTTAAATTTTTTAAAAATGCAAAAATTCATTTCAAATGAAATGCTTTTAAATAGTGCAAGATTGATGTATTTTGAAAATGGGTGGATTTTTAGAATAATAAATATAAATTCAAAAAAATCTGAACATGGAAATGGTTGTGTCTCGAAAACAATGATGTGATAGTTGATGTGATAAAATTTGAAATATTAATCCCTCAATTTCTAGAGAGTAAGGCTTATTTGGATGCTGTTTTTTCGAAAATGGAACATAGTAGCCATCTTAGAAACCAACTAGAAGAAGCTGTAGAGAACATGGATTCAACTGAGCAATAGGAAAACTAAAATCTATTTTAGAGAATCATTTAATCATGTTAATGCGTGGACCCGGGGAACCGGAGGGATGAGCCAAGAAACATAAATAATTCCATATAGTTCATGAAGTAGAATCCAACCATCTTATAGGGTGATTTTGAATCATAAAAGGCGAAGGTGTGGATAAATAGGATGAATCAAATATTTGATTTCAACAAAACAACATTGGATCTTAAAGTCAAGACGGACATGTATATTCTTAATGATCTTGTACACCAATAGTGGGAACTAGTTCTCCATGCTAAAATAGATCATGGCCATACTTTGGAGGATTTTGAAAAACTATTTAATAAAAAATTATATCCTCATACATTCAAGATCAAGTGGATGACAATCTTTTTTAGCCTGAAGCAATAGAATCTCTATATCCTCAAATATGCAGCTAAATTCATGAATTTAGTATGATTTTCACTTGAAGTTGCAGTGAGTGCATCCTTGAAGTCACACATATTAAAATCAAGGATACAATATGAAATTTGATCGAAGATTGTGGTGCTATATATTACGGATTATATTGAGATGGAGAATAGAGAAATGATGACTGAATGAGAAATCTCAAGAGCTGTGGAAGGAAGAAGTATGATGTTACCAATTTCCAAGGTGGGAGTGGAACTCCGAATTAGAAATATGGATTTTTAAATCTTTCCCCAAATCCCAAAAGACAAGAAGGATGCTACCAATGTGGTTCCATTCACCACATGAAACAAGAATGTACAAAACCCCAAATAGCATGCCATAACTACAAGATGATGGGACATATTAAGCAATTTTGTTCTAGGGATATGAGTTCTGGTGCTTGAGACACATCTTAGGTATCACAAGCATCGTATGCTTCGATAGGGTGAGGAAAACAGAATTAGAAAAGTTTACATAAGATATCTTTTCCCAAATCATCCCTGAGGGCCCGTGTCATGACATCCCCCAAGCCTGCCTTCCATAGGCTAGGGGTTCGCGACTAGCATTAAATGCATCAACCTATATGTGGGAGTAATTTTCCCCAGTTCCAATACACACACAAAACCACATCCCAATGATGGAAAGGTATACATGCATACCACTAAAAAACCACTGAGTAAAAGTAAAAACTATAGGACAAATGGTCCATAATACAAACCCAACAAAAGGGGAACTGAAAATATTAAAGTACAAGGAATCATTAAAATTCATCCGCTTGAGACCCCACCTAATTGGTAAGTGTATAGTAGATGCTAGAATCCATAAAAGCACATCCGGCATACCTAATCTCCCTAAGCACCTCCTGGTCCTCGGCCACCAAGTCCTTCGTTATGTCGTCATTCGTCTCCACTAGACACAACATGTGTGGGAAAAGCCCGTGCAGGGGTGATTAATAGAATACTCAGTAGGGACCCCAACCCAACAAGGAAAGACCACAATGAAATCCATAAGAAAAACATGAATAATAAAAATAAATCCACACAGCTCACCCCAGATATAATCTAGAGTATGGAATGTATGACCATCTGTCGTATCATCGAACACCTTGGGTTGTTAGAGAACTCCTTCACTATGAGTGTAGTGGGATTTCTGGGTCACACATAGCCTCTTCCCACTAACTATGGGCTACTATAGTACTCATACTTGATAAGTACCATGCTTATTCAGGGTCACCTAGAGTTGCTCCCCACTGTGGGCATGCTGGGTTACACATAGTCACTTCCCACCATGGCCATACTAAGGTACTCCTACCCGTCGAGTACTCTGGGTCTGTCGGGTCACACAGAGACACTCTGCACTATGGTCCTACCATGTCACACATAACCACTTCCAATAGAGCCATCATAGTTGATCCACATAAGGTCACTTGTCAGCAGTCTTCAGGTCATAGGCAACCACAAGGTTTCCGCACGTATTGCACTTGATTCTTGGAGAAACACTCCCCAATCCATCCATCATATTTTCAACTTCTTTTAAATCCTACATAAAGTATTTAAAAATATCATAATCTTTGTGAGGGTTCCAATTCTTCAAACATATTGCCAATCAGACACCCGATTTGTATATTATTAGTGTTTCAGTAAAAATCGATATGTTGCAACTAGGCCCGGTCCAATCAAGTCAGACCGACTCGACCAACCCAACCTGAGGGCCCCACATTCCCCAGTTTAGTTAAACTAACCTTACTCTGCTAGGTTCATGTCTAGGTCGACCATGTCCATTGGGCCACGTTGGACCTGGCCTAGTTTAGCCGGTGGTCCAGCCCCCTGGGTCGCCCGGCGACCCTGTCTCATTTAACCCGGACCGCATGGCGTGGGGCAGACCTGTTATGGCAGTTCTAGCCTACAGGGTGATGATCCAACCTACTGGGCACAGGTCTTACCCACTAGTTGTGTGTCTGACCTACTAGGTGTGGGTCGCACCCTACCCGATCCGCCTTTGGAGGACCAAATTTCTTAAACTCGCACGCATAGCGCATCTGTGCTTCTATCACGTGACCGGCCAAACCCAACCTCCAAGATTCCATACGCGGTTATGGAACAATGTTCCCCACAAATCTATGGCCCGTGGCTGTGGGCCACTCTACCTACATGACCAAGGGGCCACATCCCTCCGCCCTGTGTCGGCCAGATCGGTGGCTCTTATAGCTTCACTATTTCCAGAGTCGGCTAGGGTTTCTGCCTCCGACACGCCGCTCCCAACCCATGGCTAATGCCCCAGGTCTCCACCGGCAGTCACCGATAGGTTATTCTGTAGACTACCAGGTCTGCTCCGGTGGTGTGTTCTTCACATCGTTTGCGTCTTCGGCTTCAGTTGGGTGATGCCTTCCCTACCATGGTCTCAAAACCTTCTTACCAAATATTTAAAGGATCGACCATGAAGAACGCACTAGGAGGAGGGGCTCGGGCCTTTTTCATGTCATCTCGCACCCTCTGCATTAGGGTTTTAAATGTGGGGATGTATTGGATTGAGTTTCTATGAACAAATAATTATTCATAGTATATAAAACCTAATAAAAACACCCTCTCACATGAATGAGTGATCCACAGATCAACCTGTTCATGGGTTGATCCGCATTCTTCATTTTAGAATAATTTTTGGGGAAACAAGGAAAAAATAAACCCCTACCTAAATTGATTTCTTCATTCAAGCTCTCCGCCCGCAAGGATTCATGTTTTGTTGGTGTTTTCGACTTTCCCGACCCATTCTTCAAGATGAGTTGACGTGGTTTGCAATCCAACGACATTATCTATTCATCATTGGAGAGAAATCTTATCGTAGGAATGTTATAAAAAATACACTATTTGATCTCGTTAGTCCAATGTGTTATTCCATAGAAAGGTAAAATAATCACAACATTTTGGTTAGGCTACATCGTCACATTGTTACGATGTCTCATTTATGAAACAATTTATCTGTTATGATTAATTTAATGCATTGTTATGATTCACCTTTAGAATACAATAATGATATTCATTTAATACGAATCATCATCACTTGGTCATCGCACCATAGTGCCTCCGTGACACTATAAAATGTTTTGAAAAAAAATAAAATAACTTTTTATGTTATTTTATTTGTTCCTTAAAAGTCAAAAAATTAAAATTTTTAGTCGACCCTAGACAGATGATGTTAGGTCCATTCTATGTTAATCCAGCAGATCTGCGTCCAATGCTTCCCTCTGATTTTTTATCCAATCACCAGTTTAAATTTTAGAAAAACTAACTCACACATTCATTTAAATGAATTAAAAAAAGTTCAGAATATTATCCTGGGCTCACCAGGCCTCGGAATCAGGTTGTGTAAGTGAATCTTGTCTCTAAATAATTCCATATAATTTAAAAAACAATTACACAGAATTTCCGGGATATTACATTACCCCCACCTTTATGGATTCACATCCCCATAAGCTATAAAAAAGCTAAATGAAAAAATGGGGATAATGAGAACGAATCTGATCCTCCCTCTCAAATGCGATCTCCTGGAGATTCATATGCTGCCACCAAATGCGCACTTGAGGAATCGACCATCCATGGAGAACCCCCTCCAGTCGATCCTATATATCCACTAGGAACACTGCAATCATAGACCCATCTTCAATGTCCACCTCACTCTAGTTGATGAAATGCAATATATCATGCACGTACCACCTCAACCGCGGCACGTGGAAAACATCATTCACCCTGTGAATCTGTGGGGGGATACCGGGGATGTACACCACCTTACCAAATCTACTATGAATGTGTAAGGTTTCGAGGATCCTCAGAGATATCATTCCACACCTTCCAAATCTCTGCAATCCCTATCGAGGTGAGACCAAGAGGAACATATGGTCTCCCTCCTCCAACTCTAAGTGTCATTGTCTCCTGTCAGCATACTATTTCTGCATACTATGTGGAGTCCTCAAATGCTCATCAATGATCTACACCTTCTCAGTGGTAGTCTGTACCAACTCTAGACCCATGAATGCATACTTCGATGGGTCTATCCGACATAGAGGTGATCCTTAAGGAATCTTGTTCAAGACCTCAAACAGTTCCATGCCAATGGTGGAGTGACAACTATTGTTGTATGAAAAATAAAAAAATGGTAGGTCATCCTTCCAACTATGAAAAAAATACAGAAATGAATCATGAAGCCTCACTAAAATCTCTTCCACAACTAGGATGGGGGAAAGTATGTTCTCATGCATAGTTGAGTCCCAAATGCCTCCTAAAATCCCTTCCACAACTAGGATGTAAAGAGTACATAACATTCTGATATAATCTTCCAAGGAACCCTTTGAAGCCTCACTATCTCTTGGACGTAGAGGCATTGAATCCCTTTATCAATCCCTACTCCCGAATGGGTAGGAATTGAGCCAACTTGGTGAGTTGGTAAATAGTCCCCAGATAGAATCACGGCCCCTGGATGTGCATGGTAACCCCATCATGAATTCCATTGAGATGCCATCCCATTTCCACCATAGTAACTCATGTGGCAAGGCAAAAACTACTATTTCCTGATGCTCAACCGTTACATGAGGAAAAGTGTGGAATCGTTGAACAAACTCTAATTCCACTTTCATCATCCTTGGCCACCAGTACTAACATCAGAGGTCCTGATATATATTTTTCATAACAGGATGTACCACCAAATGGGATGCATGGAACTCCCTCAACACCTCCTCCTGTAATATCATTGGTACCACTATGCGCCCTTTGAAAAGGAATACATTCTCCCCACCTATCATAAATTCATCAAGAGCCTCTCTTGAGGATAACTAGGCATTTCGGGCCACACAATCAATATCCACATGATGTGCCTCCCAAACTCACTGAATGAGTGTATGAGTGATATCCATTGACTGAATGTCGGCTTCTCCATCATTATCAATGAAGGATATTGGAATCACGACTAACTGCTGCATCGCCCCACTTAGCACCTTTGAACCAGACCTTCTGCTGAGCGTGTCTACCACCACATTCCCCTTTCCAGGAGTATAGACTATCTAAATGTCATAGTCCTTGAATAACTCCATCCATTTTTTTGTCTCAATTTTATGAAATTCAGTGAGAATATATGCATAAGACTCTTATGGTCGGAGTTGACTATAAACCGTTCACCCATCAAGTAGTTATTCCATATCTTCAATGAAAAGACCACTAGTTCTATCTCCAGGTCATGGGTCATGTAGTTCAATTAATGCTACATCAACAGCCATGAGCTTTAGGTGATCACGACTTGCTATTGCATTAGGAAGAAACTCAGTCTGGTCCCTGATGCATCGCATAAAACTAGATACCCAACACTATCCTCATGTAGTCTCAAGATAGGGGCACTCGTCAGTCTCTGGATCAGCTCTAGTAAACTTTTCTTGCACTTATTCATCAACACAATGAGCTACAGCTTCCGAGTCAAGGCTGATAAAGGATCCGTTACTCTAGAAAATTTGGGTACAATCCTCTAGTAGTATCCAACCAACCCAAAGAAACTCTACACCTTAGTCACGCTCTAGGGTGGCTACCAAGTAAGAACTTCCTATATCTTCACTAGATCCACTGTAACTCTATCCTCTGAGATAACAAGTCTCATAAAGTAGACCTCTCGAATCTAGAACTAACACATCAAGATATTCCTATATGATGGTGCTCTCTATGTGTATCCAGATCTATTTGCAGGTGTGTTGAGTGCTCCTCTTCTGACATTGAGTACAACAAGATGTCGTAATTTAAGACCACCACAAAACAATCAAGGTAAGGCTGGAAGATCCTATTCGTGAGTTCCATGAACATTGTGGGGGCATTGGTCATGCCGAAAGACATAACCAAAAACACATAATGGCCATACCAGCTTCTAAATACTATCTCCGGTATGTCCACATCTCATACTCGATGTTGTTGATAGCATGATCTGAGTTCTATCTTAGAGAACCACCTTTCTCCCTTCATCTGAAATAAGAGTTCATCAATCCTTGGATGTGGATATTTTTCCTTCAAGGTCCCCTAGTTCAGGCTCCTGAAGTCCACACAAATCCTCAATCTCCCATCAGAATTCATTGAAAACAACACTAGGGTTGTCCATGGTGAAACATTGGGCCTCATGAAGACCTTATCCTACATGTCCTCCAACTATACCCTCAATTCAAAAATCTCTGTGAGAGTCATCTAATATGTTGGTGTGGATATCAGTGTCATCATAGGATATTGATCGATTTAGAAGTCTACCACTCCATGAGGAGGTAGTCCCAGAACATCTTCAAAGATTATGTCCTCATACTTGTCCACCACTATAGGAAATCTTGGACTCCTCTCGACCACCACACTGAGGGTGAGGCTAGACAATTGGTGAGTGATCAGCTACACCCTACATCAAGAATGTATTTCATGTGCTACAAAAGTTCCCTTCTCGCTGGTGAAGGAAAATGTGGCCCCATCCTCACGAACACACCACACTTTTTTTTTCAAATACATTCGATCTGAGCGTGGACTATAGATAATCAGTCCATACCCAAGATGACATCATAAGGCCTTAACACTGATACTAAGAGATCCCAGGTGAATCACTCACCTCCTAGAGTAAGCTCACACAATCGGCACCAATGTGTTATCATCAAATACCTTCCTATAGAAGTCTCTAGTCATAAGGATTGAGCCAATGACTACAACTGAATCTGTGATCCTCGAATGAGGTCCATCGAAAAGAAAGAGTGAATGGAACTAGTTTCTATTAGAACTGCAACATAGGTGGAAAAGGAATAGATTTTACCACTAATAATCTCTACAGTGTCGTGGTCATATGCCACCACTTCCTGAAGTTTAGCCTGCCACTATCCACCTACTCCCTCAGGCTGTGGTGGACCAACAGGGGGTGGTGGAGGTAGCACATCAATCCTTCACCCACCACCTACTACTCGGCCCACTCTCCTACCACATCCACTGCCCTATGGACCTTCTCTCTCACTCCTCTTCCTCTGCCTCAATGGTCCCTAGACCATCTACATATTTTCTACGTGGAGGGTTAGTCAGTAATGAGCCATTTGTCCCTTCCCGCCATATGTGAAGCACAATCTATCTCCATGATGACTCCCTCTACTATGGGATCCCCGCACTATCGACCCTGAGTACTAGGGTCATACCCTGAAATATCTAACCCACTTTGGTCCCTGTTTTTACTGCCTGCTACTCACTACTAAAGGCTTTGCCACCTGGTGTCTACCGGTGACTCTAGTGGTCGGCGCCTTCTCTACCAGGAAGCTCTCCACAAGAAGGTATTTCTCTAACACTCCATCCCATGTGGGTATGCTGAGGGAAACCATAAACGCCCAAATATCCCATCAGAGTCCCTGATCAATGGTTTGGGCCATGAAGAAACGGTCCGTCGCGATGTTTGTAGAGTAGCAGGAGAGGTCATTAAACCTTCCAGAGTACTTTTCCAATAACATGTTGCCCTGCTGTAAGTGAAACAACTCCTGTATGTGCACTGACCACAAGGTCGTAGGGAAGAAATCCTCCATGAATTTTCATTTGAAATCATCCCAGGAGATGGTTGCCTCATCATGAGTTTGAATCATCAAACTCAAACATCCCCCTACCGAGTCTTGAAGAAGGCTCAAAGCTAATATTTCAATCTGGTCGAGTGGCGTCCTCACTAAGAGGAAGACCGGCATCACCGCCTCAAGCCAGTTGTCGGTCACCTGAGAATATATATCTCCACTAAACCTGGGAGGTCTCTCTCTCTAGAACTTGTACAAGGCGTTGAGTTACGTGAGTCCTCTACTGGTAACGCTAGCAGTAAATTCCAATCAATGGGTTGTGGTAATGCTTGAACACCACCCTGCGGGGCCATCTCTATCCTAGGTCCCTGAACTGACACCTCATTTCTAGGTGGGATTTCATCATGGTCACACATTAGAATCCTAGCTAGCTATCTATGTGGAGGCATCCTGGCATAGATAAAAATGTACCGGGGTTAGTAGATTGCACCTGCTTAGCTGATTCTAATTTAACAAGAACATGAGGAAACACACAATTCCTATATGATACAAGCAACCATTTTGTTTATTTATATTGAAAAAAAGTAGAAATAAGGGTCATGGTGTATTGATATGTCAACCACCGCCCCAAAACATGACTCCCCAATTCTAAAAGTCGAACTCAAAACATTTAACACTATTTACCAAACACAAAACAATAGACTCCAAGCCTTTGAGTTCGAACCGACCACCTTTGATACCACTTTTTCACGACTCGTTCCCCAGGGCCCATGTCGTGACATCCCCCAAGCCCACCTCCTGAAGGCCAGGGGTGGGTGAATTGCACTGAAGGAATCAACCTTCACGTGGGAGGAATTTGACTAAGTATCTGTATGCACGCACGCACAACCACATCCCAATGTTGGAATGGTAAACATGTATTCCACTAAACAACAATAGAGTTAAAGTAAAAAATATAGGACAAATGGTCCATGATACAAACCCAACGAAAGCTGAACAAAAAAAAAGAAAGTAAAAGGAAACTCTGAAATTCATCCTCTTGAAACCCCACCAGAAGGGTAAGTGTAGATTAGCTACTAGAAGAAATATTAGCACGTCTGGTCGGCATTATCTGATTGGGAACCGCATGGTCCGGGGCCACCAAGCCCTCTACTAAGTCCTCAGTTTTCTGCAGCAGGAAAAACATGTGTAGAAAAATCTTGTGCAGGGGTGAGTAACTGAATACTTATTAGGGACCCCAACCCAACAAGGAAATACCACAAATAAATCCTTAAGAAAACCACGAAACATGATAACAAAGAAAGAAATCTCACACCAGGATTAATCTAGAGTAAGGAAAGTATGGCGATCAGTCATATCATCAAAATCCTCGGGCAGCTGAAAAAATCCTCCACTATGAGTGTAGTAGGCCTACAGGGTCACACAGATCTGCTTCCCACTAACCCTGGGTTGTTGTGGTACTCATCTCTGATGAGTACCTTGGGAATTCTAGGTCACACAGAGCCACTCCCCAATGTGGGACTACTGGGTCAGACAGAGCCTCTTCCCACCTTTACAATACTGAGGTACCCCTCCATACCGAGTTCCATGGGTCTACAGGTCAAATAGATATGCTCCCCACTATGAGCCTTCTAGGTCACAAAAAGCCACCTCCCACTGGGCTATCATTGCTCATCCACACAGGGTTACATGTCAGGAGTCTTGAGGTCTCATCCAACTATAGGGTTTCTGCACATAGTGTTCTTGATTTAGAGATATCCTCTCCCCAAGAAATTATTCATATTAAAATTTCCATTAATTAATCATTATTTTATTCCAAAATATTTTTCTCTTTTTTAGGGTTCCATCTCTAAAAACAGCTCGTTGATAGGATTCCTGATTTATAAGTTATTGGTGTTTTAGTAAACAGGGGCCAGTTGTGTCTAGGCCTGGTCCAACCTGGTCAGACTGACACGAACAACCCGGAATGAGGGTCCCACATTCCCCATTTTACTTCAACTAATCCAACCTGACCCAGGTTGTGTCTGGGTCGGAGATCTCCATCCTAGACAGTGGGAAAGTCCCATTGGACCTCACTGGACCCATCTGGGTTCGGCTGGAGCTCCAGTTTGCCTGGTCACCCGGTGACTCGGACTCATCCGTCCTACAGGGCATGGGTCTAGTACACTAAGGGTGGGTTTGGCATGCGGGGGTAGGTCCGGCCCACTGATCGTGGGTCACACACTGTTCGTTCCCCTGTTGGCAGACCTGTATTCTTTTTCCGGGATGCGTAGCGTATTCGGAGCACTGTCACACAGCAGTTCAGACTCGACCACATGGGATCTGCACGCAGCCAATAGATCGTGTTCCATGCTAACCCACGGCCCATGGAAACAACCTCTAGTGCGCTATTTACCACCTGTGGTTGCCACCGCGGTCCTCCTAGTGCACTCCGTTTGTTCATTCTTCGCATCGTTGACACATCTGGCCTCCGTGGGGTGTCATCGTCTCCTCCAAGGCCACAAATACTTCTTTTCAAAAATATTATGGTTCTTCCATGAAGAATGGAAAAGTAAGTGGGGATCGGGCCTTGTTCGTGTCGGGTCGTGCCCTCCACGTTGGAGTTTTAAACATGGGGAGGTTTTGGATTGAGGCTCTATCATCAAATAATTAATCCAGGTATAGAAAATCCTAGAGAAACACCCTCCCGCAAGAAAGAACAATCCGCGGATCAACCTATTTGTGGTTAGATCTGTGTTCGTCATTTCAATATAATGTACGAGGAAGCCTAAAACAGAACAAAACCCTAACTTGATTGATTTCATCATTGATGTTCTCCACCCATGAGGATTCAAATTCCAATGGCGTTCACCACCTTCTGGTATCATTCTATGAGATACGTCAATATTGTTAGCAATCTTCTAGTGTTCTACATTCATCATTAGAGATAAATCATGTCATAGGATCATCATAGGAAAGCCACAATTTGTTCCCATTTCTCTATCATGTTATTCCATAAAATGGAAAACATGTCACATCGTTTTTGTTATGATGCATCGTCGCGTCATTACATTGTTTCATTTGTGAAATAATGTATTTGTTAGGATTCATTTAATTCTTTGTTATGCTACACATTTACTATCCATTAATGAGATTTTTTTAATCAAACATGTCATCACTTTTTTGATGCACCACAACACCACAATTCCACTTCAAAATAGTTGGAACAAATAATTAAAATAACTTTTTAAGTTATTTGGTTTTTTTTCAAAAGTTTGAAAATTAATCTTTCTGGTCGACCCTAGTCGGTCAAGGTTTGTTCTATTATAGGTGAATCCCACCATTCTGAGATTAACGGTGCCATAATATTATTTTTTCTGATCACCAATTTAAAAGTTAGAAAACCCCACTCACACATTTAGTCAAATGATCTAAAAAAGGTCAAAATTCTATTACAGGATCTCTGGGCCTCTAAATCTAGTTTCGTCAATGTGTCTGATCTTGGAATAATTCCATATATATTTTTTTAAAAAAAAATAGACGGAATTTCTGAGACATTATAGATCTATCCATTTTTATTCTACGAATTCCATGACTCTATAGTGAGGGAAATTGCCGCAATGAAATAAAGTGAAGAGTGAAATGTTGAAGAAATTCAATAAAGCTGAGTAGATGATTTTCAATGATCAGGATGGACCATCAAGAGTGAGAGTTTTGATTCTTTTGAGTCCTACCTTTTTAAGGTATTATTTAGTACTACTACATCAGCATTCCTTCATTTCTTCTCATGTTGTTGAATAGCTATGTTTAAAACATGAAATTATTCCTTTTGTGTTAAAACAGAAAACTCCCCTCAGTGAAAGAGGGTTTCAAGATTTTGCGTGTAGAGCATGTGTTATAAATATTGATAAAGATAAAGTGAAATGGGAATTATTGATGTTAGAGATGGATGTATATGATGTAATCCTAGGTATTGATTGGCTGATATTTTTCAAGTATCACATCGACTATTATAGAAGGACAGTTAATGTCATGATAGAGGTTGGCATCGAGCATCTCTTCAAAGGAGAGATGGTTGTAATGAAAGTTGAAATTGGAATTTTGGTACCAATAGTGGGACGAATCTCCTATCATTTGGTTGTGTTTACCTTTGAATAAATGGAATAGATCAAGGAATATAGTTTTACATTAGTTGGGTATCAATATCAAGATGAATTTTCCAGGAACTTCTCAGGTTCATCACCTCTGATGGAAGTGGATATTACAATAGATCTCCTTCCAGGGACTAATCCTTTTTTCCTTATATACTATAGGATAGAACCAACATAATTTAAGGAATTTAAAATGAAGTTGGAAGAACTATAAATAAAAGGTTCCATTCATCCAAGTGTGTCTCTGTGGGCAGCACTGATCTTGTTCGTGATGAAATAAGATAAAACCCTAAGGATTTGTGTGGATTATCATAAGCTTAACCAAGTTGTGATAAAGAATCTATATACAATTCAACAAATTGAGGATCTATTTGATCAATTTAAGGGACCTTATTGGTTCTATAAAATTGAAATGTGAATAGAATATCATTAATTGCATGTTTTGAAGGAAGATATTCCGAAGATTGCTTTTAAAAGCAGATATGGCCACTATGAAAATGTTGTCATGTATTTTGATCTTACGAATGTACCATCAGTCTTTATAGAATTGATGAATCAAATATTTCAAAGATATCCAGAATATTTTGTTCTGGTGTTTGTAGATGACATATTTGTGAATTCAAGGATAAAGGTTTAGAATGAAAAAAAATTGATGATAGTGTTGGAAATCATGAGAACCCATCATTTTTCCTACCAAATTGTAAATGTGTGATTTTTTATACAATAGCTACTATTTCTTGGCCATGTAACTTCTAAAAAGGGTATCATAGTGGATCCAGTGAAGATAGATTTTTTTCTACT
This sequence comes from Viscum album, assembly GCA_963277665.1. Taxonomy (NCBI): domain Eukaryota; kingdom Viridiplantae; phylum Streptophyta; class Magnoliopsida; order Santalales; family Viscaceae; genus Viscum; species Viscum album. The sequence goes on from OY728127.1 coordinate 1,270,726,060, forward strand.
TACATAGGAACCCATATTGATTTTTCTAGAATCATGAATGAGGTACGTGGGGTACTGTGATGCTCGGGGATCCGGATTGGGATACATTCGCATGCAAGGAGACCATGTTGTTACTTATGGTTCAAGGCAGTTGAGGGTGAATGTGAAGAATTACCAAACACACGATTTGGTGTTAGATGAGGTTGGAGACACTATCTCCAGGGTGATAAATTCACCATGTTTATGGATCATAAAATCTCGAAACACATTTTCTCATAGTGAACATTAAATCTGAGGAAAAGGAGATGGATGGAGCGACTTTAGATTTTTGAATTTGAAATGATGTATACACTGAGAAAAGGAAATTCAGTGGCATATTCATTGAGTATAAATTCATATTCAATGTTGGTGAAAGAATTTTTAGATGAATGGTATGTGTTGTTAGACTTCACCGACATGCATGTGGAATGTTAAGACCGGTGTGTTGTTGTAGTGTTATTTTCAGCTATACATAATCCTTATTTGGTTAATATTGTCAAAGAGGCACAAACATATGGTGAAGAATTCCTAGTTATGAGATCCAAACTCCACGGTGGGTAGACCATTGTGGTATGAAATCTTAATGGTAGTATAATTTTGTGTTTATGAGATCGGATGGTTGAACCTATGAAATTTATGGATCAAATCTTAATTATTACCACCATTCATGATGGGATATACATCTATGCACATAGAATATGTATAAGGCATTGATGGAATAGTTTTAGTAGAGAATCCTCAAAAGGAAGTTGGCCGAGTTTGTCTTGTGGTTCTTAACATGTCAGCAGATTAAACTAGAGCATTAGAGACTAGCATGAATGTTGTACTCTTTACCAATTCTAGTGTGAAAATATTAGAATAAAACTATTGATTTTGATATAGGTCACCCAAGATCATTCTAGAAAAATTATGCCATATGGGTGATAGTGGATTGAATTACCAATTTGTCCCATTTCATTCCAATCACTAAAACTCATATTGTGGATAATCTATCCAAAATATGGATACAAGAAGTGATAAAGAACCAGGTTTTACCAGTGTCAATTTTTTCATATAGTGATATGAGGTTTACGTCTCTTTTCTGTAAATCGTTACAGAAAGCCCTTGGGACTCAGTGGACTATGAGTATGGTGTATCATTCTCAGATGGATAGTAAATCTTAAAGGATGATACAAGCAATTGATCATATGTAGTGGGCTTGATTAATTTATTTTGGTGGCTCATTGGAAGAGAACATACCCATATTGGATTTTTTGTGTAATAATAGCTCTGGTGACTCAACACATATGCATCCATTTGCCGCATTATATGCTCATCCTTGTTGTTCTCTACTGTGATGGGTGGAAACACGAGATAATTCAAATGTTGGACCTCTTCTTGTCTAAAAAAACAGAGAAGATTTATGCAATCAGAAAGAGGATGGAGATAGCTCAGAGTCATTACAATTCTTATGCGGATCATCTTCAAATACCATTGTCATTCATGGTGAGTGATCATGTGTTATTGAGGATATGTCAAATTCATGGACATCATCATTTTGGGAAGAATGGAAAGTTGTATCCTTGATGCATTATCCCTTTTGAGATACTTTAATGGGTTGGAGAGGTGGAATATCAGTTGGCATTTCTACAACGGTTCAGTTAAGTGCATAATGTGTTCCATGTATCTCAGTTGAAGAAGTATCATCCTGTTCTTGGCCATGTTATCAGATGGGTTCATGTTGAACAATAGATATTTTCTTTGTTGGTACATAACCTAGTTCATTTTGTGGATAGGAAAGTGAAATTATTGAATAGAAAAAAACATCAGTCTAGTGCGAGTTTTATAGAAACATGATCAGATTCAGGAAGAGAGTTGGGAACAGAAGAAGGTAATGAAAGAGCTATGGCCAGAACACATTCAAGGCTGTGAGGGTTTTCTATTTTCTAAAGGAGAAATGACCAATGGTGGGGAGAATTGTTTCCCCCTGGATTCTAGTATTTAACCCTTAAATGATTATTTTTATGTAAATGTGAAGATTGGGAGTGTTGGGTAATCATTCATTATGTTTTTAGTGAAAATGTAGATGGTTATGGGATGCACATGATTTGTCTAAAGTGTGTAGATATTATAGGAGAAACCATGCACAATTATTGTTTGGAGGAAGTAGCTTTAGCATAGTTTGAGCACAATTAGGGAGACTGTGTGTAGAGTCCATACAGGGGTTTTCATAAGGTGGTATCTAACACACTGTTAACACATTGTTTGTCTAACTGTGCGGCCTAATTGTCTATAGAGAAAAAGTAATATCATTTTTTGAATATTAATAATTTTTGCTCCAACAATCCCATATTTCTTCCTAAATGACCTTATTTTTATATTAATCTCCCATGAAGGTTGGAGAACCTCTCTCTATCATTTTGGAACTGATCTAGATCCCTCCCTTGAAGTTTTCAAGCTTGATTCTCAAAGTAAGTGATGTTGTTCACCATTCTTGTCTCGTTTCTTAGATCTACTAAGATCTACTTATCCTACTCAGATTATTTTTCATATTTATTCCTATTATGGGTATATATATGTTTTAGGATTCCAAATGAGATGATATTTAGGTTTGATGATGGTATGAGAAGATATCAAAGGCTGTTTTTGGGAGTTTCAACCCGGTTTCATGAGGGTTCTTCATCCCATGTCAGTTTTTGTCAAAACCTTCAAGGTATGTGGATTCTCTCTCTAATCATATTAATTGAATTGATTTTATATGTTTCAAATTAGTGTATTTTAATTTTACTGATTGTGAAAATCATGTGATAAATATTCTCTAGTGATGATTTATGGTTTGGGGTGAAATTTTGTGATCATGATGAATTATTGTGAAAAGTAATTTAGTTTCTTATATTTACAATTATAATATTAAAATAAAAAATTTATTGAATTACTAAATGGTTTGATGGAAAAGTTTTTTTCAAATAAAATTGTGTTTTATTTAAATAGTTTGGCATTGAAATGTATTTTATTGAAAAGATTTTTAATAAAAATGTGATTTTTAAAAGGTTTTTTGGCATAACCGTAGGGAATTCATGGTGTGTGTCTGTCCATATTGTATTTATGGGGATTGTTTGAAATATGAACTTTTGATTAATGAAAAAGGTAAAATGGTTCATGAGATATAATTTCCTTTTGAATACTTGGTTGGTCGATGAGAAACTGCTCATTAGTATGGAACTGTCATCGCGTAGTATGTATGGATGGTTGTGTGGATGGGTGAATGGATTGGGTATGCCAAAAAACATTGAGAAATGGTTTTAAAGCTGTATTTAATTATTTCTCTAGAAAAATAACTATCTAGAAAAAAAATCAATTTCACTCATTTGATTTTGGTTATAAATGGTTTTAAAACCTTGTTTATATGACGTTAGAATCAAAATTGGGAAATTGTTTATTATAATCTGTTTTATATAAATTGTGCTAAATCTTCAATCTTAGTGGCCTGAGTAGGGAAGTAATTGGAGAAAACCTAGTGAGTGTTATAATCATCCATACATTGGAACTCTAGTTCTTTTGAAGATGATATCATCTGGTACATTGCAAAATGGAATGTATCGAATGTTTTAGCAGTACCTCAGGATACTTGGGTTGTTCGATGATTTTGGAGTTTTTTTCTTGTGTAGCATGGAGTATGGAGGCCATTTGGAGTCTTTATATGTTATTCCTCTATTTACATTGATAATTTTTAGGTATTATACTGTTTTACACATTGGATTGGTTTTGATATGAATAAAGTAGTTGTATAGTATTTCTTTTATTCATGCATTATTTAGTGAATGGTTTGGTTGTGGTTTTTTGGTTTAGTTGATTATTTCTTAAAGGGTAAATAATCCTCCACTTGTATTGGAAACCCTTCAGCATTTATTTACACCCTTTAGCATCTTTGGGTGGTCATATTAGTCTTAGTAATAATTTTTTCTATTTTCAAGCCCATCGTGAGAGGCAATTCATCATAGGAATAATCCATTCATGTCATACACATTAAAATAAATATTACTTTCAAATTTTTAAAAAAATCCAAACCATATTTATTTGGAAAAGGAATGTTTATTCCATTCCAATTTTTTGGTAAAAAGTAAAAATGGGAAAAATATATTTCTTAAATAAATTTTAAAAAGATAAAAACATATTTGATTTTTTTTGAAAACATTCATTTTGATGAAAATGGATTTCATACCTAAGAGAGAAATAATGTCATATTTTTATACAAACATTTTCACAATAATTTTAATTGAAAAATGGGAGGGGTGTACTATTATATGAAAAACACCATGAATACTGAGAGGAGAAGAAAATAAATTTATTTTGATATAAAAATATAAATTAATTCCACCATTACATACTTTTAAAAAATCCAAAATAATATGATATTATGAAATAAAAACCTTACCACATTGGTAACTTTTCAATCATAATCCCCATTAATTGAATAAATTTAAATGAAATATATATTACAATTTAAATTAGTGATTTCATGATATAACATAAATAATATTATTGTACAAAACATGCAAAATAAATAAGTGTTGAAGATGTTTATGTATGATGGAATTAAAAGTTAGAAGAGAAACCCTTACATTGAGTCTGACTCGTCAAGTAAATTCTTTGTTATCATGAATAATAAACATTAATTAATTATTTCATTTACAATAACACTATTAATTTTTATTGTTCTTTTTATATCACTTATTATCTGGTCATAACTTATTACATAATAAATTTCGTTTACATAGTGTATTTTAGTGATATTTAGATTATGTGTCAAAAATGAGATTAGTAGGTTGATTATTTTATAAGAAGTAATTAATTAAAAATAAATAAAATAATAATCATTGTATAATAATAATATTTATTAATCAATTATTATTTTATAAATTAACATGAATGATGGTCATGAAAAATGAACAACGTAAAAATCATAGAGATGGTTGGTTTTACATACGGACTGATAACATTTTGGTTTTTCCACATTCATTATAGAGATAAGGTAAGTAATATATTAACATTAAAGAATGACCAGAATTTCAAGTATAAAATATTATTTCTTCAAATATAATTATATATTTCATCAATGTTGTGTCGTTATGAAAACATATTCACATCAATTTGTGAAGACGATGGTCCCCACGTACATGAACTATGTTATTATATTTCAAAGTAAGAAAGAAACATTATACTTTATTTTTTAAGAATGAAAAATTAGCCATGAATATCATAAGTATTTAATTTATATCAAAAAAATTATTTATATTTATCCTTATCACCTTCCATGTGATGATTTAGTAATAGAGGAATCACATCACGATGTGATGTTGTACTCTGATGTATAAACGAAATATGTTATTGTATCTACTAAAGAATAAACGGTAAAAAGATATATATATATATATATATATATATATAATCTAATGATTACAAAGGTAAAATTTCTTTATTAATATAAAATTTATAAATTATATCCATCAAAATACCCATACTTGAGAGGTGGTAATTTGAAAATAAATAACATCGATTCATGAGGTTGTAGTCCACCGTACACACGAATGATGTATTTGTTACCCATTTGACAAAATTAATGATGGTTTTTTGAAATTATCCTAATATAATAACACAAAAATATATGTTATATTCTAATTTTATTATCTCATAATTTCTTAATAATAATTGAAAGAGGTTGAGGAAGAATTAAAATAAAAATGAAAATTGAATAACATTAACTCTTCCTCGGGCAACCTCCTTAGGTTTGCACCAAAATAATCCATAGGATGGATTTTTTACAAAAACATGAAATACAGAATGATGATATTAATGATGGGGAGTTTTTTTCTTAGGTCATAGCTGATCAGAAATGGGTTTATGGTGTAAAGAATATAGGATAGTTGTGACCTTCTCTAGGTGATGTGACTGTAACACTTATAATTTTTGAAATGAAGAATGTGTACCCACATTTTTCACATGACAAAAGTATACAAAATGGAGTATTCCATAGATGTAGAAATGATATGTTTGAAAAATATCCTTTATTTTGATCCTATACATGTTTTAGGTCATTCAATACCATATCATTTTAGTTTATCCCCAATTACACAAGTTTTTAGCAAAACAATGAAAAATAATTGTTTTGGTTTTTACAATTCATTATGGTAAAAAATTAAGATGACCAGATTATAAAATAGATATTTTTATGATTCAAAATATGGAATCTATTTTTTAAAATTACACTTATATAAGTGGAAAATTTTAATTAAAAAGTAATCAAACATACGTGATGAGAAAAAAGGTTTTTAACGAGAGAATTATTTAATAGTTTACATAGTGGTTATAGAATAATTGAATAAAATAATGATTAAAATAACAAAAATTTAATTAATAGATATATTAATGAAATTTTTTTAATTTATAAACATTTTATAAAATAATTTATCTTCATAAATAATATATTCAAAAAGGATGTTCTCAATTAAAATTTGGTATTCTTAATTATTCATCAAAAAATATTATTTTTTCAAAAAAATCCCAAAAATTCACACCAAGATAATTTTTACATGTATATTTCAAAAAATGAATTCAATTATATCAATTAAATTTTCTAAACATGGATGAAATTAATTTTACGTTAATTTTACAAGGCCTAATTAATCCTCATTTTAGAAAGGTACAATTTTTCAAAAAAACAATTCATTCTCTTTAAATTATTCTATGTTTTAATTAATCAAAATATATAAATGGAATATATTTTAGAAATTTTTAATACGTAAAATTTAAAATATTTATTTAAAACTATTAATAACCTCCATTTTGATATAAATTTTATAATATTCATGTTTAAATAATAATATTTTAACAGAGTATCACATTTCATTCAAACCTGATGTTGTGTGCATTGTAAGCTATCAGGCAGACTAATATTACATTAAAATAACTATATCGTAATATATAAGGATGTTATATTCTTTTATACACATGGTTTTTCATGTCATACACTCTATAAAATATGATTTTCATATTCAAAAATATCAACATATTACATTATATCCTTTTAAATAAATAGTTCCCTCTAAATTTGTTCTACATATCAGTAGTCAGGGGTTTTTATTTGAAAATAAAATTATTTAAATCCCAAATCCCAGATGGTTTAAAAAATAATTCACTTAATATGATAGAAATGGATGTGTGGAGTTCATACCAAGTAATTTCTAATAGGTTTCCAAATAGGAAATCATATGTGTGAAGAGAGGAACTAGAAATTGAAGAAAACCATAATGCCCCAATAAGTATGGTGAGTGATAATGATCACTGATCATAAAAAATGATTGATATTTTTAAAATCAATAACCATAAATCCATAAACAAAATCGGTGTGAAATAGGAAATTGATATCATCATAAATTATAGAAATACGATTACATTTAATTTCAACATCATTTTGCTAATTTTGTTGAATTTTCATGTGGAGATATACTTACTTGATTTTATTCCATTTCATAAGAATGTTCTCATAATTTTGTTGTTCCTTGATCAATTAAAATTTCATATTTTAATATTTTAAATGAATTGGAGTTTGTTATGCCTGAAGTACTAACCGATCATGAGATCTATAATAGAATAATAATATATTCCTCTGATCTCTATTTATTATTATAACTAACTGGTTAGTACAGTTTATCCAATATTCAAAAATCTTCACATGGTGATGTAAAAAAAATAATATCTGAAAACTCATAAAAATTTCAACTTAATCCATTTCCAAAATGGTTAACCATACGAACCTTCCAAACGATTAATATCCAAAACATTATAATGAAGGTCAATAAATTTCCCAAATGGACATAGCATTAATCCCCCAAACAACTTAACGTATATTTTAATCATCACATACAAAAATGTGAATACATTCATAAGGTATTCTCTGGAATCACGGTAATAAATTATTCTACCATAAAACCTTTTCAAATAACATGTATTATCCCTTATTCTGTAAATTAATTACAATTATTAGGTAATTATGTAAATCCAAAAATGTTATTAACTCCATCAATGATTGATTAAAAAACATTTTCATGAAATCATAAATCAGTTCCAAGGTAGTTCACACTATCTAATTCACTTTATCTATATTAATAATCTTTTTATCCCAACACCATTATCTCAACATTAGAAACATATGAAACATTTATTTTAATCAATAGTGAGTTTACTAATATGTTCAAAATTCCACTAAATAAATTTTATTGGTCATTGATAATCTTCAACATATGTTTTAAAATCCTTAATAATCATTTTTATAGTACAATCCTTTTATATTTAATAATTCGTATAAAAAGTATTTAATTGATAAAGTAATCAAATGGAATAATTATTTTATCCCAAAAAATCATATTAATCATTCCACATCATCTATGGTAATAGAATAAGGTTGACCAAGATTTATTATGTACTTATGAGGTCTATTTATATCACTCTTAGATAATTAATTTGTGTAGTTCCCCATCTCCGTACAGTTGAAGCATCGAACATTGGAATACTTTTAGTTTATATTTATTTCATGAGAATTGTGGCCATTATCAAAAAACTTATAGAAATATCCCATCACCTTAAATAAAGTACAATAATTTTTTTTAAAATTATCACATGTGGGAAAATACTTATTTCCCTTCTTTCCTTTATTTATATTTTTCTCAGTCGTCCTCTTATTCTCTAACTTCCCTTCAAATCCCTAATATTTATAGATTTCATTATCTATCTTGTTTTCACATGATATTATTTCCTAATATGATGAAAATTATTGGGTGACTAGTTCACATTGAATTTTTGGCTTAAAATCATCAAATAAATGATCATTCTCACACTTTATAATATATTCAATGATTTGGTTCCCATTCCTTCTGGTATGCATGATTTCTAAATTATTTCATACAATAGATGGGATGATATATTTATTTAATATAATGAATAATGTGAATACTAGTGAAATAAAAAACATAAATTGAAAAATATATTCATTTATATATCATAAAAACATGGTTTCCATGGGGATATATTTATTTTAAAATCATTCACAATAGTTTATAAAGAAAATGATATTTATCTTAAGAATATCCCCTAAGAGTGTAAAACTAGGTTTGTAGAAAATATAATTATTGAGCACTAGGAAATGATTGGGTCTATCCCAATGCATCTTTTTTGGATTAATACCCTAGGTACATATATTATAGGACCATATCCTCTTGTAGTATGCGGAAAGATATTTATTTTAATAGAAAAACAACATAATAAATTTATTAAAAAAATTAGGATGTTCTTCTGTTATTATCCATAAAGTAGATCATCAGTTTATATTATATAAAATATATATTCCTAAATCTATCTCCCATGGTTTCTAATAAACATCCTCTGATACAAACTGTAGCATCCCTACCCTATGTAGCCCAAATTTGGTGTCTACTTTTTCACTCTAGCATAAGATACATGGAATCTCATTCCAATAGAAAAATAGTTCAGTAGTGCTGATAAACTATATAAATACTTGATATTATTATTTAATTCAAAAAAATAAAAACCAAAAAGTATTTTATTTTAGAACACCAATGTTAACCATAGTGTATCCCTACTTAGCAATCACAATAAAATTCCAGTTATCCCAAGTAAAATAAAATGTATGAAAGGGATGAACTTAGATGACTAGTAAGGGTAATATAATAGAGTAATCTATGAATAAAAAAGGCTTAATAAATATGGAATGTTAAATAACTATAACATGTTCCATTTACTCAGTAACATGAACATTATATAGTTAGAATAAATAATTCCTAATCAATATGGCATGGTAATATAGTGAATGGTAATAATTTCCCATCCTTAGTGAAACTGATCATAAACCATCCAAAGAAATAGTATAGATGTAATAAATACAATATATCACTATTGAATAATAATTTCAATAATTTTATGATGTTTCAGATGAGTATAAGTAAAAAAATGATCATTAAAGACATTTTCAGGAGAAATAACCTTTTCAATTTGAAAATGTTATTGAAACTAAAAGTTCAAAATATATTTTGAAAACACATTTATGGAACAACCTAGGTAATGCTTAAATAATACTCTTTCATATTTATTAATATTCACGAGTTAGATATTAATTAAATGACAAAATATGTTCAATATAATATATGATACATTTAATTTTATGGTTAAACAAACTTGTTTTTCAAAAAATGATGTTTGAAAGCCTTTTGATGTGGTGCTTATTTTAAGTCAGTTTTTTGAAACTTTTATAAATTCTATTTGAAAAAATAAACTTTTAATTTGAATGTATAATATAAAAATTTACTTTGGTTGAAATTTTTAAAAAAACATTATAAGTTTCTTGTTTTGATGAATAGTTTAAAATAAATAATTTTATTTGAAAACTACTTTTTCATCAAAATTAATTATAGCGTGAAATTATCTTTTCCTAATTTTTTTAAAGTATAATAATATCATGTTTTTATCATTTTATCCAATATAGGTAATTGTAATCAATTTCAATTTGAAATTGGATATAAAAACATTATGGGCATTTGACTATTTTAACTTTAAAAATCTGCTTTATTGTTCCACCAATGGGATTCATTTTTAATTAATTTATTAAATTTCCAGGGTTTTGAATTTTTAGTAAAAAATTCCATATTTATTATCATAAAGTCCAAATTTAGTAAATAAGATCATGTTTGTGATGTCCCTGCCCAGGTTCCATGCACTGATTCCCAAGCCAAACTACAACATGACCTCACGCAAACCTCCAGATATGCTAGAGGACGCCGACTAGCAGCGGGGTTCTAATAAGACATTCATGGTGAGACTATTACTTCTATAATAAGAGTAATACACTATCTAAAATAAAAAAAATATCATAAGTAATATATAACAACAAAACGACACTAATATATCATGGTTACCAAAGAAGGAAATAAAATATCCAACTAAGGAAGAAACATGTCTTGTTAATGTAAATGTCAACTGTCAAAAATTAAAACTAAAAATAAAGACACCAACTACTCCCATACGGGTCATGAAGCACTTCCGACCCCCTCATCCATGATCCATCCAAGCTTTAGAATCTTTCACTGGGCCTTTTTCCATAACCAATCACATATCAATAAAGTATATTACAGTACCGATCAGGCATCCTAATTAGAGTGTTAGTACAACTCAGTAGGCCACTATTGTCTAAAACAACATCTAGTAAGATTATAATATATGCATTTATATTAAGAATAATTACAATTTATAGGTAAAAGGTTATTAAATTATCATTTATTCATTATTTAACAACATTAACTTTGTGGTTCTCGATGACACTGATACCTAATGCTAGAATCACCTCATGATAGAGAATGAAATTTTAAAGTTAATATAATATCTCAATACCCACCTCTTCTCATGCTAGAGCCTTAAGTATTCAACGGTTATATCATATCTCAATACATATTTCGACTCATGTTGGATATCAAGGTATTTTCATGTGACGCCATATTTTAGAGTGCCTTTGTTACAATTCCTTAGTTCATACATCAATTCCCATGTTACCATTATTGAATTCATGCTCGAATTACAATTTTAACACTCAAACATAAAAAAAAATGATGAAATTGTTCCTATTATTTTATTCACATGTACAATGACAGTGTTACCATTTATACTTCTAAAATGAATAAGCATGATCCCATTAATTTACTCACAAGTATAATTTTTCATGTTACCATGTATACTTATCAATTGAATAACCACATTCCCATTTCATTACTCACAAGTGAATGATAATGTTTACATTCATACTTTTCACATTAAAATAACAATGTTCCCATTCTATTACACATAATTAATTCAACAACTAATTACCTACATAATTTTTCACTACTAACTCAAAATTTAGTTTAACTCAACACATTAATTATTTATTCCATTAATTAACTAATCAAATCAATAATATTTATTAATTCGGAAATTCATTAAACTCTCAAATTAAATTCCAAATTTATCAATTAGTTTATCACATAACTACCATTAACTAAATATCCATATATTTTTGTTATCAAATACCTTGATTAATTAATTTTCTAATTAATAAATATTCATAACTCAAACTCTATAATTAATTCTATAATTAATTCTATAATATAAAAAATTAAATATTTTTCTATTTAATTCTATAATTAATTTTCAATTTAACAGCATCAATATTACATATATAATACCATGATTAATTATCTAAAATCCAAAATCCACAAAACTCATAATTAATTCCAAAATTAATTATCTATTTGGAAATTCATTTAATGTCAAGATTAATTTATCAAATATTCACATAATTCAACAATACCTTATTTAATCAATAGGGAAAAAATAATTAACTGAATTTAGAAAAAAAATTAATAAATAATGCTATAAATTCAAAAAAAATCAAAAACATATCGAAATCATGTCTGTGGGTATTGATTATTTGACAACCTTACTTAAACCGTTGAAGAATAATCACTAAATTGAAATCCCCACAAATTTAGTGGCACAATGATTCAAATCCTGATCCAAGTCATAATACACAAAATCATGATTAATGGAAACAGGATCTATTAATTCTGAATCAACATTAAAAAGCATATTTATTGATTTAAAAAATATAGATCTATATCTAAAAATAGAATATTATTTCAAACCATAAGATTAAGAGAATTAAGGAAGGTGAACGGGAAAGCATTGGGATATGATCCACCTACCGGGAGAGGAGAAGATCTTTGATCCGGCTTCAAATCACTATGAATAGAGGTTAGGAAGTCCTGGAATTCATACAGAGAGCTCCAAAATAATGAAATATCGTCCATGGATGAATGGGTATTGACTTGTGGTTAATAAGAGAGTTTGGTAAAATTTTAAAATAATTTATGTGATAATTTAATTCCCATGCATGGTTAGCTAGGTTGCAGCACTTGGTTTCTCCTAACCATGGGCATAAACCATGTGCCTATTATTTTAGCAGTGTGTGATTAATCCTATGAGGGTGGATGGTTTGAAAAACTATGAACTATCAATGTCAATCCCCTATAACTGGGTTTTCAATGTTAGTGAAGTTGATTCTCGCAGTTAGAGAAAACTATGTTCCAACTTTGTACAACCCTATAATTCAATTTTTTCTCAAAATTCCCCCTAACACATCTCAAGTTATAACCCAAACTAAATTTACTCAAATAAAGGAAAAATAATTCCTAAAATCAAGCTCGAGTCAACTCCCAAAAATGTTGGGATCTTATGTTCTCCCCACCTTATAATAGGTCTTCCTCAAGCTAAACACCCAAGAATCTCTAAGAATCTTTGTCAAAAGATCGTACCACTAAGACCACATATTTGCTTTCCTTTACTATGTTTCCTCCAGCACATGCACATGTTGCAAAAATACACAAACTATCGACATGGTATTTCCCCTAATAAATTTATCACTATAATCTAACTACTATACCAGATGATCATCAAAAGAAGCATTTACCTCAAGATCAAAGTCATATGCATCGATTATATGAAAGTTTCAGGGTGATACTTCCAAATTTTTTATACAAGGAACAAATATTTCATAGAACCGTATTTCTATGGAAGATCCAATCGATACAACACCAAACCAATTCTCACCACAATCTCGAATAGTTGGATGAACCTCAGGGTTATATTTCCCTCGATCGATATGCTACGGTGACCCAACCTAGGAGACATCTGAAGGAATAAATGATTACCCTCAAGAAACTCTATATTTCATCTCCTTCAATCATCATATGAATACTTTCTACTCTGATCCATAACCATTTGTTAATGAATCATCAAAATCTTATCCATCGCCTCCTATACAAGAATTGGGCCCAACAAATCTAACTCACTAGCCTCCATCTAACATTATGGCTATCTACATGTCCTACCATGAGGAGCCTCATATAGAGAAATACGTATAGTTTCCTAATAACTCTTTTTATACGAAAACTACACTAAATCAATGTCCAATTCCCAATACCCATCGATTTTAGGGACACACATCAACAACATATCCTCAACCTCCTATATAGTACTCTTCGAATGCCCATATGTCTATGGTTGGAAAGATGTATACGATAAAACATGTGTACCAAGAATGTTCTGTAGGACATCCAAAATTCATGTACGGAAACATGAGTCACGGTATGAAACATGGTCCAAGGAACCCTGTACCCATGGATTATCTCCTAAAAAAATCTTCCAAATACTCCACTAGTAATTTTTCCTATATATGGAATAAATTCTCTACAATCATCTGTCGATCCACAATAACCTATATTGCATCATTATTCCTTGGTGTCTTCGGGATACCCATGTAAAATTCCATTTTTATTTCGTCCGACTTCTATTTCAGAATGGGAAAAAATTTAGCAGTCCTATAGGCCATTTATTCTCCACCTTCACATGTTGACAGGTGTAGGATTGTGTCAAGAACCCTACTATCTCATTTTTTATTCTTGTCCACCAAAACTATCAACATTGGTCATAGTAAATTTTTTTTACTCTTGGATTTACCACACCCTTAGAGGCATGAAATTCACACATGAGTTCCAATTGCATGATTGTAGGCACACCAAGTAGATTACTGATGTAGATGATATCATCCTAATATATTCTTCAATCTAAAGGTGACTCCCCACCTTAATGGTTTTCCCTCAAGGTCAAACATTTTTTATCCTCATACTACTTGTCTCCAGTCTGGATCAAACGTGTGGACTCCACTAAAACTTGTACTAGAGTCATATGATCCTAAGTATCCTAACCACCGCATGCATCTCGGCTAGAAAAGCCATCATCTTTCACTAATCTTGGGACTCTTGACCTACCTGATTCTATGTTCTCCTGCTCAAAGTATCAGCCACAGTATTTCCTTTTCCGAACATATATGGAAGACTAAAATCAAATGAATACATATAATGGACCCATCTCTACTATCAAATATTCATATATGACTACAAAAATATATACCTTATGATTTTTTGAACTGTAAACACTTTAATCCTCTAACCCAAAATATTTTTCTTCCAACACATTATTGAATAAATCACATTTTCTAACTCAATTTTTCACAGGGTAGCTCCATTTATGATGCCACAGCTACCGAGACCCATATGAAAAAACTCAATCACCCTAAATCAACACAACACCTTATTCAATACCAAAAGTGTCACAAAACACCATGTACTCCTCAGCTGGCGCATGTAGGATCTGGAAAGCTGACGATGTCAAGTGCCTCTTAAACTATCGGAAGGCCTTCTCTTATGCTTCTGACCAATAAAACATTATCTCCATTACGGTCATGCCCAAAAGTAGAACTACAAAATATGAATTTTTATAGACTAATATCTTATAAAATCCTGTTATACCATAAAATCTAAGTATATTGAACACATTATTTGGATTTTCCCAAGAAACCACTACTTGAACCTAGTATAGTTCAAATGTCAGAGCTTCCACTAAGATGGTGTTTCCCAATAATTAAACCTACTCTATCCAAAATTGACACATAGATAGTGTGGTTTATAGAGTATTACCAACCATTTTACTGTAGAAATTGTCAAGGTGTTGGGAAATATTTTCATGAGTCTTTTAGTACATCAAGATTTCATCCATGAACACCACAACAAACTCATACAAGTACAAATGGAAAATTCTATTCATCAAGGCCATAATTAATATTGGTTCATTTCTGAAAAAACAGAATTAAAACAAATCGATAATAGAAATACATGATTCTTGAATATAGTCCTAAGTATATAAAAATTCTGAACACTCAACTAATGATACCATGATATAAATTCAATATTCAAGAACACACAAGTTTATTTGAATTGGTCAAAACGATTTTTGATATGTAGAAGAGGATATTGGTTGTATATAGTCATCTAGTTCATCTTCAAGTAATCAACACACAAGAAGAAACTCTCATTTTTCTTATCTTCAAACAACATTGGTGATCCCTAAGCCAATATTCTCAGACGAATAAATACATTATCCATAAAATCCTCCTATTTAGTATTGAGTTCTTGAATCTATATTGATTTCATTCCGTACGGTGGAATACAAATTGGATTATCCCTTGACATGAGATTAATAGTGAATTCTATATCTCCCTCAAGTGGAATCCCTATGATGTATTTTGGTTAAACATCCTAAAACTGTTCCACCACTGGTGGAATGATATCAAGCTTCACACCTCTATAATCTATAGATAAACTAGAATTTTGGGATGTTACCTCTCCTAGATTCTATGAAAATTTCCCTTCTCGTCCAGCCTGAATATCGCACAATCCATGGTGAGTGTAATTTTCACCATTAGGAGTAGTAAAATTCATTCACCAACTAATGATGGTGGAAGGAGATACTAATCTACAAGCCACCTAGAATAATCCATCACATACAAGCTCCATGAGTCATCCTCATGAAATCTACTTCGTTCTGCTACCTTAATGTCTCTGGGTATAAGTTCTCTAAGAACCTGTCCAAGAAGACCTTCAATAAAATACAATTAGTTTTTCCAGTCTATGTATGAATGTCCCACCAGCACTTGGATAATCCTCAGGGCATATAAGTTTCCAACCTGAACCTCATCTCTACAGTATTCTCCATGTGTTCATGTAATATCTCTATAGAGTGAACCTAGAACTGATATCTCTGAGGTCCTCCCAATATAGTAAAATTATGAGGCTGATTAATTGAAACTCTCTCATCATGTTACACATAATCTTCTAAATCCTCTATGGGTCTCTTCTCTAAAATTTATAGAATTTAGAAAGTTCTCTAATAACTTATCTCCTTCTTCCTCACCAATCACTATTGGTGGCCCAAGTTCTAATACTGGTAGGTCATTACATGCCATAACCTCTTATCATTCTCTAAATAAGCATCATAAAAGTGGTATTTCTATAAAATAAAAACACATTTCATTGAACATATAACAAAACATTAACTCACTTATGTAACATATAATAATCACAACAAGCCTTTTACTCATACCTCAATACATAGTGAAAACCAGGATCTAACACCACCCTTAACCATCCAATACCTATGTATTGGTTAATAAGGGTATTAAAATTCTCATAGTTTATGTTTCTCATTACAAATCCCATTTATTCACATTATTTCATCATTTCAAAACATCCAACATCATATTACAAACCATTTTTCAATTCAATTCCATGAGATATGAAAATATATTTTGGTCATCAAATGCCCCAAAACTTATTTTATCATCTGTGACTAAAATGATGAATTTTCACAAAAATAATCAAGAGTTACTAGAATAATGCTTGTAATTTCAACTCTAATCCCATTCTCATGCCATGAGCCAATTTTTAAAAAATATCAATAAAAATTTTCACATCAAACAATAATTGAGTGACAAAAGGTGAAATACTATTAAACTATTATAATTAAAAAAAATTACAATAATACCTCCTTGGGTAATTGTGCTTTTCACCATACATGGGTTTTGAACTCCCATGCTCAAAATCATTACCAAGGCCTAACACTTCATAGTCTCCTATCTACCATTCCAAAATAGTAATAAAAAATTAAAAAAAATGAAAACATTCCATTGATACCACTTTATAGCACCTCGGCATGTGTTCCATGCACCGGTGCCGCGAGCTGGATCACCACAAGACATTAAATAGGCCCCCTCATATGCCAGAGGCTAACGACTAGCAGCAAGGGTCTGATAGGTCATTAATGGGGAGAATATACCCTCTTTGATTAGAGCAATACACCAATAGAAATAATAGACAATAGAAGATGAAATATATAATAATAGAATAAATCCAATATATCATGGTGATCAATGTGGGAAATACAATATCCAAATAAAGTAGAAACATGTCATGATAATGTGTGTGTCAGGTGTCTAAAATAAAAAATAAAAAATAAGACCCTAGAAACTCCCAAGATAAATCTAAACCATATTTGGTTCCATCATCCAAGCTCCATCCCAACACATCCAACTATCACTGGGACTTCTCCCATAACCTGTCTTGAAACAACAAAGTTGGTTTGTGTAAAAATCAGGATGCCTGAGTAGGTTGTGAGTACAACTCAGAATCCCACTACCAATGGTGTCAAAATAATATTATGTTAGATAATAAAGTGGGTAATTATATAATGAAAAATTACAATGAATAAGTAAACAATTAACACATTATAATTTATTCTTTATTTAACCACATTTACTATAGGGTTCCGGAGAATACCCTAACCTCATGCCATCTCTATCTCATTCCATATCCTGAAGTTTTCTGGGAAATATCAATTCACAATTCCTACATCAGCTCATGCTAGATCCTGAATTATTCAACAATTACATCATATATCAATTTTTTTTTGACTAATACAAAATCTCAATGTATTCTAAATTGGGCCCACTTCTCAGTGTTTATTTTCATCCATTCCTTAGTTCATTCATAATTTAGCATGTTACCACTACAAAATTCATTCCTAAATTACCATGTTACAACTCAAATGTCATTGAAAATAATAACCATGTTCCCATTCATATATTATCATGTACAATGAGCATCTTTCCAGTTATATATCTTAATTGAATGAACATGATCCAATTCCATTACTAACATGTATAATGTGTTTGTTACATTGTACACATCTCAATTGAATTACCATGTTCCCATTCCTTTAATCAAAACTGAATGACCATTTTTTCATTCATACTTTTCACTTTAGAATAATCATTTCCCCATTGTTTTAAACATAATTAATTAAAAAATTAATTGTAAACATGATGTTTCATTACTAACTGAAAAATTAGTTTAACTCCACAAATTCATTAGTTAATCCATCAATTAAGTAATTACACTAATAATTCATAAAATTTTTTTACCACATAACTATGATTAACTAATTCACCAATAAATTATGTTTTAATATCCCTTGATTAATTCAACGACTAATATTTCAATATTAATAAACCAAACACCACAATTATTTCCAAACTAGTTATCTCATATTAACAACACTATATTTATGTAAATAATTATACAATTAATTATCAATTTCACAAAATCAATATCTCAAAATTAAAACCACTATTAATTATCTCAAATAAAAAAACCCTAAAACACATAATTAATTACCTAATTAATTATATATTTTTTAATCCCCTTAATATCATGATTAATTCAACAATTAATAACCTAATTCTAAAATACTTCAAAGAATAAATTTGGCCATTATAATTAACCTTATTTAGGAAAAAAATTGCTAAAGAATGTTAGAAATTATAAAATTTTCATACACATATAAAAATCCTTACTTTGGAAATTTAAAATTAGACCACCTAATTAATACAACATAATAATAATCACACAAAATAAATCTGTAAAAATTGAGCTGCACTATGATGTAGATCAAAATATGAATATCAAAACCAAAAATCAAGATTAAAGGAAACATGATCTCTTAATTATAAAAATATATTCACAAGTATAGATCCAAATTCACAAAATATATATCTAGATATAGATAAACCAAAGATTACCCCCCACCAAAATAACAAGAGATAGATGGTGGATGAATGAGAAGGAATCATGAGTGGATCCACTTACCCACATAGAAGAATATCATCGATTTGGGATTCAGATCACAATGAATGGAGGTTTAGAAATATTGGAATTCATTAGGATAGATCTGAAATCCAGAAAGACAATCTATGGTTGAATGGGGTCATCTTTTGTTTAGTTAGAGTATTTGGGGAAATTTTAAAATAAATTTTTGGTTAATTTAATTCCCGCACATGGTTAGTTGTGCTACGATGCATGGTTTCTCCTAACTATACACATAAACCTTGAGCCTGTTATTTTAGGGGTGCCCATTTACTATTAAGAGGGAACACAATTTGAATAATCTTTGTCTAACCATGTAATCCCCTCTGCATGGGTAAATATCGTTAGCTGGTTTGAGGCGCATGGTAATGTAAAACTATGCACCAACCATGCACAACCCTATACATCCCATTTTTTTCAAAATTGCACCCAACACACCCTAGGTTATAACCAAAATGAAAAGTAACCAAATAAATAAAAATAGTACCTGAAATAATGCTTTATTAAAATCTAGTAATGGTTTGGACCTTACAATTTTAATTTCAGACATTATGAATAGTAACAATAGTGATTTTTTATTAACAGAGTTTAAGGTAAATCTTGTAATTATGGGTAAAAATAATATTATATATATATTATAAAATTACTCTAACATTTGTCCTAATTTCATTTGTTGGGTTTTTTACCACTACCGTGATTGGTGAAACGTTATAACCTTTTCAAGCCACTTGTATAGTATGACATTTATAATATTATATTTAATGAATATTCAATTTTTTCACACACTTTTCTTTAACAAGAGAAATTTCTTTAATAAGGTATTTTTATTAGAAAAAATATACTATAAATTCCCTTCTAAAGACAAAATTTTAATCTTCATCAGGATAATTTATTTGAAATTTTTAGAGAGTAAATTATTCAATTAATGTCTTATAGAACGATAATGTAGTAATTTTTAAATAAAATAAATATCAAATAAATGATATTAAAAATAATAAAATATTTATAATTTGAGATTTTAAATTTAATACATGAGTTTTTAATATAAATTTGACATGTTACTGATGGTTTATTAGTTTTTTTAAATTTTTGTTATTTATATGATATTTATTATAAATAAAGGTAACAAATATTGTTAAAATTGACATTATTGATATTATAAAATAAATAATATCTCAATAAAAGATATTAAATTTATAAGAAATCCCAATTTTAGAAATTATATTGGTATAAGTCTCGAAATATCATAAATGACTCATTCATTGTACATTTAGAATTTTATAGTCTATTTATTAAACAACAAAGTGTATATTACATGACCTCTTTGTAAGAGTTAAAAGGGTAAAATCAGGGTTAAAAAGATAAGGATTAAACCAAACCTATATAACATTTATTTTATAAATGGATTTAAACCCATACTAATCCTATATTTTAAATAATCCACTTTGGATCCATTTGGAATAGAAAATTAATCTATATTAAATTATCATTTTGAATAATTCCATGGTTGCCCCTCCCCTCTCCTATAAAAGGGTTCTCATTCATATCTTAGAAGTACACATAAAAACTTTTTTTGGAAAAATTTTACTCAAATCACTTCTTATAATCCCTTTCCAAATTCTAGAGGCCTTATTTTTGGCATAATATCCTCCTTAGAGGTGTTAAGGTGTTAATAAAAACATATCGTCTGAAGTAGAGGTTCCTTTTTTAATTAATTGTTTCAATTTTATTTATTCATCCATATCCATATATTATTCCTCATACATGATGAAATAATAACTCTAGTATACTAAATATCATTATATTTTAATATATAAATATCTTCACCAAATCCATCTCCATTTCCATCAAATAGGAAAATAATTAATCGTTCATGGGTACGATGAAGTACCACCTCACAAACGGATAGAATTTGTTTTCCACCACTGTCTCTAAAGACTAGTTCTTATGGTGGAATTAATATTTATATATTATATTCAAGGAATATTTATCATTATAAAAATAAAATAAATCATATATGTTCTTACCTTTCCATACACAAAAAATGATAACGTCCTTCATGTGTACGTGTGAACTATCACCTTGACGAAGTGATGAGATTAATTTTTCATCCCCACATCTCATGGATAATATATATAAATGTATTTAAATGATTAATATGATATTAAGGATGTTATTATCTATCTAGGAAAAAAATTAGGATTACCTTCTTTCCATAATGATCATTGAAAAATGGAAATGTTAATCAGGTGTACGCACGGTCTACTGTATCCATTACTATACCATAGTTCATTTTTCATAACTATGCATAATAGATCTATTTAAAATTGAAATTTATGTAAATATTTTAGTTTTAAATCATGAATATTATATTATAGTTGACGTACTCATAACCATTTTTACTTTAGAGATCATATGAAATTCATTTTGGACTCAAGTGACGAATATCATCAAAATGTCTTATATGAAGTTAAATAATTATGTAATTGTATAAATATGGTAAAAAAGGATAATAAACATGAATATTTTTATAAATAAATTAAATGACTAACGTAGGTTTATTATTTTGGATGAAAAATGACATTGTGTGAAATTCGACATAATGTAAGGGACTTCATCTCAATCCCCGTTCATTGATACATATATTGATTTTATACAACCACCATATTTTATAAGGGGTATATACAACCCTATTGAAATTTAATTCCATTAAATAGTTAAAAAAAGAAATAATTTAATTATTTATATGCATGTTGTTATACTTTAATTACAATTGAAAGATGAATGTTTTTTAATGTATACGGCGATAATGACTTCTTCAATGCCATGATTGTTACATGATATTTCGATTCCCCTACAAGAATTAATGTTTTAAAAATAAAAATAAATCAGTTATTTCCTTTTTATAAATTTTGGTAATGTGAATGGTTATGAATATGGATAGATTATTTTGATATATTTAAATGATATTTTATGATTGAAAATTAATTTTTACGAGTGAACTAGTAAAAATTTAAATATTTTACATGTTATGATTATATAATGGAGTAAGAAAATTTAAAATCTGGTTAAATGATAAACCAAGGATGGGTGGTAATAAGATAAACTATGTGTGTGTGGTTATATTATATCCTCCCCTACATTGGGTATGGATGTTGTTCCCATGGATATTGCATTTTTATAAGTGACATATATGGAATTCGACCATATGGTAAATCCATTTATAAGATACAAAAGTATAATTCCTTCCCAAGATTCCTTTAATTGTTATCTAAGTTTTATGTGGTTTATAGGGTAATATTATGATTGAAAAAAGTGAAATCAAGGAGCTTATTTTCAAAAGAAATCATTTACCGCTTTTTAAATGTGAAATTTATTAATTTATGATAGATTTTTGATAGGATTGATGTTTTCACAAGACTAATAGTTTTAATTATTTTTTAATCCCTTACAGATATTTTTGTGACCATACATTGTTTAAAACTTTTATTCATTGGTTATAAGGATGGTTAGGAGAAAAAAATAACTCCAAATGAATTTTATAAAAATCTATCCTTAAAAAGAAATCTAGTATTATTTTAAAAGTTTTATATTTTGGGATAAATAGATATATTTTAGTTGAATCCACCTTGAATGAATGTGAAATATTATAACCTAGTTCAATAAAACTATAAACTTGAAAATTAAACTATTATAAATGAATTAAATTTTAGTGACTAAAACTAAAGATTATGTAAGGTTTAAGGATGGGGACATATAGTAGGTATTAAAGGCCAGTTTAGATAAATTCTGAGGTAAGGGTAATATTAATGACGTTCCATTGAATGATTTATATTATAGGTAAGTTTAAATGTCATATAATTTGAATATTACCATGTTGCTATATCTAAAATATATCTGTTTTGAAAGGTTTTCTATAGTGGGAATAAGGAAGCAGTAATGGGTAGGACATGAGAAGAAAATAACATTCTGAATCATAAAACCGAGATAGTTGGAATTGGAAATGATAACCTTTTCACTATAATGGTTCAGTTTGCACAGGCTCTAAATTGTTGTGGTGTCCATACAGGAGATAAAATAGATCTACCATAAAGGAATATGATGATAGTGGAGAATTTTAAGTGGAATTTCCCCTAGTTAATCGGAGGATAATCTCACCCCATTATAAGTGAAGGATGGATTAATGTTCTAGAAATGAAATTTGATATCATGGGTTATTTATATCACCAGAAGTTTAAACTATCAGTTTATCCTTTTTATGGTGAGGTAGATTAGTGGTTGTCAATGGTTAAAATACTATAGGATTTGAAGTCATTAATTATGTGGAATGGTGTGAATTTAATAATATCTTACTTGTGAAATATTTTTCGAAGGATGTTCAACATAGGATGGGAAAAAATTTGTGGAATTGAGACAAAAGGAAGAAAATTTGGTAGTTTCATATGAATAAAATATAGCATTTTTGGAAAGGTACTTAACATATTTTACCTGCAAACTTGATAATAAGATAAATCAATTTTACAAAAGATTGAATCCAAGAAATCGAAGGGAATTGGCTTATCGTGATGTCAAAGCTTTCAATTTTTTTTATGGACTGTGAAAGTTGAAATAGTGTTGTTTGATGATAATGTTCCCCATGAGAAGAATAAAAATAAGTGGTCTAGTTGGAAGTTGTGGGAAATCATTCATCAAATAAGTTTAGAGGTCTGAGAAATAAATTTCCATCTTGTGAGAAGTGTGGTGAATTAAATCCTAGAATTTTTTTTCAATGTCTATAAAGTGATTTTGTTATGTTAATATTGGTTATATTTATCGAGAATGCAAGGGATGTGATTTTGGAAGAAATAAAAATCCAGTCGTAATTTATTATAGTTGCAATGAGTTAGAGAATTATGCCAATGTGTGACCAAATTTGATTACCTAGGGTATAAACTAGAACAATAAAAATACAAATGGTGTGGAAAAATATTTTTCTACTACTTTGGTTATTGTTAGGCCATCATATTAAGTGGTGAAAGGTAAATTTAAGGTTTTTTCAATATATACAAAAAATATTTGTTTCCTCTAGATCATCACATTATTTCATTTTCTGAGAGCATAGAACGTAAATTATAAGTATAACCTCTTGGATGTGATATAGAAAAAATGGAATAATATCTGTGTGAATTTATTAAGGAAACCATGGTTTATAGGATTCTTTTTATTGTCATTGGTGAAATGGTGTTTCCATAAAATATTATTAAACTTCCTATAGTTGAGTTTGATATCATTTTGGGTATGGTTTGAAATTTAGTTTATCATGCTAAAATAGTTTGAAAAGACAAGATTTTTTAATTCAATAATTTCATACCTTTGGTAAAATACTAAGAGGATGAGAGATTTAATAAATTTTGTAGTGAAATATATCTTTCTCATGTTGTTGAAAGAAATAAAAAGACTTAATTAGTGACATCCCAATAGTGAGTGAATTTGCATATGTTTTTCCTGATGAATTTTCTAGTGTTATTCATGATGAGGAAGATGAATTTAAAATTGATTTTGTTTCTAATGATAAGACTATTTATAAAACCAATTATCCAATGACTCAAGGAGTACAATATTAATTAAAAAATCAGTTGTATGAATTCATTGATAATGGTTTAATTTGACCTATCACACGCCATGGGGTTCTCATGTTTTATTTGTGAAAAATAAAGATGTATCCAATAGTCTATTTATTGATTATAGATATAACACCCAAAGATTACATAGTACATTATTTCTTCAAAATAATTCAATAACATGCACTACACGCAACACTGAGTTCAGGTGCACCATGACTTACCAAACTAATCGTTCAAAAGAGGTTATGAATAGTATTAACTGAATTTTGAATATTATATACTCTATATTATTTTAATATTGATATCATGTTTTTCTTAGAAATAATATAAGAACACATTCAATTTTTTAGATAACGTCTTTTTTCAGAAAATGTAATTTTACCGCCTTTTTATGGGAAACCATTTTAAAATCCAATATTTTACAGTTTTATATATTCAATTTGACAAAATAAACTTCTTATTTAGAATAGGGACAAGATAATTTAGTTTTTATAAATTTCTGGTATTTTTCCGATAACATTCATATTTTTGTTAATAGTGAAAAATACTAAACATTAATTAAAAAAAATTTTAAATAAAAATAATTTATTATGATAAATTATTCATTTGATTGGTTTTTAGTATAATTAGATTATATTTTTATCATTTAATACAATTTAGGACATTATAATTAATTTCACTTTTAAATTTGACATAAACAATTGTCAATCTTTTGATAGATATTATTGCTTAAAAACACGCTATTTGTTTTGACAACTGGAATTAATTTTAAATTAATTATCAGAAATTATATGTTTTTAATTTGGTAAAATAGATATCCTTTTTGAATTTGGAAGATCAAATATATCTTAGGATGATATTTTTGTATTTTTCTGAGAAACATCAATTTTTGATGAATAGTGAAAAACCCCGAGTTATTGGTTAAAACTGACTTTTTATTTAAATAATTATTTATTTTATTTAAAGTTATTTTATGTAAAAATAGATATATAATACCTATTTAAGTTCAAAATAATTCATTGGAGTCATTTTATAATAATTTTATATATATAAAAATTTTATTGAACTTTTTATTGCCTTTTACCCACCTCCTAGGAGTATTTCCAAATTTGCAGAAAACATAATTTTACCACCTCTGTGAGTTGAATTTCGAAAATAAAAGAGACATTGTTAACATCATTAAGTGAAATATGGTTTAATAAGATGAAAATGATTTTTGGTGAATAGTAACTTTTGAATTTTATTTACCATGGTTAAAGGAAAATAGGGTAATTAAGGGTAAAAATGATATTATTATTACCTTAACACATGTCCTAATTCTATTTGCTAAGTCTAATTTGACGAAAAACAACCTTAGGAATAAAAAATGATCCTTTAAGTCCAATTTTATTACATTAGGATGTTTATTATTATTTTATTTAAAGAAGAGTTAAAATAGTTAAAATCAATGTTTAATAACTAATTCAATTTTAATACAGGGTTACAAATATGATAAATTCTACTATAAATATTCATTAGAGAGATTAAAAGATTTTATACATAATGATATTTTATTTATATTTTTTTTAAATTAAATAATTTAATTTATTTATGACACAATGATAATGCACTAATTACCTAATTAATGAAATATTAAAATAATTGATATTATAAATATCCAAATAAATGTAATTTGATACTTTTTATGAATTACACTAATTTTCTAGGTTAATATGACATGTTTTGGTTGGTTTGATGAATTTGTTTCTAAGTAATAATGTTGTAATAAATTTAGAAAAAAACAAAATACCAAATAGTGTCAAAATTGACATAAAAGCGTTTTTAAAACAATGATTATATTATTAATTGATATTATATTCCTAAAAATCTAAGGTTCAGACAAATAAATTATATAATGATAGTGGTATCATTAATGAACCACTTTGGTATCTCTTGGAAGTATATACTAAGTTTATTAATCATATAATATGAAAATACAAAGAGACATGGTAAATGTCAAACTACTTAACTAAGAGTTAAATCTAAAAGAAAAAGTTAATATAGTGACCCAAAAATGTCTAAAACATATATTTTGAGTGGTTTTCAACCCATACCTACCATAGACTATAAATAATTCAATTTGGAGCATTTGGAAACCGAAAATATTTTTATTATAAAAGAACATTTCTAGCTTTTCCTAAGATGCCCCTCACCCCTCTTATAAAAGGGAACTCCCCATTCCCTCAAATTCACACCATCAAAGCCATTTGGCACGAAAAACCCCTGCCCAAATACCCTCTCAACTGTACTCCCTTAATCTTATAGGCCTTCTTGTGGCCAGAAATCCAAACTTAGGTTCCCTTTTGATCAAATCAAAAGGTAGAACCCGAAGAAGAGATAAATATTTCATCACCTCTTTCAAGTTCCATTCTTCTTCCACTTCCTCTTTCCTTGTTGTTTCCATTATAAAATAATAAATTCAGTATCTTATATATACTGTGATGTTATTATAAATATTGTACAACCATATTCATTATTTTATCCATCCTTTTGATGACATGTAACCATAGGTGCGTACGTACGGCTTACCGTCTCCACGTCGTGGTGTAATTGTTATTCAATACATTATTATTTGGATGGGTATAATAATGATGTGTAATTGATGTATATAATAAATATAACATGATAATGATTCTGTATATATGATATTACATCCAATTATATATTATTTTAATATCAAAATAATGATATTGTCGGTCGTGCGTACGTACGGATTACCGTCTCCACCAACGCGATGAGATTCATTCCCCATCATATCCATTCAAGAAAAATTTTCATTAGATGATTAAAAGTAATGTTTAAAGACTTAATATAATTATTAATATGAATAAGATACGTCACATCCATAACAATCATTACTTATGTAACAAAGCCTAATAAGGAAAACGAATCTGTTAACACCTGAAACGACGATAATACTAAGATATTATTAACAAAGAAATGTTAAAAGATCATATATTATATAATATTAATGTATATGATTAATTTATAATTTAATAACAATTAGTTCAACATTATACAAGATACTAACCTACCCTCATCCAAGTAAAAGTACAAGGTAAGGGTTAATTTCACAATCTCTTTATTATCCAAGGTTGTTTATACGTGATTATCTACTGGGACCTCTTTATCATCCACATCCATGTTTCTTAAAAATGTATTTCAAAACATTTTTTATATTTACTATAAAATGGGGTAAAGTCATTTATACCCTTTTTTGACCTTATATGTTTTTAAAGTAATCCTTCTGCCATTTCCCAAACAAGGTACTTTATGACCTTTTCGACAAAACTAAGGTAAGAATGTTTTCTTTAACATATACAACGGGTGAAGCTATTTTCCATTGTTATAACATCATCGAATCTTACCTTACAATATTATAAGAATATCATTAAAATAAATGTTTTCTTAAATGATTTTAAAATATAAAGATATGTTTCCCTAAAAAAGGATTTGATTTCATCTATGTCAACATCCTTTGATGGATTTTAAGCTTATTTGAAGTTGGTTTATTCTGATACAAAACATCCATATTTTATTGAAGGTTTTTTGATATGTTTTACTATGGATGTGTTATTTTTATACCATTCATGGTTTATAGAAAAAGTATTTCCCTTTCATATGATATTTTTAATACGAATGTTTATTTTATGTTTAAACCTTTTCATATGAGGAATCATTGGACTTAGTATGTGATGGGTGGAGCTAGCTATAGTTTCTCGATGAATTGGAAGGTCTCATGAGACAAAATAGTTTCTTGGAACAAGGCCTTGAAAAAATCTTATTTTTAGTCTTGTCACATGGCCTTAAATATGTGGTTATGAAAGTCTGGCATTATGCATTCCATCATTATGAAAGTGGCTATTGATATTGCATGTGATTATTCGACTAGTAGAATATCCATATGAGTATGTAAATGGGATTATTTTGATTTGTATTTTCCATATTATGATGAATTTTAGGTTGAAAATGCCATTGTTTTAGTTTTATACATTTCCTTAAATGTTTATGCTTATTTATGAAAGCTTCTGCTATATTTTTATCCTTACTAAGCATCTAAGCTCACCCCTTTCTATGTTTTATTTTTCCGAGGATGCGAAGAAGTATATTATGACTGACCTGTAGGGATAGTCTATGGGATCTCAGTGTTGTATATGGAAACAATGTTGTTGTCGTTTTCCATTTTCTGATGTAATGCAAACCTTATGAATGTATCTAGTACATCCAAGGCTACAAAACTAATTGGGTTTTCAAGACTTGATCTTTTTTTATCATGCCAATAATATGTAATAATGTACTGACTCTGGGTTTCTGAGGTCGGGGCGTTATAGTTTGTATCAGAGGAAGATTAGTACAAACCTTGGAATCTAGATTTAGATAAACATTGATTAGAGCACATTACCCTAAGATAGACTTTTAGGATTCGTATAGAAGAACATCCTATAATTTTGTATTATAGAGATTTTGTGAGTTTTCCAAGAAGTACATCCCTGTCTGGATATTAGAAGGTAGAGGCAGATCTAGCACATATGTACCTTGGGGTAAAACATAGAAACACTGCTTTGATCTAGACTTGAATGGGAACTGGTGCACAACAACTGGCCTTGAAGCACTCTTGGTTATGACACTCCTAGGGGATATTCTTAGGATAATTCTCATTTTCTTTACAAACCATTATGAAGGGTTTATGAGTATATACTTCATAAAAGAAATCATTTTTTATGATTATAGATTATATCCATAAAATGTTCAATTTAAGTTAGGTATTTTACAAATTTGTAATTATTCATTGAAATTCATAAACGGACCTGTTGTATGCCATTGTATAGAAATGGCACCCAGTAGAAGGAATGCAAACTCCAGCAATACGTATGAACCAAAGAGTAAGAAGGATCATATATTTCATGGTATTAAGCCAACATTTATAAGGGAAATAGTCTCCCAAGTATTCTAAACATATGAAGAAATATTATCATGTGTTAATAAGATAACTAAATAATTCTATGAGTCCTATGGCATTGAAGGAAAGTAGGAGAAGAAAAGGATAAAAGAGAGAAATATGGATAAAGGGAAGAGGGGAAAGAATAATTTTCCCATACATGATAACTGTGGAAAGAATCTCCTTGGTAAATGTTTGAAAGGAATGGGAGTTTGTTATAAGTGTGGAGAAAAGGACACCAAGTACATGATTGCAAGGGTAAGAAAGAAGTTTCAAATGTACAATACTTCATCTCCAAGGAGTTGGGACACTACACGAATAAATGTCCAAATAATCAAAGTATACCCCAAATGATGCTATTAGATAATAATAAAGTTGTGATACTACCGAAGATGAAGAGGAATGATTATATTTCTTACATTTTTATTAATGTATTGTGTCATTTGAGTATTATATTAATGATGTACATGTTATAAGAATTATAGAGTATATAAGGATTTTAAGTGTAGTAATATTTAATTAAGGACTTGGGATTGTGTGGAACTAAGAAAAGTGACTCAATAGCAGGTTAAAGTTTTGGAAAATATATGGTTGAAAGAAAGATAAACCATAATATGGTTCTGATATTGAGTTAGTGATTTTGGAACAATAAATGATTGATTTGGATAAATTATATTGGTTATTATTGACTACCTTGATACTGATTAATGATTTGTATATTCCATTAGTGTTGGAGTTTACAAATTTTTGGATTGAAGGAGTATATCAATTATTCTATAGGGAATAAGGGAGTATGAATGTAATCAATAAGGTTTTATGGTAATTCCAGATATTGCAGTGTTTTAAAAGAATACATTATGAAGATGTTCACATGTTATTACATGGAAAAAATTATCTTCATTGTGTTTACCTTACTTATAAATTTTGGACTATGAGTATGGACAGAAGTATTTTGGATAAGTCTAGTTTGATATTATTTTGGGATTTCCATAAAAAGGGCAACCCGGAGGTCGGGCGGAAACCCGTCATGTCCGGCAAGATCGTGAGACTTGAACCCGCAACAGAAGGGTGACAATGGTGTATCACTAACCACTGTCCCACGTGATGTCCTGGATTGAATAACGTAGTTTTTTTAAAAGGTCTTCTAGATGAATTATAAATTAATTTTTTGGAACCCTTTACGAATAGGATAAATAGAATATTTTTTTATGTCCTATTATCTTTTAGAGTGAAAGATGAGTTTTCGGTAGAAATTAGTTAAAGGATGGAACTATAATTGTAAAGTATATATTATTTTATTCTCTCATTATATGAAGAAATTAATTCATAAACATGAGGTAAGGAATCTTAAAACTAAAAATGTGTTATCCTAATACCATATGTTTTGTTGAACCGATGATATTTTAAATCATCATAGATTGATGGCATTGAGGCCCTCAGTTCTACAATTGTTTGTGACTGATGACCCTCAATCACTCCCTATAAATATTTACATTTTTCTCCAATTATGTGCCTTTAATTTTCATGAATGTTCTCCTAATCGTGATCATAATTTGGTGGTGACTTTTTCATTCCCCTTTTCCTCTTATTAAGACTAAATTTTATTAACCCAATTTCCGATGTGGGTTTTCCCACAAAAGAATTTTCTATTTTCAACCTTATATTTTCAAAGAAAAATTTTAAATTATGAGGGCGCAATTTATTGAAGGAGGGAAGAATGTAACACCCCAAGATTTCATAGTACGTTATTTCTTCAACGTAATTCAATAACTTGCACTACACACAACACCGAGTTCAAGCGCACCACGACTTACCAAACTAGCCGTTTAAAAGAGGTTATGAATAGTATTAACTACATTTTTAATTTTATACAATCAATATAATTTTAATTTCCATATTATATTTTTCCTAGAAATAATATAAGAACAAATTCAATTTTTTAGAAAAAAGAAGTATTTTTCGGAAAATGCAATTTTACCACACTATGATGGAGAACCCTTTTTAAGTCCAATATTTGACACTTTAATATATTTAATTTGTCAAAATAAACTTCTTATTTATAATCGGGACATAAAAATTTAGTTTTGATTAATTTTTGGTAATTTTTTGATAACTTTCATATTTTAGTGAATAGTGAAAAATACTAAATTTTAATTAAAAACAACTTTTTTGATCAAAATAATTTATAGTGTTAAGTTATGAATTTGATTGGTTTTGAAGTATAATTAGATTATATTTTTATCTTTTAATACAATTTAGGTCATTATAATTAATTTCACTTTGAAATTGGACATTAGCAAGTGTCAATCTTTTCATAGATATTATTGCTTAAAAACACACTATTTGTTTTGACAATGGGAATTAATTTTAAATTAATTAATGGAACTTATATGATTTTAATTTGGTAAAATAAAGATCATTTTTGAATACGGAATATCAAATATAGCTTTGGCTTAATTTTTGGTATTTTTCTGAGAAACTTCAATTTTTTATGAATAGTGAAAAACACTGAGTTATTGGTTTAAACTGACTTTTTATTTAAATAATTATTTATTTTATTTAATATTAATTTAGGTCAAAATAGATACATAATACCTATATATGTTTAAAACAATTCATTGGAGTCACTCTATAATAAGTTTAGATATATAAAAAGGTTATTGAACTTTTTATCGTCTTTTACCCACCTCTTAGGAGTATTTGCAAATTTGCATAAAACATAATTTTACCACTTCTGTGAGTTTAATTTCACAAATCCATGAGAAACAGTTATCCTCAGAAAGTAAAATGTGGTTCGATAAGATGAAAATTATTTTTGGTGAATAGTAACTTTTCACTTTTATTTAACACAGGTAAAGGTTAATAGGGTAATTAAACGAAAACATTATATTATTATTACCCTAACACATGTCCTGATTATACTGTCTTTTTATAATTCAACCAAAAATAACCTAATAAATAAAATATCATCCTTTAGGTCCACATGGATTAGATTAGGACATTTATTATTATTTTATTTAAAGAAGTGTTAAAAGAGTTAAAATCAAAGTTTAATAACTAAAACAAGTTTAATATAGGGTTACACATAAGATAAATTTGACTATAAATAATAATTAGAAAGATAAAAAGATTTCCTATATTATGGAATTTTAATTATATTTTTTATATGTTAAAAAAATTAATTTATTTAAGACACAATGATAATGCAGTAATTACCTAATTAATGAAATACTAAAATAATTGAGATTATAAATATCCAAATAAATGTAATTTGAGACTTTTTATGAATTAAAATAAGTTTATAGGTTAATATGACATGTTAGGGTTGGTTAGATTAATTTTTTTTGAAGTAATAATTCTATTATAAATTTAGAAAAAACAAAATACCAAATAGTGTCAATATTGACATAAAAGAGTTTTTAAAACAAATATTATGTTATTAATTGATATTCTTTTCCTAAAAATTTAAAGATAGGCCAAAAGTCTTATATAATGATAGGTGTATCATTAATGAACCACTTGGGGTTATATTAGATGTATATAGTATGTTTATTAACCATATAATATAAAAATACAAAGAGTCATGGTAATTGTCAATCTATATAACTAAAAGTTAAATCTAAAAGACAAAGTTAATATAGTGACCCAAACCTGTATAAAACATATTTTTTGAATTATTTTCGACCCATACCCACATTATTCTTTAAAAAATTCATTTAGGAGCCCTTATAAATCGAAAATGAATTTATTATAAAAAAAACTATTTCTAGCTTTTCCTAAGCTGCCCCTCACCCCTCTTATAAAAGGGCACTCCCCCTTCCCTCAAATTCACACCTTCAATGCCATTTGTCTCAGCCAACCCCTACCCAAATACCCTCTAAACTGTCCTAAATTTATCTTATTGGCCTTCCTTTAGTCAGAAATCCAACATAAGGATCCATTTTGATCAAATCAAAACGAAGAACCCGAAGAAGAGGTAAATATTTCATCACCTCTATCAAGTTCCTTACTTCTCCCACATCCTCTTTCTTTGTTGTTTACATTATAAAATAATAACTCCAGTATCTTATATATAATTTTATGTTATTATAAATATGGTACAACCATATTCATTATTCTATCCATCCTTTGAATGAAATGTCACCATACGTGCGTACGTATGGCATACAGTCTCCATGTCATGGTCTAATTGTTATTCAATACATTATTATTTTGATGGGTATAATAATGATGTGTAATTGATGTAAATAATAAATATAACATGATAATATTTATGTAAATATTATATAACATCCAATTATATATTATTTTAATATCAAAAAAATGATATTGTCGCTCGTGTGTACGTACAGATTACCGTCTCCATGAACTCGATGAGATTCATTCCCCATCGTATCCATTCAAGACTAATTTTCATTCGATGATTACAAATAATGTTTAAAGACTTAATATAATTCTGAATATGAATAAGATACATCCCATCCATAAAAAACATTACTTATGTAACAAATCATAATAAGGAAAATGAATCCGTTAACACCCAAAACGACGATAATACTAAGATATTATTAACAAAGAAATTTTAAAAGAACATATATGATATCATATTAATGTATATGATTCTTGTATAATTTAGTATCAATTATTTCACCATTATATAGGATTTTTACCTACACTTGATCAAGGAAAATTACAAGGTAAGGGTTAATTTCACAATCACTTTATTATCTGTGGTTGTTTATACGTGATTATCTACTGGGACCTCTTTATCATCTATATCCATGTTTCTTAAAATTTATTTCAAAACATTTTTACTATTTACTAGCCAATGTGTTAAAGTCATTTATACCTTTATATGGACTTATAGGTTTTGAAAGGAATCTTTCTTTCATTTTCCAAACAAGGTACTTTATGACATTTTCGACAAAAGTAAGGTAATAATGTTTTTTTAAACTTATACGACAGGTGGGGCTATTTTCAGTAGTTATAACATCGGTGAAGCTTCCCTTACAAGATTATAAGAATATTTTAAAAATAAATGTTTTCTTAAATGATTTCAAAATAAAAAGAGATATTTCCCTAAAAAAGGTTTTGATTTCATCTATTTCAACATCATTTGATGGATTTTAAGCTTAGTTGAGGCTGATTTATTATGATACTAAACTTCCATATTTTATTGAAGGTTTTGTGATATGTTTGACTATGGATGTGTTAATTTTATACAATTCATGGTTTATGAATAATGTATTTACATTTCGTATGCTTGTTTTAATATGAATGATTATGGTATATTTAATCCTTTTCATAGGAGGAATGCATTGGACTTAGTAAGTGACGGGTGGATTCCATTATAGCTCCTCGATGCATCACTAGGTCTCATGAGAAAAACTAGTGTCTTGGCACAATGTCTTGACAAAATATTATTTTTAGTCTTAGAACAAGGCCTTGACTATGTGGTTATGAAAGTCTGGCCTTATGCATTCCATCATTATGAAAGTGGATATTGATATTTCATGTGATTATTCAACTAGTAGAATATCCATGTGAGTAATCAAGTGGAATTATTTTGATTTATATTTTCCATATTATGATGAATTTTATTTTGGAAAGGCCTTTGTTTTAGTTTTATACGTTGCCTTAAATGTTTATACTTATTTATGAAAGCTTTCGCTCTATTGTTATCCTTCCTGAGTATCTGAGCTCACCCTTTTAAATATTTTATTTTTCCCAGGATGCGAAGAAGTATATTATGAATAAACTGCAGGGATATTCTATGGGATCTCAGTGTTGTCTATGGAAACAATTTTGTTGTGGTTTTCCATTTTATGATGTAATGTAAACCTTATGAATGTATCTAGTACTTCCAAGTCTACTAAACTAATCATTGTTTTGAGACATGATCTTTTGTGATCATGCCAATGAGACGTAATAATGCACCAACTCTCGGATTCTGGGGTTGGGGCATTGCAATAGAGCCATGAATAACATCACCATTAAGAACAAGTATCCTTTACATCATATTTATTATTTTTTGATCATCTTGAGTTAGATCAGTATTTTTAAACCATTTATTCGAGGTCTAAGAACTATTAGGTCAATGTGATGGAGGATAACATTAAAATGATAGTGTTATAGATGAGATATGGGAATTTTGAGTTTTTAGTTATTCACTTAGGGTTATATAATGCACCTATTTTATTTATGAATCTTATGATTGGTTATTTTCATCTATTTTTGGTTTAGTTATTGGTTGTTTTTATATATTTTATTTTGGTATCTTATAAAATCTAAGAGGATAAGGAAAGTCACTTAATTATTGTTTTTAGAATATAAATTTAATCAAGCTATATGTAAAGTTTAGTAAGTGTGAATTTTTTTTGCAACAAATTTAAATCCTTCGAAACATTATACATAAAGATGCCATAACTGTTGACCCTTCTGAAAGAAAAGTTGTTGAATACTATTCAAAAACTACAAATATCATAATTATTCATAGTTTTCATTAATCAGTGGGTTATTAATGATAGTTTATTTAAACAATTTCTTGTTTATATAACCTACTTACAATGTTAACATGTAAGGTTGTTAAGATCATATGGATAAAATAATGCGATGATTGTTTCTCGGGACTAAAAATAAGTTTGGTATATGATCTAGTTTTTTCCCTACCTTGCATAAATTGTGATTTTTTATTTATAGTTATGCTTCATTAAATAGACTTCACTTTTCCAAATGTAGAATGATATTGTAATTTCTTATGAATCACGACACTTGAAACCTCATAAGTAAAACTACCCTAAAAATGATTTGAAATTTGTGGCTGTTGTTTTTGTATTAAATATTTTGAGTCATCATTTCGGTTGAGTAAAATGAAAAATATTTAATAATATAATTTTTTTAAAATATATAATCATATAAAAAGAATTAAACATTATATAGAGGAGATTTATAGAACTAATCAATGATTACCATTGCACGATTCATTAACATATTATAAAATAAAAAAAGTATCTCATGATTTGAGTCAAAAAAAGTAATGATATATTAACCATGTTTTATTTAGAACATGGCCTTTTGTTTAATGATTTGATGAATTTTGGATTGGATATTGTTAGAGAATGAAAATTATCATATTTGTTTTAGTTGTCAATGTCATCATCTATATCATATAGATTTTAGAATGTGTAGAAGGAATAGTGTGAGTTACATAAAAAGGTAAAATTGGTTAAAATGGGATAGTTTATGGAATTTAACATTGATAAAGATTGTATTTTAAGACTTGGGAAGATAATATGTGATATTTATAATTAATTGTTGAAGAATGAGTTTTTATGTGACTCTCATAGTTTTCTATTATTAATCCATATTGAAAGTATAGAGATGTAAAAAGACAATCAAGAGTAATACTGGTGGGATAGGATTAAAAGAGATATTGTTGACCTTACCATGAAGTTCTTGATGTGTGGATTAAATAAGAATGAAAATTGATAAAGGGTATGATTCATACTTTAATGGTACGAAAGTGGACATTGAAAAACATTTCCATGGATTTTACAGTGGGATTACTGAAGAAATATCGAGGTAACAGTGGAATCTAGGTTATTGTTGATCAATTGAAAAAATTATAAATTTTATTTCATTTCATGAAATTGTACTTATAGATCAACCTTCATGGATGTATCTAAAATAAATAGACCGGTTACATGGAGTTACTATCACCATTTTATCTGATCTTGATCCTAAGTTCACATCTACCTTCTCAATGGGCCTTCATAAGTAATTGGGTGCTAAATTAAATTACAAAACATCTTTTCATCATCAATCATATGGGTAGTTAGAAGGTCAAATTCAGACCTTACAGGACATGCTATATGGTTTATAAATTGATTATCAAGGAATTTGGGACCAACTTATTTATTTAGTTGAGTTTTCCTAATGTAATACATTTTATTCTGATATGCAGATGGAACCATTTGAGGCATTATAAGGAATGTAGTGTCAAAATCCATCATTTTGGTATGAAGTAGGAGAAAGGATATTGATGGGACCAGAATTGGTATAGGAAATGGAAGATAAATTTTAGTTTATTCAAAAAACAAGAGAACATCCCAAAGCATGCATAAGAGTTATAAATATAATTAGAGAATGATATTTCTTTAGAGTAATGAGATCATGTATTTCTCAAAGTTTCTCCATGGATAAGTGTGATGCCTTTTGGAAAGAAAGGGAAGTTGAGTCCACTGCTCATTGGACCCTATGAAATCCTAGAGAAATTTGGATCAGCTTACTACCATGTGTCTTTGTCTCTATGGTTATCCCATGTGCACAATTTTTTTAGTTTTAATATAAATAAAGTATATTCTAGATCCATATCATGTTTTGATTCCATAATAATTTTAGTTAGAAGAGAGTATTTCCTATGAGGAACATCCAGTTCAGGTTTTTATCCATAGAGAAAATGTTTTTTGGAATGAGATGATTAATTAGGTTAAGGTTTTTTTTTAAAAACCATATGGTTGAAGAAGCATCATTGGAATCTAAAAATTTAATGATTGAAAGATATTCCAACTTATTTAATAGGCGAGAAAATTTTCAATGATAAAATTTACAAATGGGGGAAAATTGTAACAACCCATATAATGATATAATATCCAATTTTCACATTTTACTAATTATTAGTTATATATTAATTAAAATAGATAATATGTTGTATAGTGTATATGATAAAACTAGTAATATGGTTAAAAACAATATGAATAATACACTTATTCCACTCTTTTATGGTGAAATTTTTTTAAAAGAAGTTTTTACACTTTTAAAAATTATATATGACAAAATAAACTTCTTTATTGAAAGGGGAATATCAAAATTTAATTCGGTTGAATTTTTGGAATTTTTCTTATATGTTTCATGTTTCTATGAATAGTGAAAAATACTACATTTTAATTGAAAATAAATTTTCTATCAAACTTTTTTATAGAATTAAGTTATATATTTTAAAATTTTAAATGTATAATTAGATATATTTTTTATCATTTAATCCAATTTTGGTTCTTGGAATCAATTTCACATTGAAATTGGATATAAAAGCTTTGCGAACTTTTGAACGTTTTTACATTAAAACCATACTTTCACATTCCGTCAATGAGATAAATTTTCAATTAATTTATACAAATATCTATATTTTTTATTTTTTAAAATGGATTAAATATTTATAATAAGAATCTATAAATTTAGTAAATAATCCCCTTTTATTTTTGAACTTTATGAATAGTAATTTTAGTATTTTGTATTAACACATTTAATGTAAGATCAAGTAATTAAGGGTAAAGAAAGTATTATAAATAATCTAAAATTTCCATAACACTAGTCTTAAGTTTATTGAATGTGTTTTTAGACCAAAAATTTCTTTTTATGTAGTGTTAACCTTTGTAACATCATTTTAT
Organism: Viscum album; assembly: GCA_963277665.1. NCBI lineage: Eukaryota > Viridiplantae > Streptophyta > Magnoliopsida > Santalales > Viscaceae > Viscum > Viscum album. The sequence goes on from OY728127.1 coordinate 1,270,765,778, forward strand.
TATTTTATGACATTTATAATATTCTATTCCAAGAAAAGTCAATTTTGACAAATTTTAGTTTTTCAGAAGTAAAATATTTTTAATATGGGATTATATACCAGATGTCTTGGATGATAAATTATATTTTTAATAAACAATGATATATATTTATCATGAAAATTAATTTTATATTTTTAGAGAATAAATTAATAATCTAAAGACTAACACAATGATGATGTAGTAATTTTTTAATTAAAACAATATTAAATAAAAGATATAAAAAATTAAAAAATGAATATAATTTGAGTTGATTTATTTCATCAATGATTTTTTTAGATTAAATTTGAATTTAATATATTTTTTATAATATTTGGTTCATATTTATATTTTTTTATATTTTTATAAAGGAAAGTAATGGATAATGTCAAAATAGACATTCTTGATATTTTTAAATATATAATATTTTATTAAATTATATAAAATTTCTGTAAATCAAAATTTCATAAAATTTTTGGGATAAGTATAAAATTTTTATCAATGTATCATTTACTTTTATTTTGTAATTTTATAGTAATTATACTAGCCCTCAAAGTGTTAATTACATGATATCCCAGTAGGAGTTAAAAGGGTGAAATAATGGATAAAACAAAATGATATGGATTAACAAATAATAAAACTTGTATAATTTTTATTTGATTAATGGATTTAGACCCATTTTAATCCTATATTATAAATAAACTAATTTTTACCCATTTGTAATAGAAAATTAATTTATATTAGTTAAATATTCTTAGTAATTCCACGAGTGCCCTCCCCTTTCTTATAAAACATAACCTATTATATAATTCTCAATACACTTAAAACCCAGTTATTTTCAGAATTTACATTCCAAAATATATTCCTAGAATCTTTCCCCACATTATTGAGGCCTTAATTTTGTAATAGAACCCTCCTTGTATGTGTTACGGTGTTAATCAAAAGAGATCGTCCAAAGGAGAGGTATCCTTTTTAATTAAGTGTTTCAATATTATTTATTCTTCAACATAATTCAAATAATCATCCACCATGATGAAATAACAACTATAGTATCATAAATATAATGAGATTTTATTATTGTTAATATCATCAAATAAATCCATATCTATTTCCCTCAAGTGGTAAAATAATTAATCGTTTATGTGTATTGAGAACTACCACCTCATGAACCCATATAATTTTTTTCATTCACTATCTCTTAAGAATTGGTATAATGAGGGAATTAAAGACTATATATGACATTCATGACATATTAAACATTATATAAATACAATATATAATTTATGTTCTTACCTTTCCATACACATAAAAATGAAAATTTCGTTCGTGGATATGTGTGAAATATCTCCTCTATGAAGCGATGTAATTCATTTTTTATCACCACATCACATGGATGATATATATAAGTATATTTAAATTATTAATACTATATTAATGATACTATGATAATTATGTTATGATAAAATTATTATTATGTTCTTTTCATAATGGTCATTGACAAATTGAATCATTACTGATGTGTACATACGGCCTACCATCTCCATGATTATAACATAGTTAATTATTCCTAACACTACAAAATGGTTTTATTTTAAATTAAAATTGAGCTATAAATTTGATTATTATGTCAATAATTTTATTTTGAAGATGATGAAAACATGACCCTTTTGAATATATAAATCATAACGATGTTATTTTGGACTCAAGTACTGAATATCATCAAAATGACTGATGTGAACTTAAATAATTACGTAAGTGTTTTAACATGGTAATAAATGTGAAAATAAATATGAAAATGATTTCCAATCATGTTAATTACTAACATAAGTTTATTATACATGAATAGAATGGAAATTGTGACAAATCAAACTCAAAGTAAGGGACATCATCTCAATCTGCTTTCACTGAGAAATATTTTCATCTTATAAACCCACATTATTTTATAAGGTGTATAAAAAACCCCATTGACTATTAACTCCATTAAAATGTTTTAAAATGGTAATCTTTTTACTATTACTATATGGATCGTTTTATATTATTTGAAAATAAAAAATTTATTGTTTTTAATGTATATAGTGACATTGAATTCTCTACCACCGTGAACATTATTTGATATTTGGATTCTTCTAAATGCCTTAATTATTTTAATAGAAAATGAAATTATTTATTACAACTTCTGGATAGATTTGTTTTGAAAATGTTTTTGAAAAAAGACAGATTATTTCAATGTCTTTAAATGATTTCTTGTGATTGAAAATTAAATTTTATGAGTGAGATATTGAAATTTTCAATATTCAATGTGTTATGATTATATAATGGTAGATGAATATTTTATGTTTGTTTACATGATAACACAAGGATAGGTTGTTCCATGATAAATCATGTATGGGTGGTTAAATTAACACCTCTAATACATTTAGTAGAGAATCAGTTGTATGGCTATTTCATTTTTATAAGTGACACGTATGGAATCCAGTTGTGTGCTTATTCTATTTATAAGTGTGACATGTATAACTATGTCCCAAGATAACTTTATGTTTTATATATGATTCATATGAGATATTCAGAAGTCATATTATAACAAAAAGTCCCGTAAATGCACTTATTTTCAAATGTAAGTATTAACTATTTTAAAGGTGTAAATTATTACATTATAATAATTTTTTAGGGGTTTTTTTCACAAGATAAATAGTTTTTCATATTTGTATATACTATTCTAATATTTTTGTTCTCATCAAAAAATTGATCTTTTTTTCACATGTTATAAGGATGGGTAAGAGAAATATGGAAGCCTATATGAAGGTTATGAAGATTTACCTTGAAAAATAAAAAAATTGTTTTAAAATATTTATATTTTGGTGGAAATGGATAATATTTTAGTTTAATCCACTTTTTATGAAGGTTTAATGTTATGAACTAATTCTCTAAAACTCAAAATCAGAAAAGATCATCAATATAAAATAATGTAAATTTAATTACCAAAAATCAATATTGTTTAATGGTCAATGTGGGGTCTAATAAATTATTTGAAAATAAAACATCTTGAAATGGAAAAAAAATATTTAAAACATTTATTAGTTATTATGGTTGAAAATTATGTTAATGCTCAAAACATCATAATTATGATTACATCAAAATATTTGGGAAACGTTAAATGCGACTTGTTTTTAATAATAAAAGAAGAGTATATTAATTTTTCAAAAATTTCTATATGGTTATAAAATTGTGTATAAAAATTAATTTTCAAAATATGAAAAATATTTTTGAAATTATTTTTTGAGAAAATTGATTTTCGACTAATAAGGACATCTGACCAATGGTAGAAATAAAATTTGATTTCTTAAAAAACTTTTTCCTATATACTTGAAGTACTAAAGAGAGTAAAATTGGTATAATTAAATAAAAAAATCTTGAATAACTAGATGATAAGAAGATATATTTATTGTAAGAATGAATTATCCAATAATTCCCCCAACGGACACATAAACAAATAAATCCATAATAATGGTAATATCTTGAAATATAATATTACAACTTTTCTTAATTATTAGAAAAATGACCCAAGTATCGAAAAGCATTCATTTTGAACATTAAATACCATGAATATAAATAATTTTCATTTAATAATATACATGAAATATTGTATATAAACCATACATAAGAAATTAATGGTGAATATGGCATTTGTCTCATGAGAGTAAAATAGAGATGAGAACACATTAACTTCCATTCGACTCATAACATAAGTTCTTTATCTTCTGTAATAATAAAATTATATAAATTATCTAATTTAAAATGAAAAGTTTTCACGTTTATTATTCAATTTATTCCACCTATTAAAATATTAAATATGATTACATAATCAATTATTTTTTCATATAATGATTCAATGATATCTGGATTATGTGTCAAAGAATGACTTTAGTAGAATTATTATGGTCAAAAATATCAATATTTTAAAAAATATAAAATAATAATCATTAAATAATTTCCATATTTTACATCAATTAATCTTTTAAAAAAACTCTTGAATTATCTATTTGAAAAATTAACTATGTCACAATCAATGAGACGGTAGGTCATACATACACATGAGTACAGTCTCCATGTTTGAATGATCATTATTAAATGAAGATAAGTAATATTTTACATTATTATAATTATATTTATTTCATTTATAAAAAAAAATAATTATTTATATATAACTATATATATCATCCATGTTGTATGTTGATTAAAATAGAGTTGCATCTCTTCATGAAGGCAGTAGTCTAGATGTACACAAACGATAATATCATTTTTCTATGGAAGAAATAAAATGATATATATTATCTTTTAAAAATGATAAATATGTTTTTAATATAATATTTTTTAATTTATATCATATGTATTCATTAACATTATCCTTATCACCTTACATGTAAATCATTATTAAATGATGAATCACAATGAATCCTTAGGCGGTAGTCTACCGTACAAAAAAGTGACGTTATTGTATCCCCGACTGGATGGAAATAAAAAAAATTATATATGATATAATGAATCTAGAGGTATAATAATGTTATAAATTTAATATATATACTATACATTCAACATCATACCCAACCGTGAGTGGTGGTAGTTGAAGAAATTAATGAAATCGGTTTGTGAAGTGGTAGTCTTCCATAGATAATATTGATGATTTCATAAATCATTTGATGGAATTGGGATGGTTTTAAGTCAGAGAATAAACATAAAAAAATATCTGTTTGTTGAATACACTTTATTTTTTATCACATAAATTTTTTTATAACAATGGAAATACATGGACGATGAAATAAAAAAAATGTTATTTTAAAAACATTACCTCTTCTTTAGGTAAGGTCGTTATGTTTGAACAAAAATAATTACGAGGATATATATCATTCAAAAATAAGGAATCTATGATGAGGTTATAGAAAATTTTAACTGATTTGGGTAGGTCCTAGATGAACCAAAATGGTTTCATGGTGTAAAGAAAAGTAAAATGGGGGTGAACTTTTATTTAGAGGCCAGCGGTAGACTTGAAATTTTGGAAACAAAAATTGTGTACACATGTTTTCAACATTCCAAAATGGTAAAAAATTGAGTATTATTAAGTTGATTTTATTATATAGACTAAATGCATCCAAAAAATATATTTAGATATGTTTTTTTGTCATTTTATCCCCTGTATTTTTAGTTTATCCACAAGGAAAACCCATTCTTACCGTAACCACAATAATTAGTGTTTACTATTTTTAATATAACATATTTTCAAAAATTAAAATGACCTCATTAGATTGAAAAAATTATATTTCTTAAAATTATTAATAATGTTTTCAAAATTTTATTTATAGAATTAGAAAATTTTAATTTTAATTTAATCCCCTAGACGCAATGAGAAAGTGGGTTTTCAAATAAAAAAAATTAAAATGTTTACAACGTTTTTATATAAAAATTCAAGATAAAACTTATTAAAATAACATAAATTGTATTAATAGATAGATATATTGGAATAATATTTATTTATAATGAATTTAAAATATAAATTTAATTACAAACATTTTAAACAAAAAGGAATTTCTTAAATAAAATTTATTATTTTTTTCATTTATTCAAATAATAAAACATTTCATTAAAATCCCAAAATTTCCGATTAAGATAATTTTGTAAAAAATGTTTTTAAAATAATAATAATTATTTTCCAAATCACTTTTTAAAAGTGTAAGAAATCATTTTTAATTTGTTTTTTCAATTAACGACTCTCAAGCCTTTCGAAAAAATATTGGTTTTCAAAATAAGAAAAATTCATTCTCATTCAAATAATAATAATAATAATAATAATTAATAAATAGATATCCATTTAAATTATTTAGACATTTCAAAAGAAAAATAATGTTACAATAACCAAGTCATCACTATTCATACCCATTAATTTGACAACTATTTTATAATTGTCATGTGTAAGTATTAATATTTTTCACATCGTGATGTTTCTTTCAAATTAGTTGTTTTGTGAATTGAAGGATATCAAAGTGATTTATTGTATATAAAAATAAATATTTCATAAATTATTATGCTTTTATATTCCATTATATTATTTTGGTTTAATTTAGTACATGCTATCTAATATGATTTTCATATTTTAAATTATCAATGTGTTTCAATAGATTCAACCTTTGTAGAAACACTATGATAAAAGAATCATTTATATACCAAATACACTATATGAATTTAATCATATTTTAACTTATATGGAGTAATTTAATATGAATGAAATTAATTAGGTTTCTTCGTTGATATAGTGTCAACGGAAAAATATTCCTCCTACTTAGGAGGTATTATTTAGAAATCATCTAGGAATACCACAACAAATTCCCTTACCAAAAAAAGGATATTCACTAAATGAATTTTTTTCCTAAACCATAATAATGACATGAATAATTTTTATTACCAATATATATGTCTTGGGAATTCAATGTTCCATCAAATTGTTTCTTGGGTCTCATTCCATTTTGAATATTCATTAACATCAATCTAATTTGATAAATGTTTCTATTTTTCGAAAAAAAATACCATTCAGATGATAACATCCAAATGACCTATTTTGTAGAAGAATAATGTCTTATAAAAACTCCAAATATAAATTTTATACTAAGTGTGAACATAATTGTAACTTGAATGATTTTTCTTCTATGATATAGTAGTTATTTCCACCATATATTTCATTACATTTTATAGGATATTAAACAAATCAATGGTATTGTAAGTTATAAATGAGTGGGATACACTTGTGAAAAAAATTATTTTATACAAAAGAATAATTGTCTATTATACCTCACCCTATAATAAGTCTTAATTTGGATTCATTACGAGTATTCTCAAGAGCTTACAACTGAATCAATTCGTAACAACTTTGAGGCATTTCACTTAATTGATGCTCAGTCCCCAGCTGGCCTATCCCAAAATATAATCCACCTCTACACCACACAATTATTCTTTATAACCATTTACTTATAGAAATTTTTTTATACTATAGACCCTCTAGAGGTTAATGAAACCACACCACTTATTTGAGACATTTTTACCTGAAAAAGAATTTATATGTGTCCCAATAACCCACATTTGTGACATACACTATCAGTTCCCTATTGTGAATGATTTTTTATCTAACCTTTCACATTGGTGACCTATAAGAGGCCAATATCAATTTTTTATATATGAGAATGATTTTTAGGGATTCCTTAATAGGCTGCTACATCACTATCTAGACATTGATATTTTTGTTCTTTTTCTTAATAAAGCCTTCTTAAAATTTATTAGTAACAAATTATAAATCAACAATTTTCTATATTTTTTTCCTAATCATCCTCTACTATCAATTATTGACCCATTACCTCATCAAATTCATGGAGTTTTAATTTAAATAATTTATATATTCAACTAAAATGAACATCCATATAAAATTATAGGAAATTTTATTTATCATTTGATACTATCTCTAAAGTGAAGTGAACAAGATTTAAATTTTTTATATTTTAACCCCTGACTATTTGATTTCCCTAAAAGAGGTAAATGGACTCCCTATATCTTGAAAATTCCATTTTTATACAGGTATAAATATTTAATAGGAATTACCTTGAAATAATTCCATTCATAGTTCTCAAGTAGTTTATCTTTAAAAACTGTTTTCTACTTTTTTTCATGGGGAACTTATGAATATGTGCTATAAAATTGAATATAATATACCTAGGACTATCTATCAATTCAAAAAAACCTTAGTCATCTCTAATCAATCCTCATATTCCTATGGATCATTTGGTATCATTGAAAAGATATAAGTTTTTGATGAAGAATATTCTGAGCTCAATCATTAAGCTTAATTAATGTAGGAGAAGTTCTTTATCCAAAGATGGTCCAGGACTAGATATTGGGTCTATATACCAAACTATATTCAGTGTAGTCTCAATAACATTTTTTTATATCTAGGAGAATCTATTGGTTAAAATTTTATAGATATCCCCTCAAGGGATTACCATAGATTTTCGAAGGGAATTATACTACACCAAATCTGATAAATGAATAAAAAACATTAAATACATTGAATTCCATTATACCAATGTAAATAATTTCAATTATCATAGAAAAGATATGATAAAATATTATAGAGGATATTAAAATTATTTAATAGTAAAAATAACTATGTGTCACTTATTTTACCAGTATTCATGGTTTGTCTAAAATGTTTCCAAAACGGGGAACTATCCATGCATATCTCATATTATGGGTGAAATATATATTTTTTTATTTAGATCCATGCTTCCCAAAACTATGCACAAAACATTTTAGGAATTTTAAAACTCTTCTATAATGAGATGAAGAGTTTTTTTCACCTCTTTCTAAATTGTCAACCTCAAATGGGCCTTCCAATTTCCATCCTTCCTAACATTTTTACTAAATAAATAATTATTAAACTACATTACCTATCAAAATAATCATTTACTAAAATACCATATAAAATTAAGTATTCTAACTATGATTGTTTTAATAACCAAGATCATTATTTCAGGTATGGATCATGATTTTTGGTGTTTTTGAGAAAAGTGGTGAATTTGGAATATTTATAAGTACACATTGTTTACATAGGAGTATATGTTGTGCACCCGGTTTCCATGGGTAGCCATTTGCAGGATATGTAACGGCCGAGTATATGGTCATGTGAGGTAATTTGGAGACCGCCTAAAGTAGGGTATGGCTAATACATGTACACAACATGTACATTAAATGAACATTCCATGTATATTTCTTTTTATTTCTTAAATCAGATCGGGGTCATGTCTAATTCCCAGATTTGTCTTCTTTTAACCCCGTCTCATCTAGGAGCGACCATGAGTGATGATTCATCTCCAAGCCTCCGATCTATCATTCATTCTCTGAATAAAACATTTTTGGTTGTGTTAGAGTCCCCTCAGTGAGTTATTCATTCATTTAGAGCCTCTAATCCTGATTTCTCTTCTTTCGTGAGATATTCGAAGTTGGGAATTTATGATTTTTTTGTAGATCTATTCCATTCTAGGTCGATTAAAAGGTTAAGGTTCATCTATATTGATCATACAATGTTGAGTTAATTGGTTTTGTCGTTTCTGTAGTTTTCCTTGAATTATATATGCGAAATATACCAAATACCCAACTCTAGGTTTTTTGCATGTTTTGGAAATTTAACGTTGTTGACAGCTGCTATGGTTTTCATGCATGAGAAATGGTTTTTGTTTATGAATAAGGATTATTACCTTACTTATGGATGTTTTTTCTCGTGTTTATTTGATATTGGCCACTTGGTCTAGAACTTCTTGTTACGCTGTTTTGATTCTATGCCTCGTTCTATTAGGATGGAGTTGATATTATATGACATACTTGTGATATGCATTATAGATTTTTTCCTTTTAGTATGTTGTATTACTTTGGTTGCTGGATATTGTTTGTGCATGATTGTGTTACACAAGTCTATGAGAACCTGGTGTAGTTAGACCATAGGGGGAATTGACATTGAGTGATTCCCCAGAGTGTCGGTTATACTTTTTATGTTGCGAGACCATAGGCAGATGAACGATGACTGCTCCCATAGAGTGTATATAGTATAAAGTTACGAGACCAAAGGGGGTATTGACATTTTGTGCTTCTACAGAGAGTCTCTGTTTACCATTATAATACCACATGTGGAATTGGTGGAGAGTTCTTCCTCAGAGTGTCTTAATTTTTGTGAAACTAGAGGGGTAAGACTATGAGAACATTCCCAACTGGTTTCCTCTGAATGATTCGTTAAAAAAATAATAAATGTAAATTAATGTAGTTTTCAACTGTAGGACTATTTACTTTGGAGTACTTCCTTGTATATTACATCATTTTTCATTTTTCCTCCTATATATATTTGATGACAGCAAGGCACAGAAAATTGGGTGGTTTCCCACTAGGATTCATCTCACACCCTGTTTGGGTCATTATTTTGGCCCCCAACAGATTATATTTTTGTAGGTATAGATAAGGGAAAGCCCCCTTATACATTACATACTTGATGGTTGTGAAGCTGGAGAGCATGGAACTAAGATGAGGATTGTGATGCTATCGGATATTACTTGTTTTCTCTGTACATTGGTTTAGTATTCTATTTCTAGAATTGTGAAATGTTTGGATTCTTTCCTAGACATATGTGACTTGCATCATTTATATATGTTCTCCAGTTTTTTATTTACTTTTAGTATTCAATGTTAAATTATTGTATGTTATTACCGTTTCCACTGTTGTATATTAGTGTTATTACACTATGTTACTCTGCCAATGAGGGAATTGTTTCCCCACTATCACACCCAAGGCCCTCACATCTAGTCGGTACACTCTAGAATTTATGGAAATGCACTTGAGTCCAGGTGGCCAACCTGGAATGGGGCACCTTTAGGCAACACTCAGAACCAGGATGTTACAAAGTGGTATCAAAGGAGTTATTTTCATTTTTGACTTACTGTTTGGAGCCTATAGTTAGGGATAGGAGGTAATAGGTAGTTGGTAGTATGTTGTTCCCACGATTAGCTAACCCTAGTATAGTGAAAATCCAATATTCCACAATTATTGAAATTTTCTAGTTTTTCAATGGTTATAATTGAATTGATTTCACTATTGGGTTATTCACAAGTTTTGTGATGTTATCATAGATATTATTGAGGTCATATTTTCGTTTCAACCTGATGAGATGAGGGTATTCCATCTCATGCGTCATATAGGAACTTGCAAGAGATCACATGTCATGCATTCTTGTCATGCCATTTATGGAGAATTATTTATTTCATGTTGTTCTGATAGATGTTGAGCTAGTTATGCAGGTTGTTGTGATAGATTCGGTGAATTAATTCTTTCTATTTGATAGGGTTTTGCTAATATGTAAAGTTTCATTCAAATTGGTGCCAAAAATTGGTCCCTGAGGTGTTATGGGACCTCAGGGATTGGAATTTGGTGGATAATGTGATTGATTGCACTATTATACCTTGTGATATACATGATTATGATTCCAAGATTTTATTCACAGGGAGTATGGGCCCCCATGGATAGGAATTTTTAACTTTAATGTTTGTTTCATTGTTTATGGTGTTCCGAAGTAGTTTCTAAGGATTGCTATCTAAAAACCCTAGAATAAATGGTGTGTAATGATGAATACACACCATGTATCCTTCTATTTGGGAAGGAAAAACTTTTCTAAAGTACACATTGTGTACTGTATATACACGGTGTGTAGTCCTTAACCATGTGACTAGTTGTGCGAGAAAAGAAATGGGGTTGGGAAATGTTTGGTGCCACAGGCTGAGCACATGGAGTACACTTTGTGTTTAAAGGACCGTGTATCCAGCCATGTGAATAATGACATGGGTGGTTAAAACTTAAGTGGTATATTCCATGTCTAGGTTGAACACATTTTGTTTTAGAGACCAGGTATCGATCCTTGTGACAAACGACATGGGTCGGTGAAATCTTTCTAGTACACGGCGTGTCTGGAAAGAACATGCCATGTAGTTTTGTTCTATGATAACTGTGTGGTTTAGATGTGTAGAGGAACTCAGGCAGGAGGAATTATTCACGTACATTTCATGTCAAAGGAGAACATTCCGTGTCTGGGTGGTGTTACAGGACAATGGTTGTCAGAGGTACACTCTCGTGTTAAAACCTAAGGGAACACGTTGTGTGGATGGTATACATGTCGTGTAACCTTGTTTTGTAAAACATTATTGTTTTCTCATATATCTCCTTCCTTGAACTTCTAAGTTTCATTCCTTGATAATCTGGAAATAAGGTGTGTAGTTGACCTTGAAGAGTCATGCTACCAAGACATCCTCCAGTTTTATACTAGATACGAGGCAACAATCAAACGATGGACATGGTAGATTTGTGACTACCAGCAGACCCTCCCATCATGCCTGTCTTGGAACAAACTATTATACAGGACATAGGTGCTAATGCAGAGTCCAAGATGGATTCATGATGATGATGTAGATCTTCCAGGGAGCACTGCATCATGCATCATCTATGGAAGAATTGATGTTGGACTATCAACAACAATATTGTCCCACTTTCTCATGGGATGGAGGACCTGAGGATGCAGATTCCTGGTTAGAAGCCATGTTGTCTATCTTAGATCATCTCAAGATTCCTTTAGAGAGGAGGGTGGATCTTGATACATAAATTCTATGTGATTCTACCAAAATATGGTGGGATGTGATATCACAGTTGGGATGTCAGAGAGTTATGACTTGGGATGATTTCCTTTGTACCTTTTATGAGTACTTCTACCTGGAGACCCTATTGGATGACCAATATCGGGAGTTCATTAGTTTGGAGCATGGTATACTCTTAGTCATGGATTATTCTTCTTGATTCATAGATCTTATGTTCTTCACACCTATTCTGAGTTGTGATTAGTTATTTCTGGAAAAGAAGTTTAAGGATGGTCTTAGGAATGACATTTGGTCCTAGGTGAACATTTTTGAGGTTGAATTTTTTATATTATACAGTCAACCAAGTGTTGATCACCAAAAAAAACTAGAAGGATTCTAGAGATGTGGGCCATGGTGTTTCAGCATCTACAGTTGGTACCCTTTCTACTGATTGCAGGAAGCGTCACAGGGAGTCTACGCGTGGAGATCTGAGTAGGAAGGATCATCCTTCCGGTGGCTTGGTGGTGTGATACCAATGAGGGAAGGTTGTACATAAGAAACTCCAATGCCCGAGATACCCATTTGAGTGTGGATCTGGTGGAAATATGGGACATATCTAGTGTTTCTGCAATGCCCTCCTTCCAACAGCTAATGAATGATGATTTGTCTCAAATCCTCATATCGGAGTAGGACCACAAGTTCCACATCAGACAAGGGGATAGAGTTCTTCAGGCCATTCAGGATGAGGTGGTGGTCATGGACATAGTGTTCAGACATAAGGTTTTCGATAGTCATAGGGTGGATAAGCTCAAGTATCACAAACAACTTTATAGGGTCATATCACATGTCAGGCTTTTACGCTGGGGCAGACCCAGCAAGAGAAGGATCCCAGACCCTCTATGGTTAGAGGTACGATTTTGATTGCCTCACTTTTAGCTTCATCTCTTTTTAAAACAAGGTATTCCCATTTCTTCATAATTATTCTTGTTGTGGAGATCCTTGGGCTCTGTATCATTACTTATGATAATATCTTGACAATGGACACACCGTCGGGGACTTGAACGACTAGTGTAAGTTAGTGCAAGGAGTTCCCTCTTGAGGATGGCAGTGTCTTGTCTTATGGGACTTTTACGTCTTAGAGATGATGAGATGTGATGTCATTCTTAGTATGAAATAGTTAGTTTCCTTCTATTCCTTTGTCAATCTCTATCGCCTTTGGGTGAGTCTCACGCCACCAGAGGGCATATTGTTTCTACATATTGGCGAGTGGGATGTCCAGTTGATAAGCGATGGACCTAAGAATCATGGGTTGGGAGGAGTTACATACCAGATTTCTAGTTTGTATCTGGATGCCCTAGGGACTTCATATATAGACTTTTCTCCAATTGGGGATCATTTCCGGGATGTATTTACAATGAATTTTCAGGTTTACCTCTAGATCGAGAGGTAGATTTCTCTATTTAGCTTGTTCCAGGAGAGGAACTGGTGTCCATTCCTCCTTATAGGATGGAGATAACAGAGTTATAGGAGCTCAAGAAGTAGTTAGAGGAGTTACAGAAAAATGCTTTCATATGACCCAATACTTCTCCTTGGGGTTCTCCTTTCCTATTTGCAAATAAGTTGGACGATACCCTCGGAATTTGTGTGGATTATCGAAATCTGAACCAGTTGATAGTCTAGAACTGATATCCCTTACTGATGATTTATGATCACTTGATCATGTTTGAGAATCCTACGTGTTCTCAAAGACTATCTTGAGACCAGGTTGTCATCAGTTTCATGTTAGACCATCAGATATAACTATTACAGCCTTTCGGAGAATGTACGGTCTATATGAGTAGGTGGTTATGCTATTCGGTCACACAAACAAGCATTCAGTTTTTATGGAACTAATGAACCGATTGTTCCATGCAAACTTGGAATACTTTGTAGTGGTATCCGTGGATGATCTATTGGTGTAATCTCACACTTGACATGACCATGCTACCCATCTTGAGATCATTTTGAGTACACTAAGAGAGCATCTGGTATTTGCTAAAAAAATGCCACTTTTGGATGGAATAGATTCACTACTTGAGTTATGTTATCTCAAATACAGGAGTATCAGTAGACCTAGAGAAAACGAGATCAATAGTTTCCTGGGATCATCCAAACAACGTGTTTGTGGTAGGAATATTTCTAGGGTTGGATGGTTACTATAGACATTTTATACAAGAGTTTTCATGCTTAGTGGCATTATTGACGGGCCTGAAAAAGAAATCTGTGAAGTAAATTCAGAAATATTCCTGCTACTAAGCCTTTCAAGAGCTAAAAGGGAGGTTGAATTAACCACCAATACTAGTTTTCCTAGAGCCGGGAAATAGTTATACTATTTATGGTGATGCATCAGGTATCAGGCTGGGAGAAGTTCTTATGCATGTGGAAGTCATTGTTGCGTATGGGTCTCAGGAGTTAAGGCCACATGAGAAGAATTACCCAACACACAATCTCGAGTTGGGAACAGTTGTTTCTTCCTTGAACTGTTGGAGATATTACCTATTGGAGAGCATTTTTTTGTGTACAATGACAAAAAAAATCTCAAGTATATCTTTACCCAGCGTGACATAAATTTGAGACAGCAAAGGTGGGTTGAGTACCTTCAGTACATTGACTTTGAGCTTGGCTACATGCCTAGGAAAGGAAATGAAGTGGTTGATGTATTGAGCAGGAGGACTCAAATTCAGGTAGTTCAAGAGGCCAGCAGTGATTGTAAGCTTATGTCATTGTTCTCTAAGATGCATTTGGAGGTGCATGTCCCTACCCGTCATCCAGAGCTCGTTTCATGACTACCCCAAGCCTGCCTTCCATAGGCCAGGGGCTGGCAACTTGCACCGAAAGGCGTATTCCCCAAAACTAGGATGGAATTGCCTTTATAACATATAAACAAATGCAAACAAGAACAAAACAAGATGTGAATGCAAGTATAATGCATATAAAATATAGTTCTGAATGTAAAAAAGGGCCAGAATACAAGCCTAATAGTAATAGTACAAGTACAACTAAAATAAAATACAACCAAAGAAAAAGAAAGGAATCTATTTGTTTGTCCTCTGGGTTCCCACCTGAAGGGTAGGTACAGATCGCCTCCATAGCACTCCACATACACATGTCTCCTATGTGTACCAACACGCCATATGGTCCACCTCTAGGAATCGTCCAGTCCTTGAATTCTCATCCTCTGCCAGCTTTGTTCGTCGTCTACATCCAACACAACAATGTGCGGGCATATCCCAGGCAGAGGTGAGTATAACGATACTCAGTAGGGACCCTGAGATGCTCAAGGTCTCAAAAAATCCACCAAAGACAAACCAAAAAGTATGAAAACAACAGATAACCCTACTTAGTTATATTCCCATACATATACCTGAGTTATCATGTAATCCATCTCAATTATCAAGGAACACATAGGTTTTGACTCATCTCACACCAGGATTTATTATAAGGGTAGTAACATGTAACACCACCAAGTATATATTAGGTTCGGTAGTAGAGATGATTAGTTATAACAACTGATTCATCTTACTCCATTAGGAGGCTCTACTGCTGACCTGCACAGGATTTCTAGGAGCTGACCCACACATGATCGCTAGGAGCTGACCCACACAAGTTCGCTTTGAGCACTCTTCTCGTCACAACCAGCTACTAGGTTTCCGAACTAGGCTTTCTCATCTCCAGTAGAGTCCGATCCATAATCCAATAGTATATTCTCTAACTACTACGATGTTCCATGAAAAATTATCCCAATGTACCTCCACGTCATAGGGGTCTCAACGCAATAGAGGGCCCGCCAATCGGATTCCTGGTCTATGAGTTATTAGCCTTTTAGTCCCAAGGGCCCAGTTTGATTCGTGCTCGATCCAACCCAAATGTTTCCCAACATTATCCAAATCTCCAGTGGGGTATACTCAAAGGGACCATATCTCTCCAAGAATTCTAGCACCGCTAACTATTTATCAAATGGACATGTGGTGCCAAAGTTATGGCCAAAAGAGCGTAAATGGGTTGTAGTGGGTCTGGGTCCGGTCCGACCAGGTCTATGCTGACCCGGTCTGGTTCGACGTAGCCCAACAAACTAGGTCCAGCCCAGCCCGCTGGGTGGCCCGGCCCGTTGGGTTCGGCCCAACCCGCCGGATGGTCTGGCAGGCCACGAGGGGTTGCGAAGGGCCGCGAGGGGTGCCACGAGGGTGGCTCATCCTGGGGAGTTCCACGAGGGAGGATCGATCGAGAAGTTTCGTGAGGGTGCGGGGAGGATCATACAAGCTCGGGGCAGCTCCGCTGAGAGAGAAGATGCCACGGGACGGCTCGGCTGGGGCGGCTCGACCGGAAGGTCGGAGGCCATGGGGAATCTCGGTGCAGCCGTGGGAAGCGCGGAAGGGCCTCAGACGGTGGGGGCAGCTCGGGGGGGTAGTCCGCAGGCAGGAGCTCGGCTGCGGACGGCGACGGTGGCTTGGGAATCTTAGCCGTGGGAAGCGGCTTGACGGAGGACGATGGTGGTGGCTTGGGCGTTGTGGTCGCGGGCACGGAGCTTACGGGCGGCGGAGCTGTGGGATGGAGGGGAGCAGTGCCTTCGCCAGCGGCCGGTTTAGCCGTCCTCTGTCTTCGTTCGTCGCAATGGTGTAAGCCACTTTCTTCCATCATGAAGGACACATTAAGGAAGAACGACAGAGGGGTCAATCCTTATTTGTTTGGCACACACCATCCAAGTTAGAGTGGTTACAAGCGGCTCAACAAAAAAACAGGAGTCAAGAACGACAAACACTTCAATTTAATATGAAACGTGGAAATTAAACGAGAGAATTCAAGAATTTAAATATAACCCCCTTCCTCGTTTGATTTTTTAACGGATATCGCGAGGATGAAGACGATGTCATTGTGGAAGGGAAGATGATCTTTGATTGAAGACATCCCACTTTGGAGGATGTACCAAGGAATAAAGTCGATGTCGAGGTCGGCGTTCTTCATTGGCGTTCTTCGTTGGAGAGCTTTCTCCCATGTTCTCTAACGCTCTCTCCTTTTCCAAGCCTTTTCCCCAATTCCACCAAAATGAAAAGGTAGCCCAAGATAATAGATTATGATATCTATTATTTAGTTTGTTGGAAAAAATTCAAAATAGCCTAATTAATTAAATTGAGTTGGCATAAAAAATTTGGAGGAGTTGTAGAGGCTCTCCCATATTTAATAGGAAGTTTTAGGGTTTCTCCTTTAAAGGGGAGTTCAAGGGGGTTTATACTTTGGGTGGTCCCCACTTCCATAACCTCTCATGGGAGGTTAGTTCGGGTTGTCCCCACCATCATAACCTCTCGTGGGAGGTTTAGTTCGGGTGGTCCCCACTTCTCAACATCCAAATGGAGTTTAAAATTATAAATAAAAATAAAAGCTTCATAACTTTATTTTTATTTTATTCTTCCACGAAAAACCCAAATTATATCTTTCACTCTCAACCCACTACGGTCGAGGTTAAGGTCTCCTTAACTGAATAGAGGAGCTGTGAGTTCAACGGTGTCCTTGGATTTCAATTCTGAGCACAGGTTCAAAAGATAGAAAAACTCACTCGCACGTTAACTGAACTCACCCAAACATAAGTTCAGAAAATCATTCTGGGCACTCCGCACCTTAAAATCATGCGCCTTCAATTTTCTCGGGCTTGTAAAATTCCCATTTAATAAAAAAATTACATGGAATTTTAGGGTCTTTACATTCTCCCCACCTCAGGGCTTTGCATTCCTATAAGCCACAAATCAAACTAAGAAAAGAAGTGGGGGTACTGAGCAAGAATATGTGCCTCCTGCTCCCATGTTCTCACCTGGAGGCTCCCATGTTTCCAGTGAAGGCACCAGAGGTATCGACCGTCCACGGAGGACCTGCTCTTGTTGATCCTCAATCTCTACTGGAACCTCCATAAAAGTTTCCCCAAGGTCGAAATCCAGCACGTCATGGTTGATGATGTGAGAAGGTTCGTGCACGTATCTCCTCAGCTAGGACACGTGGAAGACGTCATGCACCTGGTGTAACTGATGTGGAATAGATAAGCAGTAATCCACCTCGCCAACTCTACTGAGGACCTAGAAGTGTCCGATGAATCTCATAGATAACTTGTCACCTTGTCCAAATCTCTGTAAACATTGTCGGGGTGAGACCCGTAGAAAGATGTGGTCTCCATCCTCGAACTCTAGAGGTCTCTATATCCTTTCGTCGATGACTTATGCCTGATCTGTGCATTCTTCATCCACTCCTGGATGATCTGAAACTTCTCTGTGGTAGCCTGTATCATCTCTAGTCCCACTAGTGTGGACTCCCCTAGGTCAGTCCATCACAAAGGTGATCTGCATGGCCGCCCGTACAGTGCCTCAAAATGTGCCATCCCAATGGTGGAGTGATAGCTGTTGTTTTATGAAAACTACACCAAAGGAATGTGATCCTGCCAGCTGAGACCAAAGTCAAGGACGCAAGCACGCAGCATGTCCTCAAGTGTCTGAATGGTCCGCTACGTCTATCCATCCGTCTAAGGATGGAAGGCTATTCTCAAATGAAGTTACGTCTCGAAAGCCTCCTGAAACACCTTCCATAGCTGGGAAGTAAAACATGTATCACGATCAGAGACAATCATTTAGGGTATTCCATGTAGCCGCATAATCTCCTGCACATAGAGGTGTCACATGTTCTCTACTGAACCCAGCTCTCTGATCAGTAGAAAGTGGGCCAACATGGTGGGTTGGTTATTGATCACCCAAATCGAGTCATGACCCCGGAATTATGTGGAAGTCCTATCACGAAGTCCATCGATATCCCATCCCACATCCACTTTGGGATCTCTAAAGGCTGAACCAAGCCTACTGGTACCTGATGCTCTGCCTTCACTTGCTGACAAGTGGGGTGCTGAGAGAAAAACTCTGCTACTTCTTTCTTCATTAACGGCCACCAATGATATCTTCGGACGTCCCGGTACATCTCCGTCACTCCTAGATGTGCCGCTAGATGGGATGTGTGGAACTCCCTCATCACTTCCTCCCGAAGCGACACCGGTACCATGGTACGTCCTCTAAAGAGGATGGTGTGCTCCTCGCCTTCAGAAAAAACATCAGGTGCCTATCCTGTGGATATTTGAGCACGTTGTGTCTCACAGTCAGTGTCCCCACATTGCACCTCTCTGACTCGATGAAGAAGTGGGGGAGTGACTGTAAGATACTGAAGAAAATCTACTCTATCCTGATCCACAAAAGATATCTACAATGCGGCCAGCTACTCCGTTGACTCACTAAGAAGCTGTATAGTATATCTCCTACTGAGTGAATATGCTACAACGTTCCCCTTCCCAGAAGTATAGACTATCTAAAAGTCATAGTCCTGGGAGAACTCGAGCTAACGTCGCTGTCTCAGATTCCTATACTTCTGAGAGAAGATATACCTGAGACTCTTGTGTTCCGAGTAGATTGTAAAGAGTTTTCCCATCAGATAGTGTCGCCACATCTTCAAGGAGAAGACAATTTATTCTAAATCCACATCATGTGTATCATAGTTCTTGTCATTTTGTCTCAGCTATCGATAACCATATGCAATAAGTGCTCGCTCCTACATCAAGACAGATCCGATTCCAGTCCCTAATGTGTCGTAGTAGAATACGTACCCTACGCCCTCCTCTGGTAGCCTCATGATGGGGGCACTAGTCCGCCTCTGCCTCAGCTCCTGAAAACTCCACTATCATCTCTCCGACCACATAAATGGTTTCCCCTTCTTCATCAACGATGTTAGAGGTGCGGAAACTATAGAGAAATCTGGCACAAACATCCAGTTGTATCCAGCCAAACCCAGGAAACTTCGTACCTCCGCAAGAGTCCAAGGTGGCTCCCAAGCAAGTACCACCTCAATCTTTACTGGATCCAATAAAACTCCAGCCTCCTATATTACATGTCCCAGAAAGTGAACCTCTTGAATCACGAACTAGAAATTCTAGAGCTTAACATAAATCTGGTTCTCATGAAGTGTGTCCAATACTACCTGTAAATGATAGGCATGAACCTCCTCAGTAGTCGAGTAGATCAGTATGATGTCAATGAAGACTACTAAAAATAAATCAAGTTATGTCTAAAAGATCCTATTCTTGAGTCCCATGAACACTAATGGAGTGTTTTTTACACCAAATGGAATAACCAAGATCTCATAGTGGATGTACCGACATCTGAAAGTCGTCTTCTTCACATACTCATCTCGTACTCTGAGCTGGTGATAGCCCGATCCGAGGTCTATCTTCAAGAACCATCATGCTCCCTTAAGATGATAAAATATGTCATCAATCCTCGGTAGTGGGTACTTGTTCTTCACAGTCACCAGGTTCAGGCACTGATAGTTGACAAAATGTCTGAATCTCCCATTTTCCTTCTTGGTGAACATAATCGGGGCTGCCCAGGGAGAAACACTGGGCGGGATTAATCCCTTCTCCTGCAAGTCCTCTAGCTGTACCTGAAGCTCGCGAAGCTCCAAGGGGGCCATCTGATATGCTGGTGTAGATATTGGTGTCATCCTAGGGTACAAGTCAATATAAAAGTCCACCTCTCTATGAGGTGGTTGACTCAGAACATAATCAGGAAAGACATCCGCTTACTGGTCCACCAATACATGATAGCTTGGACTCTCCACATCAACCGCTCTAAGGGTTATTCTAGCCAACTAATTAGTGATTGGCTGCACTCTCCTATGGGTAAGTCCATCCTATTCTGCAAAGGCTCCCTTCTCTCTGGTGAAGGTAAACCTGGTCCCACCCAGGCGGACACACCGCTCTTTGTGCCTAATATAGTCAATATGGGCATGGACTATAGATAACCATTCCATACCGAAGATGACATTGTAAGGCCTCGACGCCACTACTGGGAGATTTCCGCCAAAGCTCTTGCCTCTTAGATTAAGCTCTCACTGCCGGCAGTAGTGCGTAATCGTCGAATATGCTCTCGTGGGAGTCTCTAGCTATAATGATCGAACCAATGGCTCTGTCGGAATCTCCGAGCTCCGAACAAGGGTAGTAGCAATAAAATAATGACTGGAACATGTGCCTAGGATTACTGCATCTGAGGTGGAGTAGACACAAATCGTACCTCATATCATCTACAGAGTGCCATGATCATAGGCCTCAGCTGCCTGGAGCTAAGCTCGCCCCTGTCCACCTGCTCCCTACGGTTGGGGTGGACCTCCGGGTGGTGGTGGCGGTAATATATCGAATTGTTTCCCACCACCAGATGCATGACCATCTCCTCCACCATGTCCACCTGCTCCCTGCGGACCTCCTCGGTCAAATTTCTGTCTCTGTCTGGGCGGTCCTTCAACCATCTGCAGATCATCCATATGGCGGGTCGGACAGTCACGAGCCATGTGACCCTGCCCGCCTCATATGAAACACTGCCCGCTTCTACCATGACTGGCTCCACGACGGGTGCCCCTCAAAACCGATGTGGAGACCCAAACATGACGTACATGGAAAATAAATTAATTTTGCGGAAAACTAAATACATGACACAAAAAGACGCCCAAAGAACATGTAATTTTAGTGTCTTTGGAAACTTTAAACATAATATTCTAATCATGGTGAAAGATCTTCAACATCTCCCCTAAAGAGAATCCCCTTTTGTTTTCTTACCTAAAACCTATCTTTATATCTAGGGGAAAAGAAAACATAAAAGGGGTGAGCTCAAATTCTTAGTAAGGGTAAACATGGAGAACTTAAAAACAATCCATAAACATTTGAACGTAAAAACGTGAACATAAAACATCAAAATCTTAAGCAATGACATAAATCTTGGCAGTATATAAGGCATAGATAATAAAGGAACATTAATCATGATAAAATGGCAGGGCAATACAACAAGGAATTTTGGTAAACCATTAAGCACATGATATGATTTCCATAGTATCCAAGGCATTGATGCCAAGACCATCATAGTGGACAAAGTCCATTACTGAACTAGGTTTACTTTTCATTCCAGCCCTGTATTACTGAACCAGATTCACTTGTCGTTCCAGCCATGTCTATCTCATGAGATATAAATCTTTACCCAATGCATCAGAGGGACATATAGGTCCCACCCCTCTCATAATGAAATCATTCTTACATGTTCCACAAAACAATCATAAATCCTTCATCATAACCCAAAGAATAAAATGGGTTTCATAAACATCATCCCATCATAACATAATCCATATGAAACAAATGGATATCATTTCATCATAATAAAAATAAAACCATGTAAATAATAGAGAAATTATACTTGAAACATAAACATACTAAATAATTTCATCTTATATGGAAAATATTTTTGATAAACCACGTGAAATTAATTCTTGATTAAAATATCCTTTCTTCTTCAAAATCATTTTATTTTCACAAAATGCCCAAGAATTTTTAAAGAAAGGGATTTTATTGAAAATAATCATTAAATCATGTAGAGGGAGCTTCATGAAAATAAGGCATTATGAAACCGAAAAAATTAGTTAATTTCGTATAAGTTAAAAAAAATCTCCTACTTTTGCTGGAAAAGTCAAAAACTACCTCGTATGGTAAAAAAACAAAAATTCATCCATAACATGTGGTAAAGGTCAAAAAAGGGAAATAATGAATTTAAACATACATGGAAGAATAGTAAACATTTTATGAAAACATTTTTTGAAAACATAGACATGGATGATAAACATAACCCTAGTAAATACTTACGAATAGACAGTCCTGGATAAGAACGAGATTGGAATAATTATCCCTTACCTAATGTCCAATTTCTTCAATATGTGTGAAAAACTCCTATATAGTGGGTTTAAACATATTATTAACTTGTAACAGAACCATAATTATATTTATTATTACATTTATGATTCAATTTCGACTTTATATTACCTATTCTTTTTTCAATTCCATATTAAAGCAGCATTTTTGGTAAAATCGTTTCATTTATCGTACGTGTTTGGACTTGTAGTTCTTGATATTATTGCATATATCATGATTTCCTTACATAGAGAATGTAAAACATGATTTATATTTCATATATATTCAGTATATATATATAGATATATAGATAAATGAAATGAAATACAACGTTCATAGAGATGGTAGGCCGTACGTACACATGAATGTTGTTTTCATTTCCTTATTGACTTGAATGGAAGTAAGTAGATGACGTAAATATATATATATATATATATATATATACAGTAGCATTATTATGTCATATATTTCATTATTATTCATTATATATACTTTATAATCATTCTTGAATGGTTAACATGGAGAATGAATCTCATCGCGTCGTGGCGACGGTAATCGGTACGTATGCACGAGCGATGATATCGTCTCCGTAATTATTTAATGGAATTGGAGTGGATGATATAATATCTCAGAATTATTATTATGTTATAATAATCATATATAGTTATTATTTCCACCATTATACCCATCCAAGTAAGTTGGAGTTGGAAAAACAGATTACACCACAGCGCGGAGACGTTAACCCGTACGTACGCGCGTGCAGTGATTTCATTTTTCATAGGATGGATATAAGGTGAAATAGGGTTGTTTCATATTTATAATAACATATCATTATATTAGTGATACTTATTCTATTACTTTAAAATGAAATAAATAAATAAGAGGAAGTAGAAGAAGAAATAAATTTGAAAGAATCGGTAAAGGATATTACCTCTTCCTCGATGCGCCTCTTCTTAACCTCCACATAGGGCACTAAAGTTTGTCTTTGAAGAAGACCAAGACCTTTATAAGGTTTATATAGATGTTTAGAATATAAATTTATAGGTTTTGGCTGAGCTTTAACGCTAAAAATGTTGTGAAGAGGAGAGGGAGGAGGTGCCCTTTTATAAGAGAGGAGAGGGGCACCTTTGGAAACATCTAAAATATTAATTTATAATAAACTCAAACCCCACATAAAAACCTCCAAAAATGACACAAATCAGAATATTAGATGAGATAGGGTTTTAATCTCATCAGACTATAAAATTTAGACATGTTGGGAGTTTATTTTAAACCTTACCAACTTGATTTATCCTTATTTAATATATTTAATTTAATTTGTGGTAATAATATTCTAAATTTTAAATTGTTATAAAAAATTACTTATGTGTTGTGAATATTCCATAATTGGATCCTTTATGACATTTTCGACCATATAAATTTCAATTTATAATTTTTAAACATTTTTGTGATTTTTACACAATTTAATAATATGTTATTTTTATAAAATTGCAATAGTGTCAATTTGGACACTATTCATTTATTTGAATTTAAATAATATCCAAACAGAGGATATATTTGAAGAAAAATATTTAATAGATTCATAACATTTCATATTTATCTAGAAAATTCAAGGATCACATTAAATAGTTTATATAATATTTTTTTTAATATTTTTAAAAACAATTATTTGATATTTCAATCAATAAAATAATTTCTACATCACTATTGTGTCACCAATAATGATAATTATTTAATTTTTAAAAACTTTAAATAAATTCAAATGATGTAGATAATTTTATTGGATTTCTGTAGACTATTTAAGTTTGATGTTTTATGATGTTTATCACCAAATAAAAATTATTACACTTATAAGATATAAGAGAGTGACATGTTGTCACTTTCTTTCGTTTTAATAATAATTACATCAATTTGATGGTCAAAAATCCATGAAATGAATATATTCTGACCCTCAGGTGATATGGGTCGACTTTTATTCATCTAATAGAAATTTGGAAGGTGTTAGGGTAATTTTATAATCTTATTTTTACCCTTAATTACATTATTTACCTTTAACTGTAGTAAATAAAATTCACCGTAGTTACTATTCATAATGCCCAAAAATAAAAATTAGCCTATTAAATTAATTTTTACCTGTTGATTACAAATATGGAATATGTTTTTCCAAATTCAAGACACAGAAGATA
This sequence comes from Viscum album, assembly GCA_963277665.1. Classification (NCBI taxonomy): domain Eukaryota; kingdom Viridiplantae; phylum Streptophyta; class Magnoliopsida; order Santalales; family Viscaceae; genus Viscum; species Viscum album. The sequence goes on from OY728127.1 coordinate 1,270,790,956, forward strand.
TAGTAATTAATTTAAAATTAATATCGTTGTCGAAAAAACGGGTTTTTATTTAAAACATTGCAAAAGATTCAAAAAGTTTTTACCTAAGAATTCAATTAAAAATTAATGATAATGGCATACATTATGTTAAATGGTAAAAATATATTCTATTTATACTTTGAACCCATTCAATATTATAATTTATACATATAAATTATCTGGATGAAAAAAGTTGTTTTTAATTAAAATTTAGCGTAGTTTTTCAATTAATCAAAATATGAATGTTATCAGAAAAATATCAAAAATTTATCCAACATAAATTTTTATATCCTGATTCACTAGAAGTAGTTTATTTCATAAATTGAACTAATAAACTTGTTAAAAATTATATTTAAAATGGGTGTTCCATCAAAAGGTGGCAAAACTGCATTTTTTTAAAATACTTATTTTACCCAAAAAATTATTTTGTTCTCATAAAATGATCTTGAAAACGTTTCAGATGAATTATAATGTTATAAAATTCAAATTAGTTAATAATATTCATAACAGCTAGTTCATAATAATATTATAATAATATCTCGTTTAGTGAAACTCGATATTGCGTACAACACACGCTATCGAGGAAGGCCGCTCTTCGGTGTAATGCAAGCCAAGTCAGAGTTGCGTGTAGTGCAAGCTTCCTTTGGAATTTCTTATAACATAATCAAAACATATTTCATTTATACTTTGATAAAAATCTATACTCAATGTTTCATAGAATAATTTCTACCAAAAGAACTTGAAATTGTGTGTAACATGAGCCACAAATAGAGTTGCGTATACTGGAAGCTAATAAGGTGTTGCGTATAATGCAAGCAAATCTTGGTGTAGTGTAAAACATAAGATATCAAAGAAATTAAAAAATATATATCTCATAAAATCTCGGGGTGTTACAACCGATCCTGAGTCATGTGGTCATCCACCTGTAGGTCTGGTCCTCTTGGACCACTATGAAATCTGTCTGCTTCCAGTTGAAGAATACTCTACTATGTGATGACTGGTGGTGGATCTCGCGATCGAAGACTGCTCAAAAAGGAAACTCTCAACTAGGAGGGAAATCTCTAACACCCCCGCTTGCGTCGGGATGCTGAGTGAGATCATCAAAGCCTTGATCTCCCACCTAACCCCCTTCTCGAAGGTCGAGGCCATGAAGAATGCGTCCCGCACCCTATCTGTGGAGTAGCGTGAGAGGTCAGTGAACCTCGCTGAGTACTGAGCTACATTCATGCTACCCTGCTGCAGATGAAGAAGCTCATGTATGTGCACTGTGAGAAGCGTTTCTGTGACAAACTCTGCTTGAAATAGGCTCTCGAAGTCTGCCAAGTGAAGTGTCACCTCATCTTGGACCTGGAGCATCGAACTCTACCATCTGCCTGCTGCTGCCTATAGAAGGTTGGCGGCAAGGATCACCATGAGATCGGCTGGTGTCCCTACCAGTCGGAAGACTCTCACAACAGCCTCTAGCCAATCTTGTGCCGCATGTTGGTTCGTCTCTCCCCAGAACCTAGGTGGCCTATGGCGCTGGAACTCATGAAACACGCTCATGCGGCGTGCACCCTCTATTGCTGGGCTGGTGGCATCAGTGGCCCAATAGATAATGGTACCTCTGGTGCCTCTTCTAGTTCCTCTACTGGAAAGGGGCCCTGCATCGAGGCCTCGTCGATAGGTGGGCTGTCAGTGCGTACTACTCTCAGAAACTAAGTTGGCTGTCTTTGTGGAGGCATCTTAAAAATAAACCGGTGCACCACTGTCAATATGTTATACCTGGTGAGCTGACTCAAGAGATCACAATGAAAACTATTGAAAACACACAGGCAATCAGTGTTTTCGTGCACTGAGTCAGTATTCAGATGTCATGGTCCTACTGTATGGATACGACGGCCACTATACCAACACTTGATTCCCTAAACTGATAACCACACACACTACACTTAACACTATCAAAATTAAAAAAAAGATCAGAGTCCTTTGTTCTATGGTAGAACTGACTCCTATGATACTAATTTGTCACGACCGTTCCCTAGGGCCAATGCCGTGACTACCCCAAGCCTGCATTCCATAGGCCAAGGGCTGGCGACTATCACTGAAAGGCGTATTCCCTGAAACTGGGAAGGAATTCCCTTTATAACCTATAAACACACACAACCAAGAACCAACAAGATACGAACGTAAGTCAAATTTATAGAAAATAGAGTTTTGAAAGTAAAAAGTGGCTGGAATACAATCCCAATAGTAATAGTATTAGTACAAGTAAAATACAATACAACTGAAGAAAAAGAAAGGCAACTATTGGGTCATCCTATGGGTTCCTACCTAAAGGGTAGATACAGATCGCCTCCACAGCACTCCACGTCCACATATCTCTTCTGCATACCGACATGTCGTATGGTCCTCCTCCGGGCACCGTCCAGTCCTGGTATTCTTAGCCTTAGTCTGCGCTGTCCATCGTCTGCATCCAACACAACAAGATACGGGCATAGCCCATGCAGGGGTGAGTATAACGGTACTCAGTAGGGACCCCGAGACCCTCAAGGTCTCACAAAACTTACCAAGGATAAACCAAAAAGTATGAAAACAAAAGATAAACCTACTTCAGTTTTTTTCCATTCATATACCTAAGTTATCCAGTAATCCATCTCAATCATGAAGGAACACAGAGGTTCTGACTCAGCTCACACTAGGATTTATTGTAGGGGTAGTAACAAGTAACACCACTTTGTATATCTTAGGTTCAGTAGTAGAGATGATTAGTTATAACTACTAAATAATCTTACTCCATTAAGAGGATCTGTTGTTGACTTGCACAGGATCGCTAGGAGCTGACCCACACAGGATCTCTAGGAGCTGACCCACACAAGATCACTAGGAGCACTCTTCTCGACAAATCCATCTATTGAGTTTCTGCACTAGGCTTGCTCATCTCCACGAGAGTCCACTCCCTAAGCCACTGGTCAATTATTCAACTACTACGATTTCCCGCGAAGAAGTATCCCAAAGGACCGCAAGGTCATAGTGGTCTCAACACAATAGACAGTGCGTCAATCGGAGGCCTGGTCTGTGAGTTATTATCCTTTTAGTCACGAGGGCCTGGTTGGATTCGTGCTCGATCCAACCCAGCCGTTTCCCAAAATTATCCAAATCTCATGTGGGTTATACTAAAAGGGGCTGTTTCCCTCCAAGATTTATAGCGTCGTTGAGAGTTAGTCAAACAGACGTCAGGTGCCAAAGTTATGGACAAAAGATCATAAATGGGTCGTAGAGGGTCTGGGTCTGGTCTGACCCGGTCTGGGTCGACCCGGTCTGACCCGCTGGGTCCTCCTGGCCCACTGGGTCTGGCACTGTAGGCCGCGAGGGGCTGCGGAGTGTCGCGGGGGTACCGCTAGGGCGGCTCTACTCGAGGGTGCCGCGAGGGTGGCTCGGCCGAGGGGTGCTACGAGGGTGCGGGGTGGCTTGGACAGGGCTAGGGTGGCTTAGCAGAGAGGGCAGAGGCCACAGGATGACTCAGCCGGGGCGGCTATGCCGGAAGGGCAGAGTCCGCAGGGTGACTCGGCGAGGCCACGGGTGGTGTCGTAGGGCCGCAGACAGCAGCGACGACTAGGGTGGGGAGGTGGTGGGTTAGGGCTAGGCTGCGAATAGTGGCAGTGGCTCGGGGGGCGTGGTCGTGGGTGGTGGCTCGGCTGCCAAAGAAGGCAGTAGCTCGGGCGGCGTGGCCACGAGTGCAGAGGTTGTGGGCGGCGGAACCATGGGACGGTGGGGCATCGTGCCTTCACCGGTAGCCGGTTCAGCCGGCCTCTCTCTTCGTTCGTCATCGTGGTGTATGCAAAATTCTTCCATCGTGAAGAACATAATAAGGAAGAATGGAAAAGGGGTTAGGTCATGTTTGTTTGGCCCGCACCTTCCGCATTAGAGTGGTTGCAAGCGGATCAACAAAAAAACAGGAGTCAAGAACGACAAACTCTTAAATTTAATATGAGACATGGAAATTAAACGAGAGAATTCGTGAATTTAAAAATAACCCCTGCCTCGTTTGATTCATCAACAAGGATTTCAAGGGAGAATATGATGTCGTTGGGGAGGTGAAGATGGTCATCGATTGAAGACGTCCCCCATTGGATGATATACTGAGAAAGAAAGTTGAAGTCGAGGTCGGCATTCTTCATTGGCGTTCTTTGTTGGAGAGATTTTTCCCAAGTTCTCCAACGCTCTCTCATTTGCCAATCCTTTTCCCCAATTCCACCAAAATGAAAAGGTAGCCCAAGATAATAGATTATGATATCTATTATTTATTTTTTGGCACAAATTCAAAATAGCCTAATTAATTAAATTGAGTTGGCATAAAAAATGTTTGAGGAATTGTAGAGGCTCTCCCACATTTAATAGGAAGTTTGAAGGATTCTACATTAAACGGAAGTTCAAGGGGTTTTATACCTCAGGTGGTCCCCACTACCATAACCTCTAATGGGAGGTCAGTTCAGGTAGTCCCCATCATCACAACCTTTCATGGGAGGTTTAGGTCTGGTGGTCCCCAATTATCGACATCCACATTGAGTATAAAAATAAAAATAAAAATAAAAGCTAGACAACATTATTTTTATTTTTTTCTTCCACGAAAACCCCAAATTATATCTTCCACTCTCGACCCAATGCGGTCAAGATGAATGTCTCCTTAAGCGAATACTGGCACTGCGAGTTAACGGTGTCCGCGTGTTTCAATTCTTAGCACCGGTCCAAATGTTAGAAAAACATGCTCGTATGTTTACTGAACTTACCCTAACAAATTTTCTGAAATTCATTTCGGGAACTCCGGGCCTCAGAATCACGCCCCGTCCATTTTCACAGACTCGTAAAATTCCCATTTAACAAAAAAATTACAGGGAATTTTTGGGTCTTTATAGTGCACGATGGACATGGGATAGAGTTTCTTTTTCTTTTGTAGCCATTACCTCTACTCAACTTGATCGAGTGTGAATGAGACAGATATCAGATTCTAAAGGCCTAGTTCTTCGAGAGAAAGTGTAAAGAGAGGACCCTATTCCTGGATGGACCATAGGTGAGGATGAGATCTTGTGTTTTCATGGGAACGTTTGGGTGTCAGCACACATACGCAAAGAGGTTTTGCAGGATTATCATTCCTCTATTTGGGAAGAACATCGTAGAGACACTAAGATTTATCGAGATCTACACAGTCAGTATTGGTGTCCCGGTACGAAGAGAGATATTGGTAGTTTTCTAATGAGGTGTTCCACTTGTCAGCAGGTTATGGCAGAGCATCAGTGACCATTGGGGATTTTGAGGCTGTTATCCATTCCTGAGGAGAAGTGGAATGATGTCGTGATGGACTTCGTGATAGGTTTTCCAAGGTCGCCTCGTGGGAATGATGTCATTTGGGTTTCCATTGATAGACTCATGAAGGATGCACAATTCTTACCGATCAATGAGACCTTTAATGTTGATGTGCTTGAAAGGTTGTATATCTGAGAGATTGTACACTTACATGGGGATCATAACCCCATAATTTTAGACAAGGATTCACATTTTACTTCTCGGTTCTGGCAGGGAGTATAGAGAGATTTGGGTATATAGGTACTTCTGAGTACAACTTACCATCCCATGATAGATAGCCAGTTCGAGCATACGATTTAGGTGCTGGAGGACATGCTTCGAGCATGTGTCCTATATTTTGGCAGTTCCTGGGAGAACCACATACATCTAGTGTAGTTTTCCTACAATAATAGTATTCAAGAAACCATTCTGATGGAATATTATGGGGCTTTGTACGGTAGGTTGTGTCGGTCTTTCCTATGTTGGCTGGAAGAAGGAGAGGCAGAAATGTTGGGACCTCATCTTGTCCAGGAGTCCACTAAGAAGGTGGAGTTGAATCAGAAGAGGATAACTATTGAACAGTCTCAACAGAAGTCTTATGCTGATCGATGGAGACGACCTCTGGAGTTCAAGGTCGGAGATCAGGTTTTTTTACATGTCACATTATGGTTAGGACACAAAAGGATTAGGAAATAGAGAAATAATTCATTGAGATACGTTGGGAAATTTGATTTTTTGGAGAGATTCAGAATGGTTGCCTATCAGTTTTAGTTACCATAGGGGTATCGGGCTATGCACGGCGTCTTCCGCATTTCATAGCTACAACATTACTTTTCAGACTCTCCTCTTTTTTTCAACCTAATGAGGTTGAGTTGGAGGTGGACGCATCATTAAAGGAGAAACTTATCTGGATTGTGGATCGCAATACAATGGTTCTCTATGGCTGGTATATTCCTCTGGTATGGGTGCTATGGAAGCATGGGAGAGTACAGTACAAGACATCAGAGAGGGAGGCCGATGTGTGATCACAGTGTCCATAGCTGTTCGAGGATTCTTCTTCACCACATTATTAGTAAACTTCTGGGACAAATTTCTTTAAGGTGGATGTTTGTATGAATTTGAATATTCATATCAGGTATGGATCTTGATTTCCAATGTTTTTGAGAAAAAGGGATGAATTTGAAAAATTTATAAGTACACTCTGTGTACCTGGTTTCCGTGGGTAGCCATGTACTGTCGATGTAAAGGCCAAGTAAATGGTAGTGTAAGGTGACCTAGGTATTTCCTAAAGAGGGGGGGGGGGGGGGGGGTTAAGACATGTACATGGTGTGTACATTAAATGAACAGACCGTGTAATTTTATTTTTATTTGTTAAATCAGACTTGTGTCGCGTCTAATTCCCATAATTGTTTTCTTCTATCCCCATCTTGTCCTCGAGCGAGCAGGATCAACGATTCTTCAATGATCCTCTGATCTATTTTCTGTTCTCTTCATATAACATCATCTGTTGCGTTGTAATCCCCTCGGTGATTTCTTCCTTTATATAGATCCTATCCTCCTGATTTCTCTTCATTCATGAGATATTTTAGGTTGATTACTTTTGATATTTTTGAAGATCTACAACGTTCTATGTTGATTAAAAGTACTATGTTCAACTCTATTAATCGTACAATGTCAAGGTATGTGGTTTGTGCATTTCCCTAGTTTACCCTGGATTATATATGTGAAATGTGAGGAATACCCTTGTTTAGGGTATTGCGTGTTTTGGAAATTTATCCCAGTTGATGCCTTCTATGATTTTTTTTCTTGAGAAAGGGTTTTTGATTACGAATAATGTTTATTACCTTGCTTATGGATGTGTATTTCCATGTTTTTTTTGATATAGGCTATTGGGTATAGAACTGCCAGTTAGACTGTTTTGTTTCCATTCCTTGTGTTGTTATGATGGAGTTGATATTAAATGAAAGGCTTGTGATATGCATTGTAGCTACATAGCCTTGTATTATATGAGATTACGTCGGCTAGTTGATATTGTTTGTGAACAATTTTATTACATAGGGATGTGATAACCTATTGTAGTTAGACCGTATGGGTGAAATAATGTTGAGAGATTCCCCAGAGTGTCTGTTAAACTTTTTGCATTGTGATACCATAGGGGGGTGGATGGTGAGTGCTACCTCATAGTTTATATTTTATAACATTACGAGACAAAAGTGGGAATGGACGTTGAGTGCTTCCTCAGAGAGTCTGTAGTTATCATTAAAAGACCACATGGGTAATTGATAGTGAGTGCTTCCATAGATAGTCTTTGTCTTTATGAAAGTAGAGGGGTTAGACTATGAGAACTTTTTTTGAGTTTTTCTTGTGAATTATTGGTTGAATAATTGATAAATGTAAATGAATGTATTTTGAAATAGTAGAACCGTTTAATTTTGAGTAATTACATGATTATTACTTCATTTTTCATTTTTCATTTTTCATGCTATATATAATCACTGATAGTTAGGCACATATATTTGGGTTGTTGCCTAATGGGATTCATCTCACACCCTATTTGGGTAATTCTTTTAGGAAAAAATTGATTATATTTTTGCAGGTATAATGAAGGGAAACACCCTTCTAATTTGGGTATATGATTGTTGTGAAGCAAGAGCGCATGGAACCAAGATGAGGCTTGTGATGCTGCTATAGTAAACTTTTTTTCTTTACACTTTGGTTTAGTACTATATTTCTATCATTGTGACATGTTTGGATGATTTTCCAAGACATATGTGACATGCATCATATATATATGTTCTCCAATTTTTACTTTTCTGTCAGTCTTCCATAGTTTCCTTATTGTATGGTATTAGTTCTTCTACTATTGTATATTATTATTATTCCGCTGTGTTACTCTTATAATGAGGGAATATTTCCCCCACTATCACACCCAAGGCCCTCACTACAAGTTGGAAACCTCTTGAATTTAGGGAAATGTGCTTGATGACATGTGACCAACTTGGTACGGGTCACCTTTAAGCAGCACTCAGAACAAGGATGTTACATTTTTGACTTATAATGTCACTCTCTACCTACAACTCATGTTTTGAAGATCCTATCTAATGAGAAACATGATATTTAATTAATAAAAAATGATAAAAACTATATGATGACATTTGTTAATGAACCCATCCATACTACCCCACATTAGTACTCATGAGGAACCATTAGAAGGAATGAAGTTCTCTCTCGATCACCATGGGTTGGATGTTTTTTCTAGGGAGTCAAAAATAATCAATATGGAATTATCTTACATGATATAGAATTAATTTATAACAAATGATTTCACTTCAAAAATGGTCATGGAACTCACAAAATGGTTGTGAGATACACATAAAATTAATCTTATAGAAAATAATATTATCACCAAATACCCCATAATATATATTGATTATTAAAAATAAAATATTGAAACCATATAAATAAATATTAATACTTTAAACTTTAAAACATATTCTCTAAATATGATACAACCATAAATATGAATAATACATAGAAAATTTAAATGCTATGGGAATACGATGATATAATATATTAATGTAATGAGTATAATACCCAATAAAAACTATTAACAAATAATCAATAGACACTACTTCTACTATACCCATGTGACATAAGGGGAACCACAATTTATATCACCTCAAATGATAGAACCAAAAATATAACAGGATCCAACTACTCATATAAAATCCATTCATTTACCAATAATAGAAAAACAATGTATCCACACACCTAGAGGGTATGTGTTGGGTGTGATGTATAACATGACTTATAGTATCCATAATGTAAACCTTGTGAAACCCATATAAAAAACAATCCCAATAGTTTTAAATACAATATATATTAAATATATGTAACCTTTTAAATTTATGTAAAAAAAGTAATAATGTAAGAATATCTTTAAAGAATATGTAAATTTAAAATGAATACATAACCATAATAAAAAATAAATATTATGTAAAGTAATCATAAATGTTGAAGATACCATAATTTATTAGGGATAGGAAATATGAGAAATTAGATAGGTAAAATAGGGTCACCATACTAACATATCTTATAGTGGGACAGATTGTCTAGATATGGAATTATCAAGGACTATCATGAGGCCCATAAAGGGAAAACTAAAGAGTTTATCTACTATGTTCATCTTAATATGAAATATAATGGGACCATATCAGGTAGAACTAATGAAATCCATTAATAAGGGTAATTATTTATTCCAAAAATTTTACATATCATTGTTTCCCCATAAGTATCCATGGATTCCCACATCACAATAAAAAATTCCATTATTTTTAATATCTTATATATAAAATATTATTACAATTCATTAAAAAGGATCATTCTCCATCCAAACTGTGTTACCTATTAGTGTCTCTAAATAGACAAGCGTATTCAGAGTAATCATAAATAAATTCGGAAAATATATTCCAATAAGCTAGTCACAAATTTAAGACATTGGTATTTTCAAAAAATGACATAGAAATTCATAATATATTAAGAATAATCATTAATCTTGAACACTATTTATTATTTAGAAAATTAAATTGTTTTACTTTTTAAAAAACCATATTTTTGTGTTATGTTCTAAAATGAAATAAGTACAACTTAGAAAAATCTATTCCATATTATTTATAGGAAAAAAATAAAAAATTAAAATCCTATTAGGATTTGAATAAATACATTTTTCTTAAAAGACAATTGAAATAATTATTAAAATCATGGAATGGGAGTTATAAAAACAATTAAATTTACCAATCATTTCCCAAAGAATTAATTAAGAAATGATGTAATTCATCCAATGGAAGAAAAATTAATCCTAGAGGAGATAAATGATATCCCAAAACATTGTAACCACTAACAAAAAATTTGGATAACATGAACCCATAACCACCATGGAAATATGGGTGAATTTCAATCTCAGAATTAGGATGAGAAAGAAGGATAAAAAATAGGTAAACCACTAAACTTTGATGTGTATGGTTATTATTGATAATTAATCTAGAATAAGGAATTTTTTAATGAAGGAGGTCAGTGATTGGGTAGTCTATGGATTCCCTTGGGTCGAGTGAGGATATAAAACCCCATATATTCAATTCTATTTTTCATATCAAATTAAATTTATATCATTTTCCATGGTTTGGATATATAGTCTTGTAAACCACGCACCAAATTTTTTTACTATGGTTGAACACACAAATATACTCACATGGTCTGGTCGTATGATTGGGAAAACTATTCAACAACCTTTTAATTACCACTGTGATACCTAGATTCACGATTCTTGGTTTACAAGCAATGTTACGCAACCATAGGGCACATAAATTTATTTAAAAACATAATATTTTTTTATTAAACAAAATAATAATAATTAATTAAATGAATAATGAATAATGTACATAATATTTACATCATGGGTGTTAAACATATTAAACACACCACATATAGAAATGATGTTTGAGTGACATGTCACAAATTAATCAGTGATAAATTTCCCCAACTATCAAAATAATTTTAGACTGTTTAATAAGTTCATAACATTTGATAAATTCTCTTAACTAAAATTTACTTATCATATAAAAATACATACATTATTTAATAATGACCATATTTTCTATCAAAATTATTCCAACTAATTCCTTAATGTCAGAAATTAAAAACCAATCATAGTTATAATGTAAAACGAAAATCGTTGAACATTTGACTAGTTATGAATATGTGATCCACATTTTTAACTAAAATAAAGATTTTAACTTTAATTCGCACACTTTCAATCATATTCATTGGTTTATAAAATTTATGTTTGGTTTATTCCTAAATTACATAGATGAATAACAAGCCTAATCATTATGTATCCTCCTAGCTATGGTGTGTTTGACAGTGTTTCACTATGTCACTCTTATTTTGAACAAAAATGTAACTTTTTATTTGAAGGAATGTAGTTTTAGTAACATTATCCCTACTTTATATTAGATTAATATTGGTTCATAATTATATTAGGTGTAATCCAATTTGAAATGTCAACAGATGTTTGGATGTAAAATAGATTTCATGTTTTAGTTGAAAACATTCATTCTAAGAGAATACTACTACAATAAAAAATATAATAGATTAAATACTTTTCATTACTAATTAATAGACTATAAAATATGAAAATAAATTTCATATTTTCTATGATGAATATTATTTAAATATAAATAATTAACATAAATATTCAGAATTAAAATTTTCTTTGTAGTGAAATTTCATTAATTATTCATAAAAAATTGTTAAAGAATCTCATATTTACATTTAAAGTGATGTTCCTAAACTGATAATTTTGGGATGCTATTTTCAAAATATTTAATAGTATTTTTCAACTCCACAACCGTATTGAGGAATAATAGTCAATTATTTTATATAGATTTCTATTTTTCATAACAATATCTTTCATCGAATAATATACATCTAGAAATCATATATATGTGTGTGATATATTACTTTGAGATTTGTGATTTAAAAATATGAGTTATATCAAAATATATTATTGAATCATACATTAAGCTAATATAAAATTAGGCCACATAATCATTTATTTCCATATATTTATTAGAAACTCTATTTCACTTCATTCATGATCCCATTGTTCCTATATGATTGTTATGTTATTTATCTATATCATTTGTAATGAAATATTTTAAAATATACTGAATTGTAAATAATACTTTTTGAGTTAACATATATTTTCTTTAGAATTATAGTTTTCAATGATTATACCTACAAATATTTCTTATGAATTGTACTATAATAAAATAACTCCATTACATAATAATATATTTACTTATAATTTATTTATGAAATGTATTCATTATAAACGTGTGATCAATGATTTCACATGGATTTCATGCATTGTGAAAAAATTGGATTTAATATTTAAAATGTTTATTTAAATATTCAATATATAGAATCGACATAATTTAGAAACATGGGTCCTTTTAATTATACTAATTCCAAATATATCAGTTCCAAAATGAAATTTCAATACTTAACATAATAGGTTGGATTTATATACCTTAATTTGTATTCTTTACTGAACTCCATAGATATTATATTTTTCATCAATCACACTATAACATTAATTACCTATTAAATACTAATCAATTATTTTTGAAACACCCATCACATTATAATTTGAAAATCCCATGGTATAGATTTTATAACATTTCAATTCTATGTGAGGTGACCTATTATATCCATACATTGTTCCATCCGAATAGATATATTTCATAGTTGTTTAGAATCCCTTACATAAGGTCTTATAAAATAAAATCATTCTGATTAAGTAAGAATGATGTTATTATCCTTTATTTAGTGATCTATCTCTGTATTTTAAGCTATTACACTTTCATTATTTCTTTTTTTTATCATATATTTTCATTTCTTGCACCCCATTCATCAATGAGAGATGTGGACAATATAGTGTAATTTGTATCATTTTATTTTGACCTATAAGTGGTTGATTTCTTTAATAATGAATTCATGTAATTATTGGTATTATATTCCAACTTTTGTAGTAAAAACATAAAATAAGGATAATAATATTCTTATGTTAATAAATATTATCATACAAAAGAAACCAAAATACAATTTCATGGTAGATTTATACTCCAAAGATACTTTAACAACAAAAAATAGTTGTTTTATAATAATAACATACTAATAACACATGTTTGATGCACATAACAACTAATAAATAACCCGTTCACATATTATAGTACCATAAGAAATTAAATGTATTGAATTTTTTCCAATATATGTAATGAATTAAAAAATTACCTCTATTAAATATAAAAAATATCTTAGTTACATGATTTTGAGTTGATCACTGTTATATAAGAATCTTGTATATCACTACTAAATTACTATAATATTTTATCTAACAAACCCCCCTACATTTAATAAATTTCATTCATGTGTAGCCTTCAGAAAAATATGTATCAAATACTTTCTCGATAAACCACATAACATATTGTGTTATATCATATGGAAGACTTTAAAAATTCAATCTTCATTCTAAATATATTTAATCATTCATACGATGTCAACCATGATGTCCAATACTCAGATTTTGGATTAGAAATCCATATTTTAATTATAGAAGTTTAAGATGTATTCTATTCTCATATACTGAGGATAAGATGATCCATTGTTGGGATTTTATGGTTTTTTATTTCATTAATCAAAGAGCATAAATATATTACAGATCATTAGTCACTTCACAAATATATACTCATCTATAAAATATATTATAGAAGTATAATTTGTTTGTGAAAATAACTATGATTTTTTTGTATGAATTAGAATATTTTTTTATGATGAAGATCCTTATATGTATGTTTCATTAGAAAAAAATGAATATACTCACATAAAAAATAATAAGGTATATCAATTTTTTATTATGTTGGTTAGAGTAGTTCACTCAAGTTGGGAGGGGTTAATTGAGTAACTATAAATATTTCTGTTAAAAGAATATTATTTTAAATGAAATGGTTTCCCCAAAAAAAGATACAGCCCAGTTAATCAAGGATATACTATTCTAAGGGTTTGAATTTTAAAATAACTTCTTCGAAGATTGATTAATTTTCAGTAATCTTAATTGATATCATTAATATTACTTTTGAAGTTATCCTAATAAGAAAAATCAGTTATAACTTCTTTCCAAGACTAACTATCAAAGTGAAATTAGTGTTTCCTGGATTATGCAACAAAGTAGTAAAACAGAAAAGACTAAACTGAAACAGCACAACGGATATGAAACAAGTGGTTCAGTCTCAAACTGAGACCTCATCCACTCCACTTGGAGATCACCTACCACCAAGCAGTTTATATAAATAAACATTGATCCACTCCCTGGATCGGGCTTAACAACAGTACACAGACTATCCAGGTCACACAGGGACCTCTTCAAAAGTTTTCATGGGTAAAAAAAAATTAATAACCATGCCACACAGGGACCTCTTCCACAGCTGTCATGGGTAAACCAAAGTATAAATAGATTGGTGCAAGGATTTAGAAATCCTTAAGTTTAGCACAGGATTTAGTGTGTGTATAGACTATACAGAGTACACACACTTCTCAAAAAGTAAGTATAAGAATCACTGAGAGAGAGTAGATAGGATTTTATAATTCTCTAGTGATTTGAAGTGCTGCTTTGGACTCCTTTTATTAAACAGAAATACTTCTGATTCCTTATCTAGTTTTTGTCTTGAAAAACATAGTGTCACAATTCGTCTTGTGTTCTTCATGAGTGTTGATAATGTGAATATGCTCTCAGGATTCCAGTGTACTTCATATGTTCTTCAGCAGAGTCAGATTTCATGCATGAGTGAATGATTTCTTGGAAAATCTTGCAATATGTTCTTCACAGTCGTGGTCATAGGCTTATTTTTCGATCATTATTGCATTGTCTTGTTCTTGGGCACACTTCTCTCTTTATCTTCAAATTCATGGGTTTTAGTCAGCAGGTTCCATATGTTTCATACCTTGTACCTCTTACTATGTCTACAAAGAAACATTAATTATCTCAGTGCATTAAAGGCTTCAAATATGAACGTTAAAAATTAAATTGAAAGACAAAAAATAGTTTAAGAAACGGTGTCACAGTATGTTATGAAAACGGTGTCTTCTTCACACGGTGTCTGAGTGTCACAGTCTCTGAGTGTCACGGTGTCTGAGTGTCATGGTGTCTGAGTGTCACGACTTCTTGTTCATGGCGTCTTGTTCATGGTGTCAGGCATACGGTGTTTGGCTTCACGGTGTCTGTCTTACGATGTCTGGCTTCACGGTGTCTGGCTTACGGTGTCTGGCTTCACGGTGTCTGGCTTACAGTGTTGGGATTACGGTGTTTGGTTTCACGGTGTCTCACTTCACGGTGTCTTGTACTTAGTCAAACAACTGTATTCAAGCTTAAACAATGATATACATGCAATGGATTGAAATTAACCATTATAAAGCATGAGAGAACTTGAAGCATAAATACACATGATTGGATATAAATTAATAGTAAACTAGTTTGAATATGATTTGTGATCATTAATGAGATTTTTGATCATTAAAACAGGATTAATACATGTGGAGTCCAACAATCTCACTTTTTGATGATCACAAATCATGTACAGATGTGTAAATTAGATGAAACTATAGAGAAAATAACAGATAGAAACTTTATGCAGAAACATCTCTTCTTTTTGGGATTATCAAAAAGTTGAATGAAGAGAGGGTAAACAGTGCACATTCCATTAATAGTAAATAGTTCAGAAAAAAATAAAAGAGAAATACAAAAATAATGGTATGACCATCAAAAAAATAGTAAGCACTGGTCTTCTTCAAGGATTGGCCTTCTCTTTGACTTTATCGGTAGCAGAAGAGGAAGCCATAGGGGCAGTGGTGGATGTAGAAGAAGGTAGAGTGGTGGTAGATAGAGAGGGTAGAGGGAGACCTTCAAAGATTTAGGGAGCCAAGGTAGGAGCAGTAGAGGATCTAGTCAATTGGTGATTAAGAATCACATGCCTGATCTGACTGAGAGCTTGGACAACAGATATGGTAGTGGAGGCTATGGATGATGTGAAGTTAGGTAGCCCAACTCTAAGAGGTGCAGCCACTAGAGCAACAATTGTTGTAATCTAGACATGAAGATAAGGTCTCAGGAGTTTGATAAAGTCTTCAATAATCTCTCCACCATACTGCATGTCTTTTTCAAATTAATCTTTATTTTCCATAAACTTGTCCAACAATCAGGTAAACTCGGTTAGCTTCTGGACTTGGGTTTTGAAGCCTTGACTCACAAGAGGAAGTCACAGATTATCTACAAGGTATTTTAAGTGGTTGGTCATATCATTCTTGGAGAAAATGCGGTTGAAATAGAAATCCACTTTCTTAGAAATCTTCTGTTGGGAATCAGTTGCAATCATGGAGTGAATTTGTACATGGTCAAGCACTCTATCACTGTTCTTGACAACTTCAGATAAAGAAGCCAGGTAAATCATTCTAAAGCTCTTCTTTGAATATAGATCTGAGCAAAGTATTGTCCAAGGAAAGTGTAGAGGATGGACCAGAGGTATTAGAATCTTTGATGGCTGTTGTCAGAGATTTGAGCTGATTTAGTACCTTTTGAAGTCAACCAGTGTACTCATTAGTGAGTTTATTTAGGTTCACCACAAGCTCTCTCATGTCCTTAAACATCTATTTGTTCCTTTTCGCAATATTTTCATTGAAGGATAACAGATAAGGGTTATTCTGAGACACAACATCTCGAGAGATTTGAGACACAGTGGATGCTAGAGGAGCAGTAGCAGGCTCTCATCTCGAGTGCAGATCATTTTTTCATGTCTTCCACCATGCTTCTCAGGGTTGTGAATTCATTACTGAGTAGCTTATTTTCAACTCATACATTTTTAATCTCATGGAATTCTTAGGTTGTATTTTCCAAATGATCTTTTCCAAAAGTAGTGAGGAATCTCTCTCACTAAAATTTGTCACAGGACAAGGTTGGGAGTTCATAAGTTTCGCAACACTTGATAGGATAGTATCTCCAAATTCCTTTAAATCATCCTTACTAACAATGGACAGCTATTCATATAAAGGTTCAGGTGTTGGAATTGGTACAGGGACAGGTTTAGGTTCAGGTTCCTTCTTAGGTGCAAAGTTGGTGAATTATTTCAACTGAAATAGGGAAGAGAGATCAATCCCGGTTGCAGTAACCTGCTGAGACTCACTCGTATCACAAAAACTAGGATATTTTTACTGAGTTTCCATAGGACTTGACTCAGTTGGATGTGAGGCTTCACCATACTCAAGATTTGGGGTTTTCTCCCCCTCAACAGGTGCCTCCTTCTTAGGACTGAGAGACTCAGGAGCTTGGTCTAAATACAAAGTTCTAACTGTGAGACCGTAAACATGAGAGACAGTAACTGAGAAACCATAATCATGAAATATTAAAGTAAAACATAGTAAAATGTTGAATAGTAATACAAGTAAGATATCTATTTGAGAATTATCATGCAAAGGTCTTGTGTGATGTAGTCTATTCTCTCAGAATTTAATAGTTTAGTGAATATATCAGCAAGTTGATATTCAGTACCAATGAATTCCAAGGTGATATAACCTTTTTTATAATGATCTCCCAAAAAGTGATGTCTTACATCAATTTGTTTTTTCCTAGAATGTGAAATAGGATTTTTCGAGATGTTAGTAGCACTTGTGTTGTCACAATTTATTGGTACATGTTCGAATTGATATCCATAATCTAGTAATGTGTGTTTCATCCACAAAATTTGTGCACAACAACTGCCAGCAGCTATGTATTCAGCTTCTGCAGTAGATAATGCAACAGAATTTTGTTTCTTACTACACCATGATAATAGTGACTTCCCTAAAAGGTGACATGTTCCAAAGGTGCTCTTTCTATCTAACTTACAGCCACTGAAGTCAACATCAGAATAACTAACTAGTTCAAATGATTGTCCTTTATGATATAATAGTCCTAGATTGGGTGTATTCTTAAGGTATTTGAAAATTCACTTTACATCATTTAAATGAGATTCTTTAGGATTTTCTTAAAAACGAACACACATACACAAACTAAACATAATTTTTGGATGACTAGCAGTTTAGTAGAATAAACATCCAATCATTCGTCTATTAGTTGTTTGATCAACATATTTTCCATCTTCATCAAGATCCAACTTACAGGTGGTGCTCATGCGAGTGTCACTACTTTTAGTGCTATCCAATCCAAAACGTTTTAGAAGATCTCTATTGTATTTACTTTGATTTAAAACAATTCCATAATTATTTTGAAAGATTAAAAATCTAAGAATGAATTTTAGTTCCCCCATTAAACTCATTTCAAATTCGTTTTTCATCATTTTAGAAAAATAAATACATAATGAATTTTTTGAAGATCCAAAAATAATATCATCTACATAGATTTGAACAAATAAAACCTCAATAGAAATTTGTTTTATAAAGAGGGTAGGATTAGCTATTCCTTTTGTAAAACATTTGGAAGTGAGAAAAGTACTCAATATGTCATACCATGTTCTTGGATCTTGCTTTAAACCATATAAATCTTTTGATAGTTTGAAAATATGATTGGGAAAATGAGGAATTGTAAATCCGCGGGGCTGTTCAACAAAGACATCCTCAGCTATATACCCATTTTAGAATGCACTCTTAACATCCATTTGATATAGTTTGAAATTTAGATGTGCAACATAAGCAAGTAAGATTCTGATGGCTTCAAGTCTGGCTACTGGAGTGAAGGTCTCCTCTTAGTCAATTACTTCTTCTTGACTATAGCCTTGTGCAACTAATATAGCCTTGTTACTAACTATATTTCCAGCTTCATCTACCTTATTTCTAAACACCCATTTAGTGTCTATGATGAATGTGTCCTTTGGTCTTTCAAAAAGATTACAAACTTTGTTTATTTCAAACTAATTAAGTTCTTCTTGCATAGTCATCACCCAAAATTCATCGTTGATGGCATCATCAATGTTTTTAGGTTCAAGTTGTGACAAGAAGGTGTGATGTTCAACCTGATTTCTAAGTGAAGCTATAGTCTGTGTTCCTTTCTCTAAGTCTCCTACAACAGCATCTAAGAGATTTTTTTCAAGGTTTCTAACCTTTCTATAAAAATAGGGACTAGTGATTTTAGGTTCATCAAAAGATTAAAGTTCATTATGACTCAATGGTAGGGAATTTTCAAAATTAGATGTTTTCACAGATTCTTTCATAGAAAAATTTGAGGATTTTGTGTTGATGTTCAGATTTGATACATCATCCTCTAGATTTTCTAGGATGGTTCTAGGCCCATGTTGATCTATTTAATCAAACATGATATGAATAGATTCTTCCACACATTTAGTTCTCTTATTGAATACTCTATAAGCTTTACTTAATATTGAGAAACCTAGGAAAATTCTTTCATCACTTTTGGACGCAAATTTGTCAAGATTATCCTTGTTGTTGAGAATAAAGACTTTGCAACCAAAAACTCTAAATTAATTAACCTTAGGCTTCCAATTGTTCCAGAGTTCATACGGGGTCTTTTTGAGAATTGGTAAAATAAAGACTCTATTGATTATGTAGCATGTTGTATTAACATCTTTATCCCAAAAGTAAATAGGTATACCATATTCACTAAGCATTTTTCTAGCAATTTCTTGCAGGGTTCTATTTCTTCTTTCTACAACACCATTCTGCTGAGGTGTTTTATGGGCAGCGAAATTGTGACTATAACCATTTTGTGAGCAAAAGAATTCAAACTCTTGATTTTCAAACTCACGGCCATGATCACTTCTTAAAGATTCAATTTAAAGGCCACTATGATTTTCTACAGACATGGCATACTTAGTAAAATAAGAGCAGGCTTCACTTTTGTGAGCCATGAAGAAGGTCCTGGTATATCTAGAAAAATCGTCTACCAGAACATAAACATAGTGATTCCCATTTAAACAAGAAACTCTAGATGGTCCAAGCAAATCCATGTGAACCAATTCGAGAGGTTGAGAAGTAGAAACTTCTTTCTTTGTTTTGAAATAGATTTTGTTTTGTTTTCCCTTTTGACAAGGATTACATACTATGTCATGTGGAAACTCAATTTTGGGTAAGTATTTAACTAGTACTTTTCTAGTTATCTTTCTAAGGGAGTGAACATTATATTTTCCTAGTCTCCTATGCCAGATCCAAGACTCTTTTTGAAATATACTTAATCATGAAACATTTTGATAAACTAAGGAATCTAAATTAATAGAATAAACGTTCTCATTCCTTGATGTAGAAAATACTAATTCATCTTAAGAATTAAAGACATTACAACTATCATTTTCAAATTTAACATGATATCCATGATCACATAATTGTGAGATACTAAGCAGATTATATTTTAAGCCATTAACAAATACTAATTTAGAAATTAAAATTGAATTAGTGTTACCAATCTGGCCTAATCCAATGATCTTCCCTTTGGAATTGTCACCAAATGTGACATGTACTCCATCTACTTTTATCAGGTTCTTGAAGCAAGAGTAGTCTCATGTCATGTGCCTTGAACATTCACTATCCAAGTAGCATAGATTTTTGGAGGAGCTCTTTAAGTAGCTTTCCTATAACATGATCAAGCAAAGACATATTTTGGTACCCATACTTGTTTGATTCCAGTAACATTAGTAATAAGTGCTTTAGGAACCCATATTTGTCTCATAGGTTTCCTATAAGCATTATGTAAAATATTTGAAAAATAAAGTGTATTTGGTCCACAAAACGTGAAATAGTAGAATATGTATCATGACTTCTCCTAGTTGTGTAAAGACCTGTAAATTTCATGGAATTTTTTTTCGTAATTTCTTTGGGATTTTACGAGTACGTAGTTTCTGACAGCGCCTGATTCCGAGGACCGGTGTGCCCGGAATCAATTTCCAAAGTTTAGCTCGAGTAAGTTCAGTAAATGAATGAGCGGGTTTTTATAACATTTGAACCGGTGCTCGGAATCGAAATTCGAGGGCACCGATGAAACCGCAGCGCCGGTAATTGCTTAATAAGACCCTTACTGGAGTTGTGTTTGCTCGGAAAGAGTTGTTAAAAATTGTGGATTAAGTATAAGGAGAAATAAAATTGTGTTTCAAATTTTATTTCACTTATAAGTGGTTAAAACCCATGTGTGGGAGTTGGGGTGGGACCCACTAAAATTCTAACTCCTCTTGATAGGATTTTATTGAGGTGGGGCCCACACGAGCCCCACCCCTTCAAATTCCCCTAACACCTCTTCCACATTTATGATGCCAACTTAACACTCCATTTAATTTTGAAAACTCTAGATTTAATTAATGAAATGAATTCAACTTTTGAATATTGAAAGGTTTGGAAAAGTAAAAATAAAATAAGGGGTAGCTTAATTTATTTTAAGGGGTTGGTGTGTTGTGTGGAGAATTGAGAGAGGGAGAGTTCTACACATTGAAAAACTTCATCTTCCTCCTTGAAGAACACGAAGAACACTGACACGCCGTTCCATCTTCTCTCCATGTCAAAGAAAGGGAGACGCTGCTTCCTCCTCAGACGATCTTTGTCAACATTTACAGAGCCTCACCCCGCGACGCCGTTTTCTGAGAACTTCTTCGAGGTAGGGGTTAAGTTAAAATTTAATCAAATAAATTTTCGCTTGTTCGTCGTTGTGTATACTCATTCTTTGGCTGCCTGCTATCGTCACAACGGGAGGAGGTCGGACCACACAAACATGGTCGAACCTCCTCCCCTTATTGTTTACCTTTGTTTTTTATGGATGTGATGATGGTGCGGTGTCGTTGCACCGTGCGGGAACGAGAGAACCGCGGCTGGAGCGGGTCGTGGCGAAGGAGCGTGGCATCGTCGCGCCCTTCCAGTTAAGCCGACGGAGGTCACGGTGGAGGGGCGCGGTGTTAGCGCGCCACTCCGGAGCATCATGGGGTCGTGGCCGGGGCGGGCCGCAGCGGAGGAGCGTTGTGTCGTCACGCCGCACCGGTCAGACAGTTGTCGTGGACTTCGTCCATGGCGGAGCAGCAGGAGGTGGCAGTCCAAGCCGGCCCCCAGTGTTTAAGGAGGCGGGACCCCCCGCGGGTCCCGCATGCCACAACCGGCCGGCCGTAATGGCTGTCCGTTTCAAAGAAAGTCGGGGGTTTGAAACCCCCAGTAGCCACCTAGGACAGACCACATAGGGGTCCTCCATTTCGGGAAAAAAGGGGGTCGCCCCCCCCCCCCTTCGCATCTAACTCGGCCTCAAGACGGGCCGTGGCCCATGCTGGGCTGAACAGCCCATGCCGGGCCGGACCGCCCGCGGCAGGCCGAACCGCCCGCGCCGGGCCGAGCAGCCCAGGCCGGGCCGGGACGCGCTGCCCAGGCCGGGCCATGTCTTAACGGGCCAGTACCGGACCCAGGTCGGGTCGTCCCGGTTCGGGATGACCTAGGGGTATCGGGCCGGGTCGGACTGGGCCCGAACCCCCTGATTTCCGGACAGATCCATTCAAACGCCCATAACATGGGCTACGGACCTCTGATAGATACACCGTCAGTTGCGTAGCAATCCTTGGATCGAAGAGCTCGTTTTGGTATATTTAAATCGAGGTTTAGTAGAACTTTGGGTACATCCGGGTTGGTTTGACCACGAAACCAACCGGGCCCTCAGAGCGTAAATGCTTATAACTTGAGCTCCAGTCGTCCGATTGACGTGTCGTCGACTTTCTTGGATTCCTCTTAGTGATATGGTTATTTTGGCTTACTTCACTTGAGCTTTGGACTTAGCTGGAGTATTACCGGGTTGGATTTAGCTTAAAAACCAACTGGGCCCCTAGGACAAAAAAGAAAATAACTCTCAGACCGGGCATCCGATTGACGCGTTGTCTTTCGCGTTGAGTTCCTTTTGACGAAACAGAACCTTGTGATACATCAACAATGGACTTCGTGACAGTTGATTTATCGACCCCTTGGCTGGTGGAGTGGACCCTCCTGGAAACGAGTGTGCTGTGTGTGGGAACCCTAGAGCTGGCTGCGATTGCGACGACGATGATGATTGTACTGGGATCCTCTGTGGGTTCGGCGGCGACGACGACCGTGCTGGAATCCTCCATGGGTTCGATAGCGATGACTACTGTTCTTGTATCCTATGTGGTTTCGGCAGTAATTGACAACTGTTCTTGTATCCTATGTCGGTCCGGCAGTATTTGACTCTGTACTTTTATCCTATGTGGGTCCAGAAGAGTAGCTGCTCTTGTATCCTTTGTTGGTCTGACAGCTTAGCTGGTCTTGTATCCTATGTGGTTCCGACAGCTTAGATGAATCAGTGGCTACATCTGATCATCTCAAACACCTTACGAAGAAGTATAACTGTGTGAGATGAGTCTTACATTACAATCATTATCATTGATATGATTGTTGTTCTTTCCTGTGTGGATTGGGTTGTGCATTCCTGGGTGGATTGCGTTGTGAATTCCCATGTTGAATGGTTTATGTTTTACTTTGTGGACTCGGTTGTACTTGGGCTCTTGTGCTGGAGCCGAGCTAGAATTGAAGACTTAGGTATATGTATGGGCATATACCTAATAAGAGTTGGTTGTTACTTCATGATTGTATCTTTCCTGTGTTGTTTGTCCTTCGTGGATTCTGGGAGACCTTCGGGGGTCTCAGGGTCCCTACTGAGTAGCGTATACCCACCCCTACACGGGCTATGACCGCACTACATTGTGTCGGATGCAGACAACGGACAGTGCTGAATGATGTAGGAGCTAATGGAGCTGGACGATACCTAGAGGTGGATCACAGGACGGGGCATACACGAAGCGGACGGCTAGAGCCGAGGAGCGAAGGAGACTATCTGTACCCACCTTTCATGTGGGATTTCCAGAGGACGGCTTGGGGTTGCTTCTTTACTTTTCTGCCGCTGTACTCTCTTTTCAGTTGTACTTTACTTTCAGTTGGGTTTGTATTCTGGCCCATTTACTTTCCAGCACTTACTTTTCTACTCAGTTTTCTTAGTGTTTACTTCACCTTGCATACTCTATAGTGTTTGTTTTCTTACATAAAGGCAATGCCTTCCCTTATAACGAAATTTACGCCTTTGGTGCTAGTTACCAGCCCCTGGATTATGTAAGGCGGGCTTGGGGTAGTCACGACACGGGTCCCGAGGATGGGTCATGACAAATTGGTATCAGAGGAGTTCGGTTCTACCGCAGAACTCAGGAATCTGATCTTTCTTCTATGTGAAGCAATAGTGTTAAGGGTATTGTGTGTGGTTATCAGTCCAGGGAGTCCAGTGTTGGTGTGGCGGCCGACCTATCCATATACCTGGACCCTGACATCTGATTTCCGACTCAGTGCACGAAAAAATTAATTGCATGTGTGTTTCAAATGTTTTATTTGTGATTACTTTTTGTTAGCTCACCTAGTATACTGTATTCACCGTGGCACACCTATCTCTTTTCAGGATGGCCCCACGATGGAAGCCAGCAAGGGTTCATAGCTTTGTGCGAGATGGTAGCCCCCCCGAGCAACGAGGCCTCGGTGCAGGGCCCCATTACAGCGGAGGCAATGGCGGTACCTCTACCCATCGAGCCACAGATGCCACCAGCCCCAGCAGCTGAGAGTCCTCGTCGCCTTAGTGCACTACAAGAGTTTCAGCGTCAGAGAACGCCCAGGTTCCTCAGGGAGATTGGCCCTTAGGAAGCCAAGGATTGGATGGAGGCTGGTGTTCGAGTTTTCATATTAGTAGGGACACCAGTTGACCTCATGGTGATCCTTGTGGCGAGTCTTTTGCATTAAGCATCAGGTAGATGGTGGAGCCTGATGCTCTAGGTGCACGACAAGGCATCTCTTCTTTGAACGGACATCTAGATCCTCTTCCACTCAGAGTTAATTCTAGCCACCCTTTGTGCGGTGCGCATTTATGAGATACTACAGCTGCAGTAGGGCAGAATGACAGTACCCCATTACTCGGTGAGATTTACCGATCTCTCTCACTATTCCACGGACATGGTACGGGACCCATTCTTCCAGGCCCGGACCTTTGAGCAGGGACTGAGGCAAGATATCATGGCATCAATGGTCTCCCATAGCATTCTGACGCAGGCAGGAGTACTAGAGCGATCCCTTATTGTGGAGAGCTTTCTAGGTAAGCCTACACCAGCAGCGAGAACTACCATAGGGCGGCATGTAGCGGAGTCTTCTGCAGCTGGCAGTCGACGGATGTCACAGGGGTCCAAGCGGACCAGACTATCAGGCGGACGACCTCAGGATACTGGCTCAGAGGTGTGGGGAACACGGCACAGAGCTAGCCTTTCGAGGAGCAAACAGTGCTATGCATGCGGCGGCCAGGGCCACATGGCTCGTGACTGCTCGACCCACCATGCAGAGGAGCAGCAGACGGTTGAGGGACCACCCAGGCAGAGGCAGAGGTTCAACTGTGGCGGTCCGCAGGGAGCAAGTAGACGAGGCAGAGGAGCTGTCCAAGCAGCAGGTGGTGGGCGACGCTTTGAGGCTCTTCCACCACCACCACCAGGAGGTCCTCCCCGGCCACAGGGAGCTGGAAAACAGAGGTAGGCTCAGCTTCAAGCAGTGGAGACCTATGACCACGGCGCACCTGAGATGATTTGAGGTACTATCTGTGTCTACTCCACCCTTTCTTCAGTTTTTATAGACACAGGGGCAAGTCATTCTTTCATTACCGCTGCCCTTGTTCGGAGCTCGTAGATTCTGACGGAGTCGTTGGATCGATCCTTATGGCTAGAGACTCCTACGGTAGAAGACTCGACGATTACGCACTAGTGTCGGTAGTGTGAGATTACTCTAGGAGGCGAAAGCTTCAGCTGGGATCTTCTTGTAGTGGCGTCGAGGCCTTACGACGTCATCTTGGGGATGGATTGGTTATCTACAGTTCATTCTCAGATAGACTGTATTAGGCACAAGGTACGGTGTGTCCACATCGATGGGAGTAGGTTCACCTTCATCGGCGAGAAGGGAGCCTTTGAAGCACATGATGGACTCACGCAGAGGAGAGGACAACCGATCACTCATCAGTTGGCTAGCCTAATCCTAGGATCAGTGGACGTGCGGAGTCCGAATTTTTCTATAGTGGGGGATCAGTATGCGGACGTTTTTCCTGACGATGTTCCAAGACTACCTCCTCATAGAGAGGTAGACTTCTACATCGACCTGTACCCCGGGATAGTGCCAATATCTACTCAAGCATATCGGATGGCTCCCGCTGAGCTTCGAGAGCTACGGGTACAGCTGGAGGACTTGCCGGGCAACGGATTCATTCGACCCAATGTTTCACCCTAGGCTTCCCCGATATCGGTCGCCAAAAAGGCGGAAGGGAGCTTGCGACTGTGTGTCGATTACTGTCGCCTGAACCAGGTGACCATGAAGAACAAGCATCCGCTTCTAAGGATTGACGACCTCTTCGATCAGCTCAAGGGAGTATGGTGGTTCTCAAAGATAGACCTCAGGTCAGGCTATCATCAGCTCAAAGTTCGAGACGAGGATGTGTAGAAGACGACTTTCAGATGTCGGTATGGCCACTATGAGTTCATGGTTATGCCTTTCGGCGTAACCAATGCTCCAGTAGTGTTCATGAGTCTCATGAACAGGATCTTACAGCCTTACCTCGATCGATTTTTCGTAGTATTCATCGATGACATATTGATATACTCGACCACTGAGGAGGATCACGCCTACCATTTGCGGGTTGTACTGGACACACTCCGAGAGCACTAGATTTATGGTAAGCTCTTGAAGTTTCAGTTCTGGATATGTGAGGTCCACTTCTTAGGGCACGTCATCTCTGAGACGAGAGTTGTGGTGTATCCTGCAAAGATCGAGGCAGTGTTATCTTGGGAGCCACCCAAGAGCATGATAGAGGTACAGAGTTTCCTAGGACTGGATGGGTACTATCGGAGATTTGTGTCAGACTTCTCTAGAGTTTTTGCACTACTTTTAGCTTTGAAGAAGAAGGGGAAACCCTTCGTGTGGTCAAATAGATGTCAGCAGAGCTTCCATGAGTTGAGAAATAGATTGACCAGTGCACCAATCTTGACGCTGCCGGAGGAGGTAGTAGGGTACGTAGTCTTCTGCGATGCATCAAGGACCGGACTCGAGTGTGTCCTGATGTAGGAGCGGGCGGTGATCGCCTATGGATCACTATAGTTGAGGCAGCATGAGCAGAACTATGCTACGCATGACCTGGAGTTAGCAGTAGTGGTCTTCGCCTTGAATATGTGGCAGCACTATCTGATGGGTGAGCACTTTACAGTCTACTATGACCACCAGAGTCTCAGGTACATCTTCTTGTAGAAGGACCTGAATCTAAGACAGTGACGATGGCTCAAGTTTCTCTAGGACTATGACTTTGAGATATTCTATACTCCTGGAAAGGGGAACGTAGTAGTCGATGCCCTCAGCAGGAGGACGGGCATTCAGCTACTTGGAGAGGCGACGAAGTAGTTAGCCGCTTTGCATATATCCTTCGTGGATAGAGATGGGAAGCCTTTCTTCAGTCGCTCACAGTCACTCCTCCACTTCTTCAGCTGGTCAGAGAGGCACATCGTGGGGACGTTGACTGTGAGATGCGGCGTGCACAGATTTTCACATACATGAACCTGATGGATTTACTGTAGGAGGAGAGCACGTCATCCTTTTCAGAGGACGTACTATGGTACCAACTGCATTACATGAGGAGGTGTTGAGAGAGTTTCACACTTCCCCTTTCTCGGTACATCCAGGGATAGTGAAGATGTACCAAGATCTCAGACGACAGCACTGGTGGCCGGGTATGAAGAAGGATGTGGCAGAGTTCGTTTGTTGATGCCTCACCTGCCAGCAAGTGACGGCGGAGCACCAGGTTCCACAAGGATTGGTATAGCCCTTGGAGGTCCCGAAGTGGAACTGAGATGGGATATCTATGGATTTCGGGACTGGAATTCCACGTACTTCCAGAGGACACGACTCCATTTGGTTGATCGTCGACCGAATCACCAAGTCAGCCCACTTAATACCCATCAGAGAGCAGGGCTCAGTGGAGAGCTTGGGATGCCTCTATGTTCAGGATATCGTATGGCTTCATGGTGTGCCATCATCTATCATCTCTGATCGAGATTCTCTCTTTACTTCCTGGCTTTGGAAGGGGTTGCAGGAGGCTTTTGGGACGCAGCTACGCTTGAGCACTGCTTTTCACCCTCAGACGGATGGTTAGACGGAGAGGACCATTCATACTCTTGAGGACATTCTCTGTGCATGTGTCCTCGACTTTGGTCACAGCTGGGAGGATCACCTGCCTTTGGTAGAGTTTGCATACAACAACAACTACCACTCCACCATCGGGATGGCACCATACGAGGCATTGTACGGTCGACCTTGCAGATCACCTCTATGTTGGACAGACCCTGGGGAGTCATCACTTGTGGGACCAGAGATGGTCCAGGCCACGACAGAGAAGGTCCAGGTCATCTAGGAGCGGATGAGGACAGCTCAAATCCGATAGAAGTCTTATGCTGATAGGAGGCGGAGACCACTATAGTTCGAGGATGGCGACCACATTTTCTTATGGGTCTCACCTTGGCAGAGATTGTGGAGATTTGGCCGAAGCAGCAAGTTATCTCCACGCTTCATCGGAAAATTCCAGGTTCTCAGCAGGATATGTGAGGTGGCTTATCTCGTAGCTCTACCACCTCAGTTGCACCGGGTGCACGACGTCTTCCACGTATCTCAGCTAAGGAGATACGTGCATGGCCCGACGCATATCATCGACCATGGGGAGCTGGACATTGATGATGGGGCGACTTTTGCGGAGGTCCCGGTGGAGATAGAGGATCGACAGGAGCGGGTCCTATGTGGATGGTTGATACCTCTAGTGTGCATCAGGTGGCAGTACAGGTACCTCTAGGAGAGCACATGGGAGTGAGAGGCTCAGATGTGTGCTCAGTACCCTCATTTGTTATCCAAGTTTGTGATGTATCTTTACGGGGATGTAAATCCCTGAGGTGAGAGTAATGTAAAGACCTGTAAATTTCAAGGAAATTTTTTTCTTAATTTCTTTGGGATTTTACAAGTACGCAGTTTCTGACGGCGCCTAATTTCGTGGCCTAGTGTGCCCGAAATCAATTTCCGAAGTTTAGCTCGGGTACGTTCAGTGAATGAACGAGCATGTTTTTCTAACTTTTGAACTGGTGCTCGGAATTGAAATCTGAGGGCACCGATGAAACCACAGCGCCGATAATTGCTTAATAAGACCCTTACTAGAGTTGAGTTTTCTCGGAATGTGTTGTTAAAAATTGTGGATTAAGTATAAGGAGAAATAAAATTGTGTTAAAATTTTTATTTCACTTATAAGTGGTTAAACCACATGTATGGGAGTTGGGGTGGGACCCACTAAAATTCTAACTCCTCTTGATAGGATTTTAGTGAGGTGGGGCCCACACGAGCCCAACCCCTTCGAATTCCCCAAACTCCTCTTCCACATTTATGTTTCCAACTTAACATGCCACTTAATTTTGACAACTCTAGATTTAATTAATCAAATGAATTCAACTTTTTAATTTTGAAAGGTTTGGCAAAGTAAAAATAAAATAAGGGGTAGCTTATTTTATTTTGAGGGTTGTCGTGTTGTGTGGAGAATTGAGAGAGGGATATTTATACACTTTGAAGAACTTCATCTTCCTCCTTGAAGAACGTGAAGAACACTGACATGTCGTTCCATCTTCTCTCCACATCAAAGAAAGGGAGATGCTGCTTCCTCCTCGGATGATCTCTATCAACGTATACAGAGCCTCACCCCGCAATGTCGTTTTCCACGAACTTCTTCGAGGTAGGAGTTAAGTTAAAATTTAATCAATTAAATTTGTGCTTGTTTGTCATTGTGTATACTCGTTCTTTGACCGCTTGCTATCGTCACAATGGGAGGAGGTCGGACCGCACAAACACGGCCGAATCTCCTCCCCTTATTGTTTACCTTTGTTGTTCATGGAGGCGAAGACGGCGTGGTGTCGTTGGAGTGTGCGGGAATGAGAGAACCATGGCCGGAGCGGGACGCGGCGAAGGAGCGCGGCGTTCTTGCGCCGTGCCGGTGAAGCTGAAGGAGGCCACAACCAAGAGTGGGCTGCGGTGGAGGGGCCACGGCCGAGATTGGCCGCGGCGGAGGGGTGCAGCATCATCGTGCCATGCCAGTCGGACAGGGTCCACGACCTTCGGTCCCGGCGGAGCAGTAGGAGGCGACAGGCCAAGCCAGTCACAGGCATTCAAGGAGGCGGGACCCCCGCATGTCCCACGGGGTACAACTGGCTGGCCGTAATGGCCAGCCATTTCCATGAAAGTCGGGGGGTTTGAAACCGTCGGTAGCCACCTAGGGCGGACCCCAAAGGGGTCCGCCGTTTTGGGAAAACAGGGGGGCAGGCCCCCACCCCCTCCGCGACCAGCTCGGCCTCGAGGCGAGCCCCGGCCCGCGCTGGGCCGGCCTGCCCGCGCCGGACCAGACCACCCACGCCGAACCGAACCACCTGCGTCGGGCCGGGCTTCCCGCGCCGGGCCAGGCCGCGCCAGCCGGGCCGACCCAGGGGTATCGAGCCGGGTCGGACCGGGCCCAAACCCCCTGATTTCCGGACATATCCGTTCAAATGCCCATAACATGGGATAAAGACCTCTGATCGATGCACCGTTAGTTGTGTAGAGATACTTGGATCGAGATGGTCATTTCTGTATATTACACTCAAGGTTTCTAAGAACTTTGGGTACAGCCAGGTTGGTTCGAACACGAAACCAACCGGGCCCTCGAAGCGTAAATGCTTATAACATGATCTCCGGACGTCCAATTGACGTTCCGTAAACTTTGTTGGATTCCTCTTAGTGACACTGTTCTTTTTTCCTACTCCTATTGAGGTTTGGACATAGCTGGAGTACGGTCGGGTTGGTTTTAGCTTAAAAACCTACCGGGCCCCTGGGACGAAAAAACCAATAACTCTCAGACCGGGCGTCCGATTGACGCGCCATCTGTCACGTTGAGTTCATTTTGACAATACGGAACTTTGAAATACATCAAATCTGTACTTAATGACAGTTGATGTATCGACCCCTTGGCTCATGGAGCGGACCCTCCTGGAAACGAGCATGCAGTGTGCGGGAACCCTAGAGCTGGCTACGATTGTGATGATGAGGACGACTGTATTGGGATCCTCCGTGGGTTCGACAGCGACGACGACAATACTAAAATACTCTGTGGGTTCGACGGTGATGACTACTGTTCTTGTATCCTATGTGGGTTCGGCAGTAATTGACTAATGTTCTTGTATCCTATGTGGGTCCGGCAGTATTTGACTCTATACTTGTATCCTATGTGGGTCCGGCAGAGTAGCTGGTCTTATATCCTTTGTGGGTCCGACAGATTTGCTGGAATTCTATCCTATGTGGGTCTGATAGCTTAGATTAATTATTGGCTACATCTGATCATATCTATCGACTTACGAAGAAGTATACTTGTGTGATATGATTCTTAACTTACAATCATTATCATCGATATGATTGTTGTGCTTTCCTGTGTGGATTGTGTTTTGCATTCCTGTGTGGATTGGGTTGTGAATTCCTATGTGAAATGGGTTATGTTTACCTTTGTGGACTGGGTTGTACTTCGGCTCATGTGCTGGAGCCGAGATGGAATTGAGGAATTAGGTATATATATGGGCATATACCTGAGAAGAGTTGGTTGTTACTTCGTGATTGTATCTTTCCTTTGTGGTTTATCCTTTGTGGATTCTTGGAGACCTTCAGGGGTCTCTGGGTCCTTACTGAGTAGCTTATACTCACCCTTGCACGGGCTATGCCCACACTACGTTGTGTTGGATACAGATGACAGACAGCACTGAACGAGGTAGGAGCTCGTGGAGCTGGACAGTACTTGGAGGTGGATCACCGGACGAGACATACACGGAGCAGACGGATGGAGCCAAGGAGCAGAGGAGACTATCTGTACCCACCATTCAGGTGGGATTTCTAGAGGACGGCTTGGTGTTGCTGCTTTACTTTTCTGCTGTTTTACTCTCTTTTCAGTTGTACTTTACTTTCAGTTGGGTTTCTATTCTGGCCCATTTACTTTTCAGCACTTACTTTTGTACTCAGTTTACATAGTGTTTACTTCAGCTTGCATACTCTGTGGTGTTTTGTTTCTTACATAAAGGCAATGCCTTCCCTTATAATGGGATTTACGCCTTTGGTGCTAGTCGCTAGCTCCTGGCCTATAGAAGGCGGGCTTGGGGTAGTCACATCACGGGTCCCGAGGATTGGTCATGACAAGTTGAGTTATGTCCAGAACTGGGAACAAAATTATATGTCCTAGACATTGAAAAAAAATTCATTCTACCAAGGTTTCTTTTTCCAGGTTGATAGCCAATGCCAATATTATATTTGGGGGAAATTTGTTTTCCTAGCATTTGGGTAAGGGTATTTTTCCCATTAGTAAACTTTTCTAACTCACTTTTTAATTGTTCATTAGGAATTTTTAGGTAAATGTTTTCTTTTAGAAATTGAGAATTTTTATCCTTTTCAGTAGTAAGTTCAGATTTAACATTTACAATGAGAGCATGTTGCTTCTTCAATGATTTATATTTATCTTTTAATTCATTGCATGTATCTTCATGCATGTTATAGTGTTCAAAAATTTCGTCATTAGTCATATTTTCAGAGTCACTTTCCTCTTTAGAATAGTATGATTTATTTATAGACGAGTTCAATGTTACCTCAGATGTGTTTGTCAAAAAACACATATTGGCTTTGTTAGCCTGTTCATCATGTGATGTCTCTGAGTCTCTTGAACTATCCTCAGGGGCACTCCAAGTTGCCTTCATTGCTTTTTTGTACTTCTTATACTTGTCCTCATATTTCTTCTTATACATGATCTTTGCACTATCAGCCTTTATATATCCTTTGTGTTAACATTCATAGAATATAATTTCATCAGTTTTGTCACTTCTTTTTCAGACCTTTTTCTAGTTTCCTTTAAGATCATACTTTCCATTGAAGTTAGGATTTCTGAGAAATTTCATCATTTTGTAAAATTGTTTGAATCTTCTAGCCAGTTGAGCCATCTCCTCATCACTATCAGGTGATGATTGTTTAGTGTTGGAGCATTCTACAGAAGATTCTAGTTTCCCTTTGTCATTGTGCTTCGAGAAGGTGGTCTTGAATGCTACAGATTTCCTCTTTGGATCCTCCTCCTTTTCTTTGTTAACTTTCATCTCTTCCTGATACATCATCAGTTCCCCAATGAGTTCTTTGACAGGTAGCTTGCTGATGTCGCGCGATTCTCTAATAAGGACTGAGGTTCCCCTCCATCTTTCAGGTAGGGATCTAAGGATTCTCATGATTTGTTCTTTGGTAGTGACTTCTCTTCCAAGAAAAATCATTTTCTTGGCAATCTCATTGAACCTAAGACACATGTCAAAAATATGCTAATCAGGTTTCATTTTAAAATTATCATATTTTATAGTATAAGTATTAAGTCTCATTTCCTTTACACTAGATGTGCCTTCATTTGAGATAAACATGGTATCCCAAATTTCATGGGCAGTTTTACAAGTAGAAATCCTATTAAATTCTTCATCTCCTAAGGAATAGTACAA
Source organism: Viscum album (assembly GCA_963277665.1). Classification (NCBI taxonomy): domain Eukaryota; kingdom Viridiplantae; phylum Streptophyta; class Magnoliopsida; order Santalales; family Viscaceae; genus Viscum; species Viscum album. Next base: position 1,270,824,498 of record OY728127.1, read on the forward strand.
AGAATTCATGGATTTACAATTTTTATTGTAAGAAAGTTTGGTAGGTTCATACCATGTAATTCTATCAGTCACAGGAAGTTAGTATTCATCTATAATTGATGACCAAATTTCAATGCTCATACTCTCTAGATGCATTTTCATTTTAATTTTCCATTGAGCATAATTGGTTCCATTAAAGAATGGTGGTCTGTTGGTTGTAGAACCTTCCAGTCTATTACCCATACTAACATATTACTATAATAGAGCTAGAAAATTAGAATTAACAGAAATTTACAAATCTTTAAAGTACAACTACAATCCTAATTGAGTAAGACTGCACAGAGTCCTAATAATGCAACCTCTGATACGAAATGTTGGTCGGAGGAGTTCACACAAGAGGGGAGTGGTGAATTGAGTAACTATAAAAATTTCTGTTAAAAGAATATTATTTTAAATGAAATGATTTCCCCAAAAATAGATACAGCCCAGTTAATCAAGGTTATACTATTATAAGGGTTTTATTTTTTAAACAACTTCTTAGAAGATTGATTAATTATCAGTAATCATAATTGGTATCATTAATATTACTTTTGAAGTTATCTTACTATTACAAATCAGTTATAACTTCATTCCAAGACTAACTATCAATGTGAAATTAGTGTTTCTTGGATTATGCAACAAAGCAGTAAAACAGAGAAGACTAATTTGAAAAAACACAGCGGATATGAAATATGTTGTTCAGTGTCATGCCGAGACCTAATCCACACCACTTGGTCATCACCTTCCACCAAGTAGTTTATATAAATAAACTTTGATCCAAACCCTGGACCGGGGTTAACAAAAGTACACAGACTGTTAGGTCACACAGGGACCTCTTCCATAGTTTTGGTGGGTAAACAAAAATAATAACCAGGCCACATAGCGACCTCTTCCATAGTTTTCATGGGTAAAGAAAAGTATAAAGTGATTGCTGAAAGGATTTATAAATCCTCCAGTTTAGCACATGAGTCAGTGTGTGTATGGAATATACAGAGTACACACACTGCTCAGAAAGTAAGTAAAAGAATCAATGTGAGAGCGTAGATATGAGTTTTGAATGCTCTAGTGATTTGAAGTGCATCTCTAGACTCCATTGATTAAAAATAAATGCTTCTGAGTCCTTCTCTGGTTTTTGTCTGAAAAATAGAGTGTTGCAATTCAGCTTGTGTTCTTCACTAGTGTTGATAATGTGAAGATTATCTATGGTTTCCAGTTTACATCGTATGTTCTTCAACAGAGTTGGATTTCATGGATGAGACAATGATTTATTTGAAAATATTGTAATATTTTCTTCTCGGGCGTGCTCATAGGCTTATTTTTTGTTCAGTATTGCGCTATCTTGTTCTTGGGAAAACTTCTCTCTTTATCTTCGAATGCATGGGTTTTAGCCGACAGGTTCCATGCGTTTCGTACCTCGTACCTTGTACTATGTCTAAAAATAAATATTAATTATGTCAGTTCATTAAAGGAATCAAACATGACCATTAAAAATTAAATTGAAAGATGACAAAATAGTTTAAGAAACGATGTCATAGTATGTTATGAAAATGGTGTCTCCTTCACCAGGTGTCTGAGTGTCACAGTGTCTGAGTGTCACGGTGTCTGAGTGTCACGCTGTATTGTTCACGGTTTCTAGCTTACATTGTCCGGCTTCATGGTGTCTGGCTTACGGTGTCTGGCTTCACGGTGTCTGGCTTACGGTGTCTGGCTTCACGGTTTCTGGCTTACGATGTCTGGCTTACGGTGTCTGGCTTCACGGTGTCTCGCTTCATGGTGTCTTGTACTTCTGCAAACAACTATATTCAGACTTAAACATTGATATGAATGAAATGGATTGAGCTTAACCATTATAAAGCATGACATAACGTGAAACATAAATACACATTATTGGATATAATTTAGGAGTTAACCAAGTTGAATAAGATTTGTGATCATTAATGAGATTTGTGATCATTAAAACATGATTAAAACAGGAGGAGTCCATCAGATTTGTTAATAGTATTCATATAAATTATTTCTAATTAAATAAATATAGAAATTAAACATAAGAATATGATTTGGATTTAATTATATTATACCACTTTCCCCCATATATTATACCATAATGGGAATAGTTCGGTAAAATCGTTATACAATTTCTCTCAGTGAGGTCTGTCAAAATATTATTATGGAATGTGAAAATAAAATAGATTCTAGTTGTTTTTGAATCAACGGAAGGGGGTTTGGTTTTCTTAGGTAGAATTTGTGAATTTTAAATTAGATACGTTGGGAAGGGAATGTTAAAATCATGATTGAGAGATAAATATTGAATATGTGGTAACAATATGGATAATATATAATTTTATTTTTTATAACATAAAATATGTATAAGAATAATAGACTGAATAGTCGTAAGGAAAAAATAACTATAAAATTCTAGATAAGTTAGTGTTTTAGTGGATAATAGTATGTAAGGGCATATTTTAGATGTTTTTTTGGTGGATTTTTTATTGAAATTATTTTATCTATAATATCTATGAAATTTTTATTTCTGTGGAAATTATGAATTTTCCTAAAATAAAGAAATTGTATCAAAATGATTCATGTTGATATAATCTTATGTATCATGGAGGATTATTAAAAATAGAAATATTATAAATAAGTTTGTTGAAGGAATTTTTAAAATGTTTTTTCATTTGTAGCATGCCCCTTAACGAATATGATGATTTATTTTTATTAGTACCATTGATAATATTTGTATAAATATCAAGGTAAAGGTTGAGATTTTAATGTTAATAAATGGATAAATTTATGTGAGGAATGTATAGAAAAATTTTAATATGATTTGAGTTATACAAGAATATAATATCAATTGGGATGATTATATTTTAAAAAATTATGGGATCATAACATTTCCTATTTAGGGAATATTCTTATTTAGAAATTAACATAAAATTTAATGAATTAGTTGAGAAGACAATCTGTTGTAGATTACTAAGGAATAAAAAATAAATAATTACATGATTAATATATATTATTCATGTAATAAAATATAATCTTCCAAAAGGGTGTTCCTAATATTAATTGACACATCATTACTATAATTACAACTTTTGGTGTCTAGTATGACTTATTTTGAATGTTATTTGATGGAATATTTGGACCATTATCGATAATTTTATAGGTAATTTGGGAATTCTTCTGAAGTGATAAATTATAGGTTTAAATATATTTTTGTAGTGTATGGTTAGAATCAAAAACCAAATAGGGAGAAATGTGATACAATCTCAAATTTTATAATAGTGATGATTTTTTCGTGAATCTAATTCTTTTATCTACAAAGACCAAATATCAAAGAATTTGATTGTTCTGGGAACCCCAATGAAAAATGATGTGGAAGGACTGAGGAAAAATAAATTTATATAGAGTATGTGAGGTATATTATCTAACTATCATGTTTAAAAATCATTTTTGGATTAATTGGTTTTAATTTAATTTTTACAAATTAATTATACTTTGGTAATAGTTGCAGGAAAAAATTGTGTATAAAGGTTATGGTATTGAACACATATAAATTATATTGATTTTAATATATTTGGATACCATGATTATGATCATGAAGATAATTTAAAATTGGTTCCACGATCCAAATGTTTATATATATTATATATAACTAAGTGGTTGTGGAATAGATGTTTTGGCGACTTAAAAAAATCATGTTTGTTTTTAGTTGGAATTTAATATCTAATGAATGTGTCTTTATATATTCATCTCATTATAATAATTTGAGACATCATGAATCTATTATAGATATTTATGTTGAGTATTACTCAGTTTCTACATCAGATTCCTCATCTCATGATAAATTTAATATTTTAGGTGATATTTTTGCTTCACCGCCCCAATTAATGTGTTATACTGAAAAACAAAGGCCCAAATGAAATGACAGAACATTATGGAGTTCTATTATGGATAAATTTTATGTTGATTCCCTTAATGTGGTTAATTTTATTTATCTAGAAATATAATATTTGATGTATTAAAATGTACTTAGTCAAAATGATTCAAGTTGATATATGCTTTATCTGAAAAAATGATGGACTATCTATAGAAAAATTACACATGGGAGATTATGAAGTTACATTAAAGAGATAAATTTATTCAGGTAAAATGGATTTTAAATTATAATAATGGAATGATAGTAACTTATGAAACATGGAATATAGCAGGGATAGATACTATAGGCTACAATGAGGATCTGGTGGTCAAATTAACTGATGTTATCCCACTATTCATTTAACATACCTCTATTCAATTTTCCATGATATCACGACCTTTGAAAATATTTCCCTGGGGTAGTATAATGTAAAGTTATATTTTATTCATAGAGGTATTGTTTATGAAATAAATATGTGGAAGCTATAGGGTTTTAAAATTTCATGTATGGAAGATAATATATAATATTTAAAGAATTCCCATAATATATATAATTTAACCCTAGATACTGTCAAATTAAATTTTTATATTTTGTGAACTATAATGGTTTTTAATATATAGTTATAATAGTTAGATTTATCTTAATAAGTTTCATGAAGGATATTTTTGTTATCTATTGCTTTATATTTATAAAATTTTGATCCTAACTATGAAAAAGACGTATCATTTATAGTGTGATGAATTTTTGAATTGAAAGATCCAAATGAAATATTATAGTTTTCTGAATAAAATTTTATGCACAATGATTCATAGGGATATAAATTTTTTAATATTACATTTTACCCCAAAATGAAACACTGATAATGTTTGTGACATGTTTAATATGAAGAATGTCAAACCTATAAGATCTATGTTTGATATTTATTTTATAAATTCATATGATTTATTTCCATAGTCATATGTCTATGTTTAATATTTATATCAAGATCCATATTATAATGCCTTCGGTTTTTTTTAAATTCTATGGTTTTCACATTTCTAGATTTTTCATTCATAGTATAAGTATATAGAAGATATTTGGATAATTCAATAAAATAAAATTTGAAGGATTTTTAAATAATATTCAAATATTTATTTGGACCCTATTAGGTTTTATTTAATTTTTTGAAATAACTAGATACTATTATTATATATGTAAAATTGGATTTTAAAAGATATATTGATAAGAAGAGAAGTTTTAAAGTTTATCCCATTACCATTGGTGGTTTTGTGATTATTTTGAAATATGAAATATAAATAATTGTAGTTTTTTCTTACATTAATATCGAGTATATGGCTATTATAGCAGAAAAAAGAATTTATTTGGTTAAGGGGAATATTTTGTGCACTCAGTATATACTTGTATTATGGAATACATTATTTTGATACTCTATTTGAAATATTTAATACAAAGAATAATACTTTTCATAATAGGTCAAAGAAAATTGATGTGAGATAAAATTTTAGGATATAGGTTTTCCTTACATGGTACGGTTGTTGTATGGTTGGTTCATAATCATTGTAATAATATTGATATGATGAAATAGACACTTAATATTTCAATGTTCAGGAATTTCATGGATATGGTTGGGTTTCAATGTTGATTTGTTCCCTTAGGTGAGACAATAATAGTTTAAGAGTATCATTTTTAGAGATTGGAGTATTTTCTATTATTATAATAGATTTATATCAATGTTAATATTATCATTTTTGGGAATTGGACGTAAAATGTAACATTGAATCGGTAAAATTTACATGGGAAGGGATGAAACTGGATAGATGATGTTGATTGAAAAGACTAATTCCTATCAAGTTTCTTAATTAGGGGTTTGTGGTCAGTCCCCATGGCATTAACCAGTTGGATTGGGTTATGGTTGTATATTTCACCATATATATATTTTATGTAATATCCTTATAAGGAATCATGTACCCTAAAAATTTATTGTGAAATTTGACTAATATATTCTGGAGGTTTTCCAAATAATAAATTCAATGTTAAATTTAGGATTTCTAGTTTTTTTAATCATTCATTTCGCAATTTTTCATCAATGTATTTCATAAAAGCAATGTTTCAAAAATTATTTGAAACATAATTATCCAAATCCCATAGTTTATTTTATTTCTAAATCACTCTTAGTACCAATTAAAATATATGTTAGAATCACCACATGGCTTATAGATATGAACATCCATAACTAGTTAAACTTACAAAATTCATGGTACATTTTTAGGAGGGAATTATGATAAGGATATATTGTAAATTTCTTTATCATCAATCAAAAGATATAAATTTCTATTATCTAACCCCTCATAAATATATCAGATAATACACAATAAGTTGAACACATGTATGATAAAATTTTAGAATTGGTCGAAGTCTAACTTAGAAACCACATTTAATGTCTTTGTCATTTAAATATTTATTTTGGATAGATGATTTAAGAACTTACATTTGATTTAAGATGCTGACATTGAAATATTATCTTACCATCAATAGTTATTCATGTTTTATGGGTCGAAATATGTAGTAGTAATTTTATAGCTTTATTATATTAGTTTCTACCTTTTATGAATAACCCTACATGACTGCATGAACTAAAATAAAGAATGAAAATTAAAAAATATGTGGTAAAAATGAAATAAATTTAGGGTAGTAGATAAAATGTAATTTTTTCCATAACTGTATGTTTATAATAAATTATATATGTAATTATATAGTATATATTTATAATTAATTAAAAAAAATGAAAATTTAACTATTAAATAATATATAATGTAATAAAAATGATATTACAATATATATATATATATTCAATAAAATAATTATTGCTATTTATTTCTAATCATAACTCAAAAAATACATAATAATTTAAAAAAATAAAATTAATTATCAATATATATATTTAGTATGTGTGATTAGGGGAATTTTATAATCAGACTACTCTATGCTAGATGAGCAAAACTCATGACAACATAATGATGAAATAAAAGTTTCACAGTGGATGAGTAAATTAGTCAGGATTTCAGAGATATATATTATAATATATTGTGGTGTGACTATTCATGTGAATAATTGTTGAAAATTATAATTATTTATATTAGTTATATTTTAACTATTGTTATCCTATAGGGATTCCTTGAATATAGTTATAATGATGGAGATTATATTCCAAGGAATTAATCTAAAGTGTGATTATCATTGGGTCCTTGGATGTATGTTCTTTTAACATCATGGTTAGTGTAATAAGATGGATTTAAATTGGGTATGGTTTTCTGGTTATTTTAGAGTTATATTATTTTTATGTGATGCATTATATGTTTTAAAACCAATACATGAGAATATGTTATGTATAAATCCCCCTAATGTAACAATTATTAGTTTTTATTCCTTTGATAATTGGGTTGTTTCATCATTAACATAATTTATGAAAATTTCAATTGATATGATGTAAAATGAACCAACAATGTGAAATATTATCAATATATTTTCGATTGTAATTTTTTGGAAGTTTTTTAGGATATGATGTTGTTTTTATTGAAGAGGCTAAATAATTTATTAGTTGAATTAGAAATTTTTTATTCAAAATGATTTTGAAAAAACATAGAGTTGGAGAATTGTATTTTTTAATGTGTGTGGTCTCACATATTTTTTTGGACTACATTCAATATATTAATTAACTAATGTTCCTATGGACAATATTGACTAATAAGGGTAAGGGAAACATTCTAGGTCTGGATTCAAATTTCAAGATGAAGCAAAATTATGGGTAAAAAATGGCTCATTTATATGAGGGGTGTTTGAGGAAGAATCAATAATGTAATTTACTGGACATGGGATTTAAGAATGAATATCAATGGTACCTATAGATGGATATTGGGTGATAGAGAAGAAAATATAAAACCATTTTTTTAAATAGTTTTTATAGTATATGTATTTAGAAGGAATATGGAATGGGATTTATTTATTGAAATATTACGTAGTAATTTATAAATAATATATCCCAAATTGTTAATTACAAGTAAAATTCAATATTTTTTCTTTTTTAGTATATATATTGATATTATTGATGCGAGTTTGGGGATATCAGTTTGTGGGTAACTCATATCTGATACAATCAATTATGAGAAGCTATATAGTAATTGGAATTTGAGGTAGGGAAATGAATTTTTAAATAATTGGAAATTGGTATATGATAAGATCGTAGATTATGGTGTACATTATCATATAAAAATTTTACAATTATTTTACTATGATTGATATGTAGGATAATGGGGGAGGACCACTAATATCATTTAGGTAATTCATTTCATTCAACTTGGTTGGCATCGAGTATTTTAGAAAAGAAATTGAATGTGAAAAATGATTATGTAAAGTAAAACAATTTATGTTCATCTATAAAAGTTGAATAATAATTCGAGACTCGCATATATATATTAGTCAAAGTCTAGGAAAAGATAATTTTTCATAAAATTCATAATATAACTGTATTTATTTTTTTGATTGTAGATGTTTCTAAAAAGAGTATTGGGAGAATTTTTAAATTTCATTATAATTGGACACAAGACATGCTATAAATTTTTTATTAGCTCAAATATATAATTATTTGGTTGATCACGGGGTTCTACCATGATCAATTAATTAATAGATTTTCTTATAATATGGAATCTATTACGAGTACAAAATAAATTTTTTCAATGATTATTAATTCATTGGAGATTCTTGGGGATGCTTCTTAGAAATGATAAGGCTATGGTAGGGATGATTTTGATACCTTTAATTTGGGAGTAAAATTTTCAATCTGTTTATTTAAATTTATGAAGATGAATTCCAAGGTGTGTTTGAAGTTTTTGTTTTTGGATGAGATGTGAATATTTGGAACCCAGTGGTAGTATACCAGGAAATTGATGTCTCACACGGTGTCTAGTAATGGTTCATTGAGTACATTATGGGGGATATGGATAAATTTTGAAGGAATTAGTGTTATAGAAATAAAAATTTTAATGACTTGTAGTACGTTATCCAATGGTGTAGTGGCTGAGAAAGGGGGATATCAAATTGTATCCCCATACTCATCTACATTCTCTATTTTATTGAATGACAATGTCATGATTTAATTAAGATCCATCTACTAGTAAAAATTAATACCATTGATCCAAATGTAATCTATACAGTATCAATTGGTGTTTCATTTTCTTTCTTTGTATATTTTTTAATGTTCCACATTAGGGGGAAATAAAATAGGTTAAAAATATTTCACATGATGATATGGATCAAACAAATGATTATTGTTATACGTGATACAATCGATGTAAATGGTTGGATGACGTAACAATTACTCATAGTGTTTTTTTATATAATTTCATGAATTTGAATTAATTTAAATGGAAAAAAGGGACCTAAATGGGTACCATAAAATTCCAAAAAATTATAATTGAATTCCTGAGGTATAAGGATAACAATCTAGGATTTCATTAATTAATTCAACAATCACTAACTGATATAGGAAATAAATAACTTGGGCACCTGATCTAGTCTTTGAAAACACCTGAAGGGTTTTCCCCATCCCCCTGATCTACAAACAAGTTCCTGGGAATTATGAATACTCTTTGGGAATGGTTCCTTTCAATATGATAATGAATATGTCCCATTTTTTTAACCAAATATGACCCTCCATATATTTTTGTGTCATCTATAAATATAAGTGTCCATTATCATCGTCATCATAGTATAGCATTATATGAATGTAAAACTAAATAAAAATAAAAACAACAGAAATAAATATTTTCAATAAAATATATAACATTGGTTTAAAAAAAGAAAATAAGAAATGATGTGAAAATGATAAATTGATACATCATTGGGAGAATACATACTATAAGGAATCTAGTAAAATAATAAATATCTACCCATCACAATGGGATGTGGGGGATGTTCCCACTATATCACCTCTATTAACCCATATATAGATCACAAACATTAACTAAATCATATTGGTTGAAGACTAGCTACATTAAGGACCAAGAGTGGGGTCAGTAGATTTGGTCCTTCAATTTTTCATCCATTCAATAAAACCGTATTTAATGATATGATTACTTATGATATATTATTAATAGATGCATATAGATAACAAAAGATGACAAATATAATAAATCATACACAAGATATTTAAATTTTTTGTGGAAAAGAAATCCCCTGGTGGACTCCACCAAAGCTCTACCCTGAGGGACTGGTTATTTTTACTTGTCTAGTCCTTTTTCTGGGGTTTTCTAGTCCTTATCCCAAGGACTTTATTACTGATTGAATGAAGTGTAATCTTGGTAAAATAATATGATCTTTTATCTAAGATCCATCAAGGCTATGGAAACACTATCCCTCAATGTTTTATTATACGGAACCTTCACATTAATAGAGATAAAATATGATAATTATAAGTGAGGCTCAAAGTTGTATGATACAAATGAAAAAAGAGAATAAATATATAGGATGGTTGATAATAATTAAAATCTACTCATGTAGAGTCTTATAATGCACATAATAGCTGATCTTGATAGTGCATCTATAGAGTTAAATATTCTTCTACATTTTCCATGTAAAATAGAGAAGTCCATAGATATCTTTATGTGAGGGAGTTTGAAGTTCATAGTTAATGATCTTGTATTCAAATATATTCACTTATTAACCATAGATTAAAATGTTTGAAAAATGTTTATTTTTCAATCACTTGGTATGAGATCATTAAAATCTTGGAATAGACTAAAATTAAATTTTCATTTTCTTGAAAATCCCTCATCAAATCTATTGAAAATTAAATTATATTTACAATTTTTCCTATTTTTGGTACAATAATTTTTTTTAGTTTATTTTTCTAAATAGATAACCCAAAAATAATTTTTTTCATTAAATCATTAATTTCACATGAATTAACACCATTAGTAATTAATATCTGGTTGTAGAACCACATAGTTGATTCTGGATCACTAAATAGCTAAATTTTATTGATTTGAATTCACATATCCAAAATGATCCAGATATTCATTTTTTAAAACCAATTTATCCACATATTTGTTTTACATTGGATCTCTTCACTTATCCAAATTTAATTTTGTAGTATTCCTTCTTGTTTATCTGATTTTAATGTTTTCAAAAGATTCACATATCTATTGGGAAACACACATCCATTTTCACTATGTTTCTAACCAATATAGCCAATTACTCCACATAAATGATTCATATAGCAGTTTTATCTACATAAATAATTTTCCAAGTAGGATATTTTCACACATAATATTCATGATGTATATTTTTCACATAGGTTATTCTTTTATGCATCCAATTGAAATATCCATCATAATAGTGCAGTTGTTTTTATATTTTAATGAATGCCTCACATTGATGATTTTTATACTTAAGGAAATTTTATGAATACTTATAGAATTTTTAAATTTTCATTGAATAAACCAAAACTATGAAAAAAAAACATATGAAAACATATAAAAACAACAACATAGGTAATACATTAAGGGTACATGAGATCCTAAAATCCTAAATTAAATGAAATTTTTAGAAAAAAAATTAGTTCTTTTGCATCCTCTTTTTGGAAGATCAAAACTCCTATTGAACAATAAAGAATACTTTTCTAAAAAAAATAATAAATTTTTCAGAAAAAATAATATATATATATATATATATATTCATTTTAGGATGTTGTTTTTGTAGTTTACTTCTCCCTTTTAATTTGACACATCTTCCACTTTGTATTACTTCTCCAATCTTATTAAACACCCCCTGTGGAAAATTATCCCCATTGTGTAAACATATCACCTATTTTCCATTAAAAAGGAATTTTATGTTTATAATAAGAAAAAACATTTAATTTATCATGTACAGTAATGAACTGTTTACCTATAGTTCTAAAAATAAATGAAAAATTATAGTATAAATGAAATTACAAAAATTTCTACAAATAAAATATACAAGGTAATAAAAAATTAACACACGGAAACAATCATTAAGAAACACATTAGATGTGGAAAAATAAAAATATCATTGATTATGACTTTTATTACAAATGTACATCTTTTAAAACCCCAAAATATTACATATAAAACAAACTATTTAGAAGACCAAGGATTACTGATTTGTTAAAAATATTAAGAAGGTGTGGGTGAGGTATCATGGATGGTAGAGAGGTTCAATATGAATAATGAGGTTCTATAACTAGTGGAAACACTGGCTTCCCAATATCTGTTCAAGAAGGAGCTATAGATTCAACTACTAATGGGAATTGTGGATCCTGAGAAGGTGTTCTGTGAACTACATTAAGAATTATTAAAGTAATAATGAAATAATAGGACTATAAAGGCACAAAATATAACTTCTTTATAGGTCCCAAAGGGTAGGGATCTTCTCTAGAATATTTAGAAGTTATGGTCACATCCACCTTGGGCATCACATTCTTTAAAATTTTAGCTAGATCATAAACCATATCTACTATTTATTTGATAGATTTAATGGTATCTAGAGAAGAATCTATATGAGTACATCAAAAATCATAGTTATAATTGAGAATCTTCAAATATATAAATCCTTATGATGATATCTAAATTGACATACTCCAATATATAAGTCAATTGTGTCTATGAAACTTATCAAATGTGGTCAAACCAATATTCAGAATGACATTGAAGGATTCATGATGAATGAAAATGATATGAAGAGAAATAAACAAATAACAAGTCTAGGAATTGGTGAAAAAATTAGAGGAATGAAAAAAGATATCTACAATGAATGGTTAAGGGATCCTTTCACAAGGATTTTTCTTCAATTAATTGACTACATCTTCCTCTCCACATTATCTATATTCTCGACTAGAACATGTGCAACCTCTAGAACAAACCTGTAATGTGGAAGAATATTTTAGTTGATATTGGTTGTAGTAGTAGGTAAAACTGGAATGTACACTATAGGGTAATGTACAAGAGCTGGTAGAACTGATGGAATAATCTTGAGTGCCTTATAGACAGTAGAAACTATTCCTATTGGAGAAACTGAAATACATATTGTTTCATAAGACTCCAGGTAAGTTTAATTGTCTTCAAAAGAGTTAGTGTATAACCCATCAATTAAAAATTAAATTTCCCAAAAGTTTGTAATTCACTAGTCAATCTCGGAAACATGATCAATTGAACCATATATCATGTGCTTAAAATTCTCTGAAAATCCCTATAGGTGTTTTATAATTTCACCACCGGATTCCACTAGACATCCCAACATGACATTTAAAGACATTTCATTTTCAAATCAATGATTTATAAAAACATTATGGTTACTTGAAATTCAAAAAATATATTTTTCATGAAATCATCCATTAGATTGGGAGTTAAAATGTCACTATAAAGATATTGAATTGGATAAGAGTCTTTCATCTTACCAATATGGGAAAAACATTGAGGTATAATCTATAGTTGTTTTTTGAAACATCTTGAGGAATTAAGGTTGACATAACCTAACACTATTCCATGTGTGTAATATCTCTTTAATTTGAGACATAATTTTTTGAATCTCATCAACTAAAACAAGATATGTACCATAACATCTCATAGTAAGATTTTGAATTAGATCCCTTTGAGATAAAAAATGAACACAAATATCATTTAAGTATATCTTGGTTGTATAGGAGTCTTTCATCTTACCAACATGGGATTTCATATCCTTTAAAAATATTTTTTATTTATCCTAGTAAACAATTGTTTAATTGAAGGAACTATATATTGATCCTTGATCAAATTTTCATTGATTGTCATTATCCTAACTAACATTTCAAAATAAGGGCATTAAAATGAACATTCATTGGGAATTATAAAATTATAATTGGTGGATATAATCTCATTATTCAACTCTTTATATTCACATTTGAGATTATCAAACCCAATCATGATAACTGAGAAAAATGTTTGAATATAATTTCATTAATAATTTTTACTTACAAAAGCTGCTTCCACATGCATAAGAAGAGGTGATGGAATATGTGTTCGATCTTTATAATGATTAACAGAATCTATAAGAACAACCATATCTCTATCTTGATTAGTAGGTGATCTACGAATAATTATATCATCATTAGGGAACACCACTTTATATTCATCTCCATCCAATACATGTAGAATACTGGCCATATTTTCAACTGGCCTCCCCTCTTAAACTACATTAGATGTCTCAATAGATTGATCAACATACTGAAAAGATTAATCATTTCTGGAAACACTTACATCCCATATCCTGATTTCCTCTTTCATTATATGTATGCTTTTTATAAATTTAGGGTCTCATATGAAAACTTTTATTTCTTATAGATACATAGCATGCATCATCGTAATAGTCACTGAATCCCAATGTAGTGAGGTTTGGGATTGATTATAGTGAGACAAACCATCATATTCATCATTTCTTAATTAATTCTAATTTTAATCCATATATTAGATAATTTTATTTAGTGGAACTAAAAAATGGTACTAAATTTATAAAATTTCAATGAAACTCAATTATTTAGATAATCTGCTTTCTTCGTTAACACTAGGTTGATGACCCACCCAAAAGGGTAATAGTTTATATTTACATTCCTTTTATGAAAATGATGTATATACCATATTAGGTACATTGAAATATTTATATTAAGAATACTGATGAGGAAAAATAAGATATACATTCAATAAAATAACACTCTATCCATTTGCATATATCTCTAGGAAATCCAAATCTCGATAAACATTCAAAGGGCATTTCATTCTAATTATATGTTCATTACTCACTCTATATCATAATAAATGCTTCAAAATATGATCTTGAAAACCTCATTTTGTCCCACCGAACTCATACCAACCCGAGTTTGGATAAATAAAATATCTCCCTTATGGGGACAATGAAAGACTTGTCCATTTTTATAGATGATACAAGTACATTTTTACAATTACATTAGATGATTTCACATCTCAGACTTCACCAAACTGGAACTCTATAATATTTTTGAACTCACTCAAATCATTGAAAAAATTAAATCCTGGCTCCATTTCATAAAAAATAAATCCTTGTAATAGAAACGCATTCTTCAGTAGAAGTTGAGTAGTCTTCAACAATACCAAATCAATAGATTTTATAGCTTCTAACCTATGTTGTTTACATACTATATTAGAATTATTAAAAAACCATAACATAAATCATCACACTTTTTATCCATTCCAATTATGGATTTTTTGTAGAAGTTCAATAGTGGAAAAAAATATGTAGGAGGTAATAGGTGATGATTCTACATATATAGGATAAAACATCAGCAAAAAGAAAAGTGGTTGAATAATGATTGGTATTTTAAGTCACATACCCAATTTACCGATGTGGAACATCTTCAATTACAATTTTTTCTACAATTCTAACATAAAAATAAAATAAAATAGAAAATAAAATAATTCAATTTATTTTCATAAATTGAATCCAGAATAATTTATATAATAAAAATTTATAATAAATTAATTATGATAATGTATTAAAATAAAACATTAATAATATAATTACATTGAAAATTCATACATAGATATTACAACATTTTACAGGATTATTCATTACATAACATAAAAATACACTCTAAAATCATATAATTCTCTTGCCTACAGAAACATGGGAACATAAATTATTGGTTCAAAAAACAACCTCATCATCTCCCAATAAGTTCTTCATAACTACAACCCTTTTAGTTATATCATATTTATTACATTTAATCATAACTGTGGGAAACAAATCATATGAAAGGGTGATATGATATTATTAGTAAGGGAAAACTAGGGAGATATCATTGTTCAATTTATAATATAAAACATAAAGATATGATAAGATGATAATGAAATTTTAAAATTCTAACCTAAATACCATAGACCATAATCAAGATTCATTAAAAAGTCATGTATATTAATAAGACTCGACAAATATATGAATCAAATAAAATGATCCCTGAGATAAAAACAATGGCATAATAGATAATGTTTTTCCCTTAAAACAGTCATATATATTATTTAATTAGAATTCAACGATCATTTCTTAGTATATCATAGATGTGTTGGTTCTCTACCAAATCTATACTTTTAGTTAATGATATCTCCCATTATAATAATTGTTAAAAAATTCACTTACTAAATTGGTGGAATCCTCATTATTGTCCTTTTTATGTCATGATATATCAATATTTACCCAAATAATAAGAGGAAGATATAGATCAAACCCATCCAAGTTTATAATGTAACCACCATCCTTGGTTATATTGTGACCACTATCTATGGTTATGTCATAATCACCTTCCGTGGTTATCACATAACCATCATCCATGGTTATAATGATACCACAATCATATAAAAATAACCATACATATGTGTTCCACAAGATCATAATAATTAATCATTGCATCAAATCATTACCCATGTAATAAAAATGGGTTTCATATACATTTTATAATTAAATTATGACATTAAAAATGAAAAATAATTGGGTTTAATAAACATATAATCAGCATAAACATTGGCTATCCTAATATAGAATAATAATTTCGTTATTGTATCTATCTTAATTATTTTATAATTATCATAAAATATTCCATCCGTGTTGGAAATGTATTTGAATGATCATATGGAACATTTCATGAGGATAGTATCCCTTTAAATGTGAAATAATATTTTAAAACATAACTACTTACCCATTATTATGGAAACATTTTCTTTGAAAATATTATTTTAATTTTTAATTTAATCGTGAATACAATTATTAGTTATGATAGTTGGAAATTTCATTCATGATGTATAAATTAAAAAAAGACATCCATGTTTGTCTTTTGTATAAAAAAAATAAAATGTGTGTCGTTTGGGAAATGGAAATAAAATTCCTTTTAATTTTTAGTAAAAGTAAAATAATAGAAAAAATTAATTCAAATATCATTCTATATTATTAAATACCTTATTTATAACATTTTTTTAAAAACAATTTGTATCTGGAAGAAATTGGGTTTGGATTGAAGAGAAAAATAATGGAAATTATCCCTAAAAACACATTTTTTGTATCATGAGTACATAGGATGAGGAAAATTAAATGAAAATTTTATTATTAGTAAATAACAAGGTTAAAATACATTTCATGAGTTTACTGTTTGGTATGTCATAATATTTTTCCATTGGAAACATAAGCATAAAAAACTCGATAAATAATGTTATTGTTACATAAAACCATTAAAAATTTGTTAGAATTTGAATCATAATCCCCATAAAAGAATGAGACTTAGATTTATATATATATATATAATAATTTTCATTAGATGAATCATGAAATACATTATTGGTTAGTATATAAACCACATGACAGAAAAAATTGTTTTATAACGAACATGTCCCATCAAAATAATTGTGAGATAAAAATCCCTTTCCTTAATTCCAATTTCCATAATACATATTAGAAACTAATTTATAATAAATATAGATATATATTACATATATTACCGAATGATAATAATATATAACACACCATATTTTATTTTCATAGAACATTTTATCAGGAGTTTTTTAACACTTCTTTTTTAACAGGTTATATCAGCTTTATTTTTAATGTATGTTATGGATCAGTAGATTTTTTACTTTTCATTTGATCATGGTTATAAAATAAATAGATTAATAATCTTAATATAAATAAAATATATGTTAATTATGTATATAATTATATTCATTCATAAAATTACCGTTATAAAAATGAATTACACTATTCATAGAGATGGTAGGTCGTACATACGAGAATCGCATTTCATGTTGAAGGTGGTAGTCCACACATATGCACGATCATAGATATAATTTTACAATGGTATGGATGGAAATAAATTTGATATGATATCATCATTAAATAAGTATAATTAGGTAATAATTATTACATATAATCATTAGACACTTAAAAATACACATCAATAAATAATGCTGATGAGGAATTATTTGTATCTCTATGAAGAGATAGTAATCCGTACAAACATACAAGCGATATTTTCAAATAAATATATTGGGAAATAGGTTAAATAAAGGTTGGTTGAAAATCATAACAACAATTTAGTATTTTATATATACTTAAAATATTATTTTATGACAAATATAACTAATTTTGAGGAGGTAAAATATAAATTAAAAATATTGTGATCGATTATGTAAATTAATTATTCAATGAAATAACTCCTTTAGATCACATATTATGGTCTCTAGATTTGGAATTATTGGTTTAAAAGATCCTATATAATGTTTTTATGGGTGTTTAGGATATAAATTAGAATATATTTTTTAGTTAGAAGTATGAATGTGTTGTAATGAAGAGAAATTAGGAGTTCCCTTTTATTACTGGCGGTGGGGCACTCTTAGAATTTCATAAACTATTTTATTAATATAAATTAAATATGATATCCATATGTCTAGAAATTGGTAATATTATATTATAAGATTATTATGAATGTAAATAATCTCATATAATAATATTTTTTGATGATTGAGTCACATTTTTAAACTTTTTTTTAACTCTTCATTAATACTTTTAATTATTATATTAATATTAAAGTTCACAACCATTTAAGGGTTAATAATGTCACAATATAATTAAGAAGAGAATTTTAATAGAAATGTATAATTTTTTAAACCATATCCAATTAAACATGGAAAATATATTTTTATGAATTTTATATCATTTAATTTATTACTACTTATTATAAAGAACCATTAATATCATTTTCAATCAAATCCATTTAATTTTACTTTTTATTCATCTGTTGATTAGGGGATATAATATATAATTATTTAAAAAGTATCTAATATTTTATATATAAATATTAAACTCAAGGGATATATTAATTATTCAAAATTATATCACTTTTAATTTTTTTAATAGTATTTATTTTATTTCACAATTAATTGAATTGATACTATATTAGCATTGCCCAATCATTCAATTTCATTATATACTTTTTAAAAAATTAAAATAAACATACATCATAAAAATGGATTCATTAATCTCAAAATTTACATTTATATCCATCCATAACATGTTGTTGTCACTATGTGGACACATAAAGGTTATTTAAAACTTAGAGAGTGACATTTTTTAAGTTTCCTGGGTTTAATTACTATATATATCATTTTCATGGTAAAGTGTCTATAAAAAATTTTCAATTACAATAATAATATGCGAAGGTTAGAATTACCTTCATCTAATTAATTTTTTTATTATAAAAATATGGTCGTATCACTTAGTTTTGAACTAGACTAACCTGATTTACCATTTACCGAGGTGATAAATTTTAAAACGGTTACTATTAATATTGTCCAAAATTAAAAGGGACATATTTACGAAATTAGTACCTCCTGATTTGAAATATTTAATCCAATTTAGGAAAATAAATTTCTATTCGGGGAAAAAAACTTAAAAAATATGCACACTATGCATGGTAATAATAATTTTTTAGAAGAGTTTTTTTTAACATAAAATATAGATTTTTATTATCTCATTCGAAGAAAAAATATTAAATGAATGTTAAATTAGAAAAAAATTATAATATATACATTTCATGAAAATAATTCACAATAATTTATAAATTATTTTATTAATATAAATATACATTTTGTGCAAAAATTTCATTTTTCTGAAAAATATATCTTTTTCTGTAAAATGTTTTCTCTTTTTATTTATAAATAATTGAAACCCAAATAATTCATTTATATATTTATAAATAATTTTTATTATAATTAATTAGTCTTATTCATATAAACCATTCCAATAGCTAACAAATAACTATAATTTAATAGTATATCATGATTTATTTAAACATAGTGTTCCGTTTAATGCTTGGTGTCGAAGAAGATAAATATTTTGAAGGATATATTCAAAAAAATAACAGTGTTTTTATCCATCCCATTAGTAATTTACATCGACATCATTGTTTTGGTAATCTATTGTTTGACATTTGAAAATTCCTTTGTGGAATACCACTTAACAAAATGATTTAATAAAACAACCTTTTGGAAAGTGTGAAAGGGAAGTAAGAAGGTCATATAGGGTAACATATAAAAGGTTCCCAAATAAGAGAAAATTATTGGGAAATGAAGGTATTTCTTGGAAGAAAATATTAATGTATAAATGATGATGGATAATGATAGAAAACATTTACCTCAATAAAGAAAATGACATTGATAATGTTGAAAATCAAAAAACTACAACCCATTTTGGTAGAAAAAAGTTGTACATTCATTGAAAAAGAAGATAATTGGGTAAATTTTTTGTTTCTAAATACTTTACCTAATATTGAATATTTCATTAATCATCAATAATATGAACTTATGGAAATATACATACTTTAATAGCATAATTTGATCATTTAATCAACTTCATATCTCATTGATATGTATATATGATAACAAATAGGTTCTAAAATATTTATAACCCATAATTACTTTTAAATAAAAGATCATATAAACCGTAAAGGTTATCAGAAACCTTGAACATATAATCACAAAATTTAAAGGCATGCTTCCTAAAGTAACTTTTTTACAAGTTAAATAAATTGGATATATATAACACAATTATTTATCGAGATCAATTTATGTTTTCCAAAAATGATGACCTTTTCACAAATTTGTTTTTATTAACAATTCAATATAATTTATATTTAAAAAATTTTATGAAAATAATATACAATAATCTTTAGGTGTTTCAAGATTTTAAAAATATAGATAGTATATCACTATATCATAATTATTAAAAATATATAAAATTATCCTTAAACCAATAACAATGATTCTTTTTTTATCCCATAATACTTTATTCCTATAAAATATTTATATGAAATATTTCCTTATGATTTTATAATATAAACTATATCATATTTAATAAATATAAAATAAGAAAATAATTCATACATTAAATCCTAAAATTGGGGTCTCCTTTAATGATTTTGAAATAAAAATTATCTTCAAAGATGAAATCCAAGTCTCAAAAAAATAAATAGTCATGTCCTTCAGATAATTTTATTTTTCTAAAGTGATGGATAAATTGGGATTAAGAAATTAGATAAAAGAGAAACCATGGTCTATAGAAATTATAGATAAATCAGAAGGATTTGGGTTGATCATATAGTTTTATTTAAGTGATTCGATGTGAAACAACATTCAAAATCATTCGAACATTATATTACCATGATATTGATGATTAAATCTTCTAGTAGGGATAATAAGGTCATTAATGACCACTATCCTTAAATCATTATTTTTAACCTTAATTTGAATAAAATTACATCATTTAAAAAAAATCATGTTAAAATGAAAATGGAACATGTGAAGGAAATACCCATAAAAAATTATATAACACGGTATCTTTAAAATAATTTACACCAAATATGATTACCCTTATAAATAAAATCATCATAATTATAAATAATCACCTAAAAACCTATCACATAAAACTACATAATGGTATTTCAATTCAATTGATATCATGATAAACATTAACCACATGATGGTATCTATAAAATTTATGTTATCTAAACTAGAGATCATATCTGATTCTAAAAAATAACACAATCATTATTTTTTTAAAAAAAGTTCATAGACTATTTAATATATATAAATTTTGAAAAAATTAACTTTTTCATCAATGAACTAAAAATTTTTAATGTTACCAATACTATCCCATTAATATTAATTATCATGTTATTTCAAAAAAATAACAATTTTCAAGTGTGTTTGTATAATTCCTCATATGTTTTCAGGTCCATAAAAAATATAGTCTAAAAATATCCTCAAATATTTCATGATTATAATATTTAAAATATCATTGATAAAATTCTTAATTATAATACATAAAAAATTTAATATTTCCACATCATTTGTAAACAAATTACTAGGATCTGTCATCTTATTCCATAATACCTCATTCTATTCATTTTTTATTCATAGTATCATCATAATAAATAGGAAAATAATTTAACAAAAAAATCCATACTGATTATCTTCTTGATATTTCTCCCTATGACATAGATTTTAATAATTATGATACATTACACATTTAAAACATTGAATCATTGAGGATATATTATAGAAGATCATGTTCCCATCAATCATGTTTACTATAAATTTTCATTTTTCATTGGAAATTAAATACCCCGTGTACTTCATTTCCACCCGAAAAACATCTTCGATTTCCTTTGATACATTAATTTTTGTTCTTTTCCCAAATTCATGATACATAGAAAGTTAAAATTCCATCCCTCCTTGATCTTTATAGAACTCCATATTTCACTTGTTTTATGTTTCCAAAAATCCATCCATGGTGTGGTGGTTAATCACATAGCTAGATAGATGATTTGGTATAATCAAAATGAATATCATTATAGATATCATTTCATTTGTATTCTCATGAGAACAATCATTCCATTATTCATCACAAAAAAAATCCACCAAGTTATATCCATTTATTAAAACAAAAATTCATATTTTGAGTAATAATAATAATATTAAAAACCCACATAATCATGAAAAATCATATATAAGACTTCTAAATCATGAAATATTCTTTGATGACACATTAGGTTTAGCATGGACATTCATGATCATAACCAAATCATTAAGATTTTATCAAATACTTAGATTTATCCCAAGGGCTCACACTAACGTTATCTAATATGAGTTCCCAATGGTTAACTAAACCATACTACACTACCAACGATAATAACCTAGAAATTTTATACAATGATATCACATATTTTAAGATAAATAATCATTGAATAACATATTGATCATTGAAAAAATATCGGTCTACTTGCATTGGAAGAATAGGCACATAAATAACTTATTCAAAGAGGATTTACATCATCTACCATTAATTTATTTATTACTATCACCCTTTTAAAACATTTCATAAATAATACATTTCATTATTATTTGGGAAAATAAACATAAGAAAAGGTAATATTTGGTTCTTAGTATGGGTAATCAATTGAGATATAAATTATCACATGATCAAAACATGAACATAAGGGTATGAGAACATGACCATGAAATTTTCAAATTGTACCATATATATCATAGATTATAATCATGATTCATGACATAAATATTTTATTTTCATAAGGATTTAATTATAATGTAATCATTTAACATGATCCATGAGATAAATACATTGGTATAAGACAAACATTTTTGAAATACACAAAAGAATATAAATTATTGTCTATAGTAGTCATGTTTCATTTCCATTACTACCGTATTGGAATGGGTTATCTCCCCAAACTATCATAGAAGTCACGTTTCACTCCCAATACTATCATAGGGGAAAAATTCTCTTAATAAACTAGGATTACACCTCATTCTAATACTCTTTACATCATGAGATTTCAATCTTTACGAAATTAATTCGAGGGAGATATATGTCCCACCGACCCTTAGTTATAATGTAATTACCATTATTATATATAACCTAACCACCATACATGGTTATAACATAACCACCATCTATGGTTATAATGTAACCACTAACAAATAATTAATACCATACATAATTATTCTATAAGAGAATAAAATATTCATCATAATATCACATAATAACCCGTGCAACAAAAATGGGTTTCATAAAAATTTCATCAAAATAAAAAGTAACCATAGTGAGAATGTATATGACTGGTATCACTAGATCATATCGCTAGTAAATCATGAATAACATATCAAATTTCATCTTAGTTGGAATATGTTTTTTAATGATCTATTGGAAAATTCATTATAAAAACATGCCTTTCAAATTGAAATAATCTTCTAAAACATAAGGATTTCCCTATTTTTAAGGAATAATTTCCTTTTAAAATATTCTTGAAAAAAATATAATGGAACCCTCAAAACATTGAACATGAAAATTCTAACATTAATTCATTCAATATACGTTAAGATAAAAAAAATAACTTACACATTATTGTAGAAAAATTCCAAAATGATCCCATTCAAAAAATTAAATTAATATTCCTTTAAAACCATTTTTTAAAAACTAAATAATGGTTAAAAATGAAATTTAAAAATTATAGCAGAATAGGAAAATCCATATTGAATTGTTTTTAGAAAACATGGGTATGGGGGAATACATTTTTTCCACTGAATAGTTAAATAAAGTATATTTTCATTATGAACACATTTTAGGTATCATGACAACATTAGATTGGGAAATTGAAGGGAAACCATGTTTTTTCAAGAATTAACTAGGTGTGAATAAATAAAACTTGTTTCCTTATAGGGTTTTCATAAGATTATGTTGTTTAAAACATAATCATAAACAATGATATTGTAACATAAAAAATTTAAAACTTTTGTAACATTTCAATAATAAGACCTAAAAAAATATAACCTTATATAGACATGTATATACAATAATTTTCATGATAAGAACCATAAAATACATCCATAGTCATTATCTAAACCATGAAAAAGAAACATGTGGAGTACAAGGAATGTATCCCATAGAAATAAATGTCATACAAAAATCTCTTAACTTATGTTCATCTTCATTAATACATATTGGAAAATAATCTATGATATATATATATATTAAAAACCAATTAAAAATCATTAATCATATATATAATAAAATATAATATTTACTTGTAACATTCTATCACAAGTTTGTTAACACTTCCTTATTAATATCATTATTCTTGGTGATATATGCTACATTTATAATTATTGTTCTGGTTTAGTAGTTTTTTCCTTTTATATTGATCTTGATTTCATCATATAAATAATAAAAACGAAACAAATTTAATATATATTAATTATAAATTTTTTTTATAAATTAATAAAATATAGAGATTGAAAATGTGTTACACTGTTCATGTTTATATTAAGTCGTATAGACACATGGACGCTATTATTATTATTTTGAATGATCTAATTATGTAATGTTAAACAATAACTCCGATTTAATAAATTATTATATATATATATATATATATATTTCTTCATTATTACCATCCTTGTAGAATAGAAATTAATAATGAATCACATCACTTCTTGGATGTGGAATTCCTCACATATTTAAGATGGATGTTAACTTTTTCAAATGGTTTGGATGGTAATAAGGTATTTTGTTGTTAAAATAAAATATGTATAATTTTTTTATAATAATTATATATGAATATTTAAAATGTAATAATAAAAATCCATATATGTTTGTGATGAGAAGTTATTTGTTTCTCTATGTGAATATGATAATCCATAGGCACACGAAGGAAATATTTTCACATCCCACATGATGTAAAGAGGATGAGTAAATATAGTCTAATAAAAATGATAGTATTTAAGTACATTGAGGATATTTAAGAAATAATTTTATGAAGAATATGAAAATTTTAGAAGAGTTAAAATATTAATTAAAAATAAAGTGATCAGTTTAGGAGGTTTTCTTTTCTTTGAAATAACTCCTCTAGATCAAGTCTTATAGGATAAAGTGTTTGACTTATAAGAATACCATGAATTCAATAATGTGTCTAGGTAGGCTAGGATGTTAACCTATAATATTTTAGTATATATATAATGGTTAATGTTATGTAAAAAAGAGAAACGTTGGATTCCCTTTTATAATTAAGTGGAGGGGAACACTTGGAATTTTTGAAAATATTAATTTTATATAAACTAATTTTTTCAAAAAAATGGATAAAAAATTGATAATATAGAAAGATTATATTTGGATGATTCTAAATCCTCTAATCAAATAAAATATGGAAATTGTTTCCTAACAAATTTATACAAATATTTTTTTAACCATTATTTTACCCTTTTGGAAACTACATTAACATTAATGTTTTCATCCAATTAAGGGTTAATAATTATACTATAAAATAAAAAACAACCCATAAATGGACCTTGTATAATGTATAAAATAATATATGTTTCATTATTATGAATATATTTTTTTATTAATTTTATATCATTTAAGAACATATTATTTATTTTAAAATATATATAATCTCATTATTAACACTATTAATTTAATTTGACTCTAAATAAAATAATAAAAAAGGGATATGTCAAATATAATGATTTAATAGATCTATAATATATCATATTGGTCAATAATATTTATCAGGCATAATAACTCATTCAAATTATATCAATTAAAATATTTTCAATATCATTTATATTTTTTTATTAACTAAATAAATACTATGATAGTTATCTACAAGTTTCTATGGTAATTTTATAAATTAAAAAAAATTATAAATAAACTTTTATCTTGAAAATATATTCATTAAACTCTTGACATAAATTTATATTCATCATAACATGTTTTTTCCTATGTGGACACATGAGAGACATTTAAAACAAAGACAATGACATTTTATAACTATAGATGATTTAAATATAATATTTGACATTCATATAGACACATGTACCTGAAAAAAACACATTTTAATCCTTATATGATAAGAGTTTAACTAAAATTATCCTATAATAATTATGATGAAAACCCATTTCCTTATCCCCTAGTTTTAGACAATATTATCTTGATATACCCTTTTATGAGGTGATAAATCTTACTATGATTACTATTGATATTGAAAAAAAATAAAATTTACATATTTATGAAATTTTATCCCCCTTATTCAAAATAGGGATTCCATTTTTATTTAATTCAAATGTTAAAGGTTTATGAAATAAATTTTAAAAGAATATAACAACATGTGTTGAAAATAAATTTATGAAAAAACATATTTTTAGCAGAAAAAAGTTCTTATTCTTATCCCATGCCTACAAAAAATATTAAAAAATGTTAAAAAAATTATTTACTATATAATTAATATATTTCTTTAAAATAATTCAACAATATTGGTTAAATAAATTTCTTTACATTATAATACATTGTCTTCATAAAAATAGAATTTCATAAAAATATCTCATTTTATTTCAAACTATTTTTCACTTTTTATTCGAATTAGTTAGTATAAAAATAATTCATTTCTAAATATTTATCATTTATATTTTTAAAAAAGTTTATTTCCAAGTCATACATACTAATATAATGGCTATGTGATAAATATAATTTAATCATATATCATTGCTTATCTAAACTCGATTTTTATTGTAACACAAGCTATCGATGAAATTAAATACTTTTAAAAGAAATATTTCCTAAAATCATGCAATTTTATAAATAAAATAATGGAAAATTTAAATTCATTGAAGGTTTGAAAATATAAACACATATAAATTTAAAAAACCTCATTTATCATTTAGTAGAAAAAAATCATTTGCAAGTTAGCTGCTTCATAAAAATATACAAAAATTTGTTATAAATAAGGATATATTCATTAAGAATTTATTACATTAATGAATTATATATCAATAAATAATTCATTAAATTAATATTATTTTATAGAGAATGATTTAACCAACCTTTTGAAATGTTGATACAACTTGTTTTGAAAAATTTTACGAATGCTTGATTACAATTGAATACAAATTCAAATAATATGTGTTTCATCCAAAATAGTTATTCCCAAAAAGTACATGTAGATATATATTACATTTTAAGAGTAGATAAACAACTAAGCGTTATTTAAAAATAGACAAGGGCACTGGATATTTAGTTATAAAATTAGAGTTTGTTTAATTACTCTTCAAATAATTTCTAAAACAACTAATGTCATCATCCAAATAAGAAGTTTGATTAAAATCAAATATTTTTGGAAAATGTATTGAAAGGGAAATTATTCTTTTTAAATACCTTTAAAAACTCTTTTGGCATATTTATAATGATATTCCTTGGTATTTTCATGCAATCTAGAACATAATCAAACTACAAAAATATTTTATGATCTACTAGAAGTAAAATAAAATAGAATACAAAATATTCCACCATATATCTTGTCATCAACTAATCTCCCAAATTCATCAAAATAATGTTTCTTGTTAGAATTCAAAGTAGTGACATGTACATTATAACTTTCTTTTCCAAACATTTTATGTATTCCTAGTCTATATTTTCAATTATTTGTAGCATTCGTATACACTTTTTGAGAAACCATAAAATTTATAAGGTAAGTTAACCAACCAATCATTCTTATTTCAACATATACTTATATCATTATTGAAAATTAATTACAATGTTTTATGATTATTGAATAAAAAATCACATCAACAAAATATATCTAAATTGAAAAAATAGTTAATGATGATGTTTTTTGGGTAATATATGGATCTTACAGTGATATTGAATGTATGATTGATCAAAAAAGATCATTAACATTGATATCAGTCTCCAGGTAGTTTTTTAAGGTTATTAGAAGATTTGTTATGTATGATACTAAATTTTGAAAATTGGGATTTTCAAAACCCATAGGTTGTTCATCATAATCTTCCACTACAAGAAAACCATATGTGAAAAAAAATTCTTCCATGTGAATTAATTTAAATTTCATATGTGATTCTTATGCTATGAGAATCTTATGGGATTCTTTTCTTTCTATAAGAGTTGTCATGACAAAAAAAAGAAGGTCCCTCTTGGTTAGTGATACACTGAGTATGACTTATATATTCCCACCTCTACTAGGACAAGGGATAGAGACCATCATTGAGTATTAATAACACTCTCATGAGAGACTTTAAACTATGTTTCATGTATTCACACACACATATCTAATCCCATAAAATGATGAAATGTGTAATAAAATTTATTCCCAATTCATGAATACATATAAATCCCAAAAGCAATGTACAAAAAAAATATTGGGAAGAAAAAAAATCCAAATATAATCTTTCCAAAAAATGAGATAATTTGAACCCAAAATTGTGATGAAACTATATTGAAATGTGAGTATATGAATAATCCATGGTCTGTATATCCCAAATATATGTTTCATTTCATATATTCCATAGAGAATCCCACTGAATGACCGATCATCTACATAAGATACGACACATGTGTCTTGATCCCATGTATTGCGGAGTATAAAAAAACCTTGTAGGACACCAAGAAATAACTAAGAGGCACTCATGGGAATTAGGTTTACCGGAACCCCCATCCAACGGGTCACAAACATAACATTCATGGATCATGTATCATAGGATATATTCATAGTGGAGGTGTAACTGTTGATACAAGGGGTTTTGTTGTTTTTTTTTTCTTTTACCATGTAATTTGGATATGGACAGCCCCTTCATAGAAAAGATATGACAATGCTAATCGAACTATGAGTTTGGAGTCAAACGCTAATTATCCTGTATGTAGTGGAAGAAAACTACACAATTACCTAGGATGAATTTCATGGTACAAGTACCACTCCTTGGTTAATTTATTATATCATTCGAAGGTGGAGAGTCCGTATTAAATATAATGTGAATGTACTATATTCTTGGAGAGTGGTTAAAAAAGTCACGTATTATATTTCCTTCAATACTGTTTAGGGGGAATACAAAATATTTTCTTCCATGAAAGAAATATTTTTCTTTTATGAGGGAAATCCTTGTGTGATGGAATGCAATCAAGATTCACTATTTTAGATGTGCCTAAATCTTTTTCCATAATATACTTTCATTGTTTACTTCATCACATTATTATAATATAAATAAAATGATGACTATGAATAAGCATAATGATTCAAGAGATTTTAGATCAACATAGAATATTTAAATCATAACATGATACATATATGAAAAGGTCAACATATATTCATTGTAGACAATAATCTACAAGGTAAGGTCATAACTGCATTTCAATCCTAATATTCCACATGAAAGTCTATAATCACACTCATCCCTGATAACACACTCCATGAGTGGGATATTACTGATGGTTTCCATGAATGATGTCATGATCCCCATGTCTCTCTATAAGAAAGTACATACTAGAAGTCTAAATGTATAATTAAATATATGGGGATCAGACTAATGGTTGTGGGGTAATACTGACTATCAGAATATAGATTAATCTACTGTGTAGGGATCAGCACCCATGTACAGTTATCCACACTTATTTCAAAAACCCTACAGAGGTCAAAATATGATAGATTATTTGATCAGAACCACTAGGAGATATTCCTATAACTATATTTCAATCTAATCCTTTATAGAGGATCTCAATCTTTTGTTCCAGAATTAACGCCAAACAATTATCTCACATGGATGGATTAAGGGAACACACCATTAAGAAAAATATAAAACCCTAAGTAAATCAAGGTTTCTTGGAAATCATTGAAGGATTAATCAGTGTTTAATAGTAGTACACGGTGCTTCCCTTCAGTTCTAGTTCTAACCATGTATCAAAACATGTTCCCATATATATGTTTATGTACACCTAGTCGTTTTTCTGTTCTGGGTTTTGTCCGTGTATCATGCCATGTATGAGTACACAACTCAACCCATGTTCAGTATCCTTGTTATGTACCAAGTCATTTCAATTTCTTTGTATCCCCCATGATACATGTTGAGTCACTGGGTAAGATTCACATGGTCTGTGACATGTTTCACAAGATTTGTGATATATTTCTTCTCCATGGAAA
This sequence comes from Viscum album, assembly GCA_963277665.1. Lineage (NCBI taxonomy): Eukaryota > Viridiplantae > Streptophyta > Magnoliopsida > Santalales > Viscaceae > Viscum > Viscum album. The sequence continues at coordinate 1,270,855,049 of OY728127.1, forward strand.
CCCAAGAATCATATCCAATCCCCACATTGCCAGTTTTCTCAGATGACACAAAATTTATATATATATTTTCTAAAAACCGTATATCATCTTTATGAATCACCATCCATTCCTACATCCTTCCACTAATGGAAATATGATCTATACCAACAGTTTTGGGAAAACCGTTGGTATAGTTCACTAAATTGGACCTATACCAACGGTTTGCCCAAAACCGTTGGTATAGGTCACTTATATGAACCTATACCAACGGTTTTGGACAAACTGTTGGTATAGGTCCATTATAGAGGATCTATACCAACATTTTGGCCAAAACCGTTGGTATAGGTCCATTATAGAGGATATATACCAATAGTTTGGCCAAAACGGTTGGTATAGGTCCATTATAGAGACCCTATACCAACGGTTTGTCCTAAAACGTTAGTATAGGTCCTAAAATAAAATAACCTATACCAAAGGTTCTCAAAACCGTTGGTATAGACCTTTACCAATGATTTTTAGAACCGTTGGTATAGGTACATGTATTTTTAATGGAATCTTCTTATGGAGAACAATAAATAATAGAAAATTTAAAATATTAATGATAATACACATATATATTTCTGAAATTATGTTCAAAAAAATCATTTTAGGTTAGTGGTTAAGTCATTCAATCACAAACTAGTGGTCTTGGGATCAAATCCCACCGAATGTTTTTATTTGAAATACATATACCAACGATTTTATGGAACTATTGGAGTAGATTTTGATATTACTTATACCAACGGTTTTCAAAACAGTTGGTATAGGTCTATACCAATGGTTTTCCCAAAACTGTTGATATATACCTATCCCCATGGATTACATGGCCATAGTTATCCAAACCGTTGGTATAGGCTATACCAACGGTTTGGAGGCCAATAGAAACGGTTCCAAACCATTGGTATATGGTATTTTTTCGGTAGTGTTCATTGTACCCACAAATAGTGATAGTAAAAAAGGATATGGACTATTCGATCCTTTCTATTGTCATAAGTTCTAATTCATCCATCCAATTTTCATAGAAAACCATCTGTCATGTCTCCCATCCCCACACATAAAATCTATCATAATGTAATCAGATACTGTACTAATACATAATAATATTTTGACCCCATTGTCAATATTAATAAGTATCTGTGGTATCAATCAATGATACTAAGAAACAACGGTTTCAATGATTTATTACCGGTTATTTGTTGAACAACAACAAAAAAACGAAGGCTAGTAATGAATGATTGAAGTATGATGGATGAAATGCATAAAAAAGGAATGTAACATGTCCAATGACCATTTTGGGATTGATTATTTCCCATCAGAATGATGAACTAAGATATTAAAATCAATTCAACAAAAGGTAACTCAGAAATTATGAAAATAAAAAACCTATACCAGCAATATTATCGATCCAAAAATTGATCTATTATTTGATTGATCCTCCTTATTCAGGGGATAGATTCATCAAAAAAATCCAACCTCATGATTTATTGTTAATTGATGGTGAGAAAATAAAAGTCATTATTATTGGTGAGATCCTTGATTTCTGTTGGCACACTGATTTCTGGAGCTCAAACATTGATTTTTCATCCACAAGAGCTCCAATGTATCTTTTTATTTTCAATATCTTTTATGGAAAAAGTGTTAAATGTCATATATAACTAGTTTACACATCAAAAGAGACCATCAACTATATCAAATATCATGGTTATATGGAAAAGCCTTTCTTTTGATTATAAATGGGTTTATATAGAACAATATTTGGTCACTGAAACACATTAAATAAATTTATTTAATTTATCAATTATTTTTTTATGTATTACCCACATGAAATTTTTTTCACAAACACTCAATGGTGAGAGATATTATGTGTTTATATGGGTAAATACTACATTCTAAAATCAATAGTATTCTCTGATTTTCTATTATAGAATCTGTTTATAATTTATTACACTTTTTTATGAAAACATACCATGATTTATATTAATATATTTAATATTTTTCTAAAATAAATTGTGGGATCAATTATCCTCTAAATATCACACCTCCTTACCACCTACAAATAAAAATATTACTACATAAATTTCAAATCATTACATGGTATAAAATGACACATTATATTCCTTCCACCTTTGGTCTTTTCACTCCAAAAATCAAGAAATACTTCTAAAAACGATATGGGAAAAATCCGACAACTGGTATCCCACTACTAGGTTCTATCATTATGATTCCTATACTACCACTAGACACACACCATAATAATCACTCTCCAAAAAAGGATCTTATCCTGCCTATCCTCGATCTCCACTTGGTACCCTACAATGGTGGATCTATCCTCAATGTCTTTCTCTCCCAAACTGATAACCTGTGATGGGTTTTGCACATATCTCCCAAGATTCAACACATGGAATATGTCAGGTACATGATCAAACTTTGGTAGTAGAACTAAGAGGTAATCCACATCGTACACTCTATGTGGTATATACAAAGATGCATTGAACATAAGATATATCTACCCTCCCTAGACAAATATATATAATCCACATCAATTTATGACCGTTAAGATCACATAGTTTCCCTCCTCAAACTCCAAAGCCCTATGTTTTCATTCCTCATATGACTTTTGATTGAACAGTGGATTCCTTATCTTTTATTGGATGATTTGTTCCACTTCTATAATAGTCTACACTAGTTATGGGTCCATGAGTGTTGAATTAGCTATATCAATACAAAAAAGTGCTAACCTGAAGGGGCACCCATACAATACATCGAATGGTGCCATAACAATGGTGAATGGTAGATATTATTGTATAAAAAACTCCACTAAAGATAGTTGGTCCTTCTAACCATGGTCAAAGTATAACATGTAGCCTCACAACATGTATTTTGGAAATTTAATGGTTTTCTCAGTCTGGTAGTCATTGTAGGGGTGACATTTCATGCTCAAATGCAACTGAATCCCAAAGTCCACATATGATCCACTCCATATCATGAAATGATATGAGAATCATAATTTGAAATGATCATCTTGGGAACTATTTGGATCCGTACAATATCATCCATGAAAAGGAATCGTAAGATCTCTACAAAATCTAACTCTTCAATATCTATGAAGTGGGATGACGTGTTGAACTAGACTATGATCACCAATATGGAATTGTGTCATATGGATATATATATATATATATATATGGTAAACTCATCAATAATTCTATAGATAATATGTCAAAAATCCACCCTAGATACTCATGGGGATGTGTTAAACCCACTGGAACATAGTTCTCAACATTGACCAATTTATATGTGACACATCAAGAGAGAAAAATCACTACAACTTTATTCCTTCTTGACCATAAAATCTAATTCCATATGTATTATACAACATCACAACACCGAGATATACATCCAAATGGGATTTATGAAATTACCTTATCATCACTTCCCATTACAACATTAAAAACATTTTACATCCTATGAAATGTATAACCTACTCTCAACCATTAAATAATATACTCAGAGTACATCCAATGGATATCTGAGTTGGTAAGGTCTCATAATTAGTATCTCCAGGTTGACCATCCTTAGCATTCTATAAATATTTTTGGGTAACATCCATCGGCTAAAGATATAATATTCCATACTTTCTATAATGGACAAATATAATGAGGCTGGAAAATTTGATTCCTTGACCAAACAGTGAGAAAAATAAATATCACTGAGAGAATATTGCATCACTTTCATATTCCCATCAGTGTAGACTATGTCAATATCATTGTCTTAGAGGGACTATATCCATCACATTTATCTCAATTTATGACCCCTCTAAGAGAATACATACTTGATACAGTTTTGGTTATAGTAGATGATCAATGGATCACCCATAAGGTATTGGTGGAACATCATTAGGGTAAAGACTACCACATCAAACTCAGTAACATGGGTCACATAGTTCATCTAGTGTGGCATTGACTACTGATACCCGTAAGGAATTACATATTTTCTCTACATTATAAAATAACCTTGTGGGTCCATTTAATAATTGCATAACACTATATACTTTACACCCGCCTCTAGAAATATCATTTTTGGAGTTCTGTTCATCCTCTTCCTCAAGTCATGAAAATGATTCTTGAAAATTTCTTTCTACATCAAAGGTTTCCTCTTATAGGTCATTTTATTGAATGTTTCCAACAACTTTGAGACATTCTTGAAAAATCTCGTGTAGTAGCCTTCCAACCTAAGGAAGCTCTATACCCCTGTAACACACTTTGGTGTAACCCAAGGAGAACTTACTCAACCTTTTCTGTTTCAATTACTACACCATGAACTTGGAGAACATTCCCAATAATTCATACCTATTAAACCTATAAATTTCACTTTGAGATATTCCCATAAATATAGTTCTCTCCAAGTTTGTTAAGAACCATCCTAAAGTGCATATCATGGTTCTCTGTGGATTCTATGTATATTTTTATTGCATCAATAAATCCCACCACAATACAATAAAAGAAAAATTGAATGATCCAGTTTATGATTCCCATGATCAATTATGGGGTGTTCATTACAACAAAGAGAATTGTCGTGTAATCATTGTGAGAATTGCGACATCAGAATTTCATCCTTGTTATATCCTCAACTCATACTCACATACGGTTATATATTAACATGTGGATAATCTTTGAGAACCAAAATGACCCTCTTAGCTGATAAATTAGGCCCTATGTCTTAATTAGTGGATAAATGTTATTCACACAATGTTGTTTTTTGCACCAATGAACAACTCATAACCTCAAGAACCCATTTTCCTTCTCGTAGGAAAAAATTGAGGCTGCAATGGTGGAGACACTAGGTCTCATGATGCCCTTCATCTACAAATCCTTCAAAATTATCATTGATACTGAAGCTATTGGGGAGATATCTAATATGTTTTCATAGATATCCGGGTCTTCCCTCAGTGTAAGTTAATTCAAAATTCCTACTATTTTTGGGAAGGTAAATGTAACACATCCGTTGGAAAGACGTCCATATAGTCAGCCACCATTGGAGGAAACAAATATCCTGTGCATTTAGTACTAGGAAAGTCATTCTATAAAACTCATGACTAATGTTCTACACCCTCAAACGTATGATTATATACATCTCCACTTGGGTGTCCCTCTCACCAATGAACAAAATCATTATACCATAAATAAGGACACACCCCTTCCTCGACCTAAAACTGTCTATAACACCTTGAGAATTTATGAGATATATTTGTTTTAATTTCTTTGATGTCTTATATTGTACACTACACCAAGATTGTATTGTACTATATGCAACACCGAATTAGCTTGCAGTATACGCAACAATATTCTTGGCTTGTGTTACACACAATTTCAATTTCATTTTGTAGAAATTATTCTATCCAACATTAAGTATAGATTTTTCTAATGTATAAATGAAATAAGTTTTGATTATGTTATACGCAACACCAAAGGCAGATTTCACTACACGCAGCCATAACATGGCTTTCATTACACGCAATCGCGACCTTCCTCGATAGCGTGTGTAGTTCACAATACTGGGTTTCACTAAACAACGATATATTGTTATAATATTATTATAGACTGGCCGTTATGAATAGTATAAACAAAATTTTGAATTTTATAACATTATTATTCATCTTATACATTTTCTAGAACATGTTATGAGAACAAAATAATTTTTTTTGGGTAAAATATGTATTTTTCAAAAAATATAGTTTTGTCGCCTTTTGATGGCGCACGCACATTAAATCTAGGTTTTGACAAGTTTATAAGTTCAATTTGACAAAATAAAATTATTCTTTTGAATTATGATATAAAAAATTACTTTCGATAAATTTTTTATATTTTTTTGATAAGTTTCTTATTTTGATGAATATTAAAAATACGCTAAAATTTAATTAAAAGAAACTTTTTTCATTGTAATAGTTTATATTGTTAAATTATAATATTGAATGGTTTTAAAGTATAAATATAATATATTTTTACCATTAAATATAAATTATTTCATTAGAATTAATTTTACATTGAATTCACTGGTAAAATCATTTCAATCTTTTGCAATGTTTTAACTTTTAAAACTCGTTTTCTTAACAACATGATTAATTTTAAATTTATTTCTGCAACTTCTGTGATTTTAATTTAGAAAAATAGATTCCATATTTGGAATCATTAGGTCCAAATTATGTTATTAGGATACGTTTTATTTTTGGGCACTATAAATAGTAAGTATGGTAAATTTTATTTACCATAAATAAAGGTAAATAGGGTAATTATGCCTAAAAATAATATTATAAAATTATCCTAAAACATGTCTTAATATAATTGTATGATTATATTTCTTCCTAAGGCATATTTTGGTCGAAATGGAATCCATTGGAACCCACTTGGATGTGATTAAGACCTTTAATTTATTTTGTTTTAAAGAAAGAGTATTTTGTCTCACTCAAGGTTTAATAATTAATGTATTTTTAATATATGGTTATACAGAATATAAATTCGATTATAAATACTCATTTAAAATCTAAAATTATTTTCTTTTTTATGGTAATTTATTTTTAATTTTAATGTGATATTTAATTACCTTAATGTCTTATACATTACTGATGCAGAAATTATTTATTTAATGAAAAATCAATAATATAATTTTTATTAAAATAAAAATTCCCTTTAAAAGGCCCCAAAAACCTGACCAAAAATTATTTTTCGTATATATCTAAACCATAACCATCTAATGGTATAATTTTTTATCATTTATTGCTTTATAGAAGCGATTCGTACACTTATATTATTTTTTTGTTAAATGATGTCAAAGTTCTCACCTTCCTAATTTAATAAATATAACAATTTACATGTTGTGATTTTTAGATGATAAATTTGAGTAAAAGTATTACTTTTAAAGATATTAAATTTTTCATCATCATTGTATTTTATTTTTATTTTTATAAAACCAATAAGTATATTAAATGATTATACAAAAATGATGAAGTAATGTTTTTATTAAGAGAAATATCAAATAAATGGTTTTATAAATATTAAAATAAATATTATATGAACTAATTAATGTTCTCCACAAATTTTATAAATGAATATGACATGTTAGGAGTCTATTAAATACTTTTTTTTTAGAATATATTATCTCTATGGATATTATTTAAATCCAAATAAATTAATAGTATCAAAATTGACTCTATTGTTATTTTATAAAAATAACATATTATAAAAATGTTTAAAAATCACAAAAATATTTAAAATTTATAAATTTAGATTTATATGGTCTAAAAAGTCATAAAGTATCCAATTATAGAAAATTTACAAAACATAAGTAATTATTTATAACAATTTAAAATTTAGAATGTTATTACCACAAATAAAATTAAATAGATTAAATAATGATAAATCAAGTTGATATGGTTTAAAATACATTACCAAAATGACTAAATCTTATTGGTTGATGAGATTACAACCCTATCTCATCTAATATTTTGATTAATTTTCCTTTATGACTTATGCCATATGTACTACCAATATTTATGTCATTGCTCAATATTTTGATGTTTTTTGTTCATGTTTTTACATTCAAATGTTTATGGATTGTTTTAATATTCTCCATGCTTACCCTTACTGAGCATTTTAGATCTCCCTTTTATATATTATCTCTTCCACAGGATTTATAGAAATGTTTTAGGTAATAAAACAAATAGGGAAGATCTTTATGGGAGATGTTGGGGATCTTTCACCGTGATTAGAAGATTATGTTCCAAGTTTCCAAAGACACTAAACTAATACGGTCCTTGGGAGTTTTTTTGTTATGTATTAAGTATTCCGAAAAAGTAATGTAATATCCATGTACCTAAAGATTTGGTTCTCTATAGTTGGTATCAATGGAAAGGTTTAATTAACCTTTGGAATCTAGGATGCAAAAACTTTCGTGAGATCCCTAGAGATATTTTTAAGGTATGTCTAGGGATGTCCCTGAGGTTAAGTATAAGTATAGGTTATAGTCCTAGAATTACGGTAATGGTATTAGAATTAAACCAAAGATGATATATATTTAAAGTACTCAAATTTTATTATGTTATTTTTCTAATATGATTGTTTACTCTCACACTATTCTTTTTGGGTTTTAGAAAATGGATGGAAATAGGAAGATTCACGATAATGGGGGATATGATGGACAATGTAATGATATTCTTCATGAGAAACCAAATGAAACGGGATTTGGAAGTCCAAACATCTTTATATTTCCTAATCATAAATCTCATAATATGATCAATAATATCAACTTTGGTAAGTTTCCCGACTCTGCTAATAGGAGAAAGATGAGGTTTCATGATGATCATAGAGGAAAGAAAGTTCAATTTCCCTCATGTAAATCACGTGGGAAGAGGCATCAAAGATAATGTTTCAAAGGAACTAGAAGATGATTTGGGTGTGGAAAATATGGAAACAAATCCAGTAATTTCAAAGGAAAAGGTTCAGTTAACACCATGGACAAGGAAAATGGTATTGCTAAGACATCAAAAACGGTTTAATGTTTTAAATGTTGAATGTATGGGCATTATGAAAACCAATTCCCTAAGGGAATGTCTCATGAATAGAATCATCATGGTAGTATTTGTAGTATTTATATTGATGATGATGAAGTGACAACAAATGATATGTGAGATGAAAGAATTGTTGAAGCAAGGTCATTGGTTTAAGAAGTTAGTGGAATGAGTTATGTTTATCAAGAGTTATGCTGTATCGGAAATGGTACTATTGAATAAAGACACATCTATGGATTGTTACACTATTGTTTTTTCTAAAGTATTTGAAAGTATATGTTGAATGGCACCACTAACCATGAAAGCTTATTCAGATATTTTTGGAAAGTAGATGATATGCACATAATGATGGGATAAGGAGATAATGAGATGTTTGATAGTATTAATGAGCTCATGACTGATATAAGTACAATGTGATATCATGGTTTGAGTATATAGAAATTTTTGGATTCTGGTATGTGTAAAGAGTTAACTTTTGATTGAATTCATGTTTTCACTAAGGTTCTATGGTAATTCATGTTTCAAGAGAATATATAATTAAGGTATTCACATGTCTAGAATGTGACCAACAAGATATATCTTTTGATATATGGGGGATAAATGATTGTATTCAATGCGTGGTAGATGACCTTTCTAGTAATCTTTTTCTTTATTCTATGAGATTGGACATAAGTATTTTCGATATCCCTAAAGGTTGGAATGGATTAAGTTGGACATTAGATAGTATTATTTAAGGCTAAAACATTTTTCTAGAATGTAATAATAGTATAGTCTTAGAAAAAGTACAACCCATAGGATGGGTGACAACCCATCACATCAGACAAGGTTGTGGGAATCAAACCCACAACCGAAGTGCGACATGCCTTTATTGCCTACCACTAGTCTACGGAAAGTCCATGGTTTGTAGAAATTTTTTTTATTTTATTAAGTGGTATGATAGATGAATTATAGATCCATTTTTTGAACCATATAAGATTAATCTCACCATAGATGGAATGTTGTATATAACAATTTCTAACCTTATGTTTGAGATAGATGGAATGACCTATGATTCTATCGCATGATCCTCTAACACTTCACAGAAGACAAATTCAACTTCATTTCTTTAAGAGATGAAGTGGATATTTTTTAAGGCACGAACAACAGTGAGATTGTACAAAAATCAAGTAAGTATTTCTTTTAATTCAAAAAATTATTCAAAATTAGGGAAATGAACATGAAAACCAAAAAATTTATCCTATTTCCCTCATATCTGATTAATCAGATGGTACCTTAGATCATCAATAATTTATGGCTTTGTGATTGTTGGTTTTTTCATAGCCATGTTCTCTACCACTCTCCATGAGAACTTGATAGTGAGATTTCTCTTCCATATCCATATTTTCACCTACGTTCTCTTATGTGGAAACCCAGTGATTAGTTAATTTGTAATTTGGGTAACTATTACGTTTCATACTTTATTTATTAATGTTATGTTTTGGTATTCCTTTTTACGATGTGGGTTTCTATTAAAGAAACATTCAAGTCGTAAACCATGTATAACCCCGAAGAATTTTGAGGGAGAAATTCATTTTAAGGGGGGTAGAATGTAACACCCCAAGATTTTTTGAGATATATTCTTTTTAATTTCTCTGATGTCTTCTATTGTACACTACACCAAGATTATCTTGTACAATACACAACACCATATTAGCTTGCAGTATACGAAACACTATTCTTGGCTTGGGTTACACACAATTTCAAGTTCGTTTTGTTGAAATTATTCTACGTAACATTAATTATATATTTTGTTTAATTTATAAATGAAATAAGTTTTTATTATGTTATACGCAACACCAAAGGGAGATTTCACTACATGCATCCCTGACTTGGCTTGCATTACATGCAATCACGACCTCCCTCGATAGCGTGTGTAGTACGCAATACTGGGTTTCACTAAACAACGATATATTGTTATAATATTATTATAAACTATCCGTTATGAATATTATTAACTAGATTTTGAATTTTATAACATTATTATTCATCTTACACATTTTCTAGAACATGGAATTGGAACAAAATAAATTTTTCGCGTAAAATAACTATTTTTCAAAAAATGCAGTTTTGTCGCCTTTTGATGGAGAACCTACATTAAATATATTTTTTGACATGTTTATAAGTTCAATATAATAAAATAAAATTCTTCTTTTGAATCAGGATTTAAAAATTTACTTTGGATAAATTTTTTATATTTTTATGATAAGTTTCTTATTTTGATGTATAGTAAAAATATGCCAAATTTTAATTAAAAAAAACGTTTTTCATTATAATAATTTATATGGTTAAATTATAATATTTAATGGTTTTAATGTATAAATAGAATAAATTTTTACCACTTAATATAATTTATGTCATTAGCATTGATTTTACATTGAATTCATGGGTAAAATCATTTCAATCTTTTGCAATGTTTTAACTTTTCAAACTCATTTTCTTTAGAACGGGATTAATTTTAAATTAATTTTTGAAACTTCTGTGATTTAAATTTGAAACAATGGATGGTATATTTGGAATAATTAGGTCCAAATTATGTTAATATGATACCTTTTATTTTTGGGCACAAAGAATAGTAAGTACGGTAAATTTTATTTACCATAGATAAATGTAAATCAGGTAATTATGGGTAAATATTATATTATAAATTTACCCTAAAACTTGTATTAATATAATTGGATGATTATATTTCTTCCTAAGGAATATTTTGGTCAAAATGGAATCCATTGGAACCCACTTGGATGTGATTAAGACCTTTAATTTATTTTATTTTAATGAAAGTAAAATATGTCTCACTCAAACATTAATAATTAATGTATTTTTAATATAATGTTATACAAAATATAAATTCGATTATAAATACTCATTTGAAAGATAAAATTATTTTATTTCTTATGGTAATTTCTTTTTCATTTTTAAGATATATTTAATTACCTTATTATCTTATACATTACTAATGCAGAAATTATTTATTTAGTGAAAAATCAGTAATATAGTTTTTATTAAAATAATAATACTAATTAAAAGGCCCAAAAAACCTGACCAAAACTTATTGGTCGCATATATCTAAACCATAACTATCTAATGGTCGAATATTTGACAATTTGGAGCTTCATAAAAGCGATTAGGACACTTATATTATTTTATTTTAAATGTTGTAAAAGTTGTCACCTTCATAATTTAATAAAAATAACAATTTACATGTTTTGATTTCAAGAAGATAAATTCGAGTAAAAGTATCTTTTGAAATTTATTAGATTCATCATAATAATGTTATTTTATTTTTAATTTTTATGCAACTAATAATTATATTAAATGATTATACAAAAATGATTTAGTAATTGTTTTATTAAGAGAAATATCAAATAAATGGTTTTATAAATATTAAAATAAATATTATATGAACTAATTAATGTTATCCAGAAATTTTATAGATGAATATGACTTGTTAGGAGTCTATTAAATATTTTTTTTTCGAATATATCTTCTATGTGGATTTTATTTAAATTCAAGTAAATGAATAGTGTCAAAATTGACACTATTGTTATTTTATAAAAATAGCATATTATAAAAAAATTTAAAAATCACTAAAATATTTAAAAATTATAAATTGAAATTTATGTGGTCTAAAATTTCATAAAGTATCCAATTATGGAAAATATACAACACATAATTATTTATTTATGACAATTTAAATTTTAGAATGTTATTACCACAAATAAAATTAAATAGATTAAATAATGATAAATCAAGTTGATATGGTTACAAATAAATTTCCAAAATTTCTAAATCTTATTGGTTGATGAGATTACAAACCTATCTCATTTAATATTCATATTAATGGTCCTTTATGATCTATACCTTATGTAATGCCAAAATTTATGTCATTTCTCAAGATTTTGATGTTTTATGTTCATGTTTTTATGTTCAAATGTTTATGGATTGTTTTTATATTCTCCATGCTTACCCTTAATGAGCATTTGAGCTCACCCTTTTATATGTTTCATTTTCCCCAGGATTTAAAAAAGGTTTTATGTAAGAGAACAAAATAGGAATATCTTTATTGGAGATGTTGAAGATCATTCACCATGATTAGAAGATTATGTTCCAAGTTTCCAAAGAAACTAAACTAATACGGTCCTTGGGAGTTTTTTGTTATGTATTATGTATTCCGAAAAAGTAATGTAATGTACAGGTACCACAAGCTTTGGGTCTCTATATTTGGTATCAAAAGAAATTTTTAGTTAACCTTTGGAAACTAGGATGTGAAAACTTCTGTGAGATCCCTAGAGACATTTCTAAGGTATGTCTAGGGATGTCCTTATGGTTAAGTATAAGTATAGGTTATAGTCCTATAATTACGGTAACGATATTTGAATTAATCCAAAGATGTTAGATATTTATGGTACTCCCCATTTATTATGTTATTTTCCTAGTATGATTTTTTCCTCTCACACTATTCTTTTTGGGTTTCAGAAAATTGCTAGAAATAGGAAGATTCACGATAATGGAGGATATAATGGTCAATGGAATGATATTCTTCATGAGCAACCAAATGAAAAGGGATTTGGAAGTACAAATATCATTATTTTTCCTAATCATCAATCTCATAATATGATCAATAATATCAACTTTGGTATGTTTCTCGGCTCAGCTAATAGGAGAAAGATGGAGTTTCATGATTATCATAGAGGAAAGAAAGTTCAATTTCAATCATGTAAATCATGTGGGAAGAGGCATCGGGGAGATTGTTTAAAAGGAACTAGAAGATGCTATGGGTGTGGAAAAGAAGGAAACAAATCCAGTAATTGAAAAATAAAAGGTTCAGTTAACACCATGGACAAGGATAATAGTATTTCTAAGACATAAAAACGGTTAAATGTTTTAAATGTGGAATGTATGGGCATGATGAAAACCAATTCCCTAAGGGAATGTCTCATGAAGAGAATAATCATGGTCATATGGGTAGTATTTATATTGATGATGATGAAGGGATAACAAATGATATGTGTGATGAAATAATTTATGAAGCTCGTTCAATGGTTTAAGAAGCTAGTGGAATGATTTATGTTTATCAAAAGTTATGTTGTATCGGTAATGGTACAATTGAATAAAGACACATCTACGGATTGTTACACTATTGTTTTTCCTAAAGTATTTGAATGTATATGTTGAATGGTACCGGTAACCATGAAAGGTTATTCAGATATTTTTGGAAATTAGATGATATACACATAATAAAGGGATAGGGAGATAATGAGATTTTTGATATTATTAATGAGCTCATGATTGATATAAGGACAATGTGATATCGTGGTTTAAGTACATAGAAATTTTGGGATTTTGGTATGTGGAAAGAGTTAACTTTTTCCATAATTCATGTTTTCACAAAGGTTCTATAGTAATTCCTATTTCAAGAGAATACATAATTAAGGTATTCACATGTTGGGAATGTGACCAACAAGATATATCTTATGATATATGGGGATAAATGATTCTATTCAATGATTGGTACATGACCTTTCTAGTAATCGTTTTCTTTATACTATGATATTGGAAAAAAGTATTTTCAATAAGCCTAAAGTTTGGAATAGATTAAGTTGTACATTATATAGTATTCTTTGAGGCTAAAACATTTTTCTATAATTTAATAATAATATAGTTTTAGAAAAAGGACAACCCATAGGACGGGCAATAACCCATCACATCGGACAAGGTTGCGGGAATCAAACCCACAACTGAAGTGTGATAGGACTTTATCACCTACCACTGGCCTATAGGAACTCCCTGGTTTGTAGAAATTAGTTTTATTTTATTAAGTGGTATGATAGATGAAGTATATTTCCATTTTTGGAACCATATACGATTAATCTCACCATAGATGGACTTATGTATATAACTATTGCTAACCTTATGTTTGAGATAGATGGAATGACCTATCATTCTATCGCATGATCTACTAACACTTCACGGAATACAAATTCATCTTCATTTATTTAAGATATGAAGTGGAATTTGTTCAAGGCACGAACAATAATGAGATTGTATCAAAATCCAGTAAGTATTTCTTTTAATTCAAAAAATTCTTCAACATTAGGGAAATGAACTTGAAAACCAAAATTTTTGTCTTATTGCCCTCATATCTGATTAATCATACGGTACCTTATATCATCACAAATTTATGGCTTTGTGATTATTGGCTTTTTCATATCCATGTTCTCTACCACTCTCCATCAGAACATGATAGTTAGATTTCTCTTCCATATCCATATTTTCACCTATGTTCTCTTATGTGAAAACCCAGTGATTAGTTAATTTGGGTAACTGTTACATTTCATACTTTCGTTTTTAAAGTTATGTTTTGGTATTCCTTTTTACGATGTGGGTTTCTATTAAAGAAACTTTCAAGTCGTAAAACATTTATAACCCCGAAGAATTTTGAGGGCGAAATTCATTTTAAGGGGGGTAGAATGTAACAAGCCAAGATTTTATGACATATATTCCTTTTAATTTCTTTGATTTCTTCTATTGTACACTACACCAAGATTATCTTGTACTATAAGAAACACCGTATTAGCTTGTAGTATACGCAACACTATTCTTGGCTCGTGTTACACACAATTTCAAGTTCTTTTTGTAGAAATTATTCTATGCAAAATTAAGTATATATTTTGTTTAATGTATAAATGAAATAAGTTTTGATTATGTTATATGAAACACCAAAGGAATCTTTCACTACACACATCCCTGACTTGGCTTGCATTACACGCAATCTTGACCTTCCTCGATAGCGTGTGCAGTACGTAATGTTGGGTTTCACTAAACAACGATATATTGTTATAATATTATTATAAACTTTCCTTTATGAATATTATTAACTAAATTTTTAATTATATAACATTATTATTCATCTTAAACATTTTCTAGAACATGGTATGATAATAAAATAAATTTTTCTGGTAAAATAAGTATTTTTTTTAAAATGTAGTTTTTCTGCCTTTTGATGGTGCACCCATATTAAATATAGTTTTTGACATGTTTATAAGTTCAATCTGACAAAATAAAATTCTTATTTTGAATTAGGATTTAAAAATTTACTTTGGATAAACTTTTGATATTTTTCTAATAAGTTTCTTATTTTGATGAATAGTAAAAATATGCTAAATTTTAATTAGAACAACTTTTTTCATCGTAATAAATTATATGGTTTAATTATAATATTTAATGGTTTTAATTTATAAATAGAATATATTTTTACCATTTAATATAATTTATTTCATTGGAATTTATTTTACATTTAATTCGTAGGTAAAATCATTTTAATCTTTTGCAATGTTTTAACTTTTAAAACTCATTTTCTTAACAACGAGAATAAATATAAATTAATTTTTTCAACTTCGGTTATTTGAATTTGGAATAATTGATGCCTTATTTGGAATCATTAGGTACAAATTATGTTAATAGGGTACTTTTTTAATTTTGGGCACTAAGAATAGTAACTATGGTAAATTTTATTTTCCGTAGTTAATGGTAAATCGGGTAATTAAGGGTAAATATAATATTATAAAATTAACCTAACACTTGTATTAATATAATTGGATGATTATATTTAGTCCTAAGTAATATTATGGTCAAAATGGAATCCATTGGAACCCACTTGGATGTGATTAAGAAGTTTAATTTATTTTATTTTAAAGAAAGTGAAATATGTCTCACTAAACTTTAATAATTAATGTATTTTTAATATAATGTTATACAGAATATAAATTCGATTATAAACACTCATTTGAAAGATAAAATTATTTTCTTAGTTATGGTAATATATTTGTGATTTTTAAGAGATATTTATTTACCTTAATAGCTTATACATTACTGATGCAAAGATTATTTATTTAGTGAAAAATCAGTAATATACTTTTTATTAAAATAATAATACTCATTAAAAGTCCCAAAAAACCTGACCAAAACTTATTGGTCGTATATTTCTAAACCATAACAATCTAATGGTCAAAATTTTGACCATTTGGACCATTATAAAAGCGATGAGGACACTTATATTATTTTATTTTAAATGATGTCAAAGTTGTCACCTTCATAATTTAATAAAAATAACAATTTACATGTTGTGATTTTAAGATGATAAATTTGAGTAAAAGTATATTTTGTAATATATTAGATTGATCATCATCATAGTATTTTTTTTAATTTTTATGCAACTAATATGTATATTAAAAGACTATACAAAAATGATGTAGTAATTATTTTATTAAGAGAAATATCAAATAAATGGTTTTATAAATATTAAAATAAATATTATATGAACTAATTAATGTTATCCAAAAAATTTATATATTAATATGACATTTTAGGAGTCTATTAAATATATTTTTTCGAATATATCCTCTGTGTGTATTTTATTTAAATGCAAATAAATGAATAGTGTCAAAATTGACACTATTATTATTTTATAGAAATAACATATTATAAAAAAATTTAAAAATCACAAAAATATTTAAAAATTATAAATTGAAATTTATATGGTCTAAAATGTCATAAATTATCCAATTATAGACAATTTACAACACATAAGTAATTATTTGTAACAATTTAAAATTTAGAATGTTATTACCACAAGTAAAATTAAATTGATTAAATAATGATAAATCATGTTGATATGGTTTAAAATATATTACCAACATGTATAAATCTTATTGGTTGATCAGATTACAACCATATATTATCTAATCTTTAGATTAATGTTCCTTTATGATCTATGCCTTATGTACTACCAAGATTTATGTCATTGCGGATGATTATGATGTTTTAGGTTCATGTTTTTACGTTCAAATGTTTATGGATTGTTTTTATGTTCTCCATGCTTACCCTTACTGAGAAATTTAGATCACCCTTTTATATGTTTTCTTTTCCCCATGATTTAAAGAATGGTTTTAGGTAAGAGAACAAAAGGGGAAGATCTCTATGGGAGATGTTGAAGATCTTTCACAATGATTAGAAGATTATGTTCCATGTTTCCAAAGACACTAAACTAATATGGTCCTTGGGCATTTTTTTGTTATGTATAATGTATTCCGCAAAAGTAATGTAATGTCCATGTACCTCAAGCATTGGGTCTCTACACTATCAATATATGCATTAACAGTGTGTAGATAGTACAGGCCTAGGATGACGTTGTAATCCCTCTTCGGTTCCACAAAGAGATCCTCCATGAAACTTATAACAACCATGGTCTTTATTACACACATAAAATGATTTATTACATAAAATATCGCTTAATAAAAATTAGATGATTGAGAGGATTATTGTATTGGGAAATTAGTAATATTACCTGACGAATTAGGACCTAAATAACAACATCTTTATTGATAACTTATTTTACACGACCACAACATTACTTTGTAGTTAGTTTTGAATGGGATAACTTGAGGTCATATATATGAAAAAGGTGATCTATAAAGCCCAGTAACGGAGTAAATAAGGAATAACATGATTTATACAATACATGTGAGGAAAAAATAATATCAATGGAGAATAATAGAAACATGAACATAAAGACATGATATAGCATGATTATCATAACATGGAAATGTGGCAACAACATTTAACTTGATATTAGCATGATCCAGGGATCATTTCTCATTGATAATGAGTAAACCCTAATTTTATTTGAAGTATCATGATTAATCACCAATTTAACATTTCTTATCATGGTATTATTTTTTACCCAATGCATTGGAGCACTATTAGGGAACATTCTTCTTAATCATTTCATTTCAAGCATAAGTGTGCCACATTGATTATAAGACATGTATTCATTAAACAAAATAATTTAATCCATGAATAATAGACATATAATACATAAATATAAGTCCTATAATGAAAATTAGATGTGCATATGGGTGAATATCATTGATAGTGAAATGGGTATGGTATTCACTTACACGATGATTATGGCACGAGATATTTTGGTGTAACTTCGGCAGCATAACAACGCAAAATAGAAATATTAAATTGGGAAGATGAGAGAGAAAGCAGTATCTCAACATTATTACCTGAAATGGATAGTAAGGGGGTAGGGAACATAATATACCAACATATGTAATGGAATTTATATGCATAATATAAATTAATTGCATGAATGTGAATGAGGAGAGAGAAACCCCTTATGAAATTTTGGCATTGGAATGAGTGTACATGGGAGGCATTAATGAGAGAGAAAGGGGTATCTAATCATTCAAACAAAATGGGGGAAGTGTTGGGGAGGTGAGAAATCATACCCCAACTTTTTTTAATCAAATATAAAAACGAATAACAATATTAGGAAACGTTGACATAAATAAGGAAGGAAAGTGATGATCCATTACATAGAAGTGTGTGACTTATAGAGCTTGGGGAGGGGCTTCTAGAGAGCTTGGGGTGCCTTGGGAGGATTATAGAGAGAGGATGAAAGAGTAGGGATGTGATCCAATGGTTCTCAGTAATGTGATGTGGGATCAAGGGAGGTTTTATATAGGAAAAGAGTTGGTAATTCTTTAATATTTCACAAACATAGTTTTGGAAATATATATAATTAAATATTCAAAACTGAAGACCAAACCATAGTATTCTCCCATGATATTTGAAAAATGGTAGTGGAAAACATTATTTTATATGGACAATATCCAAAATTATTAAAATATTAGGCTTTCTTCTGTAGATATGAGTCACACTCTCAATGAAATCATTTTAAAAGGTTAAAATATTTTATAATTCATGGAGGGTCCACTAAGGCACCATAAAATTAAACAAAAAAAATAAAAAATCACATTATTTTAAAGGTAAAGCATATATCGGCAGAATATACATTTTTTAGTATTTTATTATATAACTATTGGGTCATTATGATTTCATAAAACACATTATATATTTAAATGGTATTTATTTTTTAACAAAAAATTCGACTGTCTTAGAAAATAATGATAAATTCATAGTTAGATAATTTAAATATCCTAAATATAAAAATAATATTAAATTTATCTATAAAATTTTCAAAATATATGAGTTTTTTATTTTTCAATAAAAACAGACATTTATAAAAAATTCATGGGTTTTGAAAAAAAAACAACTTTCAAACCTTATTAAAAATTAAAATTATATAAAAATTGTATGATTATTTATATTTACTAAAAAATAATTTAGTAATAATATTTTATTAAAATATTATTTAATTCAAAAATCTATTAATTCAAAAAAAATAGATTTCTTGATTGAATATTAACTAAAAATACTATTTGTTCTTTAAAACCCATGTACAAAGTGAAAAAGACAAAATGAATATATATTAATTATAAAAAAATAATTTACATAATCATTATGCTAGGGTATTGTTACATAACCCCTTATAACACCCGCATAAGATCTAATGGTAAGGTGTGTGAAGGGGACATACTCTGGGGGAGGCTCAGATAACATCTCTCAGGTGGTAATCTCTACTAACGACCACTTTTCTCATAGGATATTCCATTCAACGTTAACCTATTGAAGATCATCCTAGTCTTTGACAAAAGCGAAGCCGAGTGATGGTAACTCCTTTTTGAGATCTCAAAAATGGGCTTCGTATGGAGAAATTCTACTTGATGAGGTCGTTGCTTCCTTTATTTGAGTAAATTGGAATTGTTAAAGCCCAATATTTATACTAATCATTTGATTACTATTCAACGTCTATATTAGAAATGGTAACAATTCTTAATGGTATTTTAAAATCCAAAAACCAAAAACCATGGAAGTTCATATGTTTTATATAACCATTTTACATAATAAGATGTTTAATTAGATCAAAAATATTTTTCATTAATAAACATTTTGGTCGTTACTATCTTAACCCTTAAGAAATGTTTCGCTCAAAATTTCATTTTCCCACACTAAAATAGATGCGGGTAACTCTGCATCATCACTTCCTCTAATTTCCACATTGCCTCTTCAAACATGTGGTTTCTCTACAACACCTTAACGATGTGAATTGACTTATTTCGTAGAACTTTTTCCCAATGATCTAATATATTTAATGACTTCTCTTCATAGGAGAGGTCATTCTCCAAAGGTATGACCTCTGGATTGAGTACATGCATTGGGTATGGTATGTACTTCCTCAAGAGTGATGCACGGAATACATCACGTACTTAAGATAGGTTTTGTGGGAGTGTAGTGGATAAGACACTGCTCCAAATAGATCAAGAATCTCAATAGGGCTGATGTACCTTGGACTACCTTTCCATTCTTCCCTAATCTCATAACTCTCTCCCAAAGTGATATGTGGAGGAATTTCATGTCTCCAACATCAAACTCTAGGTCCCTTCTATAGTTATCATCATATATCTTCTTATCGACTATGAGCAGCTTTAATGTGTTGATGGATTGTCTTAAACTTCTCCATCATTTCTTCGATCATTTCTAGACCTAGGAATTTTCTCTCCCAAACTTCATCCTAACATGTCGGTGCTCTATACATCTTCCTATAAAGGTATTCATAAGGATCTATTTGGATGATTGAGTGGAAATTGTTATTGTAAGAGAAGTCAACCAGAATAAGATGTTGATCCCATCCTCAATTGAAGTCCATTGAGAAAGATCTCAACATTTCTTCAAGTGTTTGGATAGTCCACTCATATTGGCCATCTGTTTGAGGATGATAAGACGTACTGAAGTTCAACTCAATTTTTAGGGCATGTTGGAGTCTCTTCTAGAAAATAGAGGTGAATTTTGGATCTCGATCAGATACAATCAATAATAGAACACCATGAAGACTTTCAACATCTCTTATGTATATTCATTCCAGTTTATCGAATGAGAAATTATCTCAAATGGCAATGAAGTGTGCATTATTTGTAATATTATTCACAACAACCTAGACAATATTGTTTCCTTTGGATGTCTTCGGAAGTTTGGGGACAAATTCCATGGCGATGTTCTCCCATTTCCATGTTTTTCTTGGTAAAGGTTGCATCATCCCCTTATACATTGGCCTATCATCCTTCACTTGCTGATATACCAGGAACTTTGATGTATACTCAGCGATCTCCTTCATTGTTTTATCTCACAAATAATGCTCTCAGATATCTCAATAGAACTTTGTGTTTCTTGGGTGAATGGAGAAATTTGAACTATGTCCATCATACAGAAGTTCATTATTTAACTCCGGATTTGATGGAACACATAGTCTAGTGCAAAATCTCAAAATTCCTTCTTCGTTAACATTGAAATATGAGGATTTACCTTTTCTGAGAGTTTATACTTTCTTCGGTATTCCCAAATCATCCATTTGAGCATCCTCTAACCTTTCCAAAAGAGATGGTTTATAAATCAATTTTTTAAGGATTGATGTTGTTCACTTATTTATCATTCCCATGTCCATGTTCATCAAATATTAGAATATGGGATCCTTTATAATTTTCAGCGAAGAAAGAATTTTCGGGCCCGTTGTACTTAGAGAATCTTCCGCTTTATTTGCTATCCCTGGATGGTAGAGAATTGAGCAGTCATAGTCTTTGATCAGCTCTGACCATATTCATTGTTGCATGATCAACTATCTCTCTCTAAATACATACAAGAGGATTTTATGATCCGTATATATTTCACACTTCTACCCAAGAGGTAATGTCACCAAATTTTTAAAGAGAATATTACTATAGCCAACTTCAGATCATGTGTGGGATAGTTTTTCAACAAAATTTTCAACTACGTTAAGGAATATGCAATGACTTTTTCTTTATTGCTTAAAATTACATCAATAGAAGACTTATAAAATTTTCAAGAAGAACATTCCCACAAATGTCAACTTGTGATACAACACTTATAAATGTTTTTTCCTAATGATTTAATATCATTTATAATTGGGACTTAATGTTAATAGAAAACATAACTGATATACTAATAAGACGTGAGTTTAAATAAAATACGACATACACTACTTTGAAGTAGTGGTAACATGTGATTCTTTCATAATTATCCATCTTATAGTAGGATTTCCCATTATCCCATGATCATGGGGATTATTGATGCTCATCATTCTTCTCCACCCTTACCATAGAGCATTGTCTTGGGTAGTACCCGACTACTCAACATTTATAGAATAAAACATTATAAGATGACATAGATGTAAATTTGTTTCCATCCATGACATTATCAATTATTCCATGGAAATTTTATATTTTGTGACCTTCCTTTATGCACTTAAAACATCTCCTGGTCCCTTTTTGAAAATTCAATTGGTGCATTTTCCACACTTGTTGCATGAAGAAAATTGGGTCTTCTTCCCCTTTTCAACTTTAGCAGATGGACTTTCATGAGATGTCATCTTCTTCACCCTTTATTTCCTAGGGAATTCAACAAAGTGACAATTGTAAATCATGATTTCTAATAACAGGTTTGTCATATTTAGGATATGTCATATTTGATCTACAAATTGATCGAAAAACTCACTGGAACATCCATCACATTTCCTTTTACATCGGTTTTTATCCTGATTACTCATATTACCATCCATTGGATAGAATAAAAGGAAAATTATGGATGAGTATCTTAAATATTTTATCACATAAATGGGAATCCAAAGAAAAAATGGATAACTTGTAAATTAAATTTATTTCATTAACTTAGGGATTTATAGGAATAAATCTATGTTATCCATTATATACATCCCAAAATATATTCTTAAGGTATTTTTTTATTACCTTAATAATGGTTCATACTAATCATATTTATTTACAAATGCATATCCCCATGGAGTATCGAACCAATAGTGCAGCAAGGCCCATTCTCGTGCACTAGTTCCCTTTCAAGTGTAGCTCAAAGAAGTGTTTTTGTGTTTTAACCCTATATACTTCTGTGATGAGATACCTCTACTTGTATTTATCGAGAAAGGGATATATTTTGTTAATAAACCACTTACTTTATACTAATAAAAATATATAGATGTTTGACTTTTACTTAGTCTTATACTTAAGGCTTTAACTAGGATTTTCTAATTCTAATCTCAAAAATAACTAAACCTATCCTTTGATACCAACTTTAATGACTATGGTCTTTATTAAACCCTAAAACATGATTTATTACATAAACCCGCACTTAATACAAATCTAAGGATCAAGAGTTCTAGTGTCTTAGTAAATTAGGAATACTACATGAAAACATAGGACATAAAATACCACATCTTTATTTAAAACTTCTTTTACATGACCACAAGATTCCTTCATACATAGAATTTCAAGGGATAACATGAGAACATACATAAGAAAAGGGTGATCTATAAAGTACATGAAGGGAGTAACCAAATCATAAAACGAAGAATACAATATATTTTAGGCAATAGGAATATCAATAGAGCATATGAGAATTATGAACATAAAGGCATGATATGGCATGATTATCATGACATAGAAATGTGGAAAAAACATTTGACATGATATAATCATGATCCATGTATCATTTCACTTGGAGCATGATTAAAACTTCCTTGAACTTGGATTTTCATGAGTAAACCCTAATTTAGTATTTCAATTCTTTATTATTTAGGTTTTGGACACTACACATTAAACTAATCAAAACCACAAACCATAAAATGGTCATTTCCCATGTTTTTTCCAAAGGGGAGTGGAAAACACTATTTCATTAGGACAATGGCCGAAATTATTAAAATCATAGGCTTTCTTATGTGGAGGTGAGTCACACACTCAAGAAAATCATTTTAAAAATATAAAATATTTTATAATTCTTGTAGGGTCCACTAAGGCACCATAAAATTAAACAAAAAAATCTAAAATAAAATTATAATAAAGTTAAAACATATATTGGTCAAATATCCCTTTTATTGTATTTTATTAAATCACTATTGGTTCATTATGATTTCATAAATAACATTATATATTTAAACGGTATTTAGTTTTTACCCAAAAATTCAGTTATCTCCGAATATTTTGAAAAATTCACCGTTAGATAATTTCAACATTCTGAATCCAAAAATAGTATTCATTTTATCTAAAAAAATTTCAAAATATTTGAATTTTTACTATTAAAATAAAAACTGATGTTTATCGAAAAATCATGGGTTTTAACAAAAACAACTTTCAAGCATCAATAAAAATTACAATTGTATTAAAATTGTACGATAATTTATATTTAGTAAAAAGTAATTTAGAAATAATATTATATTAAAAAATAATCTAATTCATCCAAATAGATTTGTTAATTTAATATGAACTAGAAATACAATTTCTACTTTAAAAAACATTTACAAAGTAACAATGATAAAATGAATGTATATTCTTTATACAAAAATAATGTACATAATCATAGTGGTTAGGTATTATTATGTAACCCCTTATAACACTCGTATAATAGTTAAGTGTATGGTGTGTGATGGTGAAAGACTCTCGACGTGGCTCAGATAACATTTCTCAGGTGGTAATCTCTTTTAACTTCCACTTCTCCCATTGGAAGTTATGTTGAAGCTTAAAGTGTTTAAGATTGGCTTGGGCTTGGTCATGAGCGAATCCTAATGATGATACCTCTTTTCCAAGCTCCACAAATTGGCTTTGTATGGAAACATTCTAATAGATGATATCATATCTTCCTTTTTCTAAGTAAATTTGATTTGTTAAATCCATCTATTTATACTAATCATGTGACCACTATTCTATAGCTATATTAGCAATGGTAACAATTCATAACTGTATTTTAAAATTCAAAAACATAAAACAAAGGAAGTTCATATGATTTATATAAATGGTTTACATAATAAGATATTTAATTAGATTAAGATAAATTTCATTAATAAAAGTTTGGGTCGTTAAAAACACCATCCCCCATTCATTTGATCAAACTATCTATAAAAGTGCTTAATCACTGAGTTATCTCGGGTAGGTGTCTCAATTCGTCATGGTTGATCCTAGAGCTCAATCAGAACCTATTAGTCATAAAGTATGGATGTGGAAAAAAATATTGGATCATGCCAGTGTTTATAAAAACTATACATCAGGTATATAAGAAGCATATCGTATGTCTAATCATCCCTGGGGCCTTGGAATCATAGGCATGTAAAGGTAGTAGCTGTCATATCCTCCCTCCACCAGCTCACTGAGCCTCAGAGGAACCACCCGGGGTGGTTGTCATAAGATGTCAAATCATCGTCCACTTCCCTATGATCTCCATAAACCTCGATCCCATATTCTATCATGTAGAACACCCTACTCCTATGACTTCATATTCTCATATATCCCATCGATTATCTCTGCATCATCACTATGGTGGGTCAGACAATCCCACACCAGATGTCAACTATAGTAACAATAGTAGTATAAACTCTCCATAGGATAAATAAAACCACAATGATAGCCCTGAACCATATAAATATTGTTTTAAGATATCATCATGAATCATAATGTGTGTTTAGATCCTTATTTTTTCCATTATCTACCTAATGATGTAGTCCCATCCCATGTTGTCCCACTATTGCTACTCACTACTGGTGTCTACTCAGCTTATAAGATCCCTATCACCAAGGACATCTCTAGTACCACATCCTAGGGTAGGAATGTATAAACACATCCAAATAGCCTAGATTTCTATATGTATATCTCACTAAATGGTCATCACCTAAATTAATGGGCCTCATACCATATCCATCATGTATCTTGAGTGTTTGGTAATCATCAATAAATACCCATTCATATTATTTCTTTCCAACTGTAGCTTTGAAATCACCTAGATGAACACTTTATGCATCATATATAAATATATAATGAAACGTTTTCCTTGAATGATTCACCTCATCGTCCAATAGAGCCTCCATGATTCCCCAATTCCCAATAAAATCATGAATAAAGACCACCGCTCTGATGATCATGGGTTATATAGGTGTCATGATTAGATAAAAAACATGTGAAAAATACTTGAATGAATCCTCCTCTTCCAATTTATCTTAATCACCACTAAGACTGAGGAGTCACATATGTTGAAACTCATGAAGAACATGCAACCTGCACACTACATTTTATCGTACTCAAGGTACAATCTACCACTCGACCGATTGAGGTATGATCGGAAAACCAACCGGATAAACTACTTCATGAACCGGTCCTTATACCAATAAATATTCAATAATGGGATCATCCTCATGGTGTTTCAATAGAATAATATATATAAATCATCATGGTGGAACCCTAAATTAGATATAATGTACCATAATCAATCAATATATTTAAGTTGTTAAATCATTAAGGACAAGGAATCCAAACCCATTCTTATATGATGCATGAAAAAATGTTTTTACAACAACTATTTATTACATGTACTGAGTTAAAAGGCTGGTGATCGGGGTCCTAGGGTTTA
This sequence comes from Viscum album, assembly GCA_963277665.1. Classification (NCBI taxonomy): domain Eukaryota; kingdom Viridiplantae; phylum Streptophyta; class Magnoliopsida; order Santalales; family Viscaceae; genus Viscum; species Viscum album. The sequence continues at coordinate 1,270,882,047 of OY728127.1, forward strand.
GATACATTGGCTACCACACTAAATATAGATTATATGGCCTAAAATATTAACTCAAAACACATAACATTATTTCCATAAAACCCAATAAAATTTTATAGCTAGAAAAAACTACAAATGTCAATCATATGAAGAAAAATTTTCATTGATTCCATTCTATCATTACAAAATCCACTGAGGCCCTCCTTGCTACTGATGAGTAGAGTCTAACTACACTAATCTAACCTCCAATAGGCCATGGGTTGGAAACCAGTGTCAAGAAGACATAATCCTCACATGGGTGGCCTTATCCTATCAAATATATATAAACACACACATCTCCAAGCCCATATAATGATTAAATATAAAATGAAACCAATAAAAAATTAATGAATACATCTAAATACCATAATAAGAGTAAAAAATATATTTGGAAGTAGTAACAGCCAAATATAAGCCCACCAAAATTAGTATAGAAATACAACCTAAATGATTGAGGGAATTATAGAAAAATGTGAATCCTATATTAAACCAAACTCTACCCATCCCAACTCTATGAATGTTTTCTTCTAGTCCACTAAAAACTATAGTGAATGGATGTTCACCTTCATTATAATCAACCTATGTTTTTAGATCCCACACATGGGAGAATATAGAAATACCGAGTAAGAAACCTAAAAATTACTAGTCATAAAAAATAATGAGTTTTCAACTCATAAAATAATATATCAATACTAACATGATACATGCAATATAAAAACTAGTCATTATAATAATACACAATCCATCACATGGTAAGGTCACAACCAAATTTCCATCCTATAAATATTCTTGAGAGTCCATACAAACACTTGTATTGGAGAACTCACTCCATTATTCAAATAGTATTTATGGAATCCTTATAAGGTTGAATGCTCATTGGGTCTCTCAATAAGAATATACTTATTAGAATTAAAAATATACCAACTCATATATTCAGATCACACAAACGACCATGGGTAAAAACCAACTAACCAATTCTAGATTAGCCCACTATATAAGGGATTGATTCCTGTGTTCAGTTGGTCACATGGATTCTCAGAGAACCTCCTATCGAAAAATATTATTGTGGATCTAATGCAAGAATATTAGATAGATTCTTAAAACACTATCTAAAAATAATCTCTTTGATAGGAACATAATACATTATTAAAGATGTAATTCTATATTATACCCTCAAAGGGATGGATCGAGGGAATGTCCCTGGAAAAAACAAGTTCAAGATGAAGGGATTAAGGTCACCAAGTCATATTTGAAGGAGGATATGGAGTGTAATTTCTATACATGGAATTACCTATTGGAACCTCATATACCCCCATAACAAGTACCTTTCTCCTCTCCATGCACAACTAAACTTTTCCATGTACCTTGTTGTGTTTGTGTACCATGCTAGGTATGAGTGCATAGATCATCCCATGTACTCTGGTTGTTTCTTGGTACTGGTCATTTCCATGTCCGTGTATCCACCAAGATAAATTTTAAGACACTAGGTATGGTTCACAAGTCATGTGCATGTGTCACATAGTTTGTAATACATTTATTCTCCACTAAAACCCAAGCATCATATGTATGGCCCCACACAGTGTCTATTACCGAATTACAGGTAACAAATATGTGGATTTTATAGAAAATATAGATTTTCATCATGAATTATTTTTCATTCCTCAATCCTTTATTCCTACAATTAATCACACTAGTAATAAAGTATCTGGTATGGCCCAACATTTTTATCATCGCTCACCAGAATCTGATAGTTCTGTTCTTATATGAAACCATCGTTTGCATCTTCCATCACCACATGTCAAAACCTGCATGAGGAACACTAATATTATCACAATCTATCATCACATATGAATCAAATTTTCAATCCAAACATGTATCTACGATATCAAACCATTGCACCATGAATTTTGTGTGTAATGATAGATTATCAGGTATTTTTTGAACCACATACAAGATAAAACACCAATATGGAACTCATGATGAAAGGGGGAAGAAATAAAAACATCATGGTGAATGGACCTTATCCAATATTGGTATTGGCCTCAATTAATTTTAGTTAGAATGATGATCAATGATATAAAATTCTAATCAATAAAAGAGAATTCTCAAATTCCAATCACATAAATCTCAAACTAGTAATTCGATCGATCTATGAATAAATAAATTAGTTGATTGATTCTAATTTATCATAGGGTAATAAAATAGGGATAAATACAAAAAAATAATATCATACCATGATATGGATTGTTCATTGATGAATAATTAATCTTCATTGTGTTGTTTTCTTATATCGTTGACTTCTGTTGGCATATTGATATCTTGAGCTCGATCTATTGATGATTATCGATGCAAGCTCTGCCAATGGACCCTCCATAAAATTACATGGTTTGAGTCCATCCATGATTTTTTGTTATTATATAGTTTATAAATATTAATATCAGTTATCTTATCCACATTAAATAAAATTTAATTATTTATTTAATTATTACATACGCTCACACCATATTTTTCACAAACACCTGATGCTGAAAATCATTATGGAATGCCTAGGGTAAAGACCACATAATGAACTCTACATAGGTATCATATATTTTATATAAGACTTGTTTTCAGAATTTATACATATTTTTTTGGAAAACAGCATAGAAGTTTTATTAATATATTTAATATTTTTTAAATATAAAATATAGGCCTACCGGGCCACTAAATATCGCTATGTATCAGCACCTAGCTTCGAAAATATTACTATATATGTGTATATTTCCAAGAATTACATGGAAAAAATAGTGACATTACATGTGAAAAGTAATCCCAATAATCTATACGTCCTCTTTCTTATAAACATTTCTACTAGTCTAGCCTTTTTTCTAGTAATCAGACCATGCTCATCTAATTTATTCTAAAATACACTTTGTTTCCAATAATAGATTAGTTAGAGGGTCATTCATCTAATTCTCGTATATCATTAATCATAATAGGATTAATTATTATATTATTTATAGACTTAACACTCATCAATTGAGGCATCCTCTATAGATTTTTGATCAAATTGAGACTAAAGGGAATAAAATTCTAGTAGATTTCCTTCCCAACATAATGTCTTAAATACTTCATCTAAACATCCTATAACTGTTTCTATAGGAGGTTTCTTCATTATTCCAGGATAACTAGGAAACACATATTTTTGTTAAACGGTATCCATCTATTCAATATTCAGATCACCAAAATCATGCTCTAAATTTGAATCTCTTGTATTGTCAAAGAGATGATCACATATTAATTTTTTAAAAGAATATGTTAGCTCATAAACATTACTAATTTTGTGATCAAAAGGACCACAATCAAAAAAAATCACAATAGTGTATTCTTTAACAATATTTGAAATTTTTCTAAAAACTATATATTTGTTGGATGTGGTCAAATAGACAAGGAAGATTCCTTCAGTATCCTTTGGATAACATTTACCATGATTGTCCATGGTTTTTATAATGTAAACATTTCATCCAAATACATTTATGTCTCTATGTTTTGATTATTTAATATTATACAGATCATAGGGGGATCACATCAAAATAGTCCCCACTAGATCTTTATTTATGACACAACATATGTTATTGATATATTCATCAAAAATTGAGTTGGAAATTTATATCCACATAACAATTTTCTAGAAAATTACTTTAATGTCCTAAATCTCATTTCAACAACACAATTCTGTTGATGTTCCGGGGGTAAAAAGTTTTTTTTCTACCATGTTTTTAATAACAAACAATTATGTTGATGTTCCTAGGGTAAAAAGTTTGTTTTATACCATGTTTTTAATAATAACAGTTTAACTCATGGTTTTGAAATTACCCATCATTATCACTTATCTTTGAAATAATTTTTTCATATTTATCTTTTTAACTACAATAAAAAAACTATATAAAATTAACAGGGTTCACTCATAAAACATAAACCGAAAACATGTGTAAATTTTGAAAAATCACCATATAACACATAAATAAATATTTTCCTCAAAGACATGTAGTTTTATATGGCTCTAAAAAATAATTAGAATTGGTTCTAGTGGTATATAATAAGAAACATCATTATTGTTTTCAAAAATGAAGTATTTTATGTTCCTATTTCGAATAAATCACCTAGTTTTTTAATTTGTAGCTAAATAAATATAACATGAAATTCCATTTGTAAGATTTTCCAAAAAAAAATTCATTATAATTAACAAATATTTTAGAATAAATCAAATATTAATTTTTTCATCATTTAAGAAGTCCAATTTTGGTCTCATAAGAGAATTAAGATCAATATTAACGTGATTATGTATTCCATGTTCCATAAAGTTTAGAGTTTTACTTTTAAAAATAGAAAAATAATTATCAGAAAAATATAAAAAACCTATTTGAAAATTTTTTAAAATAGTTTTCATATTTTCCTTCAATCCATACATATAATTATATTTTTTGATGATAATTGAGTTTGGATTACCATGTAATACAACAATAAAAATCTTACCTTTGGGATTCTCACCAAAAGAAACATACCCTCTGTGAAATTTTTTTATAAAGAGTTGATGTTCAAGAATACTCAAATCATATGAATTTAGATTCCTCTATCCACATACCATTTAATTTTTATTATCTTTTACATTTTCTCTATGAATGAAAATATGAAAAAAAAATTGTATACATATTCTCTTACGTTCTGAAATGTTATAAAAAATTACTTGTCATACTAATCTGTTTTTAATTTCTAGAAATTCTGGAATAATTTTTTTTTAAAACCAAATAAATGATGTTTTCACTAAGAAAATAGTGGGTTTCTCAAAATAAAATCACTTTTTATAGTACCCAAATCCTTTATAGTGAACAAAATATCTTTATAAATGTTTTTATTCATATAAATAGGATAAAATTTTATAAAACTTTTTCACAATGGAATTCTATCTCAAATTTATTTTTATAAACATTTTTTTCCAAGAATTTAATTCATTCCATTTTCACCTTTTTTTAAAATGCTTTCACCATCAATAAATTATTATTATTTTTTCAGGTTGTTAATCATACTATCATTTCCAACACGTGGAACAACAAAAATATCCATCATAGTTTCGTAATTTAGTATTTTTTATGTTATCTATTTCAATTACAATATAATTATACATTTTTTGTGGGTTTTTTTTATCATTATTCAAGAATTAAGTATTTTATTCCAGTATGGTACAACATTCTTTTATTTCATCAAATGATACATCTTCATTTTCAATTCTAGATTCATTATTAGAAAAATAATTAGAATATACCCCATTATATTGTGACATAATGCACATATAATCCTTTGATTCTAAATATATTCTACAAAATTTTTTAGGTATAATCAATATAATATTCAAAATAACTCTATGTTTCATCCATGGAATTTTTTCATTTCATCTTACAGCTATCCTTGGAGAAATAGTTTTCTCAGAATGTTTTATTTTCATGATACTAATGGAATTCTAGCTAGATATTTCTAATCTTCTTACACCTAAAATATCTAACTTCTTATATATTTAACTATTATTCTTGTAATTATTAATGGTTTTATTGACACCATTTATCATGTTATAAAATAATTTAAATTTTCCTAAAAATGGGCATGTTCTCTATTTGAAGTAGAAATACATGTGGTATCATCATCAGTTGACTCATCGAATTATATCCCTATTAATATCTTGTTTTAATTCAAATTGATAATTTCATAGAATCATTATCTTTTTAAATGAATATAATCCCTCTAGACTCACATTCCATCTCAACCTCATAGATCATAAGAGTTCAAATAAGATCTTTTATTTTAAATTTTTGGACCTCAATATATTTCCCAATGGAAAACAATATTAAACTTCATCTAGGTGGAATAAATATAGAGATTTTCAAAACATGATCTGGTTTACTATGTGTCTTCCAAAGGTAGAAACATTATTTACAACCTCAGAGTGTCTTTCATTCAGTTGGTTGACGCTTTCTACATCTATCATTATAAAATTTTCAATATTAATAGTGGATGTGTTATATTGTAGAACTTGGAAATTTTCTCTTCATTTGTATTCCACTAATTTAGAAGTACACATTTTAGGAGGTATTTCACACATTGAAACTTAGTTGAAATCATCATGAACTAGTCCATATATTATAAACCTCATATATTTGGAGTTCAGATTCCATTTGGTTTTAGTGTTGGTAGCCCATGCTTCCAGATGTGTCTTAGTAGAAACATAATCCTTCATGTGTTTAAGAGAAACCTTGAGATCATGGTTCTTTAAATAAATTATAACCTATTCCTTTCAAAAAAACCAAAATTCTCACCATAAATTAGTAGATATCTAACCACTGAAAAACCTTCTCTCTTGTCATTCATAGTATCCATTATCACTATGATCAAAATACATAAACCTTTTAAAATGGAGAACATAATATTTTCTAGCATTTATACAAATTTTGGTTTTAGGATGACAAAACAAAGACTAATGTGAGTGTAAATCGAGGATAATAATTCTTTTACTCTTAAAAAACCAACCTCATTAAATGCATTATTAGTTTTTTCCTTTTAAATACATTAATTTAGTAAGAATAAAATTTAAAAAGAGACCAGAAACTAGTGATTTATAGTTGTATAAGGAAGAAAAATTCCCTAGTTCAATCCACTAAGTCTCAACTCTAAGGGTTTGGTGATTTTCATTAGACTTGTCCTTTTTCCGGGGACTTCTTATTCCTTTTCTCTAGTTCTGAATGATTATGGTTGTATGGTAAAAAATTAGTATAATATCATGAGATGTTAACTTCCCTCCAAAAAATCCTTAAGAAACATTATTCAATGTTCTTTTATCAGGAACCTTCACAACAACAAAGAGGAAAAATATAGAATTTTTCAAATGAGGATTACAATTTTATGCTATAAAATTTAGAATAGTATAAATATCGAGGAGATATCATAAGAATGATTGGAATCTTGGGTAGATTCCTCTAACTGAAAAATTATATGATCTTGATAGATCATATTTAGAGTCAAATTTTATTCATATTTTTACACATAAAATAAATAATCACACATAGATATTTGAGATACGTAGAGATTTAATTTGATAGTCCAGTGCTTTTATTCTTGTATATTTTCTTCTTCACCACACACAAATAATTAATAAAATCATAAAGTTATATCACAAATAAAAAAGATCCATAAAATATGGTATTGGAATTAAATTGCAGATGTGTTTTTCATGGAAAGTACCTTTTTAATAGTACTAATCATTAAATTATCCTTTTATAAATTCCATTTCTCAGTACTCAAAAATTTTTATAATACTTTTTACTTTAGACTGGTAATTTAATATTAAATGTATGTATGAAAAAATTATTTTCCATTGAAAGAACACCAATGGTAATAAATAAATTGTTGTAGAACCATGTATGCAATTTTAGATCCTCGGGTAGAATAATTTTACTAAACTAAAATCATATAGCTAAAAAGATGCCCATATTTGTTTTTCCCATAGATTATTTATCCATGTTGTCAATTTTCATTGGTGTTATTAAAGTATCCAAATTTAATTGCATACTATTCTTTCTCACATAGCCAATTTTAATGTGGCCTAATTAACTATTTTGTAATTTGGAATCATGTAGTCATTTTCACCACATATTTGAATCACATAGTTGATTAATCCTTGTAACCAATTCTTGTAGCTAGATGATCCACATTTTATATTTCTCATGTAGGTTAGTTCTTGATGTATGTGGTTTTCATGTAAAAATTTCATGGTGTTGCTAATTGACATGTCCAATTGCTCTACATAGCCATTTCTCAATGTTGTTGAATGCATCACATGTCCATTTTTTTACACTATGGAAAATTTTCACAAAAAATTAAAAAAATTTAGATTAAAAAAACAAACTAAAATATGATAAAACCTACAAAACCCACTAAAAACAATAGTAACATATTAAAGTTATTTGATACTTCTAAAAAAATTCACATGGGATATGTTGGGCCAACATTCATCTTCCAACACCTCTATGAAGTTCTATTACCATACCTAGATCAGTATTAAAAAGGTCTTCATACACCCAATGGGTGTATGGAGGTTATAAGCATAATTGGCCCAGTTGGATCCCACTATGTGGTCCATGTAATTTTTTTTAAAAAGATAGATAAAAGTATTTCTAAATTTAATATGAAAAATAACATCTAATATTTTGTAATTAAAGGAAAAGTGCAATAGAGAGTTTGTATAAAGTAAAAAATGTTATATAATAAACAACATAGAGTGTATTTTAAAACAAGCAACTTGGGAGAAAATTCTAAAGTTACTATGGCTATGGGAAATCAATAACATCATGAACTACTACAACTTGGCCTTTTATCAACTCCAAAAACTGACATTAACAGTGCTAGAAAATCACTGTGAATGTCGGGCAAGATAGAGGGGGGTCCCCATTATCAGCACTTTTTTTAGCGCTGATAAAAAGTACCCCCCCCCCCATTATCTACGCCGGCATTAAAATCACTTTTTAGCACTGATAAAGGGGTTCCTTTATCAGCGCTATCTTGAGCGCTGATAAAGGACACCTATATCAGTTCTTTTTTCAGCGCTGATAAAGGCCGCTATTATCAGCGCTCAAGATAACGCTGATAAAGGCACCTTCCCTTGCACCTACAGAACTAGCACCTACACAAACCAGCACCTGCAGTGCACAAAATAACACCTGCACACCTGTACAAAATAGAACCCGCACACTATATTTTGACAAACAATGATATATACATTTACTTAACATCATGAATACAAAAAAAAAACACACTTCTATATACATTTCAAACAATGTTTTACATGGTTACAATTACAATTATCCAAAAATAGTTATAAACATTAATGTTTCATCCTTTGATATATGTGATCCTCTATCAAAAATTGTCGTCCACGGTATTTGTTGCCGAACAAAGCATCCAAACTCAAGGAAACAAATTCACCTATATATGAAAATAAATACTATGTTAATAATACTATAATAAAATAAATTAAAACATTAATATGAAAGAATAAATTAATATGGAAATGTGAAACTAAAATATGGAAATGATAAAGTCAAATTTTTTCATTCTGATAACAATGAAAGGGAATAATGTAAAATCAATATGTTTTTGGATGATTTATCTCATTTAATAAATAGTGATTCTTTATCTAATGAAATGATTTACCAGTCACACTATGCATCGGATTGAGGTGCAGTTGATTTTTACATGTCACAAATGACTCATGGATCGTTGTCCTAAAGTATCAAAACAATCCGAACGTGTTTTCTCGGTTTTTTGTATGTCACTTGTGTTTTTTTCCAAAATTTTATGTCAATTTGAAACTGATATCAGACACTATTAGCCATACTGGTCACACTGTGTGTTGGATTGAGGTTCAGTTGATTTGTAAATGTCACAACTGACTCATGGATCATTTTCCTAAAGTATCAAAACGATCTGAACGTGTTTGCTCGGTATTCCGTATGTTAGTAGTATTGTTTTATAAAGTTAATATCGATTTCAAACTGATATCAGACAAATTAGCCACACAGGTCACACCGTGTTTCGGATTGCGGTGCGGTCAATTCGAACATGTCACAAATGACTCATGGATCATTATCCTAAAGTATCAAAACAATCTGAACGTGTTTGCTCGGTTTTCCGTATGTCACTTATGTTGTTTTCTAAAGCTAATGTCAATTTGAATCTGGTATCAGACACTTTTAGCCATACCAGTCACACCATGCGTTGGATTGAGGTGCGGTCAATTACTACACATCAAAAATGACTCATGGATCATTTTCATAAAGTATCAAAACAATCTGAACGCGTTTTCTTGGTATTCTATATGTTAGTAGTGTTTTTTTCTAAAGTTAATGTAAATTTCAAACTGATATGAGACACTTTTAGCCATACTGGTCTCACCGTGCGTCGGATTGAGGTGAGGTCAATTCTTACACGTCACCAATGACTCATGTATCGCTGTCCTAAAGTATCAAAAAATTCCAACACATTTTCTCAATTTTACGTATGTCACTTGTGTTGTTTTCTAATGTTTATGTCAATTTGAAACTGATATCAGACACTTTTAGCCATACCGGTCACACCATGTGTCGGATTGAGGTGTGGTTGATTCTTACACGTCACAAATGACTCATGGATCGTTATCCTGATGTATCAAAACAATATAAATGCGTTTTCTTAGTTTTCTGTATGTCACTTGTGTTGTTTTCTAATGTTAATGTCAATTTGAAACTGGTATCAGACACTTTTATCTATACTGGTCACACCGTGCTTCCGATTGAGGTGCGGTCAATTCATACATTTCACAAATGACTCGTGGATAATTTTTCTAAATTATCAAAACAATACAAATTCATTTGTTCAGTATTCTTTATGTTAGTAGTGTAGTTATCTAAAGTTAATGTCAATTTCAAACTGATATCAGACATATTTTGCCATACCGGTCACACCGTGCGTCGTATTGAGGTGAGGTCAATTCGTATACATCAAAAATGACTCATGGATCATTTTCTTAAGTATCAAAACAATCTGAATGCTTTTACTTAGTTTTATGTATGTCACTTGTGTTGTTTTCTAATGTTAATGTCAATTTGAAACTGATATCAGACACTTTTAGCCATACCGGTCACACTGTGTGTTAGATTGAGGTGCGGTCGATTTTTAAACCTCACAAATGAATCATGTATTTTTTTCCTAAAGTATTAAAACAATGCAAACACATTTTATCAGTTTTCCGTATGTCACTTGTGTTGTTTTCTAAAGTTAATGTCAATTTCAAACTGATATCAGACACTTTTATCCATACCGGTCACACCGTGGGTTAGATTGAGGTGCGGTCAATTTGTACACGTCAAAAATGACTCAAGGATCGTTTTCCTAAAGTATCAAAACAATCCGAATGTGTTTGCTCAGTTTTCCATATGTCACCTGTTTTGTTTTCTAAAGTTAATGTCAATTTCAAACTGATATTAGACACTTTTAACCATATTGGTCACACCGTGCGTCGGATTGAGGTGTGGTCGATTATTACACGTCAAAAATGACTCATGTATCATTTTCCTGGAGTATCAAAACAATACGAATGAGTTTTCTTGGATTTCCGTATGTGACTTTTGTTGTTTTCTAAAGTTAATTTCAATTTGAAACTGATATCAGAAACTTTTCTCCATACCGGTCACACCGTGCGTCGGATTGAAGTTCCGTCAATTCGTACACCTCAAAAATGACCCGTGGATTGTTTTACTAAAGTATCAAAACAATCCGAATGTTTTTTCTTGGTTTTCTATATGTCACTAGTGTTGTTTTCTAAAGTTAATGTCAATTTCAAACTAATATCAGACACTTTTAGTCATACCGGTCACACAGTGTGTCGGATGGAGATGTGGTTGATTCATACACGTCCCAAATGACTCATGAATCATTTTCCTAATGTATAAAAACAATAAAAATGTGTTTTCTCAGTTTTCCATATGTCACTTGTGTTGTTTTCTAATGTTAGTGTTAATTTCAAACTAATATCAGACACTTTTAGCCTTACCGGTCACACCGTGCGTCGGATTGAGGTGCGGTCGATCCATACATGTCACAAATGACTCATGGATCATTTTCCTTAAGTATCAAAACATTAAGAACGTGTTTTCTTAGTTTTCCGTATGTCACTTGTGTTGTTTTCTAAAGTTAATGTCAATTTCAAACTGGTATCAGACAGTTTTAGCCATACCGGTCGCACCGTGTGTCATATTGAGGTGCGATAGATTCACACACCTCACAAATGAATCACGGATCATTTTTCGAAAGTATCAAAACAATCTGAATGCATTTTCTCGGTTTGATGTATATCAATTGTGTTGTTTTCTAAAGATAATGTCAACTTCAAACTGATATCAGACACTTTTAGCCATACCGGTCACACCATGCGTCGGACTGAGGTGCGGTCAATTCGTACACCTCAAAAATGACTCATGGATTGTTTTCCTAAAGTATCAAAACAATATGGACATGTTTTCTCTATTTTCCGAATGTCACTTGTGTTGTTTTCTAAAGTTAAGGTCAATTTCAAACAGATATCAGACACTTTTTTCCATACCGGTCACACCGTGTGTCGGATTGAGGTTTGGTTGATTCATACACATCAAAATGACTCATGGATCGTTTTCCTAAAATATCATAATAATCTGAACTCTTTTTATCGGTATTCAGTATGTCAGTAGTGTTGTTTTCTAAAGTTATGTCAATTTCAAACTGATATCAGACACTTTTAGCCATACCGGTCACACCGTGCATCGGATTGAGGTTTGGTCGATTCTTACACATCACAAATGACACATGGATTGTTTTTCTAAAGTATCAAAACAATCTGAATGCATTTTCATGGTTTTACGTATGTCACTTGTGTTGTTTTCTAGATTTTATTTCAATTTAAAACTGATATTAGACACTTTTAGCTATACCGGTCACACCGTGCATCGGATTGAGGTGTGGTTGATTTGTACACCTCACAAATGACTCATGTATAGTTTTTATAAAGTATAAAAACAATCCAAACACTTTTGATCGATTTTCCGTATGTTAGTAGTGTTGTTTTATAAAGTTTATGTCAATTTGAATCTGATATCAAACACTTTTAACCATACCGGTCACACCGTGCATCGGATTGAGGTGAAGTTGATTCATACACATCACAAGAGACTCATGGATTATTTTACTAAAGTATCAAAACAATCCGAACATTTTTTTCTCAGTTTTCTATATGCACTTATGTTGTTTTCCAAAGTTAATGTCAATTTGAAACTGGTATCAGACACTTTTAGCCATACCGGTCACACCTTGTGTCGGATTGAGGTGCGGTCAATTTTTACACATCAAAAAATGACTCATGGATTGTTTTCCTAAAGTATAAAAACAATCCAAATGCTTTTTCTCGGTATTCCGTATGTTAGTAGTGTTGTTTTCTAAAGTTATTGTCAATTTCAAACTAATATCAGACACTATTAACCATACAGGTCACACCGTGCATCGGATTGAGGTGTGGTCAATTCGTACACATCAAAAATGACTCATGGATCGTTTTCCTAACGTATCAATGTAATCCTAACTCTTTTTCTTGGTTTTCTATATGTCACTTGTGTTGTTTTCTAAAGTTAATGTCAATTTGAAAATTATATCAGACACTTATTTCCATACCGATCACACCGTGCGTCGGATTGAGATGTGATTGATTCATAAACCTCACAAATGACTCATGGATTGTTGTAATAAAGTATCAAAACAATCCGAACGCGTTTGGTCAGTTTTCGGTATGTCTATTGTGTTCTTTTCTGAAGTAAATGTCAATTTGAAAATGGTATCAGACACTTTTAGCCATACAGGTCACACCATGCATCGTATTGAGGTTCGGTCAATTTTTACATGTCAAAAATGACTCATGGATCGTTTTCCTAAAGTATCAAAACAATCTGAAATCATTTGCTTAGTATTTCATATGTTAGTAGTGTTGTTTTCTAAAGTTAATTTCAATTTCGAACTGATATCAGACACTTTTAGCCATACCGGTCACAACGTGCATCATATTAATGTGCTGTCAATTCGTACACATCACAAATGACTCATGGATCATTTTCCATATGTCACTTGTGTTGTTTTCTAAAGTTAATGTCAATTTCAAACTGATATCAGACACTTTAGACATAACGGTCACATCGTGCCTCGTATTGAGGTGCGGTTGATTTGTACATGTCAAAAATGACTCATGGATCATTTTCCTATAATATCAAAACAATATGAATGCATTTTCTGGGTTTTCCGTATGTCACTTGTGTTGTTTTCTAAAGTTAATGTCAATTTGAAACCGGTATCAGACACTTTTAGTCATACCGGTCACATCGTGCGTCGGATTGAGTTGCGGTCGATTCTTACACGTAATAAATGACTCATGTATAGTTTTCCTAAAGTATCAAAATAATACGAACGCATTTTCTTAGTATTCCATATGTTAGTAGTGTTTTTTTCTAAAGTTAATGTCAATTTCAAACTGATATCAGACACTTTTAGCCACACCGGTCACACCGTGCGTTGGATTGAGGTGCGGTCAATTATTACACATCAAAAATGACTCATGAATCACATTCATAAAGTATTAAAACAATATGAACATGTTTGATCAGTTTTCCGTTTGTCACTTGTGTTGTTTTTTAAAGATAATGTCAATTTGAAATTGATATCAGATACTTTTATCCATACTGGTCCCACCATGCATCGGATTGAGGTGCGGGAAATTCGTATACCTCAAAAATGACTCATGGATTGTTTTCCTAAAGTATCAAAACAATCTGAACATGTTTTCTCAGTTTTCTGTAAGTCACTTGTGTTGTTTTCTAAAGTTAATGTCAATTTCAAACTGATATCAGACACTTTTAGCCATACCGGTCACACCATGCATCAGATTGAGATTCGGTCGATTCGTCAATGTCACAAATGACCCATGGATCGTTTTCCTAAAGTATCAAAACAATCTGAATGCATTTTCATAGGTTTTCGTATGTCACTTGTGTTTTTTTCTAATGTTAATGTCAATTTCAAACTAATATCAGACACTTTTAACCATACCGGTCACACTGTGCATCAGATTTATGTGCGGTCAATTCGTACACGTCACAAATGAATCATTGATATTTTTCCTAAAGTATCAAAACAACTTGAATGTGTTTTATTAGTTTTCCATATGTCACTTGTGTTGTTTTCTAAAGTTAATGTCAATTTGAAACTGATATCAGACACTTTTACCCATACCAGTCACACCGTGCGTCGGATTGAAGTAAGGTCAATTTTTACGCCTCACAAATGACTCATGTATTTTTTTCCTAAAGTATCAAAATAATCTGAATGTGTTTTCTCAGTTTTCCATATGTCACTTGTGTTGTTTTCTAAAGTTAATGTCAATTTCAAACTGATATCAGGCACTTTTAGCCATACCGGTCACACCGTGCATTGTATTGAGGTGAGGTCAATTCATACACGTCACAAATGACTCATGGATAGTTTTCCTAAAGTATCAAAACAATCCGAACACATTTGCTCAGTTTTCCATGTGTCACTTGTGTTGTTTTCTAAAGTTAATGTCAATTTCAAACTGATTTCAGACACTTTTAGCCATACCAGTCACACCGTGCATCAGATTGAGGTACGGTAGATTCTTACACGTCAAAAATGACTAATGGATTTTTCCTAATGTATCAAAACAATATGAACACGTTTTGTCGGTTTTACATATGTCACTTGTGTTGTTTTCTAAATTTAATGTCAATTTCAAACTGATATCAGACACTTTTAGCCATACCGGTCGCACTATGAATCAGATTGAGGTGCGGTCAATTCTTACACCTCATAAATGACTCATGGATAGTTTTAAAAAAGTATCAAAACAATATGAATGTGTTTGATTGGTTTTCCATATGTCACTTGTGTTGTTTTCTAAAGTTAATGTCAATTTCAAACTGATATCAGTCACTTTTAGTCATACTGGTCACACCGTGTGTCAGATTGAGGTGCGGTTGATTTTTACACCTCTAGAATGACTCATGGATTGTTTTACTAATGTATTAGAACAATACGAATGCATTTTATCAGTTTTCCGTATGTCACTTGTGTTGTTTTCTAAAGTTAATGTCAATTTCAAACTGATAGCTGATACTTTTAGCTATACCAGTCACACCGTGTGTCAGATTGAGGTGTGGTTGATTCTTAAATGTCAAAAATGACTCATGTATCATTTCCCTAAAATATCAAAACAATCCGAATGCGTTTTCTTGGTATTCTGTATATTAGTAGTGTTGTTTTCTAAAGTTAATGTCAATTTCAAACTGATATCAGACTCTTTTAGTCATACTGTTCACACCGTGCATCAGATTGAGGTGTCGTCAATTCATAAACATCAAAAATAACTCATGGATCATTGTCCAAAAGTATCAAAACAATTAGAACGCGTTTTCTCAACTTTCTGTATGTCACTTTTGTTGTTTTCTAAAGTTTATATCAATTTGAAAATGATATCAGACACTTTTAGCCATATCGATCACATCGTGCGTCGGATTGAGGTGCGGTCAATTATTACACCTCAAAATTGACTCATAGATCATTGTAATAATGTATCAAAACAATCCAAATGCGTTTTCTCAGATTTCAATATGTTAGTAGTGTTTTTTTCTAATGTTTATGTCAATTTCAAACTGATATCAGACACTTTTATCCATACCGGTCACACCGTGCGTCGAATTGTGGTGTGGTTGATTTGTACACATCAAAAATGACTCACGGATTGTTTTTGTAAAGTATAAAAACAATCCGAATGCATTTTCTCAGTTTTATGTGTGTCACTTGTGTTGTTTTCTAAAGTTTCGGTAAATTTAGAATTGATATCAGACACTTTTATCCATACCAGTCACACCGTGCGTCGGATTGAGGTGTTGTAAATTCATACACCTCGAAAATGACACATGGATCGTTGTTTCATGCATGAGTATATGTGTTCTAGTGAAAGGGATAGAAATCAAGAGAAACCTAGTAAAATAAATATGGTGTTTTCGATCCACCAAGAGATAGAGTGAGGGTTCTATTGAATGTTTTTGATTTTGTGATCATCTAGAGATTATGTCTCCATGGAGATGAGGTTTATAGTTGTGTTTATGAGAGGATCGGGTTTGGTATGAGATTTGTATATCCTAGTTAGGTTTTCTAAGGCTATTTGAGTAGGTATTAGATTATTAGGCCTAAAGAAGATGGATAATATAGTTTTATATATCACATATGATGGGGAACACCCTCTTAAAGATATATAAGAGTCATAGTGTGTGTGATGAGTAGGATATTACATATAGGGACTGGTGAAGTGTGGCATAGAGGATTTCCTCCTAATAATTGGATTAAGAGATCTCCCTCCCATCCTAGACACCCCACTCATGGACACCCCCATGGACACACCCCCTCCCTCCCCTCCTAGACACCCTCACACCTGGACACCCCCTCCCTCTTGGACACACCCCCTCCTGGACACCCCCCCCACTCCTGGACACCCCCTCCCTCCTGGACACCCCCACCCACATATAAGGGAAACTAAAATTAGAAAATTGAGAATCCAAGATATTGGTTACCATCGAGGTTTTAAGATGCTCATGAGTGGACTGAATGACTATGCATCGGTCGACTTCCACCCTATCGACCATTGTAGTCCAATGAGTTACGCTTTACCAGAATGAAAAATCATATCTAAAACCATTCTTCATAACCTAAGGATATAAAACATAATAAAGGGTGATCATATATTTTCAATAAGTGTAAACAAGGGAGATATCAATGATCATATATGGATAACATTAGTAGGAATTCACCTTCATCTTATTTGTGTACAATCTTACATCTGGTATGTTTCCCATTCGTTTATAAACAGAACTATATCATCTTCTGAATATGAGTTTTTGCGATAGTCATGGTAGTAACGAAAAAATATAAATACACAAAGTATTAATAAATATTTTAAATGAACTCGTAATTATTTTCGAAAATACCTCATCAGGGATGCTAGTTTTTTGATGAAATAAGATCTCTTTCATAAATTTAAAAACATAATAACCATAGTCCTTTCCGTTTGTTTGTTTTGGACACTGTAGAAACATCAACAACAATACTTAATTTGTTTTGATATGTGTTTGGATAGGTTAATGTTATTATATATAGCCGGATACTTTTCCAGTTGTAGATCTTGTAGGCTTGCTCATCCTTATGCCCTGGATTCATTCCATGAATTAGACGATATTGATGCACCACCCTATCATAATAGTATCCTCATTAAAAGATAACCAAAATTATATAATAAGATTTTTAGATTTAAAATGTTGTATCTAGTTTATTACAAATTAACAAACTCCGTCATAAATGGTCGGTTTGTTGGATATCCAGGCGTTGAATCCCGAAAATAAGTCTTTGGATTATCCAAATTGACTGAAATCAGCATCCAATGCTCCCTAAAAATAAAAAAGGAATAATTAAATAAATAAATTAAAATATAGTTGATATGATTAAATTTTAGAGTTTTACCCCTGTATCATTGGTATTAAAAAGGGTCTGTCATTCGGAATTTTGTTTTCAAACAATTTGACCAGGGATGAAATTATTGCAGCCTCTTCATCAGAATCTATTTATTCTTTTGAAGAGGTGGTGTGAGGACTAATGAGTCCAAATTTTTTTTCATGGGGAAATCCCTTCAATTGTTTTTCATATATACGCCTGCGAAAGATATAAAATGTATTTATTTATAATTATCAGAGTATATTAGCTTTTGTAAAATCAAATCCTGAAAACATACCTCATGTATACATTTACAACTGAGGCTCCTAGCCATTCATACTTGAAGATTTCATTTACATTTTCAGCACTAATGAAATCTGATGTTTCCTCTCCGTACATATTTTTTTCAAAATCAACTATGTGAGCATTTCTGTCTATCAACTTTGTATCCACATGAGCCTAAAATGATATTAACTGTGGATATAAAACGGGCGGGGTGAAGGTGCTCTCAGTAGACCATTTCAATCGGTTGGTTGATCCTTGAGATAATTTTGAGCTGATATTTCGTTTCACCCCCTTATCGTTGTTGTTCTATAATAACATTCATCAGTTCAGACATTTTTTCATTAAATGTTAAAGGTCCAGCTTGAAAAATAACTTGGAAATTGATACCTCCTTGTCGATATATTTTTTTACAAGAAATGACGGCCATTTGATGAATTTCCCAACAGCTTGTTCAACCGTATGAATGTCATCATCATCATTTGGAATAGGTAGATCGACACTTGGCTCATTGGCTAGGTTAATTGACACTCTGAAATGATCTGTTGGAAGCTGTCTGTTGTGTAGCATGTCGTTCTGCATATTGAACACCATAGCCCTCGCTGCAAGGTGATAGGTGGGAGTTGATAGATATAAATTACAGTCATTTTCACCCTGTATAATATTAGTATAGGAAATGTATCATTGTCTATGTGAATCACATTTCACAGAAACAATTATTAAAACATTGATTACCTCAGCTAAGTCTGGTTTTTTAGGGGAATGAAATGCCTCAAAGCTAGTGGGGGTGGGGCAGGATCGTCACGCACAGGTTGTTGTTTAGTTGTTTCTTCTCTTTTCCTCTCCCCCATCAATTTTTCTTTCATCTCTCTCTAGTATTGTAATTCTTATTGAAAAATAGCAATTTTTTCTTGCAGGTTTTCCATTTTTTTCATTTTAATCCTCCGCTTGTTTTTGTTTTTGAAAATATGTTCGGGGTGTCACCCCAAAACCCACACCTCCGACATGGCCATACTGGTCTGGCCACTTCAAGGATGCTGAATGTATGTCTACATCTAGTGTGGGAGTTGTTGATTCCTGTGACTATGTCAGATATAAAATATAGAAAAATAAGTAGTCATTGTAATGTAATAGCGATTTAAAACAAATCAAATTTATATTATGCCATAATTACACATGTTTCCCACACTTTTTGTTTGTTTTCATCTATCAATATCCCCTCTTTATTTACACGAGCCTCCTTCCCTAGAACATGGCTTGGGATGGATTTGGCTTTCGATTATCATTCATTAATCTTCATATAAATAGAGAAACATGGTTATGGTATTGTTTTATGTTACATAAAAGTAGTACGGTAGATTTAAAAGACATACCAATTTTTCTCAACTGAAGTGTACCCCATCCTTGCTTTACAGTAAGGGTACACTGGTTCTACTGTGAGTTTTTTTTTCAGCACTCAGTTACTGTTTCATAAATAAAAAACTGTCAATCAAAGTGATGAATACAAGAAACGTCAAACAACGTATTACCCCACACAATATACCTGAAAAGTCTTCTCCCCCTGACGGTTGATAAATGTGTCCCACGCTACTTGGGATATCAAGTGTGCATAAAGAGGATGTGGGTGCGGCTTGATTTTCCCATTAGCATCATTAAGATGATATTTCCTTAAAATTGTGTGAAAACCTCTATGAAACCTTCTTGAAACTCTTAATACATATTCCTTGTGCGAGGCATCTTCTATAAATGCACTCTGCAGTGGATGATGAAGATTAAGTCAATGTTTTGGTATTTTATTTTAATAAATTAAAAAAATGATATCATAATGTTACCGTAATCTCTTCCCACATTAGTGTCTTAAGACCGGTGACTACATGGTGAAATGATTGCAAATCAATCGGCACGTGTTTCTGAGTGACGATTCCAATGTAGCTACTAAAGATGGATATTTTGGGGTTAACATGTTGGCCTCTCTTATTCCATCCCACCTCAAATTTGATGCCTTTTTCTTTTTCCTTAAGGATTTTGGCAGACATTGTCAAACTACGGCGCTCATGTTTTTTTTATGCTTTCAGGGTTTCATTTCCTACCATTTCCTTAGAAGTATTATCAATATATTTCTTTGGAGCACTAGTATCATCACTGGGACCAGCAACAATAGGTTGAGAAACGTGTTATTTCTCTACACTAGGACCACAAGCAGCTAGTTGAGAAACCTATTGTTTCTCTGCACTGGGACCACCAGCAGGTGGTTGAGAGACCTTTTGTGCCTCGGGATTGGGCGCATCAGCAGGTGCAAAAGTCATTATCTGCAGAAGTGCTTTAACATTTAATTTAGATTACATAAAAGTAGCAGTGGACAGATAATAACATAATGTAATACAATTTATATTACAATAAACAAATAACCTGATTATTGTACTCTATTTTTTTCTTTTAAGGCTAAAGACATTTGACTCCTCTATCGATTATGTAAATCCCTTCATTGTGGTCTCCTCTGACATACAAAACATCGTCTACATTCGGACCGCTGCGAAATGATTTTGATGTCCCTATAAAAGGGTCATCCTCTATTGGATTTTCATCTGACCCTTAAGTTTTTTTGGTCGATAACCAAACAATTGACCAATTTCGGTTTGCGGGGTGTGGAACATAAAATACTTGTACTGCCTGTGATTCCATTATAAATTGTTTTTCTTTCTCCCCTTCCTTACTAAAATCAACTTTCACAAATCCTAATTCATCTATTTTACCAGCACTTCTATAATCAACCCACTTGCATTGAAAAATCGGCACTTTTAATTTCGTATAATCCAACTCCCATATTTGTTTGATGATGCCAAAGTATGGTATATTCGCATAAATTGGATTTTTTTTCCTTAGCACCAGAAACATGCATCACCTCAACCACAAGTGTAACCCCACTATTCTACATGGTACTGTCTTCATCATGTTCAATAGTATAGAATATATAACCTTTAACTGTATATGCATTGTAAGATAATACATACACACTTGCTCCTCCAGCTAGCCATCAAAGATGTTCTGAAAATGAATCTGGATTTTCATCTAACTACTTAAAAATATGGTCCTAAAACCATCTTATAAACTATCAATTATGTGTATCTAATATCCATTTTTCAACCCTAGATGGATTCAAATGCCTAAGAATTTATTTGTGGGTTTTAACATATGGTTCAACGTCGAAACTGTTATGCAAAACGTAAATGTGATCCTACTCTCAATCTGTAATATTGATTGTGGCAACCTATCTTCCAGAAATTCCTTCACCCTCAAGCCACTCAGTGTGACAATATTTCGGTAGGCCAACGTTTTCCACATCAGACAGGTATTCGGTACAAAATTCAACGGCTTCCTCAACAATATATTGCTCTGCAATACAACCCTCGGGCTGACTTCGATTTTTGACATACCCTTTCAAAATCATCATATACTGTTCAATGGGGTACATCCATCTCTAATGTACAGGACCACATATTCGAATCTCTCTCACCAAATGAACCATAAAATGAACCATCATATCAAAAAAAATTGGCGGGAAGAACATTTCCAATTCACATAATATGACGGAAATTTCTCTTTCCATAGTTGGCAATTTTGTCGGGTCAATAACTTTGCTGCATATGGTTTTGAAGAAAAAAACAGATCTTCATTAATGTATAGAAGACATTCTTGGACAAAATGCAATGTAAAGCTATAAAAATTATATCTTGCATCAAAACATGGAAGTCATGTGATTTCAGAACCTTTAATTTTAAATCGCTCATTGACACGATTTTCTCGATATTTGGTTAATACCCTTCTGGAACCTTTACGTCATTCAAGAGGTTTTAAAACTGATATCTCTCCTTCCTGGAAATAGTGTAAGAAGCAGGAGGAAGAAATGTTTGTTTTCACCCTTCACTGGTGCCAACACTTCTCATATTCCCATCTCAACCATGTCCAATCTAGCCTTAATTACATCCTTCGTTTTTTTGGGTGAATTTTGCAACGTGTCGATGACACTATCACATACATTTTTTTCAATATGCATAACATCACGAAAAAGTCTGAAAAATAGACAATTCTAGTATGGTAATTCAAAAAAACTGATCTCTTTTTCAAAATATTTTTCATAAGGTTTTTCGAAAACGGTTTACCAAAAGTAGTGTTCAAATCTTTTACCTTCTCAAACAATTGATCACCTGTTAGTGGAGACGGTGTTGTACGTTCTTCTGAACTTCTGTTGAATGATGTCGTCCAAGATCGGTACTTATGTCGTCGGGGTAGAAATATTCAATTTCCTAAAAAATGGTTTTTAATGAATGTTTCAACCTAATTGACTGGGTACCTTGTTCGCAAACAGGACACCCTTGAGTTCCTTTAATGCTATATCCTGAAAAATTTCCATAATAAAGAAAGTCAGTTATCATCTTGTACAACATGGATTTCAATGTGAAATCTTCTTTTTTGTAAGCATCATACAACATAACACCTGAATCCCACAATATTTTCAAATCCTTGATCAATGGAGCCAAATAAACATCAATATCATTACCCGGTTGTTTTGGTCCTGATATAAGAATAGATAACATGATTTATTTTCGTTTCATGTATAACCACAGTGGTATGTTATTATTTACCAACATAACCGGCCATGTACTTTGACTCTTTCTTTAAAAAACAAAAGGATTCACCCCATCTATATATATTGCCAGACGAAGGTTTCTCAGATCATTTCCAAATTCAGGATACTCGTGATCAATTCTCTTCCACTAAGGAGAGTCTGCCGGGTGACATAGTTTCCCATCTTTAATTCTTGTATCTGCATGCCATGTCAATTTTCATGCAGTCTCCTCACTTCCATATTGGTGACTAAACCTTGGAATGATTGAAAAAGTACCATACAACTTTCGTAGGACTAGAATTATCTTTCTTGTATCGAGAACCACCACACTTTGGTCATTATTTAAGTGATTTGTGGTCCTTACGAAACAATATACAGTCATTCGGGAAGACATGTATTCTTTTAGAGATCATACCCATATGTCATAGCATTCGTTTCGAATTGTATGTTCGGCTTGGGAGTTCATTATCTTCTGGGATCATGTCATTCATGGGAGCAATTAGTTCTGTAAAACTGGTGTCACTCCACCTGTTTCCTGCTTTCAAATTATACAGCTTCAGTACGGCTGACAATGCTGTATATTTAGTGCAACCAACATACAATGGCATTTTTTCACAACTCTTAACTTCTCAAACAATTTTGGGAAATCATGAAGTTCATCTTCAACTGTCCTTGTCATTTCCTCAATACAATCTTAATCATCATTCACATATATAATCACACCCTCCATACGATTGTATTCATTGTTTACTCTTGTAATCATATCATATCTTCCATAAAATTTCGTGTTATCCGAGCCACTACCTACATTCATTTTTTCCCGTGTTTATTCCAACATGTATAGCTTCAATATATTCCGTGACAGATCAGGTGTACTTCCAACTCCTCTGGAATAATTTTTCTTGAAAAACAACATCGTAAACATGGACAAAGGATTTTAGAAGTGTCCCTAGCATGATCTCCTTTAAACTTTATAAACACTTTCATGCCATATTCATACTCTTTTGTCAACTGATTGGAATTCGTCCAATTTTTTTTCATATTCATCATCTTTATGGGTTCGATATCGAACTTTCCTAATATTATGATTTAATTAATCATGTATAATTGTTTGGGTTTTATAAAAAAACCATGGTACAAATGCCTCTACAATGAAATAGAGGAACCTACCGCAAAACATGTGAATGAACTTGAACTCTATCTATATAAGGGTGAATGTGCCCTATCTTTTTTATATCTCCATGGAGTACCTAAAACCTATACATGGAGGACTCTACACCAAAACATGGGGGAGTACCATACTCCATATATTCTCCAAACATCTCACTTGTCATGTGTCAACTCTCAAGCAGAGTGAAGATAATTAAAATATCCAAACCACATCGTGTGCAATTTCCAATGAATGAGGGAATCATTATATTTGGATATACATGAGAAGATACTTATAATGGGATACTCATACCTGAAATATTATCATCTAAGTGAAAAATAAATAATAATAATGAAATTAACATAGCACACAATTTTTTCAATGGATACACAATGTGTAGGGTTATCAGTAAAGGATGGTTGTATACTACCATTTCTAAACTCATGTGAAATCCACATACATGGTTTGTACAGTAGGTTGAACATCGTCTATGGATAAGATACCAGATTTAATCTGACATATTTCAAATTAATTCCAAGTTAGGCTTACAAGTACTGCCCGTTGCCTTTGAAAATACATGACATATAGAATAGCTTGAGCTAAAGGCATGTACTTTAGATACAAAATGAGTCACTTCACCAGTTATGCATCACATTTTTGTGGAATACACAGTGTGTAGTACTTACATGACCACTAGGGGTGTATATTCTATACACATCAAGATTATGTGGTATCTATACATGGTGTGAGTGATGTAAAACCCATATCATATGGTTCTACCATTATTTCATGGAATGTACATGGTTTAATGCTGAAGTATATATCTTGGAGATACATTGTGTGTGACCTACGTTCACATGACATGTAACATTTAAAATAAAACTTATTCCAATTTTGAGTCAGAAGACGAGTCATGTGGTGTTAATTTTGGAGATAACTATTGTCTTGCATTAAAATCTATATGAAATCCGTGTATGGTGAAGCACGTTCCATTTAACTAGACTACATACCATGTATTTTAAAAATATATATAATCTGAAAAACATCATCTTCACACCATAATGTGTCTCATAAAGTCCTCTAAAAGTGGTTTTTTAGGATTCAGTAGAATTGCACTACTAATAAAGTGGTGGTGCCATTGAAATGGGTAAAGTTTGGATTGATATTCAGTGGTGGATTAACAACAGCATGGAAAAAAATGGCATATCAATCATGCCAACAACTGCAACACCATACAAAAATACAATCGTGCTCACAATCGCAACACCATACAAACCAAACAATCACAATTTTAGATTTTACAAAGCATCCCTTATTCAATTTTGTTTGTTAATTCAGGGCTTATCACAGAAGTTTTATCATCCTTGGGTGTTCATTCATAAGTTGAGTATACGTGAATTACCAATTTTTATATTCAAATTTTCAACAAGAACCAACCAACATGCAATTCATTTAGTGAACAAACAAGGACCACTAACGGCCATGATTTTCAGTGGGGCGTTTAGCTCGTACAGTTCACATTATAACCATCAATATAAAATAGTAATAACATGCTAACAAGAGGAAACCAATGAGTAACAGGAGAAAACTCACCAAAAAAGTGTCGTTAAGAACACGGCAGAGGTGCGTTCGTGGAAGAGGAGAGGCGGACAATAGAGGAGATTTCCAACTAAAAATAAAACATAAAATAGGGGAAACTCAGGAGAATAAAATAATCTAAAACCGAGTACACCATTTACCACATCCCACAAACCCCAAGAACCCACTAAAATTGAATCCAACCCACACCATGGTTAAACCCACCTTAAGATAACAAGAAATTATAGAACCCACCA
Source organism: Viscum album (assembly GCA_963277665.1). Taxonomy (NCBI): domain Eukaryota; kingdom Viridiplantae; phylum Streptophyta; class Magnoliopsida; order Santalales; family Viscaceae; genus Viscum; species Viscum album. The sequence continues at coordinate 1,270,908,094 of OY728127.1, forward strand.
TCGATAGAACGACTTCAATAGACTTTTTAAAATATAAAAGATGAACATACAATGGGTAAGCCCTGACCAATAGGTCCTCCTTACTAGGTATAATCCCCAAGTTTATTCTAGATAGCATATCCCAAATGAGTAAGCCCTGGTCAATCCTCTGTTATAACACCTTTCATGACACATACATCCTAATCGCATGACTTTAAGCTTCGTGGTACAATCTTTTCAACACAACACGTGGTATCTTGCGAGTAAGATCATATCCCTATTCAAAATCAATTAGCCTACCCAAACATCTTGAAAAAAATTAGAGGGAATGCACATATTTCCAATGGGACACCCCTGGTACTCTTTTCCAATCTTAACATCACACCATGCCAAAACTCACCACACGATCACCAGTTACCCAACATTATTCCAAAACCAGAGGAATATACCCATGCTTCATTACCCTAAACCCGTCCATCTTGTTTCAATAGTCATGGTCACATTAAAACCATGATATAAATTAATAGGGTTAGGAATCCAAATGATCATGTCCCTCAACCTAGTCATAACACTAAAACTCAAGAATAGAGAGTGCATCCCTTATACAAATCCAAGGCATGACCATTCCTTCGCTATCAACTTGATAACACCTAATATGCATCAATCCCTCATGTCAAAGAATCTACCTTGGATTTATGTATTTTAGTTATTCATAACACCAATATAACCCCACTCAATAGTCTCCCCCAACCACCAAAACTCACTAACTCACTACCATCCTGAGTCACATGCTAACGACCACTGGGGTCTCACACAAACCCCTTACATCAATTGTTACACAATCCTTAGCCCATGGGTTCCACTCTTATCCCCACCTCAAAACACACATCATTCAGTGAACCAAACCAACCACTTACTATAGGTTCTCACACACCTTCTATCTAAAACAACCTAAAATACAAGGGTATCAACACCTGGGCTCTCACTCTTTCCCCAACTACCCAAACATAGGTTCAAATCACTTATAAAAAAACAATAAGTCATCATAATCATTCAAGAATCATCATTTCTAATTTATATTAACCCAAGAGAAGGAAAAATGCTCCTACACTGACCAAAAGTGGTGGAGGCAGCGGCAACGGCGGTTGCGACGATGGAGGCAGCGGTGGTCACGGCAGTAAAGGCAGTGGTGGTGGCGGCGGAGGACCAAAAACCAATGGTGCGGAGGCAGCGGCGGAGGAGAAAAACCCCATGGTGGCGGTGGAGGAGGAGGAAGAAGAGGAGGAGGAGGACCAGGAAGAGGAGGAAGATGAGGACATTGAAGAGGAGGAGAACGATGAGGAGAAGACACGATGGAAGAGGGTCCTGGATTAGCTTCCACGAAAGATTTAACACATGTGAGAGAGGAGGTCCTATTAGGGAAATTAAATAGAAACCGCCGGAACATTTATCATTTCTCATTTAAAGCGCTAATAAAGTTATGTTTTATCAACGCTATAATAAAAGCACTGATAAATTTATGTTTTATCAGTGCTTTTATTTTAGCACTGAAAAATATTATAATTTTATATAAATTAAGAATAAAAAATTTTATTAGCACTAAAATAAGCACTGATCAATGTACCCTTTTATCGGGGCTAAAAAAAGCACTAATAAAGGTTAGATTTATCAGTGCTTTTGACTAGCGCTGATAAAGGCATACCCCTTTATCAGCGCTTTCTGTTTGGCGCTGATAAAGGGCAGTTCTTCCCTTGCCTTGTTTTGTGGTAGTGATGTCACTAATTTGGGAGACACTCAACCAGTGTCATGAAACTATAAATACTTTATTGGGGAAATGGGATGCTCATGAAAAAATATCATTTGTTAGTTAATCACACGTAAAAAGTGGTATGGGACCTTCACCTAGTAATTTCCTTCCTATAGGTGCCAATAAACCGATCCCCTAAGAGAACTTGTTACATTACCTTTGGTTCACCTCTCAATACACTAGACACATAAAACTAGTAGTGAGGGTCTAAATATATACATGGGTATATGATATTAAAATTTTCAGAGTGAACCAATGGTTCAAATCATGGTAATCCATATCATGAAATAAAAAAAATGTCCATATATCATGAACAACATTCACAAACATGGAATTACAAATAAACCAGTATTGGATAAATGTCATTTCACGGTAATAGTAAGCTTCAAAGAGAAATAAAAATGAGACACTAAATAAAATCCCCAAAATTGGTCTTGAAAGCATGTATAGTCCCATCATCCTTGATCCATCCCCAATCGAAAATATATCTTATGACCATTGAACATATCATACCATTAAATAGTGAAGACTTTTTGGATACCATCGATGGCCTGAGTTGGGGGGTGATTAAATCTCATTTGGCCACCACAAACTATGCCTACAGAAATATTCAGTATAATACTTGTGTATATAGAAGTATTTTAAGAAAAAACCAAAAAAGAAAATAAAACAAGTTTCAATACAAAACAATATCCAATTTTACCACACCTACACTCAGGTTCAAAGTGACACTCAATCCTATCAAAACTAATTTCGAAAATTCAATTTCAATGAAACATAATTTATGGATTTAATTACATAATTTAGAAGGGTATTTGTTAATAAATTATACTTAAATAATTTTACATTGGATCATCAGTCTAGGTACCCATATGCTGGCTAAACCATAGGATATTAGTCTAATATTCCACCATTCAACCATGTAATGAATCAGTGCATCCTATAGAATAATTGTATTACAACATAAAGATGAGTAGCCTTAATCTAACATAAAAACCCATAGAAATTATTCATTTTTTTCTATGGTTTATTAGCGGTGACCATTTCGTCAACAATAACCACAATGATGAACCTTTAAATTTACCGATATTTTAATGGTCCGTAATGTTAAACACATTTATCCATGTTACCCATTGAAATCATTTATTAATTTATTCATATAAATCAACATATAAATATTCATTAAACCAAATAACTAAGTAAAAAGTTCATTTTTACCATTTAATACCTTATATCCCCACTATATAAGATTTAGAATACCCTATAGGTGACAATATGATCGGTCTCATAATCATCAAAAAACTATACATGTTTTTTTACTGGTCTCATAGTTTAACTGAAGGTCAAATTCAATTTTATAATTTAAAAAAACTAATATGTGTATTGTTAGTTCATTGGAATGATTGTGTATAGATGAATAAAATCATTACTATAACAAAAAAACTTGTAGACCCACTACATCAAGAATGTAGACATCAAATCGTCCAACCACGACCTATGATTCATGAAAACAAGGTAAAACCAAGTAATATAATATTCGCAAAGGAAATGGGTATCATATGTTTCAAAAAAAGGATAAAGAAAAAAACCATGATTCTAAAAAAAATATAAATAAAAGGATTCATATAATTTCCTGGGGATTTGGTTTTCACTAAATGACCATTCAAATGGATAAGAATCAAAGGAGGTTAATCATTGGAATAAAAGGGATTGTTTTATTTACATAAAATACTGATATTGGTGATATGAGAAAGAAAATATGTTTATATAATATTGGGAACATATGGAGAAATCATTAAATGTCTAAGTCTCATTATAATGAAATTTGTGTGCTACGCATGTGATATCCTCTATCCAAAGGATGAATGGGTCTCACATTTGTCAAGGGAAGCATCATGGGTTGGAAAACAAAGTTGAGTCCATGGGCTTTGTAACGTCCTGGTTCTGGAAGCCGCCCAGAGGTGCCCCATACCCGGTTGGTCACATGGCCTCAAGCGCATTTCCTTAAATGCCATAGGATGTTGACTAGAAGCGAGGGCCTTGGGTGTGATAGTGGGGAAACTATGCCTTCATTGGAAGAGTAACAAATTAGAAGAGAAAAAATACACAATAGCGGAAGCAGTAAATACCAAAAATAGTAACAGAAAAAAATGGAATAAAAAACAACTGAAGCCCATATATAAATGATGAATGATACATATGTCTATGAAAGCATCCAAACAAATCACGATGCTGGAATAAAACAGTACTAAACCCAAGAACAAAATAAATCAAGTAAACAACTCCTCAGTATCGCAAGACATACCTTGGTCTCATGCTCTCTAGCTCTACAGAAAAATCAAGTACGTGAACTAGAAGTGTGCTTTCCCTTGTCTATAACTGCATCAATATAATCTATTTGGGCCCAAAATAATGACCCAAATATGGTGTGAGAATAAATCCCAATATTCAACAACTATGAGATCTATGCCTAACAGTCAGTGAATATATGGCAGGTAAATGTATAGAAAACAGTAACACGAAAGTACTCACAAGTAAACAGTCCACAGTTTCAATATCAAGAAACCACTAAGCAAGAAGATAAACACTAACAGGTAACCCTCTGGGAAGTACCCACAGCCTATCCCCTCTAGTCCTACCTAGCAACACAATAAAGCATCTAACACAAAGGTAACCCTCTAGGAAGTACTCATAGCCCATCCCCTTTGGTCCTACCTAACAAGTACAAGAAACTATCTAGGTAGTACACTCATTCTAACCCCTCTGGTTCAGCTTAAGCATAGACTCTCTAAGGAAGCACTCACTATCAATTCCCCCTATAGTCTCGTATCATAAAAAAAGGTTCTCTAGGGAATCACTTATGTCACATTCCCTATGTGTCTCGCGTCGAGGAACTACAAACTCTTTTAGGAAGCACTCAACGTCAATTCCCCCTCTGGTCTATCATCGTAATAAGAAAAGACACTCAGGAGAAGTGCTTACATCCATTCTCCCTATGGTCTATACATCAGGTTCACATAGACCTATGTAAGTCAAGAAAGTATGGAATCATGCATCAGTCATAGTAAACCTCAATAACTACTTCGCTAGAAATATACAGGATCTCAGTGTGTCAGAACAATAGTCACACCATCCTATAACAAGGAATGGAAAGTAAAAAAGAAGCCTAACATACAAAATAGACCCAACGGTCGAAATAGGAAAACATGCATGGAAAAACACTACTAAAGCATATAAATTTAACCCTATTAACATTCAATAATCTCTACTCAAGTATACAAGAAAAGAAGGTAAAAAATAGGGCTAAAACGATAAATGCGCAATACCCCGTTCATGGGTATTCGGAAAACATTCACATAAAACTCAAAGACTTTCAACAGAAAGGCATAAACCACCTACCTTGGCATTGGGAGATCAATATACTTGAACATCAAGACTTTAATCACTTTATAATGCCGAAGATCTACAAAAACATCTATAATTTTCAATAGAGGATAACCTGAGAAAGAGAAGGAATCATGAAACGAGGATCAAGAAGAAGATAGAGAATCTCGAGGCGATCCCAACACAATCGATGGTGGTCAAATCGGAGATCAAACGGAGGCTCAGGGGCTCAGAGAAGGATTTCAGTCATACGGGTTCTCTCAGACGAATGAGACATAGAAGAAGGGTGTTCTATCTTTCAGATACGACCATGGTGAATTTAATAAAAAAAATTACAGGGCATGTACTTTTTAAGTACATGGTGTGTACTTTCCGTTTCTGTACCCTGCATTAGGTGGCCTATAGATCACCTCCACATGGACGTGTGTATGGCCGCTACACAGCCAGCACATGGCTACCCACGATAACCGAGTACACGGCGTGTACTCAGAAAGTACACGGTGTGTACTCAGAAAGTACAGGGCATGTACTTAGAAAGTACATTGCGTGTACTCAGAATGTACATGGTGTGTACTTCGAAAATTTCCAGAAATTCCCTTTTCTCTCAAAAACGACGATAAGAAAGATACATACCTGAAAAGAAGGTCCGGCTTCTTACAAACTTCCCACCTTAAATAAATTCATCCTCAATTTTCCCTAGCAAGGCAGAGTAGAAGAAGAAACCCCGAACATCTTCATCCACTATGATCGTACATCTTCCTCCCTCTCCCAAGTATCTTCTTACACTCGCTCGTGCTGCCAAAGAACCCATACTAGAGGAACAGACCGGCCACAGAAAACCATCATACTTTGATCCACAATCCAGATAGGATGATCCTTAAAGGATGCATCCACTTCTAAATCATCCTCCTCGGGTTGGAAGATGTGAGATGAGTCTGATAAGTAATGTCGAAGCTAAGAAACATGGAAGACGTCATTCATACCCCGATACCTCATAGGTAACTACAACTGAAAGGCAACCATCCCAACTCTCTCCAACACCTCAAACAGCCCGATGTACCCAGGTGAAAGCTTACCCCATCTCCTAATCCTATTGTGTCACAACCTCGCTATGACATGCAGTAAAACTTGATCCCCGACATCGAACTCCATAGGTCATTTCTGCTAATCAGCATAATAATTATGTCGAGACTGTGCAGTAGCCATCCTCTTCCGAATCAACTCAATCTACAATGTGGTCTCCTGGACAAGACGAGGTCCCAGCAAAGCTACCTCTCCTGCCTCCATCAAACATAAGGATGATCGATATGGCCTACCGTACAAAGCGTCATAAGGTTCCATCTGAATAGTTGCTCGAAAATTATTTTTGTAGGAAAAATATACAATAGGTATGTGCTTCTACTAAGAAACTAAAAAATATAGAATTCATGCTCGGAGCATGTACTCTTGTACCTGAATCATATGCTCAGACTGGACGTCTGTCTGAGGGTGGTAAGCTATACTCAAAAGCACTTGGGTTCCCAAAGCTTTCGGTATCCCTTTATAGACCCGAGAAGTAAAACGTGCATCCCTGTCTGAAACAATGGAGTGTGGAACACCATGTAGACGTACAATCTCCCAGATGTACAATCATCCCATATCTTCAACACTGAATGTCTCCTTGATCAGAAAAAAGTGAGAAACCTTCATGAGTCTGTCAATGAAAACCCAAATAGCATTATTCCCTCGAGTCAAACATGGAAACCCTGTCACGAAATCCATCATGACATCATTCCACTTCCACTCGGGAATGGGTAACGGCTGCAAAACCCCTTCTGGTCGCTGATGCTACGCTTTCACCCGTTGACAGGTGGAACACTTCATGACAAAACCAGAAACATATCTCTTCATACCTGGACACCAATACTGACGGTGTAGATCACGATACATCTTGGTGACACCAGGATGAATTTCCCAAACTGAGGAATGAAAATCCTACATCAACTCCTCACATATGTCTGCTGGCACACATAAGCGCCCATGGAAATGTGAGATCTCTTACTCACCTATTGTACATCCCATGATAGGATCCTCTCTTGACACGCTCTCCCATAGGACTTGGCCTTCTAAATATTATAGATTACTCATTCACACTCGATCAAGAAGATTATGGGTAACAGAAACAGAAGATAGAAATTTCTTCCCTTGTCTATTGTGCACCTCCAAATGCATCTCAGAGAACCGAGCCATAAGCTGCCATTCACTGTTGCCCTCCTGAACTGCCTATATTTTAGTCCTCCTTCTTAGTGCATCAGCCAATGTGTTGCCTTTCCCAAGTGTATAGGAAATCTTGAAGTAAAAATACTGAAGGTACTCGACCCACCTTCACTATCTCAAATTCAGATCATGTTGAGTGAAGATATAATTGAGACTTTTTTGGTCAGTGAAAACCACAAAATGATCTCCTAGAAGATAATGTCTCTAACAGTGTAAGGCATGAACAACAGCAGCCAACTCGAGATTGTGTGTTGGGTAATTCCTCTCATGTGGTGGAAACTTCCAAGACCGTACGCAACAACTCCTTCCCCCTACACAAGCACAGCTCCTAGCCCGATACCTGAAGCATCAAAATAAACATTATAACTATTTCATAGATATAGGAAGACTAGTATCGGTGCTGAATTCAACCTCCCATTCCGCTCCTAAAAGGATAACTCGTAAGAATCTAACCACAAGAACTTTTCACCCTTCTTAGTCAGAACTGTCAGTGGTGCTACAAAGCATGAAATGTCTTGTATGAAGCGTCTGTAATATCAAGCCTACCCCAGAAAACTTTTCACCTCAAATACATTCTTCGTCTGCTCCCAAGAAACTACTTCCCTCACTTTCTCTGGGCCGACTGATACTCCTGTCTCTGAGACAACATGACCCAAGAAGTGAATATGATCCATCCAAAAGTGTCACTTTGAGAGCATAGAATATAACTGATGGTCTCTTAGTGTGATCAGTACGATCTCAAGATGGGTGGCATGGTCATGTCGAGTGTGATATTAAAATAATATATCATCCATGAAGACTACCATAAAATAATCCAGATATTGGTGGAACACACGTTTCATCATAGCCATGAAAACTACTGGCTCATTTGTGAGTCTGAGAAGCATGACCAAGTACTCATATAGACCATATCTGCTCCAAAAGGCTATAAGTGGTATGTATGATGGTATAACGTACAAATGATGATATCCGGATCTCAAGTCAATCTTCGAGAAAACTCGTGATCCTGGAAATTGATCAAAAAGATAATCAATTCTTAGTAAGGGATATCAGTTCATAACCATCAACTGGTTCAGTTTATGATAATCCACGTAGAGTCTGCGGGTACCATATTCCTTCTTTTGGAAAAGGACTGGTGAACCCCAGGGAGAAATACTGGGTCGGATAAAACCCTTGGCTTGTAACTCCTCTAACTGCCTCTTGAGCTCCTACAATTCTGGCGTAGCCATCTTATATAGAGGAATGGACACTGGTGCCACTCCTAGAATGATCTTAATAGAAAATTCTAACTCACACTCTAGAGGAAAACCTGAAAAGTCCTCTGGAAAGACATCTATGAAACGACTAACCAGTGGAGGGAAATCCTTCTGACATGTTCTCTAGTCATCCATATATAAACTCACAATCTGGGATTTCACTCCACCTCTCCCACGATACTCGAGTCCCTTTCTACTCTCCTAGGCATCCCATTCTCCCTTATGAAGAAAATATCCACCCTATGGTGATATAAAACTCACCCTACGGTGATAACAGGTGAATACTACCTAGAAGGAAACTATCCAATCAATTCGGAGAATAAAATAATATCCTATCATCTCTAGGATATAGATATCCCATAAGAAGTGACACCCACCAACCTCTGGAGGGAACTCCTTGCACTGACGTACGTTCTAGTCTCCAATGTAGTGTTTAGTGTCAAAATATCAGTAGAAAAAAAGATACAAATCTCTAGCCTCTCCACGACAACAAAAGATATAAAGATATGGTAATCCCTTGTATCAAAAAGAGAAGAAGCTAAAACTGAGGCTACAAAGATCATACCTCGAACTGTAGAGGGTATGTGATCCTGCTTTTACTGGGTCTTCTCCACTACAAATTTCTGACCTGTACCGCAGCCCTGTGACCCTACCTTACCACTCTGATCTGATCCGCCATGCTGTTGCTAAACGACCAGTGACTAACCACTATGTCCATGACCTCCAACTTGTCCTAAATGGACAGAAGAACTCCAGTTCCTAGACTGGTGGGAAATTGGTGGTGTTACTCCTGAACGTGGAGCCATAGAAGAACCCATGTCACCACCTGCTAGTAAATATATCTAAAAGAAGTGCTGAAGGTGACCCATCTTGCCACATTATTGGAACTCTACTAGGTCTTTCGGGAAATGTGTCCTTGTATGACCTTTCTTTACACACTTGTAGCACACCACTTGGCTACCTGAAGATGTTTTTCGCCTCTTCGGATCACCGTGCGAAGACTCCATGCAGCGCTTCCTACTATCAGTAGGAGGAACACTAACTCCAGGTGTCGATCCACCCAGGATCACAACTCCAAAATCCCTCATATTTCACTCTGTGATCAGCACTTGGTTGTCTATAGAAGTGATGGGATTCAACCGGATGATGTTCACCTGTGTTGTATGTCGTGCCTACGACCATCCTTGAACTTCCTTGCCAGGATTAACTGATAACCTCCTGAAATAGGCATGAAGCACTACAGCTTGGTAAAGAGGGAGGAATACTCCATGACCGAAAGAGTTCCCTGCTCTAGACTCATAAACTCTCAGGCTCGATCATCCCTCAGGGAATTTGGATAGAAGTAGTCACAGAAGATGCGCTGAAACTCATCCCAGGCCATAACCTGCTGGCGTCCTACCTGTGAGATCACATCCCACCACCTCTTGGAGGATTCCCAAAGAATATATGTACCGAGCTTGAGCCTCCTCTCTGGAGGAATCTCCACATGCTCAAAGATCGTCAGCATGGCCTCTAGCCATGACTTTGCAACCTGAGGTCCTCCTTCCCCATAGAAGGTGGGAGGATTTAGCTGCTGGAAAAACTTAGTCAAATCTGCCATCGATGGGGCAGAAGGCGATGCTCCCTGGAAGGTCAGCATCATCCTCATAAAGCCTTCCCTGAACTTTTCATCAACCCCAGTATTAGGTATAACTTCTGGTGCTAAGATTGGAACAACAGGAGGATCTGCCGGAAGTCCCTGATCATCCATATCTGGTGTCTGATCACTGCCTGGAAAATGGCGTACAGTCGGAGGACGTCTTGGTGGCGTGAATATTCAATGTCAAGTGCACACCTTATATCAATATTATCAAGGCCTGAAAACTAGAAGTGCAAGAAGGCAAAAAGGAGGAAAAAGTGTTCATGTTTTACAAAACATGACTACACAGTGTGTATAATTCCTACACAGTGTGTTCCCTTAAGCCATTCACATGGGCGTGTACTTCTACCAAAACTAGTCGTGTAACACCCAAAATACACGACGTGTTTTCCTAACACACGACATGTACTTGAATCCTCTTCCCCTAACTGATTCGTTATAAATGGCTAAGCCACACATCTATCCTAAGACATGATTACACGACGTGTCCAAGATAGACACGTCTAGTACTAGACAAGCATCACATGGCCCGTGTTGTTAGTGACACGGCCTAACACACGGCTCACACTACATGGTGTGTTCCAGATGGACACAGCGTGTACGAGAAAGGATAACAATGACCCATTTTGTTCATGACATGGTCGGGTACCTAGGTTAGACTATACGACGTGTTCAAACGGTACACAACATGTATTAGATAAGACTCGGCCAACCTGTGTTGTTAGTGACATGGGTGGGAACAGGGTCGACACAACACAATGCGTATGGATGGTACACAGTGTTTTCACCCCAGGTCTTCCCTATCATGTGTCCCTGCCCACACTTCCTAAGACATGGCTAGAGACTACACAGCGTGTACATACGGTACATGGTGTGTACTTAAGAAAAATAGTTTCTTCCCGAATAGAAGGACACATGGAATGTAGTCAAAACTACACGTCCTATATTCTGTGTTTTTTCGTGACAATAAGCCTCAGAAACTACTCTGGAGCCCATAAAAATACTCAAACGAACATTGAAGTGCCAAATTCCATTCTGGGAGGGCCCATACACCCCTTGAATCAATGCTTGGAATCTATACATGTTATAAACAAGGTAACAAGTCAATGATCCACCATATTCCGGTCCATGAGGGCCCATAACTCCTTAAGAGCCAAATATTGGCATCTATTCAACAAAACCTTATAAATACAATACCCATTCAATCAGAAGGTATTTTATCAAGGCATATATCACAACAATATGCATGTATAGCACAACATCTATCACAACAACATGTAATCGCTAAGGCACCCTAAATGGCATCGAAAAAATGCATGACATGTGATTTCTAGAAAGTTCCTATATGATGAATGATGTGGAATACCCCCATATCATCGGGTTGCAACAGAAATAGAACCTTAATATAATCAACATTAATAGTACGAAATATGTTATTCACCCATTGTTTGAAATCAGATCAACCGTAAACTTGAAAAACCAGAAAATTGCAATAAACGAGGTAGATTGGATTTTCCCTGTACATAGGTTAGCTACTCCTGGGCACAACTTATTACCAAGTACCTATTCCATCCTATCCAAGACTATAGTCTCCAAAAATTATGTCAAGAATGTAAAGGAAACTCCTCTGATACCACTTGGTAACATCCCGGTTCCGGAAGCTGCCCAGAGGCGCCCCATACCCGGTTTGTCACATGGACTCAAGCGCACTTCCTCGAACGCCAGAGGATTCTGACTAGAAGCAAGGGCCTTGGGTGTGATAGTGGGGAAACTATTACCTCATTGGAAGATTAATATAGTGGAAGATAATAATGACACAATTGCGAAAGCATTTAATACAAACAACGGTAAGAATGGTAAACTGGAATAACAAACAACTGGAGCACATATATAAATGATGCGTGATACATATGTCTAGGAAAGCAGCCAAACAAATCCCAATGATGGAATACAATAGTACTAAACCCAAGTACAAAAGTCAGAAATTAAAAATCTATTCAGTATCGAAAGCCATAACGTGGTCTCATTCTCTCTAGCTCCACATCAAATCAAGTACCTGAAGTAGAAGGGCACTTTCCCTTCTCTATCCCTACAATAATATAATCTTTTTGGACCCAAAGGTCATGGCCCAAACATCATTTGAGACTAGATCCTAGTAGGAAACCACCATATATTTGTGTCTAACAGTTAGTGAATATATGGGAGGTAAAATAATAGAAAACGGTAACAGGAAAGTACTCAAAAGTAACCAATACCCTGTTTCAATATCAAGCAACAACTAACCAAGAAGATTAACACAAATAGATAACCCTATGGGAAGTACCCATAGCCTATCCCCTATGGTTATACCTAGAAACACAATCTTGCAGCTAACAAAAAGGTAACCCTCTGGGAAGTACTCACAGTGCATCCCCTCTGGTCCTACCTAACAAATACAATCAACCCTCTAGGAAGTACACTCAGTCTAACCCATTTGGTTTAGCTTAAGCATAGACTCTCTAAGGAAGCACTCACCGTTAATTCCCCCTATAGTCTCGTATCATAAATAAAGGTTCTCTATCGAAGCACTTACATCACATTCCCTCTGTGGCCCGCGTTGAGGGACTACAGACTCTCTGAGGAAGCACTCAATGTTAATTCCCCATGTGGTCTCGCTTCGTAATAAGAAAAGACACTCTGGAGAAGCGCTTACGTCCATTATCCCTATAGTCTATACATCAGGTTCAAACAGCCCTATATAAGTCAATAAAGTATGGAAGCACGCATCGGCCAATTTAAACCTAAATAACTACTTGGATAGAAATCTACAGCATATCAGCATGTCAGAATAATAGTCACACCATCCTACAACTAGGAATGGAAATTAAACAGCAGCCTAATAGGCTATCTAGACCCAACGGTCAAAACATGCAAACAAGAATGGGAATACACTTCCAAATCATAGAAATTTAACCCTATTGACATTAAAAAATCTCTACTCAATCATACAAGAAAAGGATGCAAACAACAGGGCTAAAACGGTAATCGTGCAATACCTCGTTCATGGGTATTGGGAAAATTTTCACATAAAACTCAAAGATATTCAACAAAATGGAACAAACCACATACCTCAGTGTTGGGAGATCAATATACTTGAACCTCAAGTCTTGAATCGCCTTAGAATGATTAAGATCTACAAAAACATATAAAACATTCAATATAGGATAACTTGATAAAGAGAAGGAATCAGGAAACGAGGCTCAAACAGAAGAGAGAGCTTAGAAAGGTGATCCCAACGCAATCAACAGTGTTTGAATCAGAGATCTAACAGAGTCTCTGGGGCTCAAAGAAGGATCACAGTCATACGGGTTCTCTCAGATGAACGAGACCAAGAAGAAGGGTGTTTTTTCCATCAGACGCGTCCCCGATGCGTTTAATGAAAAAAAAGTACATGGCGTGTAATTTTGAAGTACAATACGTGTACTTTCTATTTCCATTCCCTGCATTAGGAAGCCTCCAGGTCACCCCCACATAGATGTGTGCATGTCCTCTACACAGACAGCACATGACTACCTGCGGTAACCGAGTACACGGTGTGTACTGAGAAAGTAAATGGCGTGTACTTCGAAAATTTCCAAAAATTCCCTTTTCTATCAAAAACGATCCGAAGAAAGTTTCATACCTAAAAAGATGGTATGGGTTCTTACATGGTTATATTTCAACATGTTCTCATGGTTTATAGATTCCCCTTCTATAGTTTATAGACCATGTATCATCCTTTTCTAGGGAGCATTGTCCTACCGCCCCATTAGTACTAATCAATTTCCAACTGGGTTCGATGCCATGTATATACCACATTATTTATTTTTTGGTATCTAAAACAAATAGGAAACTCCCAATACCTATGATACCCTTGGGAATAATTCAATAAATAATTTTCAATGGGTTTAATTTACAATATAAAACATTAGATACCTTGTAAAAAGGGTGGTATCTTATAACCTCCCACCATATGAAAGTTGTTCATCAATCTTTTATCCCAAGCTTCATAAAGGGTTTATGAAAAAATTATCAATTTATTTGGATCACTAATTATCCTCCCTTTACCATGTTCCCTATAGAACGTGGCCATGATTCAACAATACTTAAACAAAATGCAATGTCTAACCACCCAATATTTTTCCCACTATGATCCAAAACATTAATTGGATGATCCTCAAATAACACATTATCTATAATCTCAACATCATCAATATCAAAAATATTAGGTGGGTTAGGATGATACTTCCATTGATATGTCAATTGAAAATAATTGTAGATAAAACTATACCACTATGGAAGGAAAAACTGATATGTTACATGTGTCATCCTATCTACTATATCAAATGGCCCAACATACCTAGACATCAGCTTACCCAGTTTTCAAATACCATGTGGTCAAAATCAAGGTGAATTTCAAAGGAACACATTTTCATGAACTATAAATTTATATGGATGATAAATTCAGTCATCATATGTCTTTTTTCTACTATAGAACATAGGAAAAAAATTCAAATATACAGAAAATGATCCAAAAAATATTACATGAGAAACTATCCCAATAAATATAATTATCCTACTTCCAATAAACAAAATGGTGGTCTACAATCTATACCATAGGTGGAATCATATTTTTTTACCTGAACAGATTCGTGATATATTTTGTTATAGGTGATCTCAAGAATATATAGGTGCTTCTCCCATGTTTTTCCATAATCTAGTGAGTTCCCTTTTGACGTGTCCCCTAAAACCAAGATACACCATTCCAATTCCCTATATATGTGGGAGGAAATATAAATACTAATTTAGTACCAAGAACCTTCAACAAGCCTTTATAGATGCATTATGTGAAACATAGATCACATATTGAAACTATACATTGTTGAACCCCATGGAAAAAACACTATCTCTAAAATTTACATGTCACCCAACTTATCAATGTTTAATATATCCCTGGTATTTATTAAATGGACCACTTTTTTCAAAAATTACAAAATCAAACATATCACATCATTCTTTTGATGATTCAATGTTATTACCACTAAAAAATATATCATTACAACTTCCCACTAATATTTGCAAAAGGGATTTGACTATAGGAAAAAATCACGTCACTGATTCTCAGCATTATCATACTAGTTGATGTAGCTTCACATTACAATAACAATGATAACCTTCCTCATTCCCATCCACATATTTTAATAAGGTCACTAAATATTTTCGTCAAGCCATGGTGCACCACCCACTTTGAGGAATGATACGCATTCATTATCTCACCGCACCTATAAGTAGGAATAATCACAAACATAAGAACATGGATGACATCATCATCATCTATGATCCAGTCAAGATGCATGTCCATAACTTCAAAGATGTCCCTAAATGATAGAAACTTTGGATCTACATAAGACCTTCCCTTGACCCATCTCAGAAGAGAGGGATCAACTGAAAAGTAAAACAAGGCTATCTACTCATGCTCCTACTAAACACACATATATATATATCCCACTGTACAAGGATATCATTTTCAACATAGAACTAGACACATGGACCAACTGAGTCTATGTCTTCTTTCTTAAAGTATCATAATCATTTTTTTCCTTACATACCATATGAGCTATCTCGAATCCAAATGATTTTCGGGTACTCAACACATTTCCTCTATTGAATATTTAAATCACCCTATGAAATGATGCATTTGAGGATTTGATAACAAGTATAAAAAATAAACATCTTCCCTAGATGGTAAAGCAGTAGATACATCAAGGAATAAACCACTACATTTAACTCATGATCATGCATATTGTAGTTCTATTCATGTGTCCTCAACATTCATGATCCATATTCCATGAATCAATATCATGTTATCAACACTTCCCCAATCTGGATACCAAATTACTAAAAAGACTATACTCTCCACCTGGGCTGGGTAAGATCATAATTACTATTTTTTTCAAATTCCTCCTTGACTCTAGGAAAACATTCTCACATGTTTCAAACATCTAAAACATAAAACCCTTCTTGGTTAGTCCTGATGGATCTGATTAAAAGTGAGAAATTTATTTAATGATCCTTTCTTAGTATCCTTAAAAAATTCAGATATCAAAAAATCACTTCAGCTTCTCCCATGAAACCACAGATTGAACCTTCATCGGATCTGCTGACACACCTTCCACCAAAATGATGTGACCCATGAAATTTATTTTTTCAGTTCAAATGATATACTCAGGTATCATGGAATAAATATGATCCTATAAGAGAATACAAAGGTGATTTTAATATGTTTCGAATAATATTCATGATTATGGGGGTAAAGAAATATGAAATCAATGAAGAAAAACACAACATATCTAGATATGTTTGAAGGAACATTTGAAACATATCAATGGATATTTAAGGATAATTTATTATCCTAAATGGAATAAAAAAATATCCAATCCATAAATGTTATGAAATTAGTCCATGGTATTTTAGAGGGTATTACCCTAAACTGATTATACACTCATATAAAATTGACTATAATGAATAGAGAACCACTTAAACTAGTGAAAAAAAACATTGATACATTAAATAGGTTACCAGTTCTAATAGTCATCTTGTTCAATTTCCGATAATGAACACACAAAAAGATATTTCTATCATTCTTCATGGAAAATGAGACTGTAAATCCAAAA
This sequence comes from Viscum album, assembly GCA_963277665.1. Taxonomy (NCBI): domain Eukaryota; kingdom Viridiplantae; phylum Streptophyta; class Magnoliopsida; order Santalales; family Viscaceae; genus Viscum; species Viscum album. The sequence goes on from OY728127.1 coordinate 1,270,925,107, forward strand.
TGTAATGTTTTTGGATAGATAAACCCTTTATCCTGTAAATCCACATGTTGAGACATACAGTACTGAAGCTCTACTGTATCCATTATATATAGGAGAATTAAAACCTGCTCAACTCTTGGAAGAATTTCTGTTATAAACTCAACATCCCTCTTGGGTGGAATAACTAAAAACACCATAGGAAACACATACTTATAAAAAATCCACTATAGAATGAATCCACCCGGATTCACTCTATATTAATCAATAACATGAATCAACACATGGGTTGTGATTTAACAAAACTAAAAAAAATTCCCAGGTATAGCCCACCTAGATATCCCCCTCTCAATATTGAACAAAAATTAAACCCTAAAAATTGAGAAAGACGCTTTCCTATGGAATCAATGAATGTGATATTGATAAGAAATCAAGTTTTTTACTACTACCAAGTCAATACATAACATCTCAAGTATTATAAAGTCCTATGTGAGATAGTACAAACAAATGTAATGGATATGCTCTTTGAAATTTTAGACACCCTTTATTAGAACCCTAAATGGTGGGTCTATCAATAAATTCCCAAACATATACTCCAAATCTAGGTAAAACCCATTATCAAACCTGAAAAATATAGAATAATTCAAGGAAATTTTATTAAAAATCAATAGTAAGAGTGGAGTCAATATGAATCTCACCTGAAATGGCCAATTGTCTAGCACCACAACACTAGGTTATAGGATGAACTGCATATAGCTAACATGTCCATATAAAATTTGATTCTATCTGAGTCCCATAAAATTCAGTGATATGAGGATCTTGATGCTCATTTCTAGAATCACCTCATATTCTAATATTTCCAGTTTGGCATTTAGAAATCCAAATTCCGTAAATACATGGGGAAACACATCCCCCTTTATTTATATGTGTTGACCTAGTTTCTCTATCACATGTCAACTACCAAGGGTTCTTGAAAACCCCTATACTTGAACAATCCTTCAAAAATAAATACACCCCACTGATGGTTGAAGAAAAAAACCAAACATGTGACATATTGTACCACACTGATATATGAACACCTAATCACTACTCTAAGAGATTGATCCTTTTCAGGGATACTCTACTTGCCATCAACTTAGTGAATTTTCTCTTCATGATGCCCCATACTACCATAGGAATCACTATGATATCATCCAATGGAAACCAAATAGCCACCACTTGAGGCCTCATTCAGGTCCCCATCATAAATGGGACCTTGATTAACTACATCACAAAACATCATCAAACAATATCTTTTCACATGCGAGTGGATCTCACATCTAATCCCATCCTAAAAACATCTTGAGGCCAATGTATCATATCCAAATAGGGTAAAAAAATGATTTATATTGATGAAGTAGGAAATATAATCCATCACTAACATATTATCCTTATTGAAGTCCATAAACCATGTAGCTGTCTCCTTCCTAATGGTATCTTATCAGAAAATATGCATGAACACTTCCTAAAGACTCGCCAATCAATATTCAATAACTTCTAAACCATGAACCAAATATACCACCAACAATTTGGTAGTACAAACAATATACGAGGTTTCCATTTGACCATACTATCTTGTGGATTCCTCAAAGGGTCATTAAGAATCTAGATAATCTCAATCTAGAATCCAGTTACACCAGTTTCACCCTCTTTGGTGGTCTTCATAGGATGTTTTAGATGGGGCTCTAAAGTTGTGTAAAACATACATGGTTCTTCATTAAATTGTTCTTTTTTAATAAACTATATATAATGTGTGACAATATCATGAAACTTCTACCATTATCACACATACCTAGTGGGAATTATTATCTAACTACAAGAGGTGTATTCTTCTAAATTCACTCATGTCACACTAATAGTAATGTAATTATAGTGGATACTCTATAAAATTAGAAACACATGTTCCACAACACGAATTGTTTTTTCCATAGTCACAAAATGGGAGGATCACAATTATCCATAACAAAATAATCTGTAAAAATACAATCCCTACATATACAAACACAACACTATAACAACCCCCCAACCATCCCTATCTAGGGTTGTGCCAAACAAGGGGTAAACTAAACATCAAATTTCCATAAATAACATTAAGAACCATTTTAACATCATTATATTTCTTAATAGTTGAAAAATACTCATTAGGCAATGTTTATCAATCTAAATTTAACATCAATTGAATTGATAATTTTTACAATATTTATTAGGAACAAATTATTTTAAGTGAAAAATTAAACAAAAAATCACTTTATTTCCAATAATATACATTCTCTTCCATGTGGGCCTAATATGATTTATGTCATAATTTTTTTAATGGCTAAAATGATGCATGAATTCACAATCAAGTGCCATGTTAACCCATTATTAAAACATCAATATAAATAACATCACACATAAATTGATTAAATAAAGGAGAAATAACATTTAAACTATAATAAGTGAACAACAAGAAAAACCATATAGTCCATGGTATATGGGTTTCCCCCAAATATTGTTTTTCGAATCCCATGAATAAGATCTTTAAAAATACCTAATATATCCTAGTGTCCTTTATAAAATCCCCATATAATAAATCCTTAGAATAGAAAATCCCATATTATTAAACATTTTAACACCCTTTACAGTGTTCCATAAAACATGCTCCCAATGCCTATTCATTACATGACCACGGAAACACCTCCCTATATTCTAGAGTCCACTAAAAAAATGAGTCTAAAGTGATACAAGGGGAGATTATAACCTCATTATTACTGTAAAATAATAATATTAATCAAAGTAAACAATGTACTGAAATAATAAACAATGAGCATACAATAAGGACTACATTCCAAAACTAAGAAGTTCCAAATAACCCAACACAAAAAAACATTTCTTGTTATGTTTGTCTAAATTTCAATAGACGAAGAAAAATATGACTCTAAATATGATCCCAAAAATTGGTCCTGAAATTATATTTTATCTCTTCATCCATGTTGTATACCAAATCAACCATCTACTATTGGTCCCTTACCATTATCAGAACCTAGAGACATGAATTATTCTCATCTACCATCAATGTCCTGATCAAGGTCTGAATACAACTATTTATTACACAACCAATGGTGTGTAACAAAATATCTACTCAAATAATATTGTAAGTAGTATTATTTTAAAAATATTAAAACATAGTAAATAAAATATTTTCATCTTTAAATATCATCTAATTTAACAAAAACATTCCTTGGGTACCAAGGGACAGACAAACTTATTAAATCTTATTCATCTCATGAAGTCATAGTTACAATAATTTATTTAATTAATTATTTATTTATTAGGGGTTTTATTTAATCAATTCCATTGAAATCATTTTACCATGGTGAATCTGTCCATGTATCCATTCCATGTCCAAATAATTGTAACATGGAGGATTTTTCCAAAATGCAACCATTTAATGCATAAATGGGGCCTAGAGAATTTGTTTTTCTTAACACAATGAAAAAGAAGCATTAGTAAAAAATAAAAACCAATAAATTATTCATATCATTCCATGGATTATCATCGATGACCTTTTCATTAACGATAACAACAGGGGACCACCTTTTCCATTACCAATATTTCTATAGTCCAGGATGTTCTATATATTTAACCCCAATACACAATTCAATTTTTTCTTCATTTATTAATATTACTCAACATCTAAATGATATTAATCCATTTATAATATTAAACATTCCCATTATATATTTTCAATATCACATCACCTTTATTAAGGAATTGAATCATCCCATGGATGGCCATTGGCCAGGTATTGTTATCATCAACAGACGTGATGGGGGTCCATGATGTGTCTCGCAATTCTAATAATGGTGAAATTCAGTTTTCTATAGTAAAGTAAAAAAATAAAAAGGCTGTAGTGAATCCAAACTACCATATAAAGATTAATAAAAACATGAATATTTGTGAAAAAATTGTAGACAATCTATCTCTATCTCAGAGAAAACTATCCGTACAACTAGAGCACTTGATTCAAGATAAAAAGTGAAAACACTTAATCTATGAGTTCCCTAAAAAATAGAGTTGAAATGTTTTCTATGAGTTGAAAAAAAATATTCTTCCAAAAAATGAACAGTACTAACTGATACACCTATGGGTTCGATTCTAGTTAAATAACACTCAAAATGAAAATGAATCGAAGGTGACTAATCATTAAAAGTGAGGAGAGAGTTTGGTTCCAAACAAATCCTAATGGGATAGAAATGAGGAATAAAATAGTGTAATATTGTCTAATTAATACGAGGGAATATTTTTCAAATATACACTTTTAAATGTCTACATGGTTAAGATTCCCCATATATAAAACTAATCCCATCTATGCAATCTCTAGTGTCCAAGGGAGGCGTGGGATATATAGTTTTTTAGGGTTCTGATATGGTTTGGAAAATAATGTGTAAGTCCTGATGTTGGATCTATTCTAGTTCACATGGTTTCCGGGATCCACTATCATGGTTTAAAAACCACCTACCTCCTTCATCTAGGGCATATAGTCTTAGAACACAGTTAGTTCTAATGATGATCCAACTGAGCACCATGCCTTCTATGGACCCCTTTTTCCGCATTTCTTATCAGAAACACTAAAAAACAATTGATAACTTCTCTACCCTTATGAATAATTATATTAATAATTTTAAAAGGAATTAAATCATGATATTAAAAAATATATACATTAACCAAATCATGGGTTCTTAGACACTCAATATAGGTTTTTACTATCCTACCACCAGGGGTACCCATGATGTTTTATTAACATGTGAAACTATAAGAAAATAGGAATTTAATTTTGAAACGAATTAAAACATAAAGTAAATATATAAACACATTTCCCATTATCTATTTTAGTCATCAATCCAATCATAACACCATATAAATCCCTTTTTAATTAAATAAATTATGAAAAACTATATTTAGATATTTTATATAATTTTATAAATAATCAATTTAATAATCATAAAAGGATCAAAAAGATTAAATGATATGTAGCCACCTACCATTAATGTAGAAACAAAATTAAACTAGGATCAATATACAAGAAAAATAAAATAAATATCATTAAGAGTACAAATAGACCCTATACATCAAATCAATGCCAAAAATTTTTAGTAGAATAATCCCTCAGCCTAAATGATAGTTGGGTAGAAAGAAGTCCTAGAAAGGAGGGTTGGAGTTGAATTTTGTGAGTAATGAGGGGTGAGGGTGTTTAATTTTGGAAATGGTCATTTCAAAATTATTGATTTTTTAAAACCTGTCCAATATACATGGTATCAAAATTCATGTTACAACCATGTGTTTTACCAAAATATAACATTTTTATTCTAATTATTTCACAAAAAATTTAAGTAAACCATTTACCATATAGGAAACATGCATCTACAAAAAGATATAAAACAGATATATGGATTCACCATTTTTTCTCTAATTATGCACATGATCTGAGGAACTACCTTATTTCAAAAATATATATTTAATTGATGTTAAATATTTTTAAGAGATATAATAATGATATATGAATATAAATAAATAAATTATACCATAAACGACATCATGTGTGCCACAATTATCCACACTATATCACTTATTACTTAAAAATAATTTATCTAGATGCTTGATATAAAATTAATGAGGCCATTGTTTCCTTAAAAGATTATAAATCTCCCATTTATTAAGGGAGTCCCTCTCACTCATCCCAATGATTCTAACCAATGAGATAAATTTCTCATGGAGCTCATTAACATGGAAAACATGTATCTGGACTGGGTGCTCAGACACAAAATATATCTTTTTCCAAATTGATTTCCTCAAAAAGTATAATGATTAGGATAGAAAATATTTATCAAGATAAAAAAATAAATCATGAAATTATCACTAATGGGGAAATTGTAATCAATAAGCTACCCTCACAACTATTTCAATCATCCTAAACGGACTAATGGTCTGTAGGGTGACCTTCCATTTTATTATCAACCATCATCGAGCATGTCAGGGTTACTCCGATTGAAACAAACATTAAAAATCCAAAATCTTCAAGGGATAATGATGATGATTAATATAATACTAATAATGGCACTGAGTGGTATTCAAACACTAAAAAATAAATATAATCTCTCACCCATTCCATTTACAAGGCTCGCTCCCCCATTGTATTTTAATATACCACCTATCAAAAAAGGTGGGAGCGGCATATATGACTATATAGAGATTATAAGGGACTATTTGAATATAATATTATAAAATATAATTATAGGTGAATTCAACTATATAATGATATAATTTCCAAGAACCACAAAAATATAGAACACAAGATATGAGCATATTGTCAAGAATCTAATTTTATCACTCCAGGTGGATCTCTTTTTTGTGATGGTATGATGTGATTATTTAAATGAGATACCCATTACCTTCATGAATAATTTATATAACCCTGAATAATACCAAGTATCCCTTTGATATATAATGGTAGAAGGAATTACATGATGCTTATGATCTAATACACATAGAGTGTCCTAAGGGAATGTACTGTTTTATTTTCCTAGAGTTGTAAAAAATGAAGGGGAATCATTAAAAGATCTAGGATGAAAATAATATCATTATTTCCCCATTTTGTATGAAGTTTTCCAATAATGTATTCCATGGAAATATCATCCCACTTATAGTTGGGGAGAGTAAATGAATAAAGATACACAAAAGGTCCGCAATGCACACCCTTTAACTATTTATTGATAATGAATAATGAAACAATGGCTCCATAACACCTCATACATAGACACAAATACAATCATAACATACCATAATAAGCCTTTGTAGTTCAAGGATTGTTAACCCACTCATATTTTTGATAAAACTCCATCTGTACCATATTAATAGATAAGGAAATTATAAACATGTTATGGATTGATAGAATGTCATGAAAGGATAGAGGCCGCTCAAAGGGGGTCTCAAAACCATATAAAGTTCTCCATATCTCCATATCTTCCTATATTTTTTATTCATTGAATTCTCATTTTATATAAGAATGAGTTGGTAATGGGTGTATTTCAATTTAGATATTAACAAAATTTATTTTTTCTATTTCACTTCAAGATATAATTTATCCCTGAGACTGATAAGGTTTATTACCTCTGTATACTCATTCAGAGAATATATTTTTCGACTTTTCATAGGGGAATTGACAACAAAAATACCTTTATAATGGGTGTAATATAAAAAAAATCCAAAATTTCGACAATTCATCCCTTCCCATATTTATTTGATTATTAAAACACAATAATATAATAGGTAGCTCATGGTTTTGAGTTTAGATTAGTGTTTTAATTTATTTTCCTGAATTAGTCTCTCTATCAGATATTTGAGTCTATCGTATCTACTAATTCTGTAAAATGGTTAGGAAAATTACTCTTATTGGGTGGTATCTTTTGTGATTAAGTTTCTTTAATATGATTAACCTATATCAGAAAACTCCCAAGGAACATACCTAAAAATCCCAAAAACTGACATATACCACACAGGTCTGAAGAAAAATTATGATAATGGATGATATTCTATGTTTATTTAACTCTTGGATATAATATTTACATCTTTGGATCCATAAAGAAAAAACGTATTTATGATATCAATTTTTTTAAAAGCATTTCCATTTTAATTGACTAAATAATTCATTTATATGTGGAACATTGTAATTATTCATAATAGTTTCCCAGTTCATCATTTTATATTCAATACATAATAAAAGTATTTCATTACCATTTTTAAAAAATAGTATGAGTGTGTCACATGGAGAAACACAAGGTTGAGTAAATCCCTTATCCACCAGGAAATCAAGTTGGGTCTTCAACTCTTTTAGCATAGTTGGACCCCTATGATACTATAGTAAGGATATTTACTACATCCTTGTAATTAGATCTATAGAAAATATGACTTCATTATCTAATGAAAACCCGATGACATTATCATGAAACTCATCATGAAAATAATTGACAATGGGTGTTTGATTACTTCATGGTCATTCTTCATGAGTATATAAGAAAATAGAAGAAGTATTTCATGTAATGTTACCATAATTATGAAGATGATTCCCTTCCCATCTCTAATAAGGATTCCAATACCAAGGAGATAGATGGATAGTCCAATCATGGGATGTAACTAAAAACCTATAGTGATAGAAATCGATATGATCATTGAATGATATCATATATACAATTATAAATATTATAATTAATTGATACATTTCAACGATAATGAAATCCATGAAAAATCCACAGTGGATATTGATATAGCACAAGTGGGTCATTGAAAGCTATGGTCCTTATTTTTCCAATGTGGACTGAAAATATCCCTCACGTAGGCCATGAGCTCAGAGGGAGGATTAAAAATTCGTCATAGATTATGGGGAAAATGAGAGAGAAACACCAATATCGAATAATGATACTTCCATCTAAGATAAAATATGTACATTAACTCTCGTAATCATTGTTCTAGTCTCGGATTTCATGGGATACAGATCTTTAGGGAGTATCTACACCTTTTAAACCTAACTCTACATACTTATTCTAGCATGGGTGATATTCATCTACTAAATGGTAATATAAGATGATTCTTTTTAGATTCCATTTCCTCAAGTGTGATATCATATGGTTTACAATACATATTATATTATTTGTTATCACCTAATTATATAAGAACTGCCACCACTCATAGTTAGTGGATAATTTATGAAAAATCTCTAGAGGTGTCATAATCTCATGTAAACAAGTAACACAATTTTAATCCCTATATCTGAAATATTTTCATGACCAACCATTCCCCAATAGTGAAATGTGGGAACCCTAATACCCCCTGAAAATAAATTTTCATTTTTAGGAGGTGGAGAAATGTTGAAACTACCACTATTAGGCACTTCCCATATTTTATTTTTATAAGGGACCCCAACCTCACTACCTCTAAACATGGAATATTTTATAATGTTACACCATTAGTATGAGGTGTGTTAGAATTTTATATTTTTCTATTAAAATATTATATTTTTTGGTTGAATAATTTAGATTGGTGAGTATAGAAAGTAGATAAGAGTCTAAAATCTACTTGGAGTAGTATATTCACAAAATGAATGATGAATTCATAGTGTCAATTATTTATAGGATGTTCCATTGAATTACATTAAGATAATGAAATGGATTCATGAATTAATGTTGAGGAAATTTTATCTTTGTTGTTTTTTGATATCCCAAAGACTAATGGAATTAACTATCCTTTTATGCCCTGAATTAGTCTAGTTTAAGCAATAATTTTAATTCCACCACCCTTCAATTCTAAATTGATTGACTCCTTTCACCTTATTACCTGGGCTCTCTATTAGTTATTTATGTGATCCTACTCCCTCTAAATAGTTCCATCATTAATTCACAAAGATCAAACAAAGGGAATCAAATTAAATGATTCTGATTCCTTTTCTCAATTTTAGTCCCCTATTTTTATTTTGGAGAAAATAGTGAATTAGTTTGTAATTAATAGATATATGGGTGATAGAGTTTTTTTGAAAAATATTCTTTTGGATATATTGATGTAATGAAAAGGGGATCCCTTATCTATGAATCATGGAATGAATCTTATTTTTGAGCTATTTTTAGGTACATGATTTCAATCCCAATCGAAATTTCAGGGAACTTGATTGCATGGTTTTCAAATATATTTTTTTCAATTTATTTATGGAAAACCATTGATTGTTCCCCCTATTTTATTTTATTTTTGAACATTTGTTGGTGGTATCGGGCTTAAAATGAGTAATAAATTGATAAAATTTTAAATTGATCTCAAATACTAATTTTTTATGATAACATAAACTGGAAATGGGTCCATGAGTTTAAGTTCCACATGGATGTCCCCTCTACATTTAATATTTGGTCACTAGGAAAATTTTGGACTCAAAGGATTTTACCACCAAGTGAAATATTTTGTCAGGAGGGATTAGTGGTACTAATTAGTGTGATCTATTTGGCTGGTCTCCATTAATAGTATGTGAATTTGGTGTGTGAGTTTTATGGGTACACATTCATGACAACAAATACCATATTCATATTTGTTTTATCAATACTTTTTTATATGTATATTCTTCTCAACTATTTTATATCTCTCACCAATATTTTATATTTGATGTTAGATAACATGTGACCTTTATAGTGGTATATGTGGGTAGTTGTGGGTATTTTCTAAAGGGTTGATATACTCATCACCCATATTTGTATCCCAATGCATGTCCTGATGTTATAATGATGATATAGGTTAGGGAAAATCCTAAAACATTACTAGTGGAGCATGATGATGTAGTAGTATTCCTACTATGTAGATGGTTCTTAAATAAGTTTTGGCATTCATATTTAAGTGATTCCAAATTCATTACATTGTTTACATAGGTCTTTTATTGATGTAGGAATCTTGCATTTATTTACTAATTTTACTCTGATTTCATTCCAATTTTATTTGTTTCTTTATTTTGGTTGTTATTTTTATATAATCGATAATTTTATCAATTCTATTTTATTTTATTTAATAATTAATTATTTTATAGTATTTAAGGGAAATTAAACACAAATTATATTATTAATGACATGGAATTTATTTTCTAACATTGGTTTCCATGAAACATCGTTTAAGGATAGTGGACCTCAGGTCCTTCTAAAGAAAATGGGCCTAGTTATGCTTTTAAAGTCACAAAATATATACATCCTAGTCTAGTAAATATCAACTGTCCAATATCAATCTACCACATCTATATAAGATTTATATTTCAAAAAGAATAATTGAAATAGAATATCTAGATGGATCCCCACATAAATATGATGAACCTTTACCCCATAATTAAATGTTAGCTTCGGAGAGAAGTGGAAGATCTATTTGAATCAATTCATATACTCCATCATGATTCTATAACATTAAAAATTTTCATAAACTCTTGGGAATAATAAATATCCCATGTATGAAGATAAAATATCTTGGAAGAGATCACATTTTTTTTTATTCCAATAAAGATTTAAGTTTTGTTTCACATGGGTCATAGATCCCCACAACTTCTCACTATATCCTTCCAATAAAAAAGTTGAAACGATGAATTTAACATCCTCAAATTTTTCATGAAATTGAATATTCTCCTTATCTTTTCTAGCTATCCCACTGCATCTTGGGGTTCATTGTGGCCATGGAGTTATTGGGGTATATTTTAGAGAAACTCCCCTGCTGGGTACATTCACTTAAATTGACCTAGAAATGATTCTATAGGAAAAGATGAATCGTCAACTACTCATATTTCCCCATGATAGCATATTATTATGATGAATAGAAATAAATTTTTATAAATGTGATGGTTTTCTTTACGAAAATTACCCATTATTCCCTTCTTAAGGTTTACTAGGGTTCTTCACGGAGGAATGGAACTATATGAAAAAGTATTAATGTGAGGAAACTATTAATGTACCTATAAATTTATAAATATTGAAAATTCATAATTGAACTACATAAAATATTTTAAAGGAAAAAAATATTTCAATTCCAATCAAAATGTGATGTTTTTATTCACAATTTTCAGCCCATATACCCTTCATATATGGAAATAACATTTCAAACCCAAATTAAAGACTATAAATTTCACATATCCCCTAGTAACATATGTTTTGGTAATAATAATTTTATACAAACACTCACTAATACCTACTAATTATACCCCTCTAGTCCTATTTCGTTCTTAACAAAACATCCAATATATAAAAAAACAAAAACATTTGGCTCTATTATCATTTTATTCTCAAACCAACTGAAGCTACCCTTGAGGTGAGAACCCAATCGAGTCTATATAAATTTTATAAGGGAATCCTCAATTCCTATGGGATGGAAAAAAAAATTTGTGGCATTTTGAACAATAATTTGGAATCGATTCCCGAAATAATAAAATAAGTGAGTCCAAACCAAGAATCTAACAATTCAGCATTATATATTAGTTGTCTATATAGTAGTATAAGCTTCCATAATAATAATTTTAACTGCATTTCATAATATCAAATGAAAACTCAAATAAAATTAAAATTTTTATAAATTACTCACTAAAATAAAAAAAATACTATTCATAAGAAAACATAAGGGATTAGATAAAAAAATGATAAAATGATACATGTTTTTGAGAACATACGTAACGAACCAACCCGGGTCAACAAGACCATCCACCTAAGCTAACATTCACATGGGGAGGCATAACAAAAGTAAATGAATCAAGTCATTTATATACACAAAAAATACATTCCACATGATTATAATTCCCAAGAAAGAGATATAACATGATTAGTCTAATGCATTCTAAATTGGATAAATCAAAAAATTAGGAAAAAGAATAACAAAAAGATTCAATGTGACCAATAATCACCTATAAACCATTATTCTACAAAGGAAACAGAAGAAAAAAGAACCAATCATGCTATATGGTACCCTTACCCTCCCCCAAGTAATACAAAAAAAGGTCTACTATTTCCGAATATAAAATGTATTTTTTGAATAAAAAGACATATAGGAATCCACAAAAGTATTTATATAAGTTATAATATAAATAATTAAGATGTAGTAACATTATTAAAAATCTATTTTATAATCTATTTTCATAAATAAAACAATTTTTAAACATACTATTTGTTTTCCTTAAATACATGCCATATTCAACAAATCTAGGAATATATTAGGTATAAAATAAAAATAGGTAAATTAAACATGTGAGAATATATCAATGAAATAAACCAGCATTCAATAAACTTGGTATAAATGGAAAATAAAACTTTTTTTGACCTAGCTTATGAGAATATGTACATGAAATAAAAGAATCTTAAATAATACATAAGTTAGTTACAACTAATATCAAGTCTTTCCCCAATATTCCAATATCAAAAAAGTATCCCCTAGTAGTGTCATATTTACTAGGGTCACATTTGGTAATTTCTCAATGAACCCATGGTTTCTCATGTGTCATATTGTTTAAAAACCAATTCCTAAACCATGATCATATTTAATAAAATCACTTTTCACAAATGTAATTAAATTTCAATGAAAAAAATAATTGGGTCATCAAAAAAATATAACAATTCATTAATTCGTAACACTTTCATAGATTTACCAACCTTTTGAATGATGGAAACCTGTATTCATTTGAAAATAGAGATAAAAACCCTTGATCGACCATTGAAAGATATTTCATGGTAAGAATATTCAATATATCAATAAGTAAAATAAATCTATGAAAAATATAAAACACAAACTCAACTAATGCTACCACCATGAATGATGATAATAAAGAAGACGAATAGAATTTGACTAGGGATATGCATTGCAGCCGCCACATGAATCAAACAACGAACAAAGTAATCTGGAATGAGAGAGATCACTCAATTTCCCTATAAGGTTATAAAGGGAATAATGTCAATTGAATAGAGATATAATCAGGCCTATACCGTGTTTAAAACAACTAGACTCAAATAATTCATGTCATGAATCCCTTTATTAGTGTGATATCCCTCGTATTAAAAATATGTCGAAAAATGTGTTTCCTATAATTAAATTAAATATCGATCAATATTATAATGATTTATATGTATTTAATGGCTTATAAACCATTCATTACCCACTTGAGATTCATGAAATATTCACTATAATATATTCATGTTCAGTAACCCATTAACAATTTGAATGAACCCATCTATCTATACTCAGTACTATTGTATCTACAAAACCACCAAAACAAAACTGAAGGCTCTTTACTCTAAAATATTTCCCTGTAAATACATTTACACAATTATAATAGGTCTCTATATTTCAAAATAGTATACATACCCTAACATTAGTTCATTTCCCCCCTTAAAGTTCCCCCAATCCTATGAATCCACAATGAATGCTAAAAATTGGAAACTAGAATAAAATGATTAATCATAGAAGAAGGAATGAAATAGGGTGTTATAATCTATCCACCATAAAGGATTTCTATCCACATAAATTCATCAACATCCTTGACTCACAAAAATTGAAGGCCACTGCAACCTCATGATCAATTCTTGCTCCCTCATATCATGGATATCCCATCCTCACTGCCATAGTACAGGGACCAAAGGAATTATTTTACTCTATAGAACCATCTATCTATGATCCATAATTTTAAATGTTTAATCAAAAATAGTGATGTTTGGATAAAGATCGATATCGTCCCATTCCATCACATGGGAAGGATCATGTTGATACCTACTCAGTTGGAAAACATGAAACATGTTATGGATTAAAGTCAAATGATATGGTAATTCCAACTGATAGTCCAATGTTATCATTCATCCAATGATCTGAAACGGCCCCCAAACACCTGTGCCAACTTACCCTACATACCCAACCGATGATGTCCCAATCAATTTAAAACATTAGGAAAGACCTGATCACTCACCTAAACCTCTTGGGGCTAGAATCAGCAGTATCCCTATGATATCTAATGAAATTATTCAACGAAAAATCTCTTCCTGATCAATTACATCATCCTTGTCATCTCATAAACAAGAGCCATCCTAACCAAGGACTGCTCTCCAGACTCTTCTCTGTACAAGTGAGATTTTCATAGACACTCATTGTAATACTTAAAGGGAACAATTATGATCACAACCACATTACTATTCATGTAATAATACTCAACTAATATAAAATGATTTTCCAAAGAACCACCAAAAGCATGGAGTCAATTTTGAAGCATATACTCAATAGATTTGATATCTTTCTCTATTTATCCATCTATCTTGGGATGATAATTCATGCTCAGTTTCAATTAGGATACCATCAAAACCTACATACGGATACAAATCATGGATGCAAACCATAGGTCCCTATAGAAAAAAATCACAAAGGGGAGACCAGGAATTCACACAATGCATCAGATATACAAGTCTCTAAACTATTCAGCCATCATCGTCTCTTGAAAGGTAGTAAATGCAATGTTTAAATGTGTCGATGAATGATCATCCCAATAAAATCCTTCTCACTAGTAGTTCATGGTAAAAAAATTATAAAATACATGTAAATATCATCCTAATTCCACATTGGAAAGGGTAGGGGATGCAACAATCTATCGGGTCTCTAGTGTTCTACCTTAATTTTAGGACAAGTAAGTCGCCATGATAAAACATATACTAATGACCATCTTATCCCAAGGCTCCAAAACATATATCTAAAATCATTATACATTAGGGTAGTACCTAGTTTTACATGCCAATGTGTATTTTCTAATAATTCCATCAACTCCATCATAATGTAAAAATGAAAAATGAACCAGTTTTGAAATCATGAACTTCCACTGCAAGACTGAGACCACTCACTTGGGGTCACAAAAAAATGCATTTTACTAATACTCTGGAACTCAAGGTTATACATCTAATTGGGAAGAAACTTATCATTAAAAGATGAGTCATAAATGTTAAAATAAAGGAATAACCTCCAACCAGCATCATCTATTTCCAAGAAAACTTCAGAAAAAAAACTCATCATTAGCCAATCTTCTACTAATTCATTTATAACAAGTGTTAATGACTTTCAGATTAGTACATCAGTGACCCCAGTCCCATTTAAAATTGTATAAGTAGTATCAAAATAAAAATTCTTGAGATAATTCACATAGAATATCTATTTTATGTTAAGATACCTCTATGTGAAAGTATACCTTGTTCATTTATGATCATAATATGTTATAAATTATTCCATAATAATTTAGTGATGCCATGTTCTGAGTGCATGCATAACTTCTCCCAACTCATGATCATGTGTATTGTAGTCCTTCTCTTGTGGGAATAAAAATAAAAATCCATATGATACCACTGGTACCCCCTTACATCAATACATACACAAAACCCATGCCTAAAGCATCATTGAAGACATCATAACATGAACCTCCTTATAAAAGAAAAAAATAGGTAAAGAGTCAACTCACCTTCAGATTCTCAAAATATCTTTTACACTTTTCATTCCACTAACACATTACACCCTTCATTGTCAATTACTTTATTAAAGATGTAATATTTGATAATTTCAGAACAAAACCCATTTACTAATCAACCAACCCCTAGAAGATTCAGATCTCAAACAAATTATTGGGATACACCCATGACATAACTACTTGTAACATTTTAGGATCCACTATAATGACCCTCTTAGATATAAAATTATCCAAAAACATTACTTCTTTAATAAAAAGATCACATTTTGAAATCATACCATAAAGATAATGTTCCCTAAATGGCCAAAGAATTTTATCAAAATAGTATATATGATTCTCCCCTAACGTAGTGTGAAATAAAATATTATCCAAAAAATATGAAAAAAATGAGTCAAGGAACCGATGATTGATCCAATATATCAATCCTATAAACAGCACATTGGAATTAATTAACCCAAATTTCATAACCAAAAACTATAATTTTTAATGTCGACACATAAATGATATCATAGGTATGCCCCCACTCTAAATCTCAATTGGTGGTAAGCTGACCACATGTCAATTTTTGAAAACAAATTAGACCTTATATGCTGATAAAAGTGGTATCAATCATGGATAATGGATATGTTTTCCTAAAAGTCACCTGAGATAACTTTTTATATTAAATATAAATTCTAGGCCACATATCATATTTTTTAGAAAATATGATAGGAAAAGCCCATGGTGACATGATAAGATGAATAAATACCAAATCATCAAGATCCTAAATCTAGTCATTAAGTTCTATCAATTTAGTAGGTTTCATATGGAAAGGTAGAATAGAAATAGGAATCGTACCATGTAATAAGACAATGGAAATATCTACCCCTCTAAGGGGTGGTAAAGCAAAAAAAATAATCCATAAATAAATAGATTTGTTCACACACTACTTCAGGAAGAAAACATCCCAGACAAGGGACAACAACATCAAGAACGATATCTCATTATTGGAATGTGATTAAACATTCCTAATAATTACTAGGCCCCACCAAACATGATCTAGTGTATCAGTCACCCTAGAAAACAAGATTGACCCCATCGAATGAAAAAATCTGAACTCAACAATGATAACAGTCTATAAGGGACTTAACAATGTCCATGAAAAAAAATATTAACGAAATAAAACAATAATATAACCATAGGGAAACATAAATCTATAGTAAAATGAAAAATGACGAGATAAAAAAGATCTGTACATTTTAAGAAAAACATTCTAAATATGAAAATAAAGAAAAGACAGGACACACAAGTCTCCATGTAACCAACCATATCATTCAAACCATCATGATGGGAAGGAAATAATTGAAAATAAAACCTAGAATGCAACATGATTACCTTCGCTTTACCTGAGTGTTTCAAAATAAGTTCTACAACTACCCAAAGGAAAAAATTATATTTTAAGAAAAAAGTCCAATAGGATACCACTAAAGAATATGTGCATGTTCTAATATCAATAATGAAAAAGTTAAAAATTAAAAAAAATCCTATTTGTAAATAATTTTCATAAAAAATGAATTTGTAATGGTTCTCTTTATTATCAATATTTTCATACCATATTCAAAAAATAAAAAAATATATCACCTGTAAAAAAATTAAACATTTGAGAAAATATCCAAGATGTTTTCCATCATGTGATATGAAACTATAAAATACATAGAAACCCATTTGGTCCCTAAACTATGGGAATATGTACTGGACATAAAAGGAGCCTAAAATTGGAATATTTTTTTCTAATTGAAATTTAGTACTACTATAGTCATTCGTTATCCAAAAAGAAACCCCTATTGGAACCACACAAACCAGGGTCACCTGTGTCCATTTCCATACACACCCATGGTTTGAAATGTTTTAAATTTTTAAAAAAACCCATTTCTAAAACCGTGATCACATTAAATATAATCATTTTTAAAAAACTAAATTATATTCCAATGAAAATTACAAAGGTATCAATTAGAACATATTGATATTCATGAACTAGAATCACCTTCATAGATCTATCTACCACTAAAATGACGGAAACCTATCTACTTTCTATAAAGGATATTTAAACCCCACAAATCTGATTCAGAAGACAATTCATGAAAAGAAACTACAAATGACTAATAAAAAATAATAATTGATCATGAATCTAAAATATAAATGCATCCAATGCCTTATTCATGACCATTGGTAAAAAAGAAGAAAATAAAGTACTTACTAGGGATATGCAGTGCATCCACTACATGAATAAAATGAAAATTGGGGGAATCTGGAGGGAGGAAGATCCCCCAAAATCACCAAAATTCATCGTACAATTTTAGAGGGAATCCAACATATCACATTTAAAAATTATCTTTTGTGCAGTGTATCTAAAACAATTTGACTTGAGGAAATGAAGCATCAATCCCTTTCAATGTGTGGAATCCCACATATTAAAAATACACCAAAAAGTCATCACATATTATTAAATAAAATCCTTGTTAATATTTATCACAATGTATAATGGTTTTATGTCCTATAAACATAATAGACACTACATGATGTTGATAAAATCATCCTTATAACATTTTCACATTATTTAAACAATTCATGGTGTGAATGATTCCAACAAGCAGTACTCAACCTAGTTTTCTATAGAATAACTCTAAACCAAGACATAAGTCTAACCAGTCCAAGGGAGAGCCCTCTAAATCCATTGAATCATTTATACACATAATCCATAATTTAAAAAAACATACATCCTAAAACATTATTTCATTTGCCACATTAATGGATCTAAATTCTACAAAAGGACACAATTAACGCAAACAAATGGGGAAACCCAAAAAAATAAAGGAAAACCAGAATAATTGTAACAGGTTGTTACAGTATATATCATAAGCAGAAAATTAAAAAATATATATACATGTCACCATTTGAAGTAATGGCTCATCCGACCATGTCGCCTCTGTCAACAAATATTTTTTTTATCCAGAACATTCAGTTCCTCAAAGAGGTTCCTTCCCATTATCTACATCTTTATAAACAAGTTCTTTATATACCTAAACAATGTTTTTAGGTTTTTTGTATAAGAAGTCCTGTAGGATCCCACCATGTGTCTTATAGACAACCTTTATTATAAAATATAAATCACACATGTTGGGAAATAAATATGCAATGTAACAATTTATAATTTTACAAAAAAACATCCAATGTTGTACCAGGGTAATATAAAGTAAATAAATTAAGGGAAAACAATATAAGTAATATTTTAAAATAAGAATCATACGGTAACACCCTAAGGATAAAAAGGTTAATGCCTTGGGATATTATGATATATTTCTTATTAAATAAATTAAATATATTTTATATCTTGAATTATACATAACACAAAGTCTAGATGAAATGAAATATAATATATGATCAGCCTAATTTAAATATACATTTTTCTATCAATTTTTTATGTCTTTTAATTAAATTAATCGATAATGCACTAGTATGTGCCTAATTTTTTTTGGAAAAAGTGCATCATTTGCTTTCAACGAATAAAAGGTAGAAAGGGTAAACAATAGGCTAAGTACATGTTGTGATCTGCCAGTACATGTCGTGTACCTAATGATCATTTCTTTCCCCATGTCCCAAAGCCATGCTATAACCATGTCATGAAGCTTGATAGAAAATGTTGTTGCCCATCGTGAATGACCCTCTGACATTGTGATGCCTGTCAAAGCCCCAAACAAGAAATACATAAAGAATCCTTGATAAAATATGATAGAGACGAGCTAAACATCATGAATGACACTCTCACATTGTGTATCGATTCAAACCTCTTAAATTCAATTGAGACCCACGCGCCATGTTGGAGATCCAAAATCCAAAAAAAATTGAAGTTGATCAAGGCTAGGCTCATGTACCTATGGTACACATCATGATGAAATATACATATACAAGTAGTAGATGGGACGAACATTTCATAAAATTACCAGATTCTCTTCTCTTCTCCCTTTCTTCTCCTTTATGAATTCTTTCAGCCTTTCCCATCTCAAAATCTCAAACTCTTAGTATTTGTTCATATTTTAATCCAATATCTGTAGAGCATCCGTTATTCAACACATTCAATTCTAAACTTCATATTAAGATTCACTTTTTATATCTATTTATCATTTGTGTATTTTATTTAAAAATTTTATTTACTTAGTGCATGTTTATTTTAGTTACCATTCCAAAACATCAGCATGATCAGGAATCAATTACTGACAATCAATCTATCAAGCATTTTATCTTTCATTTATTTAATTTCATCCTACCCCACCATGAGTTGCTACATTTCATAGGGATAGGGATCAAATAATGTATCTTCATAACAAAAAATTCCTTCAAATATAAATATGGAAAGTCTATTTGAATTAGTAACTAGGATATGAACCCCTGGTCAATCCCATTTGTGTGAACATCCTTGAACACGGGATGATCAAACAAATAATTCAATCCTAATTGGATTAGACCATGCTACAACCACTAGCTTAGGAAACAATCTTACTTAAAGAAGTAAAACATAATTCACCTAGGTTGTATCTATATCTAGACCATGAAATAGCTACTTCCATGGTATAACTATGAGGCTAAGACAGAAGTCAACTAGTGATCGTTGTTAGCTTCACAGACTAAGACATGTGATCTTTCCTAGGTTAGAATTCTTGAAAATTCTTCATTTAGATACAAGAATTGATTTTGACACATCATTTATCATTTTCCCTCATCCCAAAAATAAAAAATAGATCAAACCCCCAAAAATAGTCTTCTATAAATGACTCCCATATCAGTTTAGGAATCATATTTCTCCAAAATCAAAATGGAAGTCTACCTATGGATTTTACCCCATGATGCTACTGCACTACATCTCTGTAGTTAGTGAATGTCTAGGTCCAATTACAAATTCTAAATTTTCAAATTATCAGAGGAAGTAATAACACCACCGCACGAGAGGTGTCAAATTAAATGGGTTGTTTCCAAGGAGGCAATGATACTTTTCAAAAAAAACGACTCTAGTTTTTTCAACCTAGGATTACCTTTCCCGTATCCAGTTTCTTCTTGATGCCCATGCATCCAATTAATTCCTTTTATTTCCTGTACGAAGGACTCTTGACATGATAAAGGAACATTGATGCACTCAAACCATTGTTCTTTGATCTTGATATTGAAAGGTGTTTCTCATTACTCCCCTAGGCACCAATGGTAGAGTGACATCACCCAACGGGACCGAACCTGCCAAACCCCCATCAAATGGTGGAGCACCTGATGTAACCATAGAATACCATCATGGACTATAGTTTACCATCAATACATGGAGGGACACCAATAATTGTATAAACTCATATCCAATAGAACACATTTGAAATTAAACTTGTACTCATTCACATGATCTATAACATGGGGCAGTTCTGTAGTCTTCAAAGAGAAGACCCACACAACCATAATTTTATCTTTCTGAAAGTCTGCGATACCTTTCACAACTATGGAGTAACATCTGATTTTTTAAGACTTCATGAGTAACCATTTTCACTCAGAGAACAAGAAATTTTTTTTCTCAAAATAAATTCTCCCCAGTTAATTATGACTTGGTATGAGCTCGCAAAAAAGTTTATCAATAAATACTTTGCACTGTTCTTGACCTGGAAGCTCCAGAACAATATTCAGGACATTGCAAAAAATGGATGGAGAATCTTCATGTGAAGCCTGAGATCGATTCAAAGAACCAATTACAAAGTGCCCATATCATGGACTTGACACTTAAATTCAAATGAAATCCTTCTTTCATGGACTCCAACTAGCAACACAAATAGTCATTGATGTTGCCATTAAGGGAGGTTTGATGTTTAACACACTCGACGCAGGAAGACCTATTTTGGACGAAGTATCCAACAATGAAAGCCTATGGAAAATTAACCATGGACCTCTGTGACATGGAATACACCACGTTGATGAGACCTCTTGGTTATCAGTGCAAGTCGATGATCTATCTAAAAATCTTGAGTCATTTTAGATAACAACCACAAAACCCCTACTTCTCCGATCATTGAGATTCAGTCATTCGAGATGTGTGGTAGATCGTACTTGTATCAAGATTGAAAAGATGGATATAAAGAGCAACCAGATTGTAATTATTTTAATTATAATAAACAAAATGAGTTATTTCAATAGAAAAAACAATAGATATTTTCTAAAAAAAATTTTTTTAGGAGAATCCTCAAAACAATCAAGGTTATTTTCACTAGAATAGTGGTCAAGATAAGTTTCGCAATAGGGGACCACCAGGGTATCCACAAGTAAACCTTGTTATGAGACCACAATAGTAGACATATCGGCAATAACCCTTTCTGAGGCCCCAACAACAACAATAATTTCCACCTACCCAGCCAATACCACAAAAACCACCTCCACCACTGAAATGTAACTTGGAGAACCTCCTAACATCTTTCGTTCAAAATTTAGATCAAATGATGACCACACAAGAGACAGAGATTAAAAACCAGCGAGAAACATTTAGAATCATGGAAATTCAAATGGGTCAGATCTCAAAAACATTATTTTAAAAATTACCAGGCCCTCTACCTAGAAACATAGATACATACACATGAGAGGAAGCTAAGTCTATAGTTATGAAGAGTGGAAAAGTGTTATACATCCAAAAACCAATGAAAAAAAGGATATATGAAAATCCAAATCAATAATAGAAATAATTAGTGGAATAAATTCCCACCTTACCACAATAAACAATAATAGCTGAAAAGGAGCATGCCTCAGAAAAACAGAAGGAGCTTATTTATGTAAAACCTCCTCCATACAATCCCCCTATTCCCTTTCTAGAAAGAGGGATGTTAGGTAGGCAAGAATTTTTGTACAAAAAGTTCCTCGAAATGTTCTGAAAATTACATATCAATATTACTTTTTCTGAATAAATCACCCAAATTCTTGTGTATAATAAATTTCTCAAAGACTTTTTATTAGAGAAGAGAAAGATATAGGATCTGGGAGTCATCTCATTAATCACATAATGCTCTAAGGTTGAATAGTAGAAACGCCCAACAAGGATGATAGATAGTTGAATATTTTTAATCCCTTGTAAAATAAGGGAATATAAATTTGGAAGAGCACTATATGATCTTCGAGCCATCATTAAACTTATTTTTAGGAGTGTTATCCACATTCTAGGACTTGAAGAGATTAAGACAACAATGGTATAATTGTTTTTAGTTGATCATTCATTTAAATACCCAAGTGTTATTCTTGAATATGTTCTGATTAATGTAGGTAAATTCATTTTCCCAAGAGACTTTTCAGTTTTGGTCATGGAAGAGGAATGATATGTACCAATAATTTTTGTAAGATCCTTCATAGAGATAGGAAAGGCCCTGATTAATGTTAATCAATGATTTATCATCCTCAGAGTCAGAGGGAATCGTGTTTTGTTTAATCTGATAAAGGTTGAACAACATTCAAATGATACAGTGCACTGAAACACCATCTCTCTTGCCCAACAATGAGAGGAGTAAATTAATATTGAGGAAGACATCGATAATTCATCCTCCTAAAAGGATGAAGAATATGTCTTTTGGAATTCAGATTTATTTAGCCACTCACCAGATACATCATTCCACCATTTATCCCATCCATCATTTATCCACCCAAGTTAGACTTGAAACCATTACCCAATACATTATAATATTCCTATTTAGGAGAGTCATTCTCTTTACCCATCATCATCAGTTCCAAACTATCCCAGGATAAGGAAGAAAAACTATTTGATGTCCTAAAAAGACTTATGAAATAAATTTCGTGGGGAGTGGACAATATTAGGGAAATAAATCCTTCAAAATGTACCCGCCTAATTTTATCATAACCAGATGATAAACCAAAAACAATAAACTTTGAGACGGCCCACAACACCAATTATGTAGGTTGTCAAGAAGGAATTATTGAAGCTTATAGATTCAATAATAATCATTCCTTTATCATATAGTGAATGGGTGAGTCCGGTCTAATTTTTTCCCAAGAAAGGATGACTCATAGTTGAATGGAAAGATGATAATGAACCCATTCCAACATGCACCATCACTAGATGGAGAGTTTGCAAGGACTACAGATGTTTGAATAAAATGAAAAAGAAAGATCATTTTTCATTACCCTTTATGAATAAGGTCATGATTTATACTATTTCTGGATGGCTATTCTAGATACAATCAAATCATTGTCGACCTTGCAGACTGTAGAAAAACCACTTCACCTTCTCATTTGGTACTTTTTAATATAGAATCTTGTCATTCTGTATGTGAAATGCACCATCAATTTTACAAATATGAATAACACAAATCTTTCCTAATATGGCTGATGAATTTCTCCAAATATTCAAGGATGATTTTTTAGTCCATGGGAGATCATTTGATGTCTATTTATGATATCTAGAACTAGTTCTCCAATATTGTGAGGAGAGAATATTTTACCTAAATTGGGAAAAATGTCACCTTATGGTATAGGGAGGAATTGTACTAGGAGACAAGACCTCCAAAGAAGGAATTGAGGTTGATACATAAAAGATCAATGTTATCAATGATCTACCTGACCCGTCAACAGTTAAAGGGATCAAAAGTTTCCTTAGGCATGATGGGTTCTACAGACACTTCATAAATTATTTCTCTAAAGTTTCATGTACAAATATTTTTTTTGTCAAGATATATTCCATTTGAATTCAATAAGTACTGCTAACATGCTTTTGAAACACCAAAAAATAGTCTGATTGCATCTCATGTTATGATTCCACCAAACTAGGAAAATGGGTTTGTGCTTTTGTACGATGTCAGGGATCTCACTGTAGGATCTATTCTTAGGAAACACATTGACAACACCTTTATTACAATCTATTATTCCATCCATACTTTAAATGAATCCCAAGTAAATTAGACGACTACAGAGAAGGAACTACTAGCCATCTTATATTCCTTTGAAAAGATCTGTTCATACACAGTTCTATCCAATGTCATTTTCCATAGAGATCTTGCCACCCTTTGATACCCAATGATCAAGAAAGATGAAAACCCAATTATTATACACTGGATTATTTTTCTCCAAGAATTATACATCCTAATCAAGGACACCATAGGAACATAGAATGTCATTGGTGACCACCCCTCTCGATTTCCTCTGACCATCATTAAAGAAGACAACAAGACAGATATTAAAGTGTTTTTTTAGATGAAACATTATTTAGTTTCAAGACCAATGCCAGGTTTTTATAAATGGTCAAGTATAGTATCAAATGATCTCTCCATCATGACCACTCATGCCTGCATTGCAAGAAGTTTCTTTCTAATATTTAGCACTAATTATGGGATGAACTATTGCTAGTCAGGAATTGGGCCAATTGCCTTATTAGACATGGAGTCCCGGAGGAATAGATGTTGTCTATCATCCAAATATCCCAAAAATCACCAACTGACCGACATCATGGCCATGATAACACAGTGGAAAAAATCATACAAAAGTGGGTTTTTTCTATCCCTCATTGCATCATGATTCCATGGGATTCTGCCGTCAATGTGATATATGACAATGAACGACAAACATCGGTAAAATAAATGAAATGCCACTAAACCCCATTCTAGATGTTTATGTTTTTAACATCTGGGGTATTGACATCATGGTAAATTTTCCTTAATCAAATTGTAGTAATTACATTCTTGTTGTAGTAGACTATGACTCAAAATGGGTTGAAGTCAATGCCACACCACAAGACAGAACAAAGTTGGTCATGAATTTCCATAAAAGGAATGTGTTTTCATGTTTTGTATTTTGATGATTGCTAATTAGTGATCATGGGAGACATTTCTCCAGTCAACCAGTGTGAAAAATGTTTCAAATATATGGCATTTGATAAAACACCACAACTCCCTACCACCCACAAAAAAGTGGGAAATTCAACTTTTCAAACATTAAGGTGAAAAAAATCATTGAGAAAACTATAAACTCGAGCATATGTGATTAGAGGCTGATGTTGGACGATGAATTATGGGAATACAGAACTGAATACAAGACACCCAAAGACACCACCCCCTTTATACTAGTATACGGTAAACCATGTCATCTTCTGATGGATCTAGAACATCATTCTTTCTGGGAAATCAAAAAGATGAATATGGATGTAGAAAAGGATGTATAAGAACAAATATTGAAATTAACCACTTTGATGGAAATTAAGAGATATGTGTATAAAAATAAAAGGATTTAAATGGGAAATGAAAAAAATGGCATAACCAATGAATTACAAGATTTACCTTCAGTCTAGGGAATAAGGTTTTGTTGTACAATTAAAGATGAAAACTATTACTAAGAAAGCTAAAGTCAATATGTTCTGTTCCTTTTGAGGTTGTCCAAGTTTCTTCCAATGGAAAAATTGAAATTAAATGAGACAAAGGACAAACATTTATGCTTAATGGTCTAAGGATAATGAAATTTTAGGAGCATTCCATGGAGGCTATGTCATCAGCCTCAATTTCCACTAATCTTTGAAGGATTCAAGCTCCAGATTATAAGGGAAGAACTGAAAGGGGGAAAACCCAGAGTAGGAAGGTTTAAAATAAGTTAGATTATATTCATTATCCATTAATCACATGTAGAAATGATTATGAGGTGTGGAAGGAATAGAAAAATTGGTCCAAACATAGTGCAGTACACATTGTGTACACTATATTCATGACATGTCTGTTTTTCAACTAAAAATTCATTTTTATTCCCAATGCATGAAATGACATAGCTGTACAAGTCATGTATATGGTCGGTTTGGTTTTAAAAAATTTCAATTTGTGACCCAAAGTTTACGAACCTCCCCACCATCTCCCCAGACACCAAGTCTCTCCCAACTTACCCCTCCCACATTGAAACCAAACCCCCCTCCTGAACCTATCATTCACTCTAAAAACCACACCCCCATACTACGCCATCCCTTATCCTCCACCCTAAAACATTCCAACTAGGCCACCACACTACCAGCCTCCTCAAGAAAGATATATAAACCCACCGAGCACACCACCCTCCTACTTCAATGGTGTGCACCAAGCGACCCCGGACTGTGGTCGTACCCTCTCAATCCTCCTCCGACTCTGAGATCCAACAATCAACTAAAAAGCACCCTTGAGAATGTCTAAATATTAGGATGAAACCTCCTCTAATCCATCAACGAGAACATCCATTTTCACCTGGTTCCCTTCTTCAGAAACATGTGTCATTGGGTAAATCTTCTTTACCTACAGTCGAAGACGAAGTGCCCCAACAAAACATTGGACTTGGGAGTGCTCACCAAGTTGAACATTGTAGATGATGTCCTGTAACTCTTATAGACATTACATATAAAAATCATTATCATAGTACTGGAGAAGATGTACTAGGATTTATTCTATGAGTTCATGGGTACAGTTGAGATCATCGCTAACTACCTACATTTTCATATTGGTGGAATACCACACCGACTTAGTTTGGCTGAGTTCAGAGTTGCTCTCAGTCTCTACACTGATAAGTTCATTATCTCCAATGTTTAATCCACCCTAAAACATGGATAACCGATGATACTACACGGATCCTATGGCCTCTCATTTCCTGTGACCACCCATCATATCACATCCCTCTACTCAGGAATTCGACATAGCTACAAGGCTTAGCATTTCAAATCTAGCATCAAGACATGGAACATGGCTAGTTTTCTCGAGGAGTGACCCAGGTCAGCGTCAACCATATGGACATCTTGATACAAGTAGATTACATTGGTGGGCCACCCTTAAATATGGTTTCCCAGTTTTCTTCATATTTCATAGTCCTTACTCAGAGGAAGTGGGGCACACTCATGGGTGGATCCTTCATCGACCGCCTGGAAAAGTACCTGGGTGTCTTTAATGATTATATTCCCCTCACCTCTATTGGATTCATCAAGCTGATTGATCTTCTTCTTCTACACAATATGCAGATGCTCATGCAAGAGGAAAACATCAATTTTTGGGAACCAGTCATCCAAGAGGCCACACATCAGGAGGTTCCAACCAGAGCAACAACCGAAGTGCCACCCCAGCCTCCACAAATGGCCACACCTAATATACTCATACCCACCAATACCTCCACTACCACCCCTTTGACCATACCAAAACCATATTTTCAAACCCTCATCAATGTCCTGGAAAATATCTAGTGTGTTTTGGCGAATCTACACCAAATATCATGCCACATCCATCTCCCATTAATTGATCACACTACATTTTCAATTTTACCCTCTCATATCCCACCCGAACCATCATAATCTACCATTCCACCACCCCATTCTACCCACCCAGACCTCCCTCTTGATCTCACCAACCCTACCGCCCATCATGACATCCTGGAAGAGCAGGCCCGGAGGGGAATGTGAGTTTCCACTGAGGCCATCCCCAAGGTACAATTCATTTACCTAGCTACTAGACCCATGGCCCCAGTATGGATTGGTACTTCAACACTGCCACCCCAGACAATCTCCATAGCTCTGATACCACACCACCCACCACATATGCACCTCCATCCTTTACTGCTACTGCTATTGATGTATTTCTTCCCGACCAGTCAACCGATTCACCAAAAAGTGGGATAAGGATTGAGGTTATTTTTTGGGAGGATCTCTGGTCTGATTTTGATTAGTCTTTTGGGATTTCTGGGAACCTTTTCATGTACTTGGGTGGGATCTTGTTTTATTCATTTTTTCCCACATCTGTTTGAACATTGGATATATATATATATATATTCATGTAATTTAATTTTTACGTTTTTTTGTGTTTTCAAATCCATTTTGTTTTCTATGTATTTTTAGCATGTAATGCTCCTCAAAATCATCAACCATCACTGATGGTCTATTCAAGCCAATGATCTTGGAGAAAAGGGTACTCGAACACATTATTGACATTTTCCAACAGCGTCATTAACTATCACTCAAAATTAACCACCATAAATATCCTTCATGACCAATGATTCTATTCTTACCACACTTCATTAATTCTCACGCAACTGTGGGTGAATTACTTAACCCATCTAAGTGACCACATGAACTTGATAAAATATCATCTATTAGCTATAAAATGCAAGGAAGCAATTAATCTGGTGGACCAACTAATAGTAATCTCCATCCACCCATTTGGATTATGACATTTACTTAGCACTTTATGGGAGGCAACCCATAATTTATTTCTTGTATTGTCGAGTCGTCATTACCATGTATTTTTCATTTATATTTCATTCTTCATTTTGTGTATTTCATGATTCTACATTGTAAAACTATTTATATTTGAATAAAATTCTTATCCCACTTTCTCACTCTATGTGCATCATTATTTTCGATAAATGTTCCAAATTTTTATAATTGTGATCTAATGTTTATTATTTAGTACAAGATTTCCTATTCTAACACTTTTATAGGTATAATGGATTTTCATTCTATGATAGCCTAAACACCCCTCATGTCATACTACATGTACAAGGGATATCTCGAAATCCTATTATTTTAAATTTTTCCAATATTCCATTTGAAAAAAAAAATTAAATTCACTCACATACTACTCCCATAATCATTCTATTGACAATGGGGAGACTATCTCTTACTATGTGTGGGGGGGGGGGTTTGCACAATTTCATAGATAATACACTTGAATTTTTATTTTTCTCACTTTTCTAGGAGAAATTTTTAAAAATAATAAGCATG
Source organism: Viscum album (assembly GCA_963277665.1). Classification (NCBI taxonomy): domain Eukaryota; kingdom Viridiplantae; phylum Streptophyta; class Magnoliopsida; order Santalales; family Viscaceae; genus Viscum; species Viscum album. The sequence continues at coordinate 1,270,954,896 of OY728127.1, forward strand.
CTTTAAACATGAGAATCATTATGACCTTGAAATTAATGAAATGGTTATGTGGAAAAGTGTTAAGGACCGTGTTTCACTCTTTCTTAGTTTGTTGCTAATGATTTAGAGTTTATAAAATTAATTAAAATTTAAAATATTAGACATTATAATTAATTGACCATTTACTTAGGATTTATGCCCTTTGTGATTTCTAGTCTATTTTTGATTCTCACTACCCGAGATGACACTAAGCCTTCAATTTCACACTCTTATCTGATCATATTTCATGAGTGTTACCTAGGAATTGTAGACTGACAAGAACATTTACTGAGATCTTATGAAAATGATGACTGAACAAGTATGGATGAAATATGATCGATGCATTATTTTATAGCCACTTTCCCTCAGACCTACCTAACATCTATAATTCATTTTTCTCATATTTTCCATGAATGACCTATTATAATGAATCTTTTTCAATCATATTTCACTTCCTACCCTGCTCCTCATACAATGCTTAAGGATATATTTGAACTATTGTGGGGGATATATTTAGACAACATGGGATGCTTCCACTTTTAGAGATGAATGGTGCACTCACTTGACTACGAGGATGTGATCCACAGAACACCTATTGTAACTCATTCATATTCAATTCCATTCCAAAATTTAAAAATAAAGGAAAACTTGTTAATGTTTGTGCACTAGAAGGGTTAAAAATCACCATTTTCTAGACTGATGAATCCCTTAAAGGATCTTATGTGGTTAGGTGATGGATGTGAGATCAATCTTATGCATGAATTTTTAAAAATAATAATGAAAAAGATAAAGAAAATGGAAAGGAACAAAATCATTTTTTATACATACATGATACACATATGGATCCAACCCAATTTGATAGAGTATGGATTTGACTGGCCTGAAGGAGGATCTTTATCAGGCTAGTTCTTTCACTTTTTTCTTTGTACTATAGAGATTAACCTCCATTTTATGCCTAATTTTTTTCATTCTACATACCTACCCATATCTAGAGAGTCATCATAACACAATTTCTAAAATCCCTCATGATTAATCTTATCCTTTACATTACATAGTGGAGATGATAGAACCAGTGTAAGCATATGGTTAGGAACTTGTACTCAGGGAAAGAGAATACCTCTACTAAAATTTTCTACCCTCATTTATGATAGAAAATAATGGTGAGGTAGATTGAAATTTGGAATATAACTTAATGAATAGTTAATTGGTTATTATTAGAGGACTATAATTTGTTTTGAAAACTAGAAGATGAGGAATTAGTAACATTCTATATAGGTTTAATTCTAGAAATTAATATTTCTCTACTTACACAAAATTTTTAATAGCATGGAAATAAAAAATATTTTTTGCTTTATCAATTTCATATCATTCAAAAAAATCATTGCTGAGATGTTATTTCTTGAGGACCATCAATTGTCCTAGTGTGGTGGTATTTGATAAGATTAATATATATATATAGTTATATATTGTGGTAAATAGTTTATATTTTTTCATTAAATTACTTGATAATGTACTGGTATGTGTCTATTTTTTCAAGAATAACATCTTCATAGGTTTCCAAGGATGAAAAGGTAGAAAAGGTTCTGAAGAGGCTAAGTACACATCGTAATCCACCTATACACATTATGTACCTGAAGATCATAGCCTGACTATGCCACAAATCCAATCTATGACCATGTAATGAAGTTGATGGAAAAAGCTACTACACATCATGAATGACCCTCTCATGTTTTAATGCTAGTCAATTCCCTGAAAGAGAAGTCGACAAAAAATCCGTGAAAAAATCAGATAGAGACAACGTACACATCGTGAATGACCCTCTCAGATCGTGTAGACTTTCAAACCTCTTAAATTCATGAGAGAACCACGCACCAAGGTGGAGATCCAAAATCTGTGGAAAATGACATGGATCAAGGATACACGTTGTGTTCTGAAGGTACATATCATGATTAAATGTGTATAAATAAGTATAATAGAGTCAACACATTTCCTAAAATTTGGAGATTTTGTTCACTTCTCCCTTTTATCTCCTTTTCGAATTAATTACCCCTTCTCCTCTCAAATTCTCTAACTATTTTTTTGTGAATTTTTATTAATTTGAGATCCATGGATCCTACGTTCTTGTACACATTCAATCCCCACCATCAAATTTATATTCAATTTCCATTTCTCATTTTTAGGTAAGTCTGTTATTTATAATTGTGATTTATTTAGTGAATGTTTATTTCAGTTACCATTCTTGAACCTTTGGATGATCCAAAATTTATTAATGTCAGTCAATCCATCAAGAAAGTTGGATTTCATTTATTAAATTGCATCCTACCCTACCATGAGTAGAAAAATTTCATAGGGGTTGGGATCAAACAATTTAGTTTCATAACTAAATATTCCTTTAAATATAATCTTGGAAATCCTAATTTAATTAGTAACTAGGATATGAAACCTCAGTCTATCCGATTTGTGTGAACATCCATAACCACGGGATGGTCTAACAAACAAACCAATAATAATTTTAGTATGCTGAGTTACGACCACTAGTTTAGGAAACATTCTTCCTCAATGAAGCCAAACTTAATGCACCTAGTTTACCGCTATCTCCCAACCATGGAATAACTACTTCTAGGTAGAACTAGCAGGATAAGACCAAAGACAACTAGTGATCCCAATTTGTTTCGTGGAGTAAGAGATAGGATCTTTCCAAGGTTATAATTAATGTAAATCCTTTACTCAGATATATGACTTGACCCCAACCCCTCTTTCATCATTTAATGTCATCCCAAAAATAGAACATAGATTAAACTCCCAAACAAGGACTTCTAGAATGACACCTCAATATTTTTAGGAATCATGTTTCTCCAAAATCAAAATGAAAGTCGCCATATGTATTCAACCCCATAATAACACTACAATACGTCTCTATAGTTAGTGAATGTTTGGTACAAATTTTAAATTTTAAATTTGATAATCACCAGAGGAAGTAACAACACCACCGTGATTGATACGTCAATATGCCATTAAAACCTAAACGTTAAATTGGTGAGTATAAATAGGAGTATATAAATAATGAAACTATATTATTTACATATGTATAAAATAAATTCGTTTTTTATCATTTGATTTGAAAAATTAATAAAAAAAATTTTAAGGTAAAATATATAATATTTGAAAAAACAATTTTTATGTGGAAAATATGATTTTATCTTAAAAAAGTAAATTAAGTGCTATTGGTGAATGATTTTATTGGAATTTATATATGATATAATAAATTTTTTTATCATTCATATAATACATTCTTTTATTTGGTGGATAATACTATATCCAGTTGTGTGATTAAAATAGTATTTTTTAAATAATGGTTTCTTCACATTTTTTAAACTTATATTAAAATAATTTTTTTCAAATTTTGAAAAAATATTTAAACGATGAATTTATTTTTTAAAATAAAAACAGGAAATGTTTTTTTGATTTTATTTTGGGAGTTTTATGAAAATTATTATTTTCAGATGAAAATTAAAAAATACTAATTTTTATTGAATATAATATTTCTAAATAGTAAATATCAAAAGTTCAGTTTTATTTTAAAATTAAAGTTTGTTTAATTATATTTTTAATAATCTAATTTATGACATTGGAATTAATATTATGTTTTATTTTCTTAAAAACATATTATTCTTAAGAAGTCCATTTCTTTGGAAATTTTTTTTTCCTGTTTGTGGGTTTAATATTAAATTAATAGATTCCACATATATGAATTGAATTTGAAGAAATGGATTTGATATTTGGAATCAAAATAATCAATATTATATATTAATTTCAACTTTATTTTTGATCATAATTATTAGTAAAAACAATACAAATAAGTTATCACTGTTAATGTTTGGATAGGTTTATTTGAGGGTTAATCTGTAATGATTGGGGTTAAAATGAAAAAAATAAACTCCTTAAAAGTCCATTTATTGTTTTATATTTACAATTAACTTATTTACATTTAATATGAGTTATTTTGGATACTTATTTGGAAAAATGTGACGTGAAAGTATTTTAAATCATTGAAAATATTAATGTGTTCCACACACATTAATTATAAAATTACAACTCCTGCCCTCAAATACTGAAAACTATTAAACCATATTGATAAATTAATACCTAAAAAATTCATTCCCTAATATCATTATTCATTTTATATAACTTATGGTCCTATCAAAAGACTAACCATATGGACTATATTAATATGTCTAAATGTGGTTTTTATGCAATGGTAATTGCTTTCACCAAGATCTTTTATTAATCATCATTTTACCACCATCAATTTTCTTTTAATAATTAAAATATAATGACACTAGTTTGTAAAATATACTTAATGATATTATCATTATGTAATAACCTCTATCCTTCTTCTATTAAATCAATGCCGATGTGAAACCAATAATCATGTGTACGATAGACTATCACCTCACGAACCAATGTAATTGTTTGTCCATCACTTCCACTCTTGTATATATATAATGTTGAATTAAATATATATATATATATAATATTTTTAGAATAATTATATTTATTAAATTATAATATGACATATTGCTTCTTAAAATCCATTTTTTTGGAAATTGATAATGTTGATAGTTCGTACCTAAGGAATTCCACCTGCACAATGCAATGTGATTCATTTTTCATTATTTTTGGATATTGATGTTAGTAAATATATATTAAATGAATATATATTATATTATAATTATTATATAATGGTTATTCCATATTTAACTTTTTTGTACCATCACTCAAAAAATGAAAACAGTGTTCATGCGTATGTATGTTCTACAATCTCTGTGAACGTGGAAATTAATTTATATATATATAGAATGTATGGATGTATATAAATATTTATTAAATGAATATATATCATATTTATATAATTATTAAAATTATGGAGTTTATGTAACAAATATAAAATCATAAGGACCAAAATTACCGGAAAAAGGGATACAAGAAAAAATGATGAAGTTATTTCTTGAAATAATTATTGTAATAGTTAATTGTTGATGAATTGGTGATAAAATATTATAAGTAAATAATATACGGTAAAATATATATGATTATATATCTCTATCACATTTATAATTAATCTATATTTACTATACAAATATTTCGGACACATACGAATTCCCTTTAACCTGAGATAATGGTTTGTTTGACAATCCAATCATTATTTAAAATTTTTTATGTTTAAGTCTCCCTTGGGAGTATTTAATTATATATATATTTCAAAGATAATTTATTTTCATCAACTATGTTAATTTCTGTAAGTTTCATAATTTCTTTTTGTTTTCATGTCTTTAAATATTTAGTGTACCAAAATAATTATTCTAGGGAAAACCGACATTTTATATTCTACTCGGTCAAGAATCATTATCTTACATGTCTAAATTTTAGTAAAAAAGACAAAAAATAACGTTTTTAACTTGTAAAAATATTTATAGGACATATTTTTACACATTTTGGACTTTTAAAAAATAGTTTAAAAGGAATCCTCTTGAAATTCTCTAGACGTAGTGATTTTTCCGTTTTTTGAAAAAGTATAAATGAAATATATTTTAAAATAATATGGAATGAGAAGGATTTTAGGACATCATACCCACACATATATTTTAATCTTAATTGAAAATTTTATAAGCTTATTTCGAATAAAATTTTTCACTTAATATTTAGGAATTATTTAATACATTAAATAAGTGATTTCCAGGTAAAAAGTGTATTTCCCTCAATAAATGTTCCAACAAAGTTTTTAAAAAAAATTCATCATTTTTGACATATTTGGATGAATTTTATATTGATTATATAATTTAATACTAAAATAAATCATATTTTACTAGATAGTTTATGATTAGATATACTGGGGAATGTATTCATATTTTGTAGGGTATTACTTACAATAAGGATAGTATTTTGTTTTTATGGATTGTTGATTATGTTGTATTATATGTTAATATTATTAGTGAATTGAAATTATTAAGTAATGGGAGGTCCCAATATTAAATAACCCCATGATGAATTCGTAGGTTTCATGATAAAAACTACAATGGGTATTTATTCGAGGCCTTACCTCTAGGATCAAAATAGTGTATATAGATGAGCAATTATGAGGGGGTGAATTATAATTTTAAAAAAAACCATTTATAACCTTAAGTAAAACTATGTTTAACAATGTTAAACAAAGTAAACTCACAAAGCCTCTTTAAGTTCTTAACTATCAAACAAACTTTCTTAGGTTCTGGAAATATGGTTCTAAAAATGAAACATAAGAAAATCTTACATAAGAACGATTCTAACTTCAATCATATAGAATATATAATATCAGAGTTAATAAAAGTACAAGAATATATAAGATAGTTACACTATCTTCCTTTATCAAAATATATTAGAAATAAAAATTTAAAACAAAAAAAGTAACAAGTAGATCATACTTTAACCAAAATAGTAGTGTATCCGAAAACCTTGGATAAAGGTCCCTTGATGTATACTTTCAAGAAATTATATCTTAACCAAACCAGGGTAAGACCTCGACAGGAATATAGGAATCTGTCTTGATATCATCACATGCCCTCAAACGTTAAGGTAGTCAGCACCTCTGTCTGTCTATCCACAGAAGCTCTCGATTGTAGTCAATAACAATCAAAGTCACAAGAAGCTAAGTAATCAAGATGTTCAGTACACACAAATCATGAGAGTCTCTCCCTTTAAAAATCACTTCAATATCATGTAATATCTTGGTTGATAAATACTATTGGGATCATTCAAATGAGAACCTATTTTTAGGAACAACTCCAATGGTCGACTCCCTCCTCCCATGGCCATTTATTCCTTGAATCTCAGAGGGACCAGTACTCATGTCACTCAACCAATGGTTTGTTAGAAACAGATTGTATGATGATGTTTCATAAAAATAATATGTGTAAGGAAGAAAAGTTTCTTAACCAAATCTATTTTCGGAGTCTAAGGAAATATATAATTCAGATTCTAACTATATAAACATTCAGATTCTATAAGACAGGGATATTCGGATTCTGTTTTCCAAAGAATTAGAAATCTAAATTCTATAGATTCTAGAGTCTGAATTCCAATTAATTTGGTATCTGGATTCTAAGGAATTCAGAGTCCAAATTATGAGGAATTGAAAATATGATTTCTGATTAATTCAGAGTCTTAATTATAAGGAATTTGGAGTCTTAATTTTGAGGAATTCAGAATCGTAATTTTGAGTAATTCAGAGTCTTAATTCTAAGGAATTCGGACTCAGAATTCTAAGGAATTTGAAGTCCCAATTATGAGGAATACGTAGTCTGAATAATGAGGAATTAGGAGTCATAATTTCATAGAATTTAGAGTCTTAATTTCATAGAATTTAGAGTCTAAATTTCAGAAAATTAAGAATCCAAATTTCAGTGAATTCAGATTCTGATTTCCAAGGAATTAAGAATCTGGTTTTCAAAGAATTTAGAATCAGATTTTAAGAGAATCCAGAATCTAAATTTTAGAGAATTCATAATCTAATTTTCAGAGAATTCAGAATCTAATATTCAGGGAATTCATAATTTGATTTTAAAATAATTTGGAATCTGATTTTCATAGAATTCAGAATCTAAAAATAAAACACTCTATCTCCAAGGAACTATAAGATTTTGAGGTTTTAAATATGAATCTGAATTTTTGATTTAGTAATAAAATGAGTTTTGTTTTATGGGATTATAAAATAAGTTAATAAAAAAAGGTAAGGATAAATTTTTTTTTAAAGAAGGAAAATTTTCTTTATCAATATAATCCTTAGTGAAAAATAATTTCCATTAAGATAAAGTGTTTTTTATTTCCAAAACATAGAGAAATGGAAATTTCATAAGGAAACCTTATTGGATCAACAATCTCCTCCTTTTTGGAAGTCACAAACATCCTTACAAAAAATAATACAAGGACTAAGAATTTTTCCTTATGGACTTAAATGAAAACATATCCCCCTTTACTAATGAATCATGGTGAATATGACTAACTCCCCCCTTAGGTTTTAAAATCCCTAAGGATCTTATTCTTGACTTCCTTAATGAGATTTTGTATTTCATGCAAAAGGAATTATTATTTGAGAAAATATCCTCCTTAGATAAACTCCCCCCTACATAGTGAATTCTCTTCATTACTTAGTATTATTTTTTTATCATTTCACTCTCCCCCATGGTGATTTTCTAAAAGGAATAGAGAGAATGGAAAAAAATATGTTACCTAAAAAATTAGAACAATATACAACAAACAAAATGAATCACAACAAGAATTTTCATCAAGATTGGAAATATTCATACAAGGAAGATACAACAAAAGATTGGGTATGAAATGAAAAATTCCCATCCTTCTTTTTCCCTGGGCATGATCTTCTTTACGGTGGTCTTCAGCTTCTTTTTCTCCTTATGATATTATTCAAAGAGGTTGAGCAAGTTTTCTGGATCAAAAATTTTCTTCACTAGAGATTTGAACTTTTCATCCCGAGACTTTAGGATTTCTGCCTAAGACATCAAAATGTATTCTATCTTGTTAAACATCTGCTCAAAATCGATTCTGATATCTCTTTCCCTCTTTAAATTCAATGCAACTGAATTGTGCTTCCTCTTCTTATCATTTTCATCAGGAATCCATGCGACTTATTCTATGTTCAGTTTCTCCTTAAAACTTTTTGTAAGATCTTACATACTCTTATCTACTCTATCAAAACAATCGTTTACTGAATACTGAAAGTCATCAATAATTATCAGGTCTTCAATCGTTTTATTTGACCACTTTGTAATCTCCTTACAATACCTTCTGTGATAATCATAAAATATAAATAATTTTCTATTGTTAGCCTCAAGTATGGTGAATTTCTCAATAAACATGGTAACATATACCAATTTCTGATTGAATGAGTGCTGAAGCATCTGATACCTCAACTCAATACTCGGAAACAAGGGAATGGTATCAACAAATTTCTTCAAATACTGAACCACAACGTCCAGACCCATGGAGGACGATTATGAATCTGATTCCCTCATTTGTGAGGATTCTTTATCTATCTCAACAACCTTTATTTTTGATGAACCACCAATATCTTTCTTGGTTTTCACAACTTTATTAGGTGTATCAACTATCACCATTATTTCTTTATTAGCTCTATAAATGGTCTCCGCATCTTTTGGGGATTCATGTTCACTATATGATATTCTTTAACATTACTAATGACATCATCAGTATTATCTCCTTCTTGTTATTCTTCTTCTTCCACATCCTCTTCTTGAACAATCTCTTCCTCTTCATCAGGTTCTGGAAGTTACTTACTTTTTTCCCGGAGTCATAAGTACTGATTCTTCAAAAAAATATTCTGGTATCTAGAATTGTTTGGAAGATTTCTCAGTATCCTTGAGAAGGTCGTGAACAAATTTAGCCTCATAAATTCTCTTCCTTAGCTTATTTTTCTTTTCATTCTTGTCGTACACCCCAATAGCCTTAATCTTCATTGATTTTGCTTCTGAAGGATCCATGAAAAAGCTGGGATATCCTTAATTCCTATTCTTCTTCTCTTCCCTCCACATAGCAACTGCTTCATCACGGTTGGTTTTTTGCACTTTATACTTTGGGGTGCTGATTGAGTTTCCTGAACTGTAGGTTTTTCAACAACTGCTGTTTCCTTCAAATTTCTCTTCTTATAAACATTCATGGATGTCACTTCTACTTCAAACATCTTGGATAAGGCATCAATTTCACTTTTAGATAAGTCATAAAATTCTTTGTATTTTCTACTAAACCAGACTTTCATCCTCCTCAGGGTATCATCACTCTTCAACAAAAAGATGAATGTTATTTTCTTAGTACTTCATGGAATATTGAACGAATCTAGAAGAAATAATATAATCTTGGATAGGATTTATAGATACATGATAATTGGAGAATTAAGGGTCCCATTCTTGATGTTGGTTATAGTCAGCAAGATAAACTGTACCAAATTTTTCTTTTTCAAGTTTACTAGAAAATCCATAATATAGATATCACTTTTCATCAAGGTGTCCTTATCAACTTCTCTCGGAATGTGAAATCCCTAAAGCCATAATTCTACGATCCTGAGATTCATAACGAGATAGTTAATTCTTGATGTCTTTACTCCTTTCAAACCAAGGCACTCTATAACTTTCCCTTTCTAAAAACTTCCTCAATCATTAGGAAATATATGGGTAAAAAAACAGCTTCACCCTCATACTGAATTCCAATAATGATTGCATCCATACTAAAAGAATGGGAATAGGTTTTCCTATAACTAATGAATGAAATTTATCTATCCCCCTTCATTTAAAAAACATATAGTTTCATAAAATTCAATAATAAATTCTTGATAAATCGGGTCATGTCCTTCTGGTTTGGCTATTCAGAGACTCTCCCAGCAATTCAACTTGATATGTTTTGTAATGAGAGAATCTTAATTCGTAAAGAACTTCAGATCTACTAACCTATCTCTATAATCTTCAATTATGGAATTTCTATAACTGATGACGTTTTCCTCTAAGGTGATGCTTCTAATGAAATTTGGAGTTAAGAAAAAATAGATATGTGGAACGACACTTATGTAGAGAGGCAGAGCTTCGGCACACAAATTCTTGAAAACTGATGTCATACAACCAATAGGGGGGCTTTATATAGTCATTGAAGTGATGATTCATATTTCCAAATTTATCCAAAGGTTAAAAAAAGAACAATTTGATAATATAGTTGAGATTAAATATAAAGAAGGATTTGGTAGGTTCTAATCTTTTGAGGTTTTTAAGGTAACAAAATCAGATTTATGGAAATTGAATCTGAAAAAAAATCATAAAAAAATATAAAAAAACCAAAAAGTAAAAAATTTCAATTAGGAAAATTTATTTAAGGAAACATACCATCCATATAGCTAGAAACAATTGTCAGTAATGAGGAAAATTACTCTTAATGAAATTTAGATTCTGAAAAAATTTATTAAAGAATGAAAAATTTAACATTGTAATTTTATTAAGGATAGGAAATTCTGATTCCATAATTTTAGCAGGTTAAGGAAAATTTTGTTTAAAAAAATTGATTAATAAAAATTCAGTTATGAAATAAATTATTTATAAAAAATTTGGTTAAGAAAAAAATTGATTACAATAAATTTGGTTATGAAAAAAAATTGATTACTAAAAATTTGGTTACAAAAAAAATTGATTATGAAGAATTTGGTTAAACAATAAAATGTACTCCCCCTATGAAAAGGTGTTACTTAATATAAGGAGATACGTTTCAACAAAAATTTAATATGGAATACTTCCTTACGGTTATCAGTCATAAATTTTTTTAAATATATTCAAAGATATCAGAGGGTAAATATTTTTTAAAAATATTATCAAGTTGATCTTGTGTTCTGACAAATTAAAGAATGATATCTTCTTTAAGTGTGTGATCCCTAAGAATGTGATGCCTAATACATATGTGTTATGCACGGGAGTGATGTGAATGGTTTTATATTAGGGAAATAGAACTTTTGTTATCAAAAAATATCTATGTTTTGGTAAAAATCATCCCATAGTCAGTGAGTGTGTGTTGCATCCAAAACACTTGAGCACGAAAACTTCCAGCTGCTAAAAATTCAGCTTAAGCAGTCGAAAATGCTACTGAGTGTTTCTTTTTTTACTGACCAAGAAACTAATGAATCTCCTATGAAATGTCAAGTTCTAGATGTAATTTTTTTATCCATTTTACATGAACAAAATTCTGTATCCGGAAAACATTTTAAAACAAAAACATTTCTATAATTATAGAAAATTACAAAATCTATATTTCACGTTAAATAGAAAAAAAATATTTTTACATCTTTTAAATTAGATTCCATTGGATTATATTGATATATTTCATATAATCATACTGAAAACATTTTTTTTATATTACTAGAAGTTAAGTATAGTAAACATCTAATCAAACCTCTAAATGATGTTTGATCTACTGGTTTCCCAGCTTGATCTAGATCAGGAGAATTTGAGGTACCGATTGGAATATTTATAATTTTAGTGTTGTCATGTCCATACTTTTTAAGAAGATCTTTAATATACATATGTTGAGATATATAGGATTATTTTGGTTTTTTAGAAATATTAAAACCTAGGAAAAATGTAAACTCACCCACCATACTCATTTCAAACTAATATATCATTTTATTGGTAAATGAATCAGTTAAAGATTGTTAAGTGTAACGTCCCGGACCCGGGTGCCATGCAACGGGTGCCCCGAGCCCGGTTCTCCATGTGACCTCAAGCGCATTTCCCCTAATGCCAGAGGCTGCTGACTAGCAGCGAGGGCCCAGGTCTGATAGTGTGGAAACTATGCCCTCATTTGTCAAAGTGTAGCACGACGGAATACAAAATAAAACATACAACGACAGCGGAAGCAGTAATCCATACACAACTGAAATAAACTACAGTAGTGGATACAACCAAAAATATATAGAAGATGATGCTACAGGTTTCAAGTTCTAAGAAAACAGCCAGAACATGTTATACACCAATACAATACAGCAGAAACCGAGTACAGCAAAGCAAAGAAAAAAGCTGGCAGCTACATCACGAGCCTAGGCTCAGTCCCATGCCCTCCTACTCCTCTACAACAGTCAAGTACCTATATAGGGACTCTTTCCCCTATCTACACCTGTAGCAATGTAATCTTTTTGGGCCGAAAAGCGTGACCCAAACCGGGTGTGAGAAATATATCTCAGTAGGCACCCACTAAAGGCCCGTGCCCAACTGCGTGCTAACATGAAACAATAGTGTGTAGTGGTAAAACGCAATAAAGTAAGCAGTTATACCAAGTAACTAACATAACAGTTAAATTTCCATTTAATTATTCATTTAATCCATTTTATATAAGAAATCACCATAGTGCATTTCTAAGTAAACAACTACAGTCCACAGACACATAAACTCCTACCCTTGGGTAACAAGTATCCAACACAAGAATCTACCCTCAGGCATAACATAATTTTTCCCTCAGGCGTAGGTAGTGTCGCCCACAGGCACAAAATCAGCGTCCCACAGGCACGGAAGAAGTTTCCCTCAGGTCGAAATAACTACAGCCCTCGGGATAAACAGTGCAGTGCCCACAGGCTAATCACAACAACGCCCTCACGCTAAACAGGTAATCGGGTCATGCCCAACATATCAAAATGTAGTAAACAATCAATTCCTCTCAAGGAAATTCTATAATTACTACATTTAAGGTATACCCTCGGGTATCCTGGCCAAATGGATAAATAGAGGAACACACCCCCGGGGTGGTTCCAGATCCAAGAAACGATACCAACCCGCATTTTATTATCACAATTTAATCACCTATGAAATTATAGGCATTAAATATAGAAACGGCCTCAGCCACACGACACCCCAACATGGGTTTGTGGCATGAAAACGCACAAAAATGCACGACAGTTGGAAAATAAACACAAATCCACCTACCTTATACGTCAAAGAGGGTTATACCCGAACGCCGACTCCTAAAACACTGAAGAACGGCGTAGATCTGACGAAGAACAAAACCCATTCAAATGTAAATAACATTCTCTCAGAAAAGAATTGGTAACAACAGTACCAGGAGAGGAGAGGGCTTACCCGTGCGGTTTCAACGAGATCGTCCGAAGCCGAATCGGATTCCAGAAAAATGCCCAGTGGATCATCAGAGATCTGGCCTCCTCCTTTGGCTCCAAAATGGATCAAGTGCTTCCTCTGCCAAATGAGGAGGCTACTTCCTATTTTAAGCCGAAAAAACAAAGTACACAACATTTACTTCTGAGTACATGGCATGTAATCCCTTCATTTAACTGTTCATTTGGCGGCACCACCACACTGTTCATCTGTCGACATGAGTACACGGGCATATACTCCCAAGTACACGGCGTGTACTATCGCCCAGCTGGCAGTGACTCCACCGCCTTACTATTCCAGCCTGCCGACTGACTACACGGCGTGTAAGGTACCACTACACGGCGTGTAGTCAGTTCCTACACCCTTCGTCGCCGTCATGGCTACATGCCCCGTGTACTCATCCCAACACGGCCAAAAGTACATGGCGTGTGGATAAAGTACACGGCGTGTAGTTCCAAAATTTATTATTTTTCCCTATTTTCCATATTTTCTCAAAAACACTTAAGGAAAAGGAAAATAAGAATCTCGTACCTCTAAAATAAGAACCGGATTCTTACAAACATCCCCCCTTATAGCAATTCGTCCCCGAATTTCCCTTCCAATGGTGGCGAAGATAAAGCTCAGAACAGCTCTGGACACTGAGCACATATGTCGGCCTCCCACTCCCAGGTCTCGTCCTGCACTCGGCCATGCTATCATAGCACCCGTACAAGAGGAACTGACCGGCCTCGGAGAACCTTCATGCTCCTGACAACGATAAGGATCAGATGCTCCTCAAAGGATGCATCATGCTGAACCTCAACCTCCTCGGGCTGAAAGGTGTGAGATGGGTCTGAATGGTAGCGACGCAACTGAGACACATGGAAGATGTCGTGCATGGCTCGGTACCGTTGTGGTAACTGCAACCGATAGGCAACCATCCTGACTCTCTCCAGAATCTCGAATGGCCCCACATACCTTGGTGAAAGTTTACCCTGTCTCCTGATCCACTTGTGACCCAGCCTCGGCGAAACACATAGAAAAACCTGATCCCCGACCACGAACTCCAAAGGTCTTCTGTGGCGATCAGCATAAGACTTCTTATGTGACTGTGTGGTATCCATCCGCTTCCGAATCAACTGGACCTGCTCAGATGTCTCCTGCACGAGCTGTGGCCCCAGTAAAGCTGCCTCACCTGCCTCTAACCAGCACAAAGGTGATTAGCATGGCATACTATATAAAGCCTCGTATAGATCCATCTCAATAGTCGCCTGAAAACTATTGTTATAGGCAAACTCGACTAAGGGTATATGCTTCTCCCAAGATCCCCCAAAGTCTAGGACGCATGCGCGCAGCATGTCCTCTAGCACCTGTATCGTCTGCTCTAACTGGCTATCTGTCTGAGGGTGGTATGTTGTGATCAGAAGCATCTGTGTACTCAGCGCCCTCTAAAAACTCTGACAGAAACGAGATGTAAAGCGGGTGTCCCTATCTGAAATGATTGAATGAGGGACCCCATGAAGACGTACAATATCTTGGATATACAGCCTTCCGATCTCGTCCACACCGAAGGTCTCCTTGATCGGAAAGAAGTGAGCTACCTTCGTGAGTCTGTCCACAATAACCCACACGGTGTCATTTCCTAGAGGTGACCTCGACAAACCCATCACGAAATCCATCATGACATCATCCCATTTCCACTCTGGAATGGGTAACTGTTGTAATAGTCCAGCTGGTCTCTGGTGATCTGTCTTCACCTGCTGACAGTTGGAACACATCGTAACGAAACCAGCTATCTCTCTCTTCATACTCGGCCACCAGTATTGACACCTCAAGTCACGGTACATCTTGGTATCCCCGGGATGAACTTCCCAAGCCGAATCATGAAACTCCTGCATCAGCTCCTCGCGTATATCCCCTGGAACCCACACTCGTCCATGGAAATTATGGACCTCATCATCGCCTATCGTCCAACCGGGAGGAGGGTCCTCACTCGCCACCAACTCCCGTAGAACTAGGCCTTCTGAAACCGATAGCTGCCTCATCCTCACTCTGTCCAAGAGGGTATAAGTCACAGCTAACGGGGAAAGATAAGTCTGACCCTGACTGTCATGCACATCCAGATGCATCTCAGAGAACAAAGCCATAAGCTGCCACTCGCCACTGGCCTCCTGCACTACCTGTATCTGAGTCTTCCGGCTCAGTGCATCGGCTACTGCATTACCTTTACCAGGCGTATAGGCAAGCTCAAAATCGAAGGATTTTAGGTACTCAACCTACCTTCTATGCCTCAGATTCAGGTCACACTGAGTAAAGATATACTTGAGACTTTTTTGGTCGGTTAAAACCACAAAATGCTCCCCCAATAGATAATGTCTCCAACAACGTAACACATGTAAAACTGCTGCCAAATCGAGATCATGCGTCGGGTAATTCCTCTCATGTGGCCTCAACTGCCGAGACCCGTACACAACTACTCAGTCGCCCTGCATCAAAATGGCTCCCAGCCCAATCCCTGATGCATCACAGTAAACTGTATAGATATTCCCCTGCTCTGGGAGTATTAGGATCAGTGATGATGTCAACCTTCCCTTCAGGTCCTGAAAAGCTGTCTCGCAAGCTTCTGACCAAATGAACTTCACACCCTTCTTCGTCATACCTTTCAACGGTACTGCTAAGCGGGAGAAGTCATGTATGAAGCGTCTGTAGTAACCAGCCAGCCCTAAGAAACTTCATATCTCAAACACGTTCTTAGGCTGTTCCCAGGAAACTACTGCTCTCACCTTCTCTGGGTCTACTACAACTCCTGCCACTGAGATAATGTGACCCAGGAAGTGAATCTGGTCCATCCAAAAGTGGCACTTTGAGAGATTAGCATATAGCTGATGCTCTATCAGTGTACTCAATATGATCTCAAGATGGGTCGAATGGTCGTGTCGAGTGTGAGAGTACACCAATATGTCATCCACGAATACTACCTCAAATGAATAAAGATACGGATGAAACACATGATTCATCAGATCCATAAAAACTGTTGGCGCGTTCATCAATCCGAACTGCATAACCGTATACTCATATATACCATGCCTACGCCTGAATGCTTTGAGAGGTATATCATATGGTCTAACGCGCAGCTGATGATATCTGGATCTCAAATCAATCTTCAAGAGCACTCGTGCTCCACAAAGCTGATCAAACAGATCATCTATCCTTGGCAAGGGATATCGTTTCTTAACCGTCAACTGGTTCAGCTTCTGATAATCCACGCAAAGTCTGAGGGTACCATCCGCCTTCTTCTCAAAAAGGACCGGAGAACCCCAAGGAGAAGTATTGGGTCAGATAAAACCCTTTGCATGCAACTCCTCTAACTTCCTCTTGAGCTCCTGTATCTCAGGTGTGGCCATCGTATATAGAGGAATGGAAACCTTTGCTGCTCCTGGCACTAGTTCAATAGAGAAATCCACCTCCCGCACCGGAGGTAGACCTAAAAATTCATCCAGAAAGACATCCCTGAAACAATCAACAACTGGAGGGAAATCCGTCTGACATGTCCCCTGATCATCCATATATAAACTCACAATCTGGGCTATGACTCCACCTTGCCCATGATTCTCTGGTCTAGCTCGACTCGCCTGAACATCCCACTCTCCCTTGAATAGAAACTCTATGCCCTCTAGTGATGTGAAACACACCTTGTGACGATAGCAGTCTACAAAGGCTCGGAAGGGAACCAACCAGTCCATCTCGAGAATGACGTCATAGCTCGTCATCTCCAAGACATAGAGGTCCCAAAGGAAGTAACACCCTCCAAACTCAAGGGGGAACTCCTTGCACTGACGCAAACCAGCCGTCCAAGTCCCCAACGGAGTGTCTAGCGTCATGATATTAGAAGAATTAGAAACACAGATCCCAAGTCTCTCCACTAAGGGTACAGATATGAAACTATACGTAGAACCTATATCAAAAAGTACTGAAGACAAGACAGAAGCTACTAGAATAGTACCTCTGACTGTAGAAGGTCTGGGATCCTGCTCCTGTTGGGTCTGTCGCACTTCATATGCCTGCCCAATGCCGCAGCCCTGTGACATAGCCTGGCTACCCTGAGATGTCCCGCCCTGCTGCCTCTGAGATCCTGGTGTCTGGCTACCACGGCCACGACTACCATCTCTACCTGCACGCCCTGACATATTCCAGTTCCCTGACTGGTAAGAAGCCACTGGTCCTGCTTCCACACACGGAGTCTACTCAGAATCCCTCTCACTAGCCCCTAGTGGAAACGCCTAGCAAAAGCATTGTAGATGACCCATCTTGCCGCATGCTCGGCACTCCACTGGGTCTCTTGGACACTGCGGTCTCTTGTGCCCCTCTCTACCACACTGGTAGCACATAACCTGGCCACCTAAAGCATTCTTCTGACTGGTATTGCTGCCCTGAGTGATGTCCATCTGTCTCTTCCTCTTGCCAGCAGGAATAACACCAGTAACTGGTGCTGAACCACCCTGGCCCACACCACTCGATTCCCATAGGTTCCTCTCTGTAATCAACGCCTGGTTCACAATCGTGTGTACAGTAGGCAACCTGAAAACATTCACCAGCACTTGGATGTCATACCGAAGACCATCCTCAAAATGTCTAGCTCTCAATGTCTCATCACCCACTAGCACAGGTGAAAAACATTGAAGCTCCGTAAAACGAGCAGAATTGTCCATCACCGATATGGCTCCCTACTGAAGATTCATGAACTCTCGAGATCTATCTGCACTCAGCATCTCGGGAAAGAAGAAGTCATAGAAGACTGCCTGAAAATCTTCCCACGCCATGTCTATGTGATGATCTGACTGGGTGGTAACATCCAACCACCTCTTGGTAAAATCACGTAGCATGTAAGTTGTGAGCTTGACCCTCCGCCCTGGAGGCATCTCAAGATGCCCTAAAATAGTCTGCATCGACCCCAACCAAGACTCCACAGCCTGTGGTCCTCCATCCCTTGAAAATGTAGGTGGATGCTGCTGCTGAAAGATACGTGTCAGCTCGGCCATAGATGTGGAAGCCTGCGGTTCTCCCTGAAAGGTCTGTATGAACTGCAATAAGCCTTCACAGAACTACACCTCCGCGCCTATGTCTGGTATAGCAGCTGGTGCCGCATCTGGATCTGCTGGTGGATGAACTGGTATCCCATGGCCCACTATCTCCAGATTATAATCGTCGTCGCTCTCCAGGAGAACAACTCGTGGTCGTCTAGGCGGAATGACACTACAAGGTCAAAATCACACCTCAAATTCACGATTATTAAGACTGAAAGTGAAGGAACCACAAAGGAACAAGAGGAATAAATAATTTCGAAATTTGCAAGACAAGACTACACGGCGTGTACAACGACTACATGGCGTGTACTTGACATCCCTTCCCCTGCCCAGGTCCTTCTACACGGCTAAGCCACACGACTTCCGTTCAACAAAACTACATGTCGTGTATTATATCTACACGGCATGTACGGTGTTATTTTCCAACTGCTCGTGTCGTCTGTGACATGGCCGACTACTCGGTCTTTACACCACACGGTGTGTTAAACCCGCACACGGCGTGTAGACCATCCCGTTTCCCATCCACACGGCTAACTCCACATGGTCTGTCCTTGGACAAGACCACACGGCATGTCCCACAGGTACAAGGCGTGTCCAGGGAGAGGTGACAACGACCCGTGTTGTTAGCTACATGGCTGAGTCCCCACGTCACACTACAGGGCGTGTCTATTATTGACACGGCGTGTTCTGTCAAGGAGTTCACCGACCCATGTTGTTAGTTACACGGCCGGACTCTGGGTCACACTACACGGCATGTCCATTGGGTACACGGAGTGTTTTACCCAAGACCTTCCCTACCCCATGTCGCCGCCGACACGGTTTGTGACATGGGAAGAGACTACACGGCGTGTACTCGGGGTACACGGCGTGTACTCGGGTACATGGCGTGTACTCAAAAAGTTCATTTTTCTTCCCGAACAGAAGAACACACATGGCATGTATGAGGTCCTACATGGCGTGTATTCTAGGTTTTCTGGACAGTATGCCTCAGAAACATCCCTGGAACCCAAAAAATACTAAAAACCAACACCTAAGTGTCAAATTTCGACCCGTGAGGGCCCATACTCTCCACGAATCAAAGTTTGACATCTTATCTGTGTTATAACCAATAAACAGTCAATGATCCAGCAAATTCTGGTCAATGGGGGCCCATACTCCCCAAAAACCAAAGTTTGGTGTCCATCCTATAAACGAGCTCAAACAAACATACCACATCACAAGGTAGGTATTTATCAAACACCTATCACAACATCATGCTTTATTAGCACAACAACTATCACAAAAACATGAGAATTTCTAATGCACCTACATGGCATGGAAACTATGCATGGCATGTGATATCTAGCACGTGCCTATATGATGCATGAGATGGTATACCCTCATCTCATCGGGTTGAAACTAAATAGAACCCACAGATAAAATATAAACTGCACAATCCAAGTGCGTCACCCAATGGTGAAAACATATCAACCGTAAAATTGGAAAATCAAAAGAATGAAAAATCTGAGGTAGACTGGCTTTTCTCTATACACAGGTTAGCTACGCCCGAACACAGCTTATTACTAACTATCGTTCCGTCCTATCCCTGACTACGGCTCCAAATATTATGTCAAAGAAAAGAACTCCTCTGATACCACTTTGTAACGTCCCGGACCCGGGTGCCACACAATGGGTGCCCCTAGCCCGGTTCACCAAGTGACCTCAAGTGCATTTCCCCAAATGCCAGAGGCTACTGACTAGCAGTGAGGGCCCAGGTCTGATAGTGGGGAAACTATGCCCTCATTTTTCAAAGTGTAGCATAGAGAAATACAAAATAAAACATACAACGACAGCGGAAGCAATAATCCATACACAACTGAAATAAACTACAGCACTGGATACAACCAACAATATCTAAAAGGTGATGCTACATGTTTCATGTTCTATGAAAAGAGCCAGAACATGTTATACACCAATACAATACAGCAGAAACAGAGTACAGCAAATCAAAGCAAACAGTTGGCAGCGGCATCGCGAGCCTAGGCTCAGTCCCATGCCCTTCTAATCCACTACAACAGTCAAGTACCTGTATAGGGACTCTTGCCCCTATCTACACCTACAGCAACGTAATATTTTTGGGCCGAAAAGCATGACACAAACAGGTTGTGAGAAATATATCTCAGTAGGCACCCACCAAAGGCTCGTTCCCAACTGCATGCTAACATGAAACAATAGTTTGCAGTGGTAAAATGCAATAAAGTAATTAGTTCTACAAAGTAACTAACTTAACAGTTAAATTTCTATTTAATTATTCATTTAATCCATTTTATATAAGAAATCTCCACAGTGCATTTCTAAGTAAACAACTACTGTCCTCAGACACGTAAACTCCTTCCCTCGGGTAACGAGTATCCAACACAAGAATCTGCCCTCAGGCATAACAAAGTTTTGCCCTCAAGCATTGGTAGTGTCGCCCACAGGCACAAAATCAGCTTCCCACGAGCATGGAATAAGTCTCCCTCAGGCCAAAATAACTACAGCCCTCGGGCTAAACAGTGCAGTGCCCACATGCTAATCACAACAACGCCCTCATGCTAAACAGGTAACCGGGCCATGCCCAACATATCAAAATGCAGTAAAAAAGAAATTCCTCTCAAGAAAATTATATAATTACTACATTTAAGGTATAACTTCGGGTATCCTGGCCAAACGGCTAAACCGAGGAACACACCCCCGGGATGGTTCCGGATCCAAGAAACGATCCCAACCAGCATTTTATTATCACAATTTAATCACCTATGCAATTCTATGCATTAAATATAGCAACAGCCTCATCCACATGACACCCCAACATGGGTTTGTGGCATGAAAACACACAAAAACGCACAACAGTTGGAAAATAAACACAAAGCCACTTACATTATACGTCAACGAGCATTATACCCGAAATCCGACTCCTGAAACGCCAGAGAACGGCGTAGATCTGATGAAGAACAAAACCCATTCAAATGTAAATAACTTTCCCTCGGAAAAGAATTGGTAATAACGGTACTAGGAGAGGAGAGGGCTTACCCGTGCGGTTCCAACGAGATCGTCCAAAGCCGAATCGGATTCCAGACGAATTCCCAGTGGATATTCAAAGATCAGGCCTCCTCCTTTGGCTCCAAAATGGCTCAAGTGCCTCCTCTGCCAAATGAGGAGGCTACTGCCTGTTTTAAACTGAAAAAACAAAGTACACGGCGTGTACTTCTAAGCACACGACATGTACTCCCTTCATTTAACTGTTCATTTGGCGGCACTGCCACACTGTTCATCTGTCAACATGAGTACACGACATGTACTCCCAAGTACACGGCGTGTACTGCCGCCCAGCTGGCGGCGACTCCACTACCTTACTATTCCAGCCTACCGACTGACTACACGGCGTGTAAGGTACCACTACACGACGTGTAGTTGGTTCCTACGCCCTTCTTCACCGGCATGGCTACACGCCCCGTGTACTCATCCCAACACGGCCAAAAGTACACGGCGTGTGGATAAAGTACACAACGTGTAGTTCCAAAATTCCGGATTTTTCCCCATTTTCCATATTTTCTCAAAAACACTTAAGGAAAAGGAAAAGAAGAAGCTCGTAGCTCTAAAATAAGAACCGGGTTCGTACACTACGTTGAACCAAATATGATGTCATCAATAAAAATTTGAACAATAAAAACATTTTTATTATATTTATTTATAAAAAATGTTGGATCTACAGTTCCCTTAACATAATTAATTTTCAACAAAAATCATGTAAGTCTATCATACCAGGCTCTAGGGGCTTGTTTAAATCCATATAAAGATTTGGTATGTTTTAAAACATGTTCAGGATCTTTTTTGATTTTAAAACTAGGAGACTTTTCAACATAAACTTCCTATTGAACATATCCATTAAGGAAATGACACTTTATATTCATTTGAAATAGTTTGAAATTAAATAATTCTACAAAGCCAAGTAAAATGTGAATAGATTCAAGTCTAGCTATAGGGGAATAGTTTTTTTATAGTCTATTCCTTCTTGTTGATTGTAGCTTTTAGCAACTAATCTAGCTTTATTTCTTACTATGATTCCATTTTCATCACACTTATTTATGAAAACCCATTTTACTCTAATTACAAAAGATTCATTAGGTCTTTCAACCAAGGTCCAGACTTTGTTCCTTTCGAATTCATTTAGCTTATCTTTCAAGACTTTAATATAATCATTATCAGCTAAAGATTCATGAGTTATTTTTTTTATAATTGAAAATGGAATGCTAGATGTTATACTTCATTTCTTAAATAACCTCTAGTCCTTACAGGCTTATTTTCATCACAAATGATATTATCACTAGGATGATTTTTATGAAACAACTGATTTGGGTTTTTTAAAACATGTTCGTCAACATATCGTATAAAATATTCAAAGGTAAATGATTCTGAAATATTTTCCTGAAAATTTTCATTATTAGAAGAATATTCTATCATTGGTTCATAATCAGTTATTTAAATCACATCTGATGATGTAGGTTGGGGTTGTTTAAAAACAAAAGGATCAGTTTTATCGAATTTAATATGCACTGTTTCTTTAAAAGTGCAATTATTTTTATTAAAAACTCTATAATTCTTTGATTTTGTAGAGTATCCTAGGAAGATTCCTTCATCAGATTTGGGAGAATATTTATGTAGACTATCTTTAGTATTCAGGATTATTACTTTGCATCCAAATACTTTGATGTAAAAAAGTCTAGGTTTTCTACCATTCCACAATTTATAGAGTTTTGTTAAGAAAAGGTCTAATTAAAACTCAATTTATAGTATAACTAGCAGTACTAACAGCTTCATACCAAAAGTATTTATCAATAGAATATTCACTCAATGTGGCTCTAGTTATTTCTTGAAGAATTTAATTTCTTCTTTAAACAACACCATTTTATTGATGAGTTCATGGAGCTGAGAAGTTATGAGTAATTCTTTTTTTACTAGGAAAAGATTCAAAATTAGAATCTTGAAATTCTCCACCCTGATCACTATGAATAGTTATTAATGGATGGTTCTTCTCATTTTTATATTGGGCTCTAAAAGTTTTGAAATAAGAAAAAGCATCATTTTTATTTTCTAGAAAATAGACCCATGTAAATCTATTGTAATCATCAACTAAGAAAAATAAATAATAATTTCCTCAAATACTTCCAGTTTATGTTGGAACAAAAAGACCCATATGCGCTAACTGTAATGCACTAGATGTTGAGACTTCATCGATTGATTTTAAACATGATTTTTGTTTCTTTCCAAATTAACAATGATAAAAAACTTTTGAAGAATCAAATCTAAGCTCCGATATATCCTTAAAAACTCTTTTCATTGAGATTTTACATAGATTCTGAAGGTAAAAATGTCCTAACCTTCTATTACATAACCAAGATTCATCTCCCATTGTACTAAGGTAGGGTAGATCTTAGCTTCTAAGGAATTTTATGTTTAAAGTGTATACATTCTCATGCCTATAGGAAGAGAGAATAAAGTCTTCCTTGGAATTGTGTACAATGAATTTATCATTTCTAAAATTCAAATGGTAACCTTTATTAGATAATCGACTAATACTAATGAGGTTTTTCTCAAAACCCTTAATAAATAAAACATTAGAAATTAATGTTTTTTCAAGAATAACAATGTTACCTATACCAACAATGTCTCCTTTAGCATTATATCTGAATGTTACTTTTCCTCCTTTCATATTGATAATATTTTCAAATAAGTTTTTGTTACCAGTCATATGTCGAGAACATCAACTATCAATGTACAATGTATTTTTGATGGTACATTCTTTATTTTCCTAAAAATATATGATATAGACTTTCGGAATCCAAACATTCATGGATCTGGAAATTTTAGAAAGTAAGATTTTAGGAATCAACATTTTCTTTGAAAAATAATCTTTAAGAAATCCTAGAGATTTGGTTTTGTTTAATGAACAATTTTTCTCCCATTGTACACCACACTAACATTTAGTACAAAATGGAGAACTTTGGGGAACAAAATATTTTTAACTAAGAACTGGATTCAAATGAGTATAACGAAATACAAAATGATTCCTTAAAGGAAAAATTTGGGAATACATCTTGTCAATCTTTTCCTTACTAGAGGTAAAGTTTGACAGACATTTCCTTATGGAAAAATTTTCTCAATTTAGTTTAATAGACATGTTTTTATCCTCAAAAACATTAGTTTTAGAACTAGAGTTATACTCTAACATATTTTTCATAGAAATTACATTTTCAAGATCCTTATAAAGTTTATCCTTCTCATAATTAACTTCCTTAGGACTTTTTGAAATACATTCAAAATAAAATATATTCTGATCATGATTCATTGGAAGATCTGATACTTCTTTTTTTAAAATAGAAATTCTAGAATTTTCTTTCTCTAACTACTTTTTTATCTTACAATTTTCAATTTCCAAAAGTCTAGAAAATCTGGAAACTTCTTCAAATGAAGGTAAGGTATTATCTTCTGATAAGAAAGATTCATCATCTAAAGATTCATAATATTCATTATAAGAAAACAAAATTACTTAAAGATATATTAGTTATAGATTCAGCATTGTGTACCTTGTCCGTTAGACAATGATTTTCAATGGGTAGTTTGGATAGTAGACAAAGATTCTTCTGACGAGAAGATTCATATTCATAGGATTCATCAGATGAGTCACCACCACTAGAACTCCATGTATCATTAGCCTTTAATAATTTCTTAGCCTTAGTATTGTAATACTTATTCTTGTTTCTCTCCAAATGTTTTTACTTCTTTTCTTTTCTCTTAAGCATAGGGTAATCTGGCCTAATGTATCCAACCCTTTTGCATTCATTGCAAGTGACATTCGATTTTTTACTATCATATCTTTATTTATTCTTATACCTATAATAAAAGTCTTTCTTTCCCGTTATCTTGTTCATCCTTTGAGATATATTATCTATTTCATTTTTTGAATGTTCACTTTCACTAAATTTAGATAGAATGGGGAATTTCATAAAATTAGATCTTATAACACTTTATGGAGTCTTGAATTTAGTAGTAGTAAAGGCTATACATCCATTACCATTTATCTTATTATGCATATCATCATCTCTTTTAATTCATTCCTTATGTTGAAAAAGAGTTCAAAAATCTAGTCAAGAGGGATTTGAGATACTTTTCTATTCTCATCAATAATTGTTCTCTTAGATTCCCACTCGTTCGGCATAATATCAATAATCTTGTCCACAAGAGCCTCATCTTTAAGACCTTTCACACCCATAGATTTTAGACTTTTGACAATGGTCATAAACCTTTGTTACACCTTACATACTAGTTCTCTATAATTAGATTGAAATCCATGATATTCTTCTCCAAGCATAGCTCTTCGAGTTTCAATAACTTTAGAAGTACCAAAATGTACAACTTCCAATTTATTCCATATACAATTTTCTGCTTCACATGATGAAATTTGACTATAAATATTCCTAATCATGGAACAAAACAATGCATTTTTACCCTGTAATTTAATTGATATTTTAATTTTCCCTGGTTGGTGAAGGTTATGATATCCTTTTCATGAATTTTGAAATCTTTAGTAAGCATGAAAAAGTTTTCCACTACAATATTAATGAAAAGGTATTTCATTTTATCTCTCATGTAATCATACTCATTACCATCAAAAAAAGGTGGTCTCATAGGATTAATATTTTCAAGGGAACCAACATTCATACCTGCCATTCTATAAGAAAATATCTTTCCAAAAAAATTGTAAGTAGTAAAATTTTATAAACCAAGATAAAAATCATAAACAAATATTGATCAAGAAATATTAAGCAAGAAAATTTAGAACAAGGAAAACATGAGGAAGAAAACTTATACATGAGTATAAGTATTTTATAGACCTCCTTTTATACCAATTGTAGGATCGAATTAGTGTTTGTTTGTTCTCAATTACAAGAGGGGTGAATTTTAATATTAAAAACATATTTTTTTTAACCTTAAGGAAAACACTACTTAACAATGTTAGACAAGGTAAATTCACAAATCCTCTTTAAGTACTTAACTACAAAACATACTTTTTTAGGTTCCATAAATAAGGTTCCGGAAATGAAAACTAAGAAATTTTTACTTAAGAAATATTCAACCATAAAGCATATGGAATCTCCAATATCAATGTTAATCAAAGAACATGAAATTATAAGATAGTTACACTTTCATTCGTTATCAAAATATAGCAGAAATAAAAACATGAAACAAAAAAAGTAACAAGTAGAAAATATTTTTACCCAAAGAATAGGGTATCCAACAACCTTGGAAAAAGGTCCCTTGATTTATATTTTCATGAAATTATGTCATACCCACACCAGGGTAAGTCCTCAATAGGAATATCAGAATCTTTCTTTACATCCTCCAAAGCCCTCGATCTTTAAGGTAGTTGAAACCTCTATCTTCCTATCCTCGGAAGCACTCGATTCTACTCAACAAAAATTAGAGTCGCACGAAGCTAACTGAACATGATGTTCAGTGTGCACAAAGAATGAGAGTATCCCTCTCTAGAAATCACTTCAACAGTATGTAATTTCTAGATCGATCAAAGGTATTGAGATCATTCAAATGAGATCCTATTTATAGGCACAACTCCAACATTTGGATCCATCCTATGACAGTTATATATTTCCTTGAATCTCAGATGGACTTCTATATGTTTCACTCAACCAATGGTTAGTTTGAAACAGATTGCATTCCATCATTTCATAATAATAACATGTGTATGGAAAAAGAATTTACTTAACCATGTCTATTTTTCAGAGTTTGAGGAAAAATAAAATTGGTAGTGTAACCAAATAAACATTCAGAGTCAATAAGACATGGTTATTCAGATTCTGTGTTCTAAAGAATTCAGAATTTGAATTCTATAGATTCGAGAGTCTTAATTGCAAGGAATTCGGTATCTGAATTCTAAGGAATTCTAAGTCTAAATATGAGGAATTTGATATCTGAATTCTGAGGATTTTGGAGTCTAGATTCTGAGGAATACATAGTTGGAATTATAAGGAATTTGGAAACAGAATTCTGAACAATTAAGAGTCTGAATTCTGAATAATTGAGAGTCAGAATTCTTAGCAATTTAGAGTCCGAATTTCAAAGAATTCAGAGTCCGAATTTCAGAGAATTCAGAATATGAATGTCAGAGAATTCAGAATATGATTTTTAGAGAATTCAGAATCTTATTTTAGGGGAATTGATAATCTTATTTTTAAAGAATTCATAATCTAAATTTTAGTGGATTCAGAATCTGATTTTCAAAGAATTTGGAATCTAATTTTCAGAGAAATTGGAATCTGAAAATAGAACACTCTATATCCAATGAACTATAATATTTCTAGGTTTTAAATATGAATCCTAATTTTTTACATAGAAATAAAATAATTTTGGTTTTAATAGATTATAATATAAGACAATTAAAACAAAGGAAAGGATAAAAATTCCCATAGCGAAGGGAAGTTTTCCTTATGAAAATAATCCTTGGGGAAAAATAATTTTCCTTATGATAAAGTGTTTTTGATTTTCAAAACATAATGAAATTGGAAAGTCATAAGAAAACCTTATTGACTCAACACTACCAATTTAGGTAAGATTTATTGGCATGAGACCATGATTATATGTTTCAAATGTCCACCATTTTTTCATCAATATGAATTATGTTATTAATGTCCATAAAATAATAAAATAATTTATTTATCCATGGATATGTTTTCATCTCGTGTGATTATTTATATGTAATTATTTGATTTTCAATTATTTCATCCATAATATTTAGGCCTTACTAACATCAATTGTAAACATACTCTTATTGAGCATTTGGGATCACCCCTTACTTGTGTATTCTTTTCACAAGATGTGATTAAGTGTATTATGATTGAATCTATAGATATTTTAAACGTATTAATGGTGTTCTCAATTATAATTATATATTGTATTTTATGTTTTAAAATATACAGTGACATTCAATTATGTATGTTGTTTTCCCAGACAACTAAACTATTATATCCTTTTAGAAGTGATCAATTGTTTCAATAACCAATGTAAGAATGTAACCACTAACTCTAGGATTTTATGGTAAGGGTAATTATAATTAGTATTAGAGAAATTTTTATAAACATTTTTAATTATATTTATGGAATAATTGATTATGTAATATAACCATATGACTTCCTTTGAGTAAAATTCCATGTATATGATAACATCCAATCTTTTGGATGGTAAATATTATGTAGATTTCTTAGAAATACATCCATGTATGGATACTAAAAGCAGACATGGTTTTAGAACTAAAGAATTTAAGGGTAATATCAATTAATAAAGTTGGTTTTAGTATATCTCAGTCAACATTCTAGTGCAAGATGGGTGGGGACTTACTGGAAATGTGGTATAACCCTCCTAGGGGATATTATTGGGTTAATTCAATGTTTATTTGTAACATACCATGTAAATAAAGAATAATACACTTGAATATTTATTAATATTTTGTGAATTAAATATTAATTTTAATTTAAAGGGGATCCTATGTTCGATAGTGTACCTGATATGCAACAACGGGTTTCTTTGAAATCTTACGTTGCACAAAACGTTAGGGCATACTAAAAAATAATAATATAATATTATTTGAAATGGTAGTTAATTCATGTTTTTGTATCAGAGAGAATGAATAGAAATAACTAAAATATGATACTATATGTTTGTTAAATGTTTTTACATTTATCCAATAAATGTTAGAGGCTTAAATTGTGAATGAATCTAATTTTAAGCATAATTTACTTTAAAAGGTTGATTTACCTCCTTTTGATGGAAATCCCTCATTTAATCAAGTTTTGGTTACTTTTATATGTTCTATTTGACAAAATAAAATTCTTCTTTAAAACCGGGACATCAAAATTTACTTTGGGTAAAATTTTTGTATTTTTCTGATAAAATTCATTTTTTGATGAATAGTGAAAAATATTGTATTTTAATTCAAAACTCCTATTTAATCTAATTTATTAATATGGATATATTATCATTTTAATTTTTTTAAGTTTAATTAGATTATATTTTTACCATTTAATCCAATGTGGGTCATTGGAATTAATTTCACTTTGAAATTGGACATAAACATGTGTCAATCTTTTGATAGTTAATATTTCTTAAAAACACACCTTTTGTTTTGACAAAAATAATTAATTTTAAATAAACTAATCCAAATTCTATGTTTTTAATTTTTTAAAATAGGCATCATTTTTGAATTCATAATATCAAATATAGATTAGGCTTAATTTTAGGTATTTTTCTGAAAAACTTCAATTTTTGATGAATAGTTAAATCACTAAGTAGTAGTTAAAAATATGACATTTTCATTTAAATGAAATTTTACCACTTTTGTGAATTTAATTTCGAAAATACAATAGACACGATTGTTATTAGTAATTAAAATGTGGTCCAATAAGAAAAAATAAGTTTTGGTTAATAGTAACTGTTGACTTTTATTTACTGCGGTTAAAGTTAAATAGGGTAATTCAAGATAAAATGAATATTATAATAATACCAAATTACCTTAACACATTTCCTAACCTTATTGGATGAGTCATAACCGACCATTGGCATCCTTGGATCAATTTTGGGACCCCATGGAGCCACTTAAGTGTGATAATGACACTTTATTTTAATTAACTTAAAGTAAAGGCAAAAATGTCATAAGAAAATATCTTTTAGTAAATTAATTTTTACATAGGGATATAAAAGCTATCTTTTTTACTATAAATATTCTTTTCAAATCTAAAAATATTTCCTAAATTAAGTAATTCTTTTATAATTTTTATACATCGAATAAATAAAATTATTTATAACATAATAATGATTCAGGGTTTACCTCATTAATAATTGATTTAAATAAATAATATTATAATGATTAACAAAATATTCGAAACATATACAATTATTATTGGATGATTTTATTTATACCATGAGTCATCTTATATCTGACATTAATTAGTTTTTAACCTTTATAAATTGAAAATCTTTGAATAATAAAATAATATTTTCACACTTTCCTAAAGAACCCATCCTCCCCCTTATAAAAAGCCCTCACCTCTAACCCATTCATCACACTTCTCAAGCTTCTTGGCTCATACATACTCTACCCAATTAATCTCCCTACATCCCTCTCCTCCTCTAAGAATCCTTACCTTAGGCAGAAGGCAGTTCAAGAAGTCCTTTTGGTTCAAACCAAAGGGAGTTACCCGAATTAAAGGTAATTGTTTCTATTAAATTATTTTATTTTATTTTACATATACAACACCTAAACTCTTTTATTCCTTTATTTAATAACAAAACTATTATTTTCAATATACTAGTATGTTGTTATGATAAGTACTCGAACTATAATTACACATACCTCCATCTAATGGGTGAAGAACATATTGTTTCCGTGGATGGAAAACTAACTCCTCGCGAAACAATGATTGTTCAATTATATGCTACCGCCTCTCATTGTGGCTATTAAGACGACACTATATTTATATATGATATATAATATGTTTAGGTTTTCTTTATGATTCTATATTTTCATTTATATCATACCTTTATGTTTTCGATAATGGGTAAACGCAATAATTTCATTTTAGGAAGTGCGGACTACCGCCCCCTCAAAGTGATTTGACTCGTTAGTGCCATATGTGGGATGTATAAAGGATGGAGTTATTGATATTATATATGATATTATACTTTAATTATAACATAACTATATTTCATTATCTTTTAATTCCATTAAAATGAGAAATATAAATGAAAGTAGCATTCATGCATAAGTACGGCTTACCGTCTCCACGAACGGTGCATTTCATTTATTATCTCCAAATGTTATGTACTATTATAAATATTTACATGTACTATATATGTTTAATATATATGATATCTACATCGTGAATATAATTTTGTAGATAATGGATATTTGACCACATGAACAACTTGTAATTATAAGAAGTTCATTTTTGACTCATGTACCAAATATCGACAAAATGACCGTTATTAACATAAATGATTACTTAATGTTTATAACATGGTAATAAGTGATATAAAAGGAATAATAAACTTGAAAATGGTTCATATAAAGTATAAATTACATTTTGTTTGTTATTCAAGATATTAAAGAATGGACGGGTCAAGTCGGACACGAGGTAAGGGAATTTCTTAACCCAATTTCCATTCTTTGGGTTAATATTATACTTTTGAATTATGTCGTGCTATGATTATGTAAGAAATTACTTTTTATGTACTATCTTGTATTTATATATTATGTATTTTTACTTATAGGGAATATAAATAATTGAACTATTTTATTTACAAAATTATCTTTGTAAGGGGCTTTGTCTCAATCTCCTTTTAATGAGGAATATTTTGATTTATCACACAACATTCTTTTATATGTTGTATAAACACCTTTGACTTTTCATTTAATTCAAAGGGAATCATTTTCTACGAAGTGTGTTTCTAAATGAAAAAAATTAATGTTTGTTTTTAACGTATGTAGTGACAATGACCTTTTTGCTGCCGCGAGTATTATTTGTTCTTGGATTCCTTAAAAATCGACAATGTTTTTAAAAGGAAAATAAATACCATGTACTATTTTACTGATTTTGGTATTGAAAATGGTTTTGATAATGGATTTGTTATGTTAATATATTTAAATGATATATTGTGATTGAATGGTGGAAATTTTTTCTTGCCTTTATATTTGTTTTATGTATTGTGAATATGTTATAGTTCTTGGGCATTGTTTATTCATATGGGTTGTTCCGTGATAAACCCGGGGTGGGTGAGACCGAGATATCTCTCCAATGCATTGGGTAACATGATAGTGGTTAACTTTAATGTTTCTCCTAAGATATTTAGGGAGTATACTGTAATTGTTATTCCAAATGTAACTACATACATAGCTATAATAGCTACAATGTAAGTATGATATGGATTCCACAAGTTACATTTATGATTTTTGTTTTATATGTGTAATTCATAAATCTTATGACTTCATGAGGTATGTTAAAGATCTTATGTTATGTAGGTAATGATTAAATAATGTTTTCTTTCATTGTTTTATAAACCTTACTGAGCATTTTATGCTCATCCCAATTTTTGAAATGTTTTTCACATGACTTAAAGATGAATATGGTCAAGGATGAGTTCAATGAAAAGTAATGATGTCTAAAACATGGAACTAGACATGTCTCTTTTTTCAAGAGTTTTTACTTTTTGAAAAAAATAGAAATTGAGAAGTTTATACTTTGTAATTATTGTGATATAATGTAATAGTTACAGACTAATTCTCTAAAACCCTAAACCTAAAAAGATCCTCAATGTGAATTATTCATTTAATTCATGATTCTATAATGTTTTAAGGATGGCTCCTTATAGTTGGTATCAGAGGTTGGTTTAGATAACTTTAATAGTTAGGGAATTGTTTAATTAATATCCACAATTTAATTTATGTTAATATTTAAATGATATAGAATTTACATATTACCATGTTTCTTCACCTAAGATATTTCTATGTTCGGAATGGTTTTCCATAGAGGAAACAGGGCACCTATATTGGGACGACATTAGGAGGAAGAAAACCTTCCAAATCAGTAACCTGAGATGGTCGGAATTGGAACTGAATAGTTTGTTGCAGTGATGGAATAGTTGACTTAAGCTATAAATGGTGGTTGTATCCATGCACGAGATCAGCCAGATCAACAATAGAGGAACATGTCTGTAGTGGAGCATTTCCTGAGGTAACATCCCCCATCATTCAGAGGATCATCTGACCCTATGCTAGCAGAAGGGTGGATTAAAGCACTTCAGAAGATTTTAGATGTTATGGGTTGTTCAGAACATCAAAAGCATAGTCTCGATGTTTACCATTTTGAAGGTGAAGCTGATTAGTGGTGGTCGATGGTGAAAAATATCAGAGATAGTGAGGATATTGATGCTCTTGATTGGGATGAATTGAAACTTATGTTTCTTGAAAAACATTTTCGTAAGGTGGTTCGTCTTAGGATGGAAAAAAAATTCCTAGAATTGAGGTAGGTGGAAGACTTAGTGGATTCTTATGAAGAAAAATTAACTCGACTAGCAAGGTATACTCCAAATTTTATATGAGATCTTGATAGTAAAATCAACCATTTTTACTCATGATTAAAGCCAATGTATTGAAGGGATTTAGCTTCTCGTGAGTTCAAAAGTTATGAAAAACTTGTTTGATGTGTGGAGAAGCTGGAACTAGTGTTTTCTGATGATTAGGTGTTCTTTCAAAAACAATAGAATAAGTGGTCAGAGTGGCAGGCAAAAGGGAAGAACTCTTCAAAAAAGTTTTATGGTAAGAATCTTAAGTTTATAGTTTGTGAAAATTTAGGTAAAAATCATTCTATGGAATGTCTTTTGAATTCTTCTAAGTGCTACCGATGTGGTAATATGGGACATAAGGCTCATAATTACATTGAAAAAGAACAAGTTAATGGTAAGGAAAAATCTAATTTACAGTCAGTAAAATGTTTTAAGTGCAATGAAATGAGTTATTATGTAAATAAGTGTCCAAGAAAGAACTCAAATAAGTGAAAGAATCCAGAATACAAGAATATAGGGGTGGTGAAATCCTTTCCAACTACTTCAGAAGATTTTTTTCCATCGAATAAAGTAGTATTAGGTACATTGTTTGTTTGTTCTGATTATTCCAATGTTTTGTTTGATTCGGGGTCTACTCATTCAATTATTTTTTAGAAGTTTTCGAGTAAATGGGTAATTCTATATCAAGATATGAATCATAAACATAGGGTAAAAACACCAGGAGGAGATGTTGAGACACTAATAAATTATAAGAACCTTCTTTTCCTTTCGTGCAGAAAGAATCTACCTGGAAACCTTATTGGTTTTCCTCTAGTAGAGTTTGATGTTATTTTGTGTATGGATTGGTTTTCTGTTGATCATGCTAAGATTGACAGCATAGCTAAAGAGGTTTCTTTTCAAAATGATTTTCAGTTTGTGTACAAGAATGAACCCTTACTTTTGATAACATATCAGGAAGTTGAGAAACTCGTAAAATATGGAAATGAATGGTACCTTTCACATATAGTTGAAAATAGTGGAACTATTCATATTAATGTTGTGCCTGTTGTAAATGAGTACCATGACGTTTTTCGGATGAGTTTTATGGTATTATAGTTGATCGAGAAGTTGAATTTACTATTGATGTAGTTCCTGATGCTAAGACAATTTCAAAATACCCTTATCAAATGGCTCAAATTTAACTTTTACACTTATAGAAGAAATTGAAGGAGTTATTAGATAATGGTTTCATTTGACCTCTCACATCACCATGGGGTGCTCCTATCCTATTTTTCAAAATTAAAGATGGTTCAATGAGGCTTGGAATTGATTATAGAGAATTTAATAAAATCACTATTAAGAATAAGTGTCCTTTGCCTCATATCGATGATTTATTTGATCCTCTCCAGGGATATCCGTATTTTTTGAAGATTAACTTGAGTTTGGGGTACCATCAGTTGAAAATAAATGAAGCAGACATTCTGAAGACCACATTTCGTACTAGATATGGCCATTATGAATTTTTAGTTATGCATTTTGGTTTAACCAGTGGACCTACTGTATTCATGGATCATATGAATAGAATTTTCTACGAGTTCTTGGATAAGTTTGTGGTTGTGCTCATTGATGATATTTTAGTTTATTCTAAAAATTAAAGAGAAGCATGAATATCATTTAAGGGTTGTCTTGAAAACCGTAAAATAAAAAAAAAATTGTATGAGAAAATCCTCAAGTGTGAGTTTTGGTTACAATAAATTTATTTCCTTGGTCACATTGTTTCAAAAAAATTAATAATATTTGATCATGCTAAAACAAAAGTTATTGAAGAATGGCCAAGAATCACAAATATAATTGAGATCCATAGTCTTCTTGGTTTAGCAGGTTATAACTGGAGGTTTGTTGAGAATTTTTCACGGATATCTAGCCCACTGACTAAGTTAACTCGAAAAGGTGTTATGTTCGTTTGGAAAAAAGAATGTGATGGTTGTCTTCCGGAATTGAAATGAAGATTGGTGAATTCTCCAGTTTTGGAAAAGCCGTCCAGAAATGGTGAGTTTATTATTTAGAGTGATTCTTCGTTGAATGGACTTGGTTGTGTCCAAATGCAAAATGATCAGGTAATTTCTTATGTCTCGCGTCAGTTGAAACCTCATTAGTTAAATTACCCTACACATGATTTGTAATTTCCTATTGTTGTTTTTTATTTAAAAATTTGGAGGCATCATTTGTATGGAGTAAAATGTGAAATATATACTGACACAAAAGTTTAATGTATATATTCTCTAAAAAAGAATTGAAATGAGATATAGGATACATCTGTAATTAATCAAGGATTATGATTGCACAATCCTTTACCAACCGGGAAAAATAAAGTGTATGATGTTTTGAGTCGAAAAAGTAATGCTTCATTAACCATGCTACATTTGGAAGGAGATCCTTTGGTTTTTGATTTGATGAACAATGGAATAGAAGTTTTTGGTGCAGGAAATTGTTCTATTTTTTTTCATATGTCAGAGAAAACATCTCTCAGAGACAAAATTAAGAAAGAGAAGAAGGAAGATAGTGAGTTGCAGAAAAAGGTAGAGTTGGTTCAGAAGGGTAAGTTTCATGATTTTAACATTGATCATTATTCTGTTTTGAGATTTTGGAAATAGATTATGTGTGCCTTGTGACTCACAGTTGAATAATGAGTTGTTATATGAAGCTCATAGTTCCCCATTTTCAGTTCATCCTGGTTGTACTAAGATGTAAAGAGATCTTTGGGAGTATTTCTGGTGGGATGGAATGAAAAGAGATATTGCTGATTTTACTATGAAGTGTTTGATCAGTCAGTATGTTAAAGAAGAACAGAATTTACCAAAAGGGATGCTTCAATATTTACAGGTGTTAGAGTGGAAATGGGTAAATATATCCATTGACTTAATTGTGTAATTACTGAAGACATCTCGAGGTAATAATTAAATCTGGGTTATTGTTGATCGATGGACTAAATCTTCCCATTTCTTTCATATTCGAGATACTTTGTCTCTAGATCAACTTTCTTAGATGTATGTTAAACAGATAGTGAGGTTTCTTGGAGTTCCCCTCTCCATTGTATCTAATCGTGATCTTCGGATTATTAAAATATTTTGGAAAGGCCTTCAAACGTCATTGGGTACTAAATTAAATTTTCGTACAAATTTTCATATATAATCAGATAGGCAGTTAGAACAAACAATTCAGACCTTGGAGAATATGCTACGTGCTTGTTCACTAGATTACCAAGGAAGTTGGGACCAATATATTTCTTTGATTGAATTTTCTTATAATAACCGTTTTCATTCCAGTATACAGATGGCTCCATTTGAGGCATTATATGGGAAGCGGTGTCGAACTCTAGATTTTGGGGATGAAGTAGATGAAAGGAAGTTGATGGGACCATAATTGGTAGAAGATATGGAAGAAAAAGTTCAGTTGATTCAGAAACATATGATAACTTCTCAGAGTATGCAGAAACATTATGCGGATAACTTGAGAAGGATCTTTCATTTGAGGTAGGTGGTCATGTCTTTCTCAAAGTTTCTCCATGGAAATGTTTGATGTGTTTTTATAATAAGGGAAAGTTGAGTCCGAGGTTCATTGGACCTTACGAAATCCTGGAGAAAGTTGGATCAATTGCATACAGAGTGTTTTAACCTCCAATTTTGTCCCAGGTACACAATGGTTTTCATGTTTCAATGTTGAGGAAGTATATGCCAGATCCATCTCATGTTTTAAGTCCAGAGGTAGTTTAGTTGGAAGAGAATATCTATTATGAGGAACAACCAATCCAGATTCTTGACTCTAGAGAAAAAGTGTTGCAGAATAAGGTAATTCACCATGGAAAGGTTTTGTGGAAAAATTATATAGTTGAAGAGGCAACGTGGGAATCTGAAAATGCTATGAGGGATAAATACCCACATTTATTTGATACGTGAATAAATTTGTGAGGATGAAATTTCCAAAAGAGGGGAAGGATGTAACATACCTTGTAAATAAATAATGATACATTTGAATATTTATTAATATTATGTGATTTAAATATTAATTTTAAATTAAAGGCGATGCTATGTTCAATAGCGTACCTATTACGCAACAATGAGTTTCTTTGAAATTTTACGTTGCACACAATGGTGGGTCATACTAAAAAATAATAATATAATATTATTTTAAATGGTAGTTAACACCTAGACTTTTTATTTTTTAGGAATGAAGAAAACTAACAAAAATTTGATAACATATGTTTGTTAAATGTTTTTATATAATACAGAGGCTTAAAATGTGAATAAATCTAATTTTAAGCATAATTTTCTTTAAAAGGTGGATTTACCCCCTTTTGTTGGAGAACCCTCTATAAATATAGTTTTGGTCACTTTTATGTGTTCTATTTGAAAAATTTAAATTCTTTTTTAGAATCAGGACATTAAAATTTACTTTTGGTAAAATTTTGGTATTTTTCTGATAAAATTCATTTTTTCATGAATAGTGAAAAATAAAGTATTTTAATTCAAAACATCCTTTTAATATAATTTATTTATATGGCTAGACTATATTTTTAATTGGATTGAGAGGGTAATTAGATTATATTTTTACCATTTATTCCAATTTTGGTCATTGGAAATAATTTCACTTTGAAATTGGACATAAACAAGAGTCAATGTTTTGATAGTTAATATTTCTTAAAAACACGATTTTTGTTTAGACAATGGGAATTAATTTTAAATCAATTAATCCAAAATCTATTTTTTTAATTTGGTAAAATAGATATCATTTTTTAATTCTGGATATAAAATATATATTAGGTTGAATTTTTGGTACTTTTCTGAAAAACATCAATTTTTAATGAAGGGTGAAACCGCTAAGTAGTAGTTAAAAATCTGACTTTTTCATTTAAATGAAATTTTAACGCTTCTGTGAATTGAATTTTGAAAATCCAACATACATGGTTGTTATTATAAAGTAAAATGTGGTTCAATAAGATGAAAATAAGTCTTGGTGAATAGTAATTTGTGACTTTTATTTTCCACAATAAAATGTAAATAGGGTAATTCAAGGTACAATGAATATTATAATAATACAAAATTACTTTAACACTTGACCTAACCTTATTGAATGATTCATGGAAGACCATGGGAATCCTTGGATTTATTTTGGGACCCATGGATCCAATTTATAGTGATAATGTCATTTAACTTTAATTAACATAAGGTAAAGGAAAAAATGACAAAAACAAATATCTTTTAGTAAATTAATTTTTACATAGGGTTATATAAGTTATCTCTTAGACTATAAATATTATTTTAAAAGATAAAAATATTTCCTACATCACGGTATTTTTTTTTTTACAATTTTTAGACATCAACTAAAAAATTATTTATGACATGGTAATGATGTAGTGTTTACCTCATTAATAAATGATTTAATTAAATAATATTATAAAGATTAACACAATTTCCAAAACCTATCAAATTATAATTGGATTATTTAATTTCGACCATGAGTCATCTTATCTTCAAATTTAATTAGTTTTCAACCTTTAGAAACCAAAAATAATTATATAATAAAATAATATTTTCACACTTTCCTAAAGAGCCCCTCTTCCCCCTTATAAAAAGCTCTCACCTCTAACTCGTTACTCACACTTCTCAAGCCCCTTGTCTAGTCAAAACATGGACAAATTAAGATCCATGTATCCCTCTCCTCCTATTAGAATCTTTCACTAAGTCAGAAAGCACTTCAAGAAGCCCTTTGGGTTCAAACCAAAGGGAGTTACCCGATTTAAAGGTAAATGTTTCTCTTAAATTATTTTCTTCTA
The DNA here is from genome assembly GCA_963277665.1 of Viscum album. Classification (NCBI taxonomy): domain Eukaryota; kingdom Viridiplantae; phylum Streptophyta; class Magnoliopsida; order Santalales; family Viscaceae; genus Viscum; species Viscum album. Next base: position 1,270,994,639 of record OY728127.1, read on the forward strand.
TTTTACTTCTCCAACCACTAAACCCTTTTTATTGCTTTCTTTTATAACAATATCATTATCCTAAATATCCTAAAATTATTTTATAATAAGTATTTTAATTACACTAATACACACCTACATCTAATGGGTAAAGAACATAATGTTTCTGTGGATGGGAAACTAACTCCTCACGAAACGATGTTTGTTCAATTCTCTCATACCGCCTCTCATGGTGGCCATTAAGATGGAAATATATTTATATATAATATATATTATGTTTCTGTTTTCATTATGATTCTTTATTTTTCATTTATTTCATACCTTTATGGTTTCCATAATGGGTAAATGCGATAATTTCATTTTAGGAAGTGCGGACTACCACCCACTCAAAGTGATATGAAACTTTAATGCCATATCTGGGACATATAAAGGATATAGTTAATGATATTATATATGATTATATACTAGAATTATAATATAACTACGCATCATTATGTTTTAATTCCATTAATATACGAAATAGAAATGAAATTAGCATTCATGCGTATGTACGGCTTTCCCTCTCCATGAACGGTGGATTTCATTTCTTATCCCCAAATGTTAAGTACTATTATAAATACAAAAATATACTAGATATATATGATATATATATAATATCTACATCATTATTATCACTCTGGAGATAATGGATATTTGACCACATGAACAACTTGTAATTATAAGAAGTCCATTTTTGACTCAAGTATCAAATATCGACAAAACAACCTTTATTAACTTAAATGATTACATAATGTTTATAACAAAGTAATAGGTGATATAAAATGAATTAAAATCTTGAAAAATGTTCTTAATAAATTATAAATTAACATTATTTTATTATTCATGATAATAAAGAACGAACGGGTCAAGTCGTACACGAGGTAAGTGAACTTCTTAACCTAATTTCTATTCTTTCGGTTAATCTTCTACTTTTGAATTATTTCATGCTATGATTATGTAAGAAATAACTATTGATGTAATATTTTATATTTATATATTATGTATGTGTACTTATAGTGAATACACAGAATTTATCAATTTTATTTACAGAATGATATTTGTAAGGGACTTCTTCTCAATCTCCTTTCATTGAGGCAAGTTTTTTTAAATACATGACATTCTTTTATACATTGTATAAACACCTTTGAAATTTCATTTAATTCAAAGGGAATCATTTTCTACGAATCATTTTACTGAACAAAAAAAGGAATATTTTTTCAACGTAAGCAGTGAAAATGACCTTTCTGCCACTGAAGTATAAATTGATCTCGTCTTCCTTAACAATCCATAATGTTTTTTAAAGGAAAATAAATACGATAAACTATTTTACATATTTTGTTATTTAAAATGGTTTTAATAATGGATTTTTTATTTCAATATAATTAAATTATATATTGTTATTGAATGGTGGAAATGCTTTCTTTCCATTATATTTGTTTTATGTGTTGTGAATATGTTATGGTTCTTGGGCATTGTTTACACATGTGGGTGGTTACTTGATAAACCTAGGGCAGGTGAGCCCAAGATAGCTCTCCAATGCATTGGGTAACATAACATAGGTAAATGTGAATATTTCTCCTACGATATTTATGTAATATATTGTTATGTGTCTTCCAAATGTAACTCCCTACGTAGCTATGATAGCTATAATGTAAGTATGATATGGATGGAACAAGTTGCCTTTATTATTTATGTTTTCTATGTGTTATTCATAAATATTATGATTTCAAGAGGTATGTTAAAGAGATGATGTTATGTGTATAATGATGAACTAATGTTTTATTTATTTGTTTTATAACCCTTACTAAGATTTTAATGCTTATCCCATGTTATGAAATGTTTTTCAACAGACTTAAAGATGAATTGGGTCAAGGATAAGATCAAGGAAAAGGCATGCTGTCTAAAACAAGGAACTAGACATGAATCTTTTTTATGTGTATTTATTTTTTGAGAAAATAGAAACTGAGTAGAAGTGTCTACTTTGTAATTCTTGAGATGTAATGTAATAGTTGTAACCTAATTATCTAAAATTCTAAACCTGAAAATATCCTCAATGTGAATTATTCATTTAATTCAAGATTATGTAATGTCTTAAGGCTAGGTCCTTATATTATTTATAACACCATATAATAGATTGAATTTATTTTTATGATTTTGAAATATTCCTAATGAAACCAAGGTTCTGATTCAGATATTTATGTTGAATAAATACTTTAGTTTTTATTATTTGTATCTATAGTTTTGAAACAAAAAATAATGAGTCATTAAATTATGATCTAATCTAAAAATAGCTATTAAAATAATGAATGGAAACCATATCAATGCTTGTAATCCATGTGGGGATTTCCCTTTGGAAAGATATTAAATCTAGAGATGTAGTTGTATCCATAGATAATAAAATTATAACTATATGGGGAATAAATCATAGGCTATGACTAGTAACCTTAACCATATGTAACAAATTAGTGATAAAAAATACATTGTAACCATGTCACACCACATCATTCAATATTAAAGTCCATTTATAAATAAGAATAAAAAATTTGTATCTTATTAGTGGATAATTTTTATAGAGACTATATTTCTTTCTTTGTGATGTATTGATATGAATAAGGTTTAAATGATAGTTTATCGTCACTTTGGGGTTGTGGATAATTAGCGTTTATTGATTCCAAACACTATAGTTGAGGAGTGAATAAAAATGGAATGGATAGATTTTATGTAACTTTCCTAGAAATATATTATCCTTGTGAACAATGAGAGGATATGGATGAAGAATTATTGAGTTTGAGAGAAAAGGAAGAGGAAAATATTTCAATATAGGAATATATCTCTTCATGGTTAGAAAGGAACGTTGCGAACTATGTGCATTGTTTAAATAGTCAAATTCATAATTTCTTTAATTTGTTTAAAACAATCCTTTTATGGATAATACTATAAAAAACATATTCATCCCTTAAGGATGTAGTATCAACTCTAATAAAGATATAAAAATAATTATCAATATATAACTTCATCAAATGAGTGTAAGAGAAGAAGTGTACTACTAGAAAAATATCGATAAATGAAATAATACAAAAATAAATTTTCTCACATGTGATATTTGTGGAATGTAGTAATTTGGTATATGGTTAAAAGGAGGATTATGCTTTCAATGTGTAGAAAAAATCATTCATGATCATGAATTATAGTGTAATGGATAATCCATTAATATAAATTTATTTGATAAAAATATATGGGGAACTATTCGGTCAAATTACTCAATTGTCTGGGGAACTTACCATAAATGAATCCAATGGGTGAAGGCCATGAATATAAATTTACTATATATGATATAAAATATCTTGTAGATTTAATCTAAGGTATAGTTTTCATCCACACCAATACTATTAATATTTTATTTGATTATGGTTCTACCTGTTATTCTCTATCTAAATATTTTTGTAATGGTATCTAATCACCACCGCAATGTTGATATATTGAGTTCGTGGTAAAAACTATGAACATTAGGATGAAAAAATCTCATATCTAAAAATCTTCTCAGATAGATATTTTTGAGAAAGTTCTTCCAACGATTTTTTTTCATTTTTCCTCTAGTTGAATTTGATGTAATATTTGAGTACGTATTGGCTCTATAAGTATAGAGACTATATAAATTGGGAAGGAAGGTATGTTATATATGATATTATAAACCACATTCAATCATCAATAATTATAAGGATAAACCTAAAAACCTAATATTTATTACATCTATCATATGGGGTGCATACGAATTCATGAAGCATAATTATCTAAAAGATATGGTTAGACAATAAATATTGAAATTATGGATATTAGTTAGTAATATGATGAATAATATTCTGAGGAATTTTTTTTGTCTTCCTATGAATGCTGAGGTTGATATTTAAATAGAGATCATGCACAATTCTAGGATTATTTCAATGATTTCATATAGATTTTTCCTAATTGTGTTTTAGTTATTTAATAATAATCCCTTGGATAATCTAAATAAGTGACTCATTTTTCCTAGTGATTTACTATGGGGAATACAATTTTTTCTTCTTAAGAAGAAAAATGGATCAATGCATATTTGAATTGATTTTCAAGAACATAACAAAATAAATATTAATAAAAAGTATCATCTGCCATATATTAAGGATATATATTTCAACTACAAGGATATATATATTTTTAAAATACAGGTCAAAGATTTTTGTATCATCAACTATATAACAAGAAGGAGGGTATATCCAAGATATCCATTTATAAGTGTTATTGTCATTATGAATTTATAATAACTCAATTTGGACATACCTATTTTTCAGAAATATTAACTTATTTAATTAATAGATTTTTATAGAATACTATGACTACAATATTTTAGTATTTATAGATGACATTATAATATATTCCATGATAAAGGAAAATAATGAATTTTTTTTTGAATTGATCTGAAGACCCATATAGAGGTGAAGTTGTACACAAAATTTTATTATTATGAATTTTTTATTTTTTAAATTCATTATTTGGTTACATAATCTCAGATGAGGGTATATCGGTGGATGCATCCAAAATATAGGTTATTGAATGTTGGACCATACTAATCATAGTTACTGTGCTCCATATTTTTCATGGTTTCTCTTGATAATATTAGTATATTATGAACAATTTCTCATAACTATCAAATACACTGACCATGATAACATAAAAGTGATCCACGATCTTTGATACAAATGATAGTGGGGTAAATTTCTTGGAACTGATGATAATTTTAGTAAACAAAACTATATTTTACAAAAACATATAGTGGGGATGGTTTTTAAATATATACAGATGCATCAAATAAGGGATTTGTATGCATTCTTATGAGAAAATATGTGGTGATATCTTATGCCTCATGAAAATTAAATCATCATGAGAAACAATATCCATATCATGATTTAGAGTTCGCTATGATAATTTTTTCGTTAAAGATAAGGTGGAAATATTTTCATGGTGAATGGTGGCATTTATATATTATCATAATTTCATGATGTATATATTTAGATAGAAGGAGTTGAATATGATCCAATGATGATTGTGGGAGTTGATCAATGCTAATGACTACTCAATACATTACCACCTTGGGAAAGTGAACCATGTGGCTGATTTGTTAATTTAAAATCTTCATTCCATAGTATCTATGTAGAGAATCACAAGATATATTTTATTTCTATATTTAAAAAGGAATAATATTGATGTCATGAAATATGGGGATAAATCATTTCTTTCCCAACTGATTGTTCAACCATTTATCCATGCGAGGATTAAGGAGTTGAACAATGTAGATGTAGAGCTGAAAAAGGAGGTGGGAATATTTCTTGAGGTTTAACCTGATTGTGGTTGAATGGTATGTTTTAAGAAGCATGTATGTGTTATATCCATAAACAATTTGAATAAGGGGTGTCAGATAAGGATCATAGTTCATCATTCTCTATTCTTCATGGAAGTAAAAATATGAATAAGTATCTAAAAGAGTATTTATGGTGGGACAACATGTAATAATATATTTCAAATTACGTACCTTGGTTCAGGGTATATTGGTAAGTTATGGTTATGAGACCAATAAATAAGGTGTTGTTAGAACAATTTATCCTATGAGAAATAAATTTTAAAAAATTACCATGTAGCTTGTTAATGGACTCCCCAAAACATCTAAACGATATAATGCTATTTTTTTGTAATTTATTACCCTAGAAACTAATCACACGTTATTGATATCAAAAAAATATTTCTAGATTACTCAAACTAGCACAATAAAAATTAATAATGTGTTAATGATTCATGGATTGAAACATTATATTTTATATTATCCGGATCTGAGGGTTACGTCAATGTTCTATTGAAGTCATAATAAAGATTTAGTTGTATATTTTAGTTACGTCAATGTTCTATTGAAGTCATAATAAAGATTTAGTTGTATATTTTAGTTTTAGTATGGTACTTCATCCTAAAATGGATGGTTTTTCTGAGATAACCATTCAATATCTATAGGATAGTCAGTGATCTTGTTCATTGGATTAAATAATACTTGGGATCAACACCTTCATCTAATTGTGTTTTCTTACAACATTATAATTCACTGAATTATTTATATGGATCCCTATGAATCCTTATACGAGAATACATTTAGAACTCTAATATATTTGGAGGAATATGGAGTTTGAAAGACATTGGAACCTAGTATAGCAGAGGAAATAGGGGTGAATTTAAAAACCATTTAATAACACGTAAAGGACGCTTAATGTCGATAAAAAACATGTGTTTATAATCACTTATGATATATAGAAATTTACGCTCATTAGAATATTTTTTTATTAATTTCTTAATAGAATAATTTTATGATATTTAGGAATAAATTAATGTATTTCTCAAGTTATATTGACCCCTTTGATATTCTTAACCAATTAGGGGTGGTAGATTGTGGCTTTCACTTCCACAGATCCTCTATCAAGTTCATGATGTATTCTTTATATCTCTCTATGGGATGTACATATATAATTATTGACATGTGTTGAATATATAGATCAAACAACTAAAGTGTGATCTTTCCAATTAATAAAACCTAGTAGGTATATTGGATCATAGTGATAAGGTGGTACAGAACATAACTAATCACCCAGTTAAAGTTCTCTAACGGAATAAAAAATTTAAGGATGTAACATGGGTACCAAAGAATGTGATGAGTCAAAATTATACAGTGTTTTTTGTATATAATTATTGAAATGTTAAGGGGTAAATTCATTTTAATTATGGTAGAATGTAACACCCTGATATTTTTTGATTTATTTCCTTTTAAATAAAATTAAACTTTTCGATAGTTTTTGATCCATACATCAATGATTCTTAATGAACTGTAATATAATATAAAATTATAAAATTTCCATTACATTGGGGTTTATGAATAAGACTATAAAAATTATATATAATATATGGTTTACACTTGTATAAAATAAATTCATTGGAAATCAGTTGATTTGAACTGAAAAAAAAACATTTGAATATAAAAACATGTTTTTTTCTGAAAAACTATTATTATGAATAATATTTTTTTATCATAATTAATTAAATTTGTAATAATTTGTGAATTAATTTAATAGTATTTGTATTTAATATATTAAACCAAATTATTTATCATTCATATAATTTTTTTAAGCTCGACAAAAGAATAAATCATTTTTTATTATTAATAACATTATTTTTCTAAAAATCAGTTTCATCAATGTTTTCATAGGTAATATAAATCCAATTTAGTCATCTTTTATATATAATTTTTTTTAAAAAAAATCAAATTTTAAATAAACATGTAAAAATTATTGTAAATTAATTGTTTGGAAATTTTTTCGAGTATCAATTTTTGGATGAATACTGAATAATACATATTTTTATTATGAATTTTCATTTCTTCTAAAGAGTTTAAATAGATGAATTTTGTTTTAAAATATCTAATAAAGGAAATGTTTTTAATTTATTTTATGATTAGTCATATATAGTTAATTGGAATCATCATTATGTGTAATTTTTACACTTCACAAAACATTTTCATTGGAAGTCCATTTTCATCCCATTTGGAGGATTAATTTTCAAATAGATTTTTCCAATTTTGTGAATCAAATTAAGTAAAATGTTCTCTATATTTGGAATAATGATAACTAATGTCATGAAATTATTTAAACAATATTTTTTTTATAATAAGTGGTGAAAAAAATAAAAATCAGTTACAATGGATAAAGTTAAAACTAGTTTACCATGGGGTCAATCTATAAGGATATGTGTTCAAATGTCCGAAACATATTTTGAAATATAATTGGATGGTTTTATATTAAACATGTAATTATAAGCTTATAATATGATATATTTTGTTTCCATTTTCTATGAATTTCTCTCAAAATTAATTTAACCTTTTGAAAAATTACAGTTGCACCACACACCTCAATTATAAAAGGGAATATCTTCCCCTCACATTATTTCTCCTATAAATCCATTTAGATAAAAAAACTACCAAAATATCTCTAGAAATTACTTATACATTTTATCGACATATTTTTATACCTTGGATACCAACTCTATTGTCCTTAGTAAAATATTCGAATAAAGTTTTTATAAATAAATGTAATTGTCTTCAACAGGACCTTTCTTTTTAACTTCTTTATTTACACCCTTCAATTATGTATTAATATTTTCAATATTTTGAAAAAAGTATCCAACATAAATGATGATATTTTTATGGTTATTTATTTATAAGGACTTTTCCTTAAACAAAACATTTTCTAGAATTTTTGAACAAGAATTCACATTTGATCATCTTTCCAATTTAGAGTTTTAGATAATTAGTAGAAACTGCTATATAAAAAATTCACATGTTTTTAAATGAAAATTTATCCCATTTAACCAATATTTTAGAATTTAACATTAATTCATCAATATCATACTTGTGAAATACATTATAAACATACATTGTTTATCATCATTCATTATGTGTGGGAGAAAAGTAACATAATATTGTTGAGATCAAAATCTAATTAAGGGTAAACATAATCCTTTTCAATTGAATGGAATAAACAAGAAAAATATGTTAATAAGGGTATGATGAAAAAATATTATTACATGAGTATTACATACAAATATTCATACCCATTAATACATGAATCATCAAACACGAAAACATGGAATATGGAATTAAAAATGGAAAAATCAATTAGAAACATTAATAATGTTCCATGTGATACCAATATTGATAAAAAGTAACATTTTCATCCCATTGAAATAATAGATAGTAAATATTGGTATATTTGAACAAATTCTCAGAGATATCTTTTAAAACCCTTAAAATTTTGAATAACCATACGACTAAATTCCACTAAAATTCCTCAGAAAATATATTCATTACACAATTCATTAAGTAACCTTCTAATAACACACATGATTTATGCTATCATGGGCTCACATGGTTCTATATGGGTGCCTCATTCCATTAAAGTGTTCATGATCTGAATAATAAATAAATAAAATAGAGAATTCATTTCACCATAACTCATTGAAACTACCTTTACTATTTTTAGAACTTTACTAACCCGTGCAAAAGTTGCATGTTTAATTAAAATCTCTCTTAAAAAATATTAATACATAAAATTAAAGAATGATGATGGAATAATTTGAAAATATCCTCATTGGATCATAAGTTACAATAAGGGGTATTTACTTTTATGAGTTTAAATACCATTGAAAGATAATTAAATATATTATGAAGGAATGCCTTTTTAATTTTAAAATTCACTTTTTAAAAAATAAAACATTTGGAATATTATTTTTATTTGAAAATAATATTGAAATATAAAAATTTTATATTTTAAAAATCATTTAAAAAATTTCTTCACTATTTTATACTTTTTTATTTGAAAATAAAAAAAATTTAAAACATTTCATAACAACATGGTTTTTGGAGGAAAAGAGTTTTTGACTGAAAATATTGGTTTTCCTAAAAGTATGATTTTAAAAACATGGGTACATAAAGAGAGAAAAATTAATGTAAAACATGTATTATTATAAAATTAATATATTTGAGGAAAATTTATGAAAAATAATTAGAGATATTTTATAAGATATAAATATTGGAGACTCAATTACAAACAATCACTATAACTGAAGAGATTATAATATCAAACACATACAAATATTGTGACATTGAATGGTAAACCCATGAAATAATTTCAAAAAAAATAAAAAATATCAGGTGAATAATAAAATTCCTGATATTACGTGGAATATGGGATGAATATACACCTCATAAAGGGAGATAGGTGTACAACCAAACATTAGTCTCAAAGAAGAAAAATTGTGAAAATAATCCATTACCGCTATAATATCATTGGATATATAAAACTCTCTTGGAAGAGATATTAAAAAATGTATATTCAAATACCAATATTATTAATGATAATAATCACACAATAAACTCATAGGATATTCATCAGTTATAGAACAAACATATGTGTTGAATATGACATGTATCTCATAGAAATAAATGCAAGATGAGAAAACTGTTACATTGAGTCTGACTTTTCACGTGTTTTTGGAGATTCCACAATAATAAACATGTGATAATTATTTAAATGTTGAGATAATTTTTCACTTTTATTATTTATTTTATATCACTTATTTATGTGTTATAACAATTACTTAATTATTTATTTTTATGTCATATGTTTTGATGATATTTGGTACATGAGTCCAAAATGAATTCCATATGATGAATGTAGTTAAAGGTAAAATTATTCCATAATCTCCTACATAATATTCAGGACATTATTCTAATTTTTAAATAATAATTATAATTTTAAATAAAACCATTAATATAGATATGAGAAATGAACAATTTTATTATCTTGTTGATGGTAGGTCATATGTATTCATGAGTAACATTTTTCTTTTTAATGATCATTATGCAATGATGTTTCGTATGATTTAATATCTCCAAAATGATTATAATATCATTAATAAAATATTAATAATTTAAATATATTTATATATGTCATACATGTGATGTGGTTATTAAAAATGAATCACATTTCTTCATTGAGTTGATAATCCATATGTATGCATGAATGATGTCATCAATTTTTTGTGCGTAGAAATTTATGAAAATAAATAATATATTATCTTTTAATAATTGTATATATATATTTCATGAATATCATATATAAGAATTAATTCCAAAATTATAACTATTATTTATAGATGGTGATGGAAAAACAATTTCCTCAGTTCGTGAGTCGGTAGTCCATCATACACAAGAATGATTAATTATTTTCGCATTTGAGAAATTTTTTGACGGATTTTTGTGATTATATTGACCTAATAACATCTAATTATATGAAGGATATTGTATTTATTATTTAATCATGGTTGATGAATAACTGAATGAGGTTTAAGATGAAACCAAATGGAAACAGTTAATTAAAAATGATTCATCTTCATTAGAAATCTTTCATTGTTTGACACCTTAAGACTAGTAAGGATGGTGTTTGGGATAATATAATATTTATTGAATTTTTTGAGGGATTTTACAAACGAGTTTGGTTAGATATTTTCTAAGAATTGTTTATACTATATTTAAATGAGAAGAATGGGTTCCCTTTTATAGGAGTCGGGAGGGGAACTCTTGTAATTTCTCAAGGTATTAAATAAATAAAAATATATTTTCTAATGAAAATGGCTCCAGAATTATTTATTTAGAATATATGATGATTATGGGTCTAAATAAATTCTTCAAATAAAATTTTGAAATATATTTATTATTTTTCAATCCATTTCTTTTTTCATTATCCCCTTTTAACCCCTCTAACTCTAATTGTGACAACATTTATTTTTAGTCATTAAGGCTTTATAAAGATCCAATAAAATTAAAAACGAACCAAAAATGGATAATTGATGAAATATTAAACCATATTGAAATTATTTGGATGAATTTTCAATTCATATGAATTTTTTAAAACTAAAAAATACATTATTTATTTTAAAATACCATTAATTTCAATTTTGACACTATTCATTACTTGAATTTTTTAAATTATCAGAATAACAAGATAAATTCGATAAAATTATTATAACACATCAATAAAAATTGAAATTATTCTAAAAAAATATTTTATATCATTAATTATTTATATTATATAAATTTCACTATTTTTAATATATTTATTAGAAATTTCAATTAATTAATCAATTGTTTCATCATTAATGTGACAAAATTTAAGGTAATTATTCTATTAGTCACAAAATATAAATAAATTACCATGATATAGATAAATATTTTATATTTAAAATTAATTTTTATAGTTGAATATTTCTTCTAAATAACCCTATATTGAAAATTTTGTAGTCATTAAGACATAAATAAGAAATTGTTGACTTCCCTTTAAAATAAAATATTATAACAGGTTTAAAGTAATCTATGTGACAAGAAGAGGTTATAAAATTGTCCCAATGATTATTTTTGTAGAAAATACATCAAAATATAAAATTATCACAAGTTTTAGATTAATTTTATAACACTTTTAATATTATTTGTTCCCTTCATTACCTTATTTACACATATCTGTGTTAATTAAAATTATTAAAGTTACTATTCATATTTTCTGAACATAAAATGATATTATTTACTAATTCAGTACCCAAATATTACATATATGATATACATATTTCAAAATTCAAAACACATAATTGGAAAATTTTAACTTAAAATTAATCTCGTAGACATAATGAGAAAGTGAATTTTTAAAATAAAAAAGTTCAAAAGATAGAAATTTTGTTATATCAAATTTATATGTGAAATTAATTCAAAAGACACAAAATTTATTTATTGATGTATATTTAAACTATTTATTATTTAAAACCACACTAAAATATAATCTATAAATATAAATAAATTTGTGGAAAATTTAGTTTTCAAATAAAATATATTATTTTTCATCATTCATCAAAAAAATTAAACTTGTCAAAAAAAGTCCCAAAATTATACCAAATTAAGTTTTGATAAAAAAAATCTAAAAAATGACGTTTATTTTTTCAAATAGAATTTATATAAGTGTCAAAAGGATTTTTTAAAATAATTATTCCATTAACAGTTGGCTAAAATGTGTTTTTTTAATATATCTTTTATTAGAAAAAATGGATTTTTCTAATATCATTTATAAAAAACAAATTGGTTGAATGTTAATCATTAGATTATATATATTGAATTAATATAATCTAATAGGTGTTAGTTTTTTATTTTATTGGTATAAAACACACATTTGAAAAAAAATTCAAAAAAACATTTCCTTTTTATTTTTAAAAAAGGGTTTTATTTTCAATATAATTAATTGGTCACCAATGAAATAATTATATTTACATGTTTCAATAATATTTTAATATTTATATTGATCATGTTCATACCCACTATTCTAATGTATAGGGAATAATGGTAAAATTTAAATAATAATATTCATTAGTTTGTTTAGGGTCGATGTGGCATATCATGTACACTGTGGAATGTAGTGTTTCCATTTAATATCTATGGATATTAAATTAAACAATCCTTTAATAAATTTCATCCCAAAATTTTGAACAAGGTCTTGGTAATTATGGTTTTTCTATTCAAAAAACCTTTATTGGAATCCCACATCATAAAAATAAATAATAGAATGTCCATTTTTAAAGAAGGAATTGGAAGTACGAAGGTTATATGTAATAACACATTACTATGATTACATGTAGGAAATCATGGAAATGGAATAGAAAAATAACTACCATGTTATAAAGGACAATAATAGAGAACATTTTCATTATAAATCTAGCCATCACAAAACAGTAATTTTTTTTGGTTAAAAGGCCATTGATTGACAAGTAGGATAAGTAAACGGGTAATATTTTAATTTTATGATCCTTTTCATAGAGTTGAGGAATCCACTTATACCTGTACTAAAAGAATATGCAAAAATACATACTTGATTAGTATTCATTCATCCTTTAATCAAATTCCACCACAATGTCATTTTTTTGAAAATGATATGCTTCCAAGATGAAATTTCCAGGCATCAAGCACTAGTATTAACTTTTAGAAAATTACATATTCCAAAAAGGATTAATTTTATATTTCTGCATTATGGAATCATTAACAAAAAAACAAAATGGACATGAGAATATAAGATAAATACCCTAACATAATAACCTATTATATGATAAAAAGCTACTTTGATCTATAAAATTCTACATTTGTACAAAATGTTTAACATAGATCATTTAAAAATAAATAAATGTTCCTCAAAATATTCCAGAATAATATGGGAACCAAAAAATTATATGTATTTGATCACATAGTCTTTTATGAAAAAATTTATCATTTATGTTAATGTGATATAAATGACTCTTAATGTCTTACAAAATTATTTCTATGCCCAAATAACGAAATCTCCACGATTTTATATTAAATTTACCATAAAGACACAAAAAATATTATTTTATTCCAAAATACAATCAAAAAATTATTCCTCAAAAAAAATCTTGTAATATTATATTTACCTTAATATTATATGATTCATAAAATATTCAATTTCTTCCAAAATAACATTAATTTAGTAAATACTAAATATTTTTACATTCCCATGGTTATCTATTATGTAAATCATATTTTCAAGAAATGAACATAACATTTATACGTATGAAAATTTAAAAAAAGAACAATTTCATACTAACTGGTACTTCACGCAGGCTAGGGGTTGGTGATTCACCCTTATCACATTTCACTTGTGGGTTTAATTCCCACGACCATTCTAGATGCAGTGAGTTTTCACATAGTCTTTGGGTTGTCCTTTTTTAAATATATGTCAATAATCTACTTATTGAATTCCAAAAAATTTGGAAGCAACATCAACAAAACCATTATATGTTTTAACCTCAATGATTATCTCGTACCATTAATTTTTCATCTGAAAATGAAATCACCACTTTAAAAATAAGGCTATTGGAATAGTTTAAAACCATATCTATTGGCCCAAAAACGATGGTTATAGGTCATAGACATGGTTCATTCAACCATGGATGGTATTAGCCTAGCTATAGGGTATATCCTATATTCATGGTTCAAACCGTGGAAATAACCGTATATACATGGTTTAAAAACCTTGGCAAATGTTAAAATCACTAATGTTCTATAGCCACGATTTTGAACCATGGTTATAGGTCTATACATTCCATAAACAAACCAGCAATGTCCAGCTGATGCTGGCCCCTTGCATCCTCCCCAAAACCCTATGAAAATCCCCCCACCCTCCCCCTTGCACCCCACCTGCACCCTCCCCTGCACCTTATACACCCCCATGCACCCCCTACATGGCCCCCACCCCACCACTCCCCCAGCATCCCATTTCCCCCTGAAAACCCCCCCACTCCCCAAGACAGCCCCATCCCGAGAAAGACCCCCTCCCCCTACAAAGCCCCATAGACAGCCCCACCCCCAAACACCCCCTCCCTCCAGGACACCCCCTGGACAACACCCCACCCCCTCCCACCTAGAAAGAACCCCCCAGAAAGACCCCATCCCTCTTAGACCCACCCTGGACACCCCCCCCCCCCCGGATAGACCCCCTCCCTCTTGGACCCTCACTGAACAACCCCCCTCCCCACCCACCCACTATACAGACCCCCTACCACCCCTCCCTCATGAAACCCCAGTGGATAGTTCCCCCTCCCACATGGACCCCCCAGGACAGTAACCCCTTCCTGGATAGACCCCCCTCCTCCTGGACACCCCCTAGACATACCCCCTCCCCTTGACAGACCCCCTGGACAAATCCCCCCTCCCTCTTAGACACCCCTAGATAGACCCCACACCACCCTGGATAGCAGAACCATCCCCCCTGGACAGACTCCCCCTGGACATACACCCCCCCTCCTAGACACCCCCTTGATAGACCCCCTAAAAAATCAATCCCAAGAATCCATATAAACAATCAAGAGAAGATATCAATATACCCATTTATTATTTAGTTATATAATTGGATTATTTGGAAACATAAATAATGAAGGAAGAACGAGATAAAGTATGTTCTAAAGAAAAATATTCTTTTCAATATGAAGATGGAAAATACAACCCACGTGATAGATTATGAAAATGTAACAATCCTAAAACTCATGAAATGTTTTTGGGTAGGTTCAAGCATGAAAGTCAAAACTCAAATAGTTTCTTGAAAATTTCACCAATGCAAGATGAAATCTTGAGACCAATGAAGAATATAGTAAGTGATGTGTGTGATTTAATGGAATGTGTTAAATAGACGACCCTCCAAGATACCACCACTCCATCTTGGACACCCCCACTCTTACCTGGACACCCCCTCCCTCTTGAAAATCCCCCAGTAGACCTTTCTGGACACCCCATCTATCCTCCCTCCTAGACATCCCCTATATACCCTCTTAGACACCCCCACTCTCCCCTTATAGATACTCTTGGAAACCCCATACCCTTCCCTATCAGACACCCCCTACAGACCCTCCTAGACACCCCCTGCATACCTTCCTCGACACCCCCTACCCCACTCTCCACTACGTACCCTCCTGGACCCCCCCCCAACTCTCCTCCTACAGACCCTCCTAGACACCCCTCTCTCCTCCCTCCAAGACACCCCCTACAGACCTTCCAAGACACCCACCCACTGAGACACCCCCTTGAACACTCATTCTCGGTTACAACCCACTGAACACCCATGTCCCCTTGCACCCCCCCCCCCTCACCCCCTTGCACATCCCCCCTTACACCCCCTTACACACCCCATGAACCACCAACACACCCCCCCTATCCCCCTCCAAAAACCCTCTTGCACACCCCCATTTCACCCCCTTTTCATACCCCTTTCCCAACCCCTACCCAACCCACTACAACCCCCACCCCCCCTCCCACGTACCACATTCACCACCCATGCACCTTCCACTACCCCCCTACATAACACCCCTTGGAGACCCCTATGCAGGTGAAATTTTGGAATGGTACTAAAGCAGGAATTATCGTGGGTCATGGTATCATGGTTAACATGTGGAGACCTTAAGTGTAGGGATTCATAGTGTCCTAGGTTTCCATGCAAGCCTTATTGTTTTCTTTTTGGTTCATATTGATATGTACATCCCAATACTAAATAACATGATCATTAATAAAGGATTTTTTTAAAAATTATATCCAATGTCATCCAATACATACACCAAATAGTGGTGACATGAATCACCAAATAACACAAACCACAAACATTGGGTGAAAACATTGAACTAAAATCGTGAGAAACTGGTAGCCCTATACCGGCGTTTTGGTGGACATATAAGATTTGTGAAACATGAGAATATATTTTTAGGAGGTCGATGACTAAATAATGATGTGGCCATGGAGATGGTTTCTTTGCATGATGATTAACTAGTTAATTATATGGTATCATGAATAATGGTATTTCATTGGGAGTGATGTCTTGAGAAGGACTCGAAAATGATATAAAAGTTGTGGTTATGTTTTACAGCATTGATGATCGTGTGACTTATAATGTCATATGAAAATTTTGTGCATAGGCCTTTCCAAAAATTATTAAATTATCTAAAATATGATGTTTTTTGACTATGTGATCAATAAATATGTGACAAAATAGTCTCAAAAGTGGTATTAACACCACCCACACGCGCACCCCTTGCAACCTTCCCATACCCCTTGCAACATAACCCATCACACACCATCCCCCTTCCCCAAACACACCCCCTACCCCCATCCCCATCCACATGCACACACGCCCTTACCACCCCATTTACTCCCCCCATTCCCACCCCATGCACCACCTGCACACCCCTTGCAAACCCCATGCACCCCATGCAACCCAACTATCCCCTATCCTATACAAAGACCCCTGCCCACCCCATGAACCCCCTACATAACCTCTACCCACCCAACACCCCCTAACTACCCCATGCACCCCCATTTACATTTCATTCCACTTCAACTACTTAATTAAAGGAAAAATATAGAAAAACACTCATATGCATGTCTTTTAATTCAAGTAAGAATGACTATTCATTTTTTCTAACATGGCCCTCTAAATTTAAACACTCACAGAAAGGCTTTCATTAATGAGAAGTCCTTACATCCAAATCATGCTATTTACATTAGCAAAAATATCAATTGGATTTTATGTGGAAAGAAAAAACTTGGAATGTACAATGGCCAAGATGGAAATTACTTACATGGGTAATCTTTTATTCAAAGAAAGTCATACAATTAGGATGTGTTTGGTTATAAATAGACATTAACCAATTTACCTTAAGTCATTTCAAAATTGGAGTGCAAGTCACTATGAATAAGCCACTCTATATATTTCATGAAATCTAATTAAACATCATAAAGGAGTCATAACCGTTACACAAATCACTATATGAGGCATTGCCACTCATGTGCCAAGTTAACTATGTTCACTTCCATTTAACTCATTAAATTCATTAAAACACATAAATTCTATTTATAAGATTAATGTGGGGTCACATAGTGGTGACTTGGTCATTACAACACTTTCATACATGGGAAATTCAATCTTAAAAATATGAAAACACATAAATGGTGTTTTGGTTCCAAAATTGTTTTAATAAAAAGAGGGAAAACACATACAAGGATATAAAAAGTGTCAAGTACGATGTGTGATTTAGGACTAAAAATTACATAATGTATAAGGAAAACATCAATGCAATAACGTGAAGAATGGTATACCACTGTGAGATATTGCAGACAGCGCACCTCCATTGGAGGTGTTTTATTACGAAACCATGACTAGTTAATCTAACAAAAAAATTATCTTAACTAACACTTATTAAATAATTTCAGACAAAAATAAACAATTATAATTATTAAAGCAACTAAATTCATTTTAAAACATTCTTGAATTAAAGAGGCTAGTAGAGGGACCCTACCTCAAATGAGCCCAGCCACACTCAGTGCTTGACACATTTATTACCAAGAACTATAAGCAGCTCCATCCATTCTCTAGGTATATACACCTTCACATATACATAAGGATTTCTTAATGCCTATGTATGTGTCTGAATGGCCTTGAACAGGCACCAGAGGATCCTTATATATATTCACACTTGCATAAGCCCATTATCACCCACACACATATACATTTTCCATATATATACTTAAGCACACCTAGCCCCTTATATGTAATCACTCTTCCAAGGGAGAATATATATATAATGGGAGAAATTATTATATGTAATCCTACATAAGGATATGGGGTGAGTTTCCTTTTACTCTAGTTTCTGCAGAACACACAAACATGTCCCGGGATATTTTAACAAAATTCTAGTGATCTGATGAATCAGCATTCATTTAACCTAAAAATTGAATTGGTAGGAACATTACTAGTGATAATGGAAATAATAGAATAGGTTATGATGATGATAACCTCAACATGTCGCATCACCAGTACTATTAACACACGGGGAAAACAATATCTTATTAAATTCAACATAGTGTCATATGAACTCATGGGTTAAATGGGAGATTAACATAAAATTACACTACCAAGGAACAATTCATTCAATATTTTCAGTAAGTAATTCCCCATGTACAATACTTTTTTGAAATTTAAATATTTATCATGCATGATTTATTTTAAATAGTAGAAATGACCCAAATTTCAATATCTCTTAATATTTGAAGGAAATATGTGCAGAATTAATAGTGTAAGAATTATAATGCATTATTGGGAATCAATACTTTCTTAGTATATGGAAAACTGAACGATTTGTGGTTCACTATCTATTTAGAAAACAAATAAAGTGGCACTTCAACAGAAAATTCTATAATGGTAATGTCTTCAAAACATAAAAAGGAATACTTGTTAAAGTTCTGTATAGTATCTATAATTTGAAAAATGAAAGGATTTATAGAAATACTATTCTTTTATGATTATGGAGCAAGTTAAATCACATGATTCTATAATCAGATTACAAATTCAAATTTATCAAATCAGTCAATGCAATCAGGAATGATAACAAATTATAACTAACATTAACATCTAATAATTACAATAAAAACTATTAAGAATAAAACATAACACCAAATGCAATAACAAATTATCAAATACTTCAAATTAATCTAAATGTAAACATTATTAGAAGAAAAAAATTCCTTTAACTAAATTGACACAACCACATAACACTTTCAACTACACTTTTCAATAGTAATATTTTTTTTCAATTGTAAAATTTGTAGTATGGGAAGAACCTTGAAAATCAACATCAATTTCAAAGGTATGTCCAAATGATCACTGGAGATAGGTATAAATTTTTTGTGGGAGTAGTTATTGTGAAGGAGTAACCACAAAAATATTCATTGAAAGTATAGGGGTAGACTCGCATCGATCCTTCTTGTGGAAGGTCACGGTTCACCCGATGCACCGATTGGTAGAGGAACGCAAGATGAAGGGGCCGGATGATGGGAGGAATGCGCGATCAAGGGAGTGGAAGGGATTACACGATGAAGGGTGTTGGACTAAATGGATAATCCGGTGAGGATTAACAGATGGATAATTGATCAGCAGGTGATAAGGGAGAAGGGTTTCCAATTAAAAGATGAGTCACTCCATTGTGAGAGAGGTCAAGGGTTTGAAGATCATTGATCAGGGGAGGAGTGATGACATTCAGTAGGGAGGAGGCCATGGAGAGTTTAAGGGAGGAGGAGGTCGCGGAGAGGTAGAGGGAGGAATATTTTCACAGGTCAGGGGAGGAGCGGCAACGTTCGGTGGGGAGGAGGTCATAGAAACCTCGAGGGAGGAGGAGGGCATAAAGAGGTCATTGGAGGAGGGGTCGCGTATTAGGGGATGAGGAGCCCGACTATTATGGGAAAAAAATAGTTTCCATGGTTTGTTAATTAAATTGTGGCTATAAATATTTTGTAGCCATGGATCTATAAAATTGGGGCTATATATCTATGCCTATAACTTAAATTTATAGTATTGAATAATCCATAATTATTTTATAAATAAATTTCTCAAAAATTAAATTATGAAACTTAAAATTTCAAAAAATAAATCATCAAAAGGGGGTCTGTAACATTTGAAATATGATAAAAATTAAAATTAAAAACCTATAATTATTTTGATAACTCATATGAAAACATATTAATCTCCAAAGTTTTCAAAATAATTCATTTGATACCAACTTTAATTAATCGACCATAAGAATTACAAATAATAGTATTATGAAAAATAATTCATATTTTAAGATCTTTCCAGTTTACAATTTTAGATAATTAAGAAAAAATTCTACATAAACAATTCACAAGTCTTCAAATGAGAATTTATCTAAAATAACCCAACTATTCTTATTTCACATTAGGTTAACATAATAATCCTTTTGAAATTCCTAATGAACATAAAATGTTCAACATCATTCTTTAAAACATATGGATAATGAAACAAAATAATGGTGAGAAAAAATTCCCAATAATAGTAAACATAAGCACTAGCAATTGAATGTCATTAATGAGCATAAAATGTGCATAAGGGTATGATGACATTGTAAATGTGCATGAGTATAATATATGAAAATTTATAACTATCAATACTTGGATCATCAAACATGAAAACAAGGAATGGGGAATTAACGAAGGGAAAATTCATAAGAATCAATTACCATGTGCCATGTGATATCAATCTTTATTGAATGATATGTTATAATCCTATAGAAAGCATATATAAAAAATAATATTATCTTGTAACATCATCTCATTTAACCCTTATAGAACACTTACATAACCATTACATATTTTTAGAACCATACGATACTTTTTTAATATAATTGTATAGAAAATAAAATCATCACCCAATACGTTAGAGTTCTATCTACACACACCCATTGTTTAAGATATTGTATTCTCAATCGGTGCTATCTGGGCACACCCATAATTTATAATTTCAATGAACCAAATCATGGATAAATTAAATAGGGAATTTATTTCAAAATAAAAAAATGAATCAATAATTATTATTTTTAGAACATCATTAACTTGAGGAAAAGAAATTATTTTCATAACAATATATTTGAAACATACTTAATCTATCCGATGAAAGAATGAGGAAAAAATCATTGAAAAATATCCCCATTTGGGAATACGTTACAGCATAGTATTTTTATGTCGATAAATAGAAATTACATTAGAATTTCATTAAATGAATTTTGAGGAAATAATATTTTATTATAAAAAACTCATTTTAAAATATAAATCATTTTAAAAATCCATTTTATTTGAAAATAATATTTAAATATTATAATTTATGATTTTAAAAATAATTTAAATCATTTCATGAGGAATATATCCTTTAATAATTGAAAAAAAATTAATCTTTTTTAAAACACGTTTTAAAACATGGTTTTGGGAGAAAAATTAGTTTTTTACCAAAATGATGGGTTTTCAAACAATAGGTATTTTGAACATGTTAGTAAATAAAGAGAGAAAAATTAAGGGAAAAATCATTATTACTAAATAAATTGATGATATTAAAATACATGAGAACTTATTGGAGTTATATCAAATGATTTCAACATTGGACACTCAATGATACAAATCTTGATAATCGATGATGTTGTAAAATCATAATTTTACCACTTTAGTATCACATAATAATAAAACCTTTGAAGGAATTTAAAAGAAACAAAAAATATCTGAATAATAATTAGATTCATGATATTACATTTAAATAGGTATTAATATTCACCTCATAAAGCAAGATAGTTGTAAAACACAACATAAGGGTCAAATAAGGTAAATTTGTGACAAAAAATCATTAATCTTTGGTGTCATTGAACCCATAACCCCCCAAAAAGAGGAATAATAAAATAGATGTGAAAATAACCCAAAATTTATTGATACAAATAATACAATAAATTCATGGGAAGTACATACACCACAAAGAAAATAAGATCTCAATATTACATGTATGTCACATAAATTAAAGTGAGATTAAAAAAACCCTTACTATGAGTCAAAATTATCACATTTGTCATTAACTTCATGGATAATTATCATAATTTAATTATTTTCTGGGTTGATAAAATCATAAATTTTTATTATTTTTTTATATAACTTGTTATCGTGTTAGAACAATTAAATTATTAATTATATTTATATTTGATGATTTGATGAAGTTCGATACATTAGTCCAAAATCAATTTGTTATGATGCTTATAGTCAAAGAGTTAATTATTACATAATCCCCAAAATAATATTGATGAAATTATTATAATTTAAAATCAAACCATTATTTATGGTTATTTAAAATTAACTATATTATAATCTTAGAGACTGTAGTCCATACCTACACATGCGTAGCATTTTCATTTTACAATGATCATTATTGAAAGAAAGTAAGTTTAATTATATAATTATTGAATAATCATGATATTATTAATATCATATAATTAATAAAAAATTATATATATGTGTGTGTGTGTGTGTGTGTGTGTATTATCCATATGATGTGGTAAAAAAAGAAACACATCACTTCACGGAGGTGATAATTCACACACACACAAATGACATTATCATTTTTCTATTCATATAATGTAAAGAAAAGAAAAGATATATTATATTTTAATAATGTAAAATATGTAATTAATATCATATATATTTATTAATTAAATCATTATAACTACTCTTCCAAGATAGTGATATAAAAAAATCCTCAGTTCGTGAAGCAGTAGTCTTCCATACAAGAGAATTCTTAATTATTATCCAATTTAATGGAAACAAAAATCTATTTCACTGATTATATTTAAGTAATTACATGTAATTGTATTAAATATAATTTAGTTTTTATTTAATAAAGGTATAATAATATTTTAAGGTGTTTGAGGAAGAGACAAAACAAATACAATTAATTGAAAATGATAAATCATCTTTTGAAATCATTCACTTAATAACAACTTAAGACAACCAATGATGTCACTCTGACTAAAGTAAGTGCTCTATAATTTGTGTAGGTGTTATAGGAAGGTAATTTTTCATATATTTTCTAATCAAAAATGGTTTTTATGCTTATTAAAATGAAAAAATAATTCCTTTTATTAGAATAGGTGAGGGGAACTGTTGTAATTTATCAAAATATTAACTTTACATAAATTAAATTTATAATCCCAATGGATCCCAAATAATTTATTTAAAATATAAGATATTAATTTATTTAAATAAATCAATCCAATTAATTTTATAAAAGTTTTTATTAATTTTTATTCTCTATCCTTTCACTTTTACCCTTTTTTAGCCCCATTAACTCTTACCATGACAACTTGGATTTTTAGTCCTTATAAGTTAATATAGTTACTATAAAATTTCAAAAGAACAAAAAATGGATCATTGATAAAATTTCATACCTTATAAATATTATTTGGCCTAATTTTATATTTTTAATAAATTTATATTATTTAATAAAATATTATTTGTTTTTAAATATAATTAATGTCAAATTTGAAACTATTAATTAGTTGACTTTTATAAAATATCATAAAATATATAAATTAGAAAACATTATTATTCACAAAATAAAAATGTAAAATTAAACTATTAAATTCATTAATAAAAAAAATTATTTCAAATTATTTTTTATATTTTCTTAATATCATATATTTGATATTTATATTTATTAAATAATTACTAAATAATCATTGTGTAATAATTTAAGGAAATTATTTAATCCCCTAAAATATAAAAATAAATTACCCTGATGTGGATAAATATTTTATTATTAAAATTAATATACATATTCAAATATATCTTATAAATAACCCTATATTGATATTTTTATAATTATTCAAACATAAGAACGAGATTTTTTATTTTTAATAAAAGACTATAATGAGAATAAAGTCATCCATGTGGATATAATTGTTCAATAAATCATAAAAATGATGATTTCAGAAGAAAATAACTAGAATAATAAAATTAGTACAATTGATATAGAAATTTCACAATATTTATAAAATTATTTTTACACTTAATTAATGATTTTCCCTTAACCGTGGTAATAAAAATTACTATAGTTATTATTATTATTTTCCAAAAATAAAAGGAACCTATTTAATAAATTTCTACCTTCTTATTTCAAATATGAAATTCATTTTTCAAATTTCAAAACACATAGATTAAAAAAATTAATTTAAATGTAATCTCGTAGAAGGGATGGCAAAATGAGTTTTAATGTAAAAAAGTTGAAAAGTATGAAATTATTTTATATCCACTTTCATTGTAAAATTTATTCCAATAGCCCACATTGGATTTGAGGAATATTATTTGAACTATATATAATTTAAAACAAATATAAAATATAATCTATCAACATAATAAAATTATATTAAAAAATAGTTTTCAATTTAAATACAATATTTTTCCAAAATTCATCAAAATAATGAAACTTATTAGAAAAATAACCAGAAAAGAAAGGTATATTCTGATATTTTAATTTCAAAAAATGTTTTTTAAGTAAAATTTATAGAATTTTCATAATGTTTTTTTAAAACCAATTATCCTTTAAAAGCTGGAAAACTACCATTTTAGAAGAGTTTATTTTTATGAGAAAAATTGTATTTGTTCTTATATGATGTCTGTAAAACACAAAGGATGAATGTTAAAAATTAAATTATATATATTTCTTTAATATAATCCAACATTTGTGATTTTTTTATTTTATAGCTATAAAACACACTCGTGAGCATAGTTTTTATGAAAAAGTCATCCATTTTATTTTAAAAATGGTTTTTTCTTCATTTATAATTAATTGGACATCAAGTAATTTTTTATATTTACATGTTTGAATGATGTTTTCATAATTCAATTAAGCGTATTAGTTTTAGTCATTCTAATGGATATGTTATAAGGGTAACATTTTTATAATAATATTTAGTTATTTTTTTAAGCTCGATGTGGCGTATCATGTACACTATCAATAATAACGATACCTTTCAAAATATTGAAATATTATAGTCATAAACTATGTCAATCAACACTTCCATGAAAAGTGAAGTAGTACTATATATCACATGTACGGTTGATTACCACCTCCCAAACTGATGTAATTCGTTTCCGTTCACCACTTATCATGGATAGATGTAATGATGGAATTAATTTACAAATATATGTGATATTTGTGAGATAATTAAACTTCATGAAATATAATTTCCAATATACCATATTTCCTTCAAATTTTCTAGAAAATGATAACACTCCTCAGGCGTACATGTTCACTACCACCTCCACATAACGATGTTATTCAATTTTCTGTTCATTTTGACATGAATGGAAAAATGGATGGATTTATTGAACAAAAATGATATATTTGATATAATAAATACTCTATGATGGTGAATTAATATTTTAATTTCCTTTTTTTCCATCCTTCGAAAATTGAAAACCCGATCCATGCATACATACGCCCTACCATCTTCATAAACAGTTTTATTCTTATTTCTATCCCTATCTTTTATGGAATACACTAAATATGTATATAATGAATATATATATATATATATGATATTAATATCCTGATTAAAATTTTAGAGATGATGGATCCATGATCAATTAAAAAGTACTAATACATCTTATAAAATACATGCATCAAAATAGAAAAGTATTTATCACTTAGAATATAGATTTTATCAATGAATTGTCAATAAAAGAGTGATAAAAGATTATAAGTAAATAATATAATTTATGATATAAATGATTTTGTTTCTATAATTTATGTACAGTACGTCTATATTTTATATATATTATTATCAATCACATTCAAAGTAATTTGATCATGTGGGATTAGTTTATTCCATAATCTCATTATTATTCACGATTATTTAGGAATAATTATCTAATAGGTGTATTACTCAATCATTGTATCTTAACAATAATTTATATTAGTCTACAAAATTAATGTAAATTACATGTTTTACATTCATTTCCCTCTCTTTTGGAACTCATGAGACCAAAATAATGTTTTTATGGAAAACCAAACATGCATTTCCAAATTGGTCAGCAATAATTCTATTCCATGTCTATATTTTACAAATAAATTTCAAGAATAATGTTTTCAAAATTATTCAATTATTTAAGGAATAAATTATTACAAATATATAAATTTTTATAAAATGGATTAAAAGGAATATTTTCATTTTCCAAATTAGGTTACTTTTGACCTTATTATAAAAATAAAAATGTGATGTTTTTTAACATATATGGCATGGATGAAATTTTATTCCATCATGAACACTAACATAGTTGAAGATTAAATTAATATTTTTAAAGTTTATATTCATTAAAAATGTTTCCCTTAATTTTTAGGAAATATAAACGTTTTTAAATAAATTATTTGAAATTGAAAATGGTATTTTCATTAAGAAATGATCCAGAGATCTTCTTAATTTATTTTCATCTATTCCACCATCCATTATTTTAAGGATTCAAAATTTTATCAGGGGAATTTCTGTTTTTATAATTATTTTATATAATATCTTAATCAATTAATGAACCTAGTAAATTCATTATTCTCATAAATGAAGAAGTAAATAAGTGGTTTTTATTGAAGTTAAGGAACTTATACCATTGGAATAGTAACATGGATTTTGGTATAGAAATAAGTCTACTAGGAATACAAATCTAGATGTTTGAATAGTAACCCCACCTATGAATGTACAAATAAAATTCATGAATCTTATAAATGAAAAATGGATATAATAATAGAATATATAAATAAATTATTTAAAAATGATAAATGAATTGTTGGTATTTTAATAAAACATAATTATTTAATTAAAATTTTATAATTAATATATTTATTTAAAATAAAATTTATTTTCATAATGTAGATTCGTAAAATAATTTTATGTTGTATTATAATTATTATATAATATTATGAGACATTAATTATTTTTTCAAAGGGTCCTAAATTCTATTTTAATATTACAATTATTATTTTTTGAATAAACATTAATTTAATTTAAAAAATAAATTTCCAATTTTTGTAAATTTATTTTCTTAAAATTAAGTGCATTTTTTTAATCTATAAATCAAAATATGGTTAGGTTGAGTAATTTTTGGTTTTTCTACTATAGTTGATTTTTTTAATGAATAGTGAAACAGTAAAATATAAGGTATAATCAATGTATAATAATTTTTGAGGCATGGATGTTGTATGTATAATGTAGGAAACCATTATATCAAAATATCCTTCACTATATATGGAATTTATTAATAAGAATCAAAATTACTGATAGTCTTGAGTCAAAATAAAGAATAGATGAATATATAATAATAAAAATACCCCTCTATGCCCCTCAAAACCCTGTATCCTCACACCTTATAGGCCTTGTATAATATATAAATTATTTCCAATTCCCTTGCCAATAAACATTCTAATTTTAGAGATCTACTTGTATAAAAAAATGACCAAACCGATGTGCCTTAAAGTGTCTCTCAAGGATATGACTTTCAAGATTTAAAATCCTAAATCCTTCTCTATTAATTCAATTTATTTTATTATCATCTCCTCGCATACCCTATCAAAAGAATTGTGAAATCTCCATTGACATGTATATACTATAATTTTTTATTTTAGTGGATTATACATCATCAGTTCTCTTTTTTCACCTTTTATTGTAAAAATTCATAAATTGTCCTTGATATGTCGGTTCACCAAATATGCATTTAATGTATTTATTATTTTGGAACTAACTTATATACATTATATCAAATAAAATGAAACAAGTTCTTGATTACAGAAAAACTACTTAGATAATCTAAAAATTTATCATTAATGTTTTATCAAATTAATCATCAACATACTTGAATTCCAAATGATATATCAGATAAATAAAAATTCAAGATTTTGGTAAATAACATATAATTTTACTTCTAGATAATTATTTTATTTTTAAAATAACATCCATAATTATACACTAGTAAACCGAACACAATACCATGAAAATTAATACTACTAGAATAATAAATTTGAACATTGTAACTCATAAAAAATTTCCATCAATTATATTAATAAAATTATAATATAAAATATATGAATAATAGGTTATTAATTAATTAATTAATGAAAACAGTTTTATTATGATGTATATTAATTTCAAGTAAAAAATGCATTCTGACATAAGGTAAGGGGATTCGTGAACCCAACTCCCTTTCTTTGGATTTTAACTATTTCATGTTAAATTCATTATGTATGTTCCTTAAATATTATTTAATAAGTCTTCCCTTATATTTTGGAAATATACTTGTTTCCTCATTGATTTTTTAATCCAAATAAAAATATTTTCAAGAATGACGTTTCATTCCAAAGAGAATTTTCAACTCTTCAAGTGTTGTTCTTATCAAGAGAAAAATGATTACTTATTCAAATTTTTGACGTACTATTTTCTTTCAGGAACATAAGTTATTATTAATAAATTTATTCATTATGAAATCCTTATTTGACCCATTCCATTACTTAGTTTTTTCACAACTATGATTGTTATACATTCTATGTGGAAAGCATGATTATGTAAATATTATAATTTGACAGGTGGGCCCATCTCCCATGAATTGGATAATTTGATGTATATCATCAGATAATGTGCAATATGTAAGAATTTTATGCCAATTTCTTCCCACAATAATGAATATATGGTTATGCGCATATGTTATGCGTGAACATGATACTAGCCTGGTCATAACTATGTGTTGTATTTTCCAACTAAGAAATGATGTTTCATTTTTATACATATGTAAATTCTATACCTTAATCCAATGTGTTCCTAATTATTTTGATGATGACCCTATACTTATGTTATGATGATTATGATTATTCACATTTATGTCATATTGATTCATGACCCTTATTCATCCTTCTAATGGGCTTGTAGATCACCCTTTTCATTAATGTATATACTTAGTTGAGTTCGTGTACTATAGAGAACATGATATTAAGAAATATAGAGGAGAATAATTTTAATAATTTTTTATGTTAAAATTTTTACATGTTATGTATGTGGGTAACTTTCCTGAGACACTAAAACATTGATCCTAGAATGCAACACTGTTATGTCGTTTCTCTAAAAATGATGTAAATATCCCAATAAGAAATTGTTTTTTCACTATAGTATATGTTAGGGAATGGTTTAGTTAATATAGGAATTATGAATAGAGATATTTAGTGAAATCCTTTAGGATAAGACTATGTTTATGTAAACATCGAAGAATCATTTTTTAGAAAAATGATAAACATATGGATATCATATAATATACATTTATTGTTAATTTTGTGAAATATTAAATTATTTATTCATGAATTTCTGACTTAAATTTTGTTAAAACTGTTCCAATTTTATAAAATTTCAGGAACTAGGATAAATCACACCAACAACCCATGTGATGGATATTACAGTGATTGCTCAAATGATATCCCTAATATCATGGGTGGTGGAGTTCAAAAACTCTTTTCAATGTTTATCTAGTTTTATTAGACTATTAATAAAAAATATCATCAGGTGGAACATATTCCTTCTCCTAAGATTGATAAATTATACATTGAGTCTTTTATATAGTATCTAACACCAAAATTTAGTTAATCATCCAATCCACTTACTGTAGAATACTGGTTTTACTCATTGAATAAGATCTTTTTGTGAGTCACTATTTTGAGATTAGGAAGGTAAATCTATCTATCTATTATTTATATGGAGAAACTGATCAACAGTGGTAATTGATTTTAATGTCCTGTTTCTTTTTTAAGATAATTAAAACTCTCTTGTTGATATATTATATGTTTCTTTGGTGAAAAAATTATTTAATAATGAAAATAACATAATAAATGTGTTAAAGGTCTTGAATTAGGTTAAAATACTATTTAACACTTTGTAATATTCAATTGATTATTTTAGGATTTGGATTCTATGCTAGTTTATAATTCAGAGTCCAGTAAAGCCTCAATGATTATGGAATTGTATTTTTTAAATATATTAAATGAATTTTGGGGAATATATTAAAATTAATTTAATAACTCCAAAACAGTCTATCGTGTGAGAAATATGTGACAACCCTTGTACCTGGTACGTAGTTTTAACCCTAGGCGGTGTATAATGATTGAAATAACTAGATATTTGGAAACCTCTCTCAAAATTATTTTATTATTATTTTTATATTTTATAAGAATTTAATATCTCCCCTAGGGTGTTTTATATGACAATTCTGAAACCATAATTTTGTATGGAATGGGTGTTTTACCCACGGTGGGGTATAACTTTTATGCTTTTCATGTGGTAGGAAACATTTCACATCATAAAACCCTTTTTATATTTAATTATTATTCAATCCATTTTTTTAATAATTAATAGTTAATACCTCTCAAATAATGCACTGTATGTGGAATCCAAGACCACTGTTTGATCTGGGTTAAGGGATTAACACTTGGTAGGGAATAAAATATATGTGCAATGGAAAATTGTTATTGTTTAATTTTCATGTTAGATAATTAATTTATTAATTTAATAAAAAATGGATATTATTAACCTTCTTCTACAAAAACACACCGCCCCACCATTTTAATTCCTCATAAGGTTTCAAAACATTTTTTTCACCCATTTTTACGCAATTAAGAGAGAAAATCATTAATGGAAAAAATTTAAACATTTCATCATAAATTCTCAAGTGACAGTGATTAAAATGTATGTTTTAATTTTTCGGTTCTATAAATATGTTTTTATGGGATTTGTATAGCTGATCCAATTCATGTTTGTTCCTTTTTAATCACTTTCTTTATGAGAGACTTTGAAGCCTCCTCGGATGGGAGCAATGAATTATCAAATATTCCTCACATTTTATAGTATGACCTTATCACTCTTTCATATTCCTTAAAGGTGAGTTTTTTTTTATTTTTTATTTTTTTATGTTTCCAAATTTTTCAAGATTCTTTAAATAATGTTATTATAAACAAAATAAAAAGAAAAGAACTGTTTTGACCTTGAATAAAAATTATAAACCCTGATTTTTTCATGAGAAAATTATTTTTGGATTATCAAGATATATATTTTAAATAAATTATCAAATGTTTTTTATAAAATAATTATCATATGCCAATTTTTGTGAAACTTTAATATGACTATTATTGAATGATAATTTCCAACACATTCATAGAATTTGAAATAGTGATTTGAAAATATTCCAGGACAGATAAAATATTATCACATGCAATATTTAAAATGATAATTTGAAAATTATCAATGTGAAAAAAAATATTATTTCTTATAATATTTTAAACTATAATTTGAAAATTATCGAGGATAGATAAAATATTTATAATTGAAATATTTTAAATGATAAGTTGAATATTATCATGGTGTAATAAAATATTATAATATGTAATATATTAAATCATATTTTGAAAATGATTCTGGAGATATAAAATATTATCGCATGGAATACATTAATTGATAATCTGAAAATTATCATCGAGTAATAAAATATTATCGCATGTAAAATTTGAAAATATTGTTTTAAAATTATAACATAAAGATAGAATATAGTCATATGAAATATTTTTAACTATAATTTAAAAATTATCTAGGATTAATAAAATATTATTGCATCTATTGTTTTAAATTTTTTATTTTAAATTTATTCATGGGAGATAAATTATTACTGCATGTGATATTTTAAAGTGATAATTTGAATAATTATCTTGGAGTGATAAAGTATCATATCTTGTTGTATTTTATTTCATTTTGAAATAAAATTTCTGGTTTTTTTTCTAGGAACCCTTGACGAAACATGTGGCCTTATTGTATCATCATTCATGATAATATGGACACAGACTGGGGTTCATTATAGATTAGGATTCCACATTATATTCTGAACTGTGTATAATGGTTTATCATTTCATTAACATCGACAAATTTGAGGTAGGAAATTCCTTTCCATATTAGACTTGAATTTACACTTTTTTCCTTGATGATTATATTTGTTGGTATTTTGATTGTCTGTTCATGATTTTGATCACAGGTGAGAGTGTGTGTAGCCCAAATAAAACTATTGGGATTCCATGAGTGATATTAGTGTAGCTATTATCATTGTTTAATTGGGATCACATTTTGTTGTGTATGATATTATATACTCATTTTGATACACAATTTGTACTTGTCTAATTTCCCATTATATATCTAATATACCGTGTTGAATGTTAGTGGTTTTTGAGACAAATGAACCATTGTGACAAATTTATTACCTAGTGGGGTAGATCACTTTATTGAAATGATAGTGAACATGAAACTGAGCATGTGGTGGAGGTATTAGGTAGCCATGAAATCATGTTGATGGTGTTATAGAGGTATCCTTGATGCCAAGTTCCATTCACCATGAGATATCCAGGTTGATGTGAGTAGTACTTATTCTCTTCTAGAGGAACCCGGTGATAATGTCTTCTTGAGGGATAGATGACATCAGGTATCACCTCTACAGAACTGTGAGAATGTCCTAAAAGGGAGGGTTTCTTTATTCTGACTCATTCAGTTATCTTTCAGTATGAATTTAAAGCATCTATGGTCGGGGGTTATAGTAGTTTCATTAGTGCACTACCACTTGGTTTTGGATTGTATATTTATAATCTTCCTGTATTTACTATTATTATGGAATACACTTTTATACATTATCACACCAGGTTAAGGATTAATTGTTTATGTCCTACCGAGTCATGTACTCACACCCTACTTAAGAATTTTTAGTGCCCCTGTAGATTACATGAGATATCCGGTGTGGGGAAATGGAACTATTGGGGATCATCTATTTTATTCATTCTAGAAAGGATTTACACCTTAGTATCTTCTTCAATGTTTCTTGACCTGTATGTTATCTACTTTTCTTACGATTTCTATGATTATTTATTAAATTGACATTATTTATTATTGATGCTATGATGTGATTTCGAGGGTATAGTCTACCTTGTAATGGACTTATACCGTCACATATAGTCACCAACCTCTTGAATATGTGGAGGCGTGAACAAGGTTATGTGGAAAATCATCTCGGACAATGTGGTTCAGGTTGGGATGTTAAAAAAAGTTATCAGATAATCTGGACTCGCTAAAAAAATTTCTCTGTTGTCTTGTTTTAGGATAGGATATATTAGAGTTATGTTGGTTTTGAATCAGGCATGGGTACTATATCAGTGCTTATCCCATACTGTATAACAGACCTCTGAGTCACCATAAAATGGGAAATTATGTTTTTCACTGTTGATTAAACACACCTCGGGTGATGCACATGATTTAAATATGTGATTTAATTTATATCTCTTATGTTCATGAATTCTGAATAGGTGTGTAGGTTCACATTCCATATATAAATACTTTTTGGTGTTCTGCATAGTAGTTGGTTAATTAAATGCATTGATTTGTGTTATATATTAGTGATAGTTTCTCTTGTGTTATATATCTATGTTGTCTACTGTGTGATATATATTTTTTGGAATTAATTAGTATAAGTGATCATGTATTTTTGTTAGTTTGTATATTTCAATTGTGACTAATGTACAATGATGGAGACAAGCATAATTACTATGAGGTTTATACCATTAGATGATGGTATACTCTTATGAAATACTTGTGTGGTCCCAAACATTAATCAGGGTTTATCAGATGGTCTTGGTTTCTTACTAAAATGTTTCTATCATTTTATAGAATATTTCTCTTTGACATAGTTCATATAACAACTAGGGAATTAAAAAGAAATAATTCTGTAAAGGGAGTTATTCCATCATTACCCCCAGACATGTAGAATAATGTCGTTGATCCTTCTCCAACAATTGCTCTATGGTATAGGCATCATGGTCACATTAACCAGAAGTCATTCATTTAGTTTCTTTCATAGGCATTGTAATTCAGAACTATGTTCAAATATGCCATTATTTCCAAATCCATCATTCTTTATCCTTCTAGAGTATCGGAGGCTCCTGAGATGCTGAAAAATGGTTTGTGATGTTTTTGGGAATCTACAACCTAGTAGACATTCTGAATGACTGACATGTTAAGATGAGATTAATCCCATGTTGAGAGTACATAATTTTCAATACATATATTGTATGGTGACTACCGAGCTGAATGAGCTTAAGGTTCATCTGGATGACATAGAGAGAAAGGGATTCATATATCTTGGTACATCACCATTGGTTCACCTATATTGTTTAACATGATGGAATATAGTATTATTAGACTATGTATTGATTACCATAAGGTAAACTATGTGACCAAGAAGAACTGATATATGTTTCCCAGCATCGATGATCTATTTTATAATCTATGAGGAGCATGGAGTTTCTACAAGATTGATCTAAAACTGGGATACTAACAGTTTCATGTTAGGGATAAGGAAATTTGAAAGATGTCATCTCAGAGAAAATATAGATTGAATGTGTAATTGGTGACTCTTTTTAAGATGACGAACACACCAGCAGTTTTTATAGACCTCATAAACAACATCATTCATCCACAATTGGACACTTTTATAATAATATTCATCGATGATGTCCTCATCTACTCCCTAGCATGATATTAATAGGCTAGGCACCTAGAGATAGTATTTATAATTCTTTGGGAACACTGGATTTACATCAAGATTTAAAAACGTGACTTAAGGATTATATAGGTGATGTTCCTAGGACAGATGGTGTCCAAGTCTGGTATATCAATAAACCCGAATAAGGTCTAATATTAATGTCTATGACATGTCCCTGAAATGTGTTTGAGATTATGAGATTTCTGGTTTTTTCTGGATATTACTGACAGTATATCTATGTCTTCTCCTAACTATCAACACCCATGAAAACACTAACAAATAAGGGAGTAAAATGTTCTAGTGATAAGACCAATGCGAAGAGGATTTACTAAATCTAAATAGAATGATGGAAAAAATCTATCACTAACACTACCTAATCTTGGGATTGGTTATATAGTATAATATGATGCATCATGAGTTAGTTTGGGAGTGGTGCTGGTGCAATGAGAGATATTAGTTGCATATGGGACTCGCCTGCTTTGAAATATAGGGAAGTATCCTACACATGTTTTGGAGCTGACAACTATGGTTCATAATCTAAAGTGTTTGTGATACTATCTATTTGGTGAGAGATATGTAGTTTACACAATCTACACGAGTCCTTGCAATATATTCATATAGAGGGTCCTGAACGTGAGATAGAGACCCTAGGATGAGTATATAAAAATGTTCGATATTGAGATGGGGTATGCAACAGTGATGTGTAATATCATTGTAGATGCTCCTAGATGTAATACACAAGTTGAGAAGGATATTAAATTGAAGCTATCAAAATAATTGGGGAGATTGATGTACTAATTGAGTTACTATAGGATCTATTATTTCGAGGATAATGGGTCTATGAATTTTTTACCTTTGGTGATTATATATTCTTTTATGAACTGGGTGAAGACTGGTCAGGAGTAATAACCTGTTTGTGTTGTCATGAGGGATGAGTTAGATGGGGTCACCTGATTCCTAGATGGACTTTAGGTTACAATAATGTGATCATAGTACATGAAATATTTACAGTCTTAGATTTAATCTGATCGGAAATTATTAGGGAACACCACATATATAGATGGGATATAAAAACTAGTGCGATCAAGATGTTTCATGAATTTTGAGGGTAGTTTTTGTGTGGAGGGATGAAGAGATACATTGCTAGTTTTTCTCTTGTTACCTCACCTGTTAGAGGGTGATGTTCAAGCACCAAATTCCAGGTTGGTTGTTATAGCCAATAATATTACCCTTGTGGAAGTGGGAAGAAATCACGATGTAGTTTGTGAAGGGGTTCCCTTTAACCTTGATGAGTCGTGACATAGTTTGGGTGATTGTCGATCAATAAACAAAGTTTGTTTTGTTATTTCCGATATGAGAGACTTAATAAATGGAATAGTAGGGGATTCTCTATGTCTGGGAGATCTTTTAAATTCATGGAGTCTCATTTCTAATTGTTTTATAAGGATATGCATTTTTTACATTGCACTTTTTACAGGGAGTACAAAAATCACTAGGGACTGAGCTAATAATGAAAATGGAATACCATTCTATGTCTGGAAGATAGTATAAGAGAAATGTACCCATATTGGAGGATATACATAGTTCTTTCATTATATATTTTGGAAGATCTTGGGATGGCCACCTAGACATGATTTATTTCTCATACAATAGAAACTATCATGTTAAAATTCATATGGCACTCTATGAGGAATTTTATGGGATATTTTTTCACTCATCAATCTACCAGAATGAGGTGGTTGAGGCAATATTTGTTGGCCATAGTATTATTCAAGACACATCTGAGGGAGTGAAACTGATATAGAAGCTTTTGATCACATCTAAGCGAAGACATAAATCATATGTCTATGGTAGGAGGATACCTTTAGAGTTATCTTTAAATGAATATGATTCATTGTGAGTGACTCCTTTGTTAGGGCACAAAAGTATGCGGAAGTAGGGTATGTTAGAACCACATTTTGTTGCACCATTTTATATCACTCAGAGGATATGGGAAATGGCGTACCGTCTGGATGTCCATTTTCACTATTAAGGTATGCATGATTTATTCCTTAGGTCATATCATCAGTGGTACACACTTGAACCTAAACATGTTGTTTATTTTGGGGAGGTTTGGATAAATACTAATTCATCTTATGAGGAGTTTCCATTATAGATCTTAGATATAAGGAATTAGTTGTTGCAAGAAAATATGGTACCACTAGTTCATATTTAGTGGAAGAATTGATATATCTAGGAAGAGATTTGAGAGAGTGATTCTGATGTTCGAGCTCAATGGCCCATGTTGTTTGAGAAATACCATTAGAAATGCTTATGAAGGAAGAGAAGTCAGTAGATGGGGATAATTGTAATATCCTTTTTTCAAAGATTAAATTACTCTATTATTGATAAATTATAAGTGAAAAATGTTTAAAAAGTTATTTATAATTTAAAATAAAATAATAAATGTGGTAAAGTCTTTGAATAAGGGTAATGCTAAGTTAACTCTTCGGAAAATTCAATTGAATATTATCGGTGTTGGACACTATGTTTCTGTGGGATTCTGGGGCCCATAATGCCTAAGTGAAAAAAAAATATTATATATATTATATTAATCAGGCACAATTTATTCAAAATAAATTAGTAACTCTAAATCGGTGAATCATATGATAAATCTAAGAGCACCGTTAGGTCTGAGGTGTGGTATTTATCATAGGGAGGGTATAACATTTTAAAGTGTCAGATGTTTTGACACCCCTATCTCTAAAATAATTTATTAAATAATTTTTTATATTTTTTTGAAAATAATTTTATATATCCGAAATGTTATTTTGTATGAAAATTCATTGAAAAAAATTCATAAATCTTGTTAGGTTTGGAATGGGAGGTTTTCCAAATGTAAGGTATAAAATTTATAGGCAACACATTTTTGGAAACATCAAATATGATAAAACGGTTTTTATATTTATTTAATTATTTAATATATTATTTAATAATAAAAAATTAATATCACTTAAACAGTGTGTCATATGATAAATCTAAGACCACAATTGAATTTGGGACGTGAGATTTACACTAGGCTAGGCATAACAATTATGCTCAAAAGAGGTTTGGTACTATTTATTTTTTATTCCAAATAATTAATTTGTTAACATAATGAAAAATTTATATTATTCACCTTTCCCCTTAACAACACACCACACAACCATTGTAATGACCCTTAAGGAATCAAAACATTGATTTTCACCAGTTTTGACACAACTAAATTGTAAAATAATTAATTGGGTGGATTTAAAAACTGCTTCATAAATGTTTAGGGTAGACTATGATTAAAATAGATTTTTTTGTTTCTCGGTTTTATTGCTACTTTTTTATGGGGCTTATTTAGCTGATCCAATTCATCATATTTCATTTTTATGCACTTTGTGTCTGAGCAACCGTGAAACAACCTTTGACGTGAGAAACTTAGTATCTAAGAGTCCTTAATTTCATAGTCGTGGCATTCATCCTCTTTCATGCACACTAAAGGTGAGTTTATTTCTTTTTATTTTATCATTTTTTATTATTCTACGTTTTTCAGTTTTCTTTACAAAATATTTTAAAAAATGACATAAAATAATAGTTTTGATCTTTAATAAATATTATAATTTCTAAATTTATCAAAATATATTTATGCACGTATTATCAAAAGATAATTTTTAAAAAAATTATCAAATTATGTTTATCAAATAATTATAAAATCACAATTTTTGTGAAACATTGATAGGACAAATGTTGAAAGATAATTTCCATCAAGTGCTTTGATTTATAAATTATGACCTCAAATTTTTCCAAGAAAGATAAAATCTTATCACTTTAAATATTTAAAATGATAATTTAAAAATTATCCAAGAGTAATAAAATATTATCAAATATAATATTTAAAATTATAATTTGAAAATTATCCAGTTTAGATACAATATTACTGCATGCAATAAATTAAATAATAATTTGAAAATTATCATGGACTAATAAAATATTATCACACGTAATATTTTAAATGATAATATTAAAATTATTCTTTATAGATAATATATTATCACATGTATTATTATTAATGAAAATTTGAAAATTATCTTGGTGTAATAATTTATTATCACATGTAAAATTTTAAATAACATTTTGAAAACTTTCCATGATAAATAAATTACATTCACATGAAATATATTAAATAAAAATTTGAAAATCATTCAAGTATAATAAAATATTGACACATGTAATATTTCAAAAGATAATTTGAAAAAACAAATTAGGAGAAATAAATTATTACCTCATATAATTTTTTAAAGTGATAATTTGAAATTTTATCCAGGGGAGAAAATATTATATCATGTGATATTTTATTTAATTATGAAATAAAATAACTTTTACAATGTTCTAGGAACCGTTGATGAAACTCAAGGCCATGATGTATCGATGTTCACGATAATAAGTCCATGAAGATGTATTTCAGGTAGTTGAGGATTCCACTTTATCCATCAAACCACATAGGATGGATTATCCTTTCCTTAACATTGATGAATTTTAGCTAGGAATTCTGTTTCCCTATTGGGATCATGTTTACACTTGTAGCCTTGGTGATTATATTTGAGGGAATTTTGATTGATCGTGCCTGATTATGATCAAATGTGAGTGTGTGTATCCAATAAAAAATGTTTTCACACCATGAGTGATATTACTATATCTTTTATCCATGTTTGATTATGATCACATGTTTTTGTGTATGATTATATATACTCATGTTGATATACCATGCCTATAAGTGTACTTTCCTTACAAATATTTTACTATGCCTGGTTGGTTGTTAGTGGTATTTGAGACTGGTTTACCATAGAGAAATATTTATTCATGTTGTGGGAGAGCACATTATTGAAATGATAGTGATGAGGATCCTGAGAAGATGGTGGAGGTAAAAATTATCCCTAGCATCATGTCGAGGTTTTGATTGAGGTATCCATGATACCATGTGACATTCACCACGAGATAGCCTAGTCGATGTGAGTACTATTTATTCTCATCTAGATGATCTAGGTGACACTGTCTGCTTGAGGAATAAATGATGTGAGGTATCACCTCCACAACATAGTGAGGACACAGTATATGGGAGGGATAGTTTTTTTTAACTTATTCAATTATCTTCTAGCATGGAGCTGATACAGGTATGCATGAGGGTTGTGGAATCTTGGTAAGTTCACTATTTATCAGTTTTGGATTATATGTTTATATGCATAATGGAATTATTATTATTATATAATAAACTTGTATACTTGATAACTTTAGGTTAAGAATGTGTTGGTGGAATCCTACTGAGCCTTGTACAAACATCCTACTCATGTATTTCATTTCCCCTGTCGATTTCATGAGAGACCCAATGAGTGGAATGGGCCCTATAGTGGATGGATGAGTAGGTGGATCATAGAGGTAGGGTGGACTATGACAGACATTAGAGGAACCTAAAATATTTTTATTTATCATTTGTTTTATTCATTCTAGGTACAATTTAAATATTAGTAAATTATTATATATTGCATCACATGTATGTTATTTGCATTCTGTATGATTAATATGATTATTTATTATATTTTCATTGTTTATTATTGATCCTATTATGTGAAAATGTGGGTATTGTCTCCATAGTGAGGGAATTTAACCCACATTTGTAGTCATCAGCCTCTTGTGTAAATTGAGGGGTGCATGAGATTATGTGGAATACTGGCTCGGATACGGTGGTTTGGGTTGGGATGTTAAATTGATAATAAAAACCAAGCCAAAGGTTGAAGTATAAGATATGGAGTGGGAAGATATTAATAATTTATTTCATTACACATATTTCCCATAAAATCTTATAAAAATGATGGAGAGAAATTATTTGAGGTGAATAAAAAGGATGGTGAATCTATCAAAACTTATGAAGAAAAAATTGCAAGGATTGAATGACTTGCCTCTTTTTTTATAGATAATGATAGAAAAATAGATAGATTATTTATTTTTATAAATCCACACCTTAATAAGGATCTATCTATCTGAGACTTTTGGATTTATGATGAATTATATTTATGATCCCACAAAGTAGAGATAGATTTTAGAAAGTTGTCCCGTGGTTATAGAGATATGAAGGGAAAAACTGAGTTTCAAACCGGTGGGTTAAATGATAAAGGATGAAAGAAGATTCAACCACCCATGTGTCAAACAATTTGGAAGAATATTCATGGTAACAACCATAAAGGAAGGTGTAAATTTTTCACGTGTGGTTTAGAGGGCCACCATGATCATGAATATCAAAGAGACAAGAAGTAGTGACCAGTATGATAGAGGAAAAGAGGGAACCTATTAATGTAAAACCTATGGTTCAGTGCATGAACTATAGGGTTAAAGGTCACTATGTAATGTAATGCACCAAACCAAGGGTTATTGAGGTTAATTAGCATCAGCAACCACCAAATTCAATTTAGAAAGGGATAGTATATTTCATCACTACAACTAATGTAAAGCATGAAAATGATGTCGTACAAGGTACTCTTCCTATTCACTCAAGATTGAAAAATGATTTATTTGATTATGGTTCTACTCATTCAATTGTATCCTACATTTTTTCTACAACTATTGAAACAAAGCCACGATACCGTGAAGTAGTGATATCCATAAAAACACCTAGTCCTGAGATCCTTGAAATATAGGTGTTGCAATCTTCTTCTTTTAGTATATGTTGGAATATTCTTCCAATTAATCTCGTAAAGATGGAAATTAACTCTATAAAGGTCCTATATTGACTCTCATTATATAAGAGAAACATAAACAATCTATAAAAGGATATTTATTTTCATGTTCTTCATCATCCCATGCTCCCCTATAAATACATGGAAGACCATGAATCTCCCTCACAAATTCCCTCAATGGAATGGGTATTCATTCTTGGTGAGTAAAAATACCTCATTAAAATGGTTTATTCAAAGGAAGGTATCAACCTAGATGAATTTCCAATTGTGAAGAAATAAAATAAAGTATTTACCAAATATTTTCCAATAATTCCTATATAATAGGAGGTAGAGTTCTAAAAATAACCAACACTCAAAGGCACTCCTATCTCAAAATTACAAAACAGGATGGCCCCTATAAAATGGGAGGTATTAAAGAAGCATCTTTAGGAGAATTTTTTGAAATGGATTATACACCCTAGTGCATCAGCTTGGGGTGAACAAGTTCTCCTATTAAAGAAAATGAATTGATCAATATGGTTTTGTGTTGATTACCCGAAGCTCAATAAGATCACTATAAAGAACAAGTATCCTCCTCAAAAGTTTTATGACATTCTTGATAAACTACATGGATCATATTACTTCTTAAGGGGGGATCATTATTCTGGATATCGTTAATTGAATGTGAAGAATGGACATAT
The DNA here is from genome assembly GCA_963277665.1 of Viscum album. Classification (NCBI taxonomy): domain Eukaryota; kingdom Viridiplantae; phylum Streptophyta; class Magnoliopsida; order Santalales; family Viscaceae; genus Viscum; species Viscum album. The sequence goes on from OY728127.1 coordinate 1,271,037,244, forward strand.
TTATAAAATTTATTTCTATACAAGGTAATGGCATTATTAGTTCCTAGTGATGCACTTTGGAACCACTAATTCCCCTAAAATATTCATGAATTTTATGAATAGAATGTTTTGATATGTTCTCATAAAATGTTTGGTATTTTTATAATATATTCCCATCTACTATAAGAGTAAGGTGGAATATGAAGGACATGTAAGGATTGTGTTTTCAATATTAAGGAAGGATAAATTTTATTCCCTTTTTGAAAGTGTGTCTTTTGGATGCAGTAGGTCACATTATCGGGGAGTGTGAAAAAAATGATTGGATTTTTATAGACCCTTCAAAAACAAAGTCAATTAAAGAATGGACTTGACCAAATAGTGGCATGAAAATCCATAGGCTTCTTACCCTAGACAGATATTATCAATGTTTTGTGATATATTTATCACGATTTTGCATCTTGTTATCTAAGATTACATACAAATAGGTAAAGTATGTCTGGATAGAATAATATGAGGAATTATTCATCAATTTCATGAAGAGTCTTATCACCACACCTCTAATAAAACTACAAACAAGTATATAAGGTTTTGTGATAAAAATGATGATTTAAATAAAGGATTAAGTTTTTTACACATATATAATGACAAAGTGATATCCCAAACCATGTGGAAGTTAAAGATAAATGATAAAAACTACACGTCTCATGATCTAGAGCTAGCAGATGTGATATTTTCATTGATAATATTTTATAACATCCTCTTTGGTGAGAACTGTGACATATATAGTCATCAAAAGATTCTAAATAATATTTTTACATACATGGAACTAAATATGAATCAAAGAGTATGGATAGAGCTAATCATGTACTATGATATATATATTTATTACCCTCCATGAATGGTGAAAATGTTAGATGATTCTCTTATTATAAAAAAATCTACCTTAACCGTGATGAAAATTGAAAAATTCCCCGTATTTATGGATATGAAACTAATGGATATGAAAATAATTATAGTAGAGAATACATAAAACCATTACCTAATTATTTACCAAAAATCAATCTGTAAAAATATTAAGGAGGAAAAATGGATGACTTGGAGAAACAAAAGATGTTGAAAGTGGTTAATGAATTGAATCCTTATGAGTTCCACATCAGTGATGATGGTGTGATTGAATTTTTAAATATGAATTGTGTTCCTTCATTATAGAGATAAATAAGGAAGCATTGTATTATTCATATATCTCATCTATCTCTATCCATCTCGGAAGTTCCATGATGTACCATGATAATCAAGAGGACTTCTGCTGGGACGACATAAAGAATGAGATTTCATTGTATATCTCAAGATGTTTAGTAATTTAGAAATTTAATATAGAGAGGTAGAAGTCCAAAGGGATGATGAACCCATTTCCATTACCCACCTGGAAATGGTATACTGTCACTAAGAAAATTTTCATATGTATCCTAGAAACAACCAATGGAAACAGTTTGATATGGATTCTATTTTTTCAACTCACCGACCATGAATGATTCAATGTTATTCGATAACATTTATCTCTTAATCAACCAGACATTATATATGTGAAAGAAGTGGTGAGGCTTCATTAGGTTCCAGTTTTAATCATATCTGATAATGATCCAAGGTTCAAATTTAAATTTTGAAATGTCATCACACACATTGACTATTAAATTTTATTTTAGCAGGACCTATCATCCAGAAACTCATGGTAAGTCTAAAAGGATTATTCAGACGCTCTGGGAAAATCTAAGAGCATACTCAATGGAATTCAAATGAGGATGGGATCAAAATCCCCCATTAGTTGAGTTCTCCAAAAAAACATATTTCACATAATTATTCATATGTATCTATATGAATATCTATTTGGGAAATGATGTGGATCCCTAACATGTTGGAATGAAGTTTGTGAGGTAAAATTTCATGGATTTGATCTTTTACAAGAGACGACTTAGAGGGTTCAAGCCATCTGACAACATATAAAAGATTCTCACATTAGGCAGAAGATTTTTTATTACAACCATTGAAGGGACATGTATTTTGATGTTGTAGATATTTTTTTCCTTCAAATATAACCACGGAAGAGAGTCGTGTGGTTTGGAAAGAAAATAATGTTTAACCCAAGGTATATTGTCCCGTTTAAGAACATTGATCATATATGAGAAGTAAACTATCAAATTTCACCTCCACCAACCATGTATGAAGTGCATGATGTATTCCATGTATCCCTCCCTAGGATGTATATACCATATTCCCCACATGTACTGAACTTAGAAGTTGTACAGTTGAAAAATTATCTCACTTATAAGGAGCATCTAGTGAAAGTAAAATAATGAGTATAAAATTTCCTGAGGGGGAAGAATGTAACAACCCAAAATTTTAACAAAATAATTTCCATTTTTATAATTACATAATAAAACACATAAATCACATATTAAAGAAATTAAAAACATTTTTATCAAAAATAAATAATGAAATAAGTAGATTTTATAGACATTATGGAACCTATAGCATTAAGAAACTAACATAACCATTGGAATAGTACTATGACCATTAGAAATAGTAATATGGCCATTAAAATAGTAACCTAACCTATGAATATAAAAATATAATTTATGAATCTTATAAATGAAAGTATGATATAATCATGGAATATATAAATATTTTTTAAAAAATAATAAAATAAACTCTAGTATTTTTTTAAAACATTAATGTTTATTTAATATTTTATAATTAATATACTATTTTTAATGAAAATATATTTTCATAAAATAGATTCATAAATTAAAATTATGTTTTATAAAAATTTTAAGATGTTTTTATGAGACATTAATTAATTTTTCAATGGGATATAAAGTTGAATATAATATTAAAATCGGTATCTTTCGAATAAATGATAATTTCAATTAAAAATTAAGTTTCATATTTGGAAAATTATTTTAATAAAATGGAGTACATTTTTGAAATCTTCATATTAAAAAATGGTTACGATGAATTTATTTATTTTTCTAATATAGTTTAATTTTTTATGAATAGTGTAATATAGTAATTTATAGTATAGTCTAAATACCATAATTGTTTGGTCATGGACAATGTAATAACCCTCTATATCTTACTAACCTTAAATATTTATGATTTTTTTCTTATGAATCAATACTATTTGTATTATTGAGGGAATATACAAAACTAATGAATATAAAAAAATACCCCTCTCTACTATAAAACCCACCCCTCACCACCCCTTCTCCTCACACATTTAATCATTTTATCTATCCTAGATTCTACACAATTATTTTCTAATCCTCATACCACATCAATGATCTAATGGTCTCAACCAAAGAACAATCCGAAGTTTGTTATGAAAGATATCAAGGAGACGACATTCTAGAGGAAAAATCCTCAATCCTTCTACTTTAATATATGTTCATTTCCTCTCCTCCCCTATACAAAGCATCATGACACCTCCATTAAAATTATGTTTTATTTAAATTTTAAGAAATCTTAATGAGACCTTAATTAATTTTTCAATGGGATATAATGTTGAATATAATATTAAAATCTGAATCTTTCAAATAAATGATAATTTAAATTAAAAATTAAAATTTTCATATTTTGAAAATTATATTAATAAAATGGTGTTCATTTTTGAAATCTACATATTAAAAAATGATTTCGATTACTTTGTTCTATTTTTCTAACATAGTTTAATTTTTTGTGAATAGTGAAATATAGTAATTTATGATATAGTCTGAATACATGAATTTTTGGGACATAGATGATATAAGAACCCACTATATCATACTCAGCATAAATATTTATAAACTTTTTCTTATGAATAAACACTATTTATATTATTGAGGGAATATAAAAAAATAATGAATATAAAAATAAAAAATACCCCTATCCTCTATAAAACCACCCCTCACCAGCCCTTCTCCTTACACTTTTAATTTTTCTTTCTTTCCTACATTATACACAATTCCTTTCCAAGCCTCTTCCCCACATTAATGATCTAATGGCCTCAACCAAAGGCCAAACCGAAGATCGTTATGGAGGACATCAAGGAGACGACATTCAAGAGGAAAATTCCTTAATCCTTCCCTTTTAATATATGTTCATCTCTAAGGATCTCATCTCCTCACCTATACAAAGAATCATGACAACAATACTATCAAATATCTACTGGAATTTTATTTTTTTAATGTAATATGCATCATAAAATATTTTCACATCTATTTTTATTATAAAAATAAAATAATCGTCCTTAATGTGTCTGTTCACCACCTTCGTGGATGACAAGATTTTGTTTTTCGGTACTACCTTAAACGATCATCATCAAAACATTAATAAGGTTGTAAAAAATTTAATATATATATATATATATTATAAACTATTTAATGTTCTTAAACTAATTTATAGACATATTATTAAATAGAATTAAACTACTTTTTTTTGTCTGAAAAAACTACCAAAATAAACTATCCATTTATCTTTAATATTTTGTCAAATTAATCATCATAATACCATAAAAAAGATGATATATGAGACCAATTAATCATTTTTATGTTCATAAATAACAAATCATCAAACTTATGGAGATTTATTTATATTTTAAACTAACATAGACTATTATAAAAATGTAAATCGACAATGAAACCATGAAAATAAATGCTCTGAGAATGATGAATCTGAACTCAATAACTCATAAAAATAACCACAAATGAATTTAATTTAATTATAATAAATAAATGTAATTTAGAAGAGGTTATTAATTATTTAATTAATGAATCTATTTTTGTTATCTAGGACATTAAGTGAATGTGAATAATGCATTAATATATAAGATAAAGGGATTCTCTAAACCCACTCCCTTTCATTGAGAATTACCTCTTTCACATCAATTTAATTATGGAAATTTAATTACTATCCTTAAATATAATATTATTTTTTTTAACTTTTATTTTTGGGATATGCATGTTTCATCCTTTATTTTTTATTCCAAATATAATGATTTTCCTAAAATGACATCTCTTTCCAAAGAAATTTTTCGTCTCCTTATCTGTTCTTTCTTGTCCAAATAAAAATGATATATAATTCAAACGAATGATCATAATTTTATTTGGTAACCCCAAAGATTATTTATAAATTTATTATTTTTTAAATAATTATGAAGCTCATTCCATTCCTTGGTTTATTTCATTACTATGATTGTTATACTTTCTATGTCTCCTGTAAGATTATGTAAATATTATAATGTGATGGGTTGGTCAGAAATTATATATCCCTCCAATTAATTTGGTAATATGTTTTATCTCAGGAGATAATGTGTAATATGCATGAAAATGATTCTATATTTAATTATAATAATGATGTTATGATTATTCACAAATGTTGTGTGTCATTCTAGCTTTGTTCATAACTACGTGTGGTATTTGACAACTGAGACATGATGATTCATTTTAATTCATTGCCACATTCCTTGACTTTATCCAATGTTTCCATAATGATATCGATGATGATTATATATTGAGGTTGTTAAGATTTTGATTATGCTTATTCATGCTATATTGATTCATTCCCATTATTCATCAAGTTAGTTGGCATTTAGCTCACTCCCTTTGATTAATGTATATACTCAGGTGACTACATGTACTAAGGAGAACATTATCATCAGAGTATATAATTATCCTTATATTATATATATATATATATATATATTGACAGTGGTTTTTAGAAAATACTACCCTAATCGAGCATCTGAGATCACCCATTTAATTTGATTCCTTATCCCAGGATGATAAGAACTGTATTAGAATTGGAATATTGTGATTTGATAAAATTAATAATAGTAATATTTGAGAAAATACAATATTTTATTTTACATTTTAAAATTTAATGTGACATTAATGTATTTATCTATTTTTTCAAGACTACTAACCTATAAAAAATGTTGGTTTTGTTCAATTGTATACAATAAAAATGTTATAACGTAACCACAAAATATTGACTAATAGGTTTAGGGACTCCACATAAAGGCTTTTAGGAAACAATTAATTATAAACAACTAATCCGAGGACACTTAATTAGTGAAATGAAATTTTAATCACTTTATTATCAAATTTGGATGTTCATGACATTACATTACTAATTATAAAAGAATAAAAAAATAGTGGGATGTGATTTTCATCGAATCATTGTTTAATTACCAAATAATGAAGGGTTCATATAATGTTTGATTAATATAGTAAACCATAAAGAAATCCAATTGAATTAATTTTGGAAAGAACATTTTTAATTTCATAATATAAAACATTCCACAAAAACCATTTCATTTATCACTGCAATGGTAACACCAATACATGGCCTTTTTATGTTATTAAATTATATAATATTTGAATATATGTTATCTATAGAAAATTAAAAACTAATATTTAAAAAAATAACCAATGGTTAACAAGAAAAATAAATGATATGCAACCACCTTACATTAGTGATGAAACTATAATAAGCCAAGAAGAATCCACATGAAAAAATAAGAAAAATCCATAGGAAGTAATAAAAGTATGATAAATAAAATTCTATGGTGTAAATTTCATGTATAAAAAAACAAATCCTTCCTTTTATTTTTATTATGATGAAATGTAATAAATCATGATGAATATAACCAAGTGTACAAATAATATTCCATTATTAGGAGTTAACCTGAAGAATCTGGAAGGAAGAACATAAAAAGTGAACTAGGGGAGGATGATGACGTGTGGGTAAATCTTAGATGATGGATAGAGTTGAATGGGGTCAAAAATAACAATTTAGAGGATTAAATTCAACTAGTGAATGATATGTAATTTTATATTTTTAAAAACTAGGTTGGACCTCATGGATTATCCCTACAGTTTGATTAATATTGATTCAAATGTGCAAGCCGGAATTGGATCACTTTGGTATTTTCACAGTGGGACTATATGGTTTGAACAAAAATTCATTATCCATGTGAAATTCCTCTGATAAAAACAAAAGACATGATGCAAGGTTCAATATGGGTTATCTAGGAAATTCACCAACTTTGTGACATATCCAAATTTACAAAATTTCTATTTTTTCAAAGGAAAAGACCATGAAGTGATAAAATAAGAATTAAATAAAATAAATAAATAAGAAATTCATGAAGTTACATCATGGGTGTGACAAATATATTTTTAATACCTATATGTAGAATTTTTCCTCAATAGTTGTGTGAAATTTTAATTCATTATGGATGTATATTTGTAATCTACAAACATATAAAATTATGAAATTAGTATTATGAATCAATAAAGCTTGTAGGAATATTTTAACTTATGTATAATTATTTTTTATGTGGAACATAAATGGTTATAAATGAAGGTGGAATATATATATATTTAAATGGATATTTGTTATTTCTTTTTTTCAGGAATATTATTAAACAAAATTATATTATAAAGGGGAACAAGGATATTCATATCATACTTGATGGAATTATTTTCAGAGAGCTCACAAAGGTAGTCTTAGAGTGATTTGGGTATTTGTTTAATTAAAAAAATTTATTTATTAAAATTTGATTATAATTTTTATTTCTAATATCATGTTCATTTGTATTGGTATTTAAACATATAGTGTTACTATTATATAATATCATGTGATAACATTGAAATTTCAAATTTGACAGCATGATGAATGATATTATACCATGATGTATTAATTTTAATGAGTTCACTAATAAAGGAAACATTTGATGGGGAAAGGGAAAATGATGATCTGAATCACTCATTGAGGATAATTGGATCTTTTAATGGGGATGTTTTTTATTATATTTATTTATTAGGACATATTTTAATGCTATTATTCATATTCTGTATATATAATGTTAATCCATTATGAATTGATATTTTCTTGGGTAATGAGATGTTCGTGTCTTTCACCATTAATGGTTTGTATCAGAGTGGTTGATACATAACAAAAGGTTATTCTTTAAATATATATGGAGAGTATCAACATGAAGGCTTAAAAGTGAAATGACTTTACAAATCTGAAGTAATATTTATCTTCGACATATCATAAGAGTTTTTACGTGATCAAGTTAAACTAGTAACTCATTAAAAAAATATTTTGCAACATAATGGGGTAGTGAAACATACTGATTGGAATTTTTATCTAGTAGTTATATGTATTTAGTCTGATTGGTTTAGTTTTAAAATATGGATACAGCACAAATTGACCTGAATTATTATTTTAGGAGTCTTCTTTTATATCCTCAGCGAATATTCGGATGGAATTTTATGTTTTGTTGTGATTTTGTATTCTATGAGACTATGATACATGACATTGATTTGTAATTTTATGTTATGTTGTGATTTGGTATTCTTTGGATAGTGTGCCTATATTGGCATTGAGGAATACTACCCAAGGAACTGAGTGATGTATGATGTGTTTATAGTGGAATTGATGAATGATATCCTAGGATTTGGGTCATATATGAATTTTTTATAGTATAAAAACCTATGTTTCTTACATACGAATAATTACTTTAGAGAGGCATCAATGTATTTGATTTGGGATGTGAATATTTTATTTTCTGAATGATATCAATATGTGGACTTTTAGGTTTAGGAAATATTAAATTATTATATTTAACACATATTTTTTTGATGTTATTTTACTATCCAATTAAATATGTATAATACATAATTGATCACACATGAACGGTAAAGATTCCCAATGGAATGTAAATCTCTTAGGTTATTGAACAAGGTTTTTGTTATTGAATCTACAAAATGTAAAAATAATTATTTTTGGTTTAGTAGGTTTTTAAATTTTTTTATTAATATATAATATTATGAATATAAATGGAAACCAAGACATATTTTTAGGGCCTTTTTTTGTTCCTCTAGAGTAATTGTAAAGAAACAAAGATTGTGAAACATGATGCATGTGTAGTTATTCTAGTTTTCATCACATCATTCCAACTGGTATTTGGATATATTATCATGGATTCATTTAAATTATTTGTTACTAAATCGTTGTTGATATAATTTTTAAATCATAGGTATAAGGAAGGTCACAATAACCTCCTTTAACATTTTTTAGGAATTTTATTTTTCATTAAACATGAGTTATGTGTTTTATTATATTTTATATATAAATGTTTTGTCGATCAATGTATCATATTCTTGATAGTTGACATATTTTTTTCTTATAATTTCACATAGAAATTATTATAATTATTTCTTTTGGAATAATATCATCTTGAATGGTTTAGTCCATCTTCGATCTTCAACAAACTCAGCCATATTTGGTAGAAACCATGAGGTTGTATTGGAATTTATTCTAGGATGAGTCGTTTATTATTAGTAAGGGTTATAATATTATATAATACTTATTCCCCATGTGTAACATCCCAAGTAAGTAATGAATAATAGATATTTTTATCTATGTCTATTAATGATTAAGATAGTGTTTTAGAGGCATAAAATGAAAATAAATACAATCTTATGCATGGAATACACTAATATACTTAAAAGATTGTTTTACTGCCTTTTGATGGAAAAACCTTTTTAAATATATCTTTTGACAATTTTATAAGCTATTTTTTTCAAAATAAACTTATTATTTGTGATTGGTACATCAACATTTACTTTGTGTGAATTTTTGGCATTTTTCTGATAAAGTTCATTTTTTAATGAATAGTGAAAATTGTTGTATTTTAATTCAAAACCTCTTTTTAATCATATTTATTTATATGATTATATTATCTTTTGAATTGGTTTTGAAGTGAAATTAGAATATATTTTTACCATTTTATCCAATGGTGGTCATTGGAATCAATTTCACTTTAAAATTGGACTTAAACTAGTGTCAATCTTTTGATACGTATTGTTTCATAAAAACACGCTATTTGTCATGACAGTGGGAATTAGTTATTAAATTAATTAATTAAACTTACATGTTTTGAATTTTGTAAAATAGACATCATTTTTGAATTCAGAATATCAAATATAGCTTAGGGTGAAGTTTTGGTATCTTTCTGAAAAACTTCAATTTTTGATGAATAGTGAAACCACTAAGTGGTAGTTAAAGAAACGGATTTTTCGTTTAAATGAAACTTTGCCACTTCTGTGATTTGATTTTCAAAAATCCTATATACATGGTTGTCATTATGAAGTAAAATGTGGTTCAATGAGATTAAAATAATTTTTTGGTGAATAGTAACTTTTAAGTTCTTAATCGCGATTAGTGGTAATTAGTGTAGTTTAAGGTAAAAATAATGTTTTAATAATATGAGATGAGCTTGACACATGTCCTACCCTCATTGGATGTGTCATGGCTGACCACGAAAATACATGGGTCAAATTGGGGACCCCATGGAGCCACTTTTGTTGGGAAATGACACAAGTAACTTTTTATTTAATGTTAAAGTAGAAATGACACAAACAAGAGATGTTTTACTAAAACAATTTTTACATGGGGTTATACAAGTCAAATTTTTTATTATAAATATTCATTGGAAATCTAAAACTATTTCCTACATCATAGTATTTTTTTATAATTTTTAGACTTTAAATAAATAAAATTATTTATGACATCATGATGATGCAGCGATTACCTCATTAATAAATGATTTAAATAAAATGAAATGATAATGTAAAATCAATGAACTACATATGTCCAAAACCTATTTGATGGGTGGATTTAGAACCCTTATCACCTTACCCTCAAATTATATAAATGTGGGACCTTTTGAATCCGAAACTCATTTTAAAATAATGTAACATTTCTTTACTTTCCAAGAGTGCCCCTCCTCTCCTCTTATAAAAGGCCGCCACATCTACCTCCTTACCCACACTCCCAAAGCCTTTGGCTCGGCCAACCCCTGTCCATTTTTTCTCTCCACATCCCTCTCTTACTCCTTGAATCCTCACTTTGGGAAGAAGTCTTCCCAAGGAAGCCTTTGAGCTCAAACCAAAGGGAGTTACCCGATTTTAAGGTAATGTCTTCACTTGAGTCCTTTTGTTTTATTTTGCTTCTCCAACCCCCTAAACCCTTTTTATTAATTTATTTTGTAACAACTCCAGTATCTTCAATATACTAGGATTTTTTTATAATAAGGATTCGAGATACACTTACACACACCTACATCTAATGGTTAAAGGACATACTGTTTCTGTGGATGGTGAATTTATGCCTCCCAAAACGATGATTGTTCAACATTCTTTTAACACCTTCAAAGGTGGCCATTAAGATGTCACTATATTAATATATGATATATAATATGTTTATGTTTTCCTTAAGCTTATGTATTTTTCATTTTGGGCATACCTTTATGGTTTCCATTATGGGTAAACATGATATCTTCATTTAAGGAAGTGCGGACTACCGCCCCCTCAAAGTGATTTGATTCATTAAATACCATATGTGGGACGTATAAAGGATGAAGTTATGATATTATATATGATATTACACTGGAATTATAATATACCTTTATATAATTATGATTCCATTCTATAAAATATGAAATAGAAATGAAAGTAGCGTTCATGCGTACGTACGGCTTACCATCTCCATGAACGGTGCATTTCATTTCTTACCACTAAATGATTATGTAATATTATAAATGCATATATATGCTGGATATATATGATATATATGATATATACATCATGATTATAATTCTGGATATAATGGATACATGGAAAACTTGTAATTATAAAGGGTCTATTTTTTACTCAAGTACCAATGATCGTTAAAACGACCGTTATTAACTTAAATAATTACATAGTGTTTATGACATGGAAATAAGTGATATAAAAGGAATAATGAACTTTAAAAAGGTTCTTAAACAATTAGGAATTAACTCAAGTTTATTATTCAGGAGATTAAAGAACGACCGAGTCAAGTCGGACCTGAGGTATGGGACTTCGTCTCAATCTCCTTTCATTGAGGCATATTTTGTTTTATACACATCCTTCTTTTATACGGTGTATAAACCCCTTTGACTTTTACGTTTATTTAAAAGGAATATTTTTTATAAGAAGCGTTTACTAAATGACAAAAGGGAATGTTTTTATCATACGTATGAGGTGACAACGACTTCTCCGCCGCCGTGACCATTATTTGAGTTTCAGATTCCTCTACAAGCCATACCTTTTTTTAAAGAAAAATAAATACCATGTTTTACTTTTCTTTTATTTTGGTATTGAAAATTGTTTTCATAATGTTTTTATATCAATGTGTTGTATTGATATCTTGTGATTGAAAGGTGGAAATGTTATGTTTCCTTTATGCATGTTTTATGTGATACGATTATGTTGAGGTTCTTGGGCATTATTATGAAGACGGGTGGTTCCGTGATAGACTAAGGGCGGGTGAGCCTGATATAGCTCTCCAATGCATTGGGTAACGTGAAGGAGTGAAACGTTAAGGTTTCTCTGAATATATTTAGGGAATATACTGTGATGGGTATTCCAAACGTAACCAAGAGGGTTACTCCCTACGTAAGAATGTTATGAATGCCTCAAGTTACCTTTATGTCTTATTATTTCTATGATTTATTCATGATTTGATGAGGTATGTTAAAGTGCTTATGTTTTATGGGTAAAGTATGATTTCATTCTTATGTATATATGTACCCATGTTTTCTTTCCATATTATTATATCCCTTATTGAGCTTTTTATGCTCATCCCATGTTTTTTTGAAATGTTTTTCACAGGTCAAGGTAAAGGTACATGATATGATGATAGTGTCCAGGAAGTGTCAAGAAAGAATCCATGTTTTATTTTAAATATGTTTCCATTGATGGAAAAGAAGAATACTATCTTTATGTAACCACTTTTTTTATATGGGGAATGTCATGCAAGTTTTATGATCTAATTATCTAAAACTCTAAACCCGAAAAGATCCTCAATGTGTAATCTTGTAATAACTAAAGATTAAGTAAGGTTTAAGGCTGGGGCCTTATAGTTGGTATCAGAGGTCGGTTTAGATAACTTTAGGAGTTATAATTCTATTAAATTATTATCCAAGAATATTTTTTTTGAAGTGATGTAGCATTTGAAGATTACCATGTTGCTTCATCTAAGACATGTTTTTTCAGAATGGTTTTCTGCAGAGGAAACAAGGAAGCAGTGCTAGGAAGGCATACAGAAGGAAATAACCTTCCGAATCAGCATCCTGAGATGGTCGGAATTAGAACTGAATAGTTTGTTGCAGTAATGGCGCATTTGACTCAAGCGATAAATGGTGGTGGTATCCATGCACGAGATCAGCCAGATCAACCGCAGAGGAACATGTCAGTGGTGGAACATTTCATGAGGCAACATCCCCCATCATTCAGAGGATCATCTGACCCTGTGTTAGCTAAAGGGTGGATTAAAGCACTGGAGAAGATTTTCGATGTCATGGGGTGTTCATACAATCAAAATTTTAGTCTTTCTATTTACCGTTTGGAGGGTGAGGCAGATCAGTGGTGGTCTATGGTTAAAAATATCAGGGACGCCGATGAGATTGATGCTCTTGACTGGGATGAATTCAAAGGTATGTTTCTTGAGAAATATTTTCCTAAGGCTGTTCTACTTAGGATGGAAAATCAATTCTTGGAATTGAGGCAAGAGGAAGACTCAGTGGCTACCTATGAATAAAGGTTCACTCGATTGGCAAGGTATGCTCCAAATTTTATCCGAGACCTTGATAGTAAAATCAATCGTTTTTACTCAGGATTAAAGCCAAAATATCGAAGGGAATTAGCTTCTCGTGAGTTTAAAAGTTATGAAAAGATTGTTCGATGTGCTGAGAAGGTGGAAATGGAGTTTGCCGATGATCAAGTGTTCTATAACAACCAACAGAAGAAGAGACCGAGGTGGCAGGAGAAAGGTAAGAATTCTTCAAAAAAATCGGATGGTAAGAAAACTATGTTTCAAATTTATGGTAAATGTGGCAAAAGGCATGCTGGGGAATGTCTTCTGAATTCTGGGAAGTGCTACCGATGTGGTAAGATGGGACATAAGGCTCGTGATTGCACTGAAAAGGATCAAGGTGATGTTAAGACCAAATTTGATTTACAGTTAGTGAAATGTTATAAGTGCAATGAGATGGGTCACTATGAAAACGAGTGTCCAACAAAGAGCTTGATTGATGGGAAGCAGTTAGACTACAAGCAGAAAGGGGTGGTGAAATCCTTTGCAACTACTTCAACAGATGTCGGGCCATCAAATAAAGTTGTATCAGGTACTTTGTTTGTTTTTTCAGATTATGCCAGTGTGTTGTTTGATTCGGGGTCTACACATTCTTTCATCTCTGAAAACTTTTCTAGTAAAATGGGAATACCATCTCAAGAAATGAATCCTGAACTATTTGTAAAAACACCTGGGGGAAATGTTGAGGCAAAAAGAATTTATAAGAATTTTTCTATCCTTATCTGTGGAAAGAACCTACTTGCAAACCTTATTGTTCTACCTCTAGTAGAGTTTGATGTTATCCTGGGTATGGATTGGCTCTCTATTTACCATGCTAAGATTGACTATAGAGATAAAGAAGTTTCTTTTCAGAAAGACTTTCAGTTTGTGTACATGAATGAACCCTTACTGTTGATAACTTATCAAGAGGCCGAGAAACTTGTAAAATATGGAAATGAATGTTACCTTGGACACATCGTTGAAAATAAATGAATTGTTCAGATTAATTATGTGCCAGTGGTAAATGAGTATCCTGATGTTTTTCTTGATGAGTTGCCTGGAATAATACCAGATCGGGAAGTTGAGTTTACTGTTGACTTAGTTCCTGATGCTAAGCCAATTTCAAAACCCCCTTATCGAATGGATCAAATTTAACTTTTAGAGTTGAAGGAGCAATTGCAAGATTTATTAGAGAAAGGTTTCATTTGACCTATCACATCACCATGGGGTTCTCCTGTTTTATTTGTTAAAAAGAAATATGGCTCAATGAGACTTTTCATTGATTATAGAGCCTTGAATAACATCACTGTTAAGAAAAAATATCCTTTGCCTCATATCGATGATTTGTTTGATCAGCTCCAGGGAGCTCAGTATTTTTCAAAGATTGACTTGAGATCGGGGTACCATCAGCTGAAGGTAAAGGAAGCAGATGTTCCGAAGACCGCGTTTCGTACAAGATATGGCCATTATGAATTTGTAGTAATGCCTTTTGGGCTAACCAATGCACCTGCTGTATTCATGGACTTAATGAATAGAATTTTCCATGAGTTCTTGGATAAGTTTGTTGTGGTTTTCATTGATGATATTTTGGTGTTTTCTAAAATTAAAGAGGAGCATGAAAGACATTTAAGGGTTATCTTGCAAACCTTAAAGGAAAATAAATTGTATGGGAAATTCAGTAAGTGTGATTTTTGGTTGCAACAAATTTCTTTCCTTGGTCACATTGTTTCTAAAGATGGGATAACTATTGATCCTGCAAAAACAAAAGTTGTGGAAGACTGGCGAAGACCCACAAATGTAACTGAGATTCGTCGCATCCTTGGTTTGGCAGGCTATTACCGAAGGTTTGTTAGAAATTTTTCAAGGTTATCTAGTCCAATGACTAAGCTAACTCGAAAGGGTGTTAAGTTTATCTGGACAAAAGAATGTGATGATTGTTTTCAGGAATTGAAAAGAAGATTGGTGAAAGCTCCAGTTTTGGCACTACCTTCCAGGAATGGTGAGTTTGTTATCTACAGCGATGCTTCATTGAAAGGACTTGGTTGCGTCCTAATGCAGAATGATTAGGTAATTCCTTATGCTTCACGACAGTTGAAAACTCATGAGGTAAATTACCCTACACATGATTTGGAATTAGCTGCTGTTGTTTTCGCTTTAAAAATTTGGAGACATCATTTGTATGGAGTAAAGTGTGAAATATATACTGATCACAAAAGTTTAAAGTATATATTCACTCAGAAAGAGTAAAACATGAGACAGAGGATATGGCTGGAATTAATCAAGGATTATGATTGTACAATTCATTACCATCCGGGAAAAGCAAATAAAGTGGATGATGCTTTGAGTCGAAAAAGTAATGCTTCATTAGCAATGTTGCGTTTGGAACATGATCCTTTGGTTAAGGATTTTATGAACTTTGGAATAGAAGTTGTTGGTGCAGTAAGTTCTTCTGATTTGTTTCAGGTATCAGTGAGATCATCTCTATCAGATAGAATCAAGAAAGCACAGAAGCAAGATAGTGAGTTGCAGAAAAAGGTAGAGTTAGTTCAGATGGGTAAGTTGCCTGAATTCAACATTGATAATGATTGAGTTTTGAGATTTGGGAAGAGATTGTGTGTGCCTTATGATTCACAGTTGAAGAGAGAGTTGTTATGTGAAGCTCATAGTTCTCCGTTTTCAGTTCATCCTGGCAGTACTAAGATGTACAGAGATCTGCGGGAGTATTACTGGTGGGATGGAATGAAAAGAGATATTGCTGATTTTACTGTGAAGTATTTGAATTTTCAACAGGTTAAAGCAGAACGGCAGTTACCGAAAGGGATGCCTCAGCCTTTACCAGTGCCAGAGTGGAAATGGGAGAATATATCTATGGACTTTATTGTGGGATTACCGAAGACATCTCGAGGTAATAATGCAATCTGGGTTATTGTTGATCGCTTGACTAAATTTGCTCATTTCCTTGCTATACGAGATACTTTTTCCCTAGATCAACTTTCTCGTTTGTATCTTATAGAGCTAGTCAGGTTACATGGAGTTCCTCTCTCTGTTTTATCTGATCGTGATCCCAGGTTCACTTCTAACTTTTGGAAAGGCCTTCAGAAGTCGGTGGGTTCTGAATTAAATTTTAGTACATCTTTTCATCCTCAATCAGATGGGCAGTCAGAACGAACAATTCAGACCTTGGAGGATATGCTACGAGCTTGTTCGATGGATAATAGGGAATTTGGGACCAACAACTTTCTTTGGTTGAATTTTCATATAATAACAGTTTTCATTCTAGTATACAGATGGCACCATTTCAGGCATTATCTGGGAAGCGGTGTCGAACTCCAGCTTTCTGGGATGAAGTGGGTGAAAGGAAGTTGATTGGACTAGAATTGGTAGAAGATTTGGCAGAAAAAGTTTAGCTGATACAGAAACACATGAGAACATCTCAGAGTAGGCAGAAGAGTTATGCGGACAACAGGAGGAAGGATCTCCCTTTTGAGGTAGGTGATCATGTTTTTCTCAAAGTATCACCATGGAAAAGTGTGATACGATTTGGTAAGAAAGGAAAGCTGAGTCCAAGGGTCATTGGACCATATGAAATTCTGGAGAGAGTTTGATCTGTTGCTTACCGAGTGGCTTTACCACCGAGTTTATCTCAGGTACACAATGTTTTTCATGTTTCGATGCTGAGAAAGTACATGCCAGATCCATTTCATGTTTTGAGTCCAGAGGTAGTTCAGCTGGAAGAGAACCTATCTTATGAGGAATAACCGGTCCAGATTCTTGACCACAGAGAGCAAGTGTTACGGAATAAGGTGATTAATCAGGTAAAGGTTTTGTGTAAAAACCACATGATGGAAGAGGCAACATGGGAATATGAAAATGCAATGAGGGATAAGTACCCCCATTTATTCGATAAGTAAATAAATTGCAGGGACGCAATTTTCTAAAGGGGGGAAGGATGTAACATCCCAAGTAAGTAATTAATAATAGATATTTTTATCTATGTCTGTTAATTATTAAGATAGTGTTTTAGAGGCTTAAAATGAAAATAAATACAATCTTATTCATGGAATACACTAATATTCTTAAAAGATTATTTTACTGCCTTTTGATGGAAAACCCTTTTTAAATCTATATTTTGACAATTTTATAAGCTATTTTTGTCAAAATAAACTTATTATTTATGATTGGGACATCAAAATTTACTTTGTGTTAATTTTTGGTATTTTTCTGATAAAGTTCATTTTTTAATGAATAGTGAAAAATGTTGTATTTTAATTGAAAACCTCTTTTTAACCTTATTTATTTATATGATTAGATTATCTTTTGAATTGGTTTTGAAGTGATATTAGAATATATCTTTACCATTTTATTCAATGGTGGTCATTGGAATCAATTTCACTTTGAAATTGGAATTAAACTAGTGTCAATCTTTTGATACGTATTGTTTCATAAAAACACGCTATTTGTCATGACAGCGGGAATTAGTTATTAAATTAATTAATGCAACTTACATGTTTAGAATTTTGTAAAATATACATCATTTTTGAATTCGGAATATCAAATATAGCTTAGGGTGAAGTTTTTGTATCTTTCTGAAAAACTTCAATTTTTGATGAATAGTGAAACCACTAAGTCGTAGTTAAATAAACTGATTTTTCGTTTAAATGAAACTTTTCCACTTCTATGATTTTATTTTTAAAAATCCGACATACATGGTTGTCATTAAGAAGTAAAATGTGGTTCAATGAGATTAAAATAATTTTTTTGTGAATAGTAACTTTTATGTTCTTAATCGCAATTAGTGGTAATTAGTGTAGTTTAAGATAAAATAATTTTTTAATAATATGAGATGAGCTTGAAACATGTCCTACCCTCATTGGATGTGTCATGGCCGACCAAGAAAATCCATGGGTCAGCTTGGGGACCCAATGGAGCCACTTTGGTTGGGAAATGACATAAATAACTTTTTATGTAATGTTAAAGTAAAAATGACACAAACAAGAGATGTTTTACTAAAACAATTTTCAAATGGGGTTATAAAAGTCTGATTTTTATTATAAATAGTCATTGGAAATCTAAAAATATTTCTTACATCATAGTATTTTTTTTATAATTTTTAGACTTTAAATAAATTAAATTATTTATGACATCATGATGATGCAGCGATTACCTCATTAATAAAGGATTTAAATAAAATGAAATGATAATGTAAAATATATGAACTACACATGTCCAAAACCTATTTGATGGGTGGATTTAGAACCCTTAACCTTACCCTAGAATTATATCAATGTGGTAACTTTTGAATCCGAAAATCATTTTAAAATAATGTAACATTTCTTTACTTTCCAAGAGTGCCCCTCTTCTCCTCTTATAAAAGGCCCCCACCTCTACCTCCTTACCCACACTCCCAAAGCCATTGGCTCAGCCAACCCCTGCCCATTTTGTCTCTCCACATCCCTCTCTTACTCCTTGAAGCATCACTTTGGGCAGAAGTCTTCCCAAGTAAGCCTTTGATCTCAAACCAAAGGGAGTTACCCGATTTTAAGGTAATGTCTTCACTTGAGTCCTTTTGTTTTATTTTGCTTCTCCAACCCCCTAAAACCTTTTTATTCATTTATTTTGTAACAACTCCAGTATATTAAATATACTAGGATGTTGTTATAAGAAGGATTCGAGCTACACTTACACACACCTACATCTAATGGTTAAAGGACATACTGTTTCCGTGGATGGTGAATTTATGCCTCCCGAAACGATGATTGTTCAACATTATTTTAACACCTTCAAAGGTGGCCATTAAGATGTCACTATATTTATATATGATATATAATATGTTTATCTTTTCCTTAAGCTTCTGTATTTTTCATTTTGGGAATACCTTTAGGGTTTCCATTATGGGTAAACGCGATATCTTCATTTAAGGAATGCGGACTACCGCCCCCTCAAAGTGATTTGATTCGTTAAATAACATATGTGGGACGTATAAAGTATGAATTTATAATATTATATATGATATTACACTGGAATTATAATATACCTTTATATAATTATGATTCCATTCTATAAAATATGAAATAGAAATGAAAGTAGCGTTCACGCGTACGTACGGCTTACCGTCTCCATGAACGGTGCATTTCATTTCTTACCTCTAAATGATTATGTAATATTATAAATGCATGTTTATACTAGATATATATGATATATATGATATATACATCATGATTATAATTCTGGATATAATGGATACATGTACAACTTGTAATTATAAAGGGTTTATTTTTGACTCAAGTACCAATGATCGTTAAAACGACCGTTATTAACTTAAATAATTACATAGTGTTCATGACATGGAAATAAGTGATATAAAAGGAATAATGAACTTTAAAAAGGTTCTTAAACAAGTAGGAATTAACTCAAGTTTATTATTCCGGAGATTAAAGAATGACCGAGTCAAGTCGGACCTGAGGTATGGGACTTCGTCTCAATCTCCTTTCATTGAGGCATATTTTGTTTTATACACAACCTTCTTTTATATGGTGTATAAACCCCTTTAACTTTTACATTTATTCAAAAGGAATATTTTTTATACGAAGCGTTTACTAAATGAAAAAAGGGAATGTTTTTGTCCTACGTATGCGGTGACAACGACTTCTCCGCCGCCGTGACCATTATTTGAGTTTCGGCTTCCTCTAGAAGCCATACCTTTTTTTAAAATAAAAATAAATACCATGTTTTACTTTTCTTTTATTTTGGTATTGAAAATTGTTTTCATAATGTTCTTATATCAATGTGTTGTATTGACATCTTGTGATTTAAAGGTGGAAATGTTATGTTTTTTTATGCATGTTTTATGTGCTACGATTATGTTGAGGTTCTTGGGCATTATTATGAAGACGGGTGGTTCCGTAATAGATTAAGGGCAGGTGAGCCCGATATAACTCTCCAATGCATTGGGTAACGCAAATTAGTGAAACGTTAAGGTTTCTCCGAAGAGAATTAGGGAATATACTATGATGGGTTTTTCAAACGTCACCAAGAGGGTTACTCCCTACGTAAGAATGTTATGAATGCCTCAAGTTACCTTTATGTCTTATGATTTCTATGATTTATTCATGATTTGATGAGGTATGTTAAAGTGCTTATGTTTTATGGGTAAAGTATGATTTCATTCTTATGTATATATGTACCCATGTTTCCTTTCCGTATTTTTATATCCCTTACTGAGCTTTTTATGCTCATCCCAAGTTTTTTTGAAATGTTTTTCACAAGTCGAGGGAAAGGTACATGATATGATGATAGTGTCAAGGAAGTGTCAAGAAAGAATCCATGTTTTATTTTAAATATGTTTCCATTGATGGGAAAGAATAATACTATCTTTATGTAACCACTTTGTTTATATGTGGAATGTAATGCATGTTTTATGATCTAATTCTCTAAAAATATAAACCCGAAAAGATCCTCAATGTGTAATCTTGTAATAACTCAAGATTAAGTAAGGTTTAAGGCTGGGGCCTTATACCATGTATATCCTTCCATGAATGATATGGGGTTAAATAATGTGAGTTATAACTCAAATATTTATATGCATAAACAAATTTTAATTTTAATATCTCTCTCTCTTAGTTATTTTGTTCATTTGTATTTATTTATATTGATTACATAACCATGTCATGATTTTGAGAGAATCATATAAATTTTATTTGTTGATTCAATTTTTATAACATCAACCATGTTAGGAAGAACATATATTTCATTTATTAGTGATTTTCAGGAATATTATTATTTATTGTAGGTTATAAATTGGAAACTGATGTATGTTCTCTATTATCTTAAAACATAAATTTATCATTATTATAATTTTGTATGAACTTATTTTTTTCTCACTAATTCATTCGTATTTGATGTCTAAAGTAACCATTTATTATAGTAAATATACTCTAGAAAATATGTGGATATTTATTTTCATATATGATTCGATTTATCATAATGAAAGTTTTATGAAAATATGTGTCATGTCAATATCACTAGCTATAATATATTTCCACTTGATGTAAAAAAATAATGATTTGTGGATCATATATCATTTGATATTGTATTTTTATATCTATGTCTAGGTTTTTTTGTTTGAAATTAGATAATAGTATGTTTTATATGAATATATGTATATTAATGAATGTTTTATAGCATAAAATGATTCTTTTAACATATCTATTGGTTTTTATATATCAATATTATATAATATCTTATAAAATTGTTCGTATGATACTTGAAATAAAATAGGATAATAGTAATTTTTTGTAACATAACAAGGGATATATGATATCATTTTATATGATATAGTGGTGTGTAATAATGATTATAGTGTTCATCATTTCCAATAACAAAGAATTATATAATTTCTTCCAATACTAAGTAGAGACATACAAGATATCATTGGTTATAATATTATATTAATAAAATAGAATATTTTATAAAAAAACATTAAATCCAAACATGATAAATATTTACAGTAATTGTTTCCTTATTTATTTTCATAAAAAATATGCATTAATATAAGTTATTTATATTGAAAATAATTTTATGTATTAATTTATCATTTATATATAATCTTTTATAAATTTTATGTAATGCATCTAAAAAATTCCATACTAGGTGTCTCCACATCCCAAACATGAATTTTATTGTCGAGAACAACATCATGATGTTTGGGATTTCAATCCATGATGTTGTTAATTTTTAATAAAATTTCCTCTATGGATTCCCCATGAAATTAACCCTTGTATTGTAGCTCATTTTCCTTATAGTTTGAGGTGTATCCATGAAAGTCCTAAAACATCCAATGTGTATCCAAACCATTATAGAAGTCAACATCCTAGGTTTTTCCCTTCCTTATCGATAAATTTTATATTAGGAATCTCATATAGTCATCCCCATAATCTCTTATATGTGATATCATTATCGAATCCCATATATCTTCCATCCATTCACTCCACATGGAATTATAGTTATCAAATCCCCTATCCACTCTTGAAACTACTGTCAAATATATCAGGTGATCCAACTATTGAATCCACTTGGATATCTAATCATTTCTCTTGAGATGTATATTTAAAATTATGATATAATCACAATATGTAAAATTACTATAGTTCAAGATCACTTCCAAAATAATCACATAGAAATAAAATAATTTATTAAAATTTATAGTTCATGATTATAAATATTATTTTGGATTATCATGTGCAAGACTTGTGTGTTTATATTTGTGGATTAATAGAAAATATTACTCAAGTTAAACCACGATATTGTTGTTTAGTTTATATATTTAGGCTATAATTGATAGGGATACCATATTCAATTATTTCACATATTAATAGTGTTTGTATACTTATTTAGATGAATTCGTGAAGGATATTGTCCTCCCATCAATTTATGTTACAAATAAAATATAATTGAAAGTATTATTTACCTAAAAATAAATAAATTAATAGATGATTTTTTATATGTAAGTAATTATTAAATTTGGATCACGTCCAACTAATTGGTGTGATATATTGTGGTATAATATTTAAGATATTATATTAAATATAATTACTTATTATGATACTTGATAAATATATCATATGGATGACGAAAAAAATTTACAAAAAAATACATCATTAATATCTTTCCCCAATATTTCTATAAAATTAATTGATTTCTATAATACTTTAGGATTTTTTCTTGCTCCTAATGGAAAATTCCATTTAAATAAAAAAGATAAATTTTAAATAATTTATTTTTAATTCAAAATCAAGTATATTAGATTGTAGTAATACATTAGGGATTTTTGATGATGGTGATGCGATTAAAAATAGAATTTTTTTTGGTTTCTATAATACTCTAACATGCCATCATCTCCATCATGAATTAATGAACACCATTCATTTGTGTATCTTACAAAGCATTAATTACTCTATAATGGATCAATTGTACAAAAAATATTTTTTTTATTATTCAATACATTGAGATTTATGTTTTGTTTTTATAAATATATCATTTGGAGAGAGAAGTGGTTCACTGATTAAAAATTGACAATGAACACAATCCAAAAAGAATTATTTCACTCTAATTAATGGGAGGAATTGAGAAAAATATTTTTTAAATAATTATTACAAATGAATCTTTTATATGAAAATGTATTGGGAATTTCCTAGTCTTATAAAAAAGGAGGAACATTATATAATTTCTTATTAAGTGTATTTAATGTGACCTTTATGTTATGCCTATTTTTCATTTATATTTTAGGAAAAATTTCTCAAATATTTAGTTGATAAGAATCGTGTCTCCAAAAATAATTATAAATAAGATTCATTAGAATCTGTAATGAAATTTTATATATTCAATTAAGGATAAAATTTATATTTTAGACATTTATTATAATCAAGTATTTGGTGGTAATATAAAAATACATTTTCATTGATTCTAAAATGTAAATACCAAAGGGGGAAGAATATTATAGTACCAAAATATGAACATTATGGGATGAAACACCCATGAAATTACCATTAAGGTAAATATTTAATTTTTGGAAAAGAAGGAAATCAATAATATTACTTTTCAAGAGATATAATTTCATTGATTAACACAGTGAGGGATAATAAACATAAGAATAATACACATCCAACCAGAAAATGTTTCAAATGTGAATATTTTTCAAAATATATAGGAAAATTCACTAATACATGTATTAATGAAGACATTAAATTTTATCAACCTCTAAAACCATATAATCAAGGATTATTTTTATTAAAATACTACTACATATGTAAATTATGAATAATAAGTTGTTAATGGTACGCTTATAACTAACATAATAATATGAAATGACTTATTTTATTCTAGTGTTATAATTTTGTATTTTTTATGTCTACTAAGGAACCTGATTTTTGACCAAATATATTTGAAATTCAGTTATTGATGAATACAAAAGGTGGTATTATGGTTGAATAAAAACATATAAGTCTACAATAATTGATATTTTTTGGGTGATTCTTATTATGAATCTAGTTATTAATCCCTTGGAAAAATTTAAGGTGATACTATGATTGAAGTGACCCTCTCAACAAAGATATCACATATATTTTAGGGATAGATAAATATCATATCATATTTAACATCTTCTCATTTTTATATATATCATATTATGATAATATTTTCGAAATAATATATTTAATATTTTTCGTAATATCAAATAATGAGGGTTATTTTCCTTAAATTGTTAGAATGAAACTCTACAATGACAAAAAACAAATTTTAAGGGATTATTTTATTGAATTTCTTAATGAAATACTATTTCATACACTATATTGTGTGGTTGAGTATTAAATTGAAATTATATATAATTCAATACATATATTTGAGAGTCCTTTTATAAAAATTTACATTTAATATGTTTAATTAATGAACAAATACAATGATTATTTGTATAAGGGTTTTGTATTACCTTGTGATATACCATGGGCTACTTCAATTCAATTTGGTTAAGATAAATGGTTATTCTATTTTTTACATAGACTATTTGAATATTAAAATTATTGTGATCATGAAAATATATACCCTTCCATGTATTAATGACTAGTTTGATACAAATTTTGGGAATCAAAGGTTCGCAAAGGTGTCTTTTCAATATAAATATCACTAACTAATTCTGAACATGAGGATATTACAAAGGAAAATTTTCATACAAAAAATGTGAACTATTAATTCATATTCACCACATTCAAAATAAAAAATATTAATAAAAAAATTACATATTTTGTTAAAAGAATATTTAGAGATTACTTATATAAATTTTTGGTTGCCTTTATCAATGATATTCTACTATATTCTAAATTAATTTAAAAAACATGGAAATTAATTTCAGATTGAATACATATCATTATGAAATGATGTATTGTATAAAAAATAACCAATTGTGAATTTTATGTGTATATGGTACCAATCATGGGCCATGTTCTAAAAAGTGATAGTATAAATGGTTATTCATCAAACATATATTAATATTTAGAATATACCATAAATAAAACTATAAATATGATTATTTGTTCTATTATATGTGAAATAATATATCATTTCATTGTGTGAAATTTGACATGATTTCCAAATAAATTAACCAAGTTAACATAGAGAGTTTTTAATTTTATTTTTAATTTGGAAACTATGTCAAGGTTCTTAAGAAGTGGTTTTGCATTTCTCATGTACTCATACTGTACACTAGTGAAAAAGGATTCATGGTATATATATAGATTTTAAATAAATAAGGATGTTTGATGTGTTATTATTGAAAATTAAAATTTTAAAAATTATAAATTTCATCAATAACATCCTATTATAAAAATAAGGTGATGGATATTTTAGAGTTAAAATTTTTAATTTTCATATTAATGATTTAGAGTAATTATCTATATATATAGAAGTGTGAAATATATTCCAATAATAAGAGTACATAAAATATATTCAAATAGAAGGAGATGAACATGAACTGAAGCAGAGGGGTATACTTGAAGAAGTATTATTATTTTATAGAACCATACCATCCTAATGTGAAAAATAAAGTTGTATAAAATTATCATTGTTTAAAATAGAAAAAGGTATGTTCATTATGGATATTGATGTGATGGATATTGAAGTCATATTGGATTTAATAATATCAAACCTCACCGAAATTGATCTTTCAATCATCCATAAATGTGATGATAAAATATAAATAGAAGCTTCATATGGTGCTATAAACATAGGTGGGAATTGTTATTCAGTTTATGTATAATAAAGATAGTATTTTATCTTTTCGAATAATAATATTTTTCCAAATGATATCATAATATAAGAAATTTAATATAGTTTTCCCACATATCTCATCATTATTTATTCACCCATGAAGCATAAATATGAGTAGTGGAATTAAAGATTATTTTAGGTGGGGAAACATGAAGAGGGAGATTTCAAGGTAAATATCATAATAATTTTTCTTCCTACATGTTAATTACAAACATCCAAATTCTAACGGGATTATGAAACCATTACCTATACCCACATGGAAATGGGAGAATATACCCATATATTTATTTATTAGAATTCGTATAAAATTTTGAAAAAATCTTTGTGGTTGTTGTTGTTAAAATTACAATGTCAGTGCTATTAATTTTTCCCCGAGAGGATTTTAATTTGATAAACATTACAATAAATTTATGTATATAATCTATTCGGTTTCATGAAGTACCACATTAAATTATTTCTAATAAACATCCATGGTTTATATCTGTGTTATATAGTACTCTCCATCAAGAATTGGATATTGAAGTAAAAAATTTCAACACTTATCATATCTAAACAAATAAAAAATAAAAAATTACTATTTAGTAATATAAATAAATCTGGATATGTTGATTAGTGGATTTTAATGGAGGCCATGATTAAATATCCCATTATACGAGGTATCCTGTAAAACCATTTGTCACTTAATAATTATCAATGAATATAAGAAAAAATATATGGGAATCTAGGAGAAACTAATCAATATATGTATGATGTTTGAGAGTGAAATATATTGTGACCATGCGTAATTCTCCTAAAAATTATAGAATTTTAACTATATGTTTTGAGATTCATAAGTTATGAGAGGAAAACGAGGGAATTGATATGTTGTTAGAACTGTGATTTCAATTAAGAGAAGGTGTTTTCAAATAGGACATCTGAGTCATGAAATTAAAGGTTAGTTTTAGTACATAGGTAGTTCTAAATGTAATGAACCATGGTATGGAGGATGTGTAACAAACCTAGTATATTAACCTTGATTGTTTAGTATTTTTATGTTTTATAAAATAATTTACGGTTGTTAATAATTATTTATGGCCATGATTGGTAGAATATTTTTTTTATTTATGTAATGTATTATATTTTATTCTTTGATTATTACATCATAGATATAGATTAAACATCAGATGTATTTCATTTACACATTCCCTACTTATGGTGTAATGGTTTTGGTTATAGTGTGAGTCCCCCTTGGAGAGTATATGATATTTTAGATTATGGGGATTTTTACATTGTGAGATTGACTATTATTACATGGTGACATAGAGGCTGAATTCATATGTTATTCTGATTGGGTGTCGCAATGTGTTCACCCCTTTGGTGGTGTGAGTAACTATAGGTCAATTTTTAGTAGTTTTAATTTTTTTTCATCACACTATAGTTCATTAGTCGTAGTTATACATCTACTCGATCATATCATATTTTTAATTTTCAATAATTTTATATGGAGACATATATGGGGGTTACATTGAATTATTTTTAGAGGGAATCCCAATATATATGTATCATTGAAAATCTATTGAATATTGTTTCTTGTTATAGTAATCTATATTGTTGGTATAAGCTAAGAATCCAATCCAAAACATCATATTTTTCCCATGAACATTAAGTGATGTTATGTTATTTTTTGGGGGGGCTTTCAGTTACATTTTCTTATCCTAAACCGTTGGCTTCTAGGTAACCAATATTTGTGACACATAATTAGTTTATACTCTTTTACCTTATCATTTATCTCCTTATTATTTAATTATATGATGGTTCTGAAACTAGTTGGTTCGGTTTTTAATGAGGTATAACTATGGTTAATAGTGATTAAGGTTCCCTTGTTTTTGTTCTGATCTAATGGAAATATTATTCCTCTTAATGACTGTGAAACATTTAGGTCAACATATGTAGGTTTTAAATACTATGACTGTTGGTCGGGGAATATTTGTTGATACCATTAAACCAATTTAATATTTCATACATTGTCACATATTCACTTATTTAGAAACTGAATCTAACTCCTTCAATATCCTCTTTGTTTAGTGTATATTAATTTATAAATAGAAATGAAATAGAACAATAATGATATAATTTATTGACATGGTTTCATTCTATAATGATGACTACATAGTTGGTGTATGGTGGTTATTATCCTTCACACACACAAAATACTTCTTATTATCAAATGAATTATTGGTGAGGGTATGTTCTTAGACCCAGTATCATTGATGTGATATCAAATAAATTAGTAATGAATTTTCATTCAGAAATCTCTATGTATTTATTCATTTAGTTTGATCATTAGGAAGAATGATATAGAACTCGGCTCCAGTCTTCTCTTAACATAAGGATTCGATTTCATTCTTTAGCCTCGGTTAATATTCATCACATCATCAATCCTACACTTATTTCTATATTATAATAAAATTTTCTATATCTCCCAACTCCTCCAATCATTATTATTATTTTAAAAAATAATTCTTCTCAATAATTATTTTCTTGAACAACATAAAGGATGTATCTACTATTTAAATACAGAAAATCCTTTTTCTATAAAATAATTTATAGAAAATGTAGGTTCATATAGATATATATAAATCTATTTTAGTTATTCATAATTCTGGGAGAATAATACTAATCCTATCTTACATTATTCAACACACATGAACTATAATAGTTTCTAGTATCAGTTCTATTACTATTTATTTATATTTTAAATGAGTGAATATTTATCATATACACACATTAGAGATAGATTTTTGTTTCATTCCCACTAATTTATTTTATATTACATTCACCTAAAAATATTTAATTTTGAATTTTTATAATTTTCAATATTTATGTCAACAAAACATAGCTATTCAAACTCAATTTTCCATTCCATCCCTTCCATTGTGATTCTCCATTTCCATCGGTCTTTGTAGAATATTGGCCACTTTCAGCACCCACATGACATTTTTATCTTCAACTACCCTTATACTCCACCAAATACAAACATTCATTTATTTTTTATTTCATATCCACACTAGTTTATACTAATTCATAGTAAAGTGGCATTCCCCTATGTGGTCATGGTAGGCTCCTCTACATTCTAACTTATGATCTCCTTCTATTTAATAGAGTATTCTCTACACCAGTTTCATCCCTGTATGTCTTATCCTTCATTATTTTCGCAAATCATGATACACTTAGATTTATAGTAATATTTTAATAATTTATGATGACGTAAATCATTATATGATTTAATGTTTCTTTTCATCAAAATATATTTTAGAATTCTCATAAATTTCATGCCTCTACATGACCCATATTGTCCAAAATCAATAAGATGTAGTCTTGAAATTACACATACACAACCACTAAATGAGTCATATTATGATATTGAAAAGACATATAAAAATATATAATGAATCATATAGATTATGTTAAATCAGCTATATATACCCTTTAATAACACATAGGCATGTGAAATCACACATTCAAAAATAATAAAATGAATCATAGATTGGTTTAAAATACTCATAAAAAATGTTTCATATTCATTAAATGACTCATATAGAGTTTATAGTCACCTCTATGTGGGATTTCAATGACTCATATTCATATCAAAATATGTAGATATATCTCCATTTTTGGGACAAAATTCCCTATTGGATTAAAATTAAACTAGATCTCCTCTAATCAATTTTCAGGACAACTCATACAACTTAGGAAGAATTTATAAAAAAACTAAAGGTTTATTCCACAATGGATGGATATTATCACAATCTTTAATATATTTTTTATGAAATATAAATTTTTCTAAAAAAATTATTCATTTTTAGAAGCTTTCATATTCTGTTAATGATTGTAAAAAAACCTTCATCATAATTAAATTTTATAAACATGATGAAAAGTTCATCAGCTATGAAATAATTTGATGTCTTCATCTAATAATATTCATATATGACCATGAAAATATGACACCAACATGGATGGACCATCCCAAATATTCTTGGACCAAATCATTATATCACCCACCAAGAAGAATAATCTTCAAGCCATCATTCCCAACTAAATGAATCATCAAACATATCCTATTAGAGTAACAACATAAAATCTTAAATTTCATCAGAGATATATTTTTAATAGAAATTCTTTTTAGATTCCCCCTTATTTTCCATATAAATAATTTAAACCACTAACATAAAAAATAAAGAATCTCATGGAAGATTATAATTCATATTTTTATTTATTATACACATATGTTATAGAGGAATAATACATAACTTCCAAGTACTAGGTGAAATTAAAATCCTCTTGTAATATTTAAAATAACATTATTGAGATGTATATTATTTTAAATAATATTAGGATCCTCAAACAACTACCAAGAAACAAGTTATTAATATATTGAAATATAGAAAATTGACTTAACAATATGGATCAATATTGAATAAAATAAAATAATCGAATAAGGTGGGTTCAATAATTCCACCATTAATTTTTTTAATAAAATTTATATAATATAGTATGCCAATATATCATCCAATTATTCTTCTTCTTACACGACCATTTATTTTCTTCCAATTTTCACATTGTCTTCTACCATTTTATTTTCTCCCCCTTAATGAAAATAAACATAATTTTTATGGAAGAAGATTATATAACTTCATTCATAAAAATTGTATCATAATTAATTCCCATAAGTGTATATTCTATCCATGCCCGTTGTTGAATACAAATGGGATTGATTTATACATTAATAATGCTCATTGATCGAGAAAATATGATACCCACTCCTACAACTCATTACCATTATTCATTTTGGGCTTGTTCAAATTTTACTAAGTATAAATAAATTTATTACCATTGATATCCTTATACATTTTAGGATTAATACTTTGTTTAATTTACTCATCTCAATAACGATTTCAAAAGTATTCATGTACATGTTCCAAGTTAAAGGTCATCGCTTAGATCTCCTAATAAATCCTTATTTTCTTTCCATTTAAGAGAATAAATTTCCCCCCTTAACATAATCTATTATTTTCCATATATATGTATGAGATAATATATTTAGATACCTCAATAATTTATTATTTATTAATATAATATAAATTTTAGGTTTTCATGACTAAATTATTTTAACATCTTCTCACAGTGAACTCCCCCTCAAGGGATGATCTCAACAATTAATTTGTTATTGTATATGTTTAAATTATTATTTTTTTGAATACAATTGGATAAAACATACCATGATGAAATATTACACTAATCCTTAATGGATTTTTTATATTAACTCACCTTATTCTCTATATTATTTATAAAATGTTTCAACTTGTACAATCTATAAGGAATTAAAAATAAGTAAATGAAAACAATTATAGGAAACGGTGTATTTAATTATGATTCATATAGTTATAAACACATATATTTATTTACAAAAAATGATATATTTTCCATTTTATCTCCTATATTGAATATACCCTTTATATATTCTATTTTTATGATTGTTTTCTGTTTACCAAGAATGGTTTCTTTTCATCTCACATTGTGTGGGATATTGTTTTTGATATGATCCACTAGGGAACATGTATCTATTGGTGATACCATTATATTTTTAGAGTTTACATAGGAGATAGTGTGATTGTTAACCAATATTTAACTTTTTTAACATATTTCATTCTCATCTCATACAAAAGACCTAAATTTCACCAATAATCGTTTTTTGATAACCACTTTTGATATTTTTATTTATTATATGGAATAATTTATTTTCCGTTTCACTATAGAGTTATTATCCATATTTTAATAATATATTCTTCTAAATTTTCTACCTAAATGATTAGAAACTCTATGGGAGGGTTCTCAACATTATTTATTCTTCCACCTGTATTATGATGATAATTATTATCCAAATTAGTCCTATTTTTTAATATTGGTTACATTATATATTTTTCATCAAATTTACTCAAATAATTTTATCTTTTAATAATTTACTACATGAATTCATGGTGTGAAATAATTTACAACAATATAAAAAATTGATCATATTTTTTTTAAAACTACTTTTACAAGTAATTGAATTGTTACCTATGGATGAATTATGAATATTTGAAAACATATTATAAAAATTGTTTACAACATTATCATCATTAAATATTCTAATATAAGACTTTAATTAATTAGTTACATGTTGGGGTATTCTTTCTAAATTATTGACACATACTTAGATTAATTAACCATAAATGCATCACTCTAGTATGTATCCTCACTTGAAATACATAGAGGCCTCCAAATATGTCAAATAACTTAGAGATAGATATATTTACAATCTTAAACTATGGATATTGTTGTATATCTAGTTTTGTATCCCTACTTATTGGTATTATTTAAAATTTAAAAAACAATAGATTTCTATAAAAAATCTATTCTTAAATTTTTTTCATCCCCAAAACTTAATAATAATAATTGTTTTTTATTCCATGGATTCCATGTTGTTTCTAATATCTATAATTTTAAGAATTTTTATTTTTTAACATTTTCCTTAGTTAGATGGGATTATTTTTATTAAATTTAAATTATAATAATGATTTAAATAAGTAGGATATTGTGAATGGATTATTATCATTATTCACCATAAATGTTTTATAGATTTTTTGTAAAGACCCTGAAATTTCAAGGAAATTTTTTTCTTAATTTTCTTTGGAATTTTACAAGAACGCAATTTCTGACGGCGCCAAATTCTGAGGCCCGGTGTGCCCGAAATTAATTTCCAAAGTTTGGCTCGGGTACGTTCAGTGAACGAACGAGCGGGAATTTCTATCTTTTCAATCGGTGCTCAGAATCGAATTCCGAGGGCACCGATGGAACCGCAGCGCCGATATTTTCTTAGGAACTCCTGTTTCGGAGATGCGTTTACACGAGTGTTGATGATAAAAATTGTGGAAGCTTATTTTATAATTACTCTACAATTTTTATTATTTTTACTCTAAGTGTTTAGTTCTTGATGGAAGTTGGGTAACCACCCAACCTCCCTTGGGAGGTTATGAGGGTGGTGGGGCCCACACGAACCCCACCCCTTCATATTCTCTAAAACCCCCCTCAACTCCCACTTTAATTTTGTTAACTTAAGTTATAACTTATGACTTTAATGTAATAAGTTTAATGAGGTGAGTTGTGTGTGGTTATTGAATTTTAAACTCTTGAAATTAAAAAGAGTTGTTGTGTTAATAAAATAAGAAAGGAACTTATTTTATTTGGGTTGTTAGAGTTTGTCGTTGAGAGGTTTTGGGAAGAACATCCTCCTCTTCAACGAAGAACATCTCCGCCGAAGAACACGGAGAACTTATTCCGTGAAGTTTCCTCTTCGGACACACCTCGACGACAACGGAATCGACGTTCGTTCTCTGCGACATCGACCTGCGACACGACGTCTCTTTCCGCAACGTTTCTTTCACGACGCTGTATCTGCGATGCGACGTTCTTCTTCCGCGTCGTCTCTTCCGTGACGGTTTTCCGTGACGAAATCTCCGTCAACGACTTCGAATCCTCGCTTCGCGACGTCGACGTTCTTTTTCTGCGACGCCCGACCTCCGCGACGCTCGCCTTCCGCGGCACGTTGGCGTACACCGTTCTTGAAACCGAGGTAGGGGTTTTATTTATTAAATTGTTCGTGAATACCAACTTGATGATCTTCGGGGATTAAAAACCAATTGTTATCGAATAACGCGAGGGGGTCAGACAGTACAAACACGGCCGACCCTCCTCCTTATTTTCGTGTTGGTTTCTTTGTGGTTGGTACGAGAAAGCGTGGTGTCGTCGCACCATGTGGTTTCATGCGGAAGATATGTGTGGCGCCGTCGCGCCGCGCCGTGGAAAGAAATTCAAGGACACGACGTCGTCGCGCCGCATCGAAGAAAACCGAAGACGTCGCGGCCGGAGCGGGGCCGCGGCGGAGGGGCGCGGTGTCGTCGCACCGCACCGGACGACAAGGGGCACGGCCGGTTCTGGGGTGCGGCTAGTTCTGGGCTGCAGCGGAGCAAGGTGACCGGCGGCCGAGCCGGGCCGCCGGTGTAGGGGCCGGAAGGGGACCGACCATTGCCGGTCTCGTTGAGCAGGAACCGGCCGGCCAGGACGGGCCGGCCGGAAGTGGAGGAGCCAGGGGAATTAAATTCCCCCGGCTGGTTTTCCAAACGGCCCCCAATAATGGCAAGGGGGCCGCGGTTACACAGGGGGGGCAGGCGCCCCCCCCCCCCCCCCCCTTTTGCCGAAACGGCTCGGCCACGAGCCGAGCCGGCAGCGCGCTGGGCGCTATGCCCAGCCGGTTCGCCAGGCCGGGTCGCGCCCGGGCCGGGCCGCGCCGCGCCGTGTCGGGCCGGGCCGACCCGAACTCGGGGCAGGGCGCCCGGTTCGGGCCGACCGGGGGGTCTCGGGCCGGGTCGGTCCGGGCCCGAAACCCCCGTTATCGGACTATTTGGGTTCAAATGCCCATAACTCGGGCTACGGACCTCCAAACGACACGCCGTCAACGGCGATGCGATCCTTGGATTGAGCCGGTCGTTTCGGTATATCACACTCAAGGTTTCGGAATACTTTCATTTCGGCTGGGTTGGTTCGTACACGAAAC
Organism: Viscum album; assembly: GCA_963277665.1. NCBI lineage: Eukaryota > Viridiplantae > Streptophyta > Magnoliopsida > Santalales > Viscaceae > Viscum > Viscum album. The sequence continues at coordinate 1,271,072,375 of OY728127.1, forward strand.
CAACCGGGCCCTCGGAGCGGAAACGCTCATATCTTGAGCTCCGGACGTCTGTTTGACGTGCCGTCGACTTGGTTGAGTTCCTATTATTGAGACGGATCTTTTGGCATACTCTGCTCGAGGTTTGGACGCAGGTGGAGTACGGTCGGGTTGGTTTTGCCTTAAAAACCAATCGTGCCCCTGGAACGAAAAAAGCCAATAACTCTCAGACCGAGCGTCCGATTGACGCGCCGTCTGTTGTGTTGAGTTCATGTTGACGATACGGAACTTTTGGATACATCAACTTCGGACTATGTGTCAGTTGATGTATCAGCCTCTCGGCTCGTGGAGCGGACCCTCCCGAATGAGCTTGCTGTGTGCGAGAACCCTAGTGATGGCTGCGACTGTGACTTCGACGACGACTGTACAGAGATCCTCAGTGGATTCGACTGCGACGATGATGAAAACAGTACGGGAATCCTCCGTGTTTTCGGCAGTGAATACTATGCTACATCTTGGGATTCATCAACTCCAGTCTACTTGTCAACTGATGCATCGACCTCTTAGCTCGTGGAGTGCACCCTCCCGGAACGAGCTTGTTGTATGCGGAAACCCTAGAGCCGGTTGAGACTTGACGACTGCTGATCGAACGACTCGGTGTGATACGGATAGCCCAATGGGGAGCGCTTGGTTGTAGCGGCAGACCCACGACAGAGGTGCGCTTGGTTGTAGCGGCACAGGGGAGCGCTTGGTTGTAGCGGCAGACCCACGACAGAGGTGCGCTTGGTTATAGCGGCACCGGGGAGCGCTTAGTTGTAGCGGCAGACACACGACGGAGGAGCGCTTGGTTGTAGCGGCATGGGGGAGCGCATGGTTGTAGCAGTAGGCCCATAGTACCCGATAGGTGTAGTACTACAGTATTCCAAGGTAAGAGGGAAGTGCTTGGTTGTAGCGGCATAACCACTGTACTTGATGGAGAAGGAGTTCCCCAATATCTTTGGGTTCAACTTCATGATCGATCCTGTGTGGGTCATTGCGAGGGTTAGTACCTACAGATCCTTGTGGGTCTGATGGCTTAGATGAATCAGTGGCTACCTCTTATCATCTTTAAAGTCATATGAAGAAGTGCTTGTGTGAGCTGAATCCTGTTTACTTTCCTGTGTGGATTGTGTTGTGCTATCCTGTGTGGATTACGTTTTGCTTTCCTGTGTGGAATACGTATACTTTCCTGTGTGGAATGAGTTTTACTTGGGCTCAGAGGTTAGAGCGTATTGGAATTTTTGACTTAGGTATATGTATGGGCATATACCTAAGCAGTGTCGGTTATTACTTCATGATTGTATCTTTCCTTTGTGGTTTATCCTTTGTGGATTTTGGGAGACCCTCGGGGGTCTCAGGGTCCCTACTGAGTAGCTTATACTCACCCCTGCACGGACTATTCCCGCACTACGTTGTGTTGGTTGCAGACGACGGACAGCGTTGATCGTGGTTGAGGCTTGCAGAGCAGGACGGTACCTGGAGGAGGACCACTGGGCGGGACGTACTCGGAGTGGACGGCGGGACCCGAGGAGCAGTGGAGCTATCTGTACCCACCCTTCAGGTGGGATTTCCAGTGGACAGCTCGGCGTAGAGGCTTTTACCTTTCAGTTATTGTTTTCCCTTTCGAGTTGTACTTTACGTTCAGTTTGGGTTTGTATTCTGGCCCACTTACTTTCCACACTTGCAGTTGTACTCTGTTTTTACTTAGTGTTTACTTTTTTCCGCTTGCTTACTCTGAGGTGCTTGTTTACTTTACAAAGGCAATTCCTTCCCTTTTACCGAGATTTAGGCCTTGGTGCTTGTCGCCAGCCCCTGGCCTATGGAAGGCGGGCTTGGGGTAGTCACGGCACGGGCCCCGAGGACGGTTCATGACAAATTGGTATCAGAGGAGTTTGGTTCTACCACGAACTCTGATATTTTCTATGTGAAGCAATAGTGTATAGCGTATTGAGTGTGGTTATCAGTCCAGGGAGTCCAGTGTTGGTGCGGCGGCCGACGTATACGTACACCAGGACCCTAACTTCTGATTTCCGAATTAATGCACGAAAACATTGATTGCATGAGTGTTTCATGTTTTCTTTGTGATTACTTTGTATCAACTCACCAGGTATATTGTTCTGACCGTGGCGCACCTGTTTCCTTTTCAGGATGGCCCCACGATGGCAGCCAGCTAGGGTTCCGAGAGTCGAGAGTGACGACAGCCCACCGAGCGACGAGGCCTTGGTGCAGGGCCCTTTATCAGCAGTGGCACCGGCGGTAGCTCTACCCGCCGAGCCACCGATGATTCCAGCACCAGTCGCTGACGATGCACGTCGCCTCAGTGCACTGCATGAGTTCCAGCTCCAGCGACCGCCCAGGTTTCGCGGGGAGATGGTCCCCCAGGCAGCCGAGGACTGGCTGTAGGCAGTCGTACGAGTTTTCAGGCTAGTGAGGACACCAGAAGACCTCATGGTGATCCTCGCTGCGAGCCTATTGCACACAGTGGTGGTCCGATGGTGGAGCTTGATCCTCCATGTGCACGACGAGACAACACTCCTTTGGTCGGAGTTTGAGAGCCTTTTTCGCTCAGAGTTCGTCCCAGCCACCCTCCGAGCGGTGCGCATTCAGGAGCTACTACAGCTGCGGCAGGGCAGCATGACGGTAGCCCAGTACGCGGCGAGTTTACCGATCTCTCGCGCTATTCCACAAACATGGTATGGGACCCATTCTTCAGGGCCCGAACCTTCGAGCAGGGGCTCAGGTGAGAGATCAGAGCTTCAGTTGTTTCTCACAGCATTCCGACACAGACAGGAGTGTTGGAGAGAGCCCTCTTAGTGGAGAGTTTCCTTGCTGATCAGTCTCCAGCAGCAGGACCCACCACTAGCCGGCATGCGGCAGAGTCTTCTGCAGCGGGCAGTAGACAGATGACACAGGGATCCAAGAGGACTAGACCTACCGGTGGTCGACCGCATGACACATGGTCAATTGTGTGAGGCACCCGGGGTGGACAACGACTTACTATGAGCGGACAGTGTTACTCCTGCGGCGGGGTTGGTCACATGGCTCGTGACTGTCCGACCCGCCACACAGATGACCAGCAGATGAATAAAGGACCTCCTAGGCAGAGGTAGAGGTTCGATCGAGGTGGATCACATGCAGCAGGAGACCGTGGCAGAGGAGTTAGTCGAGCAGCAGGTGGTGGACAACGCTTCGAGGTGTTGTCACCACCACCACCAGGAGGTCCGCCCCGACCGCAGGGAGTTGGTGGACATGCGAGACCTCAGCTTCAGGCAGCTGAGGCCTTCGATCATAGAGCTCTGGGAGCAAATGGACAGGAGCAGAACTAGTGGATACGTCTTTTGTACTTCTAGTTCCTTGTTGTTATTGTGTATAATCTTTGAATTATGAGCTGCAATAATAAAAGACGCATACCTTTGTGATGTTTTCATTCCTGTCCTCTTTTGTGTTGTTACTAAGACGTTCCAGTTTTGACTGTGGACTTGACCCTCACTTGTGAGACATCTACTGGAGGAGACCCAGTTACCACACACTGATGCCGACAGTGTGACTCAACCCTTGGAGGCGAGAGTAACGGTTGGATCTCTTGGTAGTAGCGTCGAGGCCTTACGACGTCATCCTTGGTATGGATTAGTATCATCCATGTCGAGATTGACGGTATTAAGCAAAGAAAGTGGTTCATCCATGGGATGAGACCAGATTTCTCTTATCGGAAAAGAGAAAATCTTAGCAGCTCCTGTGGGACTGGAGATGGTCCAGGCCATGACAGAGAAGGCCCAGGTCATCCAGGAGCGGATGAGGACAGCTTGGAGCCGGCAGAAGTCTTATGCTGACAGGAGGTGGAGGCCACTAGAGTTCGCGGATGGCGACCACGTCTTCATGCGGGTCTCACCTCGATGTGGATTACGGAGATTTGTCCAAGGTGGCAAGTTGTCTCCATGCTTCATCGGAACCTTCCAGGTCCTCAGCAGGATTGGCGAGGTGGCTTACCACCTAGATCTACCGCCTTTGTATCCCTAGTTTGTGTTGAAGCTTTACGGGGACGTAAATCCCCGTGGTGGGAGTAATTTAAAGACCCGGAAATTTCAAGGAAAATTTTTTCTTAATTTTATTTGGAATTTTACAAGAACTCAGTTTCTGACGGTGCGAGATTCTGAGGCCCGGTGTGCCCGGAATTAATTTCCAAAGTTTGGCTCGGGTACGTTCAGTGAACAAATGAGCGGGAAATTCTATATTTTCAACCGGTGCTTGGAATCGAATTCCGAGGGCACCGATGGAATCGCAGCGCCAGTATTTGCTTAGGAACTCATGTTCCGGAGATGCGTTTACACGAGTGTTGATGATAAAAATTGTGGAAGTTTATTTTATAATTACTCTACAATTTTTATTATTTTTACTCTAAGTGTTCAGTTATTGATGGAAGTTGGGTAACCACCCAACTTCCCTTGGGAGGTTATGAGGGTGGTGGGGCCGACACTAACCCCACCCCTTCATATTCTCTAAAACCCCCCTCAACTCCAACTTTAATTTTGTTAACTTAAGTTATAACTTATGACTTTAATGTAATAAGTTTAATGAGGTGAGTTGTGTGTGGTTATTGAATTTCAAACTCTTGAAATTCAAAAGAGTAGTTGTGTTAATAAAATAAGAAAGGAACTTATTTTATTTGGGTTGTTAGAGTTTGTCGTTGAGAGGTTTTGGGAAGAACATCCTCTTCTTCAATGAAGAACATCTCCGCCGACGAACGTGGAGAACATCTTCCGTGACGTTTCCTCTTCGGACGCACCTCGACGACAATGGAATCGACGTTCGTTCTCCGCGACATCGACCCGCGACGCAACGTCTCTTTCCGCAGCGGTTCTTCTGCGACGTCGTATCCGCGACGCGACGTTATTCTTCTGCATCGTCTCTTCCGCAACGGTTTTCCGCAATGAAATCTCAGTCAACGACTTCGAATCCTCGCTTCGCGACGTCGACGTTCTTTTTCCACGACGCCCGACCTCCGCGACGCTCGCCTTCCACGGCTGGTTGACGTACACCGTTCTTGAAACCGAGGTAGGGGTTTTATTTATTTAATTGTTCGTGAATACCAACTTGATAATCTTAGTGGATTAAAAACCAAATGTTATCGAATAACGCAAGGGGGTCAGACCGTACAAACACGACTGGCCCTCCTCCTTATTTTCGTGTTGGTTTCTTTGTGGTTGGTATGAGAAAGCGTGGTGCCATCGCACCACGCGGTTTCATGCGGAAGATATGGGTGGCGCCGTCGCGTCGCGCCGTGGAATGAAATTCAAGGACGCGATGCTGTCGCGCCGCGTCGAAGAAAACCGAAGACGCCGTGGCCGGAGCGGGGCCGCGGCGGAGGGGTGCGGTGTCGTCGCACCGCGCTGGACGACAAGGGCCGCGGATGGTTCCGGGCCGCGGCGGAGCAAGGTGACTGGCGGCCGAGCTAGGCCACCGATGTAGGAGCTGGAAGGGGACCAGCCATTGCCGGTCCCGTTGAGCAGGAACCGGCCAGCCAGGTCGGGCCGGCCGGAAGTGGAGGAGTCGGGGGAATTAAATTCAGCCGGCTGGTTTTCCAAACGGCCCCCAATAATGGCGGGGGGGCGCGGTTACACAGGGGGGCAGGCGCCCCCCCCCCCCCCTTTTGCCGAAACGGCTCGGCCACGAGCCGAGCCGGCAGCACGCTGGGCGCTGTGCCCAGCTGGTTCGCCAGGCAGGGCCGGGCCGCGCCGGGTCGGGTCGACCCAGTTCGGGCCGACTGGGGGGTCTCGGACCGGGTCGGCCTGGGCCCGAAACCCCCGTTATCGGACTGTTTGGGTTCAAATGCCCATAACTCGGGCTACGGACCTCCAAACGACGCGCCGTTAGCGGAGATGCAATCCTTGGATCGAGACGGTCGTTTCGGTATATTGCACTCAAGGTTTCTGAATACTTTGAGTTTAGCCAGGTTTGTTCGTACACGAAACCAACCGGGCCCTCGGAGCGGAAACGCTCATATCTTGAGCTCCGGACGTCCGTTTGACGTGCCGTAGACTTGGTTGAGTTCCTCTTAGTGAGACGGATCTTTTGGCATACTCCGCCCAAGGTTTGGACGTAGGTGGAGTACGGTCGGGTTGGTTTTCCCTTAAAAACCAACCGGGCCCCTGGAACGAAAAAAGCTAATAACTCTCAGACCAGGTGTCCGATTGACGCGCCGTCTGTTGCGTTGAGTTCCTGTTGACGATACGGAACTTTTGGATACATCAACTTCAGACTATGTGTCAGTTGACGTATCAGCCTCTCGGCTCGTGGAGCGGACCCTCCCGAATGAGCTTGCTGTGTGCGGGAACCCTAGTGCTGGCTGCGACTGTGACTTCGACGACGACTGTACAGAGATCCTCAGTGGATTCTACTGCGACGATGATGAAAACAGTACGGGAATCCTCCGTGTTTTCGGCAGTGACTACTACAGTACATCTTGGGATTCATCAACTCCAGTCTACCTGTCAGTTGATGCATCGACCTCTTAGCTCGTGGAGTGAACCCTCCCGGAACGAGCTTGCTGTGTGCGGAAACCCTAGAGCCGGTTGAGACATGACGACTGCTGATCGAACGACTCGGTGTGTTACTGATAGACCAATGGGGAGTTCTTGGTTGTAGTAGCAGACCCACGACAGAGGTGCGCTTGGTTGTAGTGGCACAGGGGAGCGCTTGGTTGTAGCGGCAGACCCACGACAGAGGGGCGCTTGGTTGTAGCGGCATAGGGGAGTGCTTGGTTGTTGCGGCAAACCCACGACGGAGGAGCGTTTGGTTGTAGCGGCACGGGGGAGCGCTTGGTTGTAGCAGCAGTCCCACAGTACTAGATAGGTGTAGTACTACAGCAGTCCAATGTAAGAGGGAAGCACTTGGTTGTAGCGGCATAACCACTGTACTTGATGGAGAAGGAGTTTCCCAATAGCTTTGGGTTCAACTTCATGATCGATCCTGTGTGGGTCATTGCGAGGGTTAGTACCTACAGATCCTTGTGGGTCCGACGACTTAGATGAATCAGTGGCTACCTCTGATCATCTCTAACGTCATACGAAGAAGTACCTGTGTGATCTGAATCCTGTTTACTTTCCTGTGTGGATTGTGTTGTGCTATCTTGTGTGGATTACCTTTTTCTTTCCTATGTGGAATACGTATACTTTCCTGTGTGGACTGAGTTGTACTTGGACTCGAAGGTTGGAGCGTATTGGAATTATTGACTTAGGTATATGTATGGGTATATACCTAAGCAGTGTCGGTTATTACTTCGTGATTGTATCTTTCCTTTGTGGTTTATCCTTTTTGGATTTTGGGAGACCCTCGGGGGTCTCGGGGTCCCTACTGAGTAGATTATACTCACCCCTGCACGGGCTATGCCCGCACTACGTTGTGTTGGTTGCAGACGACGGACATCGTTGATCGTGGTTGAGGCTTGCAGAGCAGGACGGTACTTGGAGGAGGACCACTGGGCGGGACATACTCGGAGCGGACGGCGGCACCCGAGGAGCAGTGGAGCTATCTGTACCCACCCTTCAGGTGGGATTTCCAGTGGACAGCTCGGCGTAGCGGCTTTTACCTTTCAGTTGTTGTTTTCCCTTTCGAGTTGTACTTTACGTTCAGTTTGGGTTTGTATTCTTGCCCACTTACTTTCTGCACTTGTAGTTGTACTCTTCTTTTACTTAGTTATTACTTTTTCCGCTTGCTTACTCTGAGGTGCTTGTTTACTTTACAAAGGCAATGCCTTCCCTTTTACCTGGATTTACTCCTTGGTGCTAGTCGCCAGCCCTTGGCCTATGGAAGGCGGGCTTGGGGTAGTCACGGCACGAGCCCCGAGGACGGGTCGTGACATTTTTTATTTTCACATGTAATATTAATGAAAATAGATTTAGTATAAAAATTGTATTTTGAATTACATTATAAAACATCCATGATTGATTCTAGAGAATAATTATTAATGGATAATAAGATATAGTTTCATCAAAATACCTTTCTTTTTACATAAGATAACTACTTTCAGTTACTTATTGTAGTTATTCAAATTTCAACTAGTTGTGGAGACCTATATAGATTTGATTCTAGATTAAATATCATAAGTACATGTTCCATTCATTTAATATTAATGATATTTTTCTCATCATCCAGTCTAACCAAATTACATTCACACTCCACTATTATATTTTTTACTTTAACCTCAATAATTATTTTTTTTATGCATCAAACATTTAAAATAATTTACCATGTTTCCATTGACTTCTAAATATGAATTGTTTTTGTTAATGGGAAACATTTTTTTTCATCCAATAAATATAATTTACATTCAATGTCCATTATCTCTTTTTAATTCTCATAAATTTTAATGATCCAATCATTCTTAAATTTAGAGCACCTTTCTTCATGTTCAATATTTTTCTTCTTTGTCTCGAATATTCCTATAATGTTTTAAAAGTAATATACTCATTTAATAACATTCTATACGTTTTAGTACTCCTGTTCAACCTCAATGATATTTTTCTACATGCTTTTAAATTTCAAAAATGTAAATATTTATTTATTTGAAAATAATGAGAATAATTTATTATAGTGCATCAATAGATTTATCGATGAAAAATTTTAGTAATGAGACCAATATCACTGGTTCTTATTTATTCTTGAGAAAATCCCCCAAATTATTTTGTACACAACACTTGGTCACATTATTGTAAAGGAACTACAGAGGTAGAATAGTTTCCTATATCTGTGGTAGCTTTTACTCCCCAAGACCCCTTAAATAAGAGGTTTGAATCAAGGAGTCATGAATTTTATTTTTATTTAAAATAATATTTTCATAAAAATACAATGAACTTGATTAAATTTTAGGAATGAAAACACACCCACAAAACAAAAAAATCAAATTAAAAAGGGAGAAAAATTTTACATGGTTAAACACAAAGGGATAGACTAAGAATATTATTGATATTTTTTGTAGATTTTACCATAATCCACAAGTATTTAATATATTTTTTCATTATAATTATTTATTTATGTCACTCTATTCCAGGAGAAATTTCTATATAATATGCTCAAAAACCCTCTTTTAGATATCTTCAGCCAAAACCTCCTTTAAAACTATTATAGATTATTTCATCATTAATTAATTAAATTGAATATCACATCCACTTAATAAGATATTTTAATAATAAATTGCATCATGAAAGATATATTATGGTGCACTCATTTGTTACTTATTGTTTTGAACAGTAAATGGATATTATTTTATAAAAATTCAAGTCCATAAAAATATCAATTAAATACTCTTACACAGTACACTATTCACAGAATACTTTGATTTGATGACAATACTCTATGTGATGTGATAATCCATGTTCTTCACTGAATAATTAATTTTGAACAAGGTTTTATATCAAGTTCATACATGAAATGTAGGATCCCTTGCTATACGAAGCACCCTTGATACGTGGTGCAGCCCTACCGTATGGATGCCCCGTTCTACGATGTCGACCAAAATTATCTGATCTTCTATAAAGTCTTTGGATCCTTATAAAGATTCCTTAAATTACCAGTGATGTTATTAGTGTGGTATTTAACTTATAATATACCTATAAAACATTTTTTTTTACCAAAATTACTTTGTATAAACTTTTAAAATGGGGGTCACATAAGTTCTACAATGTTCCTTGAAAAACACTAACTCCCAAAAAAACATCATATGCTACATAGATTACATAACCAAAAAATATATTGAATATTTTCCAAATATAATATCTATTTTAAAAAATTATATGAATCCTTTTTGAAATTAGTTTTATATCGAAAAAATAAACATACGTGATCATAAATGAGTTTCCTTTTAGGTGCTCATGAATATCATTTTATGCCTCATGAAATTGTGTTTTGTGATTTTCAAAATCCCACCACCTCTCACCAAAATTTAATTTCTTATATAGTCATTGAAAACAACCCTATATGAAATTAAATCTTCCTATGATACCTAATATACTTCATTTGAAGCCTTACGTTAGAAAAATGCTATGTTGTTTCATATTATTGTAATGTTGAAAATCTACCTTTTCCACTACTCGTTAAAATATATTTAAAAAATAGGTTTTTTAGTGTATAAAATATTAGTAAGAACTTGAAAATGTTTCTATTTGAAAACATATTTTAATATTATATTTTATTTCAAACAATATTACTTGCCTTTCAAAATCCGTTATCAACCCATAAATAATTGGTAAAAATATAAAAAACTATTAAACTCCATTTTAAATAAATATAGTTCTAACATTATCCACTGATGGGTTTTTTTGAAATCCAAAATTTTAATTCATTTCAAGAATAATTCTCTAATGAAACTTAAAAATAGTTGAAAATATATCATCCAATATATGACTATGTGAGAACAACTCAACATAAAAAACAAGTGATAACACGATAATTCCATGCCCTGTTAATGCATTAATTATATAACACCACCTATCTTCTTGATCATTTATCTTCCTAAAAATTATCAAAAATATTTCCCCATAAATCATATCTCCCAAAAAATACGACACCATACTAGTCCTCTAGAATGAAATAGAGAAAAAAATATCATAAATTTCAAACATTATTCAAACCATTTTTTAATAAAACCAAAGGGATAATAGTTTTCAATAAAAAAATATGAAATTTAATTTATAATATGGGGTTAGTGAAATAATGTACCCATCCTCATAACATGGGAGGTGACTGATAATTTTAATTTATATAAAGTTTCTCAAGTGTTGGTATTACCAATGGATTATTCATGATGTCCAACAACTAATAATTATTTTCAATATTATATATTTTGATAACCTATGTTCATATTTTTATTTAATGTTGTGATTTAAGATGTCGATATGTTTGGTATGGGAGTGTTAAATAATATATTCATGATCCTAATCAATCTATTATTGTCATTGAATATAACAATAAATTGTATCAACTCATCACTAATATATGGAAACAATTTCTTCTTCTGAAATAGCTATGTTTATTCCCATGTCATAGAGATGTACTATTATCTAGGCATACTATGTTAAGTTATTAACAAAATATTTATCTTTCATACATAAACTTTAATTATAATAAATAATTAACCATAACTTGTGGCCTTCTAGTTCACCACATCACCAGCCTAGATTGGATAAAAAGTGCTAAAAATTCATGATCATTTCCTTCTTTGAAGAATATGAATAATTTTAGAGTACCTTAAATGTAACTCAGGAATCATTTCATCTATATGAGATTCTATTCCTTTGTATTTCTCTCAAATTGAGTTTATAATCATGTTGAAGCTATGATAACTAGAAATATTATATCCCAATATAGAATGAATCCAATTTTCCACTTATATATTGTGGGATCCATAAATTTACCATCCTTATAATTATAATGTTTTATCCAAACCAAAATTAGTGTTGAAATTGGTTTGGGATCTGGGATTTTGACGTTCTTAAAAATATTTATTTCATACATTTCTTAAGAGAAAATGTATTTACTTTATTATGAATCAAATAAATCTGGAAAAAGTATACAACTTTACCCACCATAAAAAACATAAATTCTCAATTCATGTGATTGTAAAATTAATCCACTTATTACTTTTTCTGAAAAAAAAAGATATCATCCACATTAACAAGAATAATAAATTGTTCTTCATTATTAGTATTCACAAAGAGATTATAGTTAATGATGAACATTTTGAATGGAAACATCATTAAATAAGATTCACATTTAGGAAAACCATGTTCACATTGATTGATTTACACCATAAAATTTAATATTGAATCTACATACCTTTGTTTTATCATTTTTAATCAAAAAACCAACTAGATATTACATGTAAACTTATTCTTTTATAATTACATATAATAATTCCATATTAATATCCATTAACAAAAAATTGTATCCTAGTTGAATTTTCTCAGCCCCAAATTTCCTAATTCACATTACTTGGTCTACTAGTTGAAAAAATTTCTTTTGTATCAAGTCCTTCAATACATTAATACAATCAATAAAAATGAATTTATTTTTTTATCATATTTATATGTAAATAAAAATTTTCATAAAGATAGATTTTTTTTGGATCATTATTTTATTTTTTGGTCTTTCAACAATATCGAATATCTAATTTTTATCCATACAATTGAATTGTTCATTCATAGATTTTACCCATGATTCACCATTTACTTCTTCAAATGAGGATGTTTTTAATGTGAACAATAGTGTCCCATGATCAGTATTTATCATTATCCTTAAAATTTTTGGTGCAGATCTATCTTTAATGATAATGGACTAATGAACCACTATTCTCCAGTTTCTTCTCTATGTTATAAATGTTTCTTCATAAAAAATTAATTTCCTTCATAGCTTATCCTCAGAGTCTTCATCTTCCAAGTGAATTTATATAAACAGTAGAGTTTCAATGAATTAATTTTATTTTTCCTCCTAATCACAAAAAATCATGTGTATGTTCCTCTAAATTTATTTTAGTCATTGTCCATAAATATTTTTCCATCACGACGCTCACAAATTTTACACATCCTTTTTCTGTGTCATTTTTATTCCATTCTATTTTTTGAGAATAATATAAATACTCCTTCAACTTTATCATTAAAATAATAAAATTTACCACCTTATTTTCATTGGATGAAAGACTTAAATCCAAAGAAAAAAATCAATGAAGGATTCCATCAATAGAACAATTAATATGAGGACCTCATTTCTCATGGTTTATGAAATTCATATTTATGATTATACATAAAAACATTTTTTAACTCCTTCTAATAGTTTTTTAAAATTCAACCTTTAATAAGTAATGTTTTGTCTATATTTTTCATTTTTTGATTTCATGATTAAAAACTATATTCTCATATGGAGTTATGGTATTTTTAACATCATAAATTTTTCAAGGGTTATTCAAAAAATTCTCACACTCAATTGATGTAAAATATATTACATTTAAAAAATTCAAAATCCTAATTCATCATTTGATATCTTTTTAAATATTCTTAGAAACCTATTCATGCATAAAATGACCACTATGTTTCTTTTCATAAATATGGTTCATTTCCTTCTATAATAGTCATAAATGAAAATAATAAAATATATTTCTCTATATGTTTCAAATAAATTCATCATACTGCATATATCATTGTGAACATGATATACCATAATAGATTATGTCTTGTTATTGTTTCTTTAATGATTCAACATAACTTTTCCCCACATACAAGAATAACATAACATTTTATAATCATCTTTTATATTTGGAATGTGCACTATAGGTATTATATTGGTTATGTTATTTATGACTTTTTATTGAATTTGACAAAACCAACCATTCCAAAAGTGATTTTCCTCATCCATATTGTGGACACATGATTTTTCATACGTATCCACTTGGTATAGATTTATATTATCTATATTCCATTTCATAAGAAGTTTTCTACATATACCTTTGATTATACACCCATTTTAATTATATGGAACCTTAATACTAGAGTAATATATATATAATATCCATTAATAGGTTGTTCTTAACCCATCCACATGGAGTACATTAGAATTCTTAAGTTCCACACCTAAAAAATTAGTATCTCTACATTACAAGAACATCAATGATCCATTTTATTGACATTGAATGATTCCATGAATAATAAATTTCACATTTTATAGATATATTATTTTCTTATCATGTTCAATGAATTCACACTATCAAGAATCAATGTTCAGGTGTTAAGTTTTTGATTGAGATAAATATTTGTTAGATTTTCCTTCTCAATATTCCTCTTATAGTCCCAAAAAAAATTGGTTGAGTAGAAAAATATAGTATCCTATCCAAATTCACCTCATATTTTATGGTAAAATCATTATCTTCAATTTATTTTAGTGGAGGGTATTTATTTTTAATATGGATTTTTCCAAATCATATTATATTTATTTGTCTATGAGAAATGTAGTTACTATTTCCACCTCATTTTTTCATACAATAATTCAAATTATTAAAAATGATAAAATAATTCCAATAATTCCTATAAAAATTATTTCCTCTATTTTATGATGTACATGGACTCATTCATATTTAATGATTTCCCATATCCTCCCAATTCGAATAGTCCTTTGCATCTTCACAATATAAAAAAGTGAGGCCATTTTATACCTATTAATAACCCTTTATAAGTGAAAAAAGTATTCCCCCTATCATCCCTCCTCATGTCCATATCCCTTATATATCGCCATGTTTGAGGAAAATTATCTATGATAAATGTATTATTCTTAGCCCCATGATTTCATGTATTATGAGAAATAATTTTTCCAAATTATTTTGACTTAGGTGTGACTTTAGAGTTAAAAATATCATATATTCACCCATTCAAATCTGTGAAAATTTCTATCTATGATGTTTGAACATCACAACTGAATATACATATATCTTCCAATCAAGGTTTTTATAAATTCCAAACATTATTGGAACATTCATATCTCTTCTCTAGCCTTTATATAAACTATCCTTCTATGAAATTCATGAAATATATATTCTTCAATATATCACATCATTTAGATATTTATTCATGTTTCATTATCAGTTAAAAATCCTCTTCCAAAATAGATTCCACATTTTTAGATCTCCCAAATAGGCTTTACATGATTTCATCAATCACCATATTATGTTCTTCAAAAATTATCTTGAAGTTCAACATTTCTTATGAAATCACCTGGAAAGATAGATAATTATATAAATATATATATATATATATAATAATCAATATTTACCTCAATATGGTCGCCATATCCATTACAAACATTATTAATTTGATTAAACTTTTGAATTTTCATTCTTTTAATAATAATATCATTGAGAGATCCCTAAATTTTTCACTAAGATTGAATATTAAATTAGGTTCAACATCTATTTCTATTACCACTTTTTCCATTTAAATTGTATCAATCGGGGTATATTCCTTATCATATTTTAATTTTACTTCCCCTCCCTTGATATAGAAATTAATATAATTTTTTTTGTTCCACACGATGCTCTTTTTATGAAATTTTTACAAACTCTATATTTGGAGCCATTTATAAAAGGGAAAATTCATTATGGATTTTCTGTAAAATCTTATTAATGTTACTAATGATCAATTACACTATTCCAACATTATTATTTTTTACATAACATTAACATACTAGAAACCCTCTATGGGTATCCTTAAATTGAATCCCCCATTTCCTTTCTTTAATTTTCCTTCAAAAACAGAGAGAAGTTCATCATCGATATATTATACACCATTTAATCCCATACGATTGACATGATTATAAAATGTTTTTAATTCCATATCCTTAAATTCATGAAATGATTTCCCATATGTCTTAAATCACATTTCATAAGCCACTTAGCTTGTTAAAAAAATATCTAGAGAGAACTTAGACCAAACTATCTCCACTAGTGCAGATTCTTTTGGATTATACTATGGTGGAAAGAATCTCACTATATTTTTAACATTATCAGTATCCTATTTATCTTACCCCAATGAAGGAATATCTGCAAAAACATCAGTGATTTGGTTGAGTAAGCTATCAATGTTCTTATCTAGATGCATTTTCAAATAATGTAATAAAATATGGAGGACATGTATCTTGGAATCCTTTGACATATAATTACATTCTTACATATAATAATATTACACTATTTATTTAATAGGGAATTTCCTATGGTTCAAATTACCACAGTCATATAGATCTTATGTAATAGAGCTCTATATAAAGCGACATAATTTTTAGTAACAGTATACATCCATTTATGGTCTTCCTTATCCATGGAATACCCTATAAAATCATTATATTTCATCCAATGTATTGTTATATAAGGAGAATACCTCATAAGAAGATAAATATTTTATACCTTATTTTAATTCTTAATCAGTTATGTTCATCTATTAAATAATAGAAATCCATTAATATTTATAGTGTTACCTATCTAAATCAATTTATCATAACAAATTCCATACTTAAGGCATAAACTTTAACTACACTTATTATAACTCAAGACACAATAAGAAGGTATGGGTGAATTTGTATGTCAAAATTTTCCCTTTCATTTAAGGAATAGTTTTCCCAATTTGGTATGAATTCATTAAACCTACCTATAAGAACACACATTCACTACACACAAAAATAGTGAAATGAAACAGAATGATTTAATTTTACGTGGATCACTACAAAGCTAAAGTATAAGGATAATATGATGATTATGGGGTGGTCATAACATAATTTACCTTCCTCTGTTATATATTTTTGGGTTAAAAATTTTCATCTAGGGTCATTCCATTATTGGAACACTACCTTTAAAATATAATCAAATACAATGAAATACCTCCCTCATATTACTTTCTTCGACTCATACTTTCACACTCCAATATATAAATTCATCCTTAGTTTATCAAAATCATCATTTCTACATTAACATAAAATATTTTATGAATATTTTTCATAAAATAATTTGGAATATGATCCTCCAATGCACTCCTCAATCTTTATAACAATCACAATATATAAATGTAAAAAATAAAAAAAACTAAAAAAAGAAAAATAAATATATGATATATGATTTTTTTAATAAAATTACTTTTATTTATAAAACAAAATATATTTTTTTATCATGATTCTTCATTATTATAATGTTTAATATAATCTATATTTATTATTCATCTTGGCCTTTCTATGAAGACTCCCTTTCTATGTCAAACACAATTTCAATGTACTATGTCAATTTTATGGGGATGATACATTCAATGTAGAGAACCTGAATTATATTATTTCCAAAAAATATATTTGGATCTACTAAAACAAGATTTTAATTAAAAATTGTGTGATTAGTATGATATTAAAATATAAAAATATTCATAAATCATTAAAATCACTATAATTCAATTAAATCCCATTTCCAATGGGTGATGTGTAAATTCTATATGAACCAAAAAAACTAACTCATAATATAAATGATGTATTCGATGTTTTAAAGAAATAAAAAAACCTTCTTTGAGGATGGAAAATGAAACACAAACCTATTAAAAAATGGTTGGAGTTAATCTTAAAATTAAAATATGTGGTTTCCCCAAAAAACACCACAACTCATCCCAAGAAAACATCCAGTGAAACCTTAAAAAAATACATATATAAATAATTAAATACAATTTGTGGAATCAGAATAAATCCAACTCCCTAGGTGAATGAAACTCCAATTAAATTTTCCAAAATAGACTTCTGTGTAATTCCGGCTTCTTTTTCTCCCTTCGGTGTTATTGATAAAACACAATTTAGAAAAATTGCTACATGGTTCTACATAATTTATGTGGGGAAAATATCCATTTGGATCTAATCCTTCATAAATTGGGAAACATCACCCCTAAATAAAAACATATATTATTATTTTATCCTACATAAATTATTCCAAATCATTAAATCACGTTGATCAACCTGAAAAGTATTGGAAAGAAACCATCGAAATCCATATCAAATAAACATGGTTTCAATAGTATATTTTTTTGTTGTTAGTGGATCATCATTAGAACTATGGAAGAATAATAAAACTAAAAATAGGGGGATATATCTCAAAGAAACCAATATTATAAATCTAATTTGAGATAGAGCATACCATAATAATTTTTTTATTGTATTTATTCTTCCTTAATGCAACAAGAACATTTATGGATGATCATAATGAGAAGTTGATATGTTCCTACTACATCTGAGGGTGGGAACATGATAAAATGGATCTAGATTTATTTATGATGATAATAGAAACACTCCATAGGGCACTAGAACCTTATTTGGAGAGATAAATGAGTCTTCACGAAGAATTATTATACATAATGATTTTAATTAAACTGTTAGTCCCAATCAACTTCAAACAAATTCAGTAAATAAACACATATCGTTAATAAGAACTATTTCACTTTTATCGGTAATACATGATATCTTATTCAAGAATTAATAATTTATATTCTCATATAAAATATCATATTATAATACCCATGATTTATTCATAATTTATGATTGTAACAATCATCATACATGTTTTCTGATTCTGATGAAACCATGGAAGAATAATTCTATTTTTATGTGGAAATAATTTTTTATGTATTGTGTATACAAATATAAAATTAATTTATACTCCATATAACTATCTATATAAATATATTTATTATATAGATAAAATATTTGTACACATTTTACCACACTCAAATTTATATATATAGTAATATAGAAAATATATTAACAATATGTATATTATACATGCATTGCAAGAATTATTTAAATTTCCATGAATCATATGTATCAATATTTTGGTTTATATATTAAAATATACCATTTTTACAAAAATATCATAATGACTTTATGAAGAAACTCATAACTCCTTGTTAATCTATGAAATTTTTTTGTATATAGTTTATTTAGGTTTTCATCATTTTTGAAGCAAAACATGGAATAAATATGTTGTCTTTATCTAAGGGAAAAATTTTGTACAATATGGGCCTCAAAAACATTGAAAAAAATAAATATTTTATATATGTATGAGAAGAGATTCCTTTATAAAATAATAAATGATACTAAATATATTAAGCTTTTAGGTGGGATCTCTAACAAAGGTACTCTTATCTATATACCAAATATTTCCACAAAAATATATGTCCCAAACTTCATATAAATCCAAATACAGTCCTCATTCCATGAAATTGAGTGACCACTATACATAGAACAAGTAAATATACTATAGAAAAACCCATCATTTATAGATTCTTTAAAATAGACTGACTAGGATGATGAATATGCCATATTTTATTGATATAACAAATTAGTAAAACACGTTCCCCTCATTCCAATAGTTTGACACGTCATCTATGACTCAATTGACCATGAACATTCATACCCTCGGCCTAAATAAATAAATTTTGAAATTTAATTACATGATTGAGAAGTGGCGAATCACATATTGGTTGTACTCAAACCAATGACATAATCAAAAACGTACCCAACCTCTCCTAGATAAGCTATGAACATATTGTTACCTGTGTAAGAAGGGAATCAAATTGATAACATTCTTATGTATGATAAATCTTAAACCATATGTTAGATGGATTAATAATATGAATACACCTATAAGTAAATTGATTACTATATGAAATTTTAAGGGATTTAAATTATCAGTTCTATCTATTTAATATGTCTATACTAATTACCTCATGAATATATTTTTTGAATCCCATATAAAACCATTTACTATGTGTAAAAGAATAAATTCAATCCATAAAGTATATATAATCATATACTATTATACTCAATGATAGTAACTGGTCATGGAAAACTCCAAGTTATACTTTGAGGGGATATTATTACCTTACAATTCAGCTAATATAATGTTATCTACACATGAATGATGATAAATTGAGATTGTGTAACATCCTATTAAATTGATTTTTTTCATTTAAGGATAATTTATTTTAATTTATTTCATCGGTTGAACATAAAAAATAAAAAAAATCTAGGGATGTATTGAAAAATATTTTTATATAATTAAAAGGCTTGGATATTTTTATAGAAATCCCACAATACTATTCAAGGGTAAGACAACATAATTGAAATTCACAACAAAAATGTTAATGTGAATCCATCCCTCATATACTATTATTATTTCATTAAAATATGACATAATAAATATATATTAAAAAAATAATAATTAAAGAATGTTATTATGGAATAATATACATTAACATGACTAATAAAACTAGGGGATAACAAATGAGAAGGAACATATCAAATTCAATGTTATTGTATTCTTCATTACAATAAACTATGAAATTTACCCCCCTACGGTCTATCACAAAGGGAATGAAAATAATCATAATTTTTTGAATCATTATTGGAACTCAAATAAGAAGTTATGAGGAAGTATTATTTAAAGAGTGGAATAAGAAAAATATGAATTTCAAAAATTGAGGAATATCTTTTAGTAGTCGTCAATAGGGGTGTTACCTTTGAGAGGTAACTCATTCAAAATAATTTACAGATAAAAGTATTTTATTTAGAAATAATCCTTATTTTGAAATCACACATTTATTTTATTTTATTTAAATTTTATTTTCAATCATTGAATTATTTTTTCAATTAAAAATTATTGTAAGGAATATAAAAAATAAAATCAATATTAACTCGAGTATAATTATATTACAATAATTTAAATTAAAAATATAATATATGTATATATATTACTAATAGTAATTTGATATTTATTACTAAATATGAAGGCTAAATTATATTAATTAATAATTAGAAATGAAAGTGTAATTTTATAAATATTATACAAATTATTCCAACAAACTATTAACTCACGGGGGAGATTATTCCTACCAAGATAATGTTCCAAACCAAAGCTTTTAATGTTATTTTAATTTCATTAATATTCATGGATTTGGATTTTTTTGGTGATCGGGTTGAGTCCTGGTTTGAATTGTTGTGTTTTTGTTTAAAAATAGGTGTTTTGGACTTTTCAGCTTCTAGGGCATAGCCAAAGAACGGGTTGGGGACCGTTCGGCTATGCCTTAGACACCGTGTGGCCTTCCCAGTGATCAAAATGAATTAAAAGTTAAATTATAAACAAACTAAAATTAAATGATATTTAAAATAAAATAATAAAAAGTAAAATTAATTATAAAAGTGTTCTTTTAATAACAATAATAGTGATAATATTATTTATTTTATTGGGAAAATTATATTACTAATATTGTTATTATTATTATAACTATTACTCAAATTTAAAATGTTATGAATTATTACTATTATTATTACCGGGATGTTGTGGTCTGGATTAGTTCAGTGCGTGGGCACTGCACGGTTAGCAGAAACCATAAGGTTAGCCCAGGTACCAGTGCGATACCTTTTGGAATGGGCTGAAGCTACTGTACGGTTCGTGCATGGTCGCTCAAGCCATGCACAGACCATGTAGTTGTTGTATTTAAAATAAATAAATTTTAATTAAAGTGAAAGAAATGAAAATTTTAAAATTGATATAAATAAATGTTTTGACCATAATAATGATAACATTATTTTGTGAGAGCTAAAAATATTATTATTATTAAAGAAATTGTTATTGTTGTTTTTTTATTAAAATTAAAATTATTATTGATGTTAATGTTATTACAAAAATTATAATTAAAATTAAATTAGTTGATTTTATAATAATTATTATTATTATGAGGGTAATTAATTATTTGTAATTATGATTATTATTAGTTTTTTATGGTTTTAATAAAAAGAGAGAGAAAATTAATATAAGGGGAAAACCCAAATCTTTCCCCCTAATCCCACATGCACCCCCTTCCTCAGATATGCAGCATGTGGAAAACCACCTTGTGCAACCCTACTACTCGTGACCCCCCTTCCCACCTCCAGAGACCTCCCTTCCTCACTCCGGCAAGCTCTCCTTTGGTTGGCACACTCCCTGTAGGGCACACCAATTTTGGGCATGTGTATTTCATTCCACTGTGTTTTTTTGGAAGTAATTCCTATTTAATTGTAATTTTTATTTTAGATTCATCCTGTTTAGGTAATTCACACCCCTAATAATAATTATGTATTTTTATATTAGCCTTAGTTTAATTATTTTTCTACAAATAGTTTTTTTAGTCTTGTTTTGAGATATTTAGATATGTTTTGGTTTGAATGTGCACACCAAGTATTTGAGAGAATGCTCTATTGGATTTACCATGTGCTTTATGATACTAAAAAGAAGGTTCAGCAATTAGGATCAATTTATGGAATTATTTTTGTGTTTTATACCTCGTTAAGTGTTAAATATGAATTTTTTTGTTTAACAGTGAATGCATATGGTGTAATTAATTTCCTGGTTGGATTCGATTTGAAAAATGTGGTATTAAATCATTTCTGTGAATTTATAAAGGTTGTGGAAGCAAGATAAAAAAAATTAGTTCCTTATGTGGTTTATCAATTTTTTTGGGGATTTTAAAAAGAAATGGGTGTCCTTTTTTAATGGGATTGTGCATGTGTCATTTGAAAATGGACTGTATGGAATTTTTAGAAAATTGGTTTGTGCGTTGAATTTGTAACCTGAATGTTTTAAATGAATTTATAAATGTTTTAGATATGGAAAATGGCATGTATACACCTCTTTATGAAAATTTTATTTTGTGTGTTTATAAACATTGGTTTTATGAAATGTTTATAGGCCCGTTTGGTAGTTGTGAAAATGGTGAAAAAAAATTATTATAAAATTTTTTGTCAAATAACTCTCATACCGTTTTATATTTAATGGGAAGGATATCCTCGATGTTGAATCCTCGAGAACCCATTACTATTGGTCCTTGGCATATACTCTTTGCTTTCTCTTCATTATATAGAAAGTGAGTCTATTATTTGCATGACTCGGGGTGATGAATGTTGTTTTTTATTTATTATATATGTATATATATATGTGATTGGAAGCTCAGATGGCACTGGTTAGCTCACTCCCATTTTACATGAGACATTGGAACCTATAATGGTGATATAATTTTCTTTGAATGATTATCGCACTGGTATTTGACGTATTGACCAGTGGCCCATAGTAGGTGGATATGTATTTGGGTTTATTATTATGGGATTTTCCCTCGGTCATTCCTATGTTTGGGTAACCGATAATATTAAGTGTTTTTATTTCATCAAGTGTGGAATGCTACTAGGGATGGGGTCTCGTGTATTAGTATCTTCTGGATTATTCTAGATCTCATGGGTTCAACTATGGGAGTTTTCTTTAGTCACAAGTAGTGATTTTGAAATACTACTATGATTATTTCTATTTCCCTTATTGTGGGATTATTGTGGGACCATGTTGTGCATTTTTTTATTGGAATGTGGTGTTTTGATTTTAATAAGGATTTTGGAAAAATTGTTTTAAATAAATTTGTTTTGTTGTATTTTCTACAGATTGAAAATATAGACACCATTTTCCTCTGGAAAATGATAATGTCTCATTTATGGTATGATCTTGGTTTTGAAAATAATAAGGGGAAATGTTTTGTATATTGTTTTTAAGTAAAATGTTTAAAAAATCATACTTCTATATATTTTAGATCAAACATGAGATTGGTGGTTCTTTTATTTCAATGGAAGTGAATTGAGAAGTAGAATATCGGGCTACCCTATTGAGTTTTAGTACTCACACATGTAGCTTATTTTCGGTTTTAGTCCTTGTGAAGGTTTGATCTTGGGATCATTCACATTAGGGGAACATTGATCATTAAGTTGGATAGTGACCCATGGGGCCACATGGAGTGAGTGGTTGTTTAGTTCAGTTAGTCTAGTTGTGCAGTTTAGTTTTATTCCATATTTCTTGTTTAAATGATATTCAGTTCAGTTTCATTTTTATTTTGAACGATATGTGAAAATTAAAGCTATTTAATTTTTTTGTTATATTAGGATAATTCATTACCTTATCACTCTAATGAAGCCCTTGGTTTTTATCATCAGCCTAGGAGGATCAAGAACACCTCTCATGCCTTTTTGCGGATCGGATCAGTTGACCGGTTTGGGTTCGACCCATGTTGGTTCATGAACAAATGGTATCAGAGTAGGTCAAATATTTTGAAGAACATGCTTTAAAAACCCCATTGTTATTTGGGGTTCTCATGGTATAAGGATTAGGAATGTTGGTTTCAAGGTGTAACAACATAAATGATGTCATGAACCCTTGCTCATTCCGAAACTTGGGCTGCCATGGGATGTCTGGGATTGTTAGAGTACCTTGGTTCATGTGGATTTTTGATATTTGGAAATAAAATGGGAGCTAGGAAAGTGGCCCTGTGAGCTCATAGGTCCTAGAATTCCACGTGGAGCCATGTGAATTACCCTTGATTACCCCTCATGGTGGTAGTCTCATTGGAATATGGCCATAAACCATATGCCTGAGTCACCCAATGACACTAGTTTCCCCCTTGTGGATCATTTGAGTTTTAATTAATACATAATGTTTTTTTGAAAATAACTATTTTGGACTATAGTCCAATTTGGTTGGGTCTTTGGTTTCTCCTTGTTGGAAAGAGAGAACCACCAGAAGAATCAATGTATGTTTGGGATGTGGTCATGAGTGACATCCCCAGTGGTGAACCCTCTTATTAATTAATGAAAGGAGTTCCATCATGGAATTTGTCTCTCGAATCTACCTCTTTCCTTTTTCGGTTGAGCGAATCCTCTCACAACGGGAGGGATGGTGCAAGATAGCTAGAAGGAAGCTTTGGTTTCTCGATTTTTCTAAGTCGTTGAGGGTAGAATTTAATTTTCTAGTGTCCAAATGTTCAGTATGCGAGTAGTGAAGGGAATTTTTCAGCTAATATGTGATGAGACATAGCATGAAGCTATTAGTTTTAGTCTCTTCCCAAGAAAGGATCTCTATATCATTCGCCTGTTTCCCCTAGCTAAGGTTGTTCTAGGCCCCCAAGGTTGTGAGTCTAGTTATAAGAGGATGTTATAACCACTTTTAAGAATCATGTGTTTTTTAGGACCTATGTTAATATCCCTCTCACTATAATGTTACCCTTAGATTCATATACCACACTCTATGGAATTTAGTAATGTTGTGTTCTCTTTTAAATTAAACGGTGGATGTTGTACTTAATTTTTTCACTTCTATTTTATAAAAATAATATACTTCCTTCTAAAATCCCAATCTTCTCTATTCTGGAAGAAAGTGTTACTCCTTGTATCATTTCTATCATTTTTCCCTATTCGAGGTGAAAATGATGATGCATGAAAATCTTTTAATTTCTTATCGTGGTAAATTTCCATGTTGAGGCAGATCAAGTCTTGGGGTGTGTTGGGGTCTGTTGGTTCAGCATAGAATATGGTGTGGTTGCTTGTAGTACAAGAAGGATATGTTTTTGGGGGGTTTCTAATGCCTGACTATGAGGCAGGAGATGGTTCAACAATTAGATCTCCAACCATAGGTCATGGGGGAAGCTTGTGCGTAGTCATGATAACCCTAATAGTGTGAAAAAGTATTTGGTCCAGTTTATGTCATTAGTATGGCATGGTTTGTGTCATTCCAGGGTTGCTAAGTTTTTGGAATGTGTCAATTTGGGTTTGATTCACTATCAGTTGGGTCATCCCCTCCCCTCATGTTGTTCTGGGGATTTTTGGTCAGTATTGGCAGGGTTCTTAGGATTGTTTAACGTCGTTATTCATTATGGTGGGGAGCCCCATTTCAGGTCTCATTGAATTCTGTATTAACCTATTTCTTATGATGGGGAGTTTGTACGGGCTTCACCATTCTAGTATCTTAGTTCCATTCATGATATCATTTTGTTGGTGGAATGTCCTATATGGATCCACATAAATCTAAGACATTCCTTTGAGTGAGTGTAGGGATGAGAGTGTTTCGAAAGTTTTGTTGAAGTGAGGATATAGAGGTTTCTCCGGGATGGGGTTTGAAAAAATTTCATTTGATTTGGTGGATGGAATGGGTTATCTTTAAGGATGTTTAAGGTATCTGTGTTTTGATGCTGTATTTAGCGTTGTAGAAGTTTTGTTCCCTTTTTGATCAATTTACTAGAATTGACTACGCTTTTGGTTGTGGGTAGCATTTAGTGGGGAGTTCGTTTTGGTCACCTGAATTCATCTTGTTGGTTGTTCTCTCATTGATGGTGTTTTGCAATCTCTTCCTTTATCGAAATTTAGTGATATCCATAAACCCTTATGGAGTCTTGATTGTTGTTTTTGGGGGGTAAAACTTATTTTGTATTTCCAGGTGTGGATGCTTTAGGGTGGAGATAATTATCACACTTGTCATTTTGATTTTATTTTATTTTATTAATTTTATGGGATTTGGATAATTTTGGCGGGGTTCGGGTAGAGCCCTAGTTTGAATTATAGATTTATTATTTAAAATTGGTGTTTTTGACTTGGCAGCCTCTAGCACACTAGCATAGCATGGTTTGGGGAATCTGCGACTATGCCTTAGTCACCATATGGCCAACCTGGGGTTCAAAATGAATTACAAGAAAAATGAGCACAAAATTTGAAAATAAATGAGAGTTAAAATAATATGAGAAAATGTAAAATAATATTTAAAATTTTTGTTTCAATAATAATAATAGTGATAATATTATTTATATTATTTTTCAATATTATATTAATATTATTATTATTATTATTATTATTATTCTCAATAAAAGTGTTATTAATTATTCTTATTATTATTACCTAGAAGTTTTGGTGGGTTTTAGGCTAGTGCACGGGCACTGCATGGTTAGCGGAAACCATGAGATCAGCCCAGGTACCCATCTGACAACTTCTGGAATAGGAAGCAGCTACCGCTCAATTAGCACATGATTTCTTCAGCCATGCGTGGACTACACAGTTGTAGGATTTAAAAAAATTAATATTAAAAAAAGATAATTAGATGAAAAAAATAATATTGAGCCAAATAAAGGTTTTGACCATAATAATGATAATAATAATTTTTCACGGATATTATTATTATTATTATTAAAAAAAGTGATATTGATGTTTTGTTAAAAAAAATTATTATTGTTATTTTTATTACAAATATTATAATTAAAATGTATATTATTCAGTGTTATTGATGTTATTATTATGAGGTTTGTTAATTATTATTAATTATGATTATTAATAATTATGATTATTAATAATTATTTTATGGTTTTAATAAAAAGAGAGGAAAAAATAAAAGAATGGGAAACCCCTAATCTTACCCCCTAATCCAACGTACACCCCCTCCCTCCCTTATCCAGTGCATAGAACACCACCTAAAATTCCCATGCTACTCGTGACCACCCTTCATCCCTTCAGTGAGCTCACCTCCAGCCAGAGTACTCCCTATAGGGAACACCACATGTCTGAATCCCTCCTCTCACATCTTTGGCACCTCATTGGCACATCCCCCTCCTCAAGCTTTGCAAACTATCGGTGGCTCTTCTTATGGATGAATACACCTTCCAGTGTGTACTCCCCTCACCAGTGACCCCTTGATCGCATGGAACCCAACTTCCCGACCCCTCTAGTGCATGCCCCTCTCCAGTACAACCACCGTGTCGGCCGACCTCCCTTACGGCGGCTAAGACCTCACCGTTTCACTTCCTTCCATCGACATTCTTCCTTATTCCCCCTCTAGTAATTTCTCTCTCATTTTTAAGGGTCGTTTTTGAGATTTTTTGTTTCCAACAACTAGGTTCCTTCTTTTTCTGGTTTGGTTATTGATTTTTTTTCATTCGATATTCATGTTTGGTGTTCATTCTGGACCCTAAAAGGTGCAGTTGAGGTGTGACAGAGGTTTCACACCATTTTTGGGCATACATTTTTCTCTCTTCCATGGATTTGTGGTATTAATGCCCACACACTTTCTATTTTAATTTTAGAATCATCTTTTCCATGCTATTCACAGCCCTATTAATTCTTACGTATTTCTATATGACCATTAGTTTAATTGTTAGGCTTTAAAATAGTGTTTTTAGCCTTATTTTTTATAGTTATATTTGTTTTCGATAGAAAGTGCAGACCATGTTTTTTATAAAGTGTTCTGTTAGCTTTCACACGTGCTTTGTGATACATGAAACCATGTTTAGAAATTTAGATCAAATTATGGCTTTCAGTTTGTGTTTTACACCATGTTGAGTGTTAAATAGGAATTTTTTTGTTAAATGGTGCATGCCAATTGTGTAATTAATTACAGGGTTGGATTTTATGTGCTAAATAAGGTATTAAATAATTTTTTGAATTTATAAAGGCATTGGAAACTTGAAAATAAATATTTTGGGTCTCTTATGTGGTTTCTCACGTGTTTTTGGTTTTTTAAATGATGGGAATCATATTTTAAAGTTGTTGGGAATACGTCGTCGGTAAATAAGACGTTTGGAATTATTTTAAATATGGTTTGTTCCTTGATTTTGTAACCTAAACGTTTGAACAGAAATTTTTAAATGTTTTTTATTTTTAAAATGGAAAGTTTAAACCATGTTAAGAAAATGGATTTATTGTGTTGATAAACGTTTATTTTTTGAAATATTTAATGGCCTCTTTGGTGGTTGTGAAAATGGTGAAAATGTTTTATTATGAAAACCTCAGTGGAATGACTCTCCATCCTTATTATCTTTAATTGGTGGGTTGTCCTTATAGTGTAATCCTTGTAACCCATTATTGGAGATCCAGGACATAGACCTTGTAGTGACTTGGATTTTCCAGATTTTATTTTTATAAAATTCTATGAAAATTCTAAGACCAGCTGTTGTGACGACTTGTGATCTCGAGTCTCGGTGTGCCCATAATGATTCGGTGAAAAGGTTATATTTTTAATAGCACGTGTGCACACCTTTTTTGAAAAAGTGGAATAACACTTCAACAAATGCTCATATAATAAACCTAAGGGACCGGTTGAACTCAAAGAAGTGTCTTTACCCTAGCCGCGACCTATGTTTAGTCGACATGGGACTGTTATGGAAAACCCTAAAAAGTGAATAACCATTAAAAGTTAAATAAAAATAAAATTATTTTATATTGAAATCCTTATAACTCATGAACGATGACTCATATTGAAAATATGAGACCATCGTTGTGTTCTTAATGTGGTTTTATCATTATCTAGGGAAAATATAGGTTAGTGTGTGTCGAGGGTGAAGGTTATTTTTTGGACGTGAATGTCCTTAACATATTTAATAAAAATATTTTATTTGCGCGTTACGTGTTGACGTAGTGGTGGTTTCTCTTTTTAATAAGCCTCTTAATGAATCCAGTGTTATCATCACAACCACAGAGTTTTTTTAAGGAAAGGAGGAGGATTCTCCCTTACCGGTGACGATGGTTTTCTAATCGGAGCTCGGGTCATACATTGAAAAATTTATGAATGACGTGAAGAAAATACTTTAATCCACATTTTTATGTGATCCAATCCCGAGGTAGGGGTTTTCTTTTGAATTCTTTCCCCATTCTTGTTTTCAATGATGAACACGGACCAAACCATGAATAGTTTGATCCATTGTTCAGTATTTCTTTTTGGATGGTTAGACTGTGATATTTAAAGGTATTAGACCATAATGATTTTCCTTGTTGTTGCATCCCCCTTTTCTAATGGGATGAAGAAGGTCGAAACAAAAAAGGCTGACATTTGTTCTACAGGTGTTCTTGGTGTTTTCTCCAACCATATTCTTGAATTATTCATTGAAGTACCTATGTAGTGGGGTCAAGCTTCACTACTACAAAAACGGGCAAGGGAAGCGCCACCTAATATTAGTGCTAAGAAAAAGCGCTGATAAAGAAACTTGTATCAGCGCTAAAAATTTCGCGCTGATACAGGGATTCTTTATCAGGGCCGATAAAGGACTTCTTTATTAACGCTGTAAAAGCAATGATAAATATTCCCTATATCAGCGTGAAAATTTTAGCGATGATACAGGGTTTCTTTATAAATGCATTTCTAGCACTAATAAAGAACTCCATTATCAGCGCTAGAAAAGCGTTGATAAAGCACCCTGAATCAGCGCTAAAATTTTAGCAATGATGTAGGGTAACCTTTATCAGCACTAAAAAGGCGATGATAAAGAGTCCCTTTATCAGCGCTAAAATTTTAGCGCTGATACAGGAAGGATTTATCAGCACCTTTTTAGCTCTGATAAAGAGGACCTTTATCAGCGCTTTTTTAGCGCTGATAAAACCGTAGTCCAATATTTTTTAAATTCGGTCGCATAATGTTCTCATTTTATCATGACCTAAAGCTCTCGCGGTACTGAAACCCTACGACTACCCTCTGTTGTCCCCCAAACTCCGTGTTGCCGAACCTCTGCTGCACCTGATCTTGGCGTTACCAGACCACTGCAGCCCTCGATCTTTGCATTGCCAGACCTCTGCCTCCATCGATATTCGCGTTGTCGAACCTCTGCCGCCCTCGTTCTTCATGTTGTTGGACCAGGTGTGCAAAGTTTTTTTGGTCCCCTATTATACATACTCTTCTAGAAACAGTGGAAATTTAATCCCAAGGATTTGATATATCTCATCAATGTGTTTGAGTCAGGAAAATGTAATACCAATGGTGTTATAGTTATATATGGAGGCTGGAAGATTCTAAGATTCTTATTGTCTCATTCCTTCAATCGGTAGGCTTTGATATTTAATCCAAATGTGTCTTGTGAAACCATAATAAGAAGTAATTAAATCATATGTTCTTAATATATAACATTTCCTCAGTTTTATGGCATGTTTTCTTCCATATTATTGAAGTGTACCCTCCTAAGACAACCTATGTCTAGGAGAATCTCAAATATTTCTCTAGGATTCCTCTCTCCCAAGAACTACTCAATATACTTCAAGTGTCTAGTGTATAATTGATTTATATTATATGTAACAACAAAAATAATATGAATCATGGGTATTCTTCTTCAATATTCAATCGTCGCTCATAAATATTATGGTTGCAACAATAAATGTGAACTCCCTTCAAAATGTTAATTTTAATAACTTTATTGTTGACATTTTTGTTCTTATGAATCTTGGAATTATAGGTAATTTATGACCTCCTTCTGAAACTTTTGTAGTTATATATATTCCATCGTTTCCTAGATTGATCCAATGAAACTCGGATAGGGCATGAAGAAGGAATCTAAGACCTTTGGGATTTGGAGTAGTCTTTAGGAATCATAATGGAAATGTCCTGGGATGTCATTGTAGACCATGTTGAGTTGTCTCATATATTGATGTTGAAATTATTGGCATGCTTAATGTAGTTAAAGTAGAGTGTAAATGAGTTTAGAATTAAATGTGGATAGAATGTGACTCTACTACCATCATGTAGTCGATCGGAAATGGTTACATTCATCCTTTATGAAAAATGGATGTTAGGTTGATCGAATTCTTGGAAATTCATTCATACCTGAACTACATCATCACACATTCATACCATGAATTCAACTTCTTGGATGATATTTTTGAAAATAATGGGGTGAATGTTAATCACTTCCTTTGGACTAATGAATTACCAAATATTTTTTCCCATTTCGTGGAAATTGATTGTTATAAAATGCCTTATTTCAAACTTTTGTGTCAATGGATTCTACAAAGGTGATATTTATATAAAGTTTCTTGAACTCTTCCAAAAAATTACAATATTGACCCTAAATTTTCCCATGTCTCATTCTATTCTGGAATGGAAGAATGGGTATGTATGGTGGAGGTTCCACATAGTAATATTATTTGAAGGGTTGGTCTTGGACTTGAGCTTTTTCATTTTTAACTGCTTCTAAATTCTTTTCTTTATCAGCTTTGTGTGTTCTCTCATTGCTGCCTTTTTTGATGACTGTGGCATGTTATTAAAGTTCTTCAATCCTACTTTCGTCTATTTTTATGTATATTTAAATATTATCTCGTTTTCACTATAAAAAACAACATATTTTTCTTCTTCTCTTATATGTGTCTTAGTTTTACTAGGTAGTGTGCCCAGTAGTCTATCCAATAAAGTCTTAGAGTTATTCCATACTTTGTGATTTCGGATTCAGAGAGAATCCATTTGATTATGCATCTATATTTATTATGTATTCATTCTCTAGTCCACTTTTTAGATGAATGAGATAAGAATATTTTCAATATTTGAATATTGATTTGGGGATTTTTGTGGCTTCCTCATCATATCTTGTTGAATGTTTTGATGATGAGGGGGTGGAAAATGATGAGACGTAGTGGGGAAAGGTTTTTGTGTGAATTTTTTTGTGGTTGAGGAGATAGATTATGATGTGGGAACCCAGATGGTCTCTGATGTCAGGGTGGATCTTTTCCACTCCTCAATAGATAGTAACCATGATTGGTTTTTTTTGTTTTGAATTGGTATTAGTGGGTAGAAAGGTCTCTGAAATTATTGTGGTTTTTTATTGTAATTAACGTAATTACAATCCAAAATTTGGGTTTTCTCATCTCCATCTTGAAAGTCTTGGTATGGGTGTGGTCCTCCACTAATTTCAGATTATTTTCATGGACTCTACTACCATCATGTAGTCGATCAATGAAAACATAAGTCACCATGTCATTCCATAATTTATGCCATCTAAATGCCATGATGAAGTCCATACAATAAAACAACTAAATTACAGAATTATGTAAAGGCTACGATAGTCGTTATGAACCGCATGCTCGGTCCCCGATCTAAGCTCAAAACCCAAAAAGAACGTTGTGAGCAATCAAGAGAAAATCACCTTGCCGATGTCCAGACCTATATCCATGAATACTGCTGGGGTACCAAGTAGAGGTGTCATTCTTGATTATTCTTATGTTAGGACTGGGGTGATTTGAGGAAACTATAATGAATCTAAAGTAATTATATTTAATGAATTCCATATTGTAGAGATTATGAGAATACTTTCTTTACTAATAGAGTTGGATACTGGTTTTCATCCATATGTATTTTAGGTTAGTGAGGTATAAAAGGATGGACTGGTTGACCAAAGAAGGGTTGACCCGATAGAGGAGGATGAGCCATAGAGGATGATGTCGTGTGAGTTTTACCATCTATTACACAAGTGATTATCCCCGCAAACCCCTTTGTGTTTGGAAACTGTGTTGATTTTGATGGGGGGTCTATCCTGGTTCTGTTGATTTAAAATTCTTTATTGGAAATGGTTAGGCTCTATTAATCTATATTTTTATAAGAAATTGGTTCTCTGCTACTATATTTGGGAGTCTTGTTTTGTGTACTTGAACCATAAATACTAATATTTGAGATTCAAATAGGATTAAGATTAATAAATTTTGGATGGATGCTAATCGTTTGACAATTGAGTACGAGAATGGAGTGCAAGAGTTCATCAAGTTTGCAAAGGATCACGCAAAGGATCCTTCTCAAATCCTTTGTCTGTGTTTACATTGTTGTTATTCTGGACTACTTACTCCAGAGGAGTTGGAAGAATATTTGATATGTCACGGAATAGATCGTAGTTATAAATGTTGGAATAAACAATGAAAAAAGTGAATATAGCTACTGGCTGGGATAAAACTGCATTTTATGGATCATCGGATATGAATAAAAATATGGATAATGAAGAAGACCGTATGGAGGATGTGATTATAGATGTCAATGATCATGAAGATCATATAGAAGAAATGACAACGACAATTGAAGATGCACTCCGTGATTGCCAAAAATTGTTTGAGAAGTTAAAGAGTTGTGCATAGACACCATTGTATGCTAGTGGCACTAAGTATACAACATTGTCAGATGTACTGAAGTTGTATAAATTGAAAGCAGTCAATGGATGGAGTGATGTCAGTTTTACGGAACTACTTTATCTCTTGAATGACATTCTCTCGGAATATAATGAGCTCCCAAGCCGGAAATATGAAGCTAAATGAATGCTACGCTTGATGGGTATGATTTATGAAAGAATACAGTCCTACCCAAAAGACTGTACATTGTTTCTCAAGGAGAACAAATCACTTACAAAATTCCCAATGTGTGGTTCTTATCGATACAATAAATATGAATCCAATCCTACGAAAGTTTTATGGTACTTTCCAATCATTCCAAGGTTTAGGCGTCTATATGGAAGTAAAAAAACTGCAAGACAATTGTCGGGGCATGCAGATAAAAGAAATAAATATGGGAAATTATGTCATCCGGATGACTCTCCTCAATGGAAGAAAATTGATCATGAGTATCCTGAATTTGGAAAAGAGCCGAGAAACCTTCGTCTTGCGTTATCTATAGATAGAGTGAATTCTTTTGGTTTTCAAACTAGCACTCATAGTACATGGCATGTGATGTTGGTAAATTATAACTTGCCGCCCTAGTTATGCAAGAAGTGAAAATTCATCATGTTATCTATGCTTATATCAGGACCAAAATAACCAGGTAACGATATTGATGTTTATCTGGATCCTTTGATCAAGGATTTGAAGTTATTGTGGGATTCAGGTGTAAAGTTGTATGATGCTTATAAAAGTGAATACTTCACATTGAGAGAGACGGTGTATGGTACAATAAATGATTTCCCTACTTATGAAAATTTGTCAGGCAATAGAATTAAAGGAACTCAAGGGTGTCCCATGTGTGAAGAAGATATAGAATCAATTAGGTTGAAACATTCATCGAAATCTATGGTTCAAGGACATCGTAGATTTCTACCTCATCAGCATAAGTACTGATCTTGGACGACATCATTCAATGGAAGTTCAGAACAACGCACAACACCGTCTCCACTAACAGGTGATCAGCTATTTGAGAAATTAAAATATGTGAACACTGTTTTTGGTAAACCATTTTTTGGAAAACCTTACGAAAATCGGTTGGAAAAAGAGATCAGTTTTTTTTAATTACCATACTGAAATTGTTTGTACGTCCAAAATTTTCTTAATGTGATGCATGTGGAAAAAAATGTAGGTGATAGTGTTATCGGAACATTTATAAATTCCCCTGGAAAAACAATGGATGGAATTAAGGAAAAGTTAGACATGGTTTACATGGGAATACGAGAAGAGATGGCTCCCGTGAAGGGTGAAAATCAAATGTTTCTTCCTCCAGATGCTTATACTCTTTCTAGGGAGGAGAGATATCAGTTTTACAACTTCTTCAATGATGTAAAGGTTCCAGAGGGGTATTCATCAAATATCAATAACACTGTTTCAATGAATAATTTGAAGTTAAAAGGGTTGAAATCACATGACTGTCATGTTTTTATGCAAGATCTAATTCCTATAGCTTTACGTTGCATTTTCCCCAAGAATTTTCGTCATATGTTAAACAAACTTTGTTTCTTTTTCAAAGCTATATGTAGCAAAGTTTTAGACCCAGCGAAATTTCCAGGTATGGAAAAATAAATTTTCATTATATTATGTGAATTAGAAATGTTCTTCCCGCCAACATTCTTTGATATTATGGTTCATTTGATGATTCACTTGGTGAGAGAGATTCGACTTTGTGGTCTTCTGCACTATAGATGGATGTATCATGTTGAAGGGTATATGAAGATTTTGAAAGGGTATGTCAAAAATAGAAGTGGGCTAGAGGGTTGTATAGTGGAGCAGTATATTGTTGAGGAATCCATTGAATTTTGTACCAAATACCTATCTGATGTGGAAAGCATTGGTCTCCCGAAATCTCATCACATTGGAAGAATTGAGGGTGAGGGACTTTCTAGAAGAGATGTTGTGACAATCAGTATTACATATCGAGAGCAGGACCACCTTTATGTTTTTCATAACAGTTGGGAGGTTGCTCCATATATTGAAACTCACAAAGAAATTCTTAGGCAGTTGAATCCAACAAGGGCTGAAAAATGGTTATCAAATACACATAATCACTAGTTTATAGGATGGTTTCAGGACCATATTTTTATGCAGTTGGATGAAAATCTAAATTCAATTTCAGAATGACTTCGATGGATATCCGCTGGACCAAGTGTGTATGTATTATCTTACAGTGGTTATTAAATAATGGTTATACATTCTATAGAGATGAACATGATGAAGATAGTACTATGCAAAATAGTGGAGTTACACGAGTGGAAGAAGCGATGCATGTTTCTAGTAGTAAGGACAGAAATCCAATTTACGCAAATATGTCATACTTTGGAATTATCAAAATAATATGGGAGCTGGATTATACGACATTCCAATTGATGATTTTTCAATGCAAATGGGTTGATAACAACAGTGGTGTTAAAATAGATGAATGAATATTTGTGAAAGTTGATTTTAGTAATGAAGGGTACAAAGACGCATAGTTTATAATGGAATCACAAGCGGTAAAAGTTTTTTATGTTCCAGATCCTGCAAACTGAATGTGGTCGATTATTCTATTATCGTCCAAAACTACTGATGGTTCTGATGAAAATTCAGTTGAGGATGATACTTTTAGTGGTACGTCGCAATAATTTCGGAGCGGTCCCAATTTAGATGATATTTTTTATGTTAGAGGAGACCACAATGAAGGGATTTGGATAATCGATAGAGGTTTCAAATCCCTTTAACCTTTGAAAAAAATAAAGAGAGATCAATAAACATGTTATATTTTGTTTCTAATATAGATCTTGTTATCTCATTTTATTATCTTATCATTACTGAATTTATGTAATATAAATTAACTGTTAAACCACTTTTTTAGATAATGACTTCTGCAAATTCTGGTGCTCCTAACCTTGAGGCTAAACAAGTCTCTCAAGCTGGTGCTGCTGCGGCTGTTGCTGCTCCTGCTGCTCCTGCTGCTGCTCCTACTGCTGCTCCTGCTGCAGCTGTTGTTGCTCCTGCTGCTGCTCCTGCTGCGGCTCCTACTGCGGATCCTGCTGCTCCTAATGTTGAGGTCCAATAACCATCATCACATGCCATTTCTACCATTTCATATGAACAAATAGATGATATTGATATCGATTAAATGGTCGGGAATTAAGGACCGACGTTGCAGAAAACACAGGTGCATCGTAGTTTGACGGTGTTAGCCAAAGTTCTTAAGGAGAAAATTGAAGGCATCAAATTTGATGTTGGATGGAATTCACGAGGCCAACTTGTAAATCCAAAAAAGGCTATGTTTAGTAGTTACATTGGACTTGTAACTTGGAAACACATGTCGATTGACATAGATTCATGGAACCATGTTGTTTCAATGCTGAAGGCTGTGATCTGGGAAGAAATTATGGTAACATTATGAATTTATTTCTTTAATTTACTGGAAAATAAAATAATGAAACAATGTCTTACTCTTATCAATCTCTTGAAGAGTACATTTATAATAGAAAATTCACACAAGGATTATGTACTAAGGCTTGCAGGTAGGATTCATCGAGGTTTTTGCAATATTTTAACAAGATGTCACCTGAAAGATTCCAATGGTAAAATAAACCCACACCCACCCATTATCTATGCTCACTTGATATCCCAAGTAGCATGGGATGCATTTATTGGCCGCTGTGGGGATGAGAAGTTTTAGGTACATTGTGGGTGATAATAGGTTGTTTTAGGATACATGTATTCATCACTTTGATAGTCAATATTTCATTTATGAAATAGAATCTCTATACTGAAAATAAGGAACATGCATCAAAACCAACATACCCTTATCGTTAAGAAAGGATGGGGTACGCTTCACTAGAAACGAAAATGGTATGAATTTTAAATTTACAGTAATATTGTTAGGTGCCCATAAACTACATCATAATTATCTTTCTATGTTTATATATAGATTGATGATTCTAAAACCAAATACACTTCCATCCCATGTTATGTGCTATGGAAGGAGGAACGTGTGAATAAGGAAGGGAAGCTAGTAGATGAGAACACACAAAAAGTGTGGGAAATATGTGTAAGTATGACACGATGATAAAAATATTTGTTCTAAATTGCTATTAAATAAAAATAATTAGTTATTTTCCTATATCCGATAGTCACAGGAATCAGATACTCCTGTAGCGGATGCAGACCTATTATCGACGGCTTTGAAGCAGCCAGAAAAATATATTTGTGTAAGAAATCTGACCAAACACATTCATATTGTGTTGATACTTTAGTATAAAAATCCACGGGTCCTTGGTGATGTGTATGAGTCAACCTTGCCTCAAACTGAGACACGGTGTGGCCGGTACCACTCAAAGGGTCTCTCTTTTGTTTAAAATGGACACAATTTTAAATGAAAACAACAACTGACCTATGGAAATCTGACCAAACACATTATTATTGTGTTGATAATTTAGGAGAATGATCCACGGGTCCTTGGAGACATTTACAAGTCAACCCTTCCTCAGTCTGAGACACGGTGTGGCCAGTACCACTCAAAGGGTCTCTCTTTTGCTTAAAATGGACACAATTTAAAGTGAAAAATCAACTGACCTGCGGAAATATGACAAAACACATTCTGATTGTATTGATCCTTTATGATAATGATCCATGGATCCTTCGTGACGTGTATGAGTCATCCCCGCCTCAATCTGAGGCACGGTGTGTCCAGAAACACTCAAAGGGACTCCTTTTGTTTAAAATGGACACAATTTTAAGTGAAAACAACAACTGACCTACGGAAATCTGACCAAACACAATTGGATTGTCTTAATATTTTATAAGAACTATAAATGGGTCCTTAATGATGTGTGAAAGTTATCCTAGCCTCAATATGAGGCACGGTGTGGCCGATAACACTCAAAGGGCCTCTCTTTTGTTTAAAATGGACACAATTTTAAGTGGAAACAACAACTGGCCTATGGAAATCCAACCAAACGCATTCGGATTGTGTTGATCCTTTATAATAACGATTAACGGGTACTTGGTGACATTTACGAGTCAAATCCTCATCAATTCGAGGCACGGTGTGGCCGGTACCACTCAAAGGGTCTCTCTTTTGTTTAAAATGGACACAATTTTAATTGAAAACAACAACTGACCTAGGAAAATCCAACTAAACGCATTCGTATGGTCTTGATCTTTTACAAGAACGATCCATGGGTCCTATGTGACGTGTAAGAGTCAACCACGCCTCAATCCAAGGCATAGTGTGGCCGGTACCACTCAAAGTGTCTCTCTTTTATTTAAAATGGACACAATTTTAAGTGAAAACAAAACGGACCTACGGAAATCCATACAAATACTTTTTAATTGTGTTGATACTTTAGGAGAAAGTTCCACGGGTCATTCGTGAAATGTATGAGTCATACTCACCTCAATCCGAGGCACGGTGTGGCCGGTACCACTCAAAGGGTCTCTCTTTTGTTTAAAATGGACACAATTTTAAGTGAAAACAACAACTGACCTACGGAAATCCAACCAAACGCATTCATATTGTGTTGATCATTTAGGATAACTATACAGGGGTCATTTTTGACATGTAAGAGTCACCCCACCTCAATCCGAGGCACGGTGTGGTCGGTACCACTCAAAGGGTCTCTCTTTTGTTTAAAATGGACACAATTTTAAGTCAAAACAACAACTGACCTAGGGAAATCTGACCAAACACATTTGGATTGTGTTTATCCTTTAGTAGAATTATTCATGAGTCCTTGGTGATGTGTAAAAGTCAACCCCACCTCAATCTGAGGCACGGTGTGGCTGGTACCACTCAAAGGGTCTCTCTTTTGTTTAAAATGGACAAAATTTTAATTGAAAACAACAACTGACCTAGGAAAATCCAACCAAACACATTGGGATTGTCTTGATCATTTATAAGAACGATCCATGGATCCTTTGTGACATGTACGAGTCATCCCTGCCTCAATCCGAAGAATGGTGTGGCTGGTACCACTCAAAGGGTCTCTCTTTTGTATAAAATGGAAACAATTCTAAGTGAAAACAACAACTGACCTACGGAAATCCATCCAAATACATTCGGATTATGTTGATCCTTTAGTAGAATGATACACGGGTCCTTCGTGACATGTATGAGTCATCCCCACCTCAATCCGAGGCACGGTGTGGCCGGTACCACTCAAATGGTCTCTCTTTTGTTTAAAATGGACACACTTTTAAGTGAAAACAACAACTGACATTCGAAAATCCAACCAAACGCATTCGGATTGCATTGATCCTTTAGGAAAACAATACACGGGTCCTTGGTGACGTGTATGAGTCATCATTTCCTCAATCTAAGGCATGGTGTGACCGGTACCACTCAAAGGGTCTCTCTTATGTTTAAAATGGACACAATTTTAAGTGAAAACAATAACTGACCTATGGAAATCCGACCACACCCATTCGGATTGTCTTGACCCTTTAGGAGAATGATCCAAGGGTCCTTCGTGACATGTATGATTCATCCCTTCCAACCCACTGGACCGCCCCCACCCCCCCTGGACACCAACCCACCCCCTGGACACCCCCACCCCTCTGGACAGCCCCCCCCCCCCACCCCCTGGAAAGCCCCCTCCTGACACCATGGACACCAGCCCACCCCCCTAGACACCCCATAGACAGCCCCCCCCCCCCCACCTGGACACCCCCCTCCTTGGACACCACCCCACCCCCTTGGACAGCCCCCCAACCTGCTAGACCCCCCCCCCTCACCCCCTCTGGACGGCCCCAACCCCCATGGACACCCCTATCCCCCCAGACACCCCCATCACACCCTCCTGGACACCACCCCACCCCCATAGGATAGCCCCACCAACCCCCCAGACCTCCCTCACCCCCGGACACCCCCCACCCCCTAGAAAGCCACCCCGACACTCTGGACACCGGCCCCACCACCACCTGGACACCCCCCCCCCTCACCTGGACACCCCCCCTCCTAGACACCACCCCACCACCTGAACACCCCCCCACCCCCCTGAACACCCCCACTTTCCTTGGACAATCCCCAACCTCCTGGACCGCCCCCACCCCCCTGGACACCCCTTTCCCCCCGGACACCCCCATCCCCCCGGACACCCCCTTGGACAGCCACCCCAAACCCCTGAAAAGCCCCCCACCGCCTGAATTCTGAATTAAATTCTTTATGTACTTAATTGACTTATTAATTATGTGTTAATGGTGTATGGGTATACATGGTCTAATTAGATTATGATTTATGTGTTAATTTTGTATGGGTATACTTGGACTAATTAGCTTATTGAGATGCTGAATTTTTTGCAGGTGTTTGGGTGTGCTGCTGCAGGTTTTTTTGTAGTAGTAGACAGGGCATTTATCAGCGCTTTTTTAGCGCTAATAAAAATATCTTCTATTAGAGTTAACAAAGCGGTGATAAACTACAACTTTATCAGTGCTGAAAAAGCACTGATAAAGGCTCAGTTTATCAGCGCTAAAGGATCGATGATAAAACACACATTTATCAGCGCTCTTTTAGCGCTGATAAAGGGTTGTTTTATCAGTGCCTTTTTAGAAATGATAAAGTCCACCTTTATTAGTTCCTTTTTAGCGCTCATAAAGGTTTCCTTTATCAGTGCTTTTTTAGTGCTAATAAAGTACCCCTTTATCAGTGCTCATTAAGCGCTGATAAAGGGCACCCCCCTTTATCAGCACCGAGCTTTAGAGCACTTTTTTAGTGCTGATAAAGCCCGTTTTGAGTGCTGATAAAGACTGTTTTTGTAGTTGTGATTTTTCGGGAGGTTCCAAATGTTGTCGGACTCCCAGAGAAAAAAAAGGACAATTTGGAGCCCACGTTAGCTAAGACGGTGAGATCAGAATCACAATGGTGTCCCTATTTTGAAAAATAGGGCACCAGAGGAGATGAGGTATTTTTCGGAGTAGATCCCACCAGTGGTCGGTGGCAGGGCATGATGGCGTGTGGCATCACAACTCACTCATAGGGTGAGAGTAATGGATGTGGTATATTAGGATCACGCTGGAGGAAGGGGACCATGGCCCATGGAAGCGGGCGGCGACCAGGGCTGTCGGCCACTACTGATACATGAGAGGACCCTGCAGCAACCATCGGGTTGAGACCCTACAGCAATAATCATAGGGAGGTTCACATTGAGTCCAGTAACATTAAATGTGTCGGCTTTCCACCATGGCCAGGTGGGGATGCAGCAGCGGCCGCATCCATGTGGACCAAATCATCCCATTCAATTGGGCTCGAATGTAGCTGGCAGGCCGGGCCAGCTGTGGGCTGGGTCGGCAGCGGGCTAGGC
The DNA here is from genome assembly GCA_963277665.1 of Viscum album. NCBI lineage: Eukaryota > Viridiplantae > Streptophyta > Magnoliopsida > Santalales > Viscaceae > Viscum > Viscum album. Next base: position 1,271,113,999 of record OY728127.1, read on the forward strand.
TAGCAGAACTGGTTGGCCCCATTGGGTCAGTTTGATCTGTCAGGATAGGTTTTCGGGCCCCAGGTTGAGTCGGATTGGTCCAACCAGGTTGGACCAGACCTGGACCCAACCAGACCATTTTCACCAAAAGGCCCATAACATTAAAACTATGTGTCCATTTGACGATCCATTTGTATCATTGGGACCCTCACAACGAATAGACCATATTTATATACTCTATGGGATTTTTAGTGGTGTTTTTCATATGAAATTTTTGGTTTGAGTATTAGGTTATCCCAGAATGAGAATTCTAAGAGCGATATCCTATGGCTGGCTATGATATAAGAAGTCTGTCTCCTATGCCCACACAGAGCATGTCTCTTATTCCAACATGGAGTGTGTCATTGGGGATCATAGGGAGTGAGTCTTTTATTCCCACACGGAATCTTTCTCCTATAGAGTGTGTCTTCTGGGCCTATATGGATTGCGTCTCCTATAGGGTGTATCTATAGTGCCATCATGGATTTGTTCCAAATGGAGTATGTCTCCATTGCTTATGCAGAGTGTGTCACCTATAAAGACTTTGAGTGCATCTCCTTGGATTTGAATATTATTAGACCTTCATCATATATAAATTCCATATACAAATACTAGGGTGAGAAGAATCTAATGACTATCTTGACCAAACTTCTTAGTGGCTACACTTCATATACATCTTTGGTAGTCTACTTTTTGTATTTCAATGTGGAATACCTTTGAGGATTGAGGTCCCTACTTAGTATTGATTAACGCACCCCTAAACGGGCTTCACCCACATGTTTTCTATCTTTTTCAGATGACTTTCACCTTTGATGGGAGGCTTGGTGGGCAGGAAACAGGTCGTATTTTGAGATATTCTTGACAGATGAGGGTCACTTCATCAAATTTTGAAAATTTCAATACCTACCATTCATTTAGGTTTTTGGAAGATAGATTCCAAGATATTATACTATTATTTTGTTGGGATTGTATATTTACCCTCTATAGTTTTTGTTTTTACTGTTTATTATATGTGGGTTTTCTAAGTTGTATAAATTCATGTCTTTCTAGTGTTTTTGGTTTCAGTACTATTTTTTGGAGGGCGGTACATGTGTATAGGTACTTGGGAAAATGCCTCCCATTTATGGGATATGCCTACTCAACACTAGTCACCATCCCCTAGCCTATGGGAGGTGGGCTTGGGGTATTCCCATCATGGGCCATGGGGGATGGGTCGTGATATAGTGGTATCAAATGGATGATGGTCCTATCTTAAGGACAGATAGTATATGAATTTTTTTTGGGCTACAATGTTATTTGTTTTCTATTCATATTTCCAGGTAGGGTTTTCTGTGTTGGTGCATTAGATGATGTATTCTTACACCAAGACACTGAATTATAATTTTTGACTTGATAATTGAAAACAATGGTTGCAAGAATCATATATGAATTGATTGTGTTATCATATCCTTCTTGACTCATATCTAACTCACTAGGTATACTGTATTGATTGTGGTACATCTTATTTTACTTTAATATGCTTCCATGTAGACTATCTACCAGTATTCCCCCACGTGATCATGGGGGTGATTCACAGGGTAATGATATATCAATATAGATATTTTTACCAGGAAAAGCACCTATGGGTGGTGTAACAGCTAGACCACCACATGTAGAGTAGCACATTGTACCCGTAGTACCAAAGGATGACATATGTAGGCGAAGTGAACTTCACTAGTTTCAGCAGCAAGGACCCCTCAAGTTCTTAGGCGTGCCTGAATCCCAAGTAGCTGAGGACTAGATTCTGGTGGTGACTGAGTTTTCCATCCAGTCATTGCACTATTAAATCAGATTATGTCCATGGCAGCAAGAATTCTACATTTCTCGTTAGGGCGATGGTGTGGTTTAGATTACTGAATCTTTTGATGAGGAGAATCTTCCTTGGAAATAACCTGATAAACTTTTCTAGATAATTATTTTTCACCTTTTATTCTAATGGCTATGTGTTGCCAAGATCTTCTATAGATCATGTAGGATGGCATGTTGGTATATGAGTATTAATCGAGGAATACTTATCATTCCATGTACTGGATGAATATGATACACAACTAGAGCTTCAGGGATTGGAAATTCAAGAAATATTTGTTCATGGAAATCTGAGGCAACATTATTCCTCTGTGAATTCCCACATATGAAAAGGTTATATAGAGAACCTTGGTGGTTGAAAGTCACTTGGATGAGTAGATACAGGTAGGGAATATCAGTAGTGGGAAATAATGGAAACGATGGATGGGCTATCGAGGTAGAGATATTGATAGGAACATAAGGATATGAAGGGTGAGGGATGAGGTAGAAGAGCTGGGAGAGAAACATGAGGTGGTGTACATTTCAACATGTTACCACCACCACCCCCAAGTGTTCCACGCAAGTCTCAGGGAGATAGAGGTAAGGGAGGGAAAAACTACACACAGTCAGGTTGTATGACCCAAGGGCCCCAAGAATGATATAAGGTACTTTTTTTTTTCTACTCTTAGATTTCGTATTGCTAGAAATAGGTTCTAATCATTCTTTCCTTGTCACAAATCATGTTTGTGACATAGTGATTCGGTTAAGCTCTTGACAAGACCCTTACATATGCAGATACCTATGGGGGGGGAGACTCGATCATCACAATAGCACTAATTTTTTGGTCTAACTCTTGAGGTAAGAGTTTCAGTTGGAAACTCTTTTTGACGGTGTCGAGTCCTTACAATGTCATTCTGGGTGTGGATTGTTTTCCTGCAGTACATGATCGGATGGACTATTTTAGGAAATGGGTGTGGTATAAACATAGATATGGAACACGATTTTCCTTTATCCATGAAAAACGAATCCCAGAAATCATGGAATAGACTCATGCATAGGTGGATGCAACCAATCACTCATGGTCCGATAAGCCATACCCTCAGAGCAGTACATGTTATGAGTTTTCAAATTCCCAACAATAGTGTAAGATTATGAGGACATCTTCCCTGAAGATTTTCTTGGATTAAATACTAGAAGGGAGAGAGATTTATACATTTAAATATACCCTGGGATAGAGAAAATATCAATCTGCATAATGGATGTCACTCATATATCTTCGTGAGTTGAGGGTACAGTTGGAGGACCATCAGCGGAAGGGCTTTGTGAGACCCAACATTTCACCCTGGGCAGCCCCAATTTTGTTATCCAAGAAGGTATATTGAAGCATGAGGTTATGTTCATAATTATGATGCCTGAATCATGTCACTATGAAGAAAAATTATCCATATTCATGAATTTATGATCTCTCATATTGGTTAAATAGAGAAAATTGGTTCTTGATGATAGAACTCAGATATGGAAATCACCAGCTTCATGTATTGGAAGAGGGTGTGCTTAAGACAGCATGTAGATGAAGATATTTCCTCTACGAGTACTTGGTGATTCCATTTGGGGTGAAAAATTCCCTAGAAGTGTTCATGTGATTCTCAAACAGGATCTTTCAGGCTTACAAATACTGATTCGTTGTGGGCTTAATTAATGACATCTCATGGTACTTAGTGTCTGAGTAGGAGCATGAGATACTATTGAGGATGGTTATGGACACACTCTAAGAGAAATATATTTATGGGAATCTATCGATGTGTTAGTTCTAGATTCATGAGTTCCACTTTCTAAGGAAACCCTTTTCAGAGGTTGGAGTTGCAATGTATTCGGGGAAGTTTGAGGTGGTACATTCATGGGAGCCTCCCATGACTGTGACCAAAGTGGGGAGTTTCCATGGTTTGGATGGGTAATATTAGAGGTTTGTTCCCAAATTTTCTAGGGTAGAATCACCCTTTAAGTCTTTGATATAGAAGGGTCAACCCTTCGTGGGGATAGAGAAGTGCCAGTAGTGATTTTTTGAGCTGAGGCAGAGTTTGACAAGAACTCCCATCTTGAGACCACCAAGGGAGGGATTCGGGAATGTAGTTTTCTTTGATGAATCAAGGAACAAGCTTGGTTGTGTCATGATTCAAGGGAATGGAGTGATTTCTTATGGTTATAACCAATTGAGACATCATGATTAGAACTACGTGACCCACGATCTTGATCTAGCAGCGGTTGTCTTCACGTTGATGATGTGGTGATACTACTTGATGGGTGAGAGATTAACCATCTACTATGAACACAAGAGTCTCAAGTATATCGCCTCTCAAAGTATCTTAACATGAGATATAGATTATGTTTAGAGTTCCTCTAGGACTATGAATTTGAATTTTTTTATACTCCTAGGAAGGGGAACATGGTGGCAGACGCTCTTAGCAAGAGATCCAGATGGCAGTTGTGGGAAAAAGAATCGAAGAAATTGTCCACACTAAATATATCTTTTGTTGATGGTGATGGATAAGATTTCCTTCATTCAATGGTTTTCACCCCTCCACACTATTGGTAGTCAGGGAGTCACAGCTAGGGGATATCGGCTATAAGACCCTACATGCTCTAATTTCCACAGGTCATGTAGAGACACGTATCTTGACGTACATGGACATTACATTACATTTGCGGAATACTTAGTACATAACAAAAACACACACACAAGGACCATAATAGTTTAGTGTCTTTGGAAACTCGGAATATAATCTTCTAATCATGGTGAAAGATCTTCAACATCTCCCATAAAGATCTTCTTTTTTTTTATACCTAAAACCTTTCGTTATATCCTGGGGAAAAGAAAACATAAAAGGGTGAGCTAAAATGCTCAGTAAGGGTAAACAAAAGAAATATCAATCACATCATATACATAAGCACATAACTTTTGGAAATCTTAACCTGCAAAAGAGATCATAATTTCATAACATGGGGTAAATCATGGCAGTGAAATGTAATCACAATAATCATAACATAAAACATGTAACTTTGTGGCATTCACACATAATCATAGAGAATCATTTCTTGTTAGTCAAGACTCATTGCCAAGACTATCTTAGTGGACAAAGTCCCTTTCTGAATCGAGTAACCCTCGTTTCAGTCCTGTTTCACTGAACCGGTATAACCTACCATTCCAGCCATGTCTATCTCATGAGATATAAAATCATTACCCAATGCATTGGAGGGAGATATAGGTCCCACCCATCTCATAATGATACCATTCTTATGTGTGCCACAAAATCATAAATCATACATCATTTCATAACCCATGTAATAAAATGGGATGCCATCATAATCCATAAACAATTGATATCATTTCATCATAACAAAACTGAAACCATTTAAATCATAGAGACATTTTACTTGAAACATACATATCAAATAACATCATCTTAGATGGAGAAATAGTTTTAAAAAAAACACTTGAAATGAATTCTTGAGGAAAATATCCTTTCTTCTTTAAAAACATTTTTCCTTTCTTAACATGTCATAAAACTTTAAACTAAAAGAAGTTGATTAAAAATAAACTTGAAAACTTGTAAAGTAAGATTCTTGGAAATAATGTTTTAAAAATCCATTCATGCCGTATACGTTAAAAAAAACATTCTTCGTACTTTTGTCGGAAAAGTCAAAAAGTACCTCGTACGAAAAAGCGACAAAAGATTCCTTTCATATTCTTTACTAAAACTCACCGAAGGGTAAAATTGGATATAAACTATTGTAGAAGGATGGAAATAATATTACATATTGAAGGAACATGGATGTGGATGATAAAATACAACCCAGTAATTACCAAAGTAAATACAATCTCGGATAAAAGTGAGATTGTGATATTTCCCTTACCTTAGGTCCGATTTGATTTGTACGTGTCCTAAGCTCCTGTATAATGGTTTAAATAATGTCATTGACTTTTTACAGAATCATATTCATTGTTATGATATCATATATGGTTCACTTATGACATTATATTACCCGTTCTTTTGTAAATTCCATGTTAAAGAAGCGTTTTGGGTAAAATCGTTTCTTTTATCGTAGGTGTTTTGACATGTTGTTCTTGACATTATTATTACTTATATCATGATTTACTTACTTCCAGAATATAAAATATGATTTATATATCATATATATTCAGTATATATATATATATATAATAGATAGATAAATGAAATGAAAAACACCGTTCATGGAGACGGTAGTCCGTACGTACGCATGAACGCTGTTTTCCTTTCCCTATTGTCTTGAATGGAAGTAAGTAGATGAAATACATATATATATATACAAAAATCCAGTATCTTTATAATGTCATATATTTCATTATTATTTCTTATATATACTTTATAATCATTCTTAAATGGTTAACACGGAGAATGAATCTCATCGCGTTGTGGAGACGGTATTCCGTACGTACGCACGAGCGATGATATCATTTCCATAAATATTGAATTGAATTGGAGTGGATTATAAAATATATCAGAATCAATATGATTTTTTAATAACTATGTATAGTTATTCTTTACACCATTATACCCATCCATGTAAGGTGGTGGTGGAAAATAGATTACACCACGGCGCGGAGACGGTATTCCGTACGTACGCACGCGCGGTGATTTCTTTTTCCGTAGGATAGATAGATGGTGAAATAGGGTTGTTTCATACTTATAATAACATATCAGTGTATGAGTGATACTGATGTTATTACTTCATAATGAAACAACCTAAGAAGAAGAAGTGGAAGAAGAAATAAAGATGAAAGAATTGGTAACGGTAATTACCTCTTCTTTGAAGCGCCTTTTGGAGACCTCCTCTTAGGGAACTAAAATTGGTCTTTGAGGAATACCAGAACCTCTAGGATGTTGATAGGGAAGTGGAGAAGATATTTTGGCAGGGGTTGGCCGAGCTTGAGTGCTCAAATTGGTGTGAGGAGGAGGGGGAGGAGGTGTCCTTTTATAAGGGAGGAGAGGGGCACCTTAGGAATATCTCAAAATATTATTTTATATTAAAGTCAAAATCGGTTTATAATGGTTCCAAAGGGTCTTATTTCGAAGCTAAAGTGGGGATGGGTCGAAATCCTATCAACCAATAGGATTTAGACAAGTTTAGGGTATTATTTTAACCTTATCAATTAGATTTAACTCTAAGTTAAATAATTTAACTTTTACCGTGTCTTTTTGTTTTCTTTCACTATATGGTTAATACACTTACTATAACATGCCAAAAGAACCCCAAATTGTTTATTATTAATACATATATCCTTATATAAGTCATTTGGCCGAACCTTAGATTTTTAGGAATAAAATAACAATTAATAATATAATATTTGATTTAAAAACTATTTTGTGTCAATTCTGACACTATTTGATATCTGATTTTTGTAAAAGTCATAACAGAATTATATGTTCGAACAAAGTTGATTAAATCAACATCAATATATCATAGTAACCTAGAAAATTAGTGGAATTCATAAAAAGTCTCAAATTACATTCATTTGAGAATTTATAACATCATTTAATGTAATATTTCCTTAAAAGGGTAATTACTGCATCATCGTTGTGTCATAAATAAATTAATTTATTTAAAGTCTAAAAATTATAAATAAAATATCATTATGTAGGAAATCCTTTTAGCTTTCTAATGAATATTTATAGTCGAATTTATCTTATGTATAACCCCATATTACAAATGTTTTAGTTATTAAACTTTGATTTTAACTATTTTAACTATTCATTAAATAATATAATATTAAATGTCATAATCTAATCCAAGTGGACCTAAATGGTCATATTATATTCATAAGGTTGTTTTTGGTCGAATTACACTTATCCAATAGAATTAGGACATGTGTTAGGGTAATAGTAATATCATATTTACCCTTAGTTACCCTATTTACTATTAACCATGGTAAAAAAAGTAAAAAGTTACTATTCACCAAAAATTATTTTCATCTCATTGAACCACATTTTACTTACTGACATCAACCGTGTCTCTCGGATTTTTGAAATTCCATCCACAGAAGCGGTAAAATTAAGATTTATGAAGAAATTAATTTTTTTAACTACCACTTAGTAGTTTCACTATTCATCAAAAATTGATGTTTTTCAGAACAATGCCAAAATTTCATCCTAAGCTATATTTCATATTCCGAATTCAAAAATGAAGTCTATTTTACCAAATTCATATCATAGAATTTTCATTAATTAATTTTATAATTAAATCCCGCTGTTAAAACAAATAGCGTGTTTTTAAGAAACAATATCTATCAAAAGATTGACATTTGATTATGTCTGGTTTAAATGTGAAATTACATCCAATGAACAACATTGTATTAAATTGTAAAAATATATTCTAAATATACTTTAAAACCACTCAAATTAATAATTTATCACTATTAATTATTTCGATTAAAAAAAAGTTGTTTTTAATTATAATTTAGTAATTTTCACTATTCATCAGAATATGAAAGTTATCCGAAAAGTACCAAAATTTCACCTTAGGCTAAATTCGATACTCCGAATCCAAAAATGAAGTTCATTTTGAAAAATAAGATTTACAGAGTTTTAAAAAGTGGTTATTACTATTCATAACGGCTAGTTTTAATAATATTTTAATAGCATATCGTTGTTTAGTGAAACTCGGTATTGCGTATTACACACGCTATCGAGGAAGGTCGTGATTGCGTGTAATGAAAGGCAAGTCAAGGATGCGTGTTGTGCAAGCTCCTTTTGGTGTAGCGTACAACACAACACTTTAATAAAATTAAAAAGAATATTTTTTTATAAAATCATGGGCTGTTACATTCTACCCCCCTTAAAATGAATTTCGCCCTCGAAATTCGTCGGGGTTATAAATGGTTTACTATTCAAAAGTTTCTTTAATAGAAACCCACATCGTAAAAAGGAATATCAAAACCAATCTTTAAAAATAAAAGTATGAAACGTAACGGTTACCCAAATAAACTAATCATTGGGTTTCCACATAGGTGAAAATATGGATATGGGAGAGAAATCTAACCATCATGTTCTGATGGAGAGTGGTAGAGAACATGGCTATGGAAAAGCCAGTAATCACAAATCCATAGATTTGTGATGATATAAGGTACCATCTGATTCATCAGGTATAAGATCATTAGGACAACATTTTTGGTTTTCAAGATCATTTCCCTAAAGTTGAAAATTTGAATTAGAATAAATACATTCTTTATTTTGGTACAATCTCACTGTTGTTCATGCCTTGAACAATTTCCACTTCATCTCTTAAATAAATGAAGTTGAATTTGTTATTCGTGAAGTGTTAGCAGATCATGTGATAGAATGACGGGTCATTCCATCTGTCTCAAACAAAAGGTTAGCAAAAATTATATACATAAGTCGATCTATAGTGAGATTAATCATATATGGTTCCTAAAATGAACTTATACATCACATATCATACTGCTTAATATAATAAAACTAGTTTTCTACTAAACAGGGACTTCCTGTAGGTCAGTGGTAGGCGATAAAGGCCAGTCGCACTTCGGTTGTGGGTTCGATTCCCACAGCCTTGTCCGAAGCGATGGGCTGTCGCCCGTCCTGCAGGTTGTCCTTTTTCCAAAACTATATAACATCCCATCAATAATATCGAAAAAACAAACAATACTAACTTATGTCCAACATAATCCATTCCAATCTTTTAGGCTTATCCATAATACTGCAGTCGACTCTCATAATATAGTGAAAATGATTACCAGAGATTTAACACCATCATCGATCCCCATATATCATAAGATATGTTTTGTTGGTCACATTCCAAACATTCAAAGTCCTTAATCGTGTATTCTCTTGAATACCTTAGTGAAAACATGAATGCAGTTAAAAGTTAACACTTTTCACATACCAAAATCCTCAAAATTCTATATACTCAAACTTAGTCCTTATATCAATCATGAGCTCATGAATACTGTTAAACATTTCATTTTCTCGTTTTCCCTTCATTATGCGCATAATATCTCAATCACTTTGAATACCACATTAGACCAATACATAAATATTCCAATATTCCAAGATACAACATTATTTTGGAATCCCATTACATAAACACTTAATCATTCCACCACATCGTTGTCATATTCAACATTGCCAATAGTGATCGCATGTGACTTCCCTTTGTCCTTTGCCTTAAGCGGTTGCTCATGTCGATCATCACTAACCCTTGGATTAGGGTATTTATTAGCATAATGCCCCATTTCCTTACACTTGAAGCATTGAAGTGTTGGTTGTACGTTCTCTGCAGTGTTTGCTTTATTCACTTCATTAGAATCCCATTTTCCATTACTTCGACACTCAGCTGCTCGATGACCTTATTTTCCACACTTAAAACATTTTCTAGTCCCTTTAAGACAATCTCCACCATGCTTCTTTCCACACTTTGTGCATAAGGAAACATTCATCTTCTTTTCACCATTATTCTGAGATTTCTCCTTGAACTCCATCTTTCGTTTCTTGTCAAAACCATGAGATGGATATGTAACACCAAATTCCATTTCTACCTTGATAGCACAACGCACAATTTCTTCATAGCTAATGAAGTCTCTTATAGCTAATGCCCTTCGAAGACTTGGTTTTAAGCCACTGAAAAATCGATCAACATTACTTTCAGGTTGGATGATAATGCCAGATGCATACCTTGCAAGTCTTGTAAAATTCGCTTCGTATATACCAACAGATTCATCATCCTTTTTCTTTAGTTCAAGAAACTCCTTCTCCATCTTCGTTCGAAGAATACGAGGGAAGTACTTACTGAAAAACAAGTTCTTGAACTCGTCCCATTCCATGGAATCAATTTCATCTCTTTGCCTCGTATTCTTGATAAGATTCCACCATTGATCAGCTTCACCTTCCAAACGATATACTGCTAAGATGACTTTATCATGTTCAGAACATTGAAGAACTGAAAATATCTTTTCAGTAGTACTAATCCATTGTTCAGCAACTAAAGGATCAGTAGACCCACTGAAAGAAGGCGGACACTGCCTCATGAAGGATTCAACAGAATGTTGCTCCTTCCTTTGCTCGTTTGGAAGTCCTGCATGATTCATAGCTTGAGAAAGTTGTGTGATCATGGCTACAAGATTTTGCATTCCAGCTCCCATATCGTTTGGTTGCTCAGGGGGACAATCATTGCATTGTCCATTGCATTGATCAACACGGTTCCTTCGGGTTCCAGCCATCGTCTAAAACCCCAAAAGAATAGTGTGAGAGGCAAAAATCATACTAGGGAAAACAACATAATAAAGGGGTAGTACCCTCAATATCTAACATCTTAGGTTAAATTCTATGATCGTTAGAGCAATTCTAGGACTATAACCTATACGTATACTTAACCTTAGAGACATCCCTAGACATACCTTAGAAATATCTCTAGGGATCTCACTAAAGTTCTCGCATCCTAGTTTCCAAAGGTTTACTAAACCTTTCCTCTGATACCAACTGTAGAGGCCCGAATCCTGGCGTACATTGACCTTACATTACTTTTGCGGAATACTTAGTACATAACAAAAACACACACACAAGGACCGTAATAGTTTAGTGTCTTTGGAAACTCGGAATATAATCTTCTAATCGTGGTGAAAGATCTTCAACATCTCCCATAAAGATCTTCTTTTTTTTATACCTAAAACCTTTCTTTATATCCTGGGGAAAAGAAAACATAAAAGGGTGAGCTCAAATGCTCAGTAAGGGTAAACAAAAGAAATATCAATCACATCATATACATAAGCACATAACTTTTGGAAATCTTAACCTGCAAAAGAGATCATAATTTCATAACATGGGGTAAATCATGGCAGTGAAATGTAATCACAATAATCATAACATAAAACATGAATCTTTGTGGAATTCACACATAATCATAGAGAATCATTTCTTGTTAGTCAAGACTCATTGCCAAGACTATCTTAGTGGACAAAGTCCCTTTCTGAATCGAGTAACCCTCGTTTCAGTCCTGTTTCACTGAACCGGTATAACCTACCATTCCAGCCATGTCTATCTCATGAGATATAAAATCATTACCCAATGCATTGGAGGGAGATATAGGTCCCACCCATCTCATAATGATACCATTCTTATGTGTGCCACAAAATCATAAATCATACATCATTTCATAACCCATGTAATAAAATGGGATGCCATCATAATCCATAAACAATTGATATCATTTCATCATAAGAAAACTGAAACCATTTAAATCATAGAGACATTTTACTAGAAACATACATATCAAATAACGTCATCTTAGATGGAAAAATAGTTTAAAAAAAAACACTTGAAATGAATTCTTGAGGAAAATATCCTTTCTTCTTTAAAAACATTTTTCCTTTCTTAACATGTCATAAAACTTTAAACTAAAAGAAGTTGATTAAAAATAAACTTGAAAACTTGTAAAGTAAGATTCTTGGAAATAATGTTTTAAAAATCCATTCATGCCGTATACGTTAAAAAAAACATTCTTCGTACTTTTGTCAGAAAAGTCAAAAAGTACCTCGTACGAAAAAGCGACAAAAGATTCCTTTAATATTCTTTACTAAAACTCACTGAAGGGTAAAATTGGATATAAACTATTGTAGAAGGATGGAAATAATATTACATATTGAAGGAACATGGATGTGGATGATAAAATACACCCCAGTAATTACCAAAGTAAATACAATCTCGGATAAAAGTGAGATTGTGATATTTCCCTTACCTTAGGTCCAATTTGCTTTGTACGTGTCCGAAGCTCCTGTATAATGGTTTAAATAATGTCATTGACTTATTACAGAATCATATTCATTGTTATGATATCATATATGGTTCACTTATGACATTATATTACCCGTTCTTTTGTAAATTCCATGTTAAAGAAGCGTTTTGGGTAAAATCGTTTCATTTATTATAGGTGTTTTGACTTGTTGTTCTTGACATTATTATTACTTATATCATGATTTACTTACTTACAGAATATAAAATATGATTTATATATCATATATATTCAGTATATATATATATATATAATAGATAGATAAATGAAATGAAAAACACCATTCATGGAGACGGTAGTCCGTACGTACGCATGAACGCTGTTTTCCTTTCCCTATTGTCTTGAATGGAAGTAAGTAGATGACATACATATATATATATATACATAAATCCAGTAGCTTTATAATGTCATATATTTCATTATTATTTCTTATATATACTTTATAATCATTCTTAAATGGTTAACATGGAGAATGAATCTCATCGCGTCGTGGAGACGGTATTCCGTACGTACGCACGAGCGATGATATCATTTCCATAAATATTGAATTGAATTGGAGTGGATTATACAATATATCAGAATCAATATGATGTTTTAATAACTATTTATAGTTATTCTTTACACCATTATACCCATCCATGTAAGGTGGTGGTGGAAAATAGATTACACCACAGCGTGGAGACGGTATTCCGTACGTACGCACGCGCGGTGATTTCTTTTCCGTAGGATAGATAGATGGTGAAATAGGGTTGTTTCATACTTATAATAACATATCAGTATATGAGTGATACTGATGTTATTACTTCATAATGAAACAACCTAAGAAGAAGAAGTGGAAGAAGAAATAAAGATGAAAGAATTGGTAACGGTAATTACCTCTTCTTTGAAGCGCCTTTTGGAGACCTCCTCTTAGGGAACTAAAATTGGTCTTTGAGGAAGACCAGAACCTCTAGGATGTTGCTAGGGAAGTTTAGAAGAGATTTTGGCAGGGTTTGGACGAGCTTGAGTGCTCAAATTGGTGTGAGGAGGAGGGGGAGGAGGTGTCCTTTTATAAGGGAGGAGAGGGGCACCTTAGGAATATCTCAAAATATTATTTTATATTAAAGTCAAAATCGGTTTATAATGGTTCCAAAGGGTCTTATTTAGAAGCTAAAGTGGGGATGGGTCTAAATCCTATCAACCAATAGGATTTATACAAGTTTAGGGTATTATGTTAACCTTATCAATTAGATTTAACTCTAAGTTAAATAATTTAACTTTTACCGTGTCTTTTTGTTTTCTTTCACTATATGGTTAATACACTTACTATAACATGCCAAAAGAACCCCAAATTGTTTATTATTAATACATATATCCTTATCTAAGTCATTTGGCCTATCCTTAGATTTTTAGGAATAAAAGAACAATTAATAATATAATATTTGATTTAAAAACTATTTTGTGTCAATTTTGACACTATTTGATATATGATTTTTGTGAAAGTCATAACAGAATTATATGTTCGAACCAAGTTTATTAAATCAACATAAATATATCATAGTAACCTAGAAAATTAGTGGAATTCATAAAAAGTCTCAAATTACATTCATTTGAGAATTTATAACATCAATTAATGTAATATTTCCTTAAAAGAGTAATTACTGCATCATCGTTGTGTCATAAATAAATTAATTTATTTAAAGTCTAAAAATTATAAATAAACTATCATTATGTAGGAAATCTTTTTTGCTTTCTAATAAATATTTATAGTCGAATTTATCTTATGTATAACCCCATATTACAAATGTTTTAGTTATTAAACTTTGATTTTAACTATTTTAACTACTCATTAAATAATATAATATTAAATGTCATAATCTAATCCAAGTGGACCTAAATGGTCATATTATATTCATAAGGTTGTTTTTGGTCGAATTAAACTTATCCAATAGAATTAGGACATGTGTTAGGGTAATAGTAATATCATATTTACCCTTAGTTACCCTATTTACTATTAACCGTGGTAAAAAAAAGTAAAAAGTTACTATTCACCAAAAATTATTTTCATCTCATTAAACCACATTTTACTTACTGACATCAACCGTGTCTCTTGGATTTTTGAAATTCCATCCACAGAAGCGGTAAAATTAAGTTTTATGAAGAAATTAATTTTTTTAACTACCACTTAGTAGTTTCACTATTCATCAAAAATTGATGTTTTTCAGAACAATGCCAAAATTTCATCCTAAGCTATATTTCATATTCCGAATTCAAAAATGAAGTCTATTTTACCAAATTCATATCATAGAATTTGCATTAATTAATTTTATAATTAAATCCCGCTGTTAAAACAAATAGCGTGTTTTTAAGAAACAATATCTATCAAAAGATTGACACTTGATTATGTCTGGTTTAAATGTGAAATTACATCCAATGACCAACATTGTATTAAATTGTAAAAATATATTCTAAATATACTTTAAAACCACTCAAATTAATAATTTATCACTATTAATTATTTCAATTAAAAAAAGTTGTTTTTAATTATAATTTAGTAATTTTCACTGTTCATCAGAATATGAAAGTTATCCGAAAAGTACCAAAATTTCACCTTAGGCTAAATTCGATACTCCGAATCCAAAAATAAAGTTCATTTTGAAAAATAAGATTTACAGAGTTTTAAAAAGTGGTTATTACTATTCATAACGGCTAGTTTTAATAATATTTTAATAGCATATCGTTGTTTAGTGAAACTCGGTATTGCGTATTACACACGCTATCGAGGAAGGTCGTGATTGTGTGTAATGCAAGGCAATTCAAGGATGCGTTTTGTGCAAGCTCCTTTTGGTGTAGCGTACAACACAAGACTTTAATAAAATTAAAAAGAATATTTTTTTATAAAATCTTGGGCTGTTACAGGTCATGCCCCTGAAGGATATTAAAATGGTGGGAAACATGTCATACTTTCAGGGGATGCAAAATAGTCCCAATAATGTTTAGGAAGGATGTTATGAGTATGTTACATGCTTTCCCCTTGGTTAGTACATTATCCTTGGGATAAATAGGGCTCGTTCCATGGAAAGGCTGAATGCATTGTTGTACGGTCGAGAGCCTGGTTTATATGTCTGTTTACAACATCTTGTGATGTGACGTAATCCTGGGATAGAAAATTATATAGGGATGTTGTGATATGTGGGGTAGGGAGGCCCATTTTTTGGGGCATCAGTGGACACTTAGAGTGGTGAGATTCATTGGGATATACATGTGGGTGTCGGGGAGGACACTGAGGATAATGGAATAGTTTAAAGTTAAGCTTACCTATTGATATGAAATATGGGTTCTTGTTTGAATCAGTTTTTTTGTGTGTCAACTCATCATTTTGATCCCTCTATTCTTGGAATAGGTTTCTATTTTCTTCTTTGGAGTGCTAGGATGGAAGTTGGAATGGATATTGATGGACTTCGTGATGGGTTTTACACAAACTTTTAGGGGAAAACAATAACATCAGGGTGGTTGTTTTTAGACTCACCTAGGAATCCCACATGAATGCTTTTCAGGGGTAGATTTCAATTGAGATATTGATATTCCTCTACCATCCAGAGATAGTTCGACTCCATGTAATTCCATTGATGATAGTTTTATATCACAACACTCATTTTTCATCCTAGTTGTGGAGATCAAGGATCCAAAGGGAAGAATCCTTCATAGATGACCTATTCCATAAGTACATGCCATGTGGAAGCATAAGACTCTCTAATAGAGAAATAGGGAGTGGGAGGTTCAGGATTGTGCTCAGTTCCCTCATCGGTTTAAGTAACCATTGGTTTGGACTTCGGGGATGTAAATCCTTACTTAGGGGAGACTTTAATGACTTAGATTCTCCCAAATTTATATTTTTAAAATTTATGGGAAAATTTTAAGACAAGGCACTGAGACGACGTGTAATTCCAAGGCCCAATGTGCCCGGTATGGTTTCGTGAAAAAATGTTAATTTTTTTAATATCAAACAAACATGAATTTTCAGAAAAATTTATATAAATAATAAATGAGTGTTTGTATCAGAAATTCAAGGGCACTATTGAGGTCAGAGTAGTGGATTTACCCTATGTGCGAACCAAGTTTAGTAGGCATAGATCATCTATAGAAAAGCCTAAAAATGAAGTAACTAAAAATAAAATAATCAAAAAAATAATTTTATTTTTCAAATACTTATAACTTATGAATGGTGACTAAGATTAAAAATCAGAGACAATTGTTGAGTTCCTAATGGGGTGTTTTCCTTAGGCAGGGCCTAATCTCAACCGGCACAGGGCATGGGTGAAAGATAGGTTTTGGATGTGAACGTCTGTAAAATATTTAATAAAAAAATTATTTGGATGTTACGTGTTGACATATTTGAGTTTTTTATTTTTAATATTTCTAATTAGAAATCCAAGGTTTCTTTCATAACCCTAGAGTTTCCCTGAGGCAAGGAGGAGGAAGCTCTCTCACTGGTGATGATGGTTTGGATATCGGATATCATATTAAAAAATGGTGAATCGATGAACTACTTGATGAAACAACTTCAAACTGTGTTTTCAAGTGATCCAACCTCGAGGTAGGGGTTTTATTTTGAATTATTTCCCAGTTTTTGTTTTCAATGATGAACACCGACTAGCACGTGAACAAGTTGATCAGTGGGTTGAACGTTCTTGAGGGATAGTTATACTGTAATATTTAAAGAGATTAATCTTTAATGGAAATCGTTGTTTTTTCCCGCTTTTTTAATAGAAAAAATGAAGGCGGAAATGAACAAGGAAGACATTCATTCTTCGGGTTTTCTTGGTGTTTTCTCCTACCTCATTGTTTTGTTCTTCGCCAATGGACCTATGTGGTCGTGTTGGGCTTTGCTGGGAGGTTCCGAATGTGGTCAGACCCCCGAAGCAATGACAATATGATTTAGAACTTTCATCAGTGAAGATGGTGTCCTTTGGATCCCAAGGGTATCCTTGTTTCGTAAAATCGGGCACTCGAGGAGATGAGGTTGTTCGTGGAGAAGAGCCTGTTGGTAGCGGCATGAGGCTCGCTGGCAAGGCGGTGGTGGTGGGCATGGTCCAGCTGGACCACACCAGTAGATGGGACATGCGGCCACTGATAGGGCCATCAGTGGGAGGCCACATAATGCGGCTGAAATCTATAGTCTAGTGGGACCTCTGCGGGGTGGGTCATGAAGCGGTCGACCACGTATAATGCGGAAGATGGCTATGTTGACCAGGTGGGGACAGGGTAGCAGTAACATCCGGGTGGACCGAACCAGCTCACTTAATCCATTCAGGATGGATCATGCAGTTCAGGCCAAGTCGGGCCCGATCAGTGGGCCCCAGGTTGGGTTACACTAGACCCGAACCCAACCGTCTAGTTTTCCAAAAAAAGGCTCGTAACGTTCAAACCGCATGTCTGTTTGACATGGTGTTTGTGGTTTTGGGACCCTCTAAACGAGCCAGTGCTTTTGAGATACTCTACAGGGGTTTTAGTGGAGAATTGAATATAACCTTTTTGGCTCTAGGAGTAGGTAATCCTAGAACAAGTGTTCTAAAGGAGGAACATTACAAAAAAACAGCACATTTGAATGGGTTATTTAGAGGTGGTTACACACAACCCCCTCTAAATTCAGTTTCTGCAACATTAGAGGGGGTTCTTCACAATCCCCTCAAATCATTGAATTTATAGGGGGTTATGAACCCCCTCTAAATTGATTTTCTATAAAAAAATTAGAGGGGGATTATGTACAACCCTCGTTAATCATTGAATTTAGAGGGGGTTATGGACCCCCACTAATTGAACTCCCCCTAAATTTTTTAAAATTGTTTTTAAATATCCAGTTGGATTTTAGAGGGCGTTCAAACCCCTCTCTTATATCTTAAATTAGAGGGGGTTGAAAACCCCTTCTAATGTCTTAAATTAGAGGGGGTTGAAACCCCCCTTTAATGTCATTAAATTAGAGGGGGTTGAAAACCCCCTCTACTATCTTAAATTAGAGGGGGTTCAAACCCCCTTCTAATGTCTTTAAATTAGAAGGGGTTCAAAACCCCCTGTAATTTAATAGATTACATGGGGTTGTGATCCCCCATTATTTTTTAAAAAAGCAACTTCCATAATATATATATATATACATATATACATATATATATACATATCTATATATACATATAAATATAAACACACACATATATATAATTAAAACCCAACATAAAAATGTATGTAAATACATTATATAAACATATTATATAAAATATTTATATGATTGTATTTAATGATATTTATATTTATACATAAATATGTATAATATTATGTACATTAATATTTATTTATTTTTATAAATTGTATTTCATATAATATTAAGTATAAATGTGTATATATTATATTTCATATAACATTAATTATATATAATACACATACTAATTATATATAATATAAAATTGTATTTCATATAACATTTTATAAATATATGTATAAATCGTATTTCATAAAATATCAATTATATATTATACAAATATTTTTATAAATTTTATTTCATATAATAATTATTATATATAATATTATATATAATATTATACTCTTTATACAAATAAATATATATTAATGTAAATAATAATAAATATATGTATTGAAATACATTGTATAAATATATTTTAAAAGACCTTATATAAATATATTAAGTAAATAATTATATATATATATATATATATTATTTAAACAAACATGTATAAAATATATAATTATATATTTAAGTATATATATAATATACATAAATATATAATATAAATGTATTTAGTATATTATATTTATGATATAAATCATAAAATAAATGTATAGTATTTATAAAACCAATATATAATTTTTATAATTTAAAAAACAGGTATAATAACAATAATAATAATTAATAATAATATTATTGTTATGATACACACACATTGACACATATATATAAGTATACAAAAATAATTAAATTAATATATTTTATAATTATATTATATCTATAAATATTAAAAAATACATAAACAAACATAGAGAAGTATAAATGTATTTATAAATATATATTTATATATGTAAATATAATTATTTATATATATTATATGATGAAATATATATATAATATATAAATATTTATTTAAGTATATAAATAATTCATATAAATATATTTATAAATATATAAACATACATATAGTTTATATAAATTTATAGATGGGTTATTATTTAAATGTATTAATATATATTATCTGAATAATATTTTTCTAAATAGAAAATCATATATATATATATATAAACGTTTATCATTATATTCAAAAACGCAAAGCGGGATAGTGGTATCGATTAGCTATTACGAGGCTGAGCTTCTTGCCGGTCGTGGTTCGAACTCCGCCACCAGCTAATTTTTTGTACGAAAGGGAGGTGTGGGAAACGGTGAACTTGAGGGGGTCGTCGAGAACATGAGGGGGCAGTGCGGGGAACTGAAGGGGGAGACTCAGTACGCGGAGGTGATGGAGGGGTCGTGACGAGGCCATGTAGGGCAGTGTGCCTGGGTGATGCCATGCGGGGGGGCAAGGACAAGGCCATGCACAGGGCACGGGACGCGGCATAGGGCACGGGATGAGGCACAGGGCACAGGATGCGGCATAGGGCAGCCATGCGGGATGCGACATAGTGGCCATTCAGGACACTGGACAGAGTCCATGCGGGGCGTGGGACATGGGACAGAGCAGAGGTTGTGCGCGGTGCGAGGCGTGGGATACGGGAAAGAGGAGAGGCCATGTGAGGTGCGGGGCGCGGGACACAGGACATAGGCCATGCTGAGTGTGGGACAGAGGCCATGTGGTATGCGGTGGGGGTGCCTGGACAGTGCAACGCCATGCCTTGGTATAGGGGGAGGGGATGATGCTCTAGGGTAATGAAAAAAAGAAAAAAAATAAACATTAGGGTTGATTTTCACAACCGCCCCTAATGTAAAGCCCTATTAGGGGTGGTTTAAAACCGCCTCTAATGCACTCTACTAGAGGTGGTTTGGACTATAACCACCCCTACTGTATGCATTTTTGGTGAATTTAAATCAACATTAGAGGGGATTTAAACCCCCTCTAATGTTTCTGCTGCTAAAGTGTTCATGATTTTACCAACGGTTCCTCAAAACTGCCCCAAATGAAAGTAGGTGGCCACATTAGCGGTGGTTCCTCACAACCGCCACTAATGTCTTTAGAAGGGGTCATAACCCCTTCTAATGTCAAAAATAACCCATTTTAATGTAGTCATTTTTTTCTAGTGGAATGCTATTATTGTCTGTGACCTTTGGAGTATGTATCGTGTTCCCATACATAGTGTGTCTCCTTCACCAACACAGAGTGTGTCTCTTACGCCCACATGGAGTGTGTATACTATGCTTTCATGGAGTGTGTCTCCTACGGAGTGTGTTTCTGCGCCTAGGAAAAGACTGTCACGTACAATTACTTGGAGTGTGTCTCCATGAATTTTAATATTCATGGTACATCTTATTATATGAATTTCATTTACATATACTAGTGTGAGATAACTCTAATGAATCACTTGACCATACTTCATAGAGGATACAATTCAAGTACCACTTTGTTTGTCTACTTTTTTATTTCATTGTGGTATACCATTGTGTTTTGGGGTCCTTACTGAGAATTGTTTTACTCACCCATGCGTGGGATTTTCCCACGCATGTCATTTATTTTGTAGAAGACCAATATATTTGACGCGATCATTTTTTGTCCAGACATAGGAGGCACTTAGAGGGAGGACCGATGGACGAGGTGAAATTCCGCAACATCATACAACTATTGTACCTACCATTCATGATGTATTTTCACCAGATGGATTCCACGAGCTTGTAATTTTCTTTTTTTGGGCTTGTATACTAGCCACATTTACTTTATGTTTGTACTATTCTCCCTATTTGGGTTTTCATAGTAGTATATAGGCATGTCTTCTCATTTCATTGAGTTTCAACAATTTCTATTAGAGGTGGGTGTGTGTGTACATGTACTCGGTAAAATTCCTCCTACTTGTTGGATATGCCTACTCGGAAATAGTTAGTAGCCCCTGGACTTTGGGAGGCAGGCTTGGGGTAGTCACGACATGTTCCCTAGGGGAAGGTTCTTGATAAACTCCTTGGGTTCTCTTTATTCTATGCTATGTGAATCGATTCTTGGGATGGCTCAGGGTTATGTGTGTTGGTGTTTATTTATTATATATATATATATACTTGTGATTTGATGCTCAACTAGAATCCATTATCTCACCCCCATTTTACATGATACATGGGAACCAGGAATAGTGATAGAATTTTCTAGGAATGATTACTACACTATTAGTTGACTTAATGACCGGTAGACCATAGTAGGTGGATATGTATTTGGGTTTATTGCTATGTGATTTTCCATTAGTCTGTCCTTAATTAGGGTGACTGAGTGTATTGAACATTTTATTTCATCATGTGTGTCATGTTACCAATGACGTGGTCTCATGTATATGTATCTTTTGGATTATTCTTGATCTCATTAGTTTACCAATGTCTGTTTTCTTTAGTTTTATATAGTGATGTTGAAATACATGTATGATTATTTCTATTTTTCATGTAGTGTGATTACTTTGGTACCGTCTTGTGTCATGTTATTTATTGTAAAGTGGTGTGTTTATTTTAATAAGGCATTTGGAAAAAATGTTTTCAAGAAACATGTTTTATCATCTTTTGTGCAGATTGAAAATATAGAAACCCCTTTCCACTTAAAAATTCTAATATCTCACTATTGGTAAGATGTTGGTTATAAAAATAAAAAAGTAAATGGGATGTAGTTGTTTTTAAGTAAAATATGTAGAAACAATACTTTTATATATTATAGTTCAATCTTGAGATAGATGTTTCTTTTATTTTAATGGAATTGAATTAGGTAATAGAATATCAGGCTTGCCTATTGATTTTTAATACTCACGTCTATAGTTTCATTCCTATTTTTGTTTTTGTGTAGGTTTAAACTCGGGATACTTTTCCTTGGGTGATAGTTAATCATTGGGTTGGAGAGTGACCCGAAGGGTCACATGGAGTTACTAGTTGTTCAGTTTTTATAGTATGGATATGTAGTTCATTTTTATTTTTAGTTTTCGAATTTAAATGATATTCCATTCAGTTTCATTTTTATTTTGAAATGTATGAACAACTTTATTTGATTTAATTTCTATTTGATATTGGGTGGAACCATTCCCTTATCACTCTAATGATTTCCTTGGAGATTTTTTCCATCCTAGGAGGATTATGAACACCTATCTATCCTTACAATGGATCGACTCAGGTGACTGATTCATGGTCGAGCCGGGTTGGTTCATGACATAATAACCATCCAATCACTGACCCATGGAACAAGTCATGACATCATGATAATTGAATTATTTTATGAATTTTTTTTGTAATATGAAGACATAGGATGTGCATTTTGTTCTTTAGAGTGCAGTAGGTCTATACGGGGTGTATTGGCTTATGAGGTGAGTGGGTGAAGTGTGAATCAAATAGACAAACCTAATAATTATAATTGGGTAGTAGGGTAGACATGATGATTTATAAAATATTCAAAACATATTTTTTCTGATGAGGAACTACCTCATCATAAGTAATTTCCTTCTATCATTATAATATATTTTTAGAAAAAGTACATATTTAATAAATCTTCTTGAAATTCATCTGCATAATCTTTGTTTTTCTAATAGAAACGTCATTGTAAAGGGATGATAGACACACACACACACAAACTTATATATATATATATATTTGAGTACTAAGATAATAAGGGGAGATTAGTGCATGGGATGATTAAGGGGGGTTCTAATGAAGCCATCCAGGACATGAGAATGGTTAATATTATCATCCCATCATTGGATTGACATTATTGGGATACCTGAAGACCATAGATATAAATATATATACTCATTTATGTACTAATATAATCATCTGGGGATTTTTGGATTGTATGTTAATAAGGAAGATTATGAAATGTTAAAACATGATAGATCAATTCATATCCACTATTTTAATTTTCATTTAATGATCATATCATTCATACATATATATTTTGTAAACACATACACACAACCACACACACACAGATATATATAAGGTCAAGGAAGAAGTACCTCAATGATGTGTGAAACTCATGAAAATACATTATGGTCTTATTTTTTTCACTGTTTTAGGTAATATATATAAATAAATATTTAAAACTTATTATCAAGTAATAATAATCAAAATTCAATTTTTAGGCAAATAAAAATATGATACCTATTAGCTGGGTGCAGGAACTACCCCGGGCATGGTGGGAAAGAAAATGACATGGATAATTCCACTACTATTTTGGAGACAACTGCATGGACTGTTATATTTAATTCAGAATTTGAAATATAATATTTATATATATATATATAGGTTATAAAATAAATAAATTGTAGTTCAACGAATTATTCTCTTCACAAAAAAAATCACATTCATTTGAGTTGAAATTGTAGATTAAAGAGGATAAGTAATATAGTTTTTCTTAGTAATTATCTTTGTGAAATACATGTTATAATGAGGAGAGTTTGAATGGTTCAATGAGGATTATATACATAATTTTTTTCATGGATAATAATTATAGTTCCAAATACTTTTATGAAATTTCATGTTTTAATTTTATGTATTTTAAAATTTTCTCTAAGATGTTTTATTCTAATGATTCCTCTAAAACTCTCTCTATGTTTTTTAAATTCCATGAATTTTCCTCCTTTTTAGTTTCAATGTTATTATTCCTTTCATTGAATGATTTATTTTTAAATAGCTCAACCAAATATATAATTTAATGTAATTTTTCATTGAGATATGATAATATTAATGGATAAAAAATTTTAATGGATTTCATTATGGTTAAAATTATTTTACAACCATTGTTAAATTTACATTGATCAACGTTCTAAGTAAATTTTGAAATGAATTACTAATCCATAATTTTTTAAATAAAATTTTCATAAATTTTTGTGTATATATATACACTTAAAATAATTTAGATAATTTTTTATGTAAATATATTAATGGTAAACATTTAAAAAATAATTTGAGTTTTAATCGAAGAATCCACTAAAGAAAATAATAAAAAAAAATATTTTATTTAAATATGTTAATTACAAAAAATAATGGAATGGTGAGTGAAACTAATTCTAAAATGATTTTTTCCACCATGTGATCGGTAAGTCCTATAGATAATTCAATGTCTCTAGTCTCCTTATGGTTATATATTCAGACCATGAATGTGTTTTATTTTAAAAAATGCCATAAATCATTAAAAAATAAATATTTTAAAGTATTTAAAAAGTAAAAAAATATATATTTATGGATGAATTTTATCATTCAATGAAAAATTAATGGATTTTTTTTATTAATATAGAGCTTATTTATTTTTAAAGGTTTCTAATCAATGTTGGTGAATGGTAATTTTTTAATGACCATATTGGAATTTAAAGTGATAATTAAATTTCATTTCATTATCAAATTAATTATTAAAATTAAAATATTTGTTTTGATGTTTTTTTTCAAATAAGTTGTCTAGTAAATTTAAGAAAATTGAATGTGTTGATTTAAAAATATTTACCAAGCATTTTTTTCAACACATTTCTAGAAATTGTTTTATCCGGAATGTTCAATGAGTATAAGTTGTTTTAGAGCCAGTTTTTTATTATGTGTTTTGTTTGAGTGGAACTAAATTTGATATATAAGTGTTTAGATTCATAAAAAAAATTATATTTTGGAGAGATGGATTGAGTTTTAATTTTCCTAATCATCCAAATATTTATAACAAAATCGTTATCAAGAATATAAAATTTTATATTTTCAGGGATATTATATATTTTATTTTGAAAATAATGTATAGATGTTTTTAATAATATATTTGAGTGAATATATGGGCTCTCATATTTTATATCTGAGGAAACATTTAGATTAATTGGGAGATTAGAATTTTTATTGAATAGGTTTTATTTAATTTGTAAGAAAATATTTTTTAGTATGGTTGAATCATATTGAATTTTTATCTTTGAATTTATATTTATTAGATATAATTTAGTTGAAAATGATTTTATAAAGTCCATGTGATCTATGGAAAACTCCATAGACCATTTAGGTTTTTAGTGTCTATTATTGAGGTATTAGTCAAGTGTTTTTCTAGATGGAAATAATATATTTTGTAATTTCATATAACATTCCAATGCTAATTATAATATTAATATTAATATTAATATTAATAAATATAATTATTCATATTATTTTTTTGTTAAACCATAAATAAATGGAACTAGAATTAGTTTTAATATATTGGGATTAATTTTGAATTTATGATTTAAAAAAGATAATAAAAAGTTTGATGGTGTAATTTACTTAAGGAGGAGACAATATAACACCATAATATGTTGTATTTTTCTTCCTTTAGATGAGTAATTATTTAAATTGATACTGTTGCTTCCCCCCAATCAAAACAAAAAATACTTTTTCTATGAATTTCTAAATATATTATAGAATATAACATAATATATTAGTGGAATAAAAATTATGGGAATTGTTTATAGAAATTCCATAATAGTTTATAAAATCTAGAAATCAAAATTATAATGAATAAAATGAATGATTATGTAGTACTATTAATCAAAAAATAAAATTCGTTCAATTATAAATTAAATAATAAAAGAATATTGAAATAAAATAAATATTTAATATATTGAAGAAAGAATATAGATATATATATCTATTAATTCTATGGGATAATAAATAATAAGGAACATAAAAAATTAAGGTTTATTCATACTTAATCATTATCATCCATGAAAATTTATTCTCAAAAGAAGACCACAAAGAGAATGCAAGTAAAAAAATTAAGGAGTCATTGCCTGATGTTAAACAAGAAAGTATGAGAAAATATTACATAAATTGAAAAAAAAAGGAAAATATGACCACTAAAAAAGTGGATGTTCTATTAGTAGTCACAGGTAGATTTGTAATACATTGGGTGGAAAATCATACCTAATCCTTTTTGGGTAAAACTAAAATAGCTGGAAGAATCCAAAAAAGAAAACATCACATTATGTACGTCATGTCATAGTTTATTATCAATAATGGAATTATATTTAAAATTAAACATTATAATAAAAAATATAAGAAATATATTAATTATTAATATAGTAATAACTATAATATTGTAAATTAAAATAAAAAATGAGAGAGATATATATTTTTTATGGAAATTTAATATTTATTAGCAAACTTAAAGCATAATGTAATCTCATTAATAAATAACAATTAATATATTATGATATAAATATTATAAATACATTTGGAAATAAACTCCTAACTACTTGGAGATATCAGACTAGAAAAGATAATATCCAGCCAATCATTATCACATGGGTTAGGAAATGACAACTTCGGAAGTCAGGTGGGTCTGGAACAGTGGTAGAAATAATCCCACATAGCACATGAGTGGATTTATCCTGGGTGATAAAGGGTTAATGTTAGGTTTTTAAATGTGTGAGGTGACTTGATGACGTGTGAAATCCAAATCAGAATCATACACATATATCTGGTCAGTAAGATGAAAGAGTTGATTTTGTATATGTGGTGATGCAATTTTATTTTTTGATGTGGGATTATCTAATAATAAGTACTATCATATGTCATTAGAATATTCATTTAGAACAATGTCCAGAAATCCATTTTTAATCGATGATACATGAAATTACACAAACTCATCCTCCTTCTTCCACTCATTCGAGTTTCAAACATTAATGACATATATATATATATATATATATAATGTAATTGATATAATCCAGGATGAATAAGGGATTGAATGATAAAGTGGGGTCGGTTGAAACCTTCTAGGCCACAATAATGGTTTAAAATATCATCCACATCTTCATCATAACATTATTGGGTTATCAATGGGCCATATATATATGTATATATATTCAAATATATATATATATAAGTATACTTATGCAATTTGTAGGGGAGTTCAGGATATTGGAAAGATTCTGATGATGTTGTAATGTAAAAATATCTAATTATATATCTATAAAACATATACTTATATATATATTCTTATATAAAAACTATCACAGAAGTAGAACTGTCGACTAATTGTGAAAAATTTGAAACAAAATTCATTCTTATTTCATGATATTATTAATTGTTTTTTTGGTAATTTATAAAAATATATAAAAATATATATATTTTGTGTGTATATATTTATAAATTTTAATTAAATTATAGAAACAAAAAATGAGGGATTCTAAAAGACAATAATGACACCCAATTGTATGGTGTAAGCTACTAACTAGCATTGGAGTGCAAGAAGTTCCCTAGATAGAGCCACTTATCTTTAAAGTAAAATAATATATTTTGTTAAATTTCATTAATAATATAATATATAAAACCTATATATGGGTTATAAAATATTCCACCTAGGATTTCATATATTTATTCTCTTTATAGAAAAAATATAGGTTTTCCTTTGGTTGTGATCTCTCAATGAAGATGTAGAGTAGGGTAACGTGTCTAATTAATTTCCATTGGCAAGGAGATATATGATTGATGAATGATTAGAGGGTTCAATGATGTTTAATCTTAGAATTGAGGTTTTGGGATATATATTTAAAAGTTTAATATTTTTGAAATATTCCAAACCTTCATTGTTATGGTCACTTTTAAAAAAAGTATATTTTAAATTTTCTAAAACAGCATATTCTTTCAATAAGGGGAAAACTCATTCTATGTTATCAATTCACGTGAAACATGTTTTAAAAGATATTTTTAAAACTAATAAACACTCTTAACGGATTTTTTTCTTGAAAAAAATCCACCTTTAATTAGATTCAATAATGTAAATTCAATTAAATTCTATAATGTAAAAATTTTAATTTTATGTAAAATAAAATTTTTTCAAGGATGTTTTATTTTAATGTTTCCAAATAAAATCCCCTTCTTTTTATTAATTATGTAAAATTGGATTTTAATTTAATAAAATCATGTGAAAAATGATTTATTTTTAATTTTCTTCTAATATTTACTAATTTCAATTATTTTTTAAATTAAAATTACTTGTTTCAAAAATATGAAATTTAATTCATGGTTGTCAATGATATTTAAAATTATTGTAGGACCATGCTTTAGTAATTTTCATTAACATACCATATACAATTGGAAAATTTATAATATTATGTAATCTTTATATTATATTCCTATATTTTTTAATAATTTAATCATAGATCCATATATTTAAATGTTTTATTAAAATATGTTGATGGTCAATGTTACAAAAAATTATGGTTTGATGGAAAACCCTAGTGAAAAATATATTTCCATAAAAGGTTTTATTTAATTATGGAACATGGGATTTTTAAATTTTTGGTTATTAGGACCCAATCCCAAAGGGACATTATCCACCATGTGATGGGTATGCCCTATATAGTCTTCACTATTCTAGAGCTACTCATAGATTTTATTATAGAGCATGTAAACTATTTTCATTCTAAAATCATTGGATTCAATTATATCAAAATATTTTGAAGTATTTCACATGTGGAAAATTATATTTTTGAAAGAATTTCATGGTTTTAAAAAATCAATGGGTTTTAATTAAATATTATTTTTTTAATATTATGAGATTCTTCTAAAGAATATTATAGAATTTTATTTTCTAAAAACACATTAGGGAATTTAAATTAAAACATACAATTTATTTAATTATTATTGGTTTTTTAAAAATATTTTTTCCAGAAAACTATTTTGATAACAAGCTTCACCTAGGATTCTGATTATTAAAAACTCTATGTATGATGCATTTTATTATATTTATATAAATTATCTCTATGATTGTCTTCATAAAGATAAGTATTGGATATATCCTTAAATTTAAATTTCATATAATAAAATAGGTTGCGTTAACAACAATTATATTAAATGAATGAACCCATATACTATATTTAGAATCTGACTGTAACAATTCCTACCACGTAGAAAACCATATTTGACAGATTCCTCTTAATTTTTTTTCGAAAATGTATCTTATGTATCGGATAGACTAAAAATATTTGATCTCTTTCCTCAACATGAAAAAGTATCCAATGATGAATATTTTTTAATCTATTCCCAATGGTTTTTTCACATAATATCTATATTTATATAAATTATTAAGTGGATTCTCTCATTTTTTTATTAACATCAACTAATTAAATATAACCATTATTCATTCTCTTGATTGGTAATCATAAAGAATGATGAATGTTTTAAAAAAATTATCATATGGTTCTTTTCTATGACTTTTTCTCGCAAAAAAAATTCAAGAGTTTAACACCGTGTGAAATTCTATAGAGAAGTTGTTTTGGAGTCAGTCTACCAAAATGTGTTATGTCGGAGTGAAGAAAAAGATGAAATAAATGTATTTATATTACAAAAAAATCATTTTTTATAGAGAGATATTATTTTTAATTTTACAAATACTCCAAATCATAATACTTAAATTATCTTCCAAAATATAATACTATAACTTTTTAATTGAGGTATTCTATTTTATATTGATGAAAATATATGATTTTTTTCACCAGATCTAAGAGGGTTTGTATGGAGTTTTACATAGTTTCTTTATTATAACAATATTTATAATTTAAAACCAATACATCCAATTTATTATTTCATTAAACCCATTAATTTTACATGAACCTCATTTTGTGGTTGTTGAAATTTAATTGTTGTCTAATAACATTTATATGTGAATCTTTTCCCATATATATGTGACCAACTGATAAAAATACCAAAATAAATTATTTAGTGAGTGAAATATAGTTTAAATAATTGTTCAAAATAGAAATAATATTACCGATAATCATGTTCTTATAAAAATTTAAACACCTTAACATCATAAAATCTATATGTTATGGTATCATTTTTTTTCTTATGAACTCATTTTATGTCTAACATCATCATTATTGGAAACATATTTCATCAAATAGTTTCATTGAAATAAATATAATTATTTACATTATTATAGACCATTATATCCAAACAATTGATGATAAAGTTCCATTAACATAAATATGTTAAATTTTACAATTTATAATTTTCTTTACCTTCATATCCTAAAACCAATTTAGGATATCATTTTTGATCTAATTTTTGTATTTGATTGAGTGATACTTTTTTAAAATAGTGAAACTAATTTTTTAGGGTTACCACATGTCACTCATTAACATTTATCCAGTAATAATAAAATTATAAACATTTTTTAAATATTTTGGGAAATCGCATTGAAATTGGGCTAGTAATGTATTTTATTTTTCATCTTTATAGTTCACTATGTTCAATCACAATACATTTATACTCCCAGAAATGAAATTATTCATCAAAACATATTTATAAGATTCAAAAAAGGTAATTTTACAATAAAAAACTACACTTTATGAATATTTAACAAAATAGATATGGTTTCTATATCAAATAAAAGATTTAATATTTATTTTAAATATTCTTGAAAATGTTAACATTCCATTTAAATGTTTTTCTATTGATAAATTTTTATAACTTACATCATATTTTAAATCACTGAATATTTTTTTAAGTATTCAAAAAGATATATCGATCCATAATTTTAAAACATACTACAAAATATAAAGGTATAAAATTTCATTTGAAAAAATATTCTCATTTAATCAAACAAATAATTGTTAAAAAATAGGCAATAAAACACACAAACTATAATATATTAATATTAGAATAAACTCATCCAATTTATTAATTAATCAAATATTTACTTATTCATTTCACACTCCATTTCTAAATTCATTACCCATGATTCTGAACTCCTATACATTTAAAACATTTTTAATTAATTTTTTTATAAATTAACATTCAGAATATAATAATTGAATTCTATTACACGCATACCAAGAGTATAATAACTAATTTTATTCTTTTTATAATTCATTTTTTCTAAATAATTCCTCCTTTGTTAGAAAATTTTTTCCCAATGTTCGTATTGACCTTGACTATTTGTTTACTTCACTTGCAGTGTTAAATCTTAATAACCTATTTTTATACAATTGAATTTTCCATTATTCTTCTATACAATCAAAATGGTACTAGATCATGGGCCAACAATTTCCTTCTCTACTCCTCAATATATTTATAATATTAAGAAATTATTTTGATAATAAATTCATGTTGTAGATAAAAAAATTTCAAAACCATTTTGAAAATGTTTGTAGAATAAAAAAATTTCAAGACCCCATTTCATAGGTGTAATGATATATTATAAATCTTTTACATAGAAAATTAAATTTTACACATGAGTAGATATTGATGATCAGTGTACTATTTTACATCGAATACAAGATTTTGATACTTCATTCTATTCTTGTCAATTTTGTTCTTAATAGACCCTCTTTAGGATTTATATTATTATATAATAGTCCATGAACTCATGATATTTTTAAAACATAGATTCCATTGAAATAGGATGTTGAAATCAATGTTTTAATGATCCTAAAATCATGATTCTATGATGCTAATGAGTTAAAAAAAATTGTAAGAATTGTTTATTTTGAGATCATGTTATAAATTTGTATATGTATGAGACACCATTGACATAAATACTGCTTTCCAAGACACACTTCCAGAATAAAAATCTATTTGTCTAAGAAAAATATAGGTTTTTCAAACTGTTAGACTGTCATACCACTGGATTGAATAATTTACAATGTATGGGACACATTTATTTGACACACCTCTAGGATGTTGTACCGCCTGAATGCTAATGTGGCTAAGTTTAAGTTACCGCTAGATGAGGCACTGTCAGAATCATACAATTGACACTAAAACATTTCTTATGTCTAGGAAGCCTTTAGAGAAAAAACCATCATACCATATACATTTCAAACATTATAAAAATATGGCTATTCCTAAGAAACCCCATTGTCAAACTACCATATAAACATACCGACAAAGCTTAAAACTGACAGTGTCATGATTCCAAATCAAAATACAAACAAAGCTTGACACTGCTGGATTCTAACAAACTTTCACTGTTTTTATTACATTGCCTATTTTGAATTATAATTCTCTAATGGCTTTATTCATAGAATTTTATTTCATTTACTATTTTAATGATTATATAATAAATTTTTGACAAAAAGCATGTCAAAACATGTAGTACGAGGAAGATGATTTAGATGTTATTTCTACTAATAATAAAAGTGGGGGAAAGTTCCTCATGAAATATATACGTAGATTTCTATAGAGAATTTTTTTTAAATGAATAGATATATTCTTTGGATAGAAAGAGCACAAAATTAAATAAATTCTCGATATCTAAAGAGCTAAACCTAGTTGAAAACATGAATTGTGGAACTGTTGTGAACTCTCAACTAAGGAATCCAAAACTCATCACATCTTGTGATTTACTCTAGTCATAAAACAAGAGTTCTGACACTCATTTTTCCTAAATATTATGAAGGAACTTGACTCAAGATTCATTACAGAATCAAATCCATATTCACAAGTTGTATTGTAACAGACCAATAATCTATAAACTCTACACTCCAAGATCTCTTGATTATGTTTATATTTGTTATTTTTTGAATAATTATTTCTATACAATCTTATATATATGTGAACTATCTCCTGTTATAAATTGGGAGATTCTTAATATCTTATAAAAAAATCTTATTTTTTATCCCATGGATATGAGTGTTAGAGGTCCTTATGTGGCTAGTTTTCATTTTTCTCTCACAAAAAACATTAGAAGACATCGGGTGTGACCAGTATAATATTTACTATTGTAAAACCCAATTTATTTTGTAGATCTTTGAGTTTATGTTATATAAATTGGTTAGTGGTTGTTGATCACAAAGTGGGAAGGAAAAAAGTCTCTACTTGAGACTGAACCACTTAAATTTATATTTCCACTGTTAATTTTAGTTTTTTACATTATTTTATCTTTAAAAGAAAAAAAATACTTCTACCTATAAAACAAATTCATACTTTGATATTTTATCATAATTCAGGTTCATATATAATTTTGATTAAGTAAATTAATTATAAATGATTCAATAAGATTATATATTAGTCCTCAGAGAAATAATAAATCTTTATAGAAATCATTTTAAAAATTGAGATATATATTTTACTACTTATTTTTATATACTTTACTGAATATAAAAACTTGGGGTATTTCAAAATAATATATTTTCAAATAAATTCTAATGGGAAATCAATTCACCCCCCTCTAGAGATACTAACTCTGAAAAAAATAGTATCAAAGTATTTGTGTTCTTTAGTATTCATGTTTTCAATTCTAATTAAATATGATTTTATTTATACTTTAACGATCTAAAATTTCTGTTATTTCTACATTTAGTTATTTAATATTTCTAATCATCAAGAAACATCTACTACCAACTGACCTCATTTATTCAATGAAAAAAATTATTCCCAATGGAAAATAATGATGAAAATGCATATAGAGAGCCTGGGTTTTCGTATTTGGTGTTCCATATAAAGTTATTTGTTAAAACATTATACTTCTAGAAGCACGTGGAATGATGCTACAAAATTTGATAATAATAATAATAACTGTAGTACTATGAATGACCTGTACTGTTCCCTTAGTGATGATGAATTTAATATAATATCTTCTTGTAAAACATTTTTTGAAATTTGGGATACTTTGTCTATATATAATGAGGGAAATTTGAATTTTAACGAAATTATCCTTAATAAATATATGTTTAAATATAATAATTTTGAGAAGAATAATGAACCCATTTGTGATATGTACCTTTAGTTTAGTGAAAATTTCAATAGAATGTTCTCAATATGAAAGCATGTATCTGATAAGGAAAACATAATGAGATTTCTGAGATGTGTACATAAAATATGCAGAGTCACTTTAGTGACAGTCATAAAATCCTATGATATCACTAAATTACTAGTCTATAGGTGGATAGGTAAACTTATGATCTTGCCCTAGACAATATATGGGAAAAAGTATAAGAGAAGGTACAAGCTGAGGATTTTAGTGATAGAGAATCTTATTCATATAGTGATGAGGAAATGGAATATATATCCAAAAAAGATTAGTAAGTTATGTAGTAAAAATATTTTTTTCATAAAATAAATCTATAATGAAAAGTATGAAAATGCAGGAAACTGGAAGAAATATTAAATGAAAATTCATTATTATTTAAAATAAGTTGTTTTCCATGAATGAAAAAGAAAAGGGAACATAGAATATTACTATTAAAAGATGAAATACATAAAACAGATATGGGGACAAGGATAAAAGATACAATAAGGATATAAAATTCACCTAGAGTGCATCTGAAGATAGTTCAAGTGACTTGAATTTTTCACCTCAAGAAAATATAGATTGAGAAAATATGTGATTTATGACTAATTCTAGTGAGGTATCTACTTACCACTATTTTGGATATTTTTCATATTCATAAATTTGATAATTTTGAAAATAAACAACATGATGATGATGTGTAATTTTTTTAATTATTTGAATATTGCAACATGATATATGACATCATTAAGGAAGTAAAGGATAAGAATAAGTTTCTTAAAACACATCATGCTCTAACTATAAAATCAATGTCTAAACTATATATATAAAAGAGAAAAATGTTAAAATTCACAACGGTAACAATGAACATAATTTTTTGTATTAATAAATTAAAGAAATATCAATAAAAATTTACAAATTGTAGAGAGACACTCAAAAAAGTCTTTCAAAAATATGTTTCTCCAAAATATTTTATTGGGATAGATATAAACCAAGACAGAAGATAATAACTATGAATAATTTTCTTCCTAAATCCAGACCTAAAACATCTACTATAATTCATTTTTCTGAAGGATCCAACAATGGTTTTATTTATAATAGTTTGAAATATTTTTATATGAAACCAATAATGAAAATGTGTGTTGCCAAAGCTCTTAGCACTAGCATATCTAGAAAAAAAATTGGGTTCCAAAATCATTTCCTGTTTAAATTTTTTTGTGGAAATACATTTAAGACCTATGGTATAGGCCATCGGTACATGGACAGTGACTGTTCAAGACATATGATAAGATATTATTCATGATTTAAGTTTTAGATAAAGTTTGATGATGGTAATGTCACCACTGGTGATAATACAAAAGGAAAAATCATCGTTCTAAGCTAGATGGGTAACAAAAAATTAGTTTTAATTTATATAGTTTTATATGTATATGGATTAAAGTATAATCTTTATAGAATATATCAGTTATGTAATGATGGTTTTTATGTTATGTTTGAGATTGATTCTTGTAATTTTTTTGATTCTATAAATGATTTAATTTTTCCTAATTTAGGAAATAAAAAAGTTCATGATGTTGATTTAAATTCATTAATTACTCAAAATGATTCATTAGACCACATTGAATGAGTATGACCTACCAATATATTTTTGGGTAGAAACTATAAACCCAAACTAGTATATTATTAACAACATTTTAATTAGACCTATCCTTATATGGACCCCTGATGAATTATTGACTAATAAGAATCCAATTTTTAATTAATTTAGGGTTTGTGGTTTCAAAGTCTTTATTCTTAACACTAATGATATTTAGGAAAAAATTTCTTTGAAAAGTGATGAAGGAATTTTCCATCATTATTCAGTCTATATGGAAGCCTATAGAGTGTTCAATAAGAAGACCAAAGCAATGGGAGAATTATTTCTTGTAAAATTTCATTAAACTGGTCTACATGAGCCTAGGACATCCCTATAAAACAATTTGGTTGATTTATCTTCTTTGAAAATAATTTCTTAACCTTTATATTATTCTATAATTTAAGGGAAAAAACCTTCCAATTCTGATGAATTTCTAGAACTTCTGGAATATGAACATGAAAATCAAGAAGTGACTATTCCCTCTATTTATAGAGATATTGTAACTATTTAGCAACATCCTCTAGATGATGTTTTAGGTGATATAATTATATGAAATAAAAATAGAGCTTTAGTTAAAAACTAGTTTGAACATCAATCTTTCATATATTAGCTTGAAATTAAGAACATCAATGATGCTATTAATGATGAATTTGGTATAATAGAAATGAAAGAATAGTTAGATCAATTTGAATGGAACCAAGTGTGGTAATTGGTTGATATACCTAAGTACACCTTGACTATGGAACTAAATTATAATTTAGGAATAATTTTGTTGAGTCCATAAATATAGTTAGAAGAAATGATAAAATTGTTGCATAAGGTGATATTTAGGAAGAAGGGATTGAATATGAGGAAAAATTTTCACCAGTGGCCAAACATGAGTCCATAAGAACCCTACTAACTAATGCAGCTCATCTAGATTTCATGATTTATAAACTGGATGACTAGTGTGTATTCTTAAATGGTTCTATAATTTGGGATATTTTTGTTGATCAACTAAGTTGGTTTCAAAATATTCATTTTCTTAATCATGTTTTAAAATTAATCAATTCTTTATATGGTTTAAAACAAGATCCTAGAGAATGTTATGATAGGGTCAACAATTTTATAATTTAGAGAGGTTTCTTCATAAGGAATAGATGATCCTAACCTTTTCATAATAGCACCACCTACAAATTGGATCTTGATGTATCTAGGAAACCAGTTGATCAAACAAGTTACAGAGGTATGATTGGAAGTCCTTTCTATATGATTGATAGGTCACCAGATATTATGTTTACTTTTTATATATGTTCTCATTTTCAATAAAATCAAAAAGAGTCACATATTTTTACTATGAAAATAATTTTCTAATACCTCAATAATACTAACAATTTAGGATTTTTTTACACTAGAGGACAAGAATATTATTTATTAAGTTATTCTGATTCTAGTTTTTTTGTGGATTCTTGTTAGAGTAAAAAAGAAACTATGGAACATGTATATTACTAGGAAAGTCTCCAGTATCTTGGTTTAGTAAAAAGAAAAAATTTTGTTCATTTTCTACTACTGAAGCTGAATACATAGCAGAATTTAGTGGATGTGAATAAATTTTGTGGATGAAACACCCTTTACTAGACTATAGATATCAGTTCTGACATGTCCAAATAAACTATTACAATATATGTGAAATGAAGCTTTATAATAATCTCCATTAAAATTCTATGAAAAAGAACATTGATATAGGACATAATTTTTTGAGAGATCATTTTAAAAACGGAGATGTTAATCTTGAATTTTTTGGAACAAAAAATATATTAACTAATATATTCACAAGGACTTTGAATTATGAGAGAATTAGTTATATCAAACATGAATTAGGAATGATAATTTTTCTTAAGTTTAATTATCATTTTCATACTATTGGGTTTTCATAATTTTGGTTTATCATACCATTGGTTGGGCATACCCCTGGTTTTTCAAACTGCTGGTTTGTTATACCATTGGTTTGTCACACAATTTTCTATGTCATGTTGTTGAGTTTTCATGTCATTTCTTTTAATTCCATTGAAATTTGTTTTCTATTATAGTTATCGATATTTTAAACCAACAATATATTTCATGGTTTATTTTATTCACTAAAACATGATGCATGTTTTTCTCTCAATATTGATATCAAAATGAAGTAAAATTTCAATTTTAAATAAATAATATTCCAAATGATATTAACGTGTCATACTTATATTACCAAATTACCATGATCCTTGCATGATACTTTACTATCTCCATCTCAAGTAGTGTGAAACCCTTTTCTTACTTCATTTCAAAATCTCTCCTTGCCTTTGATTGAGATTATATATACTATTTTAATGCCTATAATGAAGCGCTATTATGAATTATCTCTTGATATGTCTAAATAATTTATGAAGAAGAAGAAAGACCCATGTGAATATGCACCTATTGGTTTATTTAACATGGAGAATTTCAATATATTTTTTGTTGCAGAACGGTAAATAGAATGAATGTGGATTTTATTGACTAAGTATATGTTAATTAATGTTATCAATGACCATGTTTTGTTGGAGTGGTTTTCTTCAAATACATGGAATTTATACCTAAATATGATATATGAGTTTTATCATCATGTGGATTTTGCGTTTAATGAAGATGATATATATTGGAAAACAATTCGTGTCAATGGGTAGTTGTTTGGGTTTTTATCAATAAAATGGTCTACGTGTTAAAATATACCTCATGTATGACTCTTTGATTAATATCAAGGACGATTTCCAAAATTTAGTTACGTATTCATTTATGAAGATATCCTTGTTGTGTTAATAGGTGATGGCACAATAAAGAGGCTTGTCACCTATGATATATAAGGATAGTGTAGGATTCATTTCATGTTTGGGTAGCATATACTTTTCCAATGTAAGGGTGATTTTTCTACCATGAGATACTGAGATGTGTATCTTCTTTCAATGTTGAATGAAGGTCATAAGTATATAGACCCTAGCCTTTTACACATAACATTACATGAATTAAGCATAATTATACATCAATGTACAATCTAAGGATCGTAAAAGCTATTTTCTTTGATAAATAGTTACATAAAATTGAAAACATTGAACAAAATAAAACATTTTTTTAATCTTCAAATCCAGCTCCTAACTTCCATTATTCTCAATCATCTTCAAAGGGTACCCTGTGGAACACATGAAAAAAGTGATTAACTAAATAGCCAATGTAACATCCAAAGTAAGTAATGAATAATAGATAGTTTTATCTATGTCTATTAATGGTTAAGATAGTGTTTTAGAGGATTAAAATGAAAATAAATACAATCTTATGCATGGAATACACTAATATTTTTAAAAGATTGTTTTACTACCTTTTGATGGAAAACCATTTTTAAATCTATCTTTTGAAAATTTTATAAGCTATGTTTTTCAAAATAAACTTATTCTTTATGTTTGGGACATCAAAATTTACTTTGTGTGAATTTTTGGTATTTTTCTGACAATGTTCATTTTTTAATGAATAGTGAAAAATACTGCATTTTATATCAACACTGCTTCTTAATATAATTTATTTATATGACTAGATTATCTTTTGAATTGGTTTTGAAGTGGAATTATAATATATTTTTACCATTTAATACAATTCTGGTCATTGGAATCAATTTCACTTTGAAATTGGACTTAAACTGGTGTCAATCTTTTGATACTTATTGTTTCATAAAAACACGCTATTTGTCATGACTGTGGGAATTAATTATTAAATTAATTAATGTGACTTATATGTTTTTAATTTTGTAAAATAGACTTCATTTTTGAATTTGGAATATCAGATATAGCTTAGGGTGAATTTTTGGTAATTTTCTGAAAAACTTCAATTTTTGATTAATAGTGAAACCACTAAGTGGTACTTATAAAAACTGATTTTCCGTTTAAATGAAATTTTACCATCATTGTGTTTTGAATTTCAGAAATCCGACATACATGGTTGTCATTAAGAAGTAAAATGTGGTTCAAAGAGATTAAAATAATTTTTTGGTGAATAGTAACTTATTAGGTTTTTAATCGCGATTAGTGGAAATTAGTGTAGTTTAAGGTAAAAATAATGCTTTAATAAAATAAGATGAGCTTGAAACATGTCCTACCCTCATTGGTTGTGTCATGTCCGACAAATACAAGCCATGGGTCAACTTGGGGACCCCATGGAGCCACTTTGGTTGGGAAATGACATAAATAACTTTTTATTTAATGTAAAAGTAAAAATGACACAAACATAATATGTTTTACGAAAACAATTTTTACATGGGCTTATAAAGATTATATTTTTGATTATAAATATTCATTGGAAAGATAAAAATATTTCCTACATCATAGTAGTTTTTTTATAATTTTTCGACTTAAAATAAATTAAATTATTTATGACATCATGATGATGTAGCGATGACCTCATTATTTAACGATTTAAATAAAATGGAAAGATAATGTAATATCTAAAACCTACACATGTCCAAAACCTATTGGATGGGAATATTTCTAAGCCTTATCATCTTAGCTTCGAAATATATCAATGTGGGACCTTAGAAATTCGAAACACTTTTGAAAATAAAATAATAGTTTCATGATTTCCAAAAGTGCCCTTCCTCTCCTCTTATAAAAGGCCCCCATCTCTACCTCATTCCACACACTCCTAAAACCTTTTGCTCGGCCATCCCCTACACCTTTACTCTCTCCAAATCCCTCTCCTCAT
Source organism: Viscum album (assembly GCA_963277665.1). NCBI lineage: Eukaryota > Viridiplantae > Streptophyta > Magnoliopsida > Santalales > Viscaceae > Viscum > Viscum album. Next base: position 1,271,154,937 of record OY728127.1, read on the forward strand.
CCTAGAGGATTCCCTTTGGGCAGAATCCTTTCAATGGAAGCCTTTATGCTCAAATCAAAATTAGTTACACTTTTAAAGGTAATTCATTCTCTCATTTTCATTGTTTTATTTTGCTTCTCCAACCCCCTAAAATCTTTTTATTTACTTATTTTGTAACAAAAACAGTATCTTAAATATACTAGGATGTTTTTATAAGATTTATTCGAGCTACACTCTCACACAACTACATCAAATGGTTAAAGAACATACGGTTTCCGTGGATAGCGAAATTCTGCCTCCCGAAACGATGATTGTTCAATACTCATTTAACACCTTAAAAGGAGTCCATTATGATGTCACTATTTTTATATATGATATATAATATTTTTATTCTTTCCTTAAGCTTCTGTATTTTTCATTTATGGCATACCATTATTGTTTCCATTATGGGTAAACACGATATCTTCATTTTAGGAAGTGCGGACTACCGCCCCCTGAAAGTGATTTGATTCGTTAATACCATATGTGGGATGTGTAAAGGATAAAGTTAATGATATTATATATGTTATTATACTGGAATTATAATATACTCTTATATCATTATGATTCCATTCTAGAAAATACGAAATAGAAATGGAAGTAGCGTTCATGCGTACGTACGGCTTACCGTCTCCATGAACGGTGCATTTCATTTCTTACCTCTAAATGTGATGTAATATTATAAATACATTTATATGATGAATATATATGATATATATGTTATCCAAATCATTAATATCATTCTGGATATAATGAACCTTTGACCAAATTAACAACATATAAGTGTAAGAAGTCTATTTTTGACTTAAGAACCAAATACCAACAAAATCAACATTATTAACTTAAATGATTACATGATGTTCATAACATGGTATAAAAGGAATAATGAACTAGAAAAAGGTTCTTAATCAAGTAGAGATTAACTCAAGTTTATTATTCAGGAGATTAAAGAACAGTCGGGTCAAGTCGGATACGACTTCTCCGCCGTCGTGACCGTTATTTGAGTTTCGGCTTCCTCTACAAGCCATACCTTCTTTTTAAAAGAAAAATAAATACCATGTTTTACTTTTCTTTTATTTTGGTATCGAAAATGGTTTTCATAATGTTTTTATATCAATGTGTTGTATTGATATCTTGTGATTGAAAGGTGGTAATGTTATGTTTCCTTTATGCATGTTTTATGTGATACGATTATGTTGAGGTTCTTGAGCATTATTATGAAGACGGGTGGTTCTGTGATAAATTATGGGTGGGTGAGCCCGATATAGCTCTCCAATGCATTGGGTAATGCGAAGGAGTGAAAAGTTAAGGTTTCTCCAAAGAGATTTAGGGAATATACTATGATGGGTATTCCAAACGTAACCAAGAGGGTTACTCCCTACGTAAGAATGTTATGAACGCCTCAAGTTACCTTTATGTCTTATGATTTATATGATTTATTCATGATTTGATGAGGTATGTTAAAGTTATTATGTTTTATGGGTAAAGTATGATTTCATTCTTATGTATATATGTACCCATGTTTCCTTTCCATATTTTTATATCCCTTACTGAGCTTTTTATGCTCATCCCATGTTTTTTTGAAATGTTTTTCACAGGTCAAGGGAAAGGTACATGATATGATGATAGTGTCAAGGAAGTGTCAAGAAAGAATCCATGTTTTATTTTAAATATGTTTCCATTTATGGGAAAGAAGAATACTATCTTTATGTAACCACTTTGTTTTTACGTGGAATGTAATGCAAGTTTTATGATCTAATTCTCTAAAACTCTAAACCTGAAAAGATCCTCAATGTGTAATCTTGTAATAACTCAAGATTAAGTAAGGTTTAAGGTTGGGGCCTTATAGTTGGTATCAGAGGTTGGTTTAGATAACTTTAGGAGTTAGAATTCTATTAAATGATTATCCAAAAATATTTTTTTATGGTCAAATTGAAATGATATAGAAATTACAGATTACAATGTTGCTTCACCTAAAGTATTTCAGTGTTAAGAATTGTTTTTCATAGAGAAAACAGAGAAGTTTTTTGGGAAGTCATACTGAGGGAAATGACCTTTAAAATCAGCATACTGAGATGGTCAGAATCATAAATGAGAAGATTACTACAGTGATGGCTCAGTCGAATCAGGTGATAAGTTGTGGTTGTTTTCATTGATGATATTTTTGTGTTTTCTAAAATTAAAGAGGATCATGAAAGTCATTTAAGGGTTATCTTGAAAACCTTAAAAGAAAAGAAACTGTATGGAAAATTCAGCAAGTGTGAGTTTTGGTTGCAACAAATTTCTTTCCTTGGTCATATTGTTTCTAAAGATGGAATAACTGTTGATCCTGCAAAAAAAAAAGTTGTGGAAGAATAGCCAAGACCCACAAATGTAACCGAGATTCATAGCTTCCTTGGTTTGGCAGGATATTACCGAAGGTTTGTTAGAAATTTTTCACGGTTATCTAGTCCAATGACTAAGCTAACTCGGAAGGGTGTTAAGTTTATTTGGACAAAAGAATGTTATGATTGTTATCAGGAATTGAAAATAAGATTGGTGAATGCTCCAGTTTTGGCACCACCTTCCAGGAATGGTGAGTTTTTTATCTACAGTGATGCTTCATTGAAAGGACTTGGATGCGTCCTAATGCAGAATGATTAGGTAATTGCTTATGCTTCACGACAGTTGAAAACTCATGAGTTAAATTACCCTACACATGATTTGGAATTATCTGCTGTTGTTTTTGCTTTAAAAATTTGGAGGCATCATTTGTATGGAGTAAAGTGTGAAATATATACCGATCACAAAAGATTAAAGTATATATTCAATCAGAAAGAATTGAACATGAGAAAAAGGAGATGGCTAGAATTAATCAAGGATTATGATTGTACAATTCATTACCATCAAGGAAAAGCAAATAAAGTGGCTAATGCTTTGAGTCGAAAAAGTAATGCTTCATTAGCAATATTGCGTTTGGAACGTGATCCTTTGGTTAAGGATTTGATGAGATTTGGCATGGAAGTTGTTGGTGCAGGAATTTCTTCTCTTTTGTTTCAGGTATCAGTGAGATCATCTCTATCAGATAGAATCAAGCAAGCACAGAAGCAAGACAGTGAGTTGCAGAAAAAGGTAGAGCTGGTTCAGAAAGGTAAGTTGCCTGAATTAAACATTGATAATGATTGTGTTTTGAGATTTGGGAAGAGATTGTGTGTGCCTTGTGATTCACAGTTGAAGAGAGAGTTGTTATGTGAAGCTCATAGTTCTTTGTTTTCAGTTCATCCTGGAAGTACTAAGATGTATAGAGATCTGTGGGAGTATTACTGGTAGGATTGAATGAAAAGAGATATTGCTGATTTTACTGTGAAGTGTTTGACATGTCAACAGGTTAAGGCAGAGCGGCAGTTACCAAAAGGGATGCTTCAGCCTTTACTAGTGCCAGAGTGGAAATGTGAGAATATACCCATTTACTTTTTTGTGGGATTACTGAAGACATCTCGAGGTAATAATGCAATCTGGGTTATTGTTGATCGCTTGACTAAATCTGATCATTTACTTGCTATACGAGATACTTTCTCTCTTGATCAACTTTCCCGTTTGTATCTTAAAGAGATAGTCAGGTTACATGGAGTTCCTCTCTCCATTGTATCTGATCATGATCCCAGGTTCACTTCTAACTTTTGGAAAGTCCTTCAGAAGTCGTTGGGTAATGAATTAAATTTTAGTACATCATTTCATCCTCAATCAGATGGGCAGTCAGAACGAACAATTCAAACATTAGAGGATATGCTACGTTCTTGTTCTATGGATTATCAGGGAAGTTGGGACCAACATCTTTCTTTGGTTGAATTTTCATATAATAACAGTTTTCATTCCAGTATACAGATGGCACCATTTGAGGCGTTATATGGGAAGCGGTGTCGAACTCCAGCTTTCTAGGATGAAGTGGGTGAAAGGAAGTTGATGGGACTAGAATTGGTAGAAGAGATGGCAGAACAAGTTCAGCTGATTCAGAAGCACATGAGAACAGCTCAAAGCAGGCAGAAGAGTTATGCGGACAACAGGAGGAAGGATCTCTCTTTTGAGGTAGGTGATCATGTTTTTCTCAAAGTATCACCATGGAAATGTGTGATGTGATTTGGTAAGAAAGGAAAGCTGAGTCCAAGGTTCATTGGACCATATGAAATTCTGGAGAGAGTTGGATCAGTTGCTTACCGAGTGGCTTTACCTCCGAGTTTATCTCAGGTACACAATGTTTTTCACGTTTCGATGTTGTGAAAGTATATGCCAGATCCATCTCATGTTTTGAGTCCAGAGGTAGTTCAGCTAGAAGAGAACCTATCTTATGAGGAACAACCGGTCCAGATTCTTGACCATAGGGAGCAAGTGTTACGGAATAAGGTGATTAAGCAGGTAAAGGTTTTGTGGAAAAACCACATGATGGAAGAGGCAACATGGGAATCTGAAAATGCAATGAGGGATAAGTACCCCCATTTATTCGATAAGTAAATAAATTGTGGGGACACAATTTTCTAAAGGGGGGAAGGATGTAACATCCCAAGTAAGTAATGAATAATATATATTTTTATCTATGTCTATTAATGATTAATAAAGTGTTTTAGAGGCTTAAAATGAAAATAAATACAATCTTATGCATGGAATACACTAAATTTTTTAAAAGATTGTTTTACTGCCTTTTGATGGAAAACCATTTTTAAATATATCTTTTGACAATTTTATAAGCTATTTTTGTCAAAATAAACTTATTATTTATGTTTGGGACATCAAAATTTACTTTGTGTGAATTTTTGGTATTTTTCTGACAATGTTCATTTTTTAATGAATAGTGAAAAATACTGCATTTTACATCAAAAATGCTTCTTAATCTAATTTATTTATATGATTAGATTATCTTTTAAATTGGTTTTGAAGTGTAATTATAATATATTTTTACCATTTAATCCAATGCTGGTCATTGGAATCAATTTCACTTTGAAATTGGACTTAAACTGGTGTCAATCTTTTGATACTTATTGTTTCATAAAAACACGCTATTTGTCATGACAGCGGGAATTAATTATTAAATTAATTAATGTGGCTTATATGTTTTGAATTTTGTAAAATATACTTCATTTTTGAATTTTGAATATCAAATATAGCTTAGGGTGAATTTTTGGTAATTTTCTGAAAAACTTCAATTTTTGATGAATAGTGAAACCACTAAGTGGTACTTATAAAAACTGATTTTCCGTTTAAATGAAATTTTTCCATCATTGTGTTTTGAATTTCAAAAATCCGACATACATGGTTGTCATTAAGAAGTAAAATGTGGTTCAATGGGATTAAAATAATTTTTTGGTGAATAGTAACTTATTAAGTTTTTAATCGTGATTAGTGGTAATTAGTGTAGTTTAAGGTAAAAATAATGTTTTAATAAAATAATATGTGCTTGACACATGTCCTACCCTCATTGGTTGTGTCATGGGAGACCAAGACAATACATGGGTCAACTTGGGGACCCCGAGGAGCCACTTTGGTTGGGAAATGACATAAATAACTTTTTATTTAATGTAAAAGTAAAAATGACACAAACATAATATGTTTTACGAAAACAATTTTTACATGGGGTTATAAAGATCAGAATTTTGATTATAAATAGTCATTGGAAAGCTAAAAGGATTTCCTACATCATAGGATTATAAAAGATTCCACCTAGGATTTCATATATTTATTCTTTTTATAGAAAAAATATAGGTTTTCCTTTGGTTGTGATCTCTCAATGAAGATGTAGAGTAGGGTAACGTGTCTAATTAATTTCCATTGGCAAGGAGATATATGATTGATGAATGATTAGAGGGTTCAATGATGTTTAATCTTAGAATTGAGGTTTGGGGACATATATTTCAAAGTTTAATATTTTTGAAATATTCCAAACCTTCATTGTTATGGTCACTTTTAAAAAAAAAGTATATTTTAAATTTTCTAACACAGCATATTCTTTCTATAAGGGGAAAACTCATTCTATGTTTTCAATTCACGTGAAACATGTTTTAAAAGATTTTTTTAATACTAATAAACACTCTTAATGGATTTTTTTTCTTGAAAAAAATCCACCTTTAATTATATTCAATAATGTAAATTCAATTAAATTCTATAATGTAAAAATTATAATTTTATGTAAAATAAATTTTTTTCAAGGATTTTTTATTTTAATGTTTCCAAATAAAATCCCCTTATTTTTATTAATTATGTAAAATTGGATTTTAATGTAATAAAATCATGTGAAAAATGATTTATTTTTAATTTTCTTCTAATATTTACTAATTTCAATTATTTTTTAAATTAAAATTACTTGTTTCATAAATATGAAATTTAATTCATGGTTGTCAATGATATTTAAAATTATTGTAGGACCATGCTTTAGTAATTTTCATTAACATACCATGTACATTTGGAAAATTTATGATATTATGTAATCTTTATATTATATTCCTATATTTTTTAATAATTTAATCATAGATGCATATATTTAAATGTTTTATTAAAATATGTTGATGGTCAATGTTACAAAAAATTATGGTTTGATGGAAAACCCTAGTGAAAAATATATTTCCATAAAAGGTTTTATTTAATTATGGAACATGGGATTTTTAAATTTTTGGTTATTAGGACCCAATCCCAAAGGGACATTATCCAGCATGTGATGGGTATGCCCTATATAGTCTTCACTATTCCAGAGCTAATCATAGATTTTATTATAGAGCATGTAAACTATTTTCATTCTAAAATCATTGGATTCATTTATATCAAAATATTTTGAAGTATTTCACGTGTGAGAAATTATATTTTTGAAAGAATTTCATGGTTTTAAAAAATCAATGGGTTTTTATTAAATATAATTTTTTTAATATTATGAGATTCTTCTGAAGAATATTATAGAATTTTATTTTCAAAAAACACATTAGGGAATTTAAATTAAAACATAAAATTTATTTAATTATTATTAGTTTTTTAAAAATATTTTTTCCAGAAAACTATTTTGATAACAAGCTTCACCTAGGATTCTGATTATTACAAACTCTATGTATGATGCATTTTATTATATTTATATAAATTATCTCTATGATTGTCTTCATAAAGATAAGTATTGGATATATCCTTAAATTTAAATTTCATAGAATAAAATAGGTTGCGTTAACAACAATTATATTAAATGAATGACCCCATATACTATATTTAGAATCTGACTGTAACAATTCCTACCACGTAGAAAACCATATTTGACAGATTCCTCTTAATTTTTTTCGAAAATGTATCTTATGTATCGGATAGACTAAAAATATTTGATCTCTTTCCTCAACATGAAAAAGTATCCAATGATGAATATTTTTTAATCTATTCCCAATGGTTTTTTCACATAATATCTATATTTATATAAATTCTTAAGTGGATTCTCTCATTTTTTTTATTAACATCAACTAATTAAATATAACCATTATTCATTCTCTAGATTGGTAATCATAAATAATGATGAATGTTTTAAAAAAATTATCATATGGTTCTTTTCTATGAATTTTTCTCGCAAAAAAAAATTCAAGAGTTTAACACCGTGTGAAATTCTATATAGAAGTTGTTTTGGAGTCAGTCTACCAAAATGTGTTATGTCAGAGTGAAGAAAAAGATGAAATAAATGTATTTATATTACAAAAAAATCATTTTATATAGAGAGATATTATTTTTAATTTTACAAATACTCCAAATCATAATACTTAAATTATCTTCCAGAATATAATACTATAACTTTTTAATTGAGGTATTCTATTTTATATTGATGAAAATATATGATTTTTTTCACCATATCTAAGAGGGTTTGTATGGAGTTTTACATAGTTTCTTTATTATAACAATATTTATAATTTAAAACCAATACATCCAATTTATTATGTCATTAAACCCATTAATTTTACATGAACCTCATTTTGTGGTTGTTGAAATTTAAATGTTGTCTAATAACATTTATATGTGACTCTTTTCCCATATATATGTGACCAACTGATAAAAATACCAAAATAAATTATTTAGTGAGTGAAATATAGTTTAAATAATTGTTCAAAATAGAAATAATATTACCGATAATCATGTTCTTATAAAAATTTAAACACCTTAAAATCATAAAATCTATATGTTATGGTATAATTTTTTTTCTTATGAACTCATTCTATGTCTAACATCATCATTATTGGAAACATATTTCATCAAATAGTTTCATTAAAATAAATATAATTATTTACATTATTATGGACCATTATATCCAAACAATTGATGATAAAGTTCCATTAACATAAATATGTTAAATTTAACAATTTATAATTTTCTTTACCTTCCTATCCTAAAACCAATTTAGGATATCATTTGTAATCTAATTTTTGTATTTGATTGAGTGATACTTTTTTAAAATAGTGAAACTAATTTTTTAGGGTTACCACATGTAACTCATTAACATTTATCCAGTAATAATAAAATTATAAACATTTTTTAAATATTTTGGGAAATCGCATTGAAATTGGGCTAGTAATGTATTTTATTTTTCATCTTTATAGTTCACTATGTTCAATCACAATACATTTATACTCCCAGAAATGAAATTATTCATCAAAACATATTTATAAGATTCATAAAAGGTAATTTTACAATAAAAAACTACACTTTATGAATATTTAACAAAATAGATATGGTTTCTATATCAAATAAAAGATTTAATATTTATTTTAAATATTCTTGAAAACGTTAACATTCCATTTAAATGTTTTTCTATTGATTAATAATTATAACTTACATCATATTTTAAATCACTGAATATTTTTTTTAAGTATTCAAAAAGATATATTGATCCATAATTTTAAAACATACTACAGAATATGGAGGTATAAAATTTAATTTGAAAAAATATTCTCATTTAATCAAACAAATAATTGTTAAAAAATAGGCAATAAAACACACAAACTATAATATATTAATATTAGAATAAACTCTTCCAATTTATTAATTAATCAAATATTTACTTATTCATTTCACACTCCATTTCTAAATTCATTACCCATGATTCTGAACTCCTATACATTTAAAACATTTTTAATTAATTTTTTTATAAATTAACTTTCAGAATATAATAATTGAATTCTATTACATGCATACCAAGAGTAGAATAAATAATTTTATTCTTTTTATAATTCAATTTTTTTAAATAATTCCTCCTCTGTTAGAAAATTTTTCCCCAATGTTCGTATTGACCTTGACGATTTGTTTACTTCACTTGCAGTGTTAAATCTTAATAACCTATTTTTATACAATTGAATTTTCCATTATTCTTCTATACAATCAAAATGGTACTAGATTATGGGCCAACAATTTCCTTCTCTACTCCTCAATATATTTATAATATTAAGAAATTATTTTGATAATAAATTCATGTTGTAGATAAAAAAATTTCAAAACCATTTTGAAAATCTTTGTAGAATAAAAAAATTTCAAGACCCCATTTCATAGGTGTAATGATATATTATAAATCTTTTACATAGAAAATTAAATTTTACACATGAGTAGATATTGATGATCGGTGTACTATTTTACATTGAATACGAGACTTTGATACTTCATTCTATTCTTGTCAATTTTGTTCTTAATAGACCCTCTTTAGGATTTATATTATTATATAATAGTCTATGAACTCATGATATTTTTAAAACATAGATTCCATTGTAATAGGATTTTGAAATAAATGTTTTAATGATCCAAAAATCATGATTCTATGATGCTAATGAATTAAAAAAAATTGTAAGAATTGTTTATTTTGAGATCATGTTATAAATTTGTCTAAGTATGAGACACCATTGACATAAATACTGCTTTCCAAGACACACTTCCAGAATAAAAATCTATTAGTCTAAGAAACCTATAGGTTTTTCAAATTATTAGACTGTCATACCACTAGATTAAATAATTTACAATGCATGGGACACATTTATTTGACACACCTCTAGGATGTTGTACCGCCTGAATGCTAATGTGGCTAAGTTTAAGTTACCGCTAGATGAGGCACTATCAGACTCATACAATTGACACTAAAATATTTCTTATGTCTAGGAAGCCTTTAGAGAAAAAACCATCATACCATAGACATTTCAAACATTATAAAAATATGGCTATTTCTAAGAAACCCCATTTTCAAACTACCATATAAACATACCGACAAAGATTAAAACCGACAGTGTCATGATTCCAAATCAAAATACAAACAAAGCATGACACTGCTGGATCCTAACAAACATTCACTGTTTTTATTACATTGCCTATTTTGAATTATAATTCTCAAATGTCTTTATTCATAGAATTTAATTTCATTTACTATTTTAATGATTATATAATAAATTTTTGACAAAAAGCATGTCAAAACATGTAGTACGAGGAAGATGATTTAGATGTTATTTCTACTAATAATAAAAGTGGGGGAAAGTTCCTCATGAAATATATGCGTAGATTTCTATAGAGAAATTTTTTTAAATGAATAGATATATTCTTTGGATAGAAAGAGCACAAAATTAAATAAATTCCCGAGATCTAAAGAGCTAAACCGAGTTGAAAACATGAATTGTGGAACTGTTGTGAACTCTCAAATAAGGAATCCAAAACTCACCACATCGTGTGATTTACTCTAGTCATAAAACAAGAGTTCTGACACTCATTTTTCCTAAATATTATGAAGGAACTTGACTCAATATTCATTACAGAATCAAATCCATATTCACAAGTTGTATTGTAATAGACCAAAAATCTATAAACTCTACACTCCAAGATCTCTTGATTATGTTTATATTTGTTATTTTTTGAATAATTATTTCTATACAATCTTATATATATGTGAACTATCTCCTGTTATAAATTGGGAGATTCTTAATATCTTATAAAAAAAATCTTATTTTTTATCCCATGGATATGAGTGTTAGAGGTCCTTATGTGGCTAGTTTTCATTTTTCTCTCACAAAAAACATTAGAAGAGATCGGGTGTGACCAGTATAATATTTACTATTGTAAAACCCAATTTATTTTGTAGAACTTTGAGTTTATGTTATATAAATTGGTTAGTGGTTGGTGATCACAAAGTGGAAAGGAAAAAGTCTCTACTTGAGACTGAACCACTTAAATTTATATTTCCACTGTTAATTTTAGTTTTTTACATTATTTTATCTTCAAAAGAAAAAAAATACTTCTACCTATAAAAAAAATTCATACATTGATATTTTATCATAATTCAGGTTCATATTTAATTTTGATTAAGTAAATTAATTATAAATGATTCAATAAGATTATATATTAGTCCTTAGAGAAATAATAAATTTTTATAGAAATCATTTTAAAGATTGAGATATATATTTTACTACTTATTTTTATAAACTTTACTGAATATAAAAACTTGGGGTATTTCAAAATAATAAATTTTAAAATAAATTCTAATGGGAAATCAATTCACCCCCTTCTAGAGATACTAACTCTGAAAAAAAATAGTATCAAAGTATTTGTGTTCTTTAGTATTCATGTTTTCAATTCTAATTAAATATGATTTTATTTATACTTTAACGATCTCAAATTTCTGTTATTTCTACATTTAGTTATTTAATATTTCTAATCATCAAGAAACATCTACTACCAACTGACCTCATTTATTCAATGAAAAAAATTATTCCCAATGGAAAATAATGATGAAAATGCATATAGAGAGCCTGGGTTTTCATATTTGGTGTTCCATATAAAGTTATTTGTTAAAACATTATACTTCTAGAAGCACATGGAATGATGCTACAAAATTTGATAATAATAATAATAACTGTAGTACTATGAATGACCTGTACTGTTCCCTTAGTGATGATGAATTTAATATAATATATTCTTGTAAAACATTTTTTGAAATTTGGGATACTTTGTCTATATATAATGAGGGAAATTAGAATTTTAACGAAATTAGACTTAATAAATATATGTTTAAATATAATAATTTTGAGAAGAATGATGAACCCATTTGTGATATGTACCTTCAGTTTAGTGAAAATTTCAATAGAATGTTCTCAATAGGAAAGCATGTATCTGATAAGGAAAACATAATGAGATTTCTGAGATGTGTACATAAAATATGCAGAGTCACTTTAGTGACAGTCATAAAATCCTATGATATCACTAAATTACCAGTCTATAGGTGGATAGTTAAACTTATGATCTAGCCCTAGACAATAGACGGGAAAAAGTATAAGAGAAGGTACCAGCTGAGGATTTTAGTGATAGAGAATCTTCTTCATATAGTGATGAGGAAATGGAATATATATCCAAAAAAGATTAGTAAGTTATGTAGTAAAAATATTTTTTTCATAAAATAAATCTATAATGAAAAGTATGAAAATGCAGGAAACTGGAAGAAATATTAAATGAAAATGGATTATTATTTAAAATAAGTTGTTTTCCATGATTGAAAAATAAAAGGGCACATAGAATATTACTATTAAAAGATGAAATACATAAAACAAATATGGGGGCGTGGATAAAAGATACAATAAGGATATAAAATTCACCTAGAGTGCATCTGAAGATAGTTCAAGTGACTTGAATTTTTCACCTCAAGAAAATATTGATTGAGAAAATATGTGATTTACGACTAATTCTAGTGAGGTATCTACTTACCACTATTTTGGATATTTTTCATATTCATAAATTTGATAATTTTGAAAATAAACAACATGATGAAGATGTGTAAATTTTTTAATTATTTGAATATTGCAACATGATATATGACATCATTAAGGAAGTAAAGGATAAGAATAAGTTTCTTAAAACACATCATGCTCTAACTATAAAATCAATGTCTAAACTATATATATAAAAGAGAAAAATGTTAAAATTCACAACGGTAACAATGAACTTAATTTTTTGTATTAATAAATTAAAGAAATATCATTAAAAATTTACAAATTCTAGAGACACTCAAAAAAGTCTTTCAAAAATATGTTTCTCCAAAATATGTTATTGGGATAGATATAAACCTAGACAGAAGATAATAACTATGAATAATTTTCTTCCTAAATCCAGACCTAAAACATCTACTATAAATTATTTTTCTGAAGGATCCAACAATGGTTTTATTTATAATAGTTTGAAATATTTTTATAGGAAACCAATAATGAAAATGTGTGTTGCCAAAGCTCTTAGCACTAGCATATCTAGAAAAAAAAATTGGGTTCCAAAATCATTTCCTGTTTAAATTTTTTTGTGGAAATATATTTAAGACCTATGGAATAGGCCATTGGTACATGGACAGTGACTGTTCATGACATATGATAAGATATTATTCATGATTTAAGTTTTAGATAAAGTTTGATGATGGTAATTTCACCATTGGTGATAATACAAAAGGAAAAATCATCGGTCTAAGCTAGATGGGTAACAAAAAATTAGTTTTAATTTCTATAGTTTTATATGTATATGGATTAAATTATAATCTTTATAGAATATATCAGTTATGTAATGATGGTTTTTATGTTATGTTTGAGATTGATTCTTGTATTTTTTTTGATTCTATAAATGATTTAATTTTTCCTAATTTAGGAAATAAAAAAGTTCATGATGTTGATTTAAATTCATTAATTACTCAAAATGATTCATTATTATGTGTATTTCATAAGGAATCTTCAATTTGGTAATAGAGAATAGGCCATTGTAATATTCACTCACTTAGGAAGCTCACTAGGAAAGGGTTAGTTACCTATCTACCTAAAATTGAGTTCCCAAATGATAAAGTATGTAACCCCTATCAAAAAGGGAATAACATAAATTTTCTTTCAAATTATAGATATATGATTCCTCCTCCCAACCTACTATGTTAGTTCACCTGGAATTTTTTAGACCTTCAAGAGTTTCAAGTATTAATGGGAATTACTATGTTTATGTTCTTGTAGATGATTTTTCTAGGTATACATGGGGATATTTTATATCTCACAAAAGTGAAGCCTACTCTTATTTAATCAAGTATGATATGTCTATATAAAACCATAGTGTACCTAGGATTAAGATCATAATGAGTGACCAAGGCTGTGAGTTTGAAAATCATGATTTTGATTCATTTCATACAACATGTCTACATTCATAACTTTTTTAATCCTAGGACACCCCAGCATAATGGAGTTGTGGAAAGAATAAATATAACATTATATGAGATACATTAGACCACATTGAATGAGTATGACCTACCAATATATTTTTGGGTAGAAACTATAAACCCAAACTAGTATATTATTAACAACATTTTAATTAGACCTATCCTTATATGGACCCCTGATGAATTATTGACTAATAAGAATCCAATTTTTAATTAATTTAGGGTTTGTGGTTTCAAAGTCTTTATTCTTAACACTAATGATATTTAGGAAAAAATTTCTTTGAAAAGTGATGAAGGAATTTTCATTCATTATTCAGTCTATATGGAAGCCTATAGAGTGTTCAATAAGAAGTCCAAAGCAATGGGAGAATTATTTCTTGTAAAATTTAATTAAACTGGTCTACATGAGCCTAGGACATCCCTATAAAACATTTTGGTTGATTTATCTTCTTTGAAAATAATTTCTTAACCTTTATATTATGCTATAATTTAAGGGAAAAAACCTTCCAATTCTGATGAATTTCTAGAACTTCTGGAATATGAACATGAAAATCAAGAAGTGACTATTCCCTCTATTTATAGAGATATTGTAACTATTTAGCAACATCCTCTAGATGATGTTTTAGGAGATATAATTATATGAAATAAAAATAGAGCTTTAGTTAAAAACTAGTTTGAAAATCAATCTTTCATATATTAGCTTGAAATTAATAACATCAATGATGCTATTAATGATGAATTTGGTATAGTAGAAATGAAAGAATAGTTAGATCAATTTAAATGGAACCAAGTGTGGTAATTGGTTGATATACCTAAGTACACCTTGACTATGGAACTAAATTATAGTTTAGGAATAAAGTTGTTGAGTCCATAAATATAGTTAGAAGAAATGATAAAATTGTTGCATAAGGTGATATTTAGGAAGAAGGGATTGAATATGAGGAAAACTTTTCACCAGTGGCCAAACATGAGTCCATAAGAACCCTACTAACTAATGCAGCTCATCTAGATTTCATGATTTATCAACTGGATGACTAGTGTGTATTCTTAAATGGTTCTATAATTTGGGATATTTTTGTTGATCAACTAAGTTGGTTTCAAAATATTCATTTTCTTAATCATGTTTTAAAATTAACCAATTCTTTATATGGTTTAAAACAAGATCCTAGAGAATGTTATGATAGGGTCAACAATTTTATAATTTAGAGAGGTTTCTTCATAAGGAATAGATAATCCTAACCTTTTCATAATAGCACCACCTACAAATTGGATCTTGATGTATCTAGGAAACCAGTTGATCAAACAAGTTACAGAGGTATGATTGGAAGTCCTTTCTATATGATTGATAGGTGACCAGATATTATGTTTACTTTTTATATATGTTCTCATTTTCAATAAAATCAAAAAGAGTCACATATTTTTACTATTAAAATAATTTTCTAATACCTCAATAATACTAACAATTTAGGATTTTTTTACACTAGAGGACAAGAATATTATTTATTAAGTTATTCTGGTTCTAGTTTTTTTGTGGATTCTTGTTAGAGTAAAAAAGAAACTATGGAACATGTATATTACTAGGAAAGTCTCTAGTATCTTGGTTTAGTAAAAAGAAAAAATTTTGTTCATTTTCTACTACTGAAGCTGAATACATAGCAGAATTTAGTGGATGTGAATAAATTTTGTGGATGAAACACCCTTTACTAGAATATAGATATCAGTTCTGACATGTCCAAATAAAATATTACAATATATGTGAAATAAAGCATTATAATAATCCCCATTATAATTCAATGAAAAAGAACATTGATATAGGACATAATTTTTTGAGAGATCATTTTAAAAAGGGAGATGTTAATCTTGAATTTTTTGGAACAAAAAATATATTAACTAATATATTCACAAGGACTTTGAATTATGAGAGAATTAGTTATATCAAACATGAATTAGGAATGATAATTTTTCTTAAGTTTAATTATCATTTTCATACTATTGGTTTTTCATAATTTTGGTTTATCATACCATTGGTTGGGCATACCCCTGGTTTTTCAAACTGCAGGTTTGTTATACCATTGGTTTGTCACACAATTTTCTATGTCATGTTGTTGAGTTTTCATGTCATTTCCTTTAATTCCATTGAAATTTGTTTTCTATTATAGTTATCGATATTTTAAACCACCAATATATTTCATGGTTTATTTTATTCACTAAAACATGATGCATGTTTTTCTCTCAATATTGATATCAAAATGAAGTAAAATTTCGATTTTAAATACATAATATTCCAAATGATATTAACGTGTCATACTTATATTACCAAATTACCATGATCCTTGCATGATACTTTCCTATCTCCATCTCAAGTAGTGTGAAACCCTTTTCTTACTTCATTTCAAAATCTCTCCTTGCCTTTGACTGAGATTATATATACTATTTGAATGCCTATAATGAAGTGCTATTATGAATTATCTCTTGCTATGTCTAAATAATTTATGAAGAAGAATAAAGACCCATGTTAATATGCACCTTTTGGTTTATTTAATATGGAGAATTTCAATAGATTTTTTGTTGCAGAAAGGGAAATAGAATGAATGTGTATTTTATTGACTAAGTATATGTTAATTAATGTTATCAATGACCATGTTTTTTTGGAGTGGTTTTCTTCAAATACATTGAATTTCTACCCAAATATGATATATGAGTTTTATCATCATGTGGATTTTGCGTTTAATGAAGATGATATATATTGGAAAACAATTCGTGTCAATGGGTAGTTGTTTGGGTTTTTATCAATAAAATGGTCTACGTGTTAAAATATACCTCATGTATGACTCTTTGATTAATATCAAGGATGATTTCCAAAATTTAGTTACGTATTCATTTATGAAGATATCCTTGTTGTGTTAATATGTGATGGCACAATAAAGAGGCTTGTCACCTATGAGATATAAGGAGAGTGTAGGATTCATTTCATGTTTGGGTAGCATATACTTTTCCAATGTAAGGGTGATTTTTCTACCATGAGATACTGAGATGTGTATCTTCTTTCAATGTTGAATGAAGGTCATAAGTATATAGATCCTAGCCTTTTACACATAACATTACATGAATTAAGCATAATTATACATCAATGTACAATACAAGGATCGTAAAAGCTATTTTATTAGATAAATAGTTACATAAAATTGAAAACATTGAACAAAATAAAACTTTTTTTTAATCTTCAAATCCACCTCCTAACTTCCATTGTTCTCAATCATCTTCAAAGGGTACCCTGGGGAACACATGAAAAAAGTGATTAACTAAATAGCCAATGTAACATCCCAAGTAAGTAATGAATAATAGATATTTTTATCTATGTCTATTAATGGTTAAGATAGTGTTTTAGAGGCTTAAAATGAAAATAAATACAATCTTATGCATAGAATACACTAATATTTTTAAAAGATTGTTTTACTACCTTTTGATGGCAAACCACTTTTAAATCTATCTTTTGAAAATTTTATAATCTATGTTTGTCAAAATAAACTTATTCTTTATGTTTGGGACATCAAAATTTACTTTGTGTGAATTTTTGGTATTTTTCTAACAATGTTCATTTTTTAATGAATAGTGAAAAATACTGCATTTTACATCAAAACTGCTTCTTAATCTAATTTATTTATATGACTAGATTATATTTTGAATTGGTTTTGATGTGTAATTATAATATATTTTTACCATTTAATCCAATTATGGTCATTGGAATCAATTTCACTTTGAAATTGGACTTAAACTGGTGTCAATCTTTTGATACTTATTGTTTCATAAAAACACGCTATTTGTCATGACAGCGGGAATTAATTATTAAATTAATTAATGTGACTTATATGTTTTGAATTTTGTAAAATGGACTTCATTTTTTAATTTGTAATATCAAATATAGCTTAGGGTGAATTTGTGGTAATTTTCTGAAAAACTTCAATTTTTGATGAATAGTGAAACCACTAATTGGTACTTATAAAAACTGATTTTCCGTTTAAATGAAATTTTTCCATCATTGTGTTTTGAATTTCAGAAATCCGACATACATGGTTGTCATTAAGAAGTAAAATGTGGTTCAATGAGATTAAAATAATTTTTTTGGTGAATAGTAACTTATTAAGTTTTTAATCGCGATTAGTGGTAATTAGTGTAGTTTAAGGTAAAAATAATGCTTTAATAAAATAATATGAGCTTGAAACATGTCCTACCCTCTTTGGTTGTGTCATGGCCGACCAAGAAAAGCCATGGGTCAACTTGGGGACCCCATGGAGCCACTTTGGTTGGGAAATGACATAAATAACTTTTTATTTAATGTAAAAGTAAAAATGACACAAACATAATATGTTTTACGAAAACAATTTTTACATGGGCTTATAAAGATAATATTTGTGATTATAAATATTCATTTGAAAGATAAAAATATTACCTACATCATAGTAGTTTTTTATAATTTTTAGACTTTAAATAAATTAAATTATTTATGACATCATGATGATGCAGTGATGACCTCATTATTTAACGATTTAAATAAAATGGAAAGATAATGTAATATCTAAAACCTACACATGTCCAAAACCTATTGGATGGGAATATTTCTAAGCCTTATCATATTATCTTAGAAATATATCAATGTGGGACCTTAGAAATTCGAAACACTTTTGAAAATAAAATAATAGTTTCATGATTTCCAAAAGTGCCCCTCCTCTCCTCTTATAAAAGGCCCCCATCTCTACCTCATTCCACACACTCCTCAAGCCTTTGGCTCGGCCATCCCCTGCCCCTTTACTCTCTCCAAATCCCTCTCCTCATCCTAGAGGATTCCCGTTGGGCAGAATCCTTTCAAAGGAAGCCTTTATGCTCAAATCAACATGAGTTACACTTTTAAAGGTAATTCATTCTCTCATTTTCATTTGTTTTATTTTGCTTCTCCAACCCCCTAAACTATTTTTATTTACTTATTTTGTAACAAAAACAGTATCTTAAATATACTAGGATGTTTTTATAAGATTTATTCGAGCTACACTCTCACACAACTACATCAAATGGTTAAAGAACATACGGTTTCCGTGGATGGCGAAATTCTGCCTCCCAAAACAATGATTGTTCAATACTCATTTAACACCTTCAAAGGTGGCCATTATGATGTCACTATTTTTATATATGATATATAATACTTTTATTCTTTCCTTAAGCTTCTTTATTTTTCATTTATGGCATACCATTATTGTTTCCATTATGGGTAAACACGATATCTTCATTTTAGGAAGTGCAAACTACCGCCCCCTGAAAGTGATTTGATTCGTTAATACCATATGTGGGATGTGTAAAGGATAAAGTTAATGATATTATATATGTTATTATACTGTAATTATAATATACTCTTATATCATTATGATTCCATTCCAGAAAATACGAAATAGAAATGGAAGTAGCGTTCATGCGTACGTACGGCTTACCGTCTCCATGAACGGTGTATTTCATTTATTACATCTAAATGTGATGTAATATTATAAATACATGTATATGATGAATATATATGATATATATGTTATCAAAATCATTAATATCATTCTGGATATAACGAACCTTTGACCAAATTAACAACATATAAGAGTAAGAAGTCTATTTTTGACTTAAGAACCAAATACCGACAAAATGAACATTATTAACTTAAATGATTACATGATGTTCATAACATGGTATAAAAGGAATAATGAACTAGAAAAAGGTTCTTAATCAAGTAGAGATTAACCCAAGTTTATTATTCAGTAGATTAAAGAACAGTCGGGTCAATTCGGATACGAGGTATGGGACTTCGTCTCAATCTCCTTTCATTAAGGCATATTTTATTTTATAGACAACTTTATTTTATATGGTGTATAAACCCCTTTGACTTTTATGTTTATTCAAAAGGAATCTTTTTTATACGAAGCATTTACTAAACGAAAAAAGGGAATGTTTTTGTCGTACGTATGCGGCGACAACGACTTCTCCACCGTCGTGACCGTTATTTGAGTTTCGGCTTCCTCTACAAGCCATACCTTCTTTTTAAAAGAAAAATAAATAACATGTTTTACTTTTCTTTTATTTTGGTATCGAAAATGGTTTTCATAATGTTATTATATCAATGTGTTGTATTGATATCTTGTGATTGAAAGGTGGGAATGTTATGTTTCCTTTATGCATGTTTTATGTGATACGATTATGTTGAGGTTCTTGAGCATTATTATGAAGACGGGTGGTTCCGTGATAAATTAAGGGCGGGTGAGCCCGATATAGCTCTCCAATGCATTGGGTAATGCGAAGGAGTGAAATGTTAAAGTTTCTCCGAAGAGATTTAGGGAATATACTGTGATGGGTATTCCAAACGTAACCAAGAGGGTTACTCCCTAGGTAAGAATGTTATGAACGCCTCAAGTTAACTTTATGTCTTATGATTTATATGATTTATTCATGATTTGATGAGGTATGTTAAAGTGCTTATGTTTTATGGGTAAAGTATGATTTCATTCTTATGTATATATGTACCCATGTTTCCTTTCCATATTTTTATACCCCTTACTGAGCTTTTTATGCTCATCCCAAGTTTTTTTGAAATGTTTTTCACAGGTCAAGGGAAAGGTACATGATATGATGATAGTGTCAAGGAAGTTTCAAGAAAGAATCCATGTTTTATTTTAAATATGTTTCCATTGATGGGAAAGAAGAATACTATCTTTATGTAACCACTTTGTTTTTACGTGGAATGTAATGCAAGTTTTATGATCTAATTATCTAAAACTCTAAACCTGAAAAGATCCTCAATGTGTAATCTTGTAATAACTCAAGATTAAGTAAGGTTTAAGGCTGGGGCCTTATAGTTGGTATCAGAGGTTGGTTTAGATAACTTTAGGAGTTATAATTCTATTAAATGATTATCCAAAAATATTTTTTTATGGTCAAATTGAAATGATATAGCAATTATAGATTACCATGTTGCTTCACCTAAGGTATTTCAGTGTTAAGAATTGTTTTTCATAGAGGAAACAGAGAAGTTTTTTGGGAAGGCATACTGAGGGAAATGACCTTCAAAATCAGCATACTGAGATGGTCAGAATCAGAATTGAGCAGATTACTACAGTGATGGCTCAGTCGAATCAGGTGATAAGTTGTGGTTGTTTTCATTGATGATATTTTTGTGTTTTCTAAAAGTAAAGAGGATCATGAAAGTCATTTAAGGGTTATCTTGCAAACCTTAAAAGAAAATAAACTGTATGGAAAATTCAGCAAGTGTGAGTTTTGGTTGCAACAAATTTCTTTCCTTGGTCATATTGTTTCTAAATATGGAATAACTGTTGATCCTGCAAAAACAAAAGTTGTGGAAGAATGGCCAAGACCCACAAATGTAACCGAGATTCATAGCTTCCTTGGTTTGGCAGGCAATTACCGAAGGTTTGTTAGAAATTTTTCATGGTTATCTAGTCCAATGACTAAGCTAACTCGGAAGGGTGTTAAGTTTATTTGGACAAAAGAATGTGATGATTGTTATCAGGAATTGAAAATAAGATTGGTGAATGCTCCAGTTTTGGAACTACCTTCCAGGAATGGTGAGTTTGTTATCTACAGTGATGCTTCATTGAAAGGACTTGGATGCGTCCTAATGCAGAATGATCAGGTAATTGCTTATGTTTCACGACAGTTGAAAACTCATGAAGTAAATTACCCTACACATGATTTGGAATTAGCTGCTGTTGTTTTTGCTTTAAAAAATTAGAGGCATCATTTGTATGGAGTAAAGTGTGAAATATATACCGATCACAAAAGTTTAAAGTATATATTCACTCAGAAAGAATTGAACATGAGATAAAGGAGATGTCTAGAATTAATTAAGGATTATGATTGTACAATTCATTACCATCAAGGAAAAGAAAATAAAGTGGCTAATGCTTTGAGTCGAAAAAGTAATGCTTCATTAGCAATATTGCATTTGGAACGTGATCCTTTGGTTAAGGATTTGATGAGATTTGGCATGGAAGTTGTTGGTGCAGGAAGTTCTTCTGTTTTGTTTCAGGTATCAGTGAGATCATCTCTATCAGATAGAATCAAGCAAGCACAGAAGCAAGACAGTGAGTTGCATAAAAAGGTAGAGCTGGTTCAGAAAGGTAAGTTGCCTAAATTAAACATTGATAATGATTGTGTTTTGAGATTTGGGAAGAGATTGTGTGCGCCTTGTGATTCACAGTTGAAGAGAGAGTTGTTATGTGAAGCTCATAGTTCTCTGTTTTCAGTTCATCCTGGAAGTACTAAGATGTATAGAGATCTGCGGGAGTATTACTGGTGGGATGGAATGAAGAGAGATATTGCTGATTTTACTGTGAAGTGTTTGACATGTCAACAGGTTAAAGCAGAGCGGTAGTTACCAAAAGGGATGCTTCAGCCTTTACCAGTTCCAGAGTGGAAATGGGAGAATATACCCATGGACTTTGTTGTGGGATTACTGAAGACATCTCGAGGTAATAATGCAATCTGGGTTATTGTTGATCGCTTGACAAAATCTGCTCATTTACTTGCTATACGAGATACTTTCTCTCTTGATCAACTTTCCCGTTTGTATCTTAAAGAGATAGTCAGGTTACATGGAGTTCCTCTCTCCATTGTATCTGATCGTGATCCCAGGTTCACTTCTAACTTTTGGAAAGGCCTTCAGAAGTCGTTGTGTACTGAATTAAATTTTAGTATAGCATTTCATCCTCAATCAGATGGGCATTAAGAACGAACAATTCAGACATTGGAGGATATGCTACGTTCTTGTTCTATGGATTATCAGGGAAGTTGGGACCAACATATTTCTTTGGTTGAATTTTCATATAATAACAGTTTTCATTCCAGTATACAGATGACACCATTTGAGGCGTTATATGGGAAGCGGTGTCGAACTCCAACTTTCTAGGATGAAGTGGGTGAAAGGCAGTTGATGGGACTAGAATTAGTAGAAGAGATGGCAGAACAAGTTCAGCTGATTCAGAAGCACATGAGAACAGCTCAAAGCAGGCAGAAGAGTTATGCGGACAACAGGAGGAAGGATCTCTCTTTTGAGGTAGGTGATCATGTTTTTCTCAAAGTATCACCATGGAAAAGTGTGATGTGATTTGGTAAGAAAGGAAAGTTGAGTCCAAGGTTCATTGGACCATATGAAATTCTGGAGAGAGTTGGATCAGTTGCTTACCGAGTGGCTTTACCTCCGAGTTTATCTCAGGTACACAATGTTTTTCACGTTTCGATGTTGAGAAAGTATATGCCAGATCCATCTCATGTTTTGAGTCCAGAGGTAGTTCATCTGGAAGAGAACCTATCTTATGAGGAACAACCGGTCCAGATTCTTGACCATAGGGAGAAAGTGTTACGGAATAAGGTGATTAAGCAGGTAAAGGTTTTGTGAAAAAACCACATGATGGAAGAGGCAACATGGGAATCTGAAAATGCAACGAGGGATAAGTACCCCCATTTATTCGATAAGTAAATAAATTACGGGGACGCAATTTTCTAAAGGGGGGAAGGATGTAACTTCCCAAGTAAGTAATGAATAATATATATTTTTATCTATGTCTATTAATGATTAAGATAGTGTTTTAGAGGCTTAAAATGAAAATAAATACAATCTTATGCATGGAATACACTAAAATTTTTAAAAGATTGTTTTACTGCCTTTTGATGGCAAACCATTTTTAAATCTATCTTTTGACAATTTTATAAGCTATGTTTGTCAAAATAAACTTATTCTTTATGTTTGGGACATCAAAATTTACTTTGTGTGAACTTTTGGTATTTTACTGACAATGTTCATTTTTTAATGAATAGTGAAAAATACTGCATTTTACATCAAAACTGCTTCTTAATCTAATTTATTTATATGATTAGATTATCTTTTGAATTGGTTTTTAAGTGTAATTATAATATATTTTTACCATTTAATCCAATTATGGTCATTGGAATCAATTTCACTTTGAAATTGGACTTAAACTGGTGTCAATCTTTTGATACTTATTGTTTCATAAAAACACGCTATTTGTCATGACAGTGGGAATTAATTATTAAATTAATTAATGTGACTTATATGTTTTGAATTTTGTAAAATAGACTTCATTTTTGAATTTGGAATATCAAATATATCTTAGGGTGAATTTTTGGTAATTTTCTGAATAACTTCAATTTTTGATGAATAGTGAAACCACTAAGTGGTACTTATAAAAACTGATTTTCCGTTTAAATGAAATTTTGCCATCATTGTGTTTTGAATTTCAAAAATCCGACATACATGGTTGTCATTAAGAAGTAAAATGTGGTTCAATGGGATTAAAATAATTTTTTGGTGAATAGTAACTTATTAAGTTTTTGATCGCGATTAGTGGTAATTAGTGTAGTTTAAGGTAAAAATAATGCTTTAATAAAATAATATGTGCTTGACACATGTCCTACCCTAATTGGTTGTGTCATGGCCGACCAAGACAATCCATGGGTCAACTTGGGGACCCCGTGGAGCCACTTTGGTTGGGAAATGACATAAATAACTTTTTATTTAATGTAAAAGTAAAAATGACACAAACATAATATGTTTTACGAAAACAATTTTTACATGGGGTTATAAAGATCAGAATTTTTATTATAAATAGTCATTGGAAATCTAAAAGGATTTCATACATCATAGTATTTTTTTTATAATTTTTAGACTTTAAATAAATTAAATTATTTATGACATCATGATGATGCAGCGATGACCTCATTATTTAACGATTTAAATAAAATGGAAAGATAATGTAATATCTAAAACCCACACATGTCCAAAACCTATTGGATGGGAATATTTATAAGCCTTATCATCTTAGCTTCGAAATATATCAATGTGGGACCTTAGAAATTCGAAACACTTTTGAAAATAAAATAATAGTTTCATGATTTCCAAAAGTGCCCATCCTCTCCTCTTATAAAAGGCCCTCATCTCTACCTCATTCCACACACTCCTCAGGCCTTTGGCTCGGCCATCCCCTGCCCCTTTACTCTCTCCACATCCCTCTCCTCATCCTAGAGGATTCCCTTTGGGCAGAATCCTTTCAAAGGAAGCCTTTATTCTCAAATCAAAATGAGTTACACTTTTAAAGGTAATTCATTCTCTCATTTTCATTTGTTTTATTTTGCTTCTCCAACCCCCTAAACTCTTTTTATTTACTTATTTTGTAACAAAAACAGTATCTTCAATATACTAGGATGTTTTTATAAGATTTATTCGAGATACACTCTCACACAACTACATCAAATGGTTAAAGAACATACGGTTTCCGTGGATGGCGAAATTCTGCCTCCCAAAACGATGATTGTTCAATACTCATTTAACACCTTCAAAGGTGGCCATTATGATGTCACTATTTTTATATATGATATATAATATTTTTATTCTTTCCTTAAGCTTCTGTATTTTTCATTTATGGCATACCATTATTGTTTCCATTATGGGTAAACACGATATCTTCATTTTAGGAAGTGCAGACTACCGCCCCCTGAAAGTGATTTGATTCGTTAATACCATATGTGGGATGTGTAAAGGATAAAGTTAATGATATTATATATTTTATTATACTGGAATTATAATATAATCTTATATCATTATGATTCCATTCCAGAAAATATAAAATAGAAATGGAAGTAGCGTTCATGCGTACGTACGGCTTACCGTCTCCATGAACGGTTTTTTCATTTCTTACCTCTAAATGTGATGTAATATTATAAATACATGTATATGATGAATATATATGATATATATGTTATAAAAATCATTAATATAATTCTGGATATAACGAACCTTTAACCAAATTAACAACATGTAAGTGTAAGAAGTCTATTTTTGACTTAAGAACCAAATACCGACAAAATGAACATTATTAACTTAAATGATTACATGATGTTCATAACATGGTATAAAAGGAATAATGAACTAGAAAAAGGTTCTTAAGCAAGTAGAGATTAACTCAGGTTTATTATTCAGGAGATTAAAGAACGGTCGGGTCAAGTCGGATACGAGGTATGGGACTTCGTCTCAATCTCCTTTCATTGAGGCATATTTTATTTTATACACAACTTTCTTTTATACGGTGTATAAACCCATTTGACTTTTACGTTTATTCAAAAGGAATATTTTTTATACGAAGCTTTTACTAAACGACAAAAGGGAATGTTTTTTTCGTACGTATGCGGCGACAACGACTTCTCCGCCGTCGTGACTGTTATTTGAGTTTCGGCTTCCTCTACAAGCCATACCTTCTTTTTAAATGAAAAATAAATACCATGTTTTACTTTTCTTTTATTTTGGTATCGAAAATGGTTTTCATAATGTTTTTATATCAATGTGTTGTATTGATATCTTGTGATTGAAATGTGGGAATGTTATGTTTCCTTTATGCATGTTTTATGTGATACGATTATGTTGAGGTTCTTGGGCATTATTATGAAGACGGGTGGTTCCGTGATAAATTAAGGGCGGGTGATCCCGATATAGCTCTCCAATGCATTGGGTAACGTGAAGGAGTGAAACGTTAAGCTTTCTCCGAAGAGATTTAGGGAATATGTTGTGATGGGTATTCCAAACGTAACCAAGAGGGTTACTCCCTACATAAGAATGTTATGAAGGCCTTAAGTTACCTTTATGTCTTATGATTTATATGATTTATTCATGATTTGATGGGGTATGTTAAAGTGCTTATGTTTTATGGGTAAAGTATGATTTCATTCTTATGTATATATGTACCCATGTTTCCTTTCCATATTTTTATATCCCTTACTGAGCTTTTTATGCTCCTCCCAAGTTTTTTTGAAATGTTTTTCACAGGTCAATGGAAAGGTACATGATATGATGATAGTGTCAAGGAAGTGTCAAGAAAGAATCCATGTTTTATTTTAAATAGGTTTCCAATAATGGGAAAGAAGAATACTATATTTATGTAACCAATTTGTTTTTACGTGGAATTTAATGCATGTTTTATGATCTAATTATCTAAAACTCTAAACCTGGATAGATCTTCAATGTCTAATCTTGTAATAACTCGAGATTAAGTAAGGTTTAAGGTTGGGGTGTTATAGCCAAGTAATGGAATAACCATATGAACAAATCATTAGTATATATGATAGAAGGCATGACATGATGATATAGAAAGAATGTATCATATGGAATCATAACATATAAACATGGATTAATATAAACATGGAGTCAAATAATGTGGTAGAAACATAAAACATGACATTAACACAATTCAAGGATAACCGCCAAGACCATTTCACATGGTAGCACAAGACAAGGCTAACCGCCAAGATCGTCACATTTGGTAGCACAAACCAAGGATAACTGTCAAGACTGTCGCACATAACATATCATGAGACTCAACTTTACCCAATACATTGGAGCATTATCTTAGTGCCCCCATCATAACATTTCATGAATATGTTTTCCACATATAAAATCATACATAGTCAATCTTACATAAACAGAAGGGATACCCATGGAAGTAATTGGGTACCACAATCATGTCATAAATCCTAAAAAAGGGGCATATCATAATGGTGTCTATAAAATAAAGGAACTAAAATATACATGTACATTCATAAGGAAAAATAGACATGTATCATGGTAAGTTAAATCAAGTAGAAGTGAAGACATGTAATAAATGTATTTAAGAAATGGAAAGGGGGTCCTGATAAATGATTTTGGTACATGTACATAGCATCTATAAGATGCACATAAAAAGATAAGATAACTTTATTTTGGTAATAAGAAAGATGAGGCAACCCATAGTAATAAAGGAAGTTTGAATAAAATCCCATACAGATTGTCAGCATGGTATCAGGTGTACTTAAGTGGGATTAATGAGAGAGAGGGGTTTCTAATCACTTATAAATCCTGAGTTATGTATGGTGGAGGTGTGAAATCATATGCCACCATTAGTAACTACACATAAAAGGACATAACAAATAGGATATTCTAAAATTAGTGTGAGAAATTGAGGATCCCTTACCTTAAGTCCAATGTTGTTCTCCACATGATAATAATCAACTGAGTAATAAAATTTGGATCATTAATTAATAATTCCAAAACCTATTATATATGTAAAATATTTAGTATAACCTTTTTAAGTTCATTCCTACACTTTTCGATTGGTTAAGTGTTTCAATTTCATTGTTCGGGTCTATTTGTTTTCTTGGTTTTTACAATCATTTTACTTATTTTCATGAACATAGAATCATGTAAAATGGGGATGGATACCAAAAATTGGAGTAATATTTTATTATTGAACATATATAAGGTTACATTTTTGTACATTTAATTTGGTTTCTTGGAGTGAAGGTGAATCATGATATAAAACCCTAATGATAAACGCTTGGATTAATTTGTTGATTTTTCTCATAACTAACTTGTTTTGTTTTATTATTTTACATCATGTGTGAAAAATTATTTACAAACTACACATAAGATAAAAAAATAATTAATAGTATAGTTCAACTATAAAAATGGTTTTATGACCATAATTGAATTTGGTAATAGAAATTTATAAACCATCATCCTTGAATGTGATAAATTAACACATCTCGGAAAATGTTTTGGTTTCATTCATATAAATGAATGGTTAAGGAGAGATTATGATAAAATACCTTATTATAATAATATAATTCCTGTAAATTTATGTTACTGGAGTTATCATACCATTTGGGTGAAGGTAGGAGAGGAAAGAAAAAAAGAAATGAAATGAACTTGAAAGAAAATAAAAGAATCTGAAAGAGGAATTTACCTCTTGAGTTTCTCTCTTTTTAGAGCCTCTTATGGGGAGAGGATTAGGTATTTTGAGGATAAAAATGGCTGAAAGACATGGTGGAGGATGTTGGGGAAAGATTTTGGCAGAATTTAGGAAAGGAAGAAGGCTTGAGAGGAGTGAACAGATGAGGGGAGTGTGGGTGGTTTTTATAGTGGAGGGGAGGAGGGTTTTCTTAATATTTAAATCATTATTTTTTTTTCATAAGACAAGAAATATTAATGATTATTGTGACAAAAAATAGTAATATTTGCATTTGAGGTCGAACTAATGGCCATTTACATCATCCATGACTCAAGCATGATGCATAAATTCAGGTTTTAGCATTTATTGTGAATTATCAAAATTTACTATTCATAAAAAATTCAAGAATTTTAATAAAATCCCAAAAATTCACCCTAACAATTTTTTTATGCGCATAATAAAAAAATTAAATCCATTTTAAAAAAATATTTTTTTATTTATAATTAATTTAATTTTTAATTAAAATCATAATTGACTTTAAAAATGTATATTTTAAAACAGTAACTGATTTTATAATGCTTTCAAAAATTACATAAGGTACTATAAAATTTTCTTAAAACCAGAGACATAAAATAATTATTTTATGAACACCTTTTTGGAAAATAAATTTTCCTTTAAATTAATTAATTAATTTTAATCAATTATTTATGAAATACAAAAATATAAATAATTTTACTGTGGTCATATTATCACTTATAATATTCCTAAATTTTATTTATACATTCATGGATGAGGTTACTATTCTTTTGGAAGATTTAATATTCATAATGTTCATATTACTATTCATAAAGATAAGTTACTATTCATAAGGGTGGGTTACTATTCAGCATAAAATTAAGTTTGTTTCATCATACTCCAAACATCTTACTGATTGAAATAGTGTAGGTCATATTTTTGAAATTTAAAACACATAAGTGACAATATTATGTTTAAAGGTGACATAGCACATAGTAGTTTATTTTGTTTTGATTTCTTGTGATTATATGACATAATTATAAGAAAATAATTTCAATTAATACAACATCGGGTCATTACATTATTCCCCCATTACGAAATTTAGCCCTCAAAATTTCATTTTACATTCAAAGCCTTAAACAGGTGTGGGTACTTTTCATTTATTACCTCCTCCAGTTCCCATGTTTCCTCTTTGTACTTATAGTATAGCCATTGTATTTTGACCAGGTGAGTAGTCTTATTATGTAGAACATTATCTCTATGATCCAAGATCTTCATTGGATGCTCCTCGTAAGAAATATAATCCTCCTATTGTACCACCTCTAAATGGAGTACATGTGAAGGATCAGGTAGGTACTTCCTTAAGAGGGATACATAAAAGACATCTTGTACTTGGGACATGTTAGGTGGAAATTCCAGTCCATAGGCAAAAGATCCAACATGATCAAGAAATTCGAAGGGGAGATTTTACCTAGTACATGGCTTTCCTTTCTTCCCAAACCTCATGACCTTCTTCCATGGAGATATGCGTAAAAATATAATGTCTCTAACATCGAACTCAATGTCTCTTTGACGATTGTCTGCATAACTCTTTTTTCGACTTTGGGTTTCCTTGATGTGTTGCTGAATGGTTTTCAACTTCTCCACCATTTCATCGACCATTTCAGGTCCTAGAAGCTTACGCCCACTGACTTCATCCCAACACGATGGTGTTCTGCACCTTTACCCATAATGGGATTCATATGGTTCCATTCGTATGCTCGAGTGTAAATTGTTGTTGTAAGAGAATTCAAACAATTGAAGTTGTAAGTCTAATCCTCCTTTGAAGTCCATATAATACGATTTCAAAATATCTTTCAGTGTCTGAGTAGTTCTCCTGGATTGGACATCAGTTTTTGGAAGATAGGCCATAATGAGGATCTATTCAGTTCTTAGAGCATGTTGGAGACTTTTCAAGAACATCGAGGTGATTCTCATATATCAATCGGGTAAAATATATAGTGGTACTCCATGAAACCATCCCACCTATTTGATATATATATGTGCAAGTGGATCCAATGATAAGTCCTCTAAAATCTATATAAATTGAGTTGTCTTTTAAGACGATCCACAATGACCCATATAGCACTGTTTCCTCTAGATTTCATTGGAATTATAGTGAGAATATCCATGGTGATATTCTCCCTCTTCCATGTTGGTGTGGGTATTGGTTGTATCATACCCTTATATTTCTGTCTCTTAAATTCACTTGTTGACATACCAGTTACTTTGATGTATACACAATAATCTATTTCATATTGTCCCACCAAAAGATCTCTTGAAGATCTTGATACATCTTTGGGCTCCTTGGGTCAACAGAGAAGGTTGAGCTATGTGTGTCATTCAAAATATCCTTATTTATCTCTATGTAGGATGGTACACATAATCATGACCCAAATACTGCTACTCCTTACTCATAAATCATGAACTCAAAGGATTTCCCATTTTTAATGGCTTCTACCCTTTTCTGAATTTCCACATATTTTCATTGAGTATCTTTTATTTTCATCATGAGGGATGGTTGAGTAATCATTTGAAAAGGTATTGAAGATGTTCCTCCCTAAATCTTACCCATGTCCATCCTCTACATATATAACAATATTGTATCCTTCACAATTATAATCATTAATAAAGATTTAGGTTCCTTTCTACTTAGAGCATATGACACCTTATATTCCATACCTGGATGGTAGTGGATTGAGCAATCATAATCCTTGATGAGCTCTAACCATGTTCTCCAGCACATATTAGGATATTTTTTTTGTGAATTTATATTTCAAACACTTGTGATTAGTATATATCTCATGCATCTACTCATATAGATAATGTCACCATATTTTTAATGCTAGGATCACATCCCCAATCTCCATATCATATGTAGGATAGTTTTTCTCAAGGATGTTCAACTGCCTTGAGGCATAGGCTATCAATTTATCATTTTTCATCAGCACACTACCTAATCCCTTCTTTGAAGCAGCATTGTACACCACAAAGAGTTCTCCACATATTGGGAGTGTGAGTATTGGTGTAGTGATAAGCCCTATTTTCAACTCCCTAAAATGGTCTTCTAATTATTGAGTCTAGACAAACTTCACTCCCTTTAGTGTTAGCTTGGTCATTGGATTTGAAAATCATGAAAATATCTTCAAAAATAGTCAGTAATACTCCAATATACCTTGAATGTTGAGGATATTCATTATAGATGTTGGCCTTGGACACTCTTTAATTTCCTTTTTCTTGGTAGGGTCTACAAATATCCCTTTGTGAGTGATAACATGCGCCAAGAATGATACTTCCTCCATCCAGAACTTACATTAACTGAACTTTTTATACATATTCTCCCTTCACAATGTCATTAAAAAAATATTCAAATGCTCCTAATGTTCCTCCTTGCACTTGTAGTATATCATAATATCATCGATAAAGACTACCACAAATTTTTATAGGTAATATCTAAAAATATTATTCATTAAATCCATGAAAATTGATGGATAATTAGTGAGTCTAAAGGGAATATCTATGAACACATAGTGTCTATACCTCATTCTAATGGAAGTGTTGGGAATATACTCTTTCCACACCTTTAATAGGTGATATCCTGACTGAAGCTCCACCTTAGAGAAATAACGGTCCTCACGATGCTGATAGAACAAGTCATCCATCTGGGGAAGGGATACTTGTTCTTTATCATGATTTTATTGAACTCATGATAATCAATGTTGAGGTGCATTTATACATCCTTCTTCCTGACGAAGAGGACTAGCACAACCCATGGTGAAGCACATGGGCATATAATACCCTTCTCCAGATTCTCCTATAACTACTTCTTCATGTCTCCCATCTCAATGGTGACCATTATTTAAGGATTCTTTGATATAGGAAGATATCAATGAATGTGTTCTATTGAAAACTCAACCTATCGACTAGGAGGAAGACTAAGCAACTCTTCAAGGAATACAACACTGCAGTCCCTCATGATGGGCATACCTTGAAGCATGATTCTATCTTTTTTCTCAATAATTTTAGTGAGACATGCTTTCCCATAAGGAATTAATATACAAACATGAAAAAATGATTCTAAAGGAGATTCATCATCCTCCTTACACTAATAAAGAATTGGGGGATACTTCGGGATGTGAATATTGATCTCCCTTTCATGATAGTTGATGTTGGCTTTGTTTAAGGATAGCCAATCCATTCCCAAGATAGCATCGAACTCCACTAAAAGAAGTATAAAAAGATTTTATGGGAGGTTCAGTCCACAAATGTTAATCCGGGAGGAGTTATAAACCATATAATAAATGACTTCACTATTTTCTATTCTCACAGATAACCTATCCTCAAAATTTTGAGGTGGTGTTTGAATAGTTCTACTAAACATTCAAGATATAAAAGAATACGTAGAACTAGAATCAAATAGTACGTTCATTATTCTTGAATGAATAACTAGCATACATGTCACCACATCGTTGTTTGTATCCACATATGCATTAGTGATAGAATAATCTTTTCCCTTTTTCCTTGGAGGTTGTTAGTGATTTTGTCTAATGACCCACAACTTAGGGAAATTGTTTGCAGAATGCACATGCTCCATGAAGTTATAACACTACACTATAGGCCAAGTGTTGATCTGAACCCTCCATTCTTATTCCTATTTAGTTGTATTCTTCATATCACGTCGACCATTTTTAGCCATATGTTCCAACATTATACATTTGAAGCAATTCTTTATTCCCTTTAGATAGTTCCTCAGTTTCTTTTTACCACAATTTTTACTTGTGGGTGATCAAGCTTCATTACATTATATAATTTATTTGTGGGACTGACTAGATTAGATTCCATTTTCATCTTCTTACCACCAGGCCAATGATACTACTAAGAGTCTCTGATCTCCATTTAATCCTTGAGGTCACAAAATACAATCTACTCAGAGCTATCAAAGTCTTTAATTTTCAATTCATTTTGTAGATTTGGATTTAGTATGCAAAAAAGTGATTTACCTTACTTTCGGTGTTCATGAAAAAGTTAGAGGGAATCCTGAAAACTTTGTAAGGTTTACTTAATACACCCCAATTGACTCATCTTCCTTCTTCTTGACTCCATGGAACTCTCGTTCCATCTTGAGACAGAGGGTTCGGGGAAAATATTTATTGAAAAACATTCTCTTGAAATCCACCAATCTATGGAATCAATTTTATCATGGGAATTCATATTCTTGATCAGTTTCCACCACTAATCTACATCCCCATAAAAACAATAGACCACCAGTACAAATTTCTCTTCTTCTGAGCACTAGAGGATAGAGAATATCTTTTCAATTGAGTTAGTCCACTATTTTGTGTGGAGGGGATAAGAATATCCACAAATCATGGGAGGCCTTTGACGCAGGAAGGATTCAATAGAAACTTTCTCTTTCAATATAGGAGGAGGGTGTTCAACATGATTCATGTTATTATTCATTACTTGATCTAGCTGAGAATGTACTATTATGAAGCTATTATCACCCATTCCCGTCATATCAGTCATATCATTAGGTAAATATTCACATTCATAATCACTTTAATTTTTTTGTGTGTTCTATTAAATTTCCATCCATTAACTATGAAATAGAAAGTACAATTAGAGGGCATGAACACTTAGATATGGAGCATAAAAAGGAATATTTAAACATAATAGGATAAACATGCAAAGGATAACTATATCCTAACTTGTGATTCCATATGATTCATTCTAGGTTATACTTTATTTATTTCATAAATTATATTTTTATGTTATTTTTTCATTCCCTTAATAATGGTTTGTACTAAGATCACGAATTTATCAATGAATAGACCTTGGGAGTGTCAAAATAAGAGTGCAACAAGGCACGTTGTTGTGCACTAGTTCCCCTCCGAGTCTAGATCAAATAGGTGTTTTTGTTTTTTACCATTAGATACATCTTTTCCATAGAAAACTATACCTATTTGAATATAGACAGGGTACTATTTGCTTGATAAACCACTAACTCTGTACAAACTAAAATCTAGGGGTGTTTTGTTATTCTTAGTCTCATACTTAATGTTATTACTAAAGATCTCTATTCCTAATATCCAAAAATAACTCGAACATCCTCTGATACCAACTATAGAGACCCTAGCCTTTTACACATAACTTTACTTGAATTAAGCATAATTATACATTAGAGTACATGCCAAGGATCATAAACTCTAGTTTCTTGGGGGACTAGGTACATGAAACTGAAAACATGGAACTAAATAAAAAAATTATTTATTTAATCATAAAATTGAGATCCTAACTTCCATTGTGCTCAAACATCTACGTAGTGTACCTTGGGGAACACATGAACCAAGGGATGAGCTAAATAACCCAATGGGAACAACCAAAAGAACAAAGAATTAGCACCTAGGATGGAAGGAAAGACATGATAATATAAAAAGGCATGTAACATATGGAATCTTAACATATAAAAATGGATTCATATAGACATGGAATCATAATAATGTGGTAGAAATATAAAAAATGACTTTACCACAAGTCAAGGCTAACCGCCAAGACCGGTGCTCATGGTAGCACTATCTAAGGCTAACTGCCAAGACCATCGCATATGGTAGCACAAGCCTAGGATAATCGCCAAGACATTCTTATATAACATCTCATGAGACTCAACGTTACCCAATGCATTGGAGTTCCATCTGGGTGCACCCATCATAACATTTCATAAATATGTTTTCCTCATAAATAGGCATACATAATAAATGTTACATAAATATAAGGTTTATCCATGGAATTAATTGGGTACCATAATCATGTCATAAAGCATAATAAATGGTTGTATCATAAAAATTTCCATGAAATAAATGAACTAAAATATACCTAGACATTCATACGTGAAAATAGGCATGTATCATGGTATGTGATATCCAGTAAAAGTGACAACATGAAAGAAAAGTATTTATTAAATTTTATCATTAAAATATTTTTGAGTGCTTTTAAGGAAAATATTATACCATAATTAAAATAGAAAAGGGGAAAATATTCAATATAAAACTATAAGTGAACAGAGAAGGCTTTCATAATAATAAGACTGATTTTATGAAGATAATGGTGGCTTAAAATAGAATATAGAGAGCACATGAAATTGGGTAAAAAATCAGAAAATTCCCTAAAAACAAGTTTTCTTTTCAGGAATTCAATACAAAAAAACCGTACATTAGAGTGGGTTATTTAGAGGGGGTTATTCAAAACCCCCTTTAAATTCATTTTCAGTATAATTAGAGGGGGTTCTGCAAAACCCCCACTAATTGTTGAATTTAGAGGGGGTTCTGAAACCCCTATAAATTCATTTTATATTATAATTATAGAGATTATGTAGAACCCCTGCTAATCATTGAATTTAGAGGGGGTTATAGACCCTCTCTAATTTTATAAATTGGATGGTGTTTTGAATCCCTCTATATTTTTTAACATTATTTTTTTAATATCTAGTTGGATTCTAGAGGGGGTTTAAAACCCCCTATAATATCTTAAATAGGAGGGGGTTCAAAACCCCCTCTAATGTATTTAAATTATAGGGGGTTCAAAACCCCCACTAATTTCATTAAATAAGAGGGAGATCAAAACCACCACTACTGACTTTAAATTATAGGGGCTTCAAAACCCCCTCTAATTTATGAGATTAAAGGAGTTGTGAACCCCCGATTTTTTTTAAAGAAACTTCCATAATATATATATATATATAATTAAAACCGAATATATAAAGGCATTTAAATACATTATATATATGAATATCATATATAATATTTATATGATTGTATTTAATTTTATTTATATGTATGCATAAATATAATTTTATAATTTTATGTATATTAATATATAATTATATTTATAAATTCAATTTCATATAATATTAATTATATATAATATAAAATCATAAACTTATTACATAAATATATACATAAATATAATTTATTTAAAAAATATATCATATAAAAACCGAAGATTGTAGTTTTTATAATTTATAATAATATTGTAATGAATATATTTTTAAATAATAAGTTCCTGCTTTAATATTATATATAATCAATATTATATGATAGAAAATTTATTCAAATAAAAATATATTAATTTACAAAATATTATACAAATAGATTTATTAAAATACATATATATTATTATACATAAAATTATACAATTATATTTATTGAAATGCATATATATTAATTCTCATAATAAAAAATATATATACTCATATACTATATATAAATATTTTTATAAATTATATTTCATATAAAATTATATTAATATTTGTATAAATTTTATTTCATATATTCTATTTGTATAAATTACATTTCATTTAATATTAATTATATAAAATATAAGTATTTGTATAAATTCTATTTCATATATATTTATTTCATATAATATTAATTATATATTAATTATAGACAAAATTATACAATTTATAAAAATAAATATATAATAATGTACAAAATAATAAATATATGTATTGAAATACAATATATAAATATTTTTTAGATACATTTTATAAATATATTAAGTAAAAACTTATATATATATATATATTATTTAAGTAAATATGTATATAATATATAAATATATATATATGTATATAAATATATAATATAAATGTATTTAATATAATTTAAGAATGATATAAATCATAAAATAAATATATGTTATTTATAAAACCGAAAGATAAATTTTATAGTTTAAAAAATAAGTGTAATAACAATAATAATAAATAATAATATTCTTGTTATCACAAACACACATGCATATATAAGTATATACAAATAATTAAATATATATATATATTATAATTATATTATATCTACATGTAATTCCTTTATTTTTAAAATGTAAATAATCTAGGAAATTACAACGGAAAATACAAAAAAATGATCTGATTCAAATTACAAAGATGGAAAAATGAAGTCCACACAGTTGTGCATCGATTATATAAATATTATATAAATGCATAAACACACAGACATATAAATGTATTTATAAATATATTCATTTAAATTATATATAATGAAATAGATATATATATATATATAATTATATATATATATTATATAAATAAACATGTATATAATATATAAATATTTATTTAAGTATACAAATAATTTAAATGAATATATTTATATATATATATATAGTCTATATTAATGCCTACATAGTTTAAATGTGTAAATTTATTAAAATATATGATATAAAAGATATTTATTAAAATAATGAATCAACTATATATAAATGGAGGATAATATGAGTGAATATACATAAAAAATCAAATATTGTCATGGTAAAATTGTGTGTTTGCTCGCTTGTGACGCCCGGATGTCTGTGGTTTGAATCCTTCCAATATCTCATTTTTATATAAATAAATGGAAACAGTGGGGCCCATAGTAAAGTGAAGAACTTGAGGAAAAGGGTGTGGGAATAGGAGAAGTGCGGGAATAATAGGGGAGAAGATGGGGAGATGTGGTGGGATGGGGAGACATGGGGATGTGGGATGGGAAGAGGCGGGATGGGGGGAGGTGGGAAGGCGAGGTGAGGTATGTGATGGGGGAATTGGGGACGATAGAGACATGGAGCGGCAGGGTGATAGGGTGCCAGGTAGAAATGGGGTCCAATTAAAAAACTGAGGCTTCAAGGGTGGTTTCCATATCCACCGAAAAAGAAACCACATTAGGGGTAGATTAAACCACCACTACAGCCCTGAACCTAAATTGATTCCATTCAAACCACCACTAATACAAGAACTTTCAGTGAATTTAAGTCAACATTAGAGGGGGTTTAATCCCTCTCTAATGTAATTTCAACTAAATTCATCATGAATTTACCATTGGTTTCTCAAAAACGCCTCTACTAACAGTAGATGGAAACATTAGTGGTGGTTACCCACAACCACCACTAATTCCTTTATAAGTGGTTATAACCCCTTCTAATGTCAAAAATAACCTCCTATATTCTCAACGTTTTTTTGTAGTGTGTATTGAGGAGGGGATCACTTAAAACATGTATATCATTGAATGAGAATGATGAAAGGGTCTAGATAAATGAATTTTTTACATGTAAATATAATTCATAATATTCAAATAAAATGATAAGATAACTCTTTTATGGGAATAAGAATGATAAGGCAACCTGAAGGAATAAAGGAGGTTCTGGTAGAATCCCTTATGGATTATCAGCATGGTATGAGGTGTAGTTAATCAAGCTTAATGAGAGATAAAGGGGTTTATCATCACTTTTACATCATGAGGTAAGTATGGGGGAGGTGTGAAATCATACCCTATCATTAGTAACTACACATAAAAGGACATAACAATGAGGAGATTCTGAAATAAATGTGAGAAAGAGAGGATCCCTAACCATAAGTCTGATAGTGTTCTCCACTAGATATTAATGACCTGAATAATAGAATTAGGTTAATTAATTAATAATTCCAGAACCTATTATATATTTAAAATATTTATTAAAACCTATTTATATTCATTCATGCCCTTTTTGATGGGTTATGTGATTCAATTTCATTGTTCGGGTCTGTTTGTTTTCTTCATTTTCATGATCGGTTTACTTATTTTCATAAATGGAGAATCACGTAAAATGTGGATGGTTTTACTGAAATGAAATTATATTTATTTATTGATCATACATAAGGTTACATGGTTGTAAATTTAATTTGGTTACTTGGAGTGAAGGTGAATCCTGATATAAAACATTAATGATAAACGTTTGGATTAATTTGGTGATTTTTTTCATAATTAATATCTTTTGTATTATTTTTTTACATCATCTGTGTAAAAGGATTTTAGAACAACACATAAGATAAAATACATATTTAATAGTTTGGTTCAACCATAAAAATTGTTTCATGAAAATAATTGAATATTGTAATAGAAATTGTTAAACTGTCGTCCTTGATTATGATAAATTAACACATCTCGGATGGTGTTTTCATTTCATTCATATAAAAGAAGGGGTCCATAGAGATTAGGATATAATATCCCATTATCATAAAACAATTATATTACATGTATTTTACTTGATTTATCCTAGAATTTGGGTTATGGGAGGTGAGAAAAGAAAAAAGAAAAGAAAAAACCTAGATGAAAATATAAGAATTGGTAAGTGGAATTTACCTCATGAGTTTATGTCTCTTGAGAGCCTCATAGGGTGAGAGGATTTGGTCTTTTGAGGATACCAAGTTCTACTAGACATGGGGGAGGATCTTGGGGAGTTATTTGGTTAGAATTTAGGGATGTAAAAAGGCTTGAGAGGAGTAAAGAGAAGAGGGGAGTGTGGGTGGTTTTTATAGTGGAGGAGTGGAGGAGTTTTCTTAATATTTTAATCATTTATTTATTATTTTTCCACAAGTTAGGCAATAGTAATGATTCTCGTGACCAAAAAAAGTAATATTTTCATGTTTTTTTAACCAATGGCCATTTAAATCATCCATGAATCACGCATGATGCCTAAATTCTAGTTTTAGCATTTATTGTGAAATATTGTATTTTACAATTATTCAAAAATTCAAGTATTTTATAAAAATAAAAAAAAATCTCATTACCATTTCACGATGTGTAGAATCCTAAAATAAAATTCATTTTTCAAAAATAATTTTTTAAATATGATTAATTTAATTTTTAAATAAAATGAAAATTTACTAGAAAAAAAATAGATTTTAAAATTATAAATGATTTTATAATGATTTCAAAAATTACATATGGTCTTATAAAATTAACATAAAACCAGAAGTTATAAAATTATTAATTTATGAACACCTTTTAGGAAAATAAATTTTCTTTTAAATTATTTAATTAATTATAATTAATTATTTACGACATACAAAAATACCAGTACTTTTACTATTGTCATATTATCTCTTATAAAATGTGTAAATTTTATATATACATTCATGGATGAGGTTACTATTCTTATGGATGATTTAATATTAATAAGAGTCACATTACTATTCAAAAAGGGTATGTTACTATTCATAAGTTTGGGTTAGTATTCACCAAAAAAATCACGTTTGTTTCATCGAACTCCAAACATCTTACTGATCATAACTGTGTATGTCAGATTTTTGAAATTCAAACCACATAAGTGACAATATTATGTTTAAAGGTCACATAGTACATAATAGTTCATTATGTTATGATTTCATGGGACTGTATGACATAATTATAAGATGGTAATTTCCATTGATAAAACACTAGTTTTTTAAATTATTTCCCCCATAACTAAAGTTCACCCATGAAATTTAATTTTACATTCTAAGCCATAAACAGGCATGGGTACATTTCCTTCATTACCTCCTCCAGTTCCCATGTTACGTCTTCGTACATATTGTTCTGCCACAATACATTGACCATGTGTGTTTTCATGTTATGTAGAACTTTATCTCTACAATCCAAGATCTTCACTAGATGCTTCCCATAAGAAAAATCATTCTTCAACTGTACCACCTCTGAAGAGAGTACATGTGATGGATTAGTTATATACTTCCTTAAGAAGGTTATATGAAAGACGTCATGTACTTTTGACATGGTAG
Source organism: Viscum album (assembly GCA_963277665.1). Taxonomy (NCBI): domain Eukaryota; kingdom Viridiplantae; phylum Streptophyta; class Magnoliopsida; order Santalales; family Viscaceae; genus Viscum; species Viscum album. The sequence continues at coordinate 1,271,196,584 of OY728127.1, forward strand.
GTGTAAGTTCCAGTCGATAGGCCACAGTTCCAACACAATCAAGAATCTCAAAGGGGATGATGTACCTAAGACATAGCTTTCCCTTCTACCCAAAACTCATGACATTCAGCCATGGAGAAATGTGTTAAAATACTATGACTCTAACTTTTATCTAAAGGTCGTGTAGATGATTTTTTTATAACTCTTTTTTCAAATTCAGGTAGCATAAATGTGTTGCTGAATGATTTTCACCTTATGAACCATTTCTTCGACCATTTCAGGTCCTACTAGCTTACACTCATCGACTTCAACCCAACACTCTAGTGTTTATCACGTTATCCCATAAAGGGCTTCTTATGGTTCCATTTGAATGCTCGAGTGGAAAATGTTGTTACAGGATAATTCAACCAGTGGATGAAGTTGGTACCATTCTCTTTTGAAGTCCATAGAATATTCTCTCAATATATCTTCTATTGTATGAATAGTTCTCTCATATTGGCCATCAGTTTGAGGATGTTTAGCCGTACTGAAGTTTAGTTCAACTCTTAGAGCATGTTGAATACTTTTTCCGAACATCGAGGTTATTCTTGGATCTCTATCAGATACAATAGATAGTGGAACTCCATTCAAACTTACCACCTATTTGATATATTTTCATGCAAGTTGATCCAATTATAAGTTCTCTAGAATCATGATAAATTTAGTTATCCCTGTAGGATGATCCACAATTATCAATATATCATTATTTCCTCTAGATGTCCTTGGAAGTCCAGTGAAAAATTCCATGATGATGTTCTCCCACTTCCATGTTGGTATGTGTAGTGGTTGCATCATCCCCTTATACTTATATCCTTAAGACTTCACTTGTAGATATACCAGGAAAATTGATGTAAACTCAGCAATATCCTTCTTCATATTGTCCCACCAAAAGTTCTCTTGGAGATCTCGATATCTATTTTTTCTCCCTGAGTGAAGAGAGAAGGTTGAGCTATTTGGGTCATTCAAAATCACCTTCCTTATTTATGGATCATATAGAACAGATAATCATGACCCAAATGTTGCATCTCCTTCCTCATTAATTAGGAACTTATAGGATTTCTCTTTTTTAATGGATTTCACCCTTATTTGTATTTCCACATCTTTTCATTGAGCATCCTTTGTTTTCTCCATGAGGGATGGTTGATCGATTATTTTAGAAATGATTTATTTTTTTCCTCTATTAAGGATCCCTATGAACATCCTCTTCAAATCTAAGAAGATCGGATCCTTTGAAATTTTCATCGTTGATAAAGATATTGGATCTGTTCTACTTAGAGCATCTTCCACCTAATTTTCCTTACCAGGATGGTGGTGGATTAAGCAGTCATGCTTCTTGATGAGCTCTAACCATCTTCCCTAGAGCATATTATTCTCTTTTGGTGTAAATATATATTTTATAATATTTCTATTAGTATATATCTAAAACATTTCCCCATATAGATAATTCTGCCAGATGTTTAATGCAAATGGCATAGGTACAAACTCCATATTAAGCGTAGGATAGTTTTGTTCATGGATTTTAATCATCCTTGAGGTGTAAGATATCACTTTAAAATTTTCCATCATCACACAACCTTAGACCTTATTTGAAGCATCATTGTACACCACAAAGTGTTATCCACTTGTGGGGAGTGTGAGTATTAGTACGGTGATAAGACTTTTTTCGACTACATAAAAAATTCTTCTCATTCTTTATTCTAGAAAAAATTCACTTCCTTTCATGTCATATTGGTCATTGGATTTGACAATCGTGAAAATTTATTCACAAATCATCTGTAATACCCAACAAAATCAAGAAAGTTGTGGATAACCATTACAGATGTTGTAATAGGACTCTCTTCAATTGCCTTTGTCTTGGAAGGGTCCATAGATATCCATTTCTGGTTGATAACATGCCCCAAGAATGATACTTCCTCCATCCAAAACTCACATTTTCTATACTTTTCATACAGATTCTCCCTTTGAGAATTCTTTAACCCAGTATTCAAATGCTCCTCATGATACTCCTTGCTCTTGGAGTATATCTAAATATCATTGATAAATACTACCTATTTTTTTTATGTAATCTCAAAAGACTCTATTCATTAGTTCCATGAATATTGCTGGAGTAGTAGTGATTCCAAATGTCATCACTATGAACTCATAGTGTCCATACCTCATTCAAAAGACAATATTGGGATTATCATAATTCCTCACCTTTAATTGGTGATATCCTAACTGAAGGTCCACCTTAGAGAAATAACTATCTCCATGAAGCTGATCAAACAAGTCATTGATCAATGGTAGGGGATACATGTTCTTTATCGTGATTTTATTAAGATGATGGAAATCAATGCAGAGGTGCAATGATCCATCTTTCACCTTGACGAAGAGGACTAGCACGCCCCTTAGTGAAGCACTCAGGCGTATAAAACCCTTCTCTATATTCTCTTGTAACTTCTTCTTTAGCTCTTCCTAATCTATGACATCCATTCTATAAGGTTTCTTTGATATAGGCATAGATTAAAAAATTAGATCAACGGAGAACTCCACCTTTTGATCGGGAGGAAGAACAATCAACTCTTTAGGGAAAAAATTAGTGTAATCCCCCACGATGGGAATGTCTTCAAGAATGATTCTCTCCATTGTCTCAATCATTTGATATAGACATGATTTATTATAAGGAATTAATATCAACACTTGAGGCAATGATTCTAAATGAGATTCATATTCCTCATTACACTTATAAATAATTGGAGGATGCTTCGGGATGTGAAGAGTGATATCCCATTTGCGATAGTTGATGTTGGCTTTGTATAAAGATATCCAATCCATTCCCATGATAGTTTTGAACTCTACTAAAGGAAGTATGATGAGATTTAATCGGAGGTTCAATCCACAAACATTAACTGATGATGAGTTATAAACCATGGATGCAATGATTTCCCCATTCACTGTTCTCATAGATAAATTATCCTCCAAAATTTTAGGTGGTGTTTTAATAGTTCTACTAAACTTGAATGATATTAAATAATGTGTAGTACCAGATTCATATAGAACATTTTCTATTCTTGAATGAATAAATACCATATCTGTCACCACATCATTGTCTAACTCCACCTCAGAAGTAGTGATATCATAATACCTTCCTTGTTTCCTTGTAGGTTGTTGTTGGTTGCCTCCGACAACCCTCGTCTTAGGGAAATTGTTCGCATAATTCCTATGCTCCTTGTAGTTGTAACACTGTACAATAGGCTGAGTGTTGATATGAGCCTTCCTTTATTCTTCCAAATTAGTGGGATTCTTTATATCTCATTGGTAATTTTTATATAGATGTCCCATCTTTTCACATATGAATGAATTCCTGGTTCCCTTTAAACAGTTCCCAGGATACTTCTTCCTAGAATTTGTACACTTCCGATGATCGATCTTCTTTCCATTGTAGAATTTATTTTTAGGACTTCCCACATTAGATTCCATTTTCCTTCTCTTGTCACTGGGCCCATGATACCACTGAGATTCTTCGATCTCCATTTCAACCATGAGGGCACAATGGACAATATACTAATAGTTGTTGAAGTCTGAAATCACCAATGATTTTCTTACTCTCGGATTTAGTACACTAAATTAGAGATCCACGTTTATTTCATTTTCCATGAAAAATTTAGAGGCGTACCTTGCTAGACTTGTAATGTTTTATTCATATGACCCAATTAACTCATATTCCTTCTTCTTGAGTCTGGGGAACTCTTGATCTATATTGAGATGGAGAGTTTGGGGAAAATATTTATTGAAAAATATTCTCTTTCATTCCTCCCAATCCATGGAATCAATTTCCACCTCAGGCTTCATATTCTTGATTAGTTTCCACCACTAATCAGCTTCCCCATTAAAACAATAGAACTCTAGTATGAATTTCTCTTCTTCTAAGAACTAGAGGATAGATAATATCTTTTCAATGGAGTTAATCTACTGTTTCGCAAGGAGGGGATCAAAAGATTCACATAACATGGGATTCCATTGCTACCTAATGTATTCAACAACAACCTAATCTTTACATAGTGGGGGAGGGTGTTCCACATGATTCAAGTAATTATTCCTATCTTGAGCCAACTGAGTAAGTACTATCATGATGTTTGGAGCACTCATTCCCATCATATCAGGTATATCGTTAGTGAAATCATCAGATTTACTTTCACATTGATTGTTGGAACAAGTTCATCTATTTCCCCCATTAACAAAGAAAAAGAACACACAATTAGAGGGCTTGAATACTTATCTATTGAGCATAAAAACGGAAACATTGAACACAATAGGATAAAATTGTAAAGGATAAGTATATCCTAACATGTGACTCCCTATGTTTCATTCAAGGTTATCCTCGACCTATTTCTTAACATGCACTCTTGTGATCTTTTTTTCAATCCATTAAAAATAGTTTGTACCAAGATCATGAATTTATCAAAGCATATCCCCTGGAAGTGTCAAAACAGGACTACAGCATGGCCTATTGTCATGCACCAGTTCATGTTCAATTCTAGCTCAAAGTAGTTTTTTCGGGTTTTACCCCTATATACATATATTCCTGATCCACCTCTAGCTATTTGTATCCAGATAGGTATCTATTTTCTTGATAACTCACTTACACTATACTTACCAAAATTTAGGGGTGTTTTCTTATACATAGTATCATCCTTAAGGTTCTTAATAAAGTTCTCTATTCCTAATCTCCAAAAAATATACCATACTTTGATAAAACTATTGATAACCTATCCTTTTACACAAAACATAACATGAATTAAGTGTAAGTATACATTATATTATGATCTAAGGATCCAAAATTCTAATTTCTTGCAGGACTAGGTACATAAAACTAAAAATGTGGAACTAAATAAAATATTTGCTTATTTAATCTTCAAATTGAGCTTCTAACTTCCATTGTGCTCAAACAGCAACATAGGGTACCTTGGAGAACACATGAACAAAAGGATGAGCTTAATAGACCATAAATAGAATAACTATAAGAAAAAATCATTTTCACATGGTATAGAAGGAATGATATGATTATATAACAAGGAACTTAATATATGGAATCTTAGCATATAAACATGGATTCATATAAAAATGGAGTCATAATAATGTGGTAGAAACATAAAAAATGAATTTAGCATGAGGTAAGACTATCTTAAAAGACCGTTGCACATGGTATAAAAATCCATGTCTAACCACCAAGATCGTCGCACATGGTAGCACAAGCCAAGGATAACCGCCAATACCGTCACACATAACGTCTCATGAGACTCAACATTACCGAATTCATTGGAGAGCTATATGGGTGCACCCTTCTTAACATTTCATGAATATGTTTATCACATAAAAAATCATACATAATCAATATTATATAAACATAAGGGTTACCCATGGAAATAATTGGGTTCCACAATCATGTCATAAAGCATAATAATTGTTTGTATCATAAAATTTTCCATGAATGAAAGGAACTAAAATATACAAGGAAATTATTAAGGGTAAATTTTCATATATAATTTTAAATGATATCAATTATTAGTGACAACATGTATGAAAATTATTTAATAAATTTTAGCATTAAAACATTTTTATGCGGTTTTAAGGAAAATACTATAGAGCCTTTAAAATTTTAAAAAGGAAAAATATTTTATATAAAACTCAAAGTGAACTAAGAAGGTTTTCATAATAAGAAGGCTGATTTTATAAATACAATGGTGGATTAAAATATTGTATAGAGTGCACTTTAAATCGGCTAATAATTCACGAATTTCCCTTAAAACAAGATTTCTTATCGGGAACTATTGAGGAGGGAATCACTTAAAACATGTGAATCCCTGAAAGAGTATAATGAAAGGGTATTGATAAATAAATTTGGTATCTGTAAAAAAATTAAAATATTCATATAAAAATATTAGAAAAATAAATTTTGGTAATAAGAAAGATGAGGCAACCCAATGGAATAAAGGAGGTTCGAGTAGAATCCCTTACGAATTATCGGCATGGTATCAAGTGTACTTAAGCAGGATTAATGAGTGGGAAATGGGAGTATAATTACTTATAAATCATGAGGTAAGTATGGGGTAGGTTAAAACTCATAACTCATCATTAGTAACAACACATAAAAGGACATAACATATAGGTGATTCTTGAATAAATGTGAGAAAGAGAAGATCCCTTACCTTAAGTCTGATGGTGTTCTCCAATTGATATTTATGACATGAATAATAGAATTAGGTTAATTAATTAATAATTAAATAACCTCTTATATATGTAAAATATTTATTATAAACTTTAAAAGTTCATTTATAAGCTTTTTGATGAGTTAAGTGGTTCAATTTCATTGTTCGAGTCCATTTTTTCTGGGTTTTTAAGATTATTTTACTTATCATAATGAATGGAGAATCACGTAAAATGTGGATGGTTTTCCTTAATTGGAGTTATATTTTATTGTTGAAAATACATAAGGTTACATAGTTTTAAAATTAATTTAGTTACTTTTAGTGAATGTGAATCATGATATAGAACATTAATGATAAATACTGGGATTTATTTGGTGATTTTTCTCATAATTAACTTGTTTTATATTACTATTTTACATCATGTCTGAAAAAGGATTTATGAACAACACATAAGATAAAATACAAATTTAATATATTTTTTCAACCGTAAAAATTATTTCAAGGCTATAATTTATTATGGTAACATAATTTGAGAAATTTTCTTCTTTGGATATGATAAATTAACACATCTCAGATGATGTTTTTGTTTCGTTGGCATAAAATAAAGGTTAAGGATTGATTATGATAAACTATACCATTAGAATAATTTCATTCCAGTACATGTATTTTACTATAATTATCATACCATTTGGTTGAAGGTACTTGAGGAAATAAAAAAGAAAATAAAAGAACTTGAATGAAAATAAAAATAATTAGAATGATAAATTTACCTCTTGAGTTTATCTCATTTGAGAGCCTCTTTAGGGGAGAGTATTTGGTCTTTAAAGAGACCAAGGGATTCCAAACTTGGGGGAGGAGCATGGGGAGAAATTTGGGTAGAATATATGGATGAAACAAGGCTTTAGAGGAGTGAAGAGAGGTAGAGAGTGTGGGTTGTTTTTATAGTGGATGGTAGGATGGATTTCTTAAAATTTTAATCATTTGTTTATTATTTTTTCAAAAGACAAGAAACAGTAAGTATTATTATGACCCAAAGAAGTAATATGTGCATGTGATATCAAACCAATGGCTATTTAAATCATCTAGGACTCAATCATGATGCATAAATTTGGGTTTTAGCATTTATTGTGAGTTATCGTATTTTACTATTCATAAAAAATCATGTATTTTAGAAAAATATCATAAATTCACGCTAACCATTTTTTGATGTTTAGAATCCAAAAATAAAATCCATTTTTTGAAATAATTTTCTATATATGATTAATTTTATTTTTAATTAAAATCATAAATTACATAAAAAAAGATTTTAATTTGGTGGGTTTAATATTCAATTAGGGCCATGTTACTATTCATAAGGGTAGGCTTCTATTCATATGTGTAGGTTACTATTCACCAAAAAAATCAGTCTGTTTCATCGAAATAATTTTCTATGGATGAGGTTTCTATTAATTTGTTGGGTTTAATATTAAATTAGGGCCATGTTACTATTAATAAGGGTAGGCTTCTATTCATATGTGTAGGTTACTATTCACAAAAAAATCAGTTTGTTTCATCGAAATCCAAACATCTTACTGATTGTAACCATGTATGTCAGATTTTCAAAATTCAAAATACATAAGGGACAATATTATGTTTAAAGTTTATATTGTAATTTTTAGTTCACTTTGTTTTCATTTCATGTGATTATATGACATAATTATAAGAAGGGATTTTCAATTGATAAAACATTGGGTCGGTATAATAAGATTTACCCCTATAAATATATACTGGTACATATGTGATAGATGATCAATCTATCCTCCAGATCTAATTCGTTGATCTATTTGATGATGATTCATGCCATGTTGAAGGGAAAGGGCCTATTTAGTGATAATGAAGAGTCTATTACAAACTGTGGTGGTTTCTGTCTTACAAGTTTCACATGTTCATAGATGTAGATAAGATGGAATCCTTGGAGGAAACAATGGGTTGGTAAAAGTAAGATATTATATGTTTAGTATAACCTGGATGATCATCCTACCATCCCTAAGGACGAAGTTAATCCATGTTTGGAAGCTGATGAAATAATGGAATACTCTGATTATAAGGAAGAAGAATTCATTAGTGAAGAAGTGTAAAGGAACAATATAGTGATGTATAAAGTGACCCTGAACTTTCTCCAAAATCCTCTTCTATTAACTTTGTATCTCTTAGTCCTCCTAGGAGTTAACTAAAAAGAGATAAGTTATTTAAATGCAATTATAAGGATATGGAGGTATCTTGAGAGGTTCAACATAAATGTCTCAAATCTACTAAGGTGATTATGATGATGAGGAAGAAGAAAAATAATGGGAAAGTGCGAGTAAAAAATGTAATTATTGTAAGGATATAGAAATTGAAGATGATGGAAGTGATTCTAAACCTAATGTTGATAGTGGTTGAATCAGGAATAATGATGTTGAAAATCCTCTAGAGCATAGGGAATAATTTATTGATGGGGATGATTCCCCATTAGTGGACAATTTTCATGAAACAAAAATTGTTGATGATGATGAGGATAATTCATTTTTCATTGTTCAAGAGTTTTTAGATTTTTCTATGTATGAACATTTAAGACTTATAGCTGATGTGGGATAGTACGTTACCGAGTAAGAGGAGAAGAATCATATTGAGGAAGAATTTTTAAAAGAAATGTTATCTGTTCAAAATGTTTCTAACCCTCATGTGGATCAATATGTAGAAAGTGAGTCGATAGCTCTTGATCCCCTAAAGAATGTTGAGATGCATGATGCACCAACTTTTGATACAAAGTTTGATGCTAGTACTACTACTGTTGATCACAAAGTGTATGTCATGAACCCACCCGAGTCGACATTGAAATGGTCACCCAAGTTGGTATGCAGCAATGCCTGAGGGGCGTTCTTGATCCCCACTGGTTGGAAACTATTGGCAGGTATCAAGTTAAAACCATTGGGAATGATTTATTCAATGAAAAAAACATGAAAAAATAAATAAAAATATAGCTGGACAATAAAAAAATCTCAAAGAGTAAATAAATAAATTATTTCATGTACCTCCATGTGACCACATGGGTCACCAAAAAACATAAAACCAAGCTATCTCTGAGAACACATATATATATCTACATATAAAAATAAAACATGAATATGTAAACAATTTTTTTTAAAGAATATGTTGTGAAATCATGGAATTCATATTAATGGCATGGGCCTAGAGGACCTACCTAAAAAAGAAGAGGGGCATGCCGAGACACTTCATCTCTTAATGAATTTGAAGAAAATCTCCTACACCAGCACATACATAAATTCTCAAACATATATATATAAACATACTCCATGGTACATATTCCTGGATCCATGAGGTAATATGTGAAATGAAGATATATATAAATATACACATACGTACCAATGTCTGTGTGTGCGTGCACGACAATGGAGCCAAAAAAAGTATTATTTAATTTACCAAGAGGGGCCTACATCGTTTAGAAACCAATGAACCATTTAAGAAAACAAGGTTTTAAATGGACACCATTTTAAAGTCTCATCTTTATTTTAGGTAACATCTATTTGTTCCCTTCATGCACCCATGGATGTGTAAAAATATAATGGAATACTCTAATATCCCGGAAAACACACAAAACCCATTATCACAAAAATATCATTTTCTTTTAATCCAAACCCAAAATCTCAAATAATTTGAAAAACATTGGTAATCCCTTTATAAAAATGTAATCCCTTAAAATATCTTGATACATGTCTACCAATCTATCACATTATTGAATTATGCATAGAAAACCAAATTCACAAACTAACAACACTAACACAACATTAATAAGGCTAAATATATCTCAAATCCCACAATCCAAATCAAATTATTAAAACATTCAATAGAAAGAGAATACTAAACCAACCATTGAAATTATTCAATTCTAAATGACATTTAATCAAATTCATTTGGTGTATGCGTAGCTAGGCATAATTGAAAATTCACATCAAATATAATTTTTCAAAAAAATTATTCCATCAAAAACATTATACTAAGATAACCAAAGGTATTATTGTTGTGGAAATAATGTATAAAAATTAATTGAAATTATACAAGAATTAAATATTTCTTCTAAAATAAGAAAATATGGATTTTCCTACATTAGACATGTGTGAACGCGACGCCGCTTCAGCGGAAGGAAGAACAGAGCCCTGTAGCCCCTTTACACACCATAAAATTCAAAGGAAGACACATTACACCTAATCCCTAGCCATAAGGGATCGAACAAACCCTTCACACCCCATAAATTTAGAATAAACTACAAAATAGAGGAATAAACTCACTGAAGGGGAAGGTTTTTCCAGAAATAAGGGTGGTTGGAGGTAGGGTCGAGTGGGAGAGGGGCACTGGAAGATGGAGGAGGGCGTTCTGCGAGGTGGTAGGGTGGACGAATGGGAAGATGGCTAGAATAGGGCGCTAGAGCATGGTGAAGGCGCTATGTATGGAGGCGGTGCAGGGAGGATGAGGCCATGTCTAGGTGGAGAGGAGGCTGAGGGAAGGATGTCGAGAGCATGGTGGAGGCGTTGTGATGGCCCGAGTGTCAGTGCAAGGAGAAGGGAAAGGGTGCGGGGAAGCAATGTGATTTGCATGTGGGGGGGGGGGGAGATATACGTGGAGAAGAGGGGGAGGAAAGGTATCCCAAATAGGGGTTTTAAAAACATTAAAAACAAAATAAAAACAACCCCACAACTAATAATACTAATAATCATAATCATAATAGTGATAATAATACTAGAAATAAAAATATTATTATTATTATTATTCATAATAATATGGGACCCTTATTATTAATATTGAACATTCTTTCAATTTAATATTTCCATCCTGTTTTATTTTTTTTCATGAATAATAATATTACTAATAGTTTTTAATAATAATAATAATAATAATATTATTATTATTATTATCAAAACAGCCTCTTATTTTTTTCTCATGTCTCATTTTATTATATTTATCATATCATATTAATTGAATCTATATACATAAAACATTGGGAAACCATATAGTCCGCCTATAGCCAGACGCGCAGATGAGAAACCCACACTCATACCACGCCACCTGACACTACCCACTGTAGGGATAACCTGCACGCTGGTCCCATGGTTTAATAATCCTTGTAGAAATCATGTACCCTAATGCAGACCCACTTAAGCACCCATATGGGCACCACATGAATACCCTTAACTGTGCGAGAAGACTGCAAGATTATGACAAGATTCTAAAACTAAAAATAATATTTAAACTAATAAAAATAATTAATCATACAAGGTTGAGGTGTTACAATTATCCCCACCACATACACTTTCCGCCCCCAAGAAGTCACCAAGCCCAAGTATAGCCAAAACTAAAATGCATTCCCTGTCAAAGTCGATAGAAACCAAGAACCTCGAGGTGACCATTCCCTCCACAAGTCACAACCAACCATAATAGAAGAAACTACACACAAGAGAGTGATAGAACACAGAAGTGTTCTCCCGACCATAAGGACTAAAATAGAATAGAAATTTAAAAGCTAATCACACCACCGTCTGGAGGGGGGGAATGCAGGAACTCTGAACCGATCCAAGCCACCCAATACAATGAAATATTATAACCATATAATGAAACATAAACCATATAGAAAACTCAAACACAATTACAAATATCAATTTTTTCACATGCATTCACATCTCCAAACTATCACCACTAAACTGGAACCATCCGATATTAGGTCAAACATACTTGAAGGAAATGAGTGATTCTAAATCCACAGATAAACGGGTTTGTTTAGATTACAACAGAACATGTTCATCATAATCTCCCAATAATATTATAGAGTTACAACGGTGGAAATACATAGATTGTATAAAACAAGAATAAAATGACTTTAAATGTTCATATCCTAACATGAAACTCAAATCCAGAAGCAAGAATTCCCACTAATAGAAACACCTGATTGTGTATGAGCTTCACCCTGAGACCTACGTCCAGGTATCTGATGGCAGGATCATCTCCTACCTCTCAGTCAGACACTGAAATCCTCTAGTCCCAATTCCTTTTTTAGGTAAAACTTCCTTCAAAACATCTTCAGATGACCCATATAGCCACAACAATGACACGTCTTCGGTGGGTTGCAACAAGATGGATTTGAATGCACTAAATGTCCACACCGATGGCACTATACTAAACGGTCTGGAGAACTATAATCCAGAACCACTACAAAGGACTCTATATAAATAAGTCGATCTTGTATGTTCATATCACTGGATGGGGAACCTTCACATGATCAAACCACCACAGACTGAACACTAAGAACTAGCTTAGCCAAAAATGCGTCATCTGCCAAATTCACGAAACATGTTTCATTTGATGAGATCACTTTCTCAAAAATTTCAAGATGAAGGCCCCAAATGAAAATAGGATCATTCATTTGATCTTTTTATACTATCTCCAAAAAAGGAAAACAACTATTTAATGTAGTCAATGAAATATTTTATTGACCATTGGCCTTGCCAAAATTCTGCCACTCTTCTTCCTTTTTCAACTTCACCTCCTTAGGTAAGAACCCTTGAATGAACATGGCCTTAAACACTTCCCATTTAATCCCAACATGCATCATATATGGGTCAACCAACATCCACAACCCCAAAGCTGGACCATCAAAAAATCCCATAAAATCGCGATCCCTGATAGCCTAATGAGTTTCCAATAACATGCTGATGCGCTCCAGTTGCTCTAGCAACTCTGCTTCCTCTAATGGACCCAAATTACCGCGATGAATATGAAACATCCGAGAAGGTCCAAAACTAGGTATGACTCATTGGAAAATTTGGTGACCTTTCTGGGTGGAATTTTCTAAACATCTTATAAAACAAAAATCCAAAAAAAATATCAAGCCAATGAAACATAAATAAAAGAACTTTCATCTAGAAACAACTAAAAAAATATAAACACATCTATAAAAAAATTATTTTAAAAAGCACCATTTTCATTTAAATTTTAATACCCCCTTCTTCCAAGGCTAATTTCCAAGACCAAACCCCACTTTTTAAAAAAAATTAAATTTTGAAAATCATTCCCACTTTCAAAATCACTTTATAAAAACAATTTCAATCCTTTGATTTCATATACACACACAAAATATCCAATGAATCGTTGCACATGTGTTCATATGTTTCCATTCATATGTGCAAACATGCACATTCCATACACAAACTCTCTCATATGAAAACGTTCATAAAGATTACACAAGGTTATATAAAACCCCTTCTTTACCAATTTAAATCTATTTAAAGGAAAAAAATCATTCCAAAATGATTTTCATTTTGAAAAACACACTTACATCCAACCTGGACTATAGGGAACCACAACATTCCCCAAACTATCAGAATGAGGAACTATTAGTTATGCTCAACCTAGAAACATGGTATTGAGCCTTTCACTAAGTAATAATCAACAACTAGGAGGATCTTAATCTATGTACTCAGACTCCTCATGGGTCACTACTCCATGTGAAATGATTAAGTAACACTATGCCACCACCATTTTCATCCCTCAATCTAAAACAAGATTATAAGACTCACTACTGCAAATATAGATTATAGTAGCACTAAAAAATGGCCTTTAAAAGTGATAAAAAGTGCTGTTAATCTTGGCGAAGATTAAGGGGGTCCCCTTAATCTGCGCTCAAAATAGCGCTAATAAAAGTGCCCATTTATCAGCGCTAAGCAAGTGCTGATAAAGGTAGTATTTATCAGCGCTTAACTAGCGCTGATAAAGGCCAAAGATCTTGTCCAAAACCAGAACCTGGACAGAACCTGCCCAGCACCTACACACATTACAACACCTACACAAAGTCCAAACAACACCTACACACAGCACACACAACACCCACACACAAAGCACAGAAGAACAAAATTGATACATACATTTACTTGAAATCATGAATACAAAACAACACACTTCTATATATATTTAAAACAATGTTTAATTTGGTTACAATTACATTTATCCAACAAATAGTTAAAAAACAATGATGTTCCATCCTTTTTGCATCCATCCGCTCTAAAAAATTATCGTCCATGGCGGCGGTTTCCGAACAAAGCATTCGAACTGAGGAAAAAGATTTCACCTACATAATAAAACAAATATTATGTTAGTAATACAATAATGAAATAAAGAATGGGGTTTCTAAAAGGAATTATACTAGTGAGGCACAAAACATAAAATAACCAATTAACGAAATTGGTGCATGGTTAGGGCTAATAATCTATAATAATCAAATGGACAAATGTTTAGAAGAACATGTGCTATTTAATGATTCGAGGGGGAATAGATAAACCTACAGTTTGGTTATAAGGTTATGATGGTCTCACGTTGATGGTTAATGGTTTGTCAAATAATGTGATGAACTTGTGTAAGGTATGAGTTTTTGGGGAAGTATCACTATATGGTTGAATAATGGATTATAATCCACTCAATGAAACTATACGGATTATAAGTGTGTGTATATTGATTCCCACATTGTTGGAAAATGATTTATTTTACCCTTAGGCCTAATAATTCACCTAATTAATGAGTGGAATTAACAAATTTCATTATCAACCATTAAAGCGGGTTACCCTCATATATCCCTCATTCCACTCAACAAAATCCTTTACACGCACTCTCCTCCTTCTCCCTTCCCCCATGGTATATATACCTTACTTTTGAGATAAATCAAATATTATCAATTACATTAAAAGAGTGGTGGAATATCTTCAACCCTATTATCCTCCTCTATTGGATACCAATGATGGGCCTTTTGCAACGACATTTAACCTTGGCTATATACCTATAGCCATGGTTTAATACCATGGATATATGTCCCCTCATTCCATAAAAAAGAAGCACCCCTGCCCCCTTCCCCAGCACACCCCTGCCCACTGCACTTCCCCCCTGCCCATTGCACACCCTCCTGCCCACCCCCTACATATTTCAAAAGAACCCAGTACAACCCCTACCCCTTCCCCCTACCACTTTCCCCCTTCCCCCTCCCCTAGAAAACCACCATGCCCTCTCACCCTATCCCCTGCACATCATAAAGAAAATACCTTGTATGGAAATTGTGCTCATTTACATTATACACATCATATATATCAACACATTCTCAAGTACTTTCATTCAATGTAAATACAAATATATAGACTCTCTACATCTCATAACTTCCAATAAGACTCTAGCTACCTATTATCAGAAGAGTTTTTGAGTCCTTCCCAATCTCTAGTTCCATTCATGTGCCCCTATAAAGGCTCTATTGCTGCATGCCCCTAGAAAACCACATTAGGTGGACGAATCTTTTATAAGCATGACACCTCAATCGCAACACCATACAAACCAAACAATCAAAAATTTAGATTTTACAAAGCATCCCTTATTCAATTTTGTTTTTAATTCAGGGGTTATCACAAAAGTTTTATCATCCTGGGGTGTTCATTCATAAGTCAAGTATATGTATATTACCAATTTATATATTCCAATGTTCAACAAGAACCAACCAACATTTAATTAATTTAGTGCGCAAACAAGGACACCAACGGACACGATTTTCAGCAGGGCATTTAGCCCGTACATTTCACATTATAACCATCAATATCAAACAGTAATAACATGCGAACAAGAGGAAACCAATGAGTAACAGGAGAAAACTCACCGCAAAGGTTTCGTTAAGCACACGGTAGAGGTGCGTACGTGGCAGAGGAGAGGCGTACAGTAGATGATATTTCAAACTGAAAAGAAAACATTAAATAGGGGAAACCCATGAGAATAAAATATCTAAATCCGAGTACACCATTTACCACATCCCACAAACCCCAAAAGACAATGCATGAAAATAAATTTAAATTTATTGATAGAAATCACTATCTGATCACTAATTTTTATTCAAACCATAGGTGCAAACAAATCCAAATAGGAATCAGAAGGATCACATACCTCGAGAAAAGAAATCCAACCATAATAGTGATCAAGCATAGAACAATGTGAACTAGATGGAACTCAAGATGGGGAGTAAGCCATCATGTAATAAATCTAAGAAATTGGTGTGGTGAAAAAGCCCAACATCCTATTAGTATTTTTGGTGTGATATGTTATACTCAACACCCGATGTAAGGGAGTGTGATTTTCCTATATTCTCAACAATTACCTTACCATCTTATGTTATCCTCTATAAAGGTGTATTTTAATTTTAACTAGAATGGGGAATTACCTCCCATCCATCAATTTAATTAGGACCATTTGTATAAGTAAGGAATTATTCACATTCATATTTATATTAAAAAACATGAAGAAAAACATCTCATATGTCCCATTATCCATGTACAATTTCATTCAATGAAATGAAATACACAATTATCATTCTATATAACATGCAGTAGATGGTGTTCCCTTTCAACCCATTATAGATCATTTCAATTCATTTAATTAATTCATTAAATTAAAATAAATCCATCATGTAAAATTCACTCCTCATTATTATTACACATTCAATTTTACCAAGAATGGAAAATTCACTAATAAGGCTCAAAGGGTCTTAAAAATGGGCCATAATCAACATGGAAATTTCCTACATGGTAAATTCCATTAAGAATCTAGTCCAAACACCTATAATGTGTCTTCAATTCCATTTATATACCCTTGTATCAAGGGAAACATCATTTAAAAGCTTTGACAGAAGCTAAATAGGTGTTCAAGGCAGTTAATAATTTGACATTAAAGAGATAATTTTACTTGGCACACTCAAGGGGTGTCCATAAAAGAGTTCAAGAACATCTAACCCATGAAACAAGATTCAATAGGTGTTTATTGAGGTGCAAGGATTAAATAATGAACTCAATAATATCAATAATCCATTGAATCTTGCAATAACACCTTAAATCAGGATTTCACACGTTTAATTCAAGCGGTTGAAAAAAAATTTATCTGAAAATGAATATCAATAATGGTAGCGGCGATGGCGGAGGCAGCCCCGGAGGCGGAGGTGGTAGTGGCGGCAAGGCGGTGACGGCGGCAGAGGCGGAGGCGGCGGTGGCGGAAGAGGCGGCGGCGGTCGTGGCAGTGAGGGTGGAGGCGGCAGAGGCAGCGGTGGTCGCGGTAGCAGGAGCGGGGGTGGAGGCGGCGGCGGTAGCGGAGAAGGAGGAGGAGGAGGAGGAGGAAGGAGGAGGATGGAGGAGGACGAGGATGATGAGGTCGCGGCGAGGAGGGGCCGGGTTCAGCTTCTGCGAGAGCTTGACCACGTGCAAGCGAGGATGGCCTGTTAGGGTTATTAAATAAAAACCGACAGAACCTTTATTAGCGCTTGTTAAAAGCACTGATAAAGGTATGTTTTATCATCGCTAAAATAAAAGCGCTGATAAAACATTCATTTATCAGCGCTTTTTTAGCGCTGATAAAGAGCTACCTTTATCAGCGCTAAAAAAAGTGGTGATAAATGTTACCTTTTATCGGCACTTTTAGATAGCGCTGATAAAGGCATACCCCTTTATCATTGCTTTCTGTTTAGTGCTGATAAAGGGAAGCGCTTCCCTTGCCCTGTTTTGTGGTAGTGAAGACTCAAATCATAGATTACCCCTGGTAACTCGAGGATCAATGTGAGCAAGAGTTCATGACGCTCTTCCTACACCCACCTCTCGAGTCCCAAAAATATTCATCATTATCTAACAACCATCCAAAATAATAAGGGATTGGCTCTGATACCATTTTTTCACAAACCAACCCGAGTCGACCCTAGAAAGGTCACCCGAGTCAGCCTGTGACAAGGATCGAGTGTCATTATCAATCACCAGAGGCTAGAAACTATTTTCAGGATTCAATTTAAAACTGTTGGGAACGATTTGGGCCAGGAAAAAAAGATTGAAAATTTAATAAAAAAGGTTGTACAATAAGAAAATACATTCGCGCGTTAAATAAATGAACTATGGAATGTTCATCCATGTGACCTCCTGGGTCACTAGTAAACACAGAACCGAGCTTATTCTGAGGGCAATATAAAATTGGGGGAACCAAAAACTGAAAAGTTAAACTAGGCATGAATGCTGAGGTTCTTAGTAGGAATGCCAAAATTAAAATATGCCCAATGCCCCACCTCTAAAGTGATATTATTTATTTCTAGTTTGAAAATAAGATACAAAAAATTATGGTATTCTGCTCTTTTATCGGAGAAGGTAACAAACATTGACATCTAAGAAATCCCCATTTTTCATTTATTTTTTATAAATAAATTACTAAATCATATAAATCATTGCAATGAATTATTTTAAAATCTATATAGTACCAAAATAGGTTATTTGTTGTAAAAAAAATAATAGTTTCGTGAGATCAAATAACCAAAACTAAAACAAAGGAAATCGGGAACATACAAGTATGCAACCATGGATATTTCCTAAACATCCCTAATGTGATCCCTATATGTACTCAGTTCAGAACCATTAGTCGGTGTACGGTGAAGCTCCCTAGTATATAACAAACCGTCCACCCTCAACAAACTAATCTAGTGGAACAACCCACCTAGACTAACAGAAAATCTAGGGGGTACCAACCCATCTAATTGGGGGTGATCAGAAAGAGTCACTCAACCCTCTAATGGATTCCCAGGAACCCATGGTGGTAATAGTAATGAAGTGTATGTAAGAGGCCCTCACAAGTGTAACTCACCTTACCTGTCATCACTACACTTGCCTATCCCAAACACATACACCCTATATGATAACCCATAAAGGGATATCACTACTATAGTGGTTCCCACTATATATATATATATAAACATGTACACACTGTATCAACCCAGGTGCCAACCAGGCCATCATGTCCCATGAACATTTAAACCATTTCTGAAAGCCCCTTATGTTTCCAATCGGGAGTTCACACTTTCAATGTGAAATAAGATGGCAACCGAACATTTAGTAGTATTATTCCAATATACCATAAAAATATTCTAAACCAAATCCACTTCACAAATCCATTTCCAATTCAAGGTAAAACACACACAACAAACTCAAAAAAAATATCCAAATGGGTCTTCATGTTATTGAATTGTAAAACCATGCTTCAAGGTGCCAAAAAAGTCAGGTTTAAAACAACACATTTAACCAAATCATTTTTTGTTTCACAATATACTCTTCAAAACTAGGAAAATTTTAGTATAGTATTCTAAAATACTTAGGACGCCTTCATAATTAAATGCAATTTGTAAACAAAGTTAGGCGAGATATGAAAATTAATGGGAAACCAATCTCCATGAGGTGCAGTCCATTTCACCAAACACATATTCATATCTACATATATAGATACAATAAAAATAATTAAACACACTTTTAAATAAAAATTATATGCAGTTATGAAATTTAAATTAAATGCGTGGGCATAGAGGACCTACCAAAAAATGGAAGCGAAGCAAGATCAGACACTTCAGCTCTTGAATATTTTAACGAAAATTACCACCTCATCAGAGACATTAATTCTCATATATATATATATATCCTTAATCTAATGTAAATATCCTCCTCCCATGAGGTAATATGTGCAAGGAAGATATATATACATATACACATACATACCTATATATGTGTGTGGGAGCACACTACTACAAAATCGGGTAAGGGAAGCGCTGCCCTTTTATCAGCGATAAAAAAAGCACTAATAAAGGGGGCATTTAGCACTGATAAAGGCCCCCTTTGCCAGCGCTTTTTTTAGCGCTCATAAAAGTCCCCCTTTATCAGCCCTTTTTTTAGCGCTGATAAAGGGGACCCCTTTATCAGCGCTTTTTTTAGTAGCGCTGATAAAGGGGGCATTTATCAGCGCTTTTTCCTACTGGTGATAAATTTTATGTTTCAAAAAAAACATGAAAAATAAATTATTGTTATATAAGTATATTTATATTCATATAAATATAATACATATTTTCTAAATATGTTTTAGATACGTATAAATAGACTATTAAATTTAATATATAAGAAATTTAGTGAAAATGTCTTTAAAATATTTAAAATGATATTATTAATTATTAATTTTATAATTATTATCGATTAAAAATGATTTAATAACAATTTAAAGACACAAAAAATCAAAACAATTAATAAAAGATCTAAAATAAGTTGAAAATGTAACTCAAACTTAAAATGGTCATTACTTTGGATTCGGGTTTCCGTTTGAGCTCTACAGCATATTAAATCGAAGTCTGTGACGAGCTCTACGTAATAGTGACCCAAGAGAAACTTTTGTCACATTTTTCGAGGCCAAAAAAGGCTCAGAAGCCTCCAAAACTGAGTTTTTAGTCGGGATACATCGATTTATTAACATTCAAACAAGTATAACTTCTGATCCGGATGTTCGTTAGCCCTGTACCATATATCATATCTAAGATTGTTTCATCTTCTTTGATATGATTGGTTGTGGAGTTGAAACGGGCTTCTGGATTATAAGTTATGATCGTTTTAACATTATATGGATTTTCAAATACACATATATATGTATTTATTCGTAAATATATATGTGTCTGTGTGCGTGTGTGTCTGTGTGTGTGTGTGTGTTGTATATATGTATGTATGTTTTTATTTATTTAATTATAAACACACATAAAAACTTATTTCATAAATGTATTTAAAACTAATCTTATAAGTATATATTAATATTCAAATAAATATATGGATAAAAAATTATAACTAAAAAGATATATAAAAATAAATAAATATAAACATATATTAATATACGAATGAATATATATATACTAATATATGAATAAATATATTTATATTAATATGAATATATACCAATATACGAATAAATATAACTATATATATATATATATCATTAAATAGAGAAAAAAAGAAATAGCTTAGTGGTAAAGGTGCAGCCGCGAAAGGGGGAGGTTGCGGGTTCGAGTTCGGGTGGAAGCAAAGGTGTGCACGCGTGTGAGGATGCGCGTGAAGGGCAGCGCGTGAGAGACCTCCTAGCGCTGATAAAGGGGGGGGGGGGTCCAGTGTTGTTAAAAGCCATCCCTACAATTATTTTATTTTATTATATTTTTTTGACTTTTATTAGCACTTTTATAAAACGCTGGTAAAGGTCCCTTTTATCAGTGCTGATAAAGGGGTCTTTTGTCAGTGCTTTTTTTAGCGCTGATAAAAGGGACCTTTATCAGTGCTTTTCGGAGCACTGATAAAAAGGACCCCCCCTATATTAGCGCTGAGTTTTAAAACTCTTTTTTTAGCGTTGTTAAAGCCCATTTTTAGCGCTGATAAAAAGGACGTTTTTGTAGTAGTGACACCACCATAGAGCCACCAATGTTTTAATTAATTAACCTAGAGAGGACAACACCATTTAAAAACCATATAACCATTTATGATACCATTGTTTTAAAAGAAGACCATTTTAAAATGTCATCTTCATTTGAGGGCACATCTAACGACACACTCTAATATCCATGAAAACAATCAAAACCCATTTCCACAAAACACCATTTTCTTTCAAGCCAAACCCAAAAACATACATAATTTGAAAAACATAAGCAATTCCTTTGAAAACCATGAAAGCCCTTCCCAAACCTTTAGATAGGTCTAGCAAGGTATCATGTTATCAAATTATGCACAGAAACCCAAATTCACAAACTTACAACACCCCTGCAACATGAATAAGGCTAAATATTTCTCAAAACCCCCATTCCAAATTGAAATAATAAAAAATTCCATAGAAAGTTCCACTGTAATCAACCATTTTAACTATTCAAATGAAAATGAAATTTAATCAAATTTATTTGGTTTATACATACATAGGAATAATTGAAAATTCACATTGAATCTAATTTTTAGCATATTTTATTCCCGCAAAAAAATCATACTAAGCTAACGAAACGTGTTATGGGTATACAAAACATGTAAAAAAATTAATAGAAACTATAAAATCATTAATGATTACTTCAAAAATGAGAGAAATAAACTAAAAAAATAGAGGAACAAACTCACTGAAGGGGAAGGTTGTGCCGGAAATAGGTGCAGGCGGGGTTTTTTTTTATATGCATTTTTTCAAAAAAAAAATTTTGAAAATACATCTAGGTTAAAAAAAATTATTTTTTTACCCCCCAAAGGCGGCACCTGGTGTGCGGCCTTTGGGGAATTTTCCGGGCAGGGCAAGGCGGCACCGGGTGTGCCGCCTTTGCCCAAAAAATAACCGCAAAGGCGGCACACCAGGTGCCGCCTTTGCCTAAATAATTTTTTTTAAAATTTTTATTTTTATTTTTATTTTGTTTTGTTTTGTTTTATATATATATATATATAACAAAACTTTTCAGCATAATTTTTCTGCTATTTAATATCCAGCGGTTCTACCATTACAGCAGTCTGGATTTTGACTGATACCCTCACCCAGGACTCCCTTTTATAAGGGGGTTTTTCCTGAAAACAATACTGCATTTCCGATGTGGGATTCTGGTTCTCCTTTTCCTGCACAGTACATTCTGCGTTTCTGATGTGTGATTCTGTTTCAAGTACGCGACTTTGAAAGACTATAAAAGTTAAACTATAATACAAATACAAATGAGACTTTAAACACTGATTAAACATATAAGAAATTGTTGAAAACAAAAATAATTTCATAAAAAATGTTGATACGGATTAATTTATAAGCTTTTAAAACCACCTACTTGAAACTTAAACATATTTGAAGTACGTGACTTTGAAAGCTTATAAAAGATAAATTATAAGACCAATACAAATGAAACTTTAAACATTGATTAAACATATAATAAATAGTTGAAAACAAAAATAATTTCATAAAAAATGTTCACCAAAAACAATTTATAAGCTTTCAAAACCATCAACGTGAAACTTAAAAATGTTTCAAATTCCCGACTTTGAAAGACTATAAAACATAAACTATAAGACCAATAGAAATGAAACATTAAACATTGATTAAAAATATAAGAAATAGTTGAAAACAACAAAAACTTCCTAAAAAATTTCCGTAAAAATTAATTTATAATATTTCAAAACAATCTACTTGAATAGGGAATCTGATCCATCAGTTTGAGGGATACCGGGGCTAGGTAGATAGATAATCGGATCATTGTATCTATGGATTTTTTGGATAATAAGATAGATTCATTTCATTCATTATATCAAGGTATTTCTTTTTTAAGAGAATATAGACTTTCTTATAATTATAAAATAAGGGACACCTTTATTTTTTGGTTATAGAATACGATTCTCTTAAGGTTAAAAGACATTATTCTTTTAATGGCTTTGAAAGTCATTATTTGTTTTGT
Source organism: Viscum album (assembly GCA_963277665.1). Classification (NCBI taxonomy): domain Eukaryota; kingdom Viridiplantae; phylum Streptophyta; class Magnoliopsida; order Santalales; family Viscaceae; genus Viscum; species Viscum album. The sequence goes on from OY728127.1 coordinate 1,271,220,107, forward strand.
ATGAAATTGTATTTCTTTTTTGTAAAAAGTTTTTATATTTCCACCGCACATATAATTGAATGCAAAACATCATATTAGTATTTTTATTATGATTTTATCCATATTAATATGATTTTGCTAAGAACAAAACTTTTGAATTAATAAAATCTATCATGATTATGATTCTTGATCATACAGAAATTTTATTCAAATTTTTACCCATAAATTTTAATGAGGATGAATATTACACAAAATTCAGGATCACATGTCAGATTTTGAACCATCTTGGCACTTCTTAATAAGTAAACACATTCTGTGGAATTGGAATATGTGTGTATTAGGGTCCTCTCTATAATACAATATAGCACTAAACCATGGAAACTTTTTTTGCAGGCACTCCACCATAAAATATGGAACCACTATTCTCTCATGTGTCTCTATTTTCACAACCACCCTTTCTCATCTAGGAGCACATCATACCACTTATTGTTTGGCTAAGGTTTAATTACTTTCCCACCTAGGTAGTGGTAGACTCTTCCCTTTGCTAGCTAGTGGTAGGATAATTTTTTTGAGGAAAATCAAACAAATAGTTATCCATTTCATCTCCTAAATTATTATTTATGTAAAATATAAATTCATCTCACATGAACATATTTTAATCCCTCATGAAATAATAAAATATTATATTTCCTTAACTTCCTTTTCTATTATTGTAAACAACGTGTCACCATTTCCACAATTTTTTTAACATAATATCACATCAAAAGTCATCACAATTATGCCTCACATATCAAAATAATCTTCTAACAAGTCATTCATCCTTATTGGAAAAAAAATTCATATCAATGGGATCTTTATATATCATATTCCTTATTTTTTTGAATTAATGACTTCCATTGTTACACATATCCATTCATATGGTGAACCACCATGATGACTTTTTCCTTTTAACTAATTCTTAAATTGAAAATTATTTTCTATAGGGACATTATGCATTTTTCATCTATAAATGGATTAGAAATTTCACTGAATGTTAGAGGTTATTACTGCATGAAGATATCCATTATAGTTACAAAATGTTGTAGATCAATAGGTCTCTCTATATAGGTGGGTTTATTTTTCATAACAAGGGTTAAAATCCCTAATATAGTTATGAATAGGTTTTTATGCAAAATATATTTGTTAAATTGTTTATGGGGAATATCCCTACATTGACTAAGAATGTTTATATGGTTCCCATTCCTCCACTTGGTATACATATTTTTATAATGACATATATATTATTAGCTAATAAAATATAAATGTAAAATATAATTCTAATTATGAATTATAGAGTGTTTTCTAGAAATCTTGAGTGTTTTTCATTGAAATATTTATATCTATATTGGTTCCTATAAATAAATTTCTAAATGTTACTAATAATGTTACTCAAATACCAATTATAACATCTTATAATCCATAAACTTATAGTCAATAGTTATATTACATTATTGATATAAAGTAAAAGAGTCCCCAATGGAAAGAACAATTTAGTAGTCTGGGAAGACCATATATAGATATACAATACATATTAAAATAGAAGATACAAAATGAACATATTATGAGATCTTGAAAATCCCTTCAATCATATCCCAGAAAATATCACATATTCCTCCTCAATGATTCATGAGAAAGGAAAAAATTACATGTGTGATCAAAAGCTCATTACAGAGTAGCATATATGGGAACCTTACATAACATAAACATAGAATAAGTGATATGTAAAGTATAAATTAAAAAATGAAGTCATAATATGCTAAAATTGAGGGAATTATATGGTCATGATTATAAACGATAACATGGAATAAAATAATCAATTATCTCATAATGATGGAATGTATATTTCTAGAAATGAAATTCTTGTTGTTAAGGCTTAACGCTAGGCCACATTAGTATTATTAGAAGAATAATACACCAAATAACAACATATTTTTTCATATGATATCTACTGATGAATTGATGGGAAATATAGTTATATGCCAGACACATCACCTGATTAAGACTAATCAATTCACTCTATGAGTCATAATGACCTTTGTAAAAGTTACCTATGAAACCTATTGCTGAATTAATCATGGGTATCCATATATTGATAAATGTATCCATAAAATACTTCCCATTCCTTATAATAATGTAAATTTCTTCTCGAAAAACCCTTATTGAACTTGGAAGACTTGTGTTACCATCCATGTAATTGGAATTAACCTAATCATAAAAATATAGTGGTGAGGGTACCTTCAATGTGTTGTATATCCATGGAAGATAGTAATTTAGTACAATAGTTTTCATTGGTATGAGACCCAGGAAAAAATGACAACCCATATATTTAATGCCCCCTATTTCATGATTTCTTTCAAAAAATATACACTTAATATAATCACAAAATAAAATTATTCCATGTGTCCTTAGGTAATTAGTTACATAGAATAATAACCTAAAATAAGAATACAAAAAAATTATTTAAAACTCCATAACATGCCCTTAAAATCCACTGATCTTATAATACTGCATAGGATAACCTGGGGATGTACATAAGAAAGGGGTGAATTATAAATCCTTGTAAAGAAATAATCAATGAATAAAATTATTAAATTAATACATGTGAGTAGAGAGACATAACAAGGTGATATAAAATTGATGTGATTCGTAAAAATAAACCTCAAATTATTATATAATATAATAATATCAAGGCAACATTGGAATGCAATAAAAAATAAAACATGGAATCACAATTCTAAGTCAAGGATAACCACTAAAAAAATATAACATAGAGTGCTTAGGATAACCTCCCATGCACTGTAAGTGATTCTCATGAGGTAAAAACATTACCCATTTTTATGAAGTGGAATATAATTTAAGGCCACCCATCATACTCATATAATGTACATGAATTTTTTTAAGTTTCAAGTAAATTGTTTTGAAATATTATAAATTAATTTTTACGGAAATTTTTTAGGAAGTTTTTGTTGTTTTCAACTATTTCTTATATTTTTAATCAATGTTTAATGTTACATTTCTATTGGTCTTATTGTTTATGTTTTATAGTCTTTCAAAGTAGGGAATTTGAAACATTTTTAAGTTTCATGTTGATGGTTTTGAAAGCTTATAAATTGTTTTTGGTGAACATTTTTTATGAAATTATTTTTGTTTTCAACTATTTATTATATGTTTAATCAATATTTAATGTTTCATTTGTATTGGTCTTATAATTTATCTTTTATAAGCTTTCAAAGTCACGTACTTCAAATATGTTTAAGTTTCAAGTAGGTGGTTTTGAAAGCTTATAAATTAATCCGTATCAACATTTTTTATGAAATTATTTTTGTTTTCAACTATATCTTATATGTTTAATCAGTGTTTAAAGTTTCATTTGTATTGGTCTTATAGTTTAACTTTTATAGTCTTTCAAAGTCGCGTACTTGAAACAGAATCACACATCAGAAACACAGAATGTACTGTGTAGGAAAAGGAGAACCAGAATCCCACATCGGAAATGCAGTATTGTTTTCAGGGCAAACCCCCTTATAAAAGAGAGTCCTGGGTGAGGGTATCAGTCAGAATCCAGACTGCTGTAATGGCAGAACCGCTGGATATTAAATAGCAGAAAAAATTCTGCTGAAAAGTTTTTATATATATATATATATATATATAACAAAACAAAACAAAAAAAATAAAAATAAAAATTTTAAAAAGAAATTATTTAGGCAAAGGCGGCACTTGGTGTGCCGCCTTTGCGGTTATTTTTTGGGCAAAGGCGGCACACCCGGTGCCACCTTGCCCTGGCCGGAAAATTCCCCAAAGGCGGAACACCAGGTGCCGCCTTTCGGATGTAAAAAAAAAATATTTTAAACCTTGTTGTATTTTTAAATTTTTTTTTTGAAAAAATGTAAAAAAAATAACTCTGCAGGCGGAGGTAGGATCTAATGGGAGAGGGCGCGCCGTGAGGTGGTAGGGCGGCCGAACGAGAATCTGGCCAGAAGAGGGTGCCGAAACAGGGCAGAGGAATTGTGGGGGTAGGCGGTGTTAGGAGGAGGAGATTGTTGTGAGGAGGTCGTGCGCCGGTGGAGATGAGGCCAAGGGAAGGCTGTCGGGAGTAGGGCAGAGGCGCTGTGTTGGATGGAGTGTCGGCGCAAGGTGCAGATCAATGGTGGGGGTGGGGGTAGAAACCTAATTTTCATGTGGAGGGGGAGGGGGAGTACGTGGAGAATAATGGGAGGGCAGGTAACACAATTAGGGTTTTTAAAATAATCATTAAAAACAAAATAAAAACTAAACTAAAACTAAAAATACTAATAATAATAATCGTAATATTAATAACAATAATACAAATAATAATATTAATATTATTACTATTCATAATAATATGTGAAACTTATTTTTAATATTGAACATCCATTCAATTTATTATTTCATTTTTTTTATTTTATTTCCTAGAACAATAATATTACTATCAAGATTTAATAATAAAAATAATAATATCTTCATCATTATTATCAAAACATCCGCTTAATTTTTTGTATTTCACCTTTCTAATTTTATTATATTTCTCATCTCCACATCATTCAATCTATTTATATAAAATACTAGTCAATCATACAGTTCACATGTGGGATGATGCGTGGTTGACCAAACCGCGCTCAAACCGTGCCACCTGACATTTCCCACTAAAGAGCTGATCCTCATGTTTCTCGCACAGTTTAATAATCCTAGAAAAAATCATGTTCCCTAACTCAAACTCACTTAGGTACCCATACAGAAACCACATGTCTACCCCTAACCATGCAGGTGTACTGCACAACGGTGAAAAGCTTTCGAAACTCAGAATTGTAATAAAAATAATAAAAATAATTAATCAATCCTAGTCTAGGTGTGATAGTATATGTAGTCATTGGGACTATAATATCAATTGCTATATAGATTACTATTAGGTAATCATGATTAATGTGATGAAATATTTTAGTTTAATGATTATTCGACACTAAATTAAATTAAACATGAGATGTGGTTTTAATAATATAGTCACTAATATGGTGATTATAAATAGAATTAATTCTATTATAAAATATTTATATATAGTGGTAGCTAGAGAATCATGTCATATAACTCTTACATTGGAGGAACATTTTTTGATCATGGGACGGATGCAGAAACAATAGGATTGCCCCATGACAACATCTATGAAGAAAGACAATAAGTTTGAACTCAGAAAGATTGCCTATGAGAGGTGTTCTACATATTGAAGATCAGTATGAGATCTATGTTAGATAAATAAAAACCCGAAACAACCATATATTCTTTTCTCCCAATTATGGATTACCTATAGGCATTTATACCTTTTATTATTAGTTTTTATAATGAAATTAACATGTAATTATTAATTTTGGGAATGATATTTTTTTAACAATTCTGTTATTACATCATTATATTTATTCTTGTAATTTATGTATTTAAAAAAGGCCTCCAACATTTAAATAATTAATTTACTAAATTTTATTATATATTTATAAGGAAATATAATTCCTAGAATTAAAATAAATGAGTTAGATAATAAAAATAATGTCATATATTGATTAAAAGGGCATATACCTACAAAAATAGTTTCTACATTTTTTAAATTTGTTTTTTATTCTAATTTGAAATAGAATTTGAAAAAAATTGTTTAATTTTTTTAATTATGAAATCTAAATTAAGAAGTAATGCCCATTTCACTTTTTGGGGAAAACATTTAGTTTCCTCTGAATAAGGAGAGTTAGGATAAAAATGGTAAAATTAGTTAAATATTAAATATAATGAGTTAAGTGATACAATATATAAATAAATTATAATCTAATGGTGTGTATGAAGTAATTAATAGATTATCCTTAAAATATTCCTATATTTATCTATTCCTCATAAAATTCACTTTTTACACATTGTCGAATGTGTATTTTCACATATGCCACTCAAACTCATCTATAAAAGAACCCCTACTCCAACTATTACAAAATAAAAAATAACATTTTTACCACTCTCAAATATATATTATAATATAAAATCCCTATCAATTCACTATCATGTTTTTAATCTCGTAGTCTCATGAAGGTTAGGAAAATCCTTCAAAACAATGTATGGTTTCCAACGAAGGACAAGTTTCTAAAAAATATGTTCCAATGTCAGATATATATTTTCCATTTTATATTATCATTATCAACATTTTGTATATTACTTGTAACATGGAAATAATATAAATTATATCATTATCTGTCTATAAGAAGGATATTATAATTATATAAGTTCATTCTCATCTATTCAATTATAAAGTGTTTTTATTTAGGATGGTTCAACCTCACACATGGATGATGCTATAATTTTTTCATTATACATGATTATAAAAATATGAATATTGTAAATATATGATATGAATGATCATTTTGTGATATAGTACCATTTTATGAGTATTAGTATATATATATAAATTAATTTATTAATAATATTTACTCTTTTGATTTATTCAATGGAGAAAGGGGAAACATTATAACCGTTGATTAAGATTTATTACCATAAAATCCATAAAATAATCATTAAATTATAGGACACTATAAAATTTATTTTCACACTTTCAATTTAATTTCATTAAGTGATAAACACAAGATAACACAGATAATCTCCATTAAGTAATTTCTTAAATCAGTCTCCGTGCATTAGGTTTTAATATATCTTCTTTGAATATATTCTTCATAGATGGATATATAACAAAATTTTATTGTATCATATAGTATTTACGCTTTTTTCTCTTAGAAAAATATATTTTCTTCTCATATTAATTTATTGATTGATTCTTATCTCATTGTGATGGATGATTTTTACTATCTATTTTTTGTATTTTATCCCTTGATTATATAAATAGAAAAGAAAATAAATTTCATTCCAAATTTTTAATATGAAATCTTTTTTCTATAATACTCAAATATATATTTAATATCATAAATTTAAAATTTAATATACAATTTATTGATACGGGTTATGTGATACTAAAAATATATATGAAAAAAGTCCTTTCAATTTACATACATTTTACAACCATTCCCTCTATGTTTATAAAAAAATTTCCATTTAAATATCTATAATTAGGATAATTTATTATTAAAATAATTAATTTTTATGATTTTTTTACCTTTTAATAATGATTTGAAATGTTAATTATATAATTTAATTTATAAAAATGTTTACTAAAATTTTAAAAGAACTATAATTTGGATTTCACCTCAATTTCCATTCATTTCTATTTGTTTTTCTTTATTTATGGATGCTATGGTTCATGTATTAACATGAAAACTATCGTATTATATTTTTTATTTTAGAGATTTAATTTTAATTTCATCTGAACAAATTTTATATTCTTTATTATAAGAAACATTATAAAAAATTGTAAGTATTTTATTTAATTTTACTAATCATGGTGTGAATTAAATTTATGTATAATTTCATTTATGTGAAACAAATGTGTATGGATTTAAAACTATGTCATAGGATGGGCATGATTTATATATCCCTACAATATTTTGGGTAAAGTTATATATATAATCATATCACTATTAATGCACTGATATAGTTCCTTTATCTTTTATCATTATTTGTGTGGGAAAGTGTAGGTATATTTGTCCACTATGTTATATTGATGAATGAAGAGAGTATGTGAAACATTCTATTATTATTATACATTTACCTCAATTCTATTTTTTATTAACAAGGTTCATGATTTACATTTCCAAATTTGATCAGCCATATATTATTCTATATTTTATGCCATGATCACTGATTATACTATCATATGCTATGATCACATCATATATATCCATTACCTTATTCAATGAATCAATCCATTTCTCTAACATTAATTTTTTCCACATTTTTTTCATCTATGAAAAACTCTCTATAACACATTTATATGTGCCTCCCTATAATGAGAGTTTTCAATCACGCATTTCCTATGTTTCTCATTTTCCATGTTAGTAATGAATAATAATAAGTATAATACTCCTAGAAGAGATTCAGGTCTAAGAAATTTCATGAAGGAAATGAATATTGGGATGTAAAATAAAGTGTCTTTTTTAGTTATTATCCAATGAATGTCAATATATTGGTCATTGGAGCGTGATATCATATTGAGTTTTAATGATTAGTCAATTAAAATAATTTCACATATATTTATGCTTTGTATGGGTTGTTTTAGATCATATCAGATTACTGTTTATTTAATTTTGGGGTTTTATAATAAATAATATGTTCATTTAACATAATGAGACTAGTGTTGAAATGAATGTTCCATTAGAAAAGACATGTTTGGAATGATTTTTCAAAATCATGTGATTGACTCAATTCATTTTATTATGTTATTTATATTTATTACTCATGCCAATAATTTTAAATTTAGTAAATAGATCAAAATATGATGAATTTTCTTAACAATTAATATAATAGGAAAAATATGATATTCCCAAAGAATATACAAATTTTATTGTAGATGGTATTAAGAATTTCATGGAAATTATTACAGAATAATTATATAATATGAATAATAAACTAATTCTTTTAAAAATCAAAAATATAACAAGGAAGGATAATCTTTCTATTATGTTCATTATATGATAATTAACACCACTCTTTAGTGGATCACTATATGAATTAGTTTCTAAACAATGGATCAAAATGAAAAAATATTTATTTAATCAGTTATAAAAGAATAAAAATATAGTTTTGGTCTTTTTTGAATTTGGTGTTGACTAATAGTGGTCATTGATATGGAATATAAAGAAAAAAATAAAGAAATAGACTCAATAAAATGAGTCAAGTTAATAAATTTTTTTTTTAAAAACATTTTCCTCAAACTCATTGCAAAAAAATAAGAGAGAATCCCATAAGATTACATAATGTGTAGATGATTCTATTGGTTACTATGGAGTGAACATAATGATAATGTCAAGCCATACCTTTAATTATGTTATTAAAATGTGAAATAAAATTGATTAATTATTATTTTTTCATATAAAAAATTATCTTAAATGAATTAGCAATAAGATTGTTTTATTTTAATAATGATATTTGTAAATATGATCATAAATTGGATATTGAAATTAAGGAAAATTATTAAACTCATGGATTTGGATATCAGAGAATGAAAATAATGTTTCATGGAATATAAAGTGATAAATTCATATAGGATGATTGATTTAACTACATATAAGATCAAGTCATTCAAAGAAACACCTTGGAAATTACATCAATGGAATTAGAGAATTATTCAAGTTTGGGAAAGGAGGCTACCAATAACCTTATTTCCAATAGGAAATATTTATAGTGAATAGCATTATGGAGGATAGAAAAAACTACATCCAATGCACCTATATGTTGGGTCGGAAGAATAGCGAGGGAGGGAATGATGGCAAGAGGGGGGGTGAATTGCCTTTTAAAAAAAGATTAACAAATTAAAATCAAAGTAAAGAAATGCAGCGGAAATAAGGAGGCAAGACACGCAAATTGATAACGGAGTTCGGCCAAAAACCCGGCCTACGTCTCCGCTCCCAACTCAACCGTTGAGAGATTCCTACCGCTTGCTTTTCAATGGTTTTAGCAAGAAACCCACTAGGCTTTGAGGTAGCACTAGGACCTATTACAGCTTGCTTTTATTGGTTTAGCAAGAACCCAATGCTTTTAATGGTTAAGCAATAACCCACTAGTCTTTTTACGGGTGAAGACTAGCTCACCGATCTCAAGCCTTTTACAAGGTAAGGCTTGACAACCTCTTCACACCTTAGTGGTGGTGTGAAACCCAAAAGAAGGGGAGAAGAGAAAAGGGTTGGGGTTTGTAGGCACAAACCCAATTTTAAGCTCAAAATAAATAAAACAATAAAACCCGTAATGGAGAAGCCTTGGGCGCCTTTGATTGATTGATGATGTTTGAGGGCCGCTTCCAAGCTTCTATGGAGGTGCTCTTGGATGTGGAAGTTGTTGGAGCACTTTGGGTTCCCTTGGAACAATCCGTCGGAGCTTCGCCAAAGATGTAAAAATGTGTCCGGTGGCTTGTGTTGAGTTCCGGGGCTTCCTAGGCCTTTATTTATAGGCTAGGAACCTTCAAGTATCCGTTGGAGGGCTTTGGAGCCGTTGGAAAAGGCCTCGGAGCCGTTGGGAGGCTTTTGGAGTTGACTGGTCAAAGCCAACGGCTAGTTTGACCAGTGCTACCGGCTGGCCGGTGCAGGGCCACCGGCTGGCCGGTGCCTTGACAGTGGCTGAGTCTTCTTTTCCAGGCACCACCGGTTGACCGGTACATCTCCACCGGCTGGTCGGTGCCTTGGTAGAGAGGAAGAGTCTTGATCCAGGCTCTACCGGTCGACCGGTGCAGAGCCACCGGCTGGCCGGTGGCAAGACAGTAGCAAATACTATTTGAGCTGGGTGCCACAGGTCGACCGGTGGCAGAGCCACCGGTCGACCGGTGGGAAGGCAGTAGCTTCCACTGTTTGGTCTGGGTGCCACCGGCTGGCCGGTGACAGAGCCACCGGCTGACCGGTGGACTGAATTGTAGTCCATTTCTTGTCCATCCTTGGGCCAACTTCTTGGCAACCTTGTGCCTATCATCACAAACACATAAAACACAATATTAGAAACATAAGAGGGTGATTGTGATCATGAAAATCAAACCTCGAGGGGTTCGAGAGGTACAACAATCTCCCCCTATTTTGATGATCACAATCACCAAAACAATTAAAGTAAAAATGAAATTAAAAGGAAATGCAAAGCATGATGAAAAAGGATTCTCCCATTCTCCCCCAATCAATCAAGAAAATTCTCCCCCTTTGTGATTATCAAAATAGAATGGGGCATAAAACTTGATTGAGGGAAAAATTTGAAAAACAAGATTTTAAACCAATTGAAAATGATACTAATTGTTGGAAATTTTGAAATGAAAAATTGAATAACAGTTTGAATTGAAAGTTTTGAATCAAAAACCAATTGAAATTCGAAATTTGAAACCAAATGAAATTTTTGAAATTGAGAGTTTTGAAAAATCGACACCAACTGTTGGATATTTAAAAAAGAAAATTTAAAAGAAAATTTGAATTTCAAAGCCAAGTGTTGAGTTTGAAATGAAAACTTTGAATACACAACAAGGCTTAAAAAAAATCCTAACTCCCCCTAAATAAAAACAAAGAATCACTGGGGAGTGGTTTTTGAAACCGAAACAAATTTAGGCCCGGAGAGACTTGCCAAAAGGGATTTTTCAATCCAAATTTGTTTCATGGCGGGTCTTCTCCTATAAAATTCATCGGAATAGAAAATCGATTTGGGTTGGCCGTACCGGGCGTTTTTACAATTACATTCATAAATGAGATGCCCGGATTTTTTGCAATAATTACAAAATTTAAATTCGGAGCTCCCCCTTACAAAAATAGTGGGTGCATGGGAGGAGGAAGCTCGGTTGGTATATCCTAACCCTTGGGTGGTTCTAGATATACGTTGGGAACCAAGCAAATTGTTCAAATTTTGTTCCCCTTGGGTGAACTTAGCAAGGGTCTCTCTAAGGTCCTTGATGGTTGATTCCAAAGAATCAACATTTGGAAAATTTTGGATTTTTAGGGACATCTCCTCCTTCTCTTTGAGAAGTTGTTCTTTTTCGGAGGAGAGTTTTTTGAAAGACTTTTTCAAAGCAACAAATTTTGAAGATAGTTCATGAAAACCTTTTTCTAGTTGATCTCTAGCATGTGAGAGTTCTTCATAAGATAAATGATTTAAAGAATTTGAATTTGAAGAACAAGAGGAGGAGGAATCGGAAGAAGTTACCTCATGGAATTCCATTAGGCATTTGTTACCGTTGTCGCTCGAGGAGGAGGAGGAGGATGAGGTGTCACTCCATGTGGCCTTGAGGACCTTCTTCTTTCCTTTTTCCTTGGCCCGTTTCTTGTTGAGTGGGCAATCGGGCTTGTAATGGCCCTTTTCGCCGCACCCGTAGCATTTCACCTTGGGCTCGGATTTTTCGGTGGGTTCTTGCTTTCGGTGCTTGCGGGATTTCTTCTTCTTCTTGTGCTTCTTCATGAATTTTTGCATTTGGCGGGCGAGATACTCCATTTCCGAGTCGCCGCTTGATGATGAAGTAGATGAGGAAGATGAGGATGAGGAGGAGCTTACTTCTTTTTGTACCTTGAGGGCAATGTTCTTTGGTGTCTTGATTGGTGTGCCCTCCTTTTGTGCTTGCCTCCTCATGGTGATCTCGTACGTCATTAGAGATCCAATGAGCTCCTCTACCGGCATATTTTTGACGTCCTTAGCTTCTTGGATCGCCGTCACCTTTGGTGCCCATGAGCTCGGAAGGACCCATAAGATCTTCTTGACCATTGTCTCGGCTGAAACATCATCACCAAGGGACTTTCTCCCATTGCACACGTCAGTAAATCTAGTAAACATTTCAGAAATAGATTCATTTGGGTGCATGGAAAATGACTCAAAATCCTGACGATACATGTCCAATCGAGTATCCTTTACTTTGTTGGTCCCCTCATGGGTAACCTCCAAAAGTTTCCAGATTTCATGTGCGGAGGTGCATGTGGAAACTCGATTGAACTCGTTTCGGTCAAGGCCGCAATGAAGAGCATTCATGGCTTTGCCATCAAGCTCAAAATTTCTAATGTCGGCTTGGGTCCATTTGGATTCGTCGGGGGTAGACAAAGTGTAACCTTGCATGACAATTTTAAATATGGGATATCCTATGCTTCTAAGAAAGGTAGTCATGCGGGTTTTCCAATAATTATAGTCGGTCCCATCAAAAAATGGAGCCCGACCCAAAGAGTAGCCCTCGGGGGCGAAAGAGGTAGATGCCATCAAAAAAAAAAGATCTTAACTTTGAAACCGGGTTAAGGAATTACTCAAAGGTCCCTCTGATACCAAATGTTGGGTCGGAAGAATAGCGAGGGAGGGAATGATGGCAAGAGGGGGGGTGAATTGCCTTTTAAAAAAAGATTAACAAATTAAAATCAAAGTAAAGAAATGCAGCGGAAATAAGGAGGCAAGACACGCAAATTGATAACGGAGTTCGGCCAAAAACCCGGCCTACGTCTCCGCTCCCAACTCAACCGTTGAGAGATTCCTACCGCTTGCTTTTCAATGGTTTTAGCAAGAAACCCACTAGTCTTTGAGGTAGCACTAGGACCTATTACAGCTTGCTTTTATTGGTTTAGCAAGAACCCAATGCTTTTAATGGTTAAGCAATAACCCACTAGTCTTTTTACGGGTGAAGACTAGCTCACCGATCTCAAGCCTTTTACAAGGTAAGGCTTGACAACCTCTTCACACCTTAGTGGTGGTGTGAAACCCAAAAGAAGGGGAGAAGAGAAAAGGGTTGGGGTTTGTAGGCACAAACCCAATTTTAAGCTCAAAATAAATAAAACAATAAAACCCGTAATGGAGAAGCCTTGGGCGCCTTTGATTGATTGATGATGTTTGAGGGCCGCTTCCAAGCTTCTATGGAGGTGCTCTTGGATGTGGAAGTTGTTGGAGCACTTTGGGTTCCCTTGGAACAATCCGTCGGAGCTTCGCCAAAGATGTAAAAATGTGTCCGGTGTCTTGTGTTGAGTTCCGGGGCTTCCTAGGACTTTATTTATAGTCTAGGAACCTTCAAGTATCCGTTGGAGGGCTTTGGAGCCGTTGGAAAAGGCCTCGGAGCCGTTGGGAGGCTTTTGGAGTTGACTGGTCAAAGCCAACGGCTAGTTTGACCAGTGCTACCGGCTGGCCGGTGCAGGGCCACCGGCTGGCCGGTGCCTTGACAGTGGCTGAGTCTTCTTTTCGAGGCACCACCGGTTGACCGGTACATCTCCACCGGCTGGTCGGTGCCTTGGTAGAGAGGAAGAGTCTTGATCCAGGCTCTACCGGTCGACCGGTGCAGAGCCACCGGCTGGCCGGTGGCAAGACAGTAGCAAATACTATTTGAGCTGGGTGCCACAGGTCGACCGGTGGCAGAGCCACCGGTCGACCGGTGGGAAGGCAGTAGCTTCCACTGTTTGGTCTGGGTGCCACCGGCTGGCCGGTGACAGAGCCACCGGCTGACCGGTGGACTGAATTGTAGTCCATTTCTTGTCCATCCTTGGGCCAACTTCTTGGCAACCTTGTGCCTATCATCACAAACACTTAAAACACAATATTAGAAACATAAGAGGGTGATTGTGATCATGAAAATCAAACCTCGAGGGGTTCGAGAGGTACAACACTATATGTGTTAAATTCTTTTATCTAATGAATTTTAAAAAAATTAAGATAAATTAATCAATTCAAGGGTTTTTTGGAAAATAAAAATTATAAATATTAAAAAAATGTGGAGTAAGGAAGATCTTATTAAATCCCAACCATTTATATAGATAATTAAAATTATTTTTCAAAATGAACACTTATTATTCACTCTATAATTGTAAATATATTATTGTATACTATTTTTTTCATTCCTTCAAAAATTGAAATTCAATTATGATTCTCGATTCCTCATTGTAAATATTATAAATTTAGGTTTCTATGAAACCATCTTGTAGCGGGATGATTTCCTCAAAATTATATAATATTTTTTTGATAGATATTTAATGGAAATTAGATTCATAATATTGACTTATATTTTCGAACAGAGGTATTGATGATGATATTAGTCATGGATTTCATCTCTCATCAGAGGGAACATATTACTTCCAAGGATATATCAATTTCACTTCATATCCTAAATCATCCCTTGATTATATATTGATTCAAGTAATATTATGAACATCCTATGGAAATTAATTCTATAATATGTGTCTTAATACCAAATAATGAGGGTTTTTTTTCAAATGATTGTGAGGGAACACTACATTTAAGTTTTTACAATTGTGATGGAATATATTGACACAACTAGCAAATAGTTTCTTGGAAATTCCCGAGAAAAATAGGTTATTTTTTCCATTGATCCAATATAGGTTGTTGTGCCTATATTAAAGAGTATTTATACTATAGATATTAATTAAATATGGAAATTGGAGAAAAACCTAAAATATATTTTGGTTTGAGGATTTATACACCCAAATACTACACCAATGGGTGATCTAGTCTATTTTTTAATAAAAAACAATTAGTCAATGTTCCTATTAATTGATTCTCTTGAGCTTAACAACATTAGTGTGATAAAGAAGTACCCAGTACCATATATTATAGATTTGATTGATCATCATACTAGGGATAAATACTTATTAATGGTGGATTTATGATCTAGATTATATCAATTGAGGTGAAAATTGAGGATATAATGAAGGAAGTATTCCATATAAAATATTGTTAATTTTAAGTTCCCAATGAAGAATTTAGAATATAAAATTTCTTAAAAATAATCATTTACATGGAAAATATTGATACTGATATTACTTAAATAAATTATTTATTTTCAATATCAATGTTATTAATATAATTTTTAGAATTGATGTATACTTGAAAAGATCTTATGTATTGAATAGAATAGAATATAAATTAGAAAATTTCAAAGTAAAATATCAATGTGGTAATTGTGGAAAAACATTTCTCATTCCTATGTAATTTAATCCTAAGTGAGGTTATAATAATTGATGCTTCAAAAATAGAGGTGATTATAGAATAAAACATACAATAATTTGTGAAAATAATATGTATCTTTCTATATTGGATGAAAATTATAGAGGTTTTTTTGAGAACTTTATCAAATGTACCTGATACAATAACATAGTTAACAACATATGGAGTTATATTTATCCCAACAATATCATATAAATAAATCTATATAGACATGAAGAAGAGTTTTTTCATTACACTTGTACTCACATTACCATATATGGGAGAAGGGTTTTTGATATATAGGGAAACATTAGATAAATCCTATGTTGTTATCTCATGAAAAATGCAATATTTATTATTTAATACTAAATTTATTGAATTGTAAATGAAAAAAATTAAATTGTGCATTACTTTTAGTAAGGGGGAAAACATTATTTTAAATATTTTTTGGAATTTTCTATAAATATTAGTCTTTGATTAATGCACGTATTACAAAATCTAAATGTATATATTCATAAAGAAAGATATGAATATCAACTAAATAATAAGTTCAGTGTTGATAAACGATCATGATTGTATGATATATTACAATCATATTATAGTAGAAAGAGTAAATTATGATATATTTTTAATGGTGTATGAAGCCTTATTCTTGATAATGATTGAAAGAGAATTAAATCTCATAGATATTGAAAGTATTATATATATATCATAATGGATGGTATGAAATCATAAATTTATGAAATGATTACTCATCCATCAATCCACGTGAAGATATAGGATATAAAAAAGGGTTTTATGGATCAAAAAATAATTCGAGAAATAATTTATTGTAAATACATGTCAATGAGGGAATTCAATGATATCTAACATGAATATTTTTTCAAGTATAAAATAAAATTGTGAGTGTTTTATAAGGTATATATTTGATTATTTTATATTAAAATGGGTTTATTTAAGAAATTCATGTTCCCAATTGATTGTGAAGTCACAAGGATAGGTGTGTCGAATCAGGTGGGAATAGTCTTATTGAATTTATCTCTTTTTCTATTACCCCAATTTTCTTTAAACCATTTTCACCTATTAGGATTAGTGTATCCTCAGCACTCGTAAACACTATTATACCATATACAATGAAAAAGTTAAATAATGTTAAAAAAATAGTAAATATAGTGATTAATTCTAAGACAAACTCTTTTCTATAATGAGTAATTTCCCATAGATTCAGATTCCTCACTACATGGATGAGGTCACAAAAAAGTAATATTTGATTCATGTCAACACTAAATCCCATAGTGTTACCACTTTAAAAAACCACTGATGTTTATATATTCTCCATACCAAGCCGATACACATATAATTATACTCTTTTAACTTGATGACATCATTGGATTCACCACCCACTTTTAATGTTATGTACCAAAATAAGAATGATCTATGTCTGATTTCTTTTAATTTTTCACCACCTCAAGATGTAATCCTCCTTCGTAGTAAAAATCTATCACCTTATCCACTTATGTAAGCTATTCCATGAAAATTTTAAAATGATTATCAATTATGTGTGATCTTTCTCACCATCAAATATTTAGACAATATGAATCTTCTCATCTTACCAAACACCCGTTTTTGTTAGTATTATTTAGCCTTTTGAAAAAATCTTTGATTCAGTATCAACATAATGAAACTTCATACTTCTTAGTAAAAAATTTCACTCAAATTATTAAGAATGTAAGGAACATATAATTTACATACAATTTCTCCCATTCACATCAGTGAACCTATATATGAAAAGTCAAACTACATCATTTTTTGTAGGTATCCTCCAACTCAAAAAATTACTCTATTAGTTTTCATAACAATACAGATGAATATAAAAGAATCAGTTATTCCTAAAAATTCATATTTAATATACCATAAACAACCATCACATGGCTTAGAATATTTCATGGTAATACTTCATTATTTCACATTCTATACACTATATTCAGGCATTAATTACTCAATTTCAACTTAGAATAGGTTTTGCAATTTTTTCATGATATTTCATACTTAAAAAACACCTTCACAATACATATATGATACTAAATTAATGTATGTATTAAATTTCATGCATAATTCTAAAGATTATCATGTATATAAGAATGATGATCCTTTCTATTTTATAGTTCATAAAAGGGTGCATATAAATATATTCTTCATGTATATCCAATCAATGAAACCTCTGTAAGGGTTGGTGTCCTGAGAACCAATTGTTTTGTACTTTGATTACATGAAAGTTCACTTATTATATATTGTTCATTGTTCTGCATTACAATAATATAATAATGTCCCGGAATATTTGTTGCATTGATAAGGTCATGGAAGATCCCCGCTATGATGAGAACCATGAAATGCTATAACAATATTCTTAAATAAAGTTCTACGGTTGGAAGACATACTATGATAGGACACATAGTATAAAGACCGTCATGTGGGAGTACTCGTAAGAAGACGAGACTGTCTCTCATGGAGTTCGCACTTGGTAATCTCTATGATGGGAGATTATGAGAAAAGTCCCACCAATAGAAATTCTGCATGTCTTGGGGTCATCGTACATTACTATCTATGAGCGTGTGTAATGGTCCTTATACTAGAAGATTATCATTAACTCATGTCATGACTCGCACACTTAGATTTACTGACGAAAACTGTCACACATACAGTTGGCGGGAAGTAGGGTACGTTGGGTGCGTCACGAGTGACATGTTGTTAATGGATAAGTCGAGGAAGGATTTTTCCCTTCCATTTATGGAAGTTGATATCTCGGCCCTTTGATTGAAATAGAACTGTCGCATTAAATTCCATGGCCATGGTGTAAGCGACGAGTTTATTTCACGTAGTCAAATGAACGACGGATCAAGCATATAAGTTTATGACCCTGCCATGAAACCTGCTTGGTAAGATATTGAGACAAAGGGATTAAATTACACATTAAGCATTCATATGAGGTGATATGTCAATGCGGCATCAACTTCTTTCTCTTGGGTGCCTTGACCCGTTGCTAGACAATAATCTTGGACTTTAGGCAAGCTCGCCTAATGCCAACGAGAAAGAGGCCTAGAGGGTCACACACTAAGTGTATTCAAGTATCTCAAGTAGAATAAAGATTATTCCCGTACGTGGTTTAATAATTATTCAAGGAAGCCTAAATCGTTTTAATGACGGAGGAAGAAGGAAATGAAAAACAAGATATACACGCCGTGTATTAATGATTACACGCCATGTAGTTTTTTCATGGAAAACAAGTACACACCGTGTATTAATAATTACACACCCTGTAGTTTTCTTTATGGAAAGGAAATGAATAAATGAAAACAAGATATACACTCCGTGTACATTGAATGTACACGCCATGTAGTTTTCAATGAAAAACAAGTACACACCGTGTATTTATTAATACATGCCGTGTAGTTTTTCTAGTCGGGATTTTGAGGATATAATATTGTTTTAAATGATATTTATTATAATTAGTGTGGTTGCATGTCAAGGAATTAATTATTAGACATGGGGGTTTTAAATAAGAGTCAATGAAATAAATAAAATGCGTAACGCGTTTATTAATTGTCATAACTCTACAACCTCAAAACTGATTATAAATATCCTCACAACCCCAACTCTTTTCCAACACACAAGAGAATCATTGTGCACAACAACTCTGGAGAATTATTTCAAGGCCGAAAGAACCTCTTACCCCAAGAATGCTCTCACGACCGAGAGAGATCTTCTTCCATCTGATCAAGATGATCTAAGGTGGACAACGCAAGCAAAGGTTTCTCTACGCTAGCACCCGGAGACTCCTTTGGTGATGTCCAGAGATACGAGGTGCACCTGTGGATCACCACTAGAGTAAGTATACACTTGGATTCTACGATGCAATGAAAAATCACATCAGAACGTGATCTAAAACATCAAAAAAGAAATAACACCGCATAAGGTACTTCTTTTCAATTAATTAAATTAATTATAATCAACCTGTAACGATCCTACTTTGTGGTTCCGGGACTTTCTATTTCTTTTGTTTATTTCTGTGATTCAATCCGTGGAGACTGGCGTTTATCGTCGTATTGATCCTGGATTGATCATTGTTAATGGAAAAAAGACAAGTGGGAACATCCATCCATGCATTTATGATGTGCCCGAAACCTTCAATTGGTATCAGAGGGAGGTTACAACGTTGATTATAGTTATTTAATTTTTTTTGATAATTTACGCATTTATATTTGATTTAATTTGAAATATATCGTTCTATTAATCTGAATAAACGAGATCTATTCCTCCTCCTTCGTTTCTCGATTCATATCATAGAAACAACCTTTTAATTTTAATTTTTGATTAAAATAAAAACAAGGAACTCATCTAGAGGATCCGATCTCTCTGTCTATACAATACGGGATTACACAGCGTGTAATTAAAACTACACATCGTGTACTTAGGTTCAATGAACCGGCACTGGTCCGCCAAACCATTCCATGTGAATTGAATATGCCTAAGTATTAATCACACCGTGTTGACCAGAATTGAACGGTGCATGGAACCGGAATACACAGCGTGTATGTTGTAGAAACATGTCGTGTATTCCGTTCCGGCCCAGGTGAAACCGTGTAAAAAGATAATCCGTGTACTGCCTACACGGGATCGCCAGGCCGGTTACTGCGTAACAAGGAAGTACGTGCCGTGTACTCCAAAATTTCCAAAGTACAGAGAAAATGCCAAAGCCCCCAGCGTGTACTTTAGATAAAAGGTGAAAAGAAATACACGCCGTGTAAATATAAACTACATGCCGTGTACTTTCAAAAATTTCACTTGGTTTCCTCCAAAAGTACAATGACCTGTACAAGGAATATGGATGAGAAGAATCTCAAGGAAATTCAGAAATGAATTTAAGATAAATATTTGATTAATTATAAGATCATAATTAATTGAATTAGAGCGTGACTTATCTTAAATGAAAGAACAATTAAAAGAATTTGAATTCTAAATATGCGTAAATGTTGTTATATGCTATGGATGGTCATGAGCTAGACCAAAGACCCTTTGTATGTGTACGGTTTCATTTAAATTTATTTAATTTAAATTTTTTGGCCTGCGAGCCTTCTTCCAATAAAATGTAGGTCCTGCGTGCCCATGGTTTCTTTAATGTAAACCCATGTAATGGAGGATCTCCTAAGCCAGAGGAGACAATTCAAATCCCAAATCCGCGGTGAAACCGACGCATGAAGATACAAAGGTGGACAGGTGGGAGCTGCAAAACACGAACCATCAGGTTCAAGGTGTTTTCCCTAGGTCAGGGTTAGCTTATCAAAACCAATAGATAAGCTAAACCAAATAGAATCTCATGATCATGCCATCTTATTTTATTTCTGTCTAACTTCATGGTTTATTTATTATGTATGTGTTGTCACGATCACCTAATTAATAAAATGAACAAGCATGCAAAGATGGAATAAAATAAAAATCGGACTATGCGTAAACATTATCAGAACATGGTTAATCACTTAAGCAAGCATCACTTAATATTAACAAGCATGTGATAATTCAAAAATACACATAAAGAATAAAATCCCTCAAATACCATATTAAGTCGGACAAAGCCTTCTGTTACTTGATTAAGGGAAAGTCTCAATAAAACTATGTGTTTCATCAACCCTTGTTGGGACACTTACTTTTATAAAGGAAGCCCTTATGAAAGGTTTCAGGTTGACTTAACCATATTACATCAAGAGGAGTAGCCCTTTCTAGACTTGATGTAATATTGGAGGCAAGAGTTGAGGAAATCCAAGTCAGGATTTGAGGATTGGGGAGTCCGCTCAACAGATCAAGGAACTGTAAGCTCACAGTTGGCAAAGAACTGACTACCTAAATACCTTCAAATAGCTTGACCAACCCTTGTTGGGGTTATGCGAAGGGGAATATGGATCATTTCCACTAGAATGTCAAAGAAACTGGACATTCTGAGGTCAATGGTGAGGGCCATTGGGACTTGATAAAATAGTGGGAGAATTAATAAATTCATTTATTAATTTTCATAAAATGTAATCAAGAAAGTACTGATAAATCTACTCTTTTAATTTGTAGAATTGAAATGAAAAACTTGTCAACCACATTTTCTTTGTGATCAATTATGGATAAAGACAATATCCTCACCGGCAGTTTCTTTCAGGAATGGTTTAGGCGCCTTCGGGTTATCCTACGCCATGAACGAAAGTTTTACACGTTGGAGTCATCACTTCCTGATTCTCCTACCCCAGGGGTGAGTGATGAAAATTTCATGGTCTATGATAAACATTTGAACGATGCTCTCGACATTAAATGTTTGATTCTATCATCGATGTCTAGTGAGAACATGAATTCTCATGAAGACATGGATGCCTATAGCATGCTCGAGCACCTCCGTGGTCTATACCAGGAGAGAGTAAGATAGGAAAGGTTTGAGATCTCCAAGGATCTATTTTAGAGCAAGCTTGGAGAGGGTTCCCCAGCTGGGCCTCATGTAGTCAAGCTCATTGGATACATTGAGCGCTTAGAGGTTCTAGGGTTTAAACTCCCCGAAGAACTGGGCACCGATCTCATTCTTGCATCAATCCCCCAGAGCTTCTCGAACTTTGTTGTTAATTTCAATATGAAAAACATTGCCAAGTCTCTATCTGATCTTCTTATCCTTATTCTCCAAGTAGATAATGACATGAAGTGTGAAAAGCCTTCTGTCTTTATGGTGAATAAAAGGAAAGGGAAGGCGAAGAGCTTTAAGCCCAAAGCTTCTTCAAGGCCTTCCAAGAAAAGGAAGATCAAAGGGAAGGCAAAGGAATATGATGCTGTTTGTTTCGTATGTGGCAAGAAGGGCCAATGGAAGAAAAACTGCACCCAGCCAAGGAAGCAAGGGGAAGATTCAGGTGCGTTTGTTATCGAATTAAATCTATCTATTCCTACTAATTGGGTATTAGATACTTCTTGTGGTGCTCACATCTGTATCCAAATATAGGATCTAAGTAGATTCAGGAAGATTGATCGAGGGGAGGTAGATCTACGAGTAGCCTACGGAGCCAGACTTGATGTTGTAGATGTCGGGGACTACCACCTCACATTGCCTACTGGGATGGTCTTGTTTTTGAAAGGATGTTATTATGTACCCTCTGTAACCAAAAACATTATTTCAGTATCCAGATTAGATACTGATGGATTCATCTTCAAGTTTGTAAGTGGATGTTGCTATTTTTATAAAGATATCATTTGTTTTGGTAGGGCACATTTATATAACAGCCTTTATGTGTTATACTACACAAACCAAGTAATAGAAATCGATGACAAAGTAAATTCACATGACTCATACCACACCCAACTTTGGCATCACCGGCTAGGTCATGTCAATGAGAAACGTTTGACAAAATTACATCAAGATGGATATTTAGATTCTTTCGAACTAAAACCACTTGGTGTATGTCATGCGTGTCTACAAGGAAAAATGACCAAAGCCCCATTTAGTGGGAAAGGTGAAAGAGCTAAAGATCTTCTAGAATTATTTCACACAGATGTGTATGGTCCATTTCCAGTTGAGGCAAGGGGTGGGTTCACATACTTCATAACTTTTACTGATGATTTTAGTAGATATGGATATATCTACTTAATGAGGTATAAGTCAGATTCTTTTGATCGGTTCAAATAATACAAAAATGAAGTTGAGAACCAGCTTGGTAAGAAGATTAAGAAACTCCACTCAGAGAGAGGAGGAGA
The DNA here is from genome assembly GCA_963277665.1 of Viscum album. NCBI lineage: Eukaryota > Viridiplantae > Streptophyta > Magnoliopsida > Santalales > Viscaceae > Viscum > Viscum album. The sequence continues at coordinate 1,271,243,456 of OY728127.1, forward strand.
ATATCTTAATCAAGAGTTCATTGATTTCTTACGGGAGTTTGGGATTCTATCTCAACTCACTCCTCCTTACACGCCACAGTGGAATGGTGTAAGCGAAAGGAGGAACCGAACCCTGTTGGACATGGTGAGATCAATGACCAGTCATGCGGGTCTTCCATTACCCTTTTGGGGATATGTATTACAAACAGCAGCACGCATACTAAACCAAGTACCAACTAAATCAATAAATGGTATTCCGTACGAGTTATGGAGTGGACGCAAAGCCATGTTATCGAATTTACATGTGTGGGGTAGCGAAGCATTTGTTAAGGCCTGTTCAGGTAACAAACTTTCACCCCGAGGCACAAAGTGTATCTTTATAGGACATCCCATGGAAACAAGGGGGTATTACCTATACAACCCCTCAGACAAAAAGGTTACAGTGGTAAGACACGACATATTCCTTGAGAGGCAGAACATCTCCAAAAGAAATAGTGGGAGCGAGATAGACTTAGATGAAGTCGAGGCTCAAGATACACAAGAGTTGGTACAAGAAAAGATTCCACAAAGCCCCGTGGAAGAACAATATGTTCCAGAGACACAAGAAATGCGTAGGAGCACGAGAGAGGTGAGAGAACCAGAACGATATGGTTTTCTTTTCACCGAGGATGGTGACTCATTATTGGTTGACAATGATGATCCTCTAACCTACAAGGAAGCAATTGAAGGAACAGAAGTTGCCAAGTGGCAAGAAGCCATGAATTCTGAAATGGATTCCATGTACCAAAACCAAGTTTGGATTTGGTAGATTCTCTAGTTGATGTAAAGCCTATTGGTAATAAATGGGTATTCAAGAAGAAACTGTACATGGAGGGGAAAGTCAGCACCTATAAGGCACGACTGGTTACAAAAGGTTTTAGACAACGTCAAGGAATTGACTATGATGAAACCTTTTCACCGGTTGTGATGCTTAAATCCATCAGAATCCTATTGGCCATTGTCGCTTACCATGAATATAAAATTTGGAAAATGGATGTCAAAACATCTTTCCTTCACGGGAACCTCCAGGAAGATGTCTACATGACACAACCTGAAGGGTTTGTGACTCCAAAGGATTCCAACAAGGTATGCAAGTTGCAGAAATCCATTTATGGATTAAAGTAAGCATCAAGGTCATGGAACATTAATTTTGATGAAGCTGTAACAGAATTTGGATTTATTAAAAATGAATGTGAGCCTTGTGTCTACAAAAGGTTTAGTGGGAGTGCATTCGTTTTCCTAATAGTATATGTTGATGACATATTGCTAATTAGAAACGAAGTACCTATCTTACAGTCAGTTAAGGCATGGTTGCATAAATGCTTCTCCATGAAAGACTTGGGCGATGCAACATATATTCTTGGGATCAAGATCCATCATGATAGATCCACGAGAATTCTAGGCCTGAGTCAAAGTACATACATTGACAAGATACTGAAGAGATTCAGTATGGAACAATCCAAGAGGGGATTGTTGCCAATGTCACATGGCATTCATCTTTCCAAGAAAATGTTTCCTCAGACACATGAGGAAAGAAAGAGAATGACAAGGATCCCTTACGCATCCGCGATTGGTTCAGTCATGTATGATGTGCTATGTACGAGGATAGATGTTGCATACGCATTAAGTGCGGTAGGAAGACATCGAGCTGATCCAGGAGACCTCCATTGGATGGCAGTCAAGACTATCCTTAAGTATCAGAGGCGTACTAAGGATATGTTCCTGGTTTATGGAGGATATGAGGAACTAGTCATCAGAGGACATGTAGACGCTAGTTTCCAGACTGATCAAGATGACATGAAGTCGCAGACTGGATACATATTCAGTTTGAATGGAGGTGTAACGAGCTGGAAGAGATCAAAGCAGAGTGTGGTGGCAGATTCTACAGCGGAGTCTGAGTATATCGCAGCTTCTGAGGCAGCTAAAGAAGCAGTATGGATGCGAAGCTTCGTCTAAGAGCTGGATGTAGTACTGAGCAGTAAAGATCCTATCACACTCTATTGTGATAATATTGCAGTGGTGGCACTTGCAAAAGAGCCAAGGTCACATCAGCGGACAAAGCACATACTTTGGAAGTATAATCTCTTGAGGGATTTTTCTAAGAGAGGTGAAGTTGTAGTGAGAAGTATTTCCACAGAAGACAACGTGGCAGACCCCTTGACTAAAGCCTTGACTCAGCAGAAACATGATCATCATGTGAGGTCTAGCAGACTAAAATTCGTAGGCAGTTGGATCTAGTACAAGTGGGAGTTTATAAGGGTTTGTGTCCTGAGAACCAACTGTTTTTTACTTTGATTACATGAATCTTCACTTATTATATATTGTTCATTGTTCTGCATGACTATAATATAATAATGTCCCAGAATATTTGTTGCATTGATAAGGTCATGGCAGATCCCCACTATGATGAGAACCTTGAAATGATATAACAATATTCTTAAATAAAGTTCTATGGTTGGATGACATACTATGATAGGACACATAGTATACATACCGTCATGTGCGAGTAATCGTAAGAAGACAAGACTCTCTCTCATGGAGTTCGCACTTGGTAATCTTCAAGATGGGAGATTATGAGAACAGACCTGCCAATAGCAATTCTGCATGTCTTGGTGTCATCGGACATTGCTATCTATGATCATGTGTAATGTTCCTTAGACTGGAAGATTATCATTAACTCATGTCATGACTTGCACACATAGATTTACTGACGAAAACCGTCACATAGACAGTTGGCGGGAAGTAGGGTACATTGGGCGCGTCACGAGTGATATGTTGTTAATGGATAAGTGGAGGAAGGATTTGTCCCTTCCATTTATGAAAGTTGATATCTCGGCCCTTTGATTGAAATAGAACTGTCACATTAAATTCCATGCCCATGGTGTAAACGATGAGTTTATTTCAGGTAGTCAAAGAACGACAGATCAAGCATATAGGTTTATGACACTTCCATGAAACCTGCTTGATGAGATATTGAGAAAAAGAGATTAAATTACACATTAAGCATTCGTATGAGGTGATACGTCAATACGGCGTCAACATCTTTCTCTTTGGTGCCTTGACCCGTTGCCAGACAGTAATCTTGGACTTTAGACAAGCTCGCCTAATGCCAACGAGAAAGAGGCCTAGAGGGTCACACACTAAGTGTATTCAAGTATCTCAAGTAGAATAAAGATTATTCCCGTACGTGGTTTAATAATTATTCAAGGAATCCTAAATCGTTTTAATGATGGAGGAAGAAGGAAACGAAAAACAAGATATATACGCCGTGTATTAAAGATTACACGCCGTGTAGTTTTTCATGGAAAACAAGTACACGCCGTGTATTAATAACTACACGCCGTGTAGTTTTCTTTATGGAAAGGAAATGAATAAATGAAAACAAGATATACATGCCATGTACATTGAATATACACGCCGTGTAGTTTTCAATAAAAAACAAGTACACACCATGTATTTATTAATACACGCCGTGTAGTTTTTCCAGTCGGGATTTTGAGGATATAATATTGTTTTAAATGATATTTATTATAATTAGGGTGGGCGCATGTCAAGGAATTAATTATTTGACATGGGGGTTTTAAATAAGAGTAAATGAAATAAATAAAATGTGTAACACATTTATTTATTATCATAACTATACAACCTCAAACCTGATTATAAATATCCTCAAAACCCCAACTCTTTTCCAACACACAAGAGAATCGTTATGTACAACAACTCTGGAGAATTATTTCAAGGCAGAAAGAATCTCTTCCTCCAAGAACACTCTCAAGACCGAGAGAGATCTTCTTCCATCGTATCAAGACGATCTAAGGCGGACAACGCAAGAAAAGGTTTCTCCACGCTAGCACCCGGAGACTCCTTTGGAGACGTCCAGAGATAAGAGGTGCAAGTGTGGATCACCGCTAGAGGAAGTCTACACTTGGCTTCTGTGACGCAATAAAGAATCACATCAGAACGTGATAAAAAACATCAATGAAGAAAGAACACCGCATAAGGTATTTCTTTTCAATTAATTAAATTAATTATAATCAACTTTTAACGATCCTACTTTGTGATTCTGGGACTTTCTATTTCTTTTATTTATTTCTGTGATTCAATCTGTGGAGACTGGATTTTATCATCGTATTGATCCCGGATTGATCATTGTTAATGAAAAAAAGCAAAGTGGGAACATCCACCCACGCGCTTCCGCTGTGCCTGGAACCTTAAACCTCTTTAATTAACAAGTCCATAACTGAATAAGATCTAGAGTTCACATATCTCATAAATTTTTCTTCATGAATAATAGTTATTATGTGTCCAAACAATCAAATGTCCATAAAATATATTAAACATCACGTACTTGTGAATTATAAGGCATATCATGACGATTGACATAATCATCACGTGGATACATAGATAATTCAACAATTAATTTTTTTCTCAAATATCTATATTGATTTTGATGATAAAAAAACTATAAATGAACTTAGGCAGTGGTATTAATAGATATTACTCTACCAAAAAACTCCACATATCCCATGGTGATCTGCGAGATCTCTTGAAATCCACAACAATTATTATTGGCCACATGAGCCACCAATATTAATTGAACATTGCAAGAACCTATGAGCTCTCAATTATACCGTAGTATCTATGTATTTAAAAAATTCAAGCATGATTCATAGTTTTAAAATGAATGGACATACTCCCTAAAACTCATATATAAATTATACTTCAAGGAACACACATTTCCAAACTCAACCACTAGAACTTGTGACACTAGATATCATGATGTTCAAAACCCATTCAATTTTCATAGAAGATAAAGATTGAAACAGTGGAAATTAATAGTCATGTTGTATGATCTATTAATTTTCATAACATTCTTAATAATAAATATTATATCTACAATATGATGATACAAGATTGGTTTTTTTGAATAAAATCCTTAATATGCATCTAATTTCAATCAAATTCTTGATGGGAGAAACTTGGTATACTCCACGAACCTACTGTAGGAACTTCCCCATTTTGGATCACTTCTATGATCCCACCAAGAATGGTATCCATCTATTCCCTTTGGAAAAATACTCTTGCTCATGACCATATATTCCACTATAGGTTAGATTGTTCTTAGTCATAGTGTTCACCTCAATAGTGAATGTCCATGGGAAACAACTTGCTAGATGGTTGTCCATTATTTTCATCAACTCTCATTAAAATGTTCAAAAAAATGTTCATATAAATTCCTATTAAATATAATCATAGTATAATAAATCATGCAACACCCCCATAATTTATCAATATTTTTTAAATTAATTTAATTTCCAAAATTCCTTCTGTTACATAAAACACATTGTTTTAATGAACCATGATATGAAACTAATATTATTATTTAAATATGATCTTCATGAAAATATCCATTAATCATGGATTAGTTAATAGAATTTTGTTTTTTAAAAAATATGTTATCATTTTATATAAAAAAATGTATTAACAAAATAGTACTCAAATTTTACTAAAGTCATTTTATGACATTAAAATAACTTTTTTCTCAAAAAAGAAAAATTATTTTTTTGTGAAAAATTGTAAATGAATTTTGTTCCCACTTGAATAATATATATATGGTAAAATAATTTAAATTTAAAAAATATGCACACCAAAATTATAATTGAGTGCATTTTTGATACTTTTTAAAAAATATTAATTTCTCGACGAATAGAAAAAAATACTTATTTTTGTTAACAATTAAACATTGATTTAATAATTAAAAAGATACTCTATATTTTATGATGATTTTAAATTTAAAATTAGATTGAATATATATTTATTCATACAATTTATTTCATTCAAATTTATTTGATATTTAATTACAATATTGAAACTTTCTACACATGTGAAAACTTTTTCTTTTGAAAATGTCTTTTTCATTAAATATGTGGAATAAATTTTAAATTATATTCAACCACTTAAATTAATTTAATTATGAAAAATGTATTCCTTATTTTTAATGTGAATAATAATTATTATTTTAATGTTTATCATAATTTTTTTTTCAAAATTAATGGTAAAAATACAGAAAATTGATTATCATGGTTAATGTTAGAATGGGTTTACTAAGAGGTTAAAAAAAAGATAAGTGTTAAAATGAACAAAAAAATTTTATAATTACTATTTTGTGGACATTTAGTGAAAATATATTACCTATTATTTGATAATGATCAATTTTATAGCTTTTTGGAATTTCTACAATATAGGTATACATTTTTATTTTCAAAAATTCCACCTGTACCTTGATATTAACTTATTAAAGGAAACCTACTCTAAAAACTTAATCAAACATCAAAATCCATTTGGTTTGGATATTACATGAAAAATTATATTACATAATTCCCTTAAAATGGATTATATGGAATATTTTTTTAGGAAGTCATCTTATGAAGGAATTTGGTGCAAACATATTGAGGTTGTCTGAAGAAGATGAATCCTTCTTAATTGAGATTTTTTATTTTATTTCTTATTCCAAAAGCTTAAAAACATCATATACTATTCAAATATAAATAATTCATTATATTATATATACTAATATTTCATTATTTTAATTTCATATTCAATATCAATCGACAAGTCTATTAAATGTTAAACACAACCATTGACTATATGTTTGGCGGACTATCTACTAACAAACCAATGTAATATGTTTTCCTTCACTGCCACTCATTGCTATATATAATGGATAATTTGGAACATGTATAGGATATTTGTGACATAGTTAAACTTAATTAATTATATTATCAAATGTACCTTCATAACATCCAATCTTATGGAAATCGAATACATTGCTCATTCTTACATGTAAACTACATCCTTCGTGATATGATGTGATATTTTTTCATTTTATTTTGTCATGGAAGGTAATCAAGATAGGCAAGGTACAAAAAAACTCCAAAGTAAAGTAAAAAAATAAAGATACTAGACAAAAACTTCAACTATCTTGATGACCGAGCTATTAAAGTCCATCGCGGTACTCAATGTCCTCCTAGAAACCTGAAAACAGTTTTATATATGTATGGTGAGCATACAAGTATACTCAGTAGGGAAACTAAAGATACCCATGAACAATTGGGGAAACATACTATTTTCCCTATGATAAAATAGTAGGACTTCAAGGAACCTACCATGGAATTCTAACCAGCCTAGCCTCACCAAGGCACACTCACCAAATAACGCAATCCAAGTAATGTAGTAGTATAAGCACATCGTTATTTGGGTACCCCACACCACTTTCCCACTGGTCAACTGCTAATCCATAATGGATAATGCATTGGTGATACAACTCTTCCCATACGCAGTCCCACTACCATGGCCTACCCAAATACACCAAGGCCTCAAGACATAGAAAATCCCTCCTGTAGACACCGGGTCCACAATAGCCATGCCTCTCTCTTGAAGACACCCGAGCCTCATTCCGAAGACACTTGGGAAAAAACTAGCCCACAAACACCTAGGCCTGTCATCTACAACAAATCCTTTCCCGAAGAATCTTTGACCACGGTTAGAATCAAGACATTAAAGCTCGTTGAGATACACTCGAATGGTAAGAATCCATAAGAGGGTAAGAGGAAGAAACTTTGTAACCAATCATCCGTCCTTCCAACCGGATGTTGGGAAAAACACCATATCCCATGAATGGGGGAGTTTGGAACATGGTGATCAAAAAGGGTGGGGTGTGCATTGAAATCACAAATAAATACAACTTATACATATAGGTAATCACACACTCATCCAATCCTATGGAATTCAATAAAAAAAATCAAAAAACCAATCCCACCAGTACCACCGTTGCTACTACCCCTATATTCAAAACTACACAATAGCTACTATCAATGAATAACACAAATACTTTTCATTTAACCACATTCCATTTAATAATTAATGGATTCACTTAAATTTATTTCTAGAACTACTAGGAATCTACCATCTGCAACTATATCAAAAAAACAAACAAAACTAGATTTGTAGTCCCATTGCATGCCCCCGTTCAACCACTGCCAACTATTATTCTTCAAATTTATACCACACAATCATAACATTTACCCAATAAAGCCCCACTACATACAATTACCTAACCTCCTAGAAGTCTCACTACCCAATTTCAATCTACAACCACAACACAAAAAAGGCAGTCACACTGACTATAGGTCCATACATTCTATAACCAATTTGTCTCTCAACCCGAGACTCCAACACACCACATGTAACACCCCACATAAAACGACCACAAAACTACCATTAACCCATATCCCCTCTACACACTTGTCACAAACACTTCTCAAATAATAAACTCCTCCATCCACCCATGAACCCAAAACCGTTCTCCCAACTGCAGCACCACAAAACTCACACAAGGCCACAAAACCCAACAAAACACATCACACATCCAAACCTATAAAAAAAGACATATTCAGATAAGTTAACCACTATTATTTAAGTCCAATTGATAAATATGGGTGATCACAAAAGGGTTTTCATCACAGGTCATTCATTTCATTTAACCTGTTATACATGATTATCCAGATTAGAATTTATGCCAATCATTCATAAGGGAATGACAATAGTTATAATGCTTCACCCATGCACATACAAATACCACCAACAACCATGATTTTCAGAAGGTATACAGCCATAGAAACAATAAAGGAACTAAATATAACCAATAAAACAAGTGATCAATGTCAATCCATATTCAAATTCCTAAGCATTATTGTAATAGGACTTGTTATCTTTTAATAGTCAGATTCCCCATAGCTAATATATTTCTTGTTAAAGAAAATGATTTATCCATTCATCATAAGAAATTATTAGTACACACACATTAAATGATGCACAAATAAAGATAGATAGAAGATATCCTTACTATATTATCAAATGATAGATGTTTCTCCTAGTGTCATGAACAAGGGATCACACGAGTAGCAAGAATCTCCAAGAAAACCGAGTAGGAGGGGCTCTAGCAGAGGTGCATGACTCATCTTGGGAGGATGGATCTAGACTCACCATGGGGAATCAATAAAATCTAGTAATTAAAGATGATGTCTTTGAAGATCCAGATCATATTTTAAAGGAAGAATGGTTTCCAAAATCCATTAATGTTGGATCATGGTCAAGATCACATAGTTTGAGTATCTCAAATCCCCTACAACATTAGGATATTAATGATATACTTAATATAATTTTAAAGGCGCTTAAAAATCCCAAAAAAGGTTTTAAACTCATTTTATGTCAAATATTTTGTAAGAGGGGTGAAACTGGAGAACATGGAAAAAATAGGAATAACTCAAAATGATTCCCCAATGGTTGGGTCACTGATGGGTGAGTAAACAACACGGAGCCACCGACAAGTGATATTACAATGCAACCCACCAACATGGAGCCACTGAAAGATGAGATACTAAAACGACCTATGGATGTTGAGCCACCAACACTGAGCTTCCCATGCGACCTACATAAGCTGATCCACTGATGATATGCTATCGATGAAACCACCTACTAAATCCCTGACCTCCCGACGCTGAGCTACCGACAACCCAACCTACCGACTACTTGACCTACCGACACTGATGTCCTTGACTCACCGATGATGATGCCAATGACTCACCGATGCTGATGCCCCTGACTCACTGATGGTGACACCCCTAACTCACCGATGCACTAACATGCCTATGGAAATACTAGAAGAATCGAAATTTGGAAAACCCTTGAAATGATCCACTTTTGCCTTCCAAAACGCCCTAAACAATAGTTTTTTCACAAAGGAATGTCCTGAGGAAATCAGGGTCATTACAATTAATATTTAAATTTCCTTTTTATCCACATTTATGTGTATATATGACCGACTATCTCCATTAAAAGTGTAATTCATTTTATCTCTATAATAATTATGGATTACACTAAATAAATATATAATGAATATATATTAATTGTAAATAATGTTTAAAAATGTATATATTATGTAACCATGATCAATGTAAATGCACTATAAATACCAAACTAAAAAAAATGTGAATGGAGTATATATTACCCAAATGTGATTTTTACAATGAATTGTTAATAAACAGTTAATGAATGGTGAAAATTAAATAATATATGATATGATATATGAGATTAATATAATTTTTTTTAAATAATCCATTATTTATTATATACTATTTCCCAACATGTGTGGATAATATCTATAGTTGATGTAAGGTATTTTTCCCAATTTTTCTTCTTTAGTTCATATGTTATGTTATGAAACAATCTTATTTTATGGGGTTTATATAAAACTAATTTGACATGGTATAACATGAATTTATTTATTCTAATGAAATTTAACATTTTATATAAATTAATTCTTTCATGAAAGCCATGATTCCAGAGATATCATATCATGTAATGGATTTTCTTTTCAATTTTATATTTGTGTGACACATGCCATATTAAACACATGAAAATTTTATGTGGGGTATCTAATACTGAAGAATGTATTTCAAGATGGTTCTTAAGACAATTCGGGAAATTTATATATACATCCATGGATATTTAATTCATGGGGACTATGATTCCAATGTCCAAAAATCGGTTAATTTTTTTTACAATCTCATTACTTAATGGAGTTTTTTCTAATTATGTATCCATTGATGAAATATGATTTACTACCTCCCAAATTATTATTGAATTTTTTATGAAACTTTTTATTTATGGATAATTATTGTTTTATATTCATTTACTGATTATTTATAACTAATTAGTTTGAAATAATGTTCTGATAAAAAATACTTTATTTATATCATTGGTTGAAAACCCATTTTCATCCAAGTCCATATTTTTTAAATAATATTAAAAATATTTTAGTAAAATTATCCAATGATTTATTAAAGTAATTTTAACCCATGTTTTATTTTTTTTATGTCTTAAAAAAATATTCTTATCATTTTCCAAAAATGGTACATTTGAATTTGTGACAAAAATGATATTGCAATAAAGTTTTTTACCATGGATGAATGGAAAAAAGTTTCCATATTTATGAACCCTCAATGATTTGAAGAATAAATTAATAATTTATGATGTTATATTTAAAAAAAATTTCTTTAGTATTTATGAATTTTTTTGAATTAAATTATTTTATTTTGTCATGAAAAGGTTATTTTTCTCATTAAATGATCCATGGGATCTATCAAAATATTTTTCCCATTAAATATGAAATCCATTATTGTTAACTATGTTTTAATATGGATAAGTTCCATTATTACAATCTTTATTAATTATTTGGATAGTTTATGTTTATGATTTTCAGGAACCATCTCAATGGGTCTTGTGCCACAACTCTCCAATCATACCTCTAATAGGCCAGGGGCTGGTAACTCGCACTCAATAGGAATGTTACTAACATGGGGTGTATTAGCCTAAGTAACTATAAAAACACACATATCTATAAGCCTATAAAAGGATGAATTTTAATAAAAATTGAACCACCATGGATGAATACATATAAATCTGATAACTAGAGTATGATAGGAACTAAAAGAGTATAAATAGGTCCAAATACAATCCCACATCAAATGGTCTGAAAACAAGTCTAGCCTGAAGGCAATACTGGGGAATACTGTCAAGATGCAGCAGGAACACGCCTTGGTCTATCCTGAATCACTAAACGTGCTCTAGTCTTGGTCCGTTAATGACATTATCAAAGGGTCAATCATCCACACAAGACATGACAAGTGATGTAACAACCTGAAATATTATATATAAAATTCCCCTTACAATTTAATTATATTTATTATTACATAATATACTTATAGAAAACACATGAAATTATTTGGTTTTATTAAATCCAATTGGATTTAATTAACTGTTAAGAACCACTATCATTTATTATATAACTATTAAATTGTGATCATAGGATTAGTATGAATATATAGTTTCCAATTAACATAGAAGAATGAAGTGATTCCCTCAACCAGTATTATCATACCCTATGAATCCCATTTATCAGAGATTTCAAGAAAGATAACATTAATGAGATTTTACATTTAAAAATACTAAGATGAGATCCAAAAATATAAGCATGAGAGAAACCATTCACATGAAAAGTTCAATATGATTTATATCATGACCCAAATCACGTTCTCTAAACTGCCCCATGAATGTCCAACCATCGCACACCTTACCCTTAGGGGGTTTATTGGTGTATTAAAGTGATATAAATCAATAACCTAGAAATATGAATATGTATATTATTTTTTATAGTATAATTAATATTATTTCATCCTATTATAATTATTTTATAAATGAATTTCATTACGATTCAATAAAACACATATCTTATTTTTGGGTAGTACTCAAACTTAATTAAGGAATTTATTTTTAATAATTAATTTATTTTTTAAATAAATAATATTTGAATAAAATTATATTATTAATTAAATTATATTGAATATAAATGATTGTATAATTTTTATGAAGTCATATGTAATTTTTATAATGGTTCGAAAACTCTTATTGTAAATAACCCATCATTTTCAATAAACTTCAATTGTTACTTGAAAATTGAAAGTTCACTTATTAGGAAAATAATTCAGTTAAAATGAATATTATTTAATGAATTATAACCTAAAAATAATCCAATAGTGAATTTTTCAAAATTGTCTGAGATAGTCAAATTTTTAGGCAAACATTAAAAATCGTCTAAATATACATTTGGTATTATGACATCATAATAACCAAAAGGTGATATAATAAATTCTATAAAAATAATCCACGAAAAAAATATATTTATTCTCTTTAAAAAAAATTATTTTTATATTTTTTGATTCATTTTATAATTTTATTATGAATCCTCCAAAACCATTAATTTATTTTATGGTTTTTAAATCATTTCTTTAAGAGTATGACTCACCACCACATAATGAGGTGAATTATTTTATGTATTTAGGCCCATGTAATTAAAAAATGTTGAAAAAAAATCCATTTGGAGAAAACCATGTGAAAAATGAGGTGTAGGTTTGTGGTTTTGGACATTTAACATTATGGAGTCCAAAACCTACGTTTGCGAAATATTAAAGAAATATCCACTCATTTCCTATATAAACCCACCGATTATTCCCTTTCTCTTCAATAAAAATACTTGGATCATTTCCATACTATTACTTCCACTCTCTATAGTCCTCCAAAGGTTCCCCAAGCTCTCATGATTTTCCTCCCATGCATTTGGAGTCATGAACCCAAACAAGGGATATTCTACTCTCCTCATACTATCAGGAACTTATTTTTAGTTATGTGATTTTATTGGGATTTTCCTATGTTGGTATATGTTCATACATATCCCCAGTACTATCCATTTCATGTTTAAATTATGATATCCCTCATTAACTATCATTAATCCCTCTCAATGACCTTTGTACACCTCTTACCATGCTGAAATTTGTTACAAGATCCTCACACAAACTTCTTTCTTTATGATTCTTATTTATATTATGCATTAAATTTCTAATTAAAAATATTAGTAAATTAATTTATGTTTCCCTGTTAATTTACATTTTATTTCCAATCCATTAGACACCCCTTTCTCTCTAATTAACCCATTTTATACATTTTTATGTGACGTCGTTATGCTGCTGAAATTTCACCATAATGTTTCCATGAAAAAAATTGTGTAGTGTATAACATAACCATTTACTATAAAGGCTCTTCAAATTTACAAAAATATACCAATTTAAATAGATAATTAAATGTATGTTTACCACACTATATGTTCATGGAATAAAATGTGATGATAAATGACTCCATTTATTATGATCTATGTGGCACACTTAGGCATGGGAGTGAAATAAATGTGACGGGTGCACATGAAATTATATAGCACTCTAATGAATTTGGTTATTTTTATTCTCATGTGAAATAAATATGGTACAATGAGGGAACCTAATTACTTTAATGGACTTTGTCCATTATGATTTCATGATTTTTATCCTTGACCTACGTCTACGATGTCGTGTTTTATGTTGTTCCCACATTTCCCACGTCATGATTATCATGCTATATCATTCTTTATTATTCACATTCCTTTTATTCCCCCTTGATATGCCTATTGTTTGAGATTTATTATTCTATTCATGTTATACTATTTTTATTCCCTTTTTGGGATTTATAACACACTCTTTTCTAATGTATGTCCCTAGGATATCCGGTACATTTTTAAAATCCATGGAATTCTAGATGTTAATGATGTTTTTGAATATGTTATTTTATCCCATGTTCATGATGTTATACTATATAAATAATTCTAAAATACACTGCACTTATTAATCTTATTGGTTTTATTTTGTGTTCATTTATGTAATTAATCATGAATTAATGTGTAATAAAGAACAAGGTAGTTATATGTGCTGTCAAATCTAGAGAAGGAGTGAGTATAAAAATACCATGTAAGACACCCCAAACCACAAATCATATAAAAAAATAATGCATCCACATCTACCTAGGTATATATATAGAATATATAATAGTAATATCCATATACTATAAAGACCCAACAATAAAACATTACATAATCTGGAATTAAATGAATAATTCACATTGAGGATATGTTCAGGTTTAGAGTTTTAGAGAATTAGAAAATAACTATTACATCTCACAAGATAACAAAGTAGACACTTCTACTCAGTTTCCATCATAAAACAAAAACTCTTAAAAAGAAACATGTCTAGTTCCATGTTTTAGAAAGTTTGTCTTTCCTTGATCCCATCCTTGACCCTATTCATCTTTAGGTCCTCTGGAAAACATTTTAAAAACATGGGATGAGCATAAAAATCTCCGCAAGGGATATAAAAATACAGAAAGAAAATACTCGTCCAGGAATACATAAGAATCAATGAAATCATACTTTACTCTTAAAACATAATCACTTTAACATACCTCATGAAATCATATGATTTATAAATAAATCATAGAAATCATAAGACATAAAGGTAACTTGAGGCATTCATAACATTCTTACGTAGGGAGTAACCCTCATGGTTACGTTTGGAATACCCATCACAGTATATTCCCTAAATCTCTTCGGATAAACCTTAGCGTTTAACTCCTTCATGTTACCCAGTGCATTGGAGAGCTATATTAGGCTCACCCGCCCTTAGTTTATCACGGAACCACCCAATTTCATAAACATTTCCTAAGAACCATAACATAATCATAACACTTAAAACATGCATAAAAGAAACATAAAATTTCCACATTTCAATCAAAAGAGATCACATCATGATATTATCATAAATAAAAACATCTAATAAAATCATTAAAACTCTATTAGAGAAAAATCCCTGTATACTTTGAAAATATTAAAAGAAGACATTTAAAAGATATTTTAGAATCAAAGTGCCCCATACCACTTTGAAACTTTTGAAAGGGTTTTAAAAAATTCATGTCCATATAAATAAATCCTTAAAACCATTTTTAAATCATGGACATGGATGATAAATTTTTAAAAGAATAAATCTTTAAAACCATTTAAAACAATGTTTTAATAAAAGAGTCCTTTTCCATTTTGAACATTTAAATTATAAGCCACATGAAAGTAGACGATTTTAAAAACTTTTAAATGACTTGAGTATAGACATAATATGGATATGGAATGTCAAAGGGGCTGTATATACACTTTAAAAAGAATAAAAGTGAATATCATTAGGAAGTGTCTCAAGGAAGAGAAATTAAGACGTAATCCCATTCAAAGATCATGTCATTAGTGCACGGATAAATCAATGACATAATTATGTGAGACAAGTATAAATACACCCAATATAAGTGGATATAAAGTGTAAAACAATCAGAGGTCATTCACACATACTCTTGGAAAAACAAAACCAATGACATAGGTATTTAACTCAATTAAATGATATTGAGTTATAATTTCCCATACAAGTTCGTATAAATGACGTAAGAATTTATCAATGAGATGATTATGTGTAGAAATAGTATATCCAATTTTTTTTTGTAAAAATGACAACATAGAGATTCGATACATAATCTTGTCATAATAAAAACAAGAAGTATAGGTTTAACCCAAAGAATTGAAATTGGGTTAAGAAGTTCCCTTACAAAAATTCGACAGCCTAACATCGTCATTCAAAATTCAGAAAATGAGTTGATGAGAGATAAAATGGTATCTCATCACTTGGACATAAAATATACATCAATAAGTATATATAAGAACATATCAAAATATAATAAGATGTAAATTAAATGGCATAAAAAAAAGAAGTCTTTTAAAAAGAGGAGGGTGAAAGGTTCCCTTACCGATTTGGGTAACTTTCGAAACGTTCACCCCATGAAAGAAGGACCGTACAACATTGATGTAAATAACAATAAAAGAAATTATATTACACAAAGAGTATAATAATGGGAAGTACATACACCACTTAAAGTAAATAGTGTAAAATGTTGCATAAATCTCACCGGAATAAAAGTGAGATGAAAAATCCCTTACGAAAACTCGGCAGCCTAATGGCGCCACTTAAAACATCCAAAAAAATGGCTTGATGAATTAAAATAGGGTCTCTAATATTATGAAAATCGAAATTATAGTAATAGGAATATAAAAGAACATCCCCCAACATAATATAGAGGAGCTTAAAAGAAATGACATAAAAGAGAGTACTTAAAAAGAAAGAGAGATGTAGGATCCCTTACCTCAAGTCCGACTTGTCTTGTTCGTCTCTTTATATTCATGAATAATAAAATAGAGTTAATTTATACTTGATTAAGATCCTTTTTCAAGTTCATTATTCCTTTCATATCACTTATTACCATGTTATGAACATTATGTAATTATTTAAGTTAATAACGGTCATTTTGTCGATAATTGGTACTTGAGTCAAAAATAAACTTGTTATAATTACAAGTTGTTCATGTGGTAAAATATGCATTATATCCAGAATTATATTCATGATTTAGATATAATATATATAATATATATCCAGTATATACTTTCAATTATAATATAACATAACATTTAAAGGTAATAAATGAAATGCACTGTTCATGGAGACGGTAAGCCATACGTACGCATGAACACTATTTTCATTTCTATTTCATATTTAATGGAATTAAAAATAAATGAGATATATATATATATTATAATTACTGTATAATATATATGTTATATAGGTCATATATGTTCATTAATTTAATTCTTTATACATTCCATGTATTGCATGAACGAGTCACATCACATGAGGGGGCGGTAGTCCACACTTCCTCAAATGAAATTATCGCATTTGCACAACATGGAAAGCATAAAGGTATGTTTTAAATGTAAAATATAGAAGAATAGAGAGGAAATGAATATAATATATATCATAAATAAATATAGTTCCATCATAATGGCCACCATGAGAGGTGGTAGGAGAAGAAAGAACAATCATCGTTTCGTGAGGCAGTAATTTTCCATCCACAGAAACATTATGTTCTTTAACCATTAGATGGTGGTGTGTGTAAGTGTAGATAGAATAAATCTCATAAAAACATACTAGTATATTTAAAATACTGGTGTTGTTACCAAATAAAGGAATAAAAATAGTTTAGGGGGTTGTAGAAGAAAAATAAAACAAAAGAACATAAGAGATGACATTACCTTTAAATCGGGTAACTCCCTTTGGTTTGAACCAAAAGGGTTTTTTGAAGAGCTTTCTGCCTAAGGTAAGGATTCTAGGATGAAGAGAGGGATGTGGAGAGATAAAATGAGCAGATTTTGGTTGATTCAATGGCTTGAGAGGTGTGGATAAGGAGGTAGTGGTGGGGGCCTTTTATAAGATGGAGGAGAGGCACTCTTAGAAAGTCAGAAAATGTTACTTTATATTAAAATGAGTTTCGGATTTTAAAGGTCCCAAATTGATATATTTCAAGGATAAGGTGATAAGAATTAGAAATATACCCGTCCAATAGGTTTTATACAAGTTTAAGTCTTATATTTTACATTATCTTTTCATTTTATTTAAATCGTTCATTAATGAGATAATCGCTGCATCATCATTGTGTCATAAATTAATTAATTTATTTAATCTTTAAAAATTATAAAAGAATTTTATGATTTAGGAAATATTTTTATCTTTAAAATGACTATTTATATTCCAAGATATCATTTACATAGACAAAACTATTTTTTTTAACTTGGGTGATACATACTTTGGTTATACTTTCCTTTTAAAAACATAAAATTAAAAAGTGTCACTATCACCCAAAAGTGATTCCATGGGGTCCCAAAGTTTGGAAAAAGGCATCCCATGATCGTCCATGACACAACCAGTAGAATTAGGACACATGTTGGGGTCATTTGTTATTATTATGATATTATTTTATTACCCTTAACTACCCGATTACTAATTAATCACGATAATTAAAGATAATTACCATCGTTACTATTCATAATGTCCAAAACCAATAGTCTTAATTACATAATTTGGACCTTATGATTCCAAATATGGAATCCATTTTATCAAATTCAAAACACAGAAATTGTAGTAATTAATTTAAAAGTAAATCCCGTTGTCAAAACAAAAGACAGGTTTTTAAGAAGTAAAATTTATCAAAAGATTGACTTGTTTTTACATCCAATTGAAAAGTGAAATTACTTCCAATGAACAAAATTGTATTAAGTAATAAAAAAATAATTAAATTACACCATAAAACCAAATAAAATTACAATATAACTATATAAATAATTTGGATGAAAAGGCAGTTTTGTATTAAAATGCAGTATTTTTCACTATTAATTGAAAATGAACATTTGTCAGAAATATACCAAAAATTCACCCTAAGCTATATTTGATATTACAAATTCAAAAATGATATCAATTTTACCAAATTAAAAACATATAAGTTGCATTTATTAATTTTATAATCAATTCCCGCTGTCAAAACAAATAGCATGTTTTTAAGAAACAATATATATTAAAAGATTGACATTTTTTTATGTCCAATTTCGAAGTGAAATTAATTAAAATGACCAAATTGGATTAAATGGTAAAAATATATTTTAATTACACTTTAAAACCAATTAAAAAGTTAATAATACCATATAAATAAATTAGACTAAAAAGAGGTTTTGAATTAAAATACAACATTTTACACTATTCATTAAAAAATAAACATTATCGGAAAAATACCAAAAATTTATACATAGTAAATTTTGATGTCCCGATTCTAAAAAAGAATTTTATTTTGTCAAATATAACATATAAAATTTTCAAAAAGTGGATTTAAAAAGGGTTCGCCATCAAAAGGCGGTTAATCGACCTTTTAAAGAATATTAGAATATTTACGCTTAAAATTGGATTCATTCGCATTTTAAGCATCTAACATTTATTGAATAAATGTAAAAATATTTGACAAGCACATATAATCACTTTTTATTTAGTTCTATTCATTCCCGTCATTACATCGGCTAGGAGTTTATTACTATTTACAATAATAATATTATATTATTAGTGTGCATCGTAAGATTTCAAAGAAACTCATTGTTGCGTATTGAGTACGCCATAAAACTTAGCATCCACTTTAAAGTAATATTAATATTTTATTTACAAATATTAATAAATATGATAAAGTAATATTCTTTATTTACTTGGGATGTTACATCCTTCCCCCATTTTGAGAATTGCGTCCTTGCAATTTTAAAATTGGTCTTGGAAACTTCATTGAAAGCCCCACATTGGAAAAGGAGTAAATTAAACTATCAATTTATAAGAAATAAAGAAAAGTACCAAGGTCACCTGAGAAAACAGGTTCTAGGATTACATGAAAACATGGATATTGACGAAAAAACATAGGGTTAAGTTCTGATGGAGAGTGATAGAAACATGTTTAGGAGAAAGTTAACCACCTGAAAATCACAAACTTGTGATGGGTTAAAAGATATTTGATTCCCCTATAGGAGAAAGTTAACCTGTCGTGTCAGACAAAGCTGTGGGAATCGAACCCACAAACATGTTTAGGAGAAAGTTAACCACCTGAAAATCACGAACTGTTCATATTAAGAGTACTATAATCAACTTCTCCAGAATCACCTAATCCATAAAATAGAACTATATATTTCCTATGTTTTTAGACCTTAAGAAAAACCAAAACCAAAAAGGTTAGTACAAGATCAGATAATCCCCAAAACGGATAATCCTTTATAAAAAAAATCTATTCTTAATCTCCAAAATTTGTCAAAAAATACCCAAAGTTCAACAAAGACCATTCAATAAACATCTATCCATAAAATTATTCAATGTAACCAAAACTATGGTTGAAACCCAAATCTCTGAAAGATTTAATCACATAGTCTTCCAAGATGAATCTTAACATTTATCTCCAAATAACATCAGCTTCTCTTAAAGTCTCGTATTGAAAAGTAATTAGCCTAATCACATTTCCTCAATGATAGGTTAATCATTTCCATAGATAACCCAAAATCAACTTACTCTTGATTCATAAAATCATCTAAATAAAAAAAGAATTAGTTATACTAACCAGGGACTTCACGTAGTCTAGTAGTAGATGATAAATACCATTCACACTTTGGTTGTGGGTTCGATTCCCACAGCTTTGTCCGACACGAAAGGTTGTCACACGGTCTCCGTGTTGTCCTTTTTCCAAAAATATATAATTCTTAAAACATTCCCTAAAAAGAGATAAATCTTCAAAAATAACCATAACATAATTTAACCTCAATTTTACCTCATGCCTTTCATTTTCCATCATATAGTAACCCATAATTACCTCAAAAGTAAGGATCATATAAAACCTATTGATTACCATTATAATTATTACCTGAACCTCCACACCGAGTTGGTTATCTCGTACATGATGCATCAGAGAACTCACCAAGGTTCAAGTGGTTAATCATGAATCCATGATAGTTGGTTTAGAATAACCACGAGATTCCTCATCGAATCCCCCATTTCATCTAGTCTCTTAATTAGAGAACCACCACAGTTTCCTTCAAACCCATTCTCACTTTGGTGCCTGCTAGATCCATCCATTTACTAAAACCAAAAATGTCAGTGTGAGTATATCAACAAAATCATCATGTACTAATGAGGAAGATAAAAACTAAGATATACTTACTCATTCACTTTATCTAAAAACTATGAATCTTTCTGAAATCCTAACCACTATGGTAATGCCACTTATGCTTAAAGTATACCCTAACCTCTAAAGTTATCTAAACCGACCTTTGATACCAACTATAAGGACCTAGCCTTAAAAAATTACATAATCTTGAATTAAATGAATAATTCACATTGAGGATCTTTTCAGGTTTATAGTTTTAGAGAATTAGGACATAACTATTACATCTCACAAGATAACAAAGTAGACACTTAAACTCAGTTTCCAACATAAAAAAAAATTCTTAAAAAGAAACATGTCTAGTTCCATGTTTTAGAAATCTTGTCTTTCTTTGATCTCATCCTTCACCCTATTCATCTTTAAGTCCTGTGGAAAACATTTCAAAAACTTGTGATGAGCATAAAAAGCTCAGTAAGGGATATAAAAATACGGAAAGAAAATACTCGTCCATGAATACATAAGAATCAATGAAATCATACTTTACTCTTAAAACATAATCACTTTAACATACCTCATGAAATCATAAGATTTATGAATAACTCATAGAAATCATAAGATATAAAGGTAACTTGAGGCATTCATAACATTATTACGTTGGGAGAAACCCTCATGGTTATGTTTGGAATACCCATCACTGTATATTTCCTAAATCTCTTCGGAGAAACCTTAGAGTTTAACTCCTTCGCATTACCCAATGCATTGGAGAGATATATCGGGCTCACCCGACCTTAGTTTATTAGGGAACCACCCGATTTAATAAACATTTCCCAAGAACCATAACATAATCATAACACTTAATAAATGCATAACAGAAAAATAAAATTTCCACATTTCAATCACAAGATATCACATCATGATATTATCATAAATAAAGACATCTAATAAAATCATTAAAACTCTATGATAGAAAAATACCTTTATACATTTAAAATATTAAAAGAAGACATTTAAAAGAGATTTTAGAATCAAAGTGTCCCATACCACTACGAAACTTTTGAAAGGGTTTTAAAACATTCATGTCAATATTTATAAATCCTTAAACCATTTTTAAAACATGGACATGGATAATAAATGTTTAAAATAATAAATCTTTAAAACCATTTAAAACAATGTTTTAATAAAAGATTACTTTTCCATTTTGAACATTTAAATTATAATCCACATGAAAGTAGACCATTTTAAAAACTTATAAATGACTTGAGTATAGAAATAATATTGATATGTAATGTCAAAGGGACTGTATATACAATTTAAAAATAATAGAAGTGCATATCATCAAGAATTGTCTCAAGGAAGAGAAATTGAGACGTAATCCCATTCAAAGATCATGTAATTAGTGCAAGGATAAATCAATTAAATAATTATGTGTGAAAAGTATAAATACAACCAATATAAGTGGATATCAAGTGTAAAATAATCAGAGGTCATTCAAATATACTCTTGTAAAAACAAAACCAATGACATAGGTATTTAACTCAATGAAATGATATTGAGTTATAATTTCCCATACAAGTTCATATAAATGACGTAAGAATCTATCAATGAGATGATTTTGTGTAGAAATAGTATATCCACACAAAGGTTTTTGGAAATGACAACGTAGAGATTCCACACATAATCTTGGCATAATAAAAACAAGAATTAGATGTTTAACCCAAAGAATTGAAATTGGGTTAAGAAGTTCCCTTACAAAAATTCGACAGCCTAACAACGTCACTTAAAAATTCAGAAAATGAGTTGATGAGAGAGAAAATGGTATCTCATCACTTGGAAATAAAATTTACATCAATAAGGATATATAAGAACATATCCCAACATAATAAGATGCAAATTAAAAGGCATAACAAAAGAAGTCTTTTAAAAAGAGGAGGGTGAAAGGTTCCCTTACTGATTTGGGTAACTTTCTAAATGTTCACCCCATGAAATAAGGACCGTAAAACGTTGATGTAAATAACAATAAAAGAAATTATATTACACAAAGAGTAGAATAATGGGCAGTACATACACCACTCCAAGTAAATAGTGGCAAATGTTTCATAAATCTCACGGGAATAAAAGTGAGATGAAAAATCCCTTACGAAAACTCGGCAGCCTAACGACGCCACTTAAAACTTCCAAAAAAATGGATTGATGAATTAAAATAGGGTCTATAATCATATAAAAATAGAAATTACAGTAATAAGAATATAAAATAACATCCCCTGACATAGGAGAGAGGAGATTAAAAGAAACTACATAAAAGAGAGTACTTAAAAAGAAAGAGAGAGGTAGGATCCCTTACCTCAAGTCCGACTTGTCTTGTTCGTTTATTTATATTCCTGAATAATAAACTAGAGTTAATTTATACTTTATTAAGAACCTTTTTCAAGTTAATTATTCCTTTTATATCACTTATTACCATGTTATGAACATTATGTAATTATTTAAGTTAATAACGGTCGTTTTGTCGATCATTGGTACTTGAGTAAAAAATAAACTTGTTATAATTACAAGTTGTTCATGTGGTAAAATATCCATTATATCCAAAATTATAATCATGATTTAGATATAATATATATAATATATATCCAGTATATAATTTCATTTATAATATTACATAACATTTAAATGTAAGAAATGAAATGCACCGTTCATGGAGACGGTAAGCCGTACGTACGCATGGACGCTACTTTCATTTCTATTTTGTATTTAATGGAATTAAAAATAAATGAAATATATATATATATTATAATTACAGTATAACATATATGTTATATAGGTCACATATTTTCATTAATTTCATTCTTTATACATTCCATGTATTGCATGAACGAGTCACATCACTGGAGGGGGTGGTAGTCCACACTTCCTCAAATGAAATTAGCGCATTTTCACAACATGAAAAGTATAAAGATATGTTTTAAATGTAAAATACAGAAGAATAGAGAGGAAATAAATATAATATATATCATAAATAAATATAGTTCTATCATAATGGCCACCATGAGAGGTGGTAGGAGAAGATAGAACAATCATCGTTTCGTGAGGCCGTAATTCACCATCCACAGAAACAATATGTTCTTTAACCATTAGATGGAGGTGTGTGTAAGTGTATCTAGAATAATTCTCATAAAAACATCCTAGTATATTGAAGATACTGTTTTTTTACAAAATAAATGAATAAAAAGAGTTTATGGGTTTGGAGAAGCAAAATAAAACAAAATAACATAAGAGAGGACATTATCTTTAAATCGGGTAACTCCCTTTGGTTTGAACCAAAAGGGTTTCTTGAAGAGCTTTCTGCCTAAGGTAAGGCTTATATGATGAAGAGAGGGATGTGGAGAGATAAAATTATCAGTGTTTGGTTGAGCCAAAGGCTTGAGAGGTTTGTGTAAGGAGGTAGTGGTGGGGGACTTTTATAAGAGGGAGGAGGGGCACTCTTGGATAGTCATGAAATGTTACTTTATATTAAAACGAGTTTCAGATTTTAAAGGTCCCAAATTGATATATTTAGAGTATAAGGTGATAAAGGTTCTAAATATAATCATATAATAGGATTTATACAAGTGTAAGTCTTATATTTTATATTATATTTTCATTTTATTTAAATCGTTCATTAATGAGATAATCTCTACATCATCATGGTGTCATAAATAAATTAATTTATTTAATGTATAAAAACTATAAAAAAATACTATGATGTAGGAAATCGTTTTATCTTTCCAATGAAAATTTATAGTCCAAGATATCATTTACACAGACAAAACTAATTTTTTTTACTTGGGTGATACATACTTTGGTTATACTTTCCATCTAAAAACATAAAATTAAAAAGTGTCACTATCACCCCAAAAGTGATTCCATGGGGTCCCATAGTTTGGCACAAGGCATACCATGGTCGGACATGACACAACCAGTAGAATTAGGACACATGTTGGGGTTATTTGTTATTATTATGATATTATTTTATTACCTTTAACTACTCGATTACTAATTAATCACGATAATTAATGATATTTACCGTCGTTACTATTCATAATGTCCATAGACAAAAGAGTCTTAATTACATAATTTTAACCTTATGATTCCAAATATGGAATCCATTTTATCAAATTCAAAACACAGAAATTGTACTAATTAATTTAAAAGTAAATCCCGTTGTCAAAACAAAAGACGAGTTTTAAGATGTAAAATTTATCAAAAGATTGACTTGTTTTTACATCCAATTGAAAAGTGAAATTACATCCAATTAACAAAAATGTATTAAGTAATAAAAAACATAATTAAATTACACCTTAAAACCAATTACAATTACAATCTAACTATATAAATAATTTGGATGAAAAGGCAGTTTTGAATTAAAATGCAGTATTTTTCACTATTCATTGAAAATGAACATTTGTTAGAAATATACCAAAAATTCAACCTAATCTATATTTTATATTCCAAATTCCAAAATGATATCAATTTTACCAAATTCAAAACATATAAGTTGCATTAATTAATTTTATAATCAATTCCCGCTGTCAAAACAAATAGCGTGTTTTTAAGAAACAATATCTATTAAAAAATTGACACTTGTTTATGTCCAATTTCAAAGAGAAATTAATTCAAATGACCACAATTGGATTAAATGGTAAAAATATATTTTAATTAAACTTTAAAACCAATTAAAAAGATAATCGGACCATATAAATAAATTAGACTAAAATGAGGTTTTGAATTAAAATACAGCATTTTACACTATTCATTAAAAAAATTAACTTTATCGGAAAAATACCAAAAATTTATACAAAGTAAATTTTGATGTCCCGATTCTGAAAAAGAATTTTATTTTATCAAATATAACATATAAAATTGTCAAAAAGTAGATTTAAATAGGGTTCACCATCAAAAGGCAGTTAATCGACCTTTTAATGAATATTAGAATATTTACGCTTAAAATTGGATTCATTCACATTTTAAGCGTCTAACATTTATTGAATAAATGTAAAAATATTTGACAAGCATATATAATCACTTTTTAGTTAGTTCTATTCATTACCTCCATTACATCGACTAGGAGTTTACTACTATTTATAATAATATTATTATATTATTAGTGTGCATCGTAAGATTTCAAAGAAACTTGTTGTTGCGTATTGAGTACTCCCTCGAACATAGAATCCCCTTTAAAGTAATATTAATATTTTATTCCCAAATATTAATAAATAGGAAAAAGTAATATTCTTTATTTACCTGGGATGTTACATCCTTCCCCCCTTTTGAGAATTGAATCCTTACAATTTTAAAATTGGGCTTGGAAACTTCATTGAAAGCCCCACATCGGAAAAGGAGTAAATTAAACTATCACTTTAAAAGAATGAAATAAAAGTACCAAGGTCACCTAAGACAAGAGGTTCTAGGATTCCATTAAAACATGGATATTGAAGAAAAAAACATAGGGTTAAGTTTTTATGGAGAGTGATAAAAACATGTTTAGGAAAAATTTAACCACCAGAAAATCACAAAATTGTGATGGGTTAAACGGTATTTGATTCCCCAGTAGGAAAAGTTAAAAGACAACATTTTTGTTTTAAGTTACTTTTCATTGAGAAATTTATTTATGAGATTAACTAAAACATAAGGAAACATACTTACTTGTCATATTGACTTTCAACTTTACTAGATTTCTTACACAAACTCATATTTTCTCCAAAAGACGAGCATTTAGGAAGAACTGATAATATTAAGAGTACTATAATCAACTTCTTAAGAATAACCTAATATATAAAAGAGAACTATATATTTCCTATGTTTTTAGACCTTAACCAAAACTAAAACCAAAAAGGTCAGTACAAGATCAGATAATCCCCAAAATGGATAATCCTTTATAAAAAAAATCTATTCTTTATATCCAAAATTTGTCTAAAAATAACCAAAGTTCAACAAAGACAATTCAATAAACATCTATCCATAAAATTCTTCAAAGTTACCAAAACTAATATTGAAACCCAAATCTCTGAAGGATTTAATCACATAGTCTTCCAAGATGAATCTTAACATTTATCTCCAAATAACATCAGCTTCTCTTAAAGTCTCGTTTTGAAAAGTAATTATCCTAATCACATGTCCTCCATGATAGGTTAATCATTTCCATAGATAACCCAAAATCAAAATACTCTTGATTAAAAAAATCATCTAACTAAGAAAATAATTATTTATACTAACCAGGGACTTCAGGTAGTCTAGTGGTAGATGATAAATACCAGTCACACTTTGGTTGTGGGTTCGAATGCCACAGCTTTGTCCGACACGACGAGTTGTCACACGGTCTGCGTGTTTTCCTTTTTCCAAAACTATATAATTCTTAAAACATTCCCCAAAAAGATATAAAATCTTCAAAAATAACCATAACATAATTTAACCTCAATTTTACCTCATTCCATTCATTTTCCATCATATAGTAACCCATAATTACCTCAAAAGTAAGGATCATATAAACCCTATTGGTTACCATTATAATTATTACCTGAAATTCAACATCGATTTGGTTATCTCGTACATGATGCATAAGAGAACTCACCAAGGTTAAAGTGGTTAATCATGACTCCTTGATAGTTGGTTTAGAATAACCATGAGATTCCTCATTGAATCCCCCATTTCATCTAGTCTATTAATCAGAGAACCACCAAAGTTTCCTTCAAATCCATTATCAATTTGGTGCCCACTAGATCCATCCATTTACTAAAACCAAAAATGTCAGTGTGATTATATCAAGAAAATCATAATGTACTAATGATGAAGATAAACACTAAGATATAATTACTCATTCACTTTATCTAAAAACTATGAATCATTCTGAAATCCTAACCACTATGGTAATGTAACTTATGCTTAAAGAATACCCTAACCTCTAAGGTTATATAAACTGACCTTTGATACCAACTATAAGAACCCAGCCTTAAAAAATTACATAATCTTGAATTAAATGAATAATTCACATTGAAAATATTTTTAGGTTTAGAGTTTTAGAGAATTAGGACATAACTATTACATCTCACAAGATAACAAAGTAGATACTTCTACTCAATTTCCATCATAAAACAAAAAATCTTAAAAAGAAACATGTCTAGTTCCATATTTTAGAAAGATTTTCTTTCCTTGATCCCATCCTTGACCCTATTCATCTTTAAGTCCTATGGAAAACATTTCAAAAACTTGGGATGAGCATAAAAAGCTCAGTAAGGGATATAAAAATATGGAAAGAAAATACTCTTCCATGAATACATAAGAATCAATGAAATCATACATTACTCTTAAAACATATGCAGTTTAACATACCTCATGAAATCAAAAGATTTATGAATAACTCATAGAAATCATAAGACATAAAGGTAACTTGAGGCATTCATAACATTCTTACGTAGGGAGAAACCCTCATGGTTACGTTTGGAATACCCATCACTGTATATTTCCTAAATCTCTTTGGATAAACCTCAGCGTTTAACTCCTTCGCGTTACCCAATGCATTGGAGAGCTATATCGGGCTCACCTGGCCTTAGTTTATCATGGAACCACCCAATTTCATAAACATTTCCCAAGAACCATAACATAATCATAACACTTAAAATATTCATAACAGAAACATAAAATTTACACATTTCAATCACAAGAGATCACATCATGATATTATCATTAATAAAAACATCTAATAAAATCATTAAAACTCTATGAGAGAAAGATCCCTTTATACTTTTAAAATATTAAAAGAATACATTTAAAAGAGATTTTAGAATCAAAGTATCCCATACCACTACGAAACTTTTGAAACGGTTTTAAAACATTCATGTCCATATAAATAAATCCTTAAAACCATTTTTAAAACATGGACATGGATAATAAATTTTTAAAAGAATAAATCTTTAAAACCATTTAAAACAATGTTTTAATAAAAGAGACCTTTTCCATTTTGAACATTTAAATTATAATCCACATGAAAGTAGACCATTTTCAAAACTTTTAAATGACTTGAGTATAGACATAATATGGATATAGAATGTCAAAGGGGATGTATATACACTTTAAAAATAATAAAAGTGCATATCATCAAGAAGTGTCTCAAGGAAGAGAAATTGAGGCGTAATCCCATTCAAAGATCATGTCATTAGTGCAAGGATAAATCACTAACATAATTATGTGTGAAAAGTATAAATACACCCCATATAAGTGGATATCAAGTTTAAAACAATCATAGGTCATTCAAACATACTCTTGGAAAAACAAAACCAGTGACATAGGTATTTAACTTAATGAAATGATATTGAGTTATAATTTCCGATAATAGTTCGTATAAATGACATAAGAATTTATCAATGAGATGATTATGTGTATAAATATTATATCCACAAAAAGGTTTGTGGAAATGAAAACGTAGAGATTACACACATAATCTTGGCATAATAAAAACAATAAGTATAGGTTTAACCCAAAGAATTGAAATTGGGTTAAGAAGTTCCCTTACAAAAATTTTATAGCCTAACGGCGTCACTTCAAAATTCAGAAAATGAGTTGATGAGAGAGAAAATGGTATCTCATCACTTGGACATAAAATTTACATCAATAAGGATATAGAATAACATATCCCAACATTATAAGATGTAAATTAAAAGTAATAACAAAAGAAGTCTTTTAAAAATAGGAGGGTGAAAGGTTCCCTTACCGATTTGGGTAACTTTCAAAACGTTCACCCCATGAAAGAAGGACCGTAAAACATTGATGTAAATAAAAATAAAAGAAATTATATTACACAAAGAGTATAATAATGTTCAGTACATACACCACTCCAAGGAAATAGTGGAAAATGTTGCATAAATCTCACGGGAATAAAAGTGAGATGAAAAATCCCTTACGAAAACTCGGCAACCTAATGGCGCCACATAAAACATCCAAAGAAATGGATTGATGAATTAAAATAGTGTCTCTCATCATATGAACATAGAAAGTAAAGTAATTGGAATATAAAAAAACATCCCCCAACATAAGATATAAGATCTTAAAAGAAACGACATAAAAGAGAGTACTTAAAAAGAAAGAGAGAGGTAGGATCCCTAACCTCAAGTCCGACATGTCTTGTTCATTTCATTATATTCCTGAATAATAAACTAGAGTTAATTTATACTTTCTTAAGAACCATTTTCAAGTTCATTATTCCTTTTATATCACTTATTACCATGTTATGAACATTATGTAATTATTTAAGTTAATAACGGTCGTTTTGTCGATCATTGGTACTTGAGTCAAAAATAAACTTGTTATAATTACAAGTTGTTCATGTGGTAAAATATTTATTATATCCAGAATTATATTCATGATTTAGATATCATATATATCATATATATCCATTATATACTTGAATTTATAATATTACATAACATTTAAAGGTAAGAAATGAAATGCACCGTTTATGGAGACGGTAAACCGTACGTACGCATGAACGCTACTTTCATTTCTATTTCGTATTTAATGAAATTTAAAATAAATGATAGATATATATGTAAATTATAATTAAAGTATAATATATATTTTATATAGGTCACATATGTTCATTAATTTCATTCTTTATACATTCCATGTATTGCATGAACGAGTCACATCACTTGAGTGGGCGGTAGTCCACACTTCCTCAAATGAAATTATCGCATTTGCACAACATGAAAAACATAAAGGTATGTTTTAAGTGTAAAATAAAGAATAATATAGAGGAAATAAATATAATATATATCATAAATAAATATAGTTCCATCATAATGGCCACCATGAGAGGTGGTAGGAGAAGATAGAACAATCATCGTTTCGTGAGGCAGTAATTCGCCATCCACAGAAACAGTATGTTATTTAACCATTAGACAGAGGTGTGTGTAAGTTTAGATCGAATAATTCTCATAAAAACATCCTAGTATATTGAATATACTATTGTTGTTACAAAATAAAGTAATAAAAAGATTTTAGGGGGTTGGAGAAGCAAAATAAAACAAAATAACACAAGAGAGGACATTACCTTTAAATCGGGTAACTCCATTTGGTTTGAACCAAAAGAGTTTCTTTAAGAGCTTTATACCTAAGGTAAGGCTTATAGGATGAAGAGAGAGATTTTTAGAGATAAAATAAGCAGAGTTTGGTCGAGCCAAAGGCTTGAGAGGTGTGGGTAAGGAGGTAGTGGTGGGGGCCTTTTATAAGAGGGAGGAGGGGCACTCTTGGAAAGTCAAGAAATGTTACTTTATATTAAAATGAGTTTCGGATTTTAAAGGTCCCAAATTGATATATTTCTAGGATAAGGTGATAATGGTTCGAAATATACTCATACAATAGGTTTTAGACAAGTGTATGTCTTAGATTTTATATTATCCTTTCATTTTATTTAAATCATTCATTAATAAGATAATCGCTGCATCATCATGGTGTCATAAATAAATTAATTTATTTAATGTCTAAAAATTATAAAAAAAATACTATGATGTAGGAAATATTTTTATCTTTAAAATTAATATTTATAATCCAAGATATCAGTTGCAAAAACAAAACTAAAAGTTTTTTACTTGGGTGATACTTACTTTGGTTATACTTTCCTTTTAAAAACATAAAATTAAAAAGTATCACTATCACCCCAAAAGTGATTCCATGGGGTCCCAAAGTTTGGCACAAGGAATCCCATGGTCGGACATGACACAACCAGTAGCATTAGGAAACATTTTGGGGACATTTTTTATTATTATGATATTATTTTATTACCCTTAACTACCCGATTACTAATTAATCAGGATAATTAAAGATAATTACCGTCGTTACTATTCATAATGTCCAAAAACAAAAGACTCTTAATTACATAATTTGGACCTTATGATTACAAATATGGAATCCATTTTATCAAATTCAAAACACAGAAATTTTAGTAATTAATTTAAAAGTAAATCTCGTTGTCAAAACAAAATACGAGTTTTTAAGAAGTAAAATTTATCAAAAGATTAACTTGTTTTTACATCCAATTGAAAAGTGAAATTACTTCCAATGAACAAAACTGTATTAAGTAATAAAAAAATAATTAAATTAAACCTTAAAACCAATTAAAATGACAATCTAACTATATAAATAATTTGGATGAAAAGGCAGTTTTGAATTAAAATGCAGTATTTTTCACTATTCATTGAAAATGAACATTTGTCAGAAATATACAAAAAATTCACCCTAAGAAATATTTGATATTCCAAATTCAAAAATGATATCAATTTTACCTATTTAAAAAAATAAAAGTTGCATTAATTAATTTTATAATCAATTCCTACTGTCAAAACAAATAGTGTGTTTTTAAGATACAATATCTATTAAAAGATTGACACTTCTTTATGTCCAATTTCAAAGTGAAATTAATTCAAATGACCAAAATTGGATTAAATGGTAAAAATATATTTTTATTACACTTTAAAACCGATTAAAAAGATAATGAGACCATATGAATAAATTATACTAAAAGGAGGCTTTGAATTAAAATACAACATTTTACACTATTCATTAAAAAATGAACTTTATCGGAAAAATACAAAAAATTTATACAAAGTAAATATTGATGTCCCAATTCTAAAAAATAATTTTATTTTTTCAAATATAACATATAAAATTGTCAAAAGTGTATTTAAAAAGGGTTCACCATCAAAATGCGATTAATCAACCTTTTAAAGAATATTAGAATATTTACGCTTAAAATTGGATTCATTTGCATTTTAAGCATCTAAAATTTATTGAATAAATGGAAAAATATTTTAAAATAATATATAATCACTTTTAAGTTAGTTCTGTTCATTCCCGCTATTACATCGGCTATGGGTTTTCTACTATTTACAATAATATTATTATATTATTAGTGTGCATCGTAAGATTTCAAAGAAACTTGTTGTTGCGTATTGGGTACGCCATCGAACTTAGTATCCATTTTAATGTAATATTAATATTTTATTCACAAATATTAATAAATATTAAAAAGTAATATTCTTTATTTACCTGGGATGTTACATATATACTCTAAAAAGAAACATATTCTAAAGGTATGTCACAACAAAAATATTGTCCCGGGATTCAAGCTCGAAGGTTCCTCATGGAACTCATCTAAGAGAACACGCTACAGAGAATGATAATATAGTTAGCGTCCATTTGAGAAATTATGCTCATCGAGTCTCATCATTTTATATAATTTTTGTAGTATGAAGAGATACTATACATATATGAAGATCCCATCAAATAACATAGGTTATACCATCAACTCGATCTGGATTAACCTTCTAATTAGAGAATCAACGCCCATGTTGTATTGGTCACGATGATACCCAGAAATCCACCTTGGGTACGAAAATGAATAGATGATATCACTCTGGGTGTCATAGAAGGATTCCAAAAACACTATCCAAGAATTCATGCTGATAGGACCATGGGCTAAGGAGTAGGAGGAGATTCCATACAAACTCTTAGGGAATGGATTTGGGGAACTGACTCCAATGAATCATGTCCAACATATAGGTAAAATGGGAATCTAGCCAACTATTAAGGAGTACATGGCATGTATTAGGTCTAAACACTATGTCCCTTCAACCTTGGGTACTACCCATGTAAAAAGAACATTTCATTGTACATGTAATAGTACACGACATGTGGCTTCCCATGAATTAGTACATGGGTATGCCCATGTACACTATGAAAAGATGTGTCGGTGTAGGAGTAGACGACGTGCCCATGCCCATTTATTCCAACATATGTCTGTGTAACCACCAAGGTACATGTCGAGCCTTCAGCAAGGGGTCACAAGTTTTGCAACACATAAATTCTTCATGAAAACCTAGTTGTTCATAGGAAGGCCCAAAAATCATGTGGCTATTCATTATATGTTGTGTGGTGCTAAAAATTCCAAATCTCCAGATCTATTTTCACATGTGGTCATTTTCTTGTTTGATGCTAGAATCTACCACGGTCATCTCCTATCATTCCCATGGAACATGGATCCACGTTAACTAAGGATGATCATCACTAAAGAGATTCTTTTTGATGGCCTCATTCATTGGGAAACCTTTTCAAACCTCCACTGTTATCATGCATCCTAGAACCGCACCTAAGCATTCCAAACCAGTCTCGATCAACTCACTGCTTCCATAATCACACAATCCATACCCCATAAAGAGACTAGATATGTGATATCGAATCATTAAACGATGAAATAGGTGATGATCAATTAATTCCCTAGTATTTGGGTTGATTCATTAGTAAAAAGAAACCGCGTTGATGAACGTATCTAGAACATTATGAGAAACCCACAAAACAAGTGAAATAGGAAAAACCCACTACCATATTGAGTTTACCTTTATTTGTTTCTATAAGACTGATGAACTAAGAACCATAATAAATAATTAAACTCATAATAAAATCCCTTCAATAAATTCCATCCCACAAATGACTGATCTAAAGATAAATTTGAAAGTTGATTCATACATTCCCATCATAGAAATAGAAAATGGGAAATGAAATCAAATCAAAAACACCCAACATTTATTTGGACCAATCACTGATGGAGAATGGTCATGTGTCCTGATCATTGGTGAGATCCTTTGATTTCATCTCACATCGGTCGTCGTTCTTTGATCTGGTCATCTTCCATCAATGGAATCTTCTTCCATTATCTAAAATGGTTGACCGATGATTTGCAGGGTTATACAACTAACCCTGAAATTCTTATATCAGTTTTTATTGGATTAAAATATTTTGTCATTGTGGAAAATGTTAAATAAAAATATTCATTTAATTATTTTTCTATTTTACATTTGTGATAACTTTTCTACAAACACCATGAGTCGATGAAGGTTATATTATTCCTTTGGTAAACCCAACATTTTTATATCAATGATTACCTCATATTTATGATTTGGGACCCGATTTAGATGTTTTTCAACTTTTTCAAGAAAAATACATTTCTGTGTTATTTAATATATTTATTATATTTCAAAAATTTATTCTGGGAACACTGGGCCTTAGAATCACAATATGTATTAGAGATTATCATGCTACCACTGGAAAAGTACTAATGGAATTGATCACCCATGATATATCCTATCATGTGGATCCTCTACCTTTAATAGGTTTTAGAAAAGGATGATCAATCATCATTATGTCGGTCTACCATGTTGATAAAATTTGATGGGTGATGCTCGTACCTCCTCAGTTGTGATACATTGAAGACTTCTTGTACTCGGGTTAATAGTGGATCTAGATCTAACTGTTATTCCACCTTACTAACTCCACATAGTATCTGGAAGGGCCTAATGAATATTAGAGATAGATTTCCACCCCAACTAGATCTATGTATTCCAGGTCGAGGAAAACATCGTAAAAACACATGATATCCCTCCTCAAACTCAAAAGGCCTATATCGTCTATCTGCATAAGACATCAGATGAATCTATATAGCCTTTTTTTACCCCTAGATAATCTGAACCTTTTTGGTAGCTGTTCACACTAATTCTTGCCCTATGGGTTCTGAATCTTCTGAGTTAGTCCAGCAAACTGGTGACCTATAATACCGCCTGTACAAAGCCTCAAGTGTTTCCATACCGATGGTGGAGTGGTAACATTTTTTTATGAAAACTCCATTAGCAGTAGGTGGTCCTCCAAAATAAAGCTGATGTCTGACATGAAATTTCACATCATATCCTCTAATACAAGAATGATCTTCTCGTTCTAGACATTAGTTTTTTACACAAACTCTATTCCTAAGAATAAATGTGTCATAAAAGACAGAAAAAATATATTCCATAACCGAGATATAATGTGATAATCAGTTTTATAATCTATTTTAAATGAATCCCCATGGAATCAGACTATCTCCTACACATAGAGGCATCCCAGGCGCTCTGCTAAACTCTTCTCCCAAATAGCTATGAAGTATGATGATTTGGTGTGTAACGACCCAAAAATTCATTAATGGAAATCTCTATTGATCTAATTAAATTCCTCTTTATGTAAAATGTTTATATAAAATGTCAAGTTCGTTGGTTTTATGATAATAATTGTGCTTGCTTCTAATATAGCCGTTGAATAGTGATCACATGATTAGTATAAATATAAGGCTTTAACAAATCCAATTTACTCAGAAAAAGGAAGCGATGGCCTCATCCAGTAGTGCCCCATACGAAGCCCATTTTTCGAAACTTGGAAAAGAGGTGGCGTCATTGGTCTTCGCTCTTGACCAAGCCCAAGTTGAGCTTCAACAGGTTAAGCTCGAGTGAGACCGCCTACGAGAGAAGTGGAAGTTAATAGATATTACCTCCCGATCAATGTTATCTGAGCCACCCTAAGAGTCTGCTACCATGACACACCATAATCTTCGGTCTTATACAGGTGTTATAAGGGGTTATGTAACAAGACCTTAGCACTATGGTTATGTAAATTATTTTTTTGTATAATAATGAATATATTTTCATGTTATTTTTTTTACCTTGTAAATAGTTTTTAAATCTCAAATAGTGTTTTTAGTTAATATTCAACTAAGAAATATATTTTGATGAATTAATGGATTTTTTATTAAATAATATTTTAATAAAATATTATTCTTATTATTAAATTAATTTTTATTAAATATAAATGATAATATAATTTTATGAACGCAATTGTAATTTTTATTAAGGTTTGAAATCCATTTTTGTCAAAACTCGTGAATTTTTGATAAATGTCAGTTTCTATTTTAAAAGTGAAAATTAACATATTTAGAAGATTATTTAGATAAAATAAATATTATTTCTGAAATTAGGATGTTGAAATTATACAACGGTGAATTTTTCATAATTTTCTGAGACAGTTAAATTTTTGGGTAAAAATTAAATTTCATTTAAATATATAATGTGTTTTATGACCTCATAATGACCCAATAGTGTTGTAATAAAATATTATAAGCCTTATGTTCATAAAATATTTGTTTTACCATTAAAATAATGTGATTTTGGGTTTTTTTGACTTATTTTAAAATGCATTAATGGACCCTTCAAGGCTTATTAAACATCTTGTCTTTTTAAATTGTTTTCCTTGGGAGTGTGACTCACCTCCACATAAACAACCCCATTATTTTAAGAAGTTAGGACTTTGGCCTTATAAATTATTTTTTCACACTCCCATTTGAAAAAAACCATGGGCAAAAACCATGGTCTGGTTTATGGTTTGAATTAGTTTAATGTGAGGTGTCCCAACCCTAAATAATAAAGAATTACCTCACCTTTCCTATATAAACCCACCCAAGCTCCCACTTTCTCCTCACTCAAAGCCTTTGTAGTTCTTCCAACCTCTTCCATACTCTCCCTAGAATCCTCCCAAGGTTCCCCAAGCTCCCAATAATCCTCTCTCAGGCCTCTCTCAAGCCTTTGGAAGCCCACTTCCAAGTAAGGGGTTTTCTTCCTTTCTCATTTTGTCAAATTTTATTTAAGTTGTTATTCCCTTTTAATTTCAATTATAAATGTTGGGTTATGGTTTCGCACCTCCCCCATACTTCCCTATTTATGTTTTAATGGTGGTAGAACCCTTTCTCTTTCATTAAATTCCTCCCATGTACACCCGTTACTATGCCGAAATTCTGAAAGGAATTTCTCTCTCCTCATTTACATTCAAGCAATTCTTTTGTATCATGAATCTAAATTCCATTAAAATTGTTGGGAAATGTATCTATATAACCCCCTTACTTTCCATTTCATGTAAATATGATGATACACCCATTTCTATCTCATCAACCACTTTTATTAATTCTTACGTCACGTCGTTACGCTGCCGAAATTGCACCGATTTTCCAAGCCAATGTCATTGTGTAGTGAATACCATGCCCATTTACCTATCAAGGGTATTCACCTTCATGGACATTTACTTATTTATTATAAATTATAGTGTATGAATTCCACATTCCTTTATCGTTGAATAAATGATTATGTTTTATGAATCCATGTTATATGATCCATGTGGTACACTTATGCATGAAATAAAAGGTTTAAGAAGGGTGCACCCTTATAGCGCTCCAATGCATTGGGTAAAGTATGGTATCATGATACTTCATGTGAAATGGGTGTTGAATCATGCTAATTCAAGTACAATGAGGTTTTACTCGTGATTCATGTGAAATGAGGATTTACTCATGCTCCATGTATAATGATCATTTGCTCATGCTAATTCCATGTTACGTGTTGTTGCCACATTTCCATGTTATGATTATCATGATTTGATCATGCCTTTATGTTTATTGTTCTCTTATTCTATATTGATATTCCTGTTGTCTAAAATGTATTTTATTCCTCATGTTATTCCATTATTATTAGCTTACTGGTATTTATAGCTCAACCTTTTCTTATGCACGTCCTCAGGTTATCCCATGGAATGATAAGTACGAGGGAATGTAGTGGTCATGTAATAGAAGTTTTCAATAAAGAGGTTTTATTTCATGTTTTAAGTTGTTATGTAATGTTATTAATCCCCAAAGACACTAGACCTCTCGATCTTCCATGTTGTATCAGGTGATGGTTTTATGTAATAAATTATGTTTAATTGTGTAATAAAAGATCAGGGTTGTCATATGGTGCATCATTCTATGGACTCTCAGAAGCAATTGTTTCCCTTGGACATACATGGTAATCTCATTATGAAGTCTAGGGATATCTCGTCAAACTTCATTTATGGTAAATCAAGGGGTTGTTCTATACACACTAGAACATAGTGCATATCCTTTACTTGCTAACAATTAAGGCATCAAGATACAAACTCTAAAACTCCCTTCTTAATCCTAGACTACCAAATATGTCATCAGAGGTCTTGGTAAATCTTTTCCACACAAGGATGTACCACTAAAAGAGAAATATGAACCTCTATCATAACCTCATAATACATTTACACTAGTTTCATCATGAATTGTTTGAAAATAATGACATGGTTCCCACCATTATAAATTCCATCTAGATCATGTCCAGTAGATATTTGAGTGTGTAGGGTCTTATAGTCAACATCCCCAAGTTGTGCCTCCCTGAATCACCTACAAAAGTGGATGAGTGATAAAAATCAACCGGAGGAATGATACTCAATCTCCATATACAAGGGATAACTTAAACAAGGATAACATATCTGATGCATCATTTCAAAACTACAAACACGATCTCCTTTGAGAGAATATGCTACCATGTTACCCTTCCCATAAGTATAAATAATCTCAAAGTCATAATCAAGGAAGAGCCTTATACATCATATCAATGTCAAGTTATGATATTTCATAGAGAAGTTGTAATTGATGATATTTTAATTACAATTGATGATAAACCTCTCTCCCATCATGTATATTCTTTATATCGTCAGTGAAAATACTAATGATGCTAACTCAAGATTGCGGGTTGTGTAGTTATTCTCAGGTGGTCTCAACTAGCGTGAACTATAGGTAATCACCACATTCCTCTACATTAGAAGCCAACCAATCCTGTTTCCTGATGGATGACAAAACTATACATACTCTACCCATCCATATTTCAATTTAATGAAGGGAGTGATCATCAGTTTCTATATCAATTATTGAAAATAATTTTTGCACCTCTATATCCAC
The DNA here is from genome assembly GCA_963277665.1 of Viscum album. Lineage (NCBI taxonomy): Eukaryota > Viridiplantae > Streptophyta > Magnoliopsida > Santalales > Viscaceae > Viscum > Viscum album. The sequence goes on from OY728127.1 coordinate 1,271,283,216, forward strand.
ATGAAAGGTCACCACTTTAAGGTTAATTCAATAAAGGGTGTTGATATACTAGATAAATATGGTTAGAATCTTTGGTAATATCCCATCAACCCAAGGAAGCTCTGCACCTCCATCACACTCTTGGGTGCCTCCAATGATAACATTGTGTCAACCTGGGCCGAGTCCAAATACACTCCATCTACTGAGATTACATGAACCTAAAAGTGGTCATAGTAAATCCTTAACAAACACAATAACAAATTTAATTAATGATAGGGCCCTAAAATTTCATCCATAACCTTTCTTAAGTGTCTTGGGTTCTCCTCCTCAGATGTCGAGTACACTAGGATATTTTTGAGGAAGAATACTATGAACTGTTATTTGAAAGGATGAAATATCTGGTTCATAAGTCCCTTGAAATATACATGGGAGTTCATCACACCAAAGGTAATCACCAAGTACTCATAGTGACCAAAACTACATCTGCATTCCATCTTTAGTATATCCTCATCTCGTACTCGCTGCTCGTGATATCCTAACCCAAGGTTAACCTTAGAGAACCATCGTGCGCCTCTCAATGGATCAAAGAGGACATAAAACCTCGGTAGTGGATACTTTTTCTTCACTATCACCTTGTTCATACTCTAGTAGACCACAACTAACCTCAAGATCTCATCCACCTTTTTTGAAAACAAAACCGGGGCTGTCCAAGTTGAGACACTGGGTCTATCAAATCCCTTCCTATGCAAGTCCTCCAGCTGAACCCTCATATCACAATGTTATGTGGGAGAAGAATTATATGATGTAACAAATATTGGTGGAATACTTGGGTGTATTTCAATTAATAATAATATTTAACTGTGGGGAGGTAGTCCTAAAAAATCCTCATAGAAGACATCTTTATAATATTCCACTTGCGTGGAACTAAAAAATCATAACTTCCACTACACCTTGGCTCATGTTGGGAAACATATGAGTAATCTATTACACCCTCCTATGCATGAGTCCATCATATACTAAATAGGATTCATTTTCACATATTAAGGAGAACCTATTTCCATCACTGCAGACACACTTCATCATTTGACAAAAATATTAAATATGAGAAAGAACTATAGATAACCAGTAAACACCTAAGATGACTCACAATGCTTCATAACCATAATAAAGAGATCCCTAAAAAACTATCACCTTCAATAGTAAGGTCACACTATTCGAACAAGTTCGTGACCACTGAGCTATCTCTAGAAGAAGTCTACATCTGCATGGTTTAATCCAAGGGCTCAACTGGAATATCTAAATCTTGAACAAGATTGGTGGAGAAAATGGAAGGACTAGAACCAATGTCTATTAGTACTTAATATAATGTATAAAATACACATATATTACCAAATATCATCTATGGAGCCTCTCGGTCATTTTCCTCGACATCCTGTATCATTCTCTTCACCTATCCTCCTGCTCCCAGAGACTGGTGTCAGCCACATGTGGTGATGGTGGTAACAAGTCAATATGTATACCACCTAAAACTACTCTACCAAATCCTTTAACATGTACTCAAACTTGTGAACCTATTTTATCCTACTATTTCCTATGACTCAGTAGCCTATCCAGGGTATCTTTATCATCTGTACAACAGGTCAAAGAATCTCAAGTTTGATGTCCCTATTGGATCAGGTAATAACAAATAAACACAAGAGGGGGGGGGGAATTGTGTCATTTAAAAATTCTTCGCGAGATCGTGTTCTGACCTTTAACTTTAATTAGACAGATTAATGCAGAGGTAATTGAAATAGAAGGGGCAATTGATGTATAGTGGTTCGAGGAACATAAGGCCCCAAATCTACTCCACCAATGCTCTACTCCACGAGCTTGGTGATTTTCACTATCTGCTCCTCTTATCAACAGACCATTCCACAACCGAGTACAGGCAGTTGACACCTTTAAAATATAAGTAAAAATAGAGCCTTCTGGTTTAATTGCAGAACCTAAACAGCTTAGTACAAGAATCCGGTCACTCAAGATAAATATAAGTATTTGTTCTTTGAAAATACTTTCCCATTGTTCTTCACAATTGAAACAAAATTCAATTGATAGTAGATTAATCATCGTCTTGAGAAATAATGATCTTCAAGTAAGATTCATTCTGAGTCTATCTGGTTGCAATAGATATAGAAAAATAATTCGCAACTTCAACAGCAGTAGATTCACAATAGATCTTCGATGATGAATGGGGGAATCTTCTGTCATGTTTCGTCTTCTTCAATAAACAGAGTTTTGTCGCTCTTCGTAACAGCAGATATGTATGTCTCGATTATCTCAATTGTATCAATGTTTTCATACAGCAGATCTTGTATATCATAAGAGTATTTTCTCTCGTATATATTCTTGTTTTTTACCTTGTACTTTGTATATATTGAATTTCAAAATAGCACAAAATATATAGAGTTATTTCTCTGCAAAGTCAGATCCACAAAAGTCTCCTTCTGACTCGTGATATTCAATAAATTCGAAATAACAGAGAAGTCGTAACTCCCCTAAAAATTCGGTATGAAAAGCTCCTTTTAAATTAATCCTTTGAATCATAGATAAACGGATTTGAATCAGTCAAAGACGCACTTTAAAATCATCTTTTTAATCCATCTTGAAATAAGCCTAATAATTCGCTTGTAGACTGTTGCATAATAATATCTTATTTAATTCTCTGACGCCAAACATAATGTAGAACTTTATATCATGCATCTTCTGAATGTAAGATGGATTAAAAATGTAATGTTGATGAAACATCCTTCAATCACAAGGTTGAATACAATTGTAGGGTTGATAAAACACGTATGGTGGATGATCTATACTTTCTTTCCAACATTAAAACATATGATAAATGATCCAAACTTTTATAAGCTTCCAAACGAAAGGTACATGATCCATACTTTTTGATGAAACATAAGGTTGTTCACAAAAGTAAGGTTGATGAACCATAATTTTGAGAAACAAAGGTAACATTTATAACTTAATTACGGTTATTCTTCCATAATTTTCCAATATCCCAAATGTGGTGTTCCTCCCTAACGTAGGGTTATTCTTCAACACTTTTCCGATAACATATGGTTGTTTAACCATAATTTTCTGATATCTCATAAAGTATACACTGCATTCCATCCTTATCAATGCAGAGTATGAACAATGTTTCCATAACACGCTTCAGCAATTCCAGAATATGTAGAGCATGAACATTGTGTCCAGAACACGCTAATACGAATACTTTAGCAATTAATTCTCATTGTTCAAGAACTTAAATATTTCTTCTTGTAATAAAAATATAATGAATAATAAATTCCTAAAATAGAATTAAAAATAAAATCATTAGAAAACAATTAACGTTATTTGTGAGCATCAAAATCATTATAAAGAGATTGAGTATTGTTCTCAACAATCTCCTCCTTTTTAATAAAAATATTATGTATTGTTGAAAACAACAGTTGCTCAACAATCTCCTCCTTTTTTATGATATAAAAACCCATAAAATAACAAATGAAATTAACTTCCAAAATTAATTACAAATAGTTTAGAATTTTTCTTAGATGAAAAAATATTTAATTTTAACAAGATTATTTCAAAAATAAGTAAACATTGTGTTATCCATAATCATAAAAAAAATTCTCCCCCTTTTTCTAATGAGAGAAAAAAACAGTTTATCCAAATTTCTCCCCCAATAAAAAGAGTTAGAAAGAAGACTTAAAACAATTAAAGTACAATGTAAAATAGTTAAAATAAAATGTTGTGTTTATCCAAATTTCTACCCCTTTTTGTGATATAAAAAAGAATGATAAAATATGGAATAGAACACATTTTAATGTAGCACTGAACTTAAATAAATGGTATTATTAACTGTTGGTGAATAAGTGAATCTATATTACTGAAATATCTAAACAAAGACTGTAAAACTTAATAGAAACACACAAATATAGAATGAAACAAAATTTCATTGAAAATATGTAACAGTGACAATCATGATGAACACATGAAGCAGGGTGTGGTAAGGGTAAGAGATAGGGTCTATCTCCTCTAAACTACGACCTTGATTTATGTCAACTGCTCCCTCAGCCTTCTTATCATGACATATCCCAGTTTGATATTATGATCTCTATTATCCTGATTCATATGAATATCTTTGATCATATTTACTTTGAAAAACTCATGGAGCCTTTCTTCCTTCTCCATTAACAGAGTCAATTTCCCTGTGAACTGAGTCAGTACAGTTCTAATACTTGGTTCACTTGAGGTCAACTAGTCAACAAAAAACTTTTTATTATCTAATAGAAAAGAAAAATGGGCACTATTTCATTGATGGTCCTACAATCTGTCATTCATATTACTCATCGCTGCTATGATAGCCTGAAATCTTCTTATTAAATCAGGTGAAGTACCTGATGTACTACCCTCACATGGTCTGAAAAATGAAAATTTATGCTCCATAAAAGATCTAAATTCCATTAAATATATTTTCATAACCATCTCTGATTTCATATTTGAAACTTCATTTAACATTTCCCGCTTAACACTTCATCTTCCTACTTTGAAACTGAACTAGCTTTCAAATTCCAAAATTTCAAATGTTCTTTCTCTAAGGCCCTCCTCAGAGCAGCATTTTCAGATTCCAAAATTGACAGCTTCTTGTAAATCTCTTCTATTTACTTATTCATTTAATCAATGGCACCCTGTGATTGATTCTCATATTCATATTTTACTTGATGTAGCAACACTATAAGTAATGACTCTGCATCAGATCTCTCATTATATGCCTCCTGAGTAGGTTTTTCCACTGACTTGTCCTTAGATACTTTCCCAGACTCTCCCACAGAAAAATCCTCATTCAACACCTCTATATGTAATTCATAAATATTTTCTTTCTGAATTTCAACATTTGATGGAGGTTTTTCCCCATGAGCATCAACTGCATCCATTTCCTCCACTGGGTTTTCGAAAACAATTTCCTCTTGAATTATATGAGGACTGGACACTTCTACTTCATGAGGCATGACCTCCTTTTATTTTTTAGTTTCAGTTCCTAATCCAGCCTCTACAATAGTTTCAACATTAGCTGCAACTATTACCTATTCTTGAACCTCTCCTCCTTTTTCAACTTGAGGAGTCATATCAATCTGAGAATCTATTGGTTGAGTAGTGTCGTGTACTGCAGAGTGTCTAATGAATCTGTAGCTCAGAATAGGTTCAGTTTCATCTGTGAGTGCATGAGTGGTTTGTTCATTATCTTGAGTCACTCGATGTATTGACCTTTGAAGTTTGTTTTGATTTTCCTCATCAGCTAATGGATTAACAACTTCAAACTGTATCCTCCATGATACTGTACTTGTTCTAGATTAATCGACTCATTCTTTTGGTTTTGCGGGTTGGGTCTAAGCACTTTGTTCATCCTCTTCAGCTCCAACAGGAAGTAGTTTTCCTATGATAGTGCTCCAGAAATATCCAATTTTTCTCAAATTACCAACATTAAAGATATTACTATGGTGGCATCTCACCTGAGCATCCACTGATATTATCATATCTATCTTAAACATAATTTCTAAGATAAATCTTCCAAAAGGATAAAAACTCATTCTTGCCTCTGGTTGGCAATAGTAACTGAGATACCTCACCATGTATCTCGGAAAGTTTAATTTAATATCACTAATCAGAAAAAAGAATTAAATATATATATGGTTAAAGAATCTTTTCCATTTTATACATCCTGGGTGCAATCTCAGTTTGCAAAAACTTAACCAATACCTTCTGGTCTGGTTCCAAGTCCTTTACAAACATTTTCCTGATATTTGTTGATAAAAAAATGACATAATATCCTCAAGTTTATGCACACTATCACCAATATTTTTCAAATCGAAATGATAAACTCTCTCATGAGGGAAATTTAGAATATGAGAAATTTCTACAGATGATATTGAAAAAACATTGTCTTCTATTTTTTCTATCAAAGAATCTTCATCTTCCCCCAGAATAAACTGAATAGATTTTAAGAAATAATGAAGCTCCACCTCATATAAAAACTCATTTTTCTCACCATTAAAAAACCTGTTCGAGGTTTTGAAAAGAAAGAACCTACTCCAGAAATAGGTTTTTCTGATATAACCATTCCAAATCTACGACCTTTCTATGAAAACTTTTCCTTCCTTCGGAGCACTACATCTTGGAAATGCTGGTCTCAACCTCATCAGTTCTCTTGGTCTTGGCCATTTCTATCATAAATCTTTGAAAGTTCGAAAAAGGATTGCAGTTTTGAAGGTTCAGTTTCGGATTAACCAAGAGCGGTAATGCTCCGTGGGCTCGAAAGGGTTTTCGGTAGAAATGAAACAATTCAGAATACGAAAGTGCTCTGAAAGACTTGATTTATGTGTCATCAATAATCATTAAATAAATTTTAAAAACAAATAAAATTGTATCCGTGCATATAAAAATAAATCCAAAAAAATTATTCTTTTTGAAAAACAAATAACTAATTTATTTTAAACAATATTTAAAAAAATAGCACAATCAAATGAATAAAATAAAACTTTATTAAAAATTAAATAAACTAAGATCTCCCTTAATAAAATCAAACCTTGCAGTAGGAAGCAGTTTAGTAAAAATATCAGCTAATTGAATTTTAGTACTTACAAATTCTAAGAATATATCCTTTTTATGAACATGGTCTCTTAGAAAATGATGTCTAATATCAATATTCTTTGTCCTAGAATGATTAATAGGATTTTTTGAAATATTAATTGCACTTGTATTATCACATAAAATAGGTGTATTATTAAAATTTAGTCCAAAGTCCATAAGAGTGTTTTTCATCCACAACACTCGTGAACAACAACTTCCAGCCGACAAATATTATGCCTTGGCTGTTGACATGGCAACTGAATGTTGTTTCTTACTTGACCATGATACTAAAGATTTTCCTAAAAATTGAAAAGTACCTGAAGTTCTTTTCCTATCAAATCTAAAACTCCCAAAGTCTGAATCTAAATATGAAATTAAATTAAAATAAAATGTTTTTTGGATAAAGAAGAGATTGAAAAAAAGTTCCTTTTAAATATCTAAAAATTCTTTTAACAGTAGTTAAATGGGATTCTTTAGGATTTGATTGAAATCTTACACAAAGACATACTGAATACATTATATCTGGCCTACTAGCAGTAAGATATAATGAACTACCAATCATAGCTCTATATAACATGTTGTCAACTGATTTCCCAGTTTCATCCAAATCAAGTTGTATATTAGTACACATAGGAGTTGTATATGTCATGTTGTTTTCAAGTCCAAATTTCTTAAGTAAATCAGTAATGTATTTTATTTGATTTAAAAAAATTTTCCAAATATTTTTGATAAATTTGAATTCCTAAAAATAAATTTAACTCTCCCATCATACTCATTTCAAATTCTTTTTGCATTATATTTGAAAAATCATGACAAAGAGATTTATTAGTTGATCCAAAAATTACATCATCAACATAATTTTGAACCAATAAAATATTTGAATTTACAGTCTTCTTAAATAGTGTTGTATTTTCCATTCCAACAGTAAAATCATTTTTCAAAATAAAAGAGTTTAATATTTTATACCAAGCTCTAAGTTCTTGTTTAAGGACATAAAGATCTCTAGTATGTTTAAAAACAAAATCTGGATTTTGTGAATTTTCAAAACTAGAAGGTTGCTTAACATAAAATTACAACCATTAAATAACCATCTAAAAAGGCATACTTAACATCCATCTGAAATAATTTAAATTTCATTTGAGATGAATAAGCTAAAAGGATTCCAATGGATTTTAATCAAGCTACAGGTGAAAAGGTCTAATCATAATCAATACCTTCTTCCTTATTATATCCTTTAGCTACTAGTCTTTCTTTATTCCTAGTTATTATTCCTTGATAATCTTGTTTATTTCTAAAGACCCATTTTGTTCCTATAACTGGATAACACTGTGGTCTTTCAACTAATTTCCAGACTTCATTTCTTTTGAACTGGTTTAGTTCTTTTTGCATTGCTATCATCCAAATTTCATCATCTAAAGCTTCTTCTACAGACTGGGGTTCTAATTGGGATAGAAAGGAAGAAAAATCAATAAGATTTACTATATTCCTTCTGTTTTTTATTCCTATTTCTAAGTCTCCTATTACAGTTTCTAAAGGATGATTCTTTAGGTTCCTTGAATGTCTAGGTAGTATACTTATAGGTTCTTTAGTGTCACGTTCTTCTGGACTAGACTGAATTTTATTTATATCTTTTTAAAAATCATCTTTCAAGTCCTCAAGTCTCATGTTATCATTAGAATCAAGTTCATCTATTTGATATGTCCTTTTCTCAATGGGATCAGATTCATCAAATTTCACATGAACTGATTCTTCAACAATCCATGAATTTTTATTAAAAACTCTATAAGATTTGCAAGTAGTAGAATATCTTAAGAAAATGCCTTCATCATATTTTGGATCAAACTTACCAAGACATTCCTTGGTGTTTATGGTGTAAACCTTGAATCCAAAAACATTTAAGTAATTTAATTAAGGTTTTATGTTATTCCAGATTTCAAAGGGTGTATTTTTCAAAATTGGCCTAATTAAAACTCTATTGATTATATAGCAGGCTTTACTTACATCTCCTGCCCAAAAATAGGTAGGAAGACTGTATTCATTTAGCATAGTCCTAGCCATTTCATGAATAGTCCTATTTCTTCTTTCAACAATTCCATTTTGTTGAGGTGTTTTTGGTGATAGAAGGTGTGTTTAATACCCATATTTGAGCAGAAGGAATTGAGTTCCAGATTCTCAAATTCTGCACCATGATAACTTCTTAATGAAATTATTTTAAAACCTTTTTCATTTTGAATAGATTTGGAAAAACATTCAAATAAAGTAAAAGCTTAATTATTAATTTTTCAAAATAAAATCCTTATAAATCTAGAATATTCATCAAATAAAACACATATATATATATAATTTACCAGCCAAGCTTGCAACTCTTGAAGGTCCAAACAAATCTATATGGATAAGTTCCAGAGGTTTAGATGTAGCAATTTTGTTAATATATTTGAAGGATGATTTTTTCCACATTCCAAGTTTACATGCATCACAAAATCTATCACTTTTAAACTTGAGACTAGGAAAATCAAAAAGTAATTGTTTCTTGGATAAATTATGTAAAGCATATATATTGCAATGTCCAAGTCTTCTATGCCAGATCCAAGATTCATTTATCTTAGCAGTTAAGCAGTTTAATTTTTGTTTACACAAGGAATTTATATCGAGGGTATACACATTATCAGTTCTAGGTGATCTAAATCTAAGAAGTTTATTTTTGAAAATAGAACAGAAATTTTTAGGGAAATCAACAACATAACCATCATCACATAGTTGAGATATACTTATCAGATTTTGTTTCAATCCTTGTATATAAAGTACTTTATTGATTGATATAACTTCAGGATATACGACTGTTCCAATACCAATTATCTTTCCTTTGGAATTGTCACAAAAAGTGACTAGTCCACCATCTTTTTGAGTTAGTGTAATGAAATTTGATGAGCTTCCACTCATATGCCTTGTGAAACAACTGTCTATATACCATATGGATTTTTTTTTCTTCGATGAACTGCTTCCTACAAAGGTATTTAAAAAAATTTCTTTGGTACCCATATTCTGTTGGGTCTAGGAGTGTTAGCCAGGAATGATTTCGGAATCCATATTTTCTTAGATTTTCTAAATTCAGAAGAATAAAATAAATTATTTGATACAAAATCTTTCTTAATTCCACTTGTATGAGGTTGTCTTAAGAAACAATTTTTAGAAATATATCCCCTTGTCCCATAGTAATTACAATTTAATATTTTTGTGCTTGGAACAAAATAATTCTTGTACATCTTAGGTTTATCACTTTGATAGCCAATTCCATATCTTCCCTTTTTAATCACATTTTTTCCAATAATTTAATTTAGAGTATTTTCTCATTTGGTAAAAACAAGGGATGTAGTTTTATAGGTTTCTACTTCATTTTGCAGTGTTTTTACCTTTGATTCATAATCTGTATAGTTAGTGTTAATTGAATTATACTTATTAGTTAACTCCTTAAGTTGTTTTAGTATTGTATCTCTTTCATCTGAAACAGCCTTGTGAATGTTTTTTAAAGACATATGATTCCTAAAAAGAGAATCATATTTTTCTTCAAGAATGTTGTAGTAGGCTTCAAGTTTTTCATTAGAATATCTTGTTTCAGAATTAGAGTCAGAATTAGAATCAGAAGAGTAGTATGATTGTTCCTCATCTGTTTCTACTATAAAAGACATGTTGGCTTTCAAATTTACTTCTCCCTTTTCTAAGTCTAATTCTGAAGAGCTGCTGGAGTCTTCAGACACACTCCATATAGTTTTTATTGTTTTCTTGTATTTTTGCTCATAATCATTCCTTTTGAAGAACTTCTTCTTATTGTCTTCTTTTAATTGAGTAAAGTCAGGTCTGATGTGTCCCATTTTCTTGCACTCATAACATCAGACATTCTTTTCATCCTTTTTGAAAGATTTTCTAAATCCTTTCTTATTTCTGAAGAATTTACTAAACTTTCTGGGAATCTTAGCTAGTTCTACATCAAAATTTGATGAATCAGAACTTTCTGATTTCACATTTACTTCTTTTTTCTTTATCTTTCTTCTTTTACTTCGTGATGAAACTTTTAAGGTAGTGTCATATTTCATAATAAAAACCTTATGCTCATTTTCTTCATCTTCCATCTCGACTTCATACATTATAAGTGTTCCAATCAGCTCTCTCATGGTTATGTCTTTGACATGTGTTGACTGTCTGATTGCAGCAGAGATTCCATTCCATTTAGTAAGAATTACTCTCAGTACTTTTAAATATTGATATTCTTGTTTGATTGGTTCTCCCAAAGTAGTTATATTGTTGAAAATTTCTATCAGTCTTCCATTCATTTGAGTAATGCTTTCACCTTCAAACATTCTGAATGTATCAAATTTAACCTTAGCAGTAGCATAACACATTTTTCTGACATTGTCAGTTCTTTCATAGGAAACAACAATAGTTTTCCACATATTATATGCTGTCGGGCATTGAGATAATATGTTGAATTCATTAGGTCCTAGACCACATATAATTGTATTCATTGCCTTCGAGTTCATATCATATTCTTATTCGGTAGCTACACACTATGTCTCCAGATTTTCAGGTATTTCATATAGAGTCATAATCTTAGAATATACTCTGTATCCAAGGTTTTCAAGATAAATTATCTTTCTTGACTTCCAGCATCCATAATTTTCTCCATTGAAGTATTGTGCTCTAACCATAGACATTCCCTATCTTGTATAAATCATCTTGCTCTGTGTATAATCCTTAATCACTTTTAGCTTGTTAAGGCTTTATAAAAAAGCTCCACCTCTGATACCAATTGTTGGATTAGGTTATACAAAATATACATAATAGGGGGTTGAATTGTGTCTTTTACAAATTCTTCACGTGGTCGTGTTCTGTCCTTTAACTTTAATCAGATATATTAATGCAGCGGTAATTGAAATAGAAGGGAAACACGATGTATAGTTTTTCGGGGAATAGAAGGCCCCTAGTCCACTCCACCAACGCTCTACTCCACAAGCTTAGTGATTTTCAATATCTGGTCCTCTTATCAAGAGACCTTTCCACAACTGAGTATAGGCAGTCGACACCTTTACAATCTAAGGAAAAACCAAGCCTTCTGGTTCAATCACAGAACCCACATAGCTTAGTATGAGAAGCCGGTCAATCAAGATAATAAGAAGTATTTGTTCTTTGAAAATACGTTCTTGTTGTTCTTCACAATTGCAACATAATGCAATTGCTAGTAGATGAATCGTCATCTTCAGAAATAATGATCTTCAAGTAAGAGTCATTCTGAGTCGATATGGTTGTTGTAGATATAGAAAAATAATTTGCAACTTCAGCAGTAGTAGATTCAGAATAGATCTTCGATGATGAATAGGTGAATCTTCTGTCGTGTTTCTTCTTCTTCTTCAATAAACAAAGTTTTGTCACTCTTCGTAACAACAGATCTACAAGTATTGATTATCTCAATTGTATCAATGTTGTCATGCAACAAATATTGTATATCATAAGAGTATCTTCTCTCATATACATTCTTGTTTTTTACCTTGGACATTGTATATATTGAATTTAAAAGTAGCACAAATATATCGAGCGCTTTCTCTGCAAAGTTGGATCCACAAAAGTCACCTTCTGACTCACGATATTCAATAAATTTGAAATAACAGAGTTGTCGTAACTCCCCTGAAAATTCGGCATGAATAGATACTTTTAAATTTATCCTTTGAATCATAGATAAACATATTTGAATCAGTCAAAGATTCACTTTAAAATCATCTTTTAATCCTGCTTGAAATAAGCCTAATAGTTTTCTTGTAGACCATTGCATAATATATCGTCTTTAATTATATGACGCCAAACATAAGGTTGAACTTTATATCATGCATCTTCTAAATGTATGGTGGATTACCAACATAAAGTTTATGACACATACTTCAATCATAAGGTTGAATACAAATGTAGGGTTGATAAAAAATTTAGGGTTGATCATCCATAATTTTCTTTCCAACATTCAAATGTATGATAAATGATCCATAATTTTATAAGCTTCCAAACAAATGGTACATGATCCATACTTTCTGATGAAACGTAAGGTTGTTCACAAAAGTAAGGTTGATGAACAATATTTTTTAGAAACAAACGTAATGTTTAAAAATTACGTACGGTTCTTCTTCCGTACTTTTCCAATATCCCAATCGTAGGGTTCCTCCCTAAAGTAGGGTTATTCTTCTATACTTTTCTGATAACGTATGGTTGTTTAACCATAATTTTCTGATATCTCATAAAGTATACACTGCATTCCATCCTTACGCTACGCTTCTCCACATAGGGTATGAAAAGTGTTTCCATAACACGCTTAAGAAATTCCCAAATATGTAGACCATGAAGACTGTTTCTAGAACACGCTGATGTGAATACTTTAGAAATTAATTCTCATTGTTCAAGAATTTAAATATTTCTTCAAGTAATAAAAATATAATGAATAATAAATTTCTGAAATACAATTAAAAATAAAATCATTATAAAACAATTAAGGGTATTTGTGAGCATAAAAATCATAATAAAGAGATAGAGTATTGTTCTCAACAATATCCTCCTTTTTAATAAAAATATTATGTATTGTTGAGAACAAAACTTGATCAACAGTCCCATACCGTCGTATTTGTAACACTACCTCTCCCTTGGCTGACTTGACCTATCATGAGAACCCATTTCCATAGAACCAATGTTTTAGGACCTCCTCCTAAAACTTATCTCATGTACAGGTCCCTGAGACTGAAATATTTTCATATCTTACAATGTTTATGTTCCTACATTTCTTCCATCGACAACCAATGGTTGTGTCTTCTCCACCAAGAAACTCTAAACCACCGATGATTTATCTAACACCCTATAATATGTAGGAATTCATATAGGGATAAAACTTTCTCAAAATTTTCTACAAAGCTTTCTCTAAAAGGTACATGCCTAAAATAACTGATCCGGAAACATATCCATTGACTACATAGAGAGGTTAGTAAACCTATATGAATACTTGGATACTATGGTGATTCCCAACTGAAGCTATAGAAGCTCCTAGGTATAAACATCCCTTAGAGTAGCTGGAGAGAACTCCTCTCTAATAATATGCTCAAACTCTAAGCACTGTATTATAGAATCTTCATAAAACTATGTCAGAAACCCCCACCATAATTCTGGTGAGACATAAATATGGCTCCCCACCATGACCACCATTTGATCTATCAGTGTCTAGAAAAGACAAAAAACTTGAGTCCCCACCTCAAGCCAATCCCCAGCCACCTATGGGTTAGGCTCTCCTCAGAACCTAAGGGGAATCTATTACTGAAATTCATAAAGTGCGCTTAGACTACACACATCACCCTCTGGTATTGCAGGTACAATATTCTTCTCTATAGGTGGTGTTATAGATATTTCACAACCTATAGGTATCACCCCATGAATGGGTCCCTATATCGATGCATCATCCCTAGGCGTATTATCCTCATTATCATAATTCATAATCCCAACTGGTATAATTCATGTTGTCTTCCTCTTATAAACAAGATGTTCCACAGTCAATGAGTATATCTCTAGAGCCAAATCAAAGATGACATGGGAACCATACCCTATTATTATATTATAGAAGTACCATTTATTTCCCTGCAATAAGTGTTCTCACATTCCAATTCATAAAGTGGGCGTTCAGAGTTTAATTATATGGATATGTCAGCCTCCACACAAACACAAGAGTCTTTGGTCTTAAAAGTTGAACTAAAAACACTTCACCAACTTTCCAAAAACCAATTTCATAGACTCTGGTCCTAATGTAGATCTGACTTCTTTGATACCAATCTATCATTAACCTTACAAATGGCTCCCATTATATTACTCACATACCCATACTCTAATAGGCTTGGGGATGGAGATAAGCACCATGTTGTTAGGTCACTTACATGGAATGACTTATCCTATGTACATATACACACACACACACATCTAAAAAACTATATAATATGAAATGTAAAAGAAAATAGAAAACCATGCATGCTTATATTTAAATCTCAAAACCAGAGTATGACAAGATGTAAAGGATTTAAATAGATCGAAAAACAATCCCACCACAAAGAGTCAGAAAAACATGTCCAAATGGAATGTAATACTGGGGACTGCTATCAATATGTTGTAGGAACATGCCTCGGTATGTTCGGTCCCACTAATAACCATCTGATCCTAGTTTGTATAGGAAACTATGAAAAGTTCATTCATCTATATAATACGCGACACGTGCAAGCTATGCTTGTGTAGGGGTGAGTACAAAAATACACATTTGCACACCCCAAAACCAAAATCATACAAAAAAATACAGTCAGATCTACCCATGTATATTAATAGAACACATATAATAACAATATTCAGATACCCTCAATAAATAAAAACAATCTAAAGGTAAGTCACAAAACAAAAAATACCTCAGATTCCATATAAAATGTTCAGGATAACACTCATCTGAGAGAACACTCCTAAGTCTGATAACATAGATGATGTCCTTCTGAGTGACAATTATAATCAGGTCTCGCTATTAGATTTACAAAGTGGAAGTTTGAAGAGTTGTGATACAGATATGGAGATCACACCCATGGTGGTGGGGTAAAACAATAACTCAATCTGAATTAAGTCACCTAGGAGAGGATACATGCCCACATAGTGTTGGATATGATGTTATTAAGAACTCTAAATTGGGTACAAAGATGAATAGAGGATCTCATTTCCAACCTCACACAAGGATTCCAACAAATCTATCCAAGTAGTCCTACTAAAGGCATCACTATCTAGGAGTAGAAGGAGATTCTATACTTACCATTAGGGAATGTATTTGGGGAATAAACCCTAATGAAACATCTTTAAGATATATAGGACACAAGATTAAAGACTTAAGGAGTACACGACTTGTATTAGGGTTACACAATGTGTGCCTTCGACCCTAGGTCCTACCCATGTAAATGGGAAATGTATGTGTATGTGTAATAGTACAAGGTGTGCAGATTCCCAGGTGCTCTACCCATGTACTAGTACATGGGTATTCCCATTTACACAAGGTCAGTCCTTTTCTGTGTAGGATTACATGACACTCCCATTCCCATGTACACCATCTTGTGTATTTTTAACCACTGAGGTGCATATTGAGCTATTGGTAAGGATTAACACATCACGTGAAAAGTCATTTATAGGTGGCCCCAAAAGTGTGTGGTTCCTCATTGCACATATTATAGTGTAGAAATTTCTAGATATCTATATATGGATTCAACAATTTTTTACACTCATATAATGACTGAATCCTCCATTTTCAACACCTGTTATGAATTTAAAACTCAGATCCGGTTCAATTGATATTGATCATCACAAAAGAGGTGATTTTTAGCAGCCTCATTCAACTTTTCAAAATACCTACACCATACTGAGTCTGGATCAGTGATTTCGAATCTTTTCACCAGCAAATAGGTGCATCACATTCATTTCCTTGGTATTTTTCTTGAATCACTATGAAAGTGAAACCCAAATGAATAATGCACATATAACAATGTTAGAAAACCATGAAACATGAAAAATAAGAATGAACATTTTTCATGCTTGTTTTCCCTTGATTTTTTTCTATTAGAATGATGAATTAAGAGCCGAAATAAATAAATAAAATCCTAATAAAATCCACAAAAAAAATCCCATAGGGAAACTGACTGATCCATTGATGAATATGATGGTTTATTGATATTTTTTCATCATAGAAACTGAAAATGGGGAAATAATCCAAATAAAACAAATCCCTACATTTAGATGGACTGATCACTGATAAAGAAAAATATGACATCATGATCGTTGGTTCGATCCTTTGATTCTTCCTTGCATTGGTCATCGATCCTAGATCTGGTTATCATCCATAAAAGGAATCTCATTTGACACTCTCCAATGGCTCACCAAGGATTTTATGGTCTATGAATGTAACCCCAAAAATTTATCATAATCATTTATTTAATGAAAACATAGTTTGTTTCATCAATGGTTAAGCAATACAATTTTATTTAAATCTATGAATATGAAAAATATCTTAATTATTTTTTGAATGTTGGATCATGTTGATTCAACAAAATTAAATCCATGTCTAGATACCATATGTGGATGTTGATCTAGACTAGTTTTATATAGCGGTAAAAACATAGAAAAGTGTAAATTCATATTTAACTTGATCATCACCGGGCTCATGGTAATGGGCCTTTCTACACATCATGTTTGACACTCCTGGGTGATATATTTTTGAATTCAAAAACTCATTAACAACCATCATGGATATGAGTAGATAATGATCATAAACAACAAAGGTAAAAATGAACAAGTTAGATATTGAAAATAAAATTTATATATTTGGACATTATATAAATTATATCTCATTATTAGGTGGTTTCATACAATGTTTATTTTTTCCAACACTATTATCTTTGTCTTTAGTCAAATGATGGAACAAAATTGAACCTTATTAATATTAAATGTGATAGAGAATGCAATTATTTTCCTCTAGAGAAATAGAATAATTTGGGAGATGGAATGAAAAATATAATTATTAGGATCACACAAAAATATAATTCAATGAATCATACAAGACATCCAAATAAGAAAACATGGTAACAAATATTATTGTGTATTTTATTAGGAACATTCCACCTTCTTTTATTGTATTTGATGGTATAATAATTTATAGGAAGTATATTAATACCACTAAAAACATATTTTCGACTATAATGTCTTCATAGTAAGAAAATTTAATTTGAAATTTTTATCATTATTTTTGAGAAGTAGATTTGTGGTGGATTATTTTTTAGAAAATGAAGGAACATGAGTAAATTAGCTCTATAAAGTGGGATGAATATAATCTCTTTTTTTTTAATTATTCATTTCATCAAAATAGTTATAAAAAAATAGAGAATAATTATTGAACTAATGATGAAATATAATGAATGATTTGGTACCTATGAGGAAAAATTACATGGCATACTTGGTATGTTTCTAAAATTATTACATTATAGGGAAATAAGGTTGATGGATTATTTGGTGGCCTAAAAAAAGATTCTAAAAGGCGTTAGCTATAAGATAAGTATATAAATAAAAGAAATTGTTTGATGTGTACCCAAGGTAGAAAATTAAATTATATACTCCCATTATTACAATAGTTTTTATATGAAAATGAAGATTTACCCACATTTAAACCGTAATAAATTACATTGTGGAAAGAAATACCACATATCCACATTCTAGAACTATGGAATGTAATAAAAGAAGAACTATTTGAATTTAACTAGGATGTTATTTAAATATGGATGTGTGGATCATAAATCCCATGAATGTAAAAAATGAAATTAATTGGCCAGTTACCACAATGGAATAGTGGAACATGCCAACTAATTACCCACCAAATCTCTAATGCATAAATTATAATGACTATACCCATTATGCTAACCAGTGATAAAATTCAAAGGATAATGAAGATGACTGATGTCAAAAACCTATTAAAATGAATTATAGTTGGAAATCTCATATGAACGTTAATTATATTAAGGGGTTTCACTAGACGTTGAGAAAGATACACATACCATCGACTCTAGGACTACCGATGTCTAATTTGATTATTGACCTACCAATTATTTCGCATCAAAATATTTTTATGGGTATCAAAATTGAATAACACTAATTATATTTTGAGTTAGATGTAACGACCCCAAATGGATTGATGGTTGCATCTCACAACTATGATTCTTTATCGATTGATGTTTGTGGGAATTTGTTCGTGAAGAACATGTTATTCTCCCTCTATTTGAATGTGATTTTATCTTATGAATGAATTATAATTATATACACAATTACCTCATCAATTTTCAAGGTGTAGAAGTTTATTTTTATATTCCGAACCAAAATTTGATCATATATCAGTCTGATGATAGATATGAACATCTATAGGTGATCACATCAATTATAGGAGAAATTATTACTATTCAAAAGGGTTGTTTATGTCAAATGATCAGGGAGAAACAAAACATCAATTATATTTATATTTTGTTAGAGTTTGTTGATTTCTTTCAAGAATAATTTCCTAGTCATCGACAAGATCATAAATTTTATTTTTCTATTGAAATCACACCCAGGGATAAAACTATACCAAATACTCCTAATACAATGTCCCTAAATGAGTTATATAAATTAATGAATAAATCCCATTGTAATATTTACAAGGGAATCAATGAGCTAATTCTTCTACTATGGGGTGAAGATGACCTTTTTTTAATATTAAGGAATGATTTATTTTAATTTCCATTGATTATCTGGATCACAATCATGAAAAAGTATCCTCTCCCCTAGATTGATGACCCATTTGGTCAATTTCCTAGAACTCAATACTTTTCCAAAAATGAAATTTGTTATGGATATCATCAATTGTGTTTCAAAAAGAAAATATAAAAAATACAACATTATAGTCATGGTATGGCCACTTTGAATATATTTTTATTTCATTTAGTCTTAGTAATTACCAAGTTATCTCCATTGATTTAATGAATAGTGTTTTTTAGGAATATCTCGATCAGCTAGTGGTAGTATTTATAGATGAAAATATTATCTATATAAGGGTAAAGGAAGACCGTGAACATCGCTTGATAATTATATTGAAGACCCTATATAAGGACATACCATATGAAAAGTTCACAATGTCTGATTTTTGGGTACAAAATATTTCATATTTGGGTCATAAAATATCAACTGAGGGTATATCAGTGGATCCATTAACGATGGAGAGTATATAATACTGGATTAGACTAGCCCTGAAGACTATGAAATATATTTTATTTTATTTTGGATAGATATTATAGATTCCTTATGGAAAATTTCTCATGGATACATAATCCACTTACAATTTAATCTCATAAGGGAAACAAGTTCCTTTGGATATATGAATGTGAAAAAAAATATCATGGAACTAAGGAGATGGTTAGTTAGCACACAATTACATACATTATCCTATATTAGATAAGGTTTTGAAATCATTATTGAGGAATAAAATAATGGATTGGGATGTGTTCTCATGAAAAATTATATAGTAATATATTATGTGTTATAACCATTTACAATCTATAAAAAAAATTAACCAACTCAGGATTTGGGGTTATATGTGTTGTTTTTTACAATAATGATATACTAGGATTATCTATATAGATATTGGTGTGATATATATACTAATCATAAAATTTTAAAGTACATATTCAAATAGAAGGAGTTGGATATTTTCTAGAGAACATGGATGGATATGACTAATGATTGAGATTGATCCATTAACTACCACCCAAGGTGAAATATATGGTAGATTTATTAAGTCGAATGGATCATATGGGGATATCCATGATGGGGATCAAATAAGGTAAAATATTTCTATATTTTCTATGGATGGATATAGAAAACATGAATGAAGGCTTGGAATATTATCATTGGAAAATGATTATTCAACCAACTATGACTCTGAAGATTAAATTGGTAGGGAAGGATGATGTAGAAATATAGAAGAATGTTTGAAATATTCTATAATTTAACCTTCATTATGATGTAATGATCTGGTTTAGGTACTGTGTTCATTTTCAATCCATAAAATATTTAAAGGAGCAGTTATAGGAAGCTCATAGTTACTCATTCTCTATTCATCTTAGAAGTACAAAAATGTATAAATATTTAAAAAAGTATTTTTATTGGGATATAAATAATATGGATTTGTAAGAGATGTTATCCTGGTTCTTGGTATTTAATACTTTTAATACTAATATACAAACTTTCAATGGGATATTACAACCATTACCCATATGGTGATGGAAATTAGAAAACAACACTTAATATTTTGCCATCAAACGACCCCAAACATCTAAAGGGAATAATTATGTATAGGTTAAAGTGGATAAAATTAAAAATAATACAAACTTAATTGAAATCATATAATATTTCTTTATTTATCATATGAACTAGATATAAATTATGTGGTGTGGTTTCAATGAGTACCATATTCCATTATATCTTTTTGGAATTCAAGGTTCTCCTTGAATTTCTAGTTATGTGTTCAACAAGAACTTGATACTGATTGTATTTTCATTACATCATATCACCCTAAAATATATGTTTAGTCTTAGAGGACTTTTCATGATCTAGGGGATCAACTAAGGTATTATTATATGGATTATAAAGGTGGTTGGGGTCAACACCTTACTCTAGTCATGTTTTCAAAAAATAATAACATTCACCCAAGAATTCAGATGAACCCTTCTGAAACACAATATTTAATGAAGTGTAAAACACCATTGTGATTGGATGATGTTAGAGAATGAATTATTTTGGGATCTTAGAGGGATGATAAAATTTAATATAATGTTAGGAAAATTTCACAACACATATGGGAAATAAAAATAGGATAAAATATTTATCATGTTAGTTGTCGACATAATTTATAATATAATATCGATAAGAATGTGTTTCTAGGAATTTATAGCTAGAAGATGGATATGATATTCATAATGAAAGGAAGCTTGAGCCTGAGGTATATCGTACTTTTTTATATTATCGATTGATTTGGGATAATCGCTTCTATCTTGGTGCTTCCACCAAACCCCTATCATTTCCATAATGATTTCTATGGATCTTCCCCAAGGATATACAAAACTGAACAATAAAATGTACAGATATTATAATTCATACTATTATATCATGATATTTCCAATAATTAATTTCTAATGGAGATTCCTGATTCGAAAGAGAATGTTCTATGAAAAAATACTGGTCACACAGTCATGGTTTAATGGTGAAACCACCAAATTGAAAAATCTATATGGAAACTTGAAGATATGTTGAGGCATAAGTTTCCTCATTTCATAATATTAGAGTGATGGATTTCATTATAGAAATTCATTTTAAGGAGGTATAATTTATGACCATAAGTTACTATGATTTTCCTTTATAAATTTATTTGATACCATATATTACATGTGTCGTAGAGTTTAAACAAAAATTGACATACTATTACCAATATTATTTTAACATGATTATTATAACCTAGATATTAAACATGGAGGTATGAATAAGAATAATAACCTTGAAAAAAAATTATATTTTTTATGTAAATAAATCATATTTATATAAGTGTACCAAATTTTTAGTATATCAATTATATGGGCCAAAAACACATTTTTCTCAAAAAATGTTTTTTCTTTATTTTTTAGAAAAAGTAGTAAAATTATTTTTTGAAATTTTAGAAAAATTATTTTAAAAAATAAAATTAATTTTTAAAAACTTCATGTCAAATTTGTCTTTGTTGTAATTTTTTTATAATTTTCTTAAAATATTAATTTTTTGATGAATCATAAAAAACATTATTTTATTAAAAACTTCATTTTTATTTAAATAATTTATAGGCTCCATTTTTATTTAATATGTATTTTAGGAGAATTTTTTTTTTCAATTATATATTTATAAATTATATTTGCGTCATTTAAAAGACCATATTGAATTTTGATATTAAAACATTCTACACCTACGAAAACTCTCTCTTCGTAAAACTTCTTTTCCATCGAGTATATGGGATTAATTTTATATTAAAATATTCAACTCTTATGAATTGATTTTTTAAAAATGGATTACATATTAGGAATATGAATAATTGATATTATATAAGAGGTTCTTCTTAAATTATTTTGACAATGAATACTAAAATTAATAAAAAAAAATTTCTGACGGTAAATGACAAGATAAGTTTACTAGGAGGCTAAGCATAAAAGATAATGGTTGAAATTACCTAAACACATATAAAATTCATATTTAGTATCCATATTTCGAGCTCATATCTTACAATTTTGGATAATGGGTAGTTTTTAATCCATTTTTCTTGTGTCAAATGTGGGATTACCTTTTTTCCTTTAGAAAATTCCTATTCTGTTCTAACACCCATTTACACACCATCTATTCTCCTATTCACATTTACTATTGATTTAAATTATCCATTACTTACCTAAATATCTTCCTTAATTATCGCCCCAATTTATAATGACATCTTTTTTATTATAATTACTTTATATGAATTCTTTTTGTGCAAAACTTGGGAGGTTTTCCAAAGAAGAGGTTTTGCTCTTCCTTTTTAATTTTTGTATTAATCCTTTTAAAAATCATTCCCCACCCTTATATTGTGAAAAAAATTATATGTACCATATACTGAGAAATTAATATTTTAATTTCAGAACCCATATCAACATCCTTTTCAATCAATTGTGAATCAAATCTTTCTATTGCGTGTATGTTAGACTACACCCTCTCAAACCGATATAATTCATTTTCCATCACCGACTCACAAGACTAGATAAAACTATGAATTGAAAAAATTATATGATATTTTTAGTATACATATATTTATTTTAGTATAATATCACATAATACTTATTACCTTCCAATCTGTTGGAATATAATAACTTCTCTCTTGTAGACTCGAGGACTACAAACTCTACGAGGTGATGTGACGTGATATTTTTTTCACGGATGTTAATATATATATATATATATTTAATGATTATTAATGATATATATGACTTAAAAATTATCTTATTAAGGTTAATTTATATTTACCGTTATTTCATTCCATTTTTTGAGTAAATGAAAAAAAACATTAATGAGTATGTTAGGTCCACTGTCTCTATTAACTATGTAATTAGTTTTATATATTCTCAATTTATGGATTAAAATAAATAAATAATTAATTAATTTATATTATAATTATATCATTTTTATGATTATGTATATGATTTAACCATTATCAACTTAATAGGAAAAAAATACCAGAAAAAAACATTCACGAAAAATGAAGTAGTTATTAAGAGAAGCATAATTTTGACAGATAATTATTAACAATCAGGTGATAAGATGCCACATTTAATTAATATGTTGAGTGATATATATAATAATGTTTCTATAATATATTTATAAGAACTTGTAGTTATTATATAGGATTTCAAAAATTGTACGAATAATTTCAATACTTTAGGTCGGGGACTTTTATCTCAATGTATCTTCTTTGAGGCATATGTTATGTTGTGAACCTATATTCATTTATGAGGTGTTTAAAAATACCCAGTGAAATTTAATATCATTAAATTATTTACTATAATTATATTTAAAGTTTGATTTAATTTAATTCTTTCATGGGACTTATGATTGAAAAGTAACCATAGCATGTAAGGGATTTTCAGCTCATTTTTATTTCTATAGGACACATTCCATATGCACAACTCTTTTATTTTATGTCGTGAATATTCTACCCTTGTATGTATGTTATGATTGATTCTATGAAAATGAAGGGGTTTTACATATCAATAAATGGCCATTTATTTCATGAGGCTTAATATTCGAAAGATACCAATTTTTTTTTAAAAAATTATGTTGCAATAACATTGTTTATTGGGATTGTTTACGATTAAGCCTAGTATGATGAAATATTTTGGTATACCTTTCAAAAAAATTCTATTTTTTATTATACACTCTTTATTTCAAGAAAATAATTGTTTTCAGTTCATTTTCCTCTCTTTATTAACTAAACATACCAATATAATTTATTTAAGGGAAAAATGGAACTTTATTTCTCTATTCGGCCAAAAATATTTTTTATTCCATGATGATGATTTCTAAAAATGAATTAATAGAGGTTTGGAAAAATCAAAAATGTTTTTTAAATAGTATTCTATATATTAATTAAATTTTAAAAAATTATTGAAGGGAATATGGTTTATATTTTCAGATTAATGTACTATTATAATTTTAAAAAATGTGAATGGAATCTTTTTTACTATACATGACATGAACATAATTTAATTCCATCATGACCACTCAATGATTTTGAGATTCTAGAAAATAGTTGTTGTTTTATTTTCATTTAAAATAATTCATTTAAAATTTATGAAATTTATATATTTTAAATAATAAATTTCAAAATGAAAAGGATATATTTATTTGAAAATTTTCAATGTGACATTTCAAAATTGTTTTCCTAATAATATTATATCCTCTGATGTTAGTTACGTTTAACAAGGGACATGATCCCATGGTACAATCCTTTTTTATTTTTTGGTTTGTTTATGATTAATAATATGATGAATAGAATTTTATGAAACCTTTTTCATTCCAAATTTTTATACTATGAATCAATATTTGAGAAATCCAATTCCATTACATAGGATATGTTATGATTTATTTATTATGAATTATTGGAAAAAAATGTACAGATTATGTGAAGGGAGGGACATATATCACCCTCCAAATGCACTAGGTAATGATTTATATCACAATATATAATCATGGGTAACATTTTAATGCTCTCGATCCATTATGGGAAAGAGGACGATGTGTTTGATCCACAATGGGAAACAAGATAGTTTTTTTGATCCACTGTAGGAAAACAAGTGATGATTTGTGGTCTATTATGTAATTTGAAATAGGTGGGGATTCTTTGATCCACTGTGATATTATAGATTTAGTAGTTAAACTTTACCTATGAAAGGATTAAATACTTATGAGGTGTGACACATATATGACATGAATATGTGGTTCATTACTTATTTAAGATGATTTATAAATCTTACGAAGGATGTATTTGAAATTATATTTCTTTATTACATGAATATTGTTTATGATATTTGATATATTGGGAAGGGTCCAGGTAAATTATTTTCATGATATGATACCCTTATTCTTATCTTATACCTTTTTTTGATAATTAATTTATATCTCTAATATGAATCGTTACCTAAAATCTGATACCACCATTTAAAATGTTTTCATTCCCTCATGTATGAATATTGGTTTATATAGGGCATGGCTATGATGTGTAATAAATGGTAAGATCAGTATGGGATATGATTAAGACCATTAATGAAATAATAAATCTATGTTTCTTGGATCTCAAACTATAAAGAATTATAGTCCTTATGTATGTATTTGTTAAATGTATATAATATTAATAAAAAGTTATAATAACTATTTATGAAAATATAGGGTTAGTATAATTATCCTCTCCATTTAAATTCTAAACTTACCATTGCTAAATTAAAAATAATATTATCATAAAATTATATATTATTAAATATATTCAAAACCAATTCTTAAAACCAATTCATTTTTTTGTAAACAATATGGATTATCTGCATTTAATTGGAACATTTCATTGAAATTGTTATATTATCTCTAATATTGTCTTAATTTAAAAACAAATTTAATTTTTTTGTCATAATTTTTTCATAAAAATTCAACTTCATATTTAATACACAAATTGGTGTTCATGATCTTCCCATTTTTATTTTTTTTCTATACCAATTTAATTTCTCATGTCAATATTTTCTTCTAAACCATATTGAAAACTGATGAAATAATATATGAATTTAAATGAATTATCATAACTATCATAAATGTTTCAAGATATCGTATTCTTATCTACTCAAACATATAACCAAATTATCATGATAAAAGGATGAAATCACTAAAATATTATAAATGAGAAAAACTAATTGAGTCTAAGTCCACATAAGAAATTAATAGTGATGAAAATATTATTGATAAATAAATAAATATATATTTTCAATAAATTATTATCATGCAATACATACATTAAAACCATCATTCATGTTTTGGTTAAAATATCTTCAACTAATCCCCCACATTCATCTGAACAAACATATTGTAAATATTCATGTAGAGGAATTTAATTCCTGATGTTAATATTAATTTTAATTTTTTATCATGTAAAAATAAATCCTTTTATGGTTTATTTTTCAATAAATATATCTGAAAATTTATTCAATATACGTCAATGATGAAAATATTCAATAATTTTCAAATCTTGAATAATATGAATCACTTTTCTGTAGTAATTCTAATATTCATGAGATATAAAATGATAAATAGATATCTTGTGTTTATTTTTCTATTAACCCTATCCATAGAATCACTCTATAATTATTCATCATGAATGGATTTTTTAAACAATAATATCTATGAATAATCAAATATTCATTAAAGTGTTGGAAACATGCAACATTATTGTAATATTACTCAATGATCGATGACATTCTAGTTATATCTTGTTCATTAACTTTATCAAATTAAATTCACCATGTGAATACATAATTTTACCTAAATTAAATACATGATAAAATATAATAAATTGTAATAAGGTGGTTCTTAAATGATCTAGAGTTCATAAAATGGGGCCAAGAGTATCTTATCGCCCATGCTATATTCATTAATACAATACTCTTCTTCAAAATTACTCACAATGTACATTCAATTTGTTCATGATTTATATTCCTAGCCTCGTAAAATAGATCTAGACATATGATCATGTATTTTTTATGAACAAGATACGTCTAAATTTTATATAAAGACTCAAATTTTACTAGAATTTTCATTGAACAAGAAGACACATGTGTGTTAACATTTTCTCAGTGAGTTATTATTTTTAAGAAAGTCATGTCATGATTTTTTTTAATTTAATTCCCAACCATATTTCATTTTTCACACCAATCATAAACACTCATCAAGTTTCCAATTTTATTTTACATTTCATATTCTTCATTAGAGATGTATATGAAAAAACTCATTATATTATTTCATTAATAGACTGATTATTTTTTATTATATATTTATTTTTTAGATTTGATGTTGATGGAAAATTTGCAGTGATATATGATGTGGACACTAATACTACAATAGAATCATATTTTATTTACTTTGTAACCATTTACATCATTCTTCACTAACATCTCGAAAGTATTTTTATGTAATAGCCTTCTTATTTTGTTCACATCCCAAAGAGGATAATCCATTTTATTTTCTTACCAGCTTACCATTCATTGTATTCCACTCAAATTATTAATATATGATTTGAGAATTATTCATACATACTAGACTTAATCATATAATTTAAACGGTTTATTTTAGTACTCAATGAAATCTTGAATGCATTATATTACATTATTTATAGGTAGAATTATTTTGTGTTATTTTTTATTTTTTTATAAAGGTTTTCTATTTTCACATACTTTGATCCCAAAAAATATATACCTTTTCTAATTCTCATAGAAGGTGATATTATACACTTAGTATATTTTTTGACACCCAAACACCCAAAAACCCAAAAAAATAACTAAATCATATTGAATGATTTTTCTGTTCCACGTTTTGAGTATTTGGGCTCCATATACATTTTAGAAAACATAGTTCTTCATTATTTTTCCTTAGGGATCAATAATTTCTACACTTTTTTACTTCAATATTTTATTATGTATTGGATTCATAAAATTTTTTATTCACCCATGATTTACTAGATTTTATTGTCGAATCTTCACTAATCATCCAAACAAAATTATCATGCATCAATTTAATAACGAAAACAGTGGCCTTTTTAAATATGTCTATAATACCTAATACATTATATAATATTAAACTCTTCTCTACACTAGGTATTGCCTTTTAAGATATTATAATCTTATCAAGACTATTCTCTGTAGAACATCTTTTATCAGTAGCTCAAGATGTCTCTACATGGGTCTCTTCAATATTTATTTATTTTATATATTCTCTAAGAGATATTATGTTAAAATTAATATTCCCATGTTTATCTTACTAATAGAATTATACCAACTTAATTTTCAACTTCTTAGTCTAATATTTTTGAATATTAATTTCCTTCCATAATAAATGATAAATCTCTAAAATTCCATTTTATTTAAATACATCTAAGTATCATTAAAATTTACGTATATATTATACAGTGTCTTTGACAAATGGATAACAACCATAAATTTTTTTGGCCACTTCCTTATCAAAAAAATTCCTTTTAAATTAATCCCCATTTAGATATTTCATTATATTAAAATGAGATATAGAATTATATTTTACTTCTTAACCCAATTTGAATCATTCTTTACATAAAAATAGGCTCCTTTTTAGCTCTATATTGTTTTCGAGGAGTGTTGGAGTTATAAAATATAATATATAATTTATATTCTATTATGGAATCATTTTGTTCATGTTTTTAATTATCATTAATATCTTCCCTGATAAATTTGACTATACACATAATGAATTCATTAGGAACAATTGTTAACTTCTTTCTGATTTCAAAATTTAATACATCATTATCACTACATGAACAAGTTTTATCAGAATTAGAATCAACTAATATTATTCCAAAATTACTCTTTGAGTAACTTTAGCCGATTATTGATCTTATTTCATATTTCACAATGTCGTTAACTTTTTTACCTTAATGTTTTATAATTTTTTAGATACATTTCTAAAACATCTAATTTTTTTACAGGAATAAAATTTTTAATTTTAATTTTATTCCTTTTTAAAATGTTCTCAAATTAAGATATTCCCTTTATATAGTTGTAATAAAAATAACTAAACTTGTAATATCAATCAAAAAATATGTGGACCACTTATTTAGATACCAATTGAATTGCATAATGGATAGAGTAGTCACATTGAGATGGATGGGGTGGGTGAATTAATTGTGACATTTTTTCTGATTTTTTTATTTTTTTTCACGAATTTAATTTAAATTATTGTGACCTATTAGATGATTTGATCATGTGAATTCATAATAAAACTGATCGCACATGAATTATAGAAATAAAATGAATTTCAAAACACCTTATTTAAAATGATTAGTCAAAAGACATACTATATGATATAACAAGTTATTTCCACTACATAGAGAATCCCCGCAATATATAATCGATTATAACCTGTGAAAATATTATTCCAGAAAATGTTGAATAATATAGATTTCCTACTTTTTAATACCTTATATGATTACATGATCCCACTAAAAAAGTGATCCACATAGAATCCCATTATGTTCTCAATTGAGAGTCCCACTTGATTTTTTATGTTCTCTTCAATGTTTGATCTAAAATAAGATTTTTTAATATAAAATTCATGTTTATTATACAACACCTTGAGATGTATTCAACATAAAATAATAGACTAGATCACCTGATATACCCAAGTACGTTACATTCCTAAGCTCACACTATTTCTTTATCACATCAGTTCTTCTCCTTATGAAAACACAAACTACATCATCCATTTTTGGTATCCTTCGACTCTTGTAATTCTTATCTTACATTTTATTAAATTAATGGTCAATTAACTATTTCTTGTTAATATAAATATGAATACTAAATGTATCATGAAAAACCCCTTAGTATATCCTTAAAAAGATTATGGTAATATGTCACTATTTCATTTACATTGAACTATTTTCAGGAATGAATTACTTGGGCTCCCTACATACTCAGTGTCACATCTTATTCATGAGAAATCAATCTAATGAAACATATTCACATTTAAGATACAAAATTTAATTCCAACATGTAAAAAATTTAATGAATCATTACCAATTTAATAATGTACATTAGAATAAATGTTCCTTGAATTTCTATATGAATAATATGGTTGACATAATTTTGTTCATTCCACATGACTGAGCACAGAAACCAATTCAGTTAATGTGAAAAGTAATGAAAAAAAAATTATGTTCATGTATCCCTATAATATTTCATTATGGAACATGGTTATTGTATTTCTACACAAGTATAATTCCATGGATCAGATTAAATTTCACACCATCATGAATGTTATTTCACAATATAATGATGAATATAATCCTAAAAAACTAGGCTTCATTTAAGACATTTTTTGTCTCTCAAATCACTATATCAGTTTTACTGATTGGTACAACTACAAGTGAACTAATCTTGTCATACTAGTACAAAAAATCCACCCACATTTCATATTGGTATATTTGATCCACCGATATACTAAATAATCTATACTGGCCACATACGTCACCAATATTCTCCATAAAATACACATCACAATGTGCTTTCACTACTATCCATGTCCTATAATGTCTACATGAATAATTCAAACAAATCACTTATAAATTTCATGGATGAAATCTTGAAAACTAATAATGAATATATACATCATGGAGCATTTGTTTCCAAACATTATTAGTATAATTCACAACACTATAGTTCTGTATGGCCAGAACCGTTTAAACTATGTGTAAAGATGATGATTGAAATAATGAAATTTAGAGGAAACACAACAAGATCATATTAATTCCGATATATTTTTATATTGAAAAATAGTTTTCACACGATGTAGATCCAAAAATTGATCGACTTTTGTGAGGGTGATCCATAGTAAGGCTATTCGTTTTATCGATCACTCGAAGAGAAATACCATGTATCCTCTGGGAAGCAAGAGATATCACTGACCCTTACCAGATCATTACCACACTACACCAAACAATATGACCCTATATTCTTATGTTCTTATCATTAACAACCTTTCACATGGCTACCAGCCCTGGTTTGGCAGTGGTCCATCCTAGTTCCCTTCCCAGTAGTGGCTGCACAAGGCTCCCATGACTAGATAAATGAAATTACATTTTTTTTATCTTCGAATAAAATATTTTCCAAAACACTCATTTAAATATGTATCAAAGATGATAATATTTAAATAAAATATCCCCTCTCATTTAATTCACATATTATCAAATATAAATCCTAAAACTAGTCAAAATTAAATTGATGGATATTCAATAATATCTTAATATATTCTTAGTGCATCATCATTTTTATTATCAATTTTAATTATCCAAATGAAATTGTCAATTGTCTAAGTCATTGTGAGAGGATCTCTATAATAATCATTATTTTAAAACAATCTAATTTTTTTCTTCTCAGAACTTATTGAAAAAAAGTAATTCATCAACATTAACAAAATATATGGGTTAATATGATATATGGGGATATAAATGGAAATTTTTATAACATGGATAATAATGTTATAGATTATATATTAACATTCTTTGTCTTCAAGGATTTCATAGAAATACTTTATAATATTAAGATGATGATGAAAAAATTACCCATACTAATTTTGAAATTAGAGGGAATCAGGATGGATTATGTTTTAGGTATATATAGTACTTATAATTGTAATATTTACATTTAGGTTGTTGTTGTTTGACTAATAATTTAGGTTCATTTTGTTGATATTGTATAATATTTCCATATTAATAGACATGTGAAGATATATATAAATGAATTACTAATAATAAATAAAAAAATACTTTACATTTTATATGCTCAAGATCCAGGGTCAACATTGATGTTCAAGAGAATATATAAAAATAACTAGGTATAAATATAAACAATAGCACCAATAACAATCCTATAATGGATCGTTTATTTTTAGACCCCTCAATAAGTTGAAAAATACTGATACACTAAATAATGAATTTAAAATTTGTTTTGGGGAAAAATATCATATTATTGTGTTCTCATTTAAAAAAAAATTCCACCCAACTATTAAAATTTCACTATATAAGCCTCTTTATAGGAAGTGGTGAGAAAATACAACACAACATAACATAGTTGGAGAGAGAATTTTAATGGGAATGAAACTAGATAAAGAAGGATCCGTATACTAAAATATATAAAATAATATATTTACTTATTAAATATGGATACTGACACTATAACATATATTATTATAAAATTTTAATAAAAACATAGTGGAAATAATGGTTGTAAGAAGGGGGAACTTGGAATTTTGGCCTCTTTTGCACATTCCAACCTTTTAATTTATCCAATGTCTTGCCTCACCACCTAACCTATTATTCTCATTATAGAATTGTTATAAAAAATACAAGAATGCATGTATATAAATCATGTCTTGGCCGCTATATGATGATTATAACAACTTATCAGAACACTAAAATAATTTTTTCAATTACATTAGTTATTCATCAGAAAATAAAATTAATTACATTTCAATGACTCGACCACTACAATCTATATTTGGATATATAACCTATTATCCAGACCAATAATACCTAAAAAAATTCACTAGCTTTTTAATGCAAGAACTCACATATTCTAAACAAAGAACAATATCCTTAACCTAAACCCAAGCGGCATTATACTACGCTTCCCCATATCACAAATAAGTCCAATTAATGATGTGGAGATGACAATAAGGATTCATCCCAATGATTTCAATCAATGGGTCAGGTGTTAAGAAAAATCTTCAAGGGTTTTCATTAATGGTATGTATACATTAGCATTTAGACAACATAATTAAATTCATTAAAACATTGTTCAATCCCATATCATGAAAAATAAAACAACTATAAATAAATAAAAGTAATAAATTAATAAATTTAATCTAATAATAAAAATATATAATAGTGTAATTTATCTGAAAAATTATAATTTACTGAAATAAAAAAACACATATTATATCATACACCCAATATACATCAATGATATACTGGAAAATAATTATCTTCATGATTCAGAAAACATCCTTTGAGTTAGATATAAAAATGTATATATACTTAACCAAATCAATCATATGACCCTATATATAAAATTATGACTATACCCACAAACTCATTAGCTAATCATTAATGATGATAGACCAAGTTAATATCTTAAATTCATAATAATAAAAGTAGTAAAATCATAATACCATTGTGTATCGTAAAAAATAAATTCCACACAAGATTAATTTTTGTTACACATCAACTGTGAAACAACTTCATCCTCAAATAATCCTTAGATACATCACTAATGTAAACTAATTTATGAAATATCCATGTAATTTTTCATATCCATAGTTTATTAGACTATTATACTATTGATCTCACTAATAATTCCACTCACTAAAAATATAAAAAATATATTGTATATAGAAATCCATAAAAACATAGAGTTGTCCTCTAAATTTAGCCTTTAATTTAAAATACTCTTGAAATTAACATCAAACATCCTAACAAGAACCAGAAATCATAACCACAACATTTACATATAGATATCAATAATAACTTTAATCTATTTAGAATAATAATTAGAATCAAACTGACCTATCAGGCATGAAAGGGTATTTGAGGGTGGTAATCACGGTGTCCCACTCACTCATTATTTTTTGTATAAAAATTAAAAAAACCAATATATTTTGTTGTTTATGTGGGGTATGATTCTCTCATCACTCAGATTTAATTTGAATATAATAATTAAAAAGAATCATATTATAAAACCCCAAAAATAAAACCACTAATAAAAAATATGTTTAAATTAAAATTCCAATCACTATAGTCATCATACCATTTTAACTATCATAGTTATAAACACATTATAATATTCATCACTATAAAATAACTCATAGATATCAAAATGATCTAGAACTCATAACAATATGATTTTAATTTAATCAAACATGTAACTAGTACATTTGAACATCCAAACATAACAAAAAGATAGTCACTAGGAGTATCATAATTTATCAAAATCAAAATAATATATACATCACAACATTATGACACTACAAATGTAAGGAATGTGTATTATATTAAATTAAAAATTCATGTTTTAGTTGGAATGAGTAATTTTAATATGATATTTTTCGTAATGGATAAATAAAATAGGAGAATGGATTATTGGGATTTTAGTTAGTATTCAATAAAAATCCGATTTGAAGGTGGTGTTAAAGGAAGAAGATTGGTTTGTTGTACAAGTAGAATAATTTTGTACTTGACTAGTGTGAACCTTATAGACAATTATACAATAATTTAGTGGGATATAATATGATACACAATATCTAATGTTCATTCTGATGTAATTTTTTAATGAACCATCTTACTACTAAAGCTATATAAAAAACATTAAATCTTTTCCATCAAATTCATTTCCCCCATTTATATTATTTTATAAATAATCATATATATTAGATGTTTTAGGATTTAATTTGATATATTTCTACATGTAAATGGATTTTCTATATTATCATTAGATGATTTCATGTTGTATCAATGGTATGTCAATTCAGGATCGCTCCTTCTTAAAATTTTCAAATTGAATCCTTATTAAAAATCCATAATGGTGAGGGTTTGATTATATATAATGTTTTGAAAATAATATATTATTCCCTTTTGAGTTATATATCATATAATTTAAATGAGTGGATAGATATTAGTTGTTTAATTATAATTATTATCTAATTTATCATTTGGGGATAATGACACCAAATTATCCATTTTAGGTGACTAATTTGGATGGATTGAATATTGTTTAATAAGAATAAATCATTAAATTAATAAAATTTATTTTTAAATTATGTTTTTGAAATATGATTGTTAATTTTGTTTTTTTATTTCCATGATATGAAATGTGGTTTTTTTGGGTGCATGAGTATTTTCTAGAAATCACAATTTTGGGAAGTGGGTGATTTTATATTTATATTAGTATTTTTGGATAAATATACTAATTTTGGATAATTATTATTGAAATTATGTCATGAATG
This sequence comes from Viscum album, assembly GCA_963277665.1. Classification (NCBI taxonomy): domain Eukaryota; kingdom Viridiplantae; phylum Streptophyta; class Magnoliopsida; order Santalales; family Viscaceae; genus Viscum; species Viscum album. Next base: position 1,271,318,334 of record OY728127.1, read on the forward strand.
TTGGGGGATGGGACATTTTGTATGAGTTAATAATTGTTTAATCACTCTCTCTTATGTGTGGGGAAAGGTAAATATATTTTGGTTATACGATAATGTTTTGGAATCCCACATGAGTTTAAGAGAATTATCAACAATAAAGTGTAATTTTGTAGGATTAAACCAATAAATAATAATATACATAGAAATAATTAATTGTTGAGGTGGTTTGTTATATGAGAGTTTTTTGACATATATATAATATTTTTATAGTATTTTGAAATGAATTTTATAAAAATCATATCAAGTTGATTTCCAATGACACAAATTAAATTGTTTGTATAATTATTTTAAACTACGTTGATAAATATTATATAAAATAATTAATATTTAAAAGGATATAGTGTATCATAATTCTTTGGGGAATTATAACTGTGCTATTATTCTAAAACTCCTCATACATATCATAGTATATATAGAAAATATTTTTGGATTGTGTTATAGCTGGAATAAATCATTAACTTATGATATTCCACTATGAAGATTATGTCGTGAAGTGAATAGTATTATTGATTATGTCATTGGGATTATATTGGGTTATTGGTATATTTAATTTATTGGTAGAAAGGAGTTTATTTTTATTTTTAATTTTATAAGTATATGAATTTTAAATCATGTATTAAATATATACCATTTTATAGTGATTTTTTGTCTTTTTTTGAAATATCAACCATTTTGTATGTCATTTTGCGATATTGTAGGTTTATTATTGGGAAATTAGAGGTTGGGGATGATTTATAGGATCAATTAAAAATTTTATTCAGATTTGGGTTGGGTTTCAATTGTCATCCAGAGATAGAATATTTTAAATGGTAATGGTTTATCTAGGATAGGGTATAAGAGAAATAAAGATAATATATGTTATAAATAATTAGGTATCCTATAAATTATATTGATTAACATGTTTATTGTGATATTATAGTAACAATGATGATCTTGGGAGGTGATTAGTAATTTGAATTGGGTGGTATATCTCTATTTTGTTTTTCACGGACATGTGACATGGTTGTAGTTGATAAACATAGGTTTTGTGTCTGAAACAACATGTATTATCATGATAGGTATTTAAATGTATTTTTTCAAATTAATGTGAATATTTATATGTTTTTATTATAATTTATCATAGAATGGTTAACATGAATAATTATTTCTTTATTTTTTAATATTTATAGGAACATAGTTTGTGTAAAATATTTATGTTATATTGATATAATGGTGAAATCTCAATTTATTGGATGCAATTAAATTTCTATGAAATTAAAAATTACATTTTAGAATTTATTATATATTTTCATGTAAAGGATTTTTAGTAGATTTTTTACTCTATTGGATTCACTACATTTTATCATGAATTCAAAAATTGAAACATTGTAATGACCTTTAGAATATATAAAATGGAATGGAAAATGGATCTACCAAAAGTATCAATAGGAAAACATATCAAGGGATGAATAGATACCATATTAGTGAACTAAATTGTTAAATTTTAGTGATCCATGTTTCTATAATAGCATGATTTATCTAGTATATTATATTGTATAAATTTTACTGATTATGTATTATATTTTAAGAGGTTATTATTATATATATATATTAAAATTTATACTCTAAAAAAAATAATTTCAATAAAAAATTTATTATTGGGTGTCATTAATAATTTAAATTCAAATAGGATTTTGGTGTTAAAATGTTCTGTGGGACTTTAATTTTATAAGTAAATAAAGATTTTTTATTTTAAATGAGATAAGAATATGAAATCTCTATCATTTTAGGAAAAATAATATCTATGAATGTTAACTTTTTTCAATATTTTTTCTGAATAAAAATAAGCACGTTTTAGTAAAAATTATTTTTTTATTGTTTATTTAAATAATAATAAAATTAATTATATTTTAAATAAGAAACATAACATACATTGTTGTGATATTTGTTTTTGATTTATTTATACCCGTGTTTTTCCTTGCGTCTATTTCAGTTTATTAAACTATATATGTAAGGTTATTTTTTTGGAAAGTGGCGTCAAAATAGATATGTTTAGGTGGAATATTTGTTTCAAAAAAAATTTATACAATTTTTTTGAAATAATGTTAGGGTTAAAAAGGATTTTCATATTAATGAATTAGGTTGAAACCCATTTCATAGGATAATTTTTTTAATTTCTTTTAGAAAATTATTCTTTTCAAAAAAATTTAATTCAATAGTTATGTTAGTAATATGATTTTGTGTGCGGAAATCCCTGGTGGGGAGGTGAATGTGATTTGTGAAATCATTCCCCTAAAAAATGTTGTTTTAAGAGTTTATTAAAATAAATATGAGAAAGGGATGTTAACTGATAAATAATCAGATATTTCACTAATTCCTTGTTTGGAACTAAAAAATGTTTTGGGAAATGGCTGGGATAGATCAGGGTGGAGTGGGTTTTCCCCTAGGATTGGCTTATTGATTTTTTATTGCGTCATGATAACAAAAATGTAACATGACCTTAATTTCCAATTCCTTACCATGGAAGGAGGTATGATGAATGTTCCACTACATGATTTACTCTAATATGATAGGGGTCGATTACAAGCACTGAGTAGGAACATCACATCATATCGGTGGAATTAAACTATAAATCCAAGTAAAATGGAAATATATTTAATTCATTGAAAGCTATGTGATAGATAAAGTACACACACACACACATAAATGATGAAACCATATATAATGACTAAAATATAATAAACATGAAATTTACACCATCAAAAATTCTAAAACCAATGTTTTTAGCATCTCTAAATCATACAAAGAATATAATAACACTAAAACATGAGAATAAACAAAAATATGACAATGAATCATAATACGTTCTCTAAATTTAAGTATGATGGATATTAAAAAGTACAAAAAATTTCATCTATATTCCATAAATGATATTATCTATAATGAAATAGAGGATTCTTATATTACTTGAAATCTCAAAATTTCAACTGTGAACAACCAAAATTTATGCAATAACCTTAAGAAAACCAAGTAATGGTTGAGTTTTCATAAGGCTTGATGTATCCAAAATACTCAACCTATCAATGTAAACTCCATAAAAATAGTTGGGGAAACTATCCCTCACTAAAGTACACATAATTGGTGAGGGAATACCATAATATGATTCCCTTAACCCTAATATCACTAATATGAATAATGTTTTTGGGAACACATGCATTATCTATTATTAAACTTTGGTCAAGGGACTACTGCACCTTAAATTTCATTATTATCCAATTTTTTAAAACCCAATGTGACACTGAGAATTTTTTCTGGGAGAAAAAGCACTCCCCAATATATATTTCTTATTTAAGGGTATAATCGAACCCTATGGAGGACCTGCAACACCTTATGAATATCTCAACAGATGAATATATACCTGACTATATGGATAGAGTTCCTCAAACCTAATGGTTGTTTATTTACATACTCCATTAATCATATAGGGAAACATTCTTTTTTAGGTGTAATAGAGTACCAAACCCATACAATAATTTTGTGGACCCACACCCCGAGTAAGTGGTGGTGTAGTAATCTCCATTAACTTTTTGGTGTCCCACACCATGTTAATAATAGATTGTCAATGTATTATTGAATCCCAAGGAATTTTTATCTTCCCTTTAATGGAACCCCTAATCGGCCTAAAATAGAGAGTCTAAATCATAACATTTCATAATGACATTTCAATTAAAAGGAAAAACAGATCACACTTTTATGATATAAGTGAAAAAAATATTATGTAATATTCATTTCCCTAAAACTGATATGAGGAGATAATTAAATAAATAATTCCTTTTAGGTGAAGCATAGTCCATGTGGATTGCTACGGTTGCCTAAAATATTGCGTCCAATGTAACTGGGTATACACCTGAAAGGGTTGAATCAGTGTATACTTAAATTTTTATACGTACCCCTCTTAACGAGGGATTTTACCTTAATATTATATTATGCTTTGCATTATGAATCAAGTTTATGGCCTAACTAGTAAATTTCACTAAATTCAGTATCTATTGGTCAATTATCTTGGGAAAACCACATCACCTGACAAATAAAAGGTGAATATATTTGAACTTTACTCATAATGGAGGTCTGTTCAAAAAATTTTGTATAGAATTACCTACTATATGTCAAGTGAATGGTGATCGGATTACAGATGATCAAATGGTTACTGGACATACAGTTGCTTCTACTATTCTAGATTCATTACACCATAGTATCCCTTGCTAGGACACCACTTCCCCTTTCTTACTACCACCATCACAAAGTATCCTCCCCCATCATAATTGTCTACCACCCATCCTCACTAACTTTATGCCACTACTATTATTTTTGGATTTCATTATTGAGGTTGGAGAATCTTCAAATTATTTAAACATTGATGTTAGTGGAGAGTGATATATATATATATATATAAATATAAATTTATTTCTAAATACATTGACCACTCACATGATGTCACCATGGTCTTAAGTTAGTGGTCTTGAGCTATGCTAAGGTAGGTGGTGGCTCAGGAAGAAGGAAGAGGGATTAGTGTCCTATCATTTCATATGATCCCTTCTACAAAACATTATAAATTTTCCTATGTATTATGTATAAATCTAGTGTATATAATTTATACAAAAAAAATTATAAGGCACAAGGATTTAAAATAAATATAGGGGATATAATACATTTATATATGAACAATTAAAAATTTGAATAATTGAGCGATAAAGAAAATATAGAGAACTATATCAATGTTGTGTCATAATTTTCAAATAAATTTATTTATCTTGTCTATTAATCACTGTATTACATTTTTATAATCTCTTTACCCATCATATATTAATTATATCTCCTCCCATCTACCCTAATATGGTTTTCATTCAAAAAATGATTGATGAAAATATTGAGATATAGAAAATGAGATAAATATGGGATTGGGTGGAGAAGTAAAATCAATTAATTTACCCTATAATTTCATTCTCATTTTCTACCATAATTGATCCTCAAAAACTCTCAAATTTAATTTCACCCTCTATTCACCATATATATCTAATTAAAGGAACCATTATATCCTTTTATTAGTTCCCCTAAAATCCCTAGTGAATCTAATTTAAATATATATAGATATGTGATATCAAAAAAATATCCACATCATAGACACCATTAAAAATCCCTCACACGTGTTATAAATAATTGATAAACATAATCCATAATTAAAATAAATCAAATAAAAAATATGGATAATTAAAATCAATTTCACATATCATCGGTGGAGAATACCAACAATACTAGAAAATAAAAAAATAACCAATTTTTTCTAATCCTTGTTTCACGAATCCAATTCTGGGGAAATATTACCTATTTGGAGTTCTATATAGGATTTAAAAAATATTATTCAATATTTCAAACATGGACTAAATGTAATATATATATATTATAGTTAATATAATTTACTCATGAATCCTCATCATGAAGTAAACGAAAATCATTAATCAAATATCTTATAAAATATTAATTTAAATATTTAAATGAATATATAGAATGTAGTGGCTCACTCTAATAAAAAAATTAATTAAAGATAAAAATTTATCATCCATGGGCCTGAGACCCAAACACTTAATCTATTCCTATTTTCTAAAAAAAGCTTATTTCAGTTAGAACCATGGTGCCAAAATTTTCATCTCAACCCATATTTATGAGATATTCATACAAACATCATATGAAAAGTATTTACTGAAAAAATTAATATTTAAATAATCTTATAATATTATTTAGTGTAAAAATTCTCCAAATCATACCTCTGGGGAAAATTATGATCCCTGATAGAAACAGAACTTGTGAGAATATTTTCTGATGTTATATCATATCTTAAATTAAGTATCTTTCACCTTAATATACTAAAGTAATGAGAACTCAACAATGAGTGACATCTGGATCATGAAAAATACGAGACTATATATCCTCCAATAATTAAATGTTTTTATCCCTCAAAAGTAAAAAACTAGAGATAATAAAAAGTTAGATTAAAAAAGAACATCACTTGGGAAGACAATCCACCATCATATTCCCCATGTCCACATTTAAATGTATCAACACCATAGATACCTCTAATGGGACTATCATAGTACCCACCTTTAAAAGGAATTTAAAATTTTAGTCACAAGGACATTATATACCTTTGTATAATAAATCTATTAAGAAAAACATTATAGTTCTACATAAATAAAATAAAAACTATAATGTATCATGTTTATAGGGTTTGGATTTGTATCATTTTAATCCAATATCACTAAGGAATATATCAAAATGTTTATATCATAGGGAATAAGGAAATTTTTTTAATTAATTCACCATATATCCATACACGCTGATGAGAAATTTATATTAAAACCATTATAAGAATGAATCATTTCCTGCCATTCCATAAATAAGATAAGTTATTTCCTCCCTCATGAATGATATTAAGAAGAAAACCATGATACTACACCATTCACCGTAAACATAAAAATATAATACAACATAATACTTATTTCCCAATCTAAATATTGTGATGTAGATGACATTGAAAATTTATATGGCTCTACTCAATAATCTGTATACCCTAGGATAACACATGGAATTATATGAGTGATCAAAATTCTAAACCTTTAGAGGAAAATTATAGACATTTCCGACCATTATAATGTCTAAGAAGATCCAATGGACATACTATAGTAAGTAACATGACCCATTATGATGCTAATTGATTTGATAATGCATCGTGATAGTCAATATAAACATTAAATGGTGGTTTTGTGGGGGAACCATCCAATATGGGATGTGGTTGATAAACTTCCCACCATATAGGAAAATAATTATGTTCCTCACCTACATACATTTGGTCATTAATGATTACTAATTTCCAAAACCACCGTAGGCCCCTCTCCCCTAAGAGAATTGTGTGGGTCTACTATCATTGATTATTGGTGACCATTGTCTCCCAATCCTAAAAGGATTTATTTATATTTAAGATTGAAATTTTAACACACCACTACTAATTGGTAACATAATTCATTCAAAATGGAATTACCTCCCCCCAACACACACTATAACTGCACCATTATGATCTAACTAAACACTATAACCACAACCCATATGACATTCATCATCCACTTCAATCTCAGTCTAAATATTTCTTAGAATAATGAATCCATGAATTCCAAACATAAATCATGTCCTTAATAGAAAAATAAAATAAAAGATTCATTCTTGGTGTCTTGTGACTAGAATTATTAAACCCCAACTCATGAATAAATTATGATGTGTGTGATGGTCCCATATTGAAGGAAAATCATGGGTCACCCTTTAGAAATATTCCTCACATTCCATAAAAAATATAGAAAGAAATCCATAAATTAAATATAACCATTATTTTCTACTTATTTTGGGGTACCCAATCCATAAATTGATGGATAACACTGGTATAATTTCCACTACAATGAAATTCTATAAATGACCTCATTATCTACTATGGAAAAAATCATCTCATATTGGGTATGATTGAAGGATTTTTATCATCTATCGAAATTATATAGTCTATAATGGTCAATATAAAGGACCCGCACTCACTAGAAAATAAAAATTACCTGCATAGTATAGAACACATGTGTCAAAAAATATTAAATTGCAAGAATATAGGAAACAAAAAACTCTAATATAGTCTCAAAACCAGATTGAATATCTATTAAAGATTTTAAATCTACCAATAAACTCACAAGTACTATAACACAAGTGTATTTTCAGAAGAGAAAGACCCCATATAAGAATCCCTCTTAGGAGGATCCACCCAATCTACTAAGGTAAAAAAATAATATCATAAATAATGAAAAAATAGTACATCTTCAGAATTAGAGGCCTTGATTCATACACGAAAACATTCATGATGACCTGAAGTGTGACTAATATATTTAGAGAATAATTAATTCTGAAAATTGGATGAAATTAAATCCATGTTAAACTAGTCACAATGTAATTTTGTGTAGAACATCATCCACTAAAGGATTATTGGGTCACATATTGAAATAAATGTAATAATATTCATCTTGTAGGATGGTTTCCCTACTAGACATATTTATTAAAATTCAATGTCTAATTAATCGTATAAAATTAACCCAATAAGTCTATGTTATTGAACTCATATAGTGTAATTAGAATATAAATAGTGATATCCATTTATGGAAGAATTTCTATATTATCCACAAGAAGTTCTTCACTAACTTTACTAGAGAGATAATATTCCTTTCCTCGTGAGGTCTTGATATATCTCAAGGATGTTTCAAAAGAAATTAATCCCAATAAATCAATAATTAGTGATAGTATTGATCATTGGAATAATTTCATAATTTCTATAACTTTAAATTAAATCTCACTATCTATATGCGGTATCCTTCATTTGTAACTGTGAATCTAAAAGGGTTACAGATTATCCTAATATATAAGGATAAAATCATCAAAAAATAACAAAAACATGATGCATGAAACATCATATATGTAGCCTAAAACTACTTCATTTGATATTTTAGTCAATTAATAGATTATCAAGGAATGTTTGAATGTATTTTTTCTCAAATACACTAATATAGGGGTTCCTATTGTAAAAAATGAATTAAAAAAATCCTTATCAATATTTCTCAATATTTATAAACCAATCATCAAATCATTCATAGTTCTAAAAACCTTTCCTTAGACTGACCCTCCCTAATTCCTCTCAAGACCTGAGGAACTATGGCCCCACATGATTTAGTGGCATGCTAAGTTATCTACCCCAATCCCATCTATAATATGCCTTACTCTAGTAAAAATAACTGATTAGTCACATCCCAATGTATTAGATGACATAACAGATAATGACCTACAACAAGCACAAATATCTAATTTATAAAATAATAATTGACAAAAATAATATATTTATAGATAAAAAAGTGAAATAAATAAAATGATTTCATTAAAAATCACATTACAAGTACATCACCATATATAAAACAACCAAATTAAAAATAAAACTATAAATTTCACTTAAATAAATTAAAAAGATTCATTGCAATGATCCTCCACAGTATATGAAATCTGAGGTCTATCCCTTCAATTATATTGAACAACCATGCTTCACCATGTGACAACTCCAAACAAGCCTAAAAAACTCTTCCCTCACCAGGACCATGACTAAATTATTCATTATCTGAATACATGCATTACATGTAAGGATCAATCACATATGGAGTGCAGCATAAACATACTCTAAGGACACCTCAAAACTATAATTGATGGATAATGATTCAGGTATGATCAAAACACATACAATAGGGTTACTAAGAAGATGATAAATAATCTAGATATGATTTTCCACTGCAAGTCCATAGGATATAAAGATATCCTAGAAATCATAAATCCATTCTAGGAAGAATCTTATTACATGGGATACTAGGGATGATCAGATTTTTGAAAACCACTCAAAAATGGATATTGATAAAATAATTTTTTATCATAAATTGAAGAAAACAAAGTAGTAGTTATGGTGTTATAATAATGATGTATCCAAGATACTCATCATGTCCATGATGAAAAACTAAACCATAGTGGGGGAAGTCCCATTCCATGATGAATTATGTGTTATAGAAGAAGAAGAATCACATATTGATATCCAAAACCACCATATCATTGAACTATAAACATGATAAAGAACAAAACATTTTCTATAATTTACTATTATTTACAATATTACTAACACCATCTTTCTATAACTACTTAGTCATTCAAGAACCCAACAACCACATAGAATCATTTTTGGGGGATCTACTCCTCATCAAGGAATTCATATAAGAAGTTATAGTAACCAACCATATTGTGGTACCCACACCCATTTTAGTATAGAAAAACAAATGTTGCAGTACCTAACACCATAGATATAAAACCCACTCATCAAATAGTGGGGTGTTCCTTGGAACACAAATGTATGAAATTAATTATTTGATGGTTGTGTATGAAATTACATAGCCCTAAAATAAATTGGGTAAAAATCGATATCTAATGTGATAAGAAGGATTATAATGTGGTGTGAACCCAGTTCAGTAAATTACTCTATCAACTATGATATTCATTAGAGAGATCAATGAGTATTATGTTGGATTGTTGAGTAAATACAATCAACTATGATTGTCATGATAGTCATCCTTGATAGCTAAGGAAATCATTTTATATTCATAAATTTATTCCTAAATCTCATGTATAATTCCCTTGTCATACTATCATGAATTATTTTATTTGATTAATTTATTATTCATTCCATATAAACTACCATGATTTATTCTATGACCCAATATTATTATCTTAGATATATTGGGTATATTTTTATGATTTTATTCCCATGTTATCATACCCTTCTAATTATTCTATATTCAAATTATCATTAATATCTCCATTAATTTCCCATACAATGATTCTTATATATCCATTTATTATGATTCATTTACATAGGATTTTAAGAAAGTTCATATGTTTGATATGTCTTAGATGGTTAGTAGTAATGAAAAACATAGTGGGAGATGTTTTAGTTCACTTATGAATATATTTTTATGTATAAAATTTTAAAATATAACAATATCATGTCATTCTAGAATGTATTTTTATGTTACATAATGAATATTCTTTTAAATATATGTAGTATTTATGTAAGGAAAAGGTCACTAGAGTTGGAATGAAATATGGGGTTTTCAATTCATTGATATTTTATTTAGAAAACATTAGTGAAACCAATGGGAATAGGTATAAGTATAAAATAGAATCTAAAAGTTTTGGTAATAAATATATTATGTGGAGTTCATAGTAATAAACACCTATATAGATACTATATGTGGATTACGTTCTGGAATAGATAAATCTTGCGGTTAAAACCCCAAAAAGAGTTTTTTGAGTATATATCACCCATTATTCTAGTAAAAGGTGAGTGTGCCCTTAGTATACACCTAGTTTTAAAGTCATATGTGACATTAATATGTTAATTCATATTTTTATAATGATGTATTATGAATGATTTCAAAAATTATCACCATACCTGACCTATGTTAATCCTAATGTTTCATGCGATGAAATTAAGTAGTGTTGATTATGAAATCTTTTAATTTTTATTATTGTTATGTGTTTTCCCACTATGATTGTTGTTCCCCACACATTGCATTTTTTAGTAAATGTTTGGAACAAAAATAAATTATTATAACAAAATTTGGTGGACAATGAAATCATTTTCCTCTTAAGAAACAAAATCATACAGGATATAGAATATATAATATTTTTGTTATGAACATGTGACATTCTCATGAAATGAATCATGACGACCAATCAAATTATCAAATGGGGGAATAAATTACTATTATGGATTTCATAAGGAAACATCAGTCTTGTTTTAGTGGGTCATAGGATCCACTAGTCACTAAGGGATGGATGAGCACTACTGAGTTGAAATTTTTTATTCTATAGTGCATAGAAGACAAAAAAAATTTCTTAACCATTTAATATATAGATAGTGAAAAAGATCAATAATGGAACCATTTTAAGAATACAAGAAAAGGTGTTGAAAATGGAATCCATAAAATGGGATGAGACTAAGTGGATATTTTTTAGTAAGTCCTACACAAAAATTGAATGTATAAATATGGAAACCAAATTCCTTGACTATAAGGAAATTGAGGATTAATCCCATGGTAATTAGGATAAATATTTTGAAATACATTCAAGGTATGATTCTGGTTTATTAATTAACTCTATGATAAAAATATATTAATTCTATAGTGGAATAAAACCATGTGTTTGAAATTAATTACCTATAATTTATTTTTAATGCCAACAATTTTGATTACCCAATGTGGGGAGAACTAGGGTATAATAGATTAAAAAATAGACCCTTTCGATATTTTATTTTATTTTAATAAATCTATCTTGTATTTAATTTCTGTGTCATAGAAAAAATAGATGATATAACATTCACCTGACCCAGAAAATTTTACATGGTTCACACTCATTGGGCTACGTCAAATTAATATTAAAAAGAAATGTTTACAGTTACTAATTACTCTAAAAAACTATTATTACATCCATAAGTGTGGGATTACTATCTCTTTTAGTTTATAACCATTCATAACATGAATGCTTACTCCTCCCTCTATCTCAACTAAAGTGAATTTTCTTCTCCACCAGTAGAATATTTTAACAACATTTATGAGTTTATTTACACTTTTGTTTTTTTATGATCCTATTTCATCAAGGAGATGAAAACCACCACATTAAAATAAATTTCCAATTGGATCATGTAACTCCTATATAGGTCCCCTTAACGAGAACCCTTCGATAGTCCCTATACTAATTATGAATATTGAGAGAATTCATTCTATTTATATAGATCACGTGACTCAAGCATATTCCCTTTTCCTGAAAATGAAAATCCTGTGATTATATAATGTTATAATATGTGAAAAGACATAGTAAATACATTGTCAGGACAAAAAGGGGCTGAGATACCGAGAAAGGGGGGTGAATCAGGGTATGGATATTCTTTTCAAAATTATCCCTACCCCATTGGATCTTGACCTATTAATTATAAGTGTCATTTTTTTCGAACATATTTTTTAATTTTGATCTTACTCTTTCCTTTATTATCTAATGATGATTATTCTTTGAATATAAAATAGGAAAGAAAACCCACAGGCTCACAGATTTTTACTTGGTTCCCCGAAACAATTCTATGTCCATGAATCGTACTAAAGAGATGTTCCACTATACCAAATACACTAAAGCTCACTGCCAATAATGTTCAGGATAGAACACTTCTATTATAAGGCTCAGAGCCTTTAGAAAGTTGAGGTTCAACTCACTACTTTCCCAAGGATCACTCCCTATGTCTCTTCCTCTGGCTCACTACCTGTGGGAAGGATGTTAATCTTCTACTTCCTTCAATCAATTATCTTGGAAGGTATCCACCCATAGTTTATGGACTTGTAGGTATGATCATTATCTCTAATGAATTCATCCTCCACTATATGTAGATTCTCTATTGATGTCCCACTTTCATCCACAAATGAACACAACATTACCACATTATTACTAGGAAACCTCAAATCTTTCACACAAAAATTACTACATATTGCACAAAACATTAATTCCTAGCATGCAAGATTCAACTTTTTTCATGAAACATGCCTTTTGTTCTACATCACTCTTACAAAAAACTCAAGTATTATGCATAACTTTATTAGCTTGTGCGAAACTCAAAATATTTTACACAACTACCATTTCATAAAATTCTTATCTGATCAAGATCTCAGATTATCTCTATGTTTTGTGCTCTATAGAATGAGGAGGGTCACCTATTATTTATAGGCATCATCGACCAATATGTGGAGGATTCAACGTGTCGTGCAAGATCCTCCTCGAGCGTGCAAAACCTCATTTGACGTTGCACTAGACACGCAAGTCTGTTCGGTAAAAACCTCATGTTTCATGCACATTTCCGCAAAATTGGCACACATCATTCATTTTTTCATTTTTTATGTTCTAATCAGGAAACATTCATTCCCCGCATGTTTCCAAACCTCATTCAATATTACACGCAAATTCATTTTCTAAAAAACACTTTTCCCAATTTTCCGATTTTGATGCCCAAAAATTTGGAAAACATTAGAAAATAGACCCACCATATATCTATTATTTTTGTACCACCTCCATATTGACCATTTAGTTTTCATGGTTCCTTTCAACATCAGTTGTTATCAATATCTTTGGAACTCCACAACTCACCGTTGAAACCCTATTTTTCATCAAACTAACCCGATTTTTCAACAAACACAATCAACCCAAAAAATATTCAATACCTCCATAAGTGATATTTTCCCAAAAAAAAATCCATTAATAGTATTCCTTTTGGGGATAAATTCACGATATCCCTTCACATAACATTCTTTAGTTGACATAGAACATGTAGAATTGATATGAAACCACGTTTAACTTATGAAAAATATGTCATTAAATATTATTTTCATATTAAACCACATAATAAAATTTATTTGTTAATTAATTATTAGTTACGGGGCATTCAAAATTATATATCCACATCCTTAACTCTATAAATGAGGGTTATCCATATTCTTACCAATCCTTGAAAAATATGCAACTCCCATTCGTGCTTCATTTGATTAGTTATGGAATTCACGATCAACCTAGATGAATTGTCTACAATACATTACCTGATAACATTATGTATGTTTCAAATTCTTCCCATGATTACCTTATGCATGTCTACATAATTTTTCATGATTACCCTCTATATTTTTAATATTGTCCAAGTGATTTCATTATAAGATTAATTGATTATCATGTTGTGGTCAGTGAAATTGTATTCCACCACTTAATGTGATCCCATCATGAGATCCCATGTAAATCTTGTGGTTAGTGACATTGTATTCAAATTCATCATATGAACCATTGTGATATCTCATTCAGATTCATGTGGTAACATGCCTTCAAAAGATTGTGAGAAGTCCCTATAATTTCCAACCTATTTCCTTTGTGTGTTACACATGAGTCCATCATTGTATATTGTATTAATCATATAGTGCATTCATGTCTATAACATGGTCTCATCAAGAGATCATATTGTACTCACATGGAACATGTGATGTGATTTCGTGATCTCCTTCATCTTTCATGATCATAAGAGAGAAATTTAAAACTTTTCTGGACAAACACAAATCACGTGATCCCTTATTAATTAAATGCTTCTGAATGATCCATTGGAAATAATTCAATCTACATTATCCTTCAACAAATTCAAAATTTATTTTATCCATTTGGAAATTATTTCTCTATGTTATACTTTAAGAGAATTGTTGAACCTATTCTTTTTATCCATTATTTCTTAAAACATAGACAACTTTACACCCCCTATAAAACAACCACTACAAATATTATAAATCCATGTCATCGGATACAATCAACCCAAAAAACACAACCAACCCTTTTTTATTGAATTAACTTCAATAAATCAAGAACTAGCTTGTTGAAAGTCATCCAAATTCCCTAAATTGTGATCATGGACTTTCTAAATATTTACTTTAATCCAACATGAGTCAATATAATCATGATAAACACAATTGTATTGAAAATTTCATTTATGAATCACATTATTTAGGAACCTACTAATATAAACCTCCTTGATTAAAAATTATAAAACAATTGTGGTCACTAAGATCACTTATTAACTTATACATTTCAATTACACAGATCATGTACAAAAAGAGAAATCTAATTAGTGAATCATATTTGTTTATAAATACGTTTTATCATAATCATAATTAACCCCCCACTATATTTCACTGTTCCTAATATCTTGATCAATAAATTTTCTCCCCTTAGTCATTTTACTCTATTTTCTCTCCTCTATGTTCTTCGACTAGGTAAAAATAATTTCTCCTCACATATTGGAAAACACACCCTAACTCAGGTATAAGGGATCCCACATAAATATTATCCAAGCATTTGGATTTAATAGAATTACAAGATCCAATTTTTTTCATTCAAATAATTATTTGGTTCATTACATTTTTAGCATGTCCATCACATATATTTCGGAAGGTATATACTCCATATTCACATGGATGTGCTAAAATTTCCCATTGATAAATAGACATGTTATTTAAATTTTCTTTAACCTTATATTATAAAATATTTTTTTTTATGATTTATAGTACATGAATTATCAAAATGGTTTATGATTAGAGTATTCACATCAAATCCCATGTCATAAAGTTACCTCTTCATCAATAGTAACTATGTGAATGATTCAATAAACACGATGTATTCATCTTCTATTTTTCTCAATGAAGAACCATAATTTTTATTTCTTATCAAATAACTAAATATTTAATATCATAGAACACACCACATGATTTTGATTTTTGATAATCTAGGGATCCAACCTAATATGAATTTTTAAAACCAGTAAATTTGTTGAGATTGTTCACTGAATAGTAATACAAAATCTATTATTCATTTTTTATATCGTATTATTATATATAATGAATGAATTTGGGTCAATGTGGGATTATAATGATACCATTTAACAAATAATATGGTCAAAACAATATTGGGTTGTGTCAATGTTAATCATAATATACTACCAGTGATCTGTTTATGTTATGTGATGTTGACTACTTTTCCTTCACCATACATACACAATTTCATCCATTTAGAAACTTTTTTTACCATCTCATTGTAATATTACATTTTAAAAATTCATAGAACCCATTTTGAATATTTTAACAAGGAAATAAATTTACAATAACTTCTGTGAAATACATAGAAACTAAGGAGAAATGTTATCTCTCTAATCAGTAACATTCAAAACATAAATTACATGAATTATGAAATCATTTTGAACTTATCATTGTTCGATTGACTAAATATTTTGTCATTGATAGGAACCAACACCATCATCCTTTAACAATCTAAATATTAAAATATATATTATCATAAACATCATTATTCTTCTAATAAATAATCATAAAATAAAAATTATTTCATGAATACAATGATCTTGGTGCCTGTTTCAAATCATATAGAGAATTATTTTAATAAAAAACATTTTTCTCATCTTCATGAATGATAAATAAATTTGGTTGTACAACACATAATACTTCATTCCAAATACTATTAAAAAAATCATGAATTGTATTCTATCAACAAAACATGAATTTAATTTACACTAATATGACTAAGAATAATAAAATTACATCTAACATTGAGATAAGGGTGAATGTTTCATCAACCTTGATACCATATATCTGATATTACAAACTACTCACCTATCATTATATATTTAATTTTTTTTATTCATTTAGCTTGTTATGAAAAATCCATTTTATCCAGATCAAATTTTTATCTATTTTCCATGAATCAATCTCCTAGGTCTGATTCTTTTCAATTTGATAATGGACTTTGTTATTTACATGAAACCAATTGTCACCTCTTAAATCCTTATAAATATATCTTAGCACTACTTATGATAGGTTTAGATCATGATATAGATTTTTTATACTCATTGTTGGCACTAACACTTGATGGTCACAGATTACATTTTTTTATAAATTTCAACTCATTTATGTCATTTCTATATTGATACATACCCGATGTAGTCCTTACCATCCTATAATCATATTATAAGTATGACATAGGGACATATACACCCCTTGATATCCTCAACTATTCATAATTATCCTACTATGACTATTCATTGATTTTTTAACGATTCTTCTTATTTTAAACTACAACATCATCATTACTCTAAAAAACATTTCCTTTCCTCTTATTTCATAATTTTTATGATTTAATTTTTCATGATAAATCATGAAATGTCTCTTTATCTCAATAGGATTCAAAAATCATATATTTCATCTTATATAGAGTGAAGTAATAACTTCTACTACTTAGAAGTACAACAATATCGGCTCCCTTCCTTACCACAACTAGTTTGGATTCATTTATTACTTTGGACTATTTTTTGATCTATTTTAAATCCAGATTGATGTTAACAATAATTTGTTTTTCAAAACATATATGTATGTTTCTTCTCAACAAGATTCCCCCTATCCATGTAATTGATAATCAGTTTCTCCTCTCAAACACACCATTTTTGGGTGGACCATTTTTGAAGAATCATGGAGACTTGTACCATTATCCTCCAGATAATAATCAATTAATATATTTCTAAAATCCATTCTATTATCAATTCTAGACTTTTAGATTTTTTGACCCAATATATTTTTAACTTCCCTAAGATAATGTGTTATTAATTGAATGCCTCACAATTTTTGTTAACTATTGAAACCCTTTCTTTTCTACTGAAATCATCGATGAAAATGAAATAATATATCCTTCCATAAATATGTCCTGGTGAAATAGGTCGACATAAATCAATATGTACTGGTTCATATACTCTTTTTGACCATTGATTATTTTCATCATAAATCAATTGAGTAATCTTCCATAGTAAGAAAGAATTGAATCTAAAAGTATCACCACATGATAACATAGGGAGATTGTGAGAAAAATGTTCACTAGATATTCCAAGGATTGTTGGATTATATAACTAGGATATTTAAAAAATAATTTTTTTCTTATAAATATTATATAAGACACATATCTTATTCTCTATTCATATGATAAAGAATCACCTTTGTTATATTTCCTTGATAAAAAATTTAACAATTGTTTGGATTGATGATACTCACCTTATCGTTAAATAATATAGTGTTTCTTAAGTCACACAATTGATTGATACTTATAAATTTATGATCAGGGCATAAAAAATAAATGCATCTACCCATCTCATGTCATTACCCATAAACATGGTTTTTCTTAATCCAATAAATATCAGGCCTTCATATTTTCCCAATCGTATAGAACCTTCCATATATTCATTATTACATACATTAGATATTTTTTTATCATCATATGGGAGGTGAATCCAATATTAATGATCAATATTCTATCATTATATGATGATTTAAATGAAATATCCACTACCACTTCATGTTTTGATCTTTTACATTCGATCTATGTATTCATCTTTATACTAGATGTTAATTGATATTATTGATCTTCCACAGAGTATAATGGCTGATTCCCATATTTCAATGATAAAAATTTATTATTTTTTCTTAGCTCATATGATGATCCCTTGAAATTCACTATACAACAACATCAGGCCTTCCTCAATATAATCCATTGATTTTTTATGATAAATTACATGCCATGTGAGTGAACCCTATAAAACAAAAACAATTACCACCAACTACATTCAAAGAATACTATTATTTGTTTAGATAACCCCTTTTCTATTACCCCCATCAACACTAGTTGTCTATGAAGAAGACATTGGGAAATTTCTCCATTTTCCCACATAATTAGAACCTGATACAAGTTTGATTCTATTGAATCATAGTTGTAGGACTGATTCTACGTTGGGTTCTTTTAATATTAAGATTACAATTCATACCAAATTTAGTCTCCATAATTGGAATGGGTTCATGTAATCTAAAATAAACCATTAGGGCCTTATTTTTGAAAATAATTCCCCTTAATAGTTCTGCCACTATGAGGTTTCATTTTAATCATATTATATTCCTTTAACTATATTTTTAATTATCCGATCTATAATATAATTTTTTTGTTCTCTGTTATGAATTGATTTCCCCATATCGTATCATGTTTTCATGATTTCTCTTGATATTTTACATTTTTTTCAGATCGATAACTTCCTCTTCATATACTTCAATATGTTTGAAAAAGTTTTTTTTGGTAGGAATACCAATAATAATTATCTATTCATCAACCATGAGCATAAAATCATTGAAATTCACAATTTTTAGAGTTTTTGGTATGATCATTTCAATTTCATCCTTAAACTCATGGTTTTCTTGATCCTGCTACTAGATATTGTTTTTTCCATCATAAACAACCCTATTTGATTTTTTGGCTCTCTAAATCTCTATCTCCTCCAGTATATTATCTAATTATACCTGAAGATCAAATTTTCCATTGACTCCTCCTTCATTATTGATTAATTACATGTTTGATAATTTTACAAAATTTCCACCAAATCATTTTACCCATGATCCATGAAATCCTCCATCTCTTTCCCCACTTATTTATCAGAGATTTCATATTCTTATAAATGAAAATAATTCTTTATGATGAAATTTTTATTTATATTTTTTCTATATTCACACTAGCTGAATAATTATCCTTGGGTGTTTCATCATCATCCCCATCATATTCTTAAAGCATCATGGGACACTTTTCTAAAATATACCCCACCTTTCATTAATGATATCATACTATAGTAACTTTCCCTTTAAACATTCCTTTTCCCCATTCTGTATTTTATGAATGTAATTACATAACATTATTCACAATGAATTATTATGAACAAACTTATATACTAATATTATTCATTTCTGGGAATGAAAACTCTTTATCCATCTATTTTTCACTAAATCATGATAATCATTTCTCATATTGTATACAAAAAGAGGAAAATTTAATCCATCCAATGTTAGCTCCTTATGATCACTATATTCCAATACAGAGACATTTTTATTGAAATAGGGTTGTTTTTTATGAAAATGTTCTTAATGATCATTCCTTATTCATGAAGTTATCCCATACCACATGTTTAATCCATGAAACCATTCAACAAATCAATTATTGAATCTACAAACTCATTGCGGTGTATACACATTTCATCATATCTATTCCACTGAACATATAATTTTTTGTCTCATAATAATGAATCAACTTCAAATAAATTTTGACTCCATTCCCACATAATTTTTTTGACATACATGACATTACCATCATATAGATTTTTATTACAAAGGTCTTCCTAACACATTGATACAATTTTCATCAACATCTAATTATCATTGGTATACATTGGATAACTCTCTATTGCCTATGATTTACAAAAAACCATGAATTATTGCAGTTAAAAAATCCATAAGTATTGATCAAAAGTTTGGATGAATAATATTATTCCAAATTTTAGTTTTTTTCCAACTGAGTTCGAAATCCCTTTATGATTATCATCCTAAATTTCTTTTTATCAGAGAGAACATATGAAAATAAACCTTTTCTTATAAATGTTGAAACCCATCTAGATTAAATATAGTTGGATGGGGAGAATCATGGAACAAGAAATTAGAAACACTAATTCTTTTAATCATATTTACTCATTAAACATAACTATTTTCTCCCTCCCTTATATGTAAAAGAATAACTGGTTGATGTAACTTCCACATAGAACATCAAATTTAACTTAGTTCACCCTAACTGTGATACATATAAGGATAATAAAAAGGTAATGTGATAATGTATTAAATCCACTAAAGGAAATCATTATTACATGGTTTAGTGAAAACTCATTGTTCATCCATGTTTACAACCATTCATAATTTTGAAGTTAACTACTCTCTCCATTGAAATCAATGCACTAATCCTTGTGTATAATATTAAAAAAATATTTTGAAAATATTCACACTTACTTGTGTATTTTCACTAATTTTTCATCAAAGGGGAGAAAACCATCTTTGCATGAGGCTTTTCCACTTAGAGTTGTAACCCTTATGAAATACCCATGAAAAATATCCCTTCATGTAAACCCTTTACGGTCCCATTTAATTATTATATTGATCATAATACATTTACGTATATAGATCATTGGACTCTAATGAAAAATCTCTATCTTCTCACATAGATTGTGTGATTCTGGATGTTATTAATTTTCATAATGACCCAACACATAAATTCCATCACAATATACCTTCATGATACTCCTTCACGAGATTCCATCGTAATACCTTTTTTAGTTAATTTGGATCACATGACCCTGATGAAAAACCACGTTGAGATTATGTGACATGCGTCATTCATTCTTTGAAAAATATTAATCCTATGAGGAAAATTTATTAATACCTTAAGGACAGGTTGAGGGGTATTATTAGAATTAATCTTCACATAATCTATATGAATCTTAGTTAGCCATCCATTTGACCACATATGCAAAATCAACAGGACCTATTTGTGTGTTAAATGAAAAGTTCTATAATTCTTCCTCAGCCTCTATAAAATGTCTCTAGTGCCTTGTATGGTCACACTATTTTTTTGAAATCTCATTACATGTTGACCTTTCACATCTCAAAAGTACTTCAAATGGTCTTATTATGCAATTCAAGAGTTCTTTATCTAATCTCACTAGGAGATTCTTTGAAAATGATTAAGTTGTAACTGATAGTTTCTTCATGAACATTCTATGATCCCACCAAGAGATCCTTTTAAAAGAATTTTTTCTATCAAATTTTCTTCCATCACTTAATGTAACCTTATTGTGAGATCCAAATAAGAATCATATGGTCACACAATTCCAAGAAATCTTAAGAAGCCTTTACCATTTCCGTCTTATTTTCTTCCATGTACTAAAGATGACTCCTTCATTATATCTCATGAAAATCTTATGGGGCCTTAAAGTGTGTCACATTATCTCATCATGAGATCCTATAATACTCACGTGGATCACAAGATGTGATTTCGTGATTTCATTCCTCCATTATTATCATAAGAATTAAATTTACACTATGTAATGAAAAAACACCACCAGATCCCATATGAGTTATATAATTTTTTAATTATCTATTGGAACAAACAACCTCTACAATATTGATTAGGAAATTTACACTCTACATGGTCATTTAGTGAATTAATGTTCCATGCTATCAATTAATAAATTCACACTTACTATTGTTTATATTAATGTTCTCCTAAAATATTAAAATGAATTCCTTATTTTTTAAATGACCTTAGTCAACAACATCAATCCTGGTCAATAAACACAATCACCCCAAAATATCAATTAATATGATTTTTTTCGAAAATATTCATTTGTAGCTATGAATAAAATATTTGATTCACACTGAATTTAGAAATGTAAATTTGGGGTTTCCAAAATTCCAATATTTTTGAAAAGAAAATGATGATATAGCCTCTTTAAATCTTGAATATATCACATGGTGTAAAGAAATTCCATCAAACTACATGAAAGAACTATTGGAATAAGCACAAAGTGAATATACTCAATAGAACTGAGAGTTTCATTAAATTTATAAAGGTGGTTCATAGGGAACATTAATGTTGAACGTCCATGAATGTATTGGTTAATTCAATGTAATTGAGGAACACACCAAATAATGCACCACCCATAGTGCGATTCTTTGTATGAAAATAGTAATAGTGTTATTCCAACTAGTTCACATGTCCAAAGGCTTATCATGATTATCGTTATAAGTATCAACATAAGTTTAAATAAAAATAGAATTACTATATGATAATGACAACTAAAGTGGGGTATGATAATGAAAGGGTGAAAGGTATACTTATTATCAACTCTAGAATAGTAAATGTCTTATTTGATTTTAGATATAACAACAATTATATATATGAGGAATTTATATAGGTAATTAAATTACCAAACCAATGATTTCATATTGTGTTAGTTAGGAAAATTTCTAATGGTATGATGGTCGAATCTCAAGTGAGTAGTTCCTCTCTAACTGATGTTTTTTTGGAATGTTCCTGCTGAAAAACATGTGAATATTCGCTCAGTTTAATTATTATGTGATTCTATCCATGTATTAGAAATCCTAATATGGATCCTATATTAATTTTAAATGATGGTAAGTGACATTTATTATTCTAAATAAACCACTTCTCATTTATCTATGTAAGGATAAATACAATCTTCCAATGAAAATTACTTCAATATTATGGGTCTTAATTCAAACCCATAAAGGTATTTGTCTCAAATGTTATGGGGGACACTTAACATAGAAGACATGTAATTTTTATAGGAGTTTTGAGATTAATATTTAGAAGATTTGATCGGCCATCATATGATTCTAGACCATGATCTTTCAATGTAACTCATACTTAGTGATACAACTATTTCATAGAGTCCCCGTAGAATTACCCCGATTGAGTAGCGTGAATTAAATAAGAATTAAAAAAGAATCTTAATAAGGTATTTATTCATCCAATTCCATTACATTGGGGTTAAAAAATATTTTTTAGGACTAATGTTAAATCAATGAGACTCTACATTTATTTCCAAGAACATAACAAGATCCCTAACAAGACCAAGTATCCTCTACCTTGTATTGTTTAATTTTTGATCAGTTATGAGAATATAAATAATTTCATAAATTGATCATTGATTTGGGTATTGTCATTTGAGGGTAAAATGAGAATAAATATATATAACCACCTTCAGAATGAGGTTTGGAGACTAATTTTTTTTAGTGATTTCATTTGGTCATGTAAATTCCCCAATTATATTCATTGATTTAAAGATTCGAAACTTTAGAGATTGTCTTGCCTAGTTTTTGGTACACCTTGTAGATAATATTTTTATCTATTAAGAAATAATTTAATGGAATTAAGATAAAATTTTAATTGTATTTATGTTATTATGGTCGTATAATTTAATTAGTAATTTACCAAATGTAAATTTTGGAATCATAAAATTACATTCTTATGCCACAAAATCTCATGTGACTATATTTAAATGAATACATCAATGATGTAGGCTATCTAGAAATGGCCCAGAACAAGTATGTTTACTAATATCAATATTGTTTTGTATTATCTGTAAATTATCGACACATATAGAAATTTATCAGGTATTCAAATATACACACAAAGTAAACTCAGATGGGATTCAAGTACCCTTGTAAAGATGATTATGAGGAAAATGTCAATGAATAGAAGAGATATATAGTCATCACATCTACTCATAAAATACCTTATAGTAAAAAAGATTTTTAGTCTTTAGTGATACATAGAATAAGGGATAGTATGTCTTCTTATAATGAATTATAAGGTTATAGGTTATTCCTCATTATATGTATCATGAGAAGAAGAATCCAACACATTTTTTGGAGTTATTTGTGGTAATTATTTATTAATTACAAGGAAGAATTATTTATAGGGATAAATAATTGATATATATATATATATCACAACATATTAAATCATGTGTTCACTCAAAAAGTGTTGAATATGCTCCAAATAAGATGGTTAGAACTGATTATTGATTATGACTACTTAATACATAACCACCCTATGAAACTAAAAAAGGTAACTGATTAATTTTTTCCAATATATCATGATAGATTTTTGACATATGGATCAATAAATATCAAATGTGTATGGATATACAATGTATTCTTCTATAAAACATGATTTATTGTGAGAAATCATATATATCTCAAATTAGTATTCAACTATCTGTCCATGTGGTGATTAATGAGAAAAAAGTGGAATATATAGAGATTCCAAAGAAGGTGATAAATTTTATTTATATCAACCTTGATTTTAAAGGAATGATATAGTTTTGTAACCAAGTTTGTGTCCCATACATACCATATTTGATGAATAAGCTATAAGATGTGGCCCATAATTTATCATTCAATATTCTTACAGGATGTATAGAGAGATATAAATATATATGAAATAGTGTTTTTGATGGGACAAAATGAAGGGAGAAACTATTAAGTATGTATATTGGTCCCTATTATGTAAACATGTTATGGATGAGTGAAAAATGTTGTAGGTAAGATATATAAATTACCGCTTCTAGAAAGAAAATGGGAAAACATCTCTATTGATTCTGTCATTGAACTCTAAACAATATATAATGTCCACAACACAATTTGGGTTATAGTCAACCAACATAAAAATTTAGCACATTTCTTTACAATTATATAAGAACTATCTCTTGATCATCATTTTAGAATATATGATAAGGATGTGGAAATATTTCATTGAGTACTAAATTATACGGTATCTTATGAGGATAAATGGTTTTCTTCATTGTTTCTTATAATTATTTAGAGGTTTTAATATTTGAAGTTACATTTTAACATGTCATTCCATCATTAGATATATTATTAGTCTAAGAGAACCATTCAAACCTCGAAGAATATGTTAATAACATGTTCATTGAAATTTAGTTTTGGTTGGGATCAACACCTTCCTCTAGTCATTTTTTCTTACAAATATTTCATTGAAACCAACATTCATATTTGTTCATATGAATTTCAATATAGAAAGAAGTGTAAAAATACATATTTTAGGGATGAAGTCAATGAAGTAAATCATTTGGGATCTGAGAAAACTAAGGAAATTGTAGTGAATATTTGAACCATTCAACAACACATCAATGTAGCATAGATACGATTGAAAAGTTATGATGGTAATCATTGGTAATATCCTGAGTTCAAAGTTGGTTCGAATCTGTTTCTATGAATTTATCTATGGAATAATGTCAAGGTGTTTTGAATGAAATTAATTGTGAGATATAACTACGTTGAACCATAATGATTCATGATTGTGTAGGGATGATTTATTATCATATGGAACATCCACTGAACCTCTATCCAGTTCATGATGTGTTACATGAATCAATCCTAAGGAATTATATAAATTATCCTTTATATGTACTATGCATAGTGGTACTACATCTTGAGTTGGATCTTTCCCATGTTTAATAATTTGTATAAATATTTGACCATAAATATAATGTACTATCAAACTAGACTACTCAAACAGTTAATGTTCTCTAGAAGAATCATAAATTCGAAGAATCTATGTACAAACTCGATGATGTGATGAGGTAGATAAATCCTCATTTTTTATATCTGAGTAAAATAATTTTGTTAGTGAAATTTATTTTAAGGGGGTATAATGTAAAAGAATGAAATTTTTAGGTAAATTCATTAAAAATAACAATAATCTCTTTGATAGATTTTGATACATGTAACTCCGTGTTGACATTAATCATACTATAGTATACTATTATTACCTAACCATAAAATTGGGAGGTATTAATAGGACTGAATAAATTGTGAAAATTATATTTGATAAACATGTATAAAATTAACTAATTTGTTATCAATTGATTAAAAATGAAAATGAAAATAATTTTGAATTAAAAAGAAGGTTATTCTGAATACTTATTTCAATGTGTACAATATATTTTTATCATAATAAATTAAAATTAGCACTTTTGGTTAATTATTTTAATGATATATATATGTAATATTCATAAAATATTTTATAATTCATACAATATTTTTTAGTTGATGGGATAAGAATAAATCCAAATTTATGCTTAATAAAAATATTTTCCTACAAAATGATTTATTTTGTATTTCACAGCTATATTAAAAGTAATGTTACCAAATTATAGAAAATTATTTTGAAAAAATTAACACTATTTTTAAAATTATAATGTCCAAATTTTCATAGAGTGATTTTTTCAGAATTTTTTGAAATAATTTATCTTCTAATGAATAGTGAAAATGACAGATTATAATTAAAAATTTAAATTACATTTAATGAATTTAGAAAGTATATTTTTTTTTTGTTATATTAAAATTTAAATTAGTTATAATATATAATTTTAAATTAAATTTGTTTATTAGGAATCAATTAAATGTTAAATTTTGATATAAAATTATTTTATACTTTAAAAATATTCTTTGGACAACCGTTATTCATCATGTTTGAGGGTTTAATTTTAAACTATTTTTCCATATATAGGAATTTAATTAGATAAAATGGATTATATATTTTAATACAAATAATTATTATTCCAAAATATTTTTGATAAATTATTTATTCATATTGAGTAGTAGAAATAGTAAAAATCTGTTAATGTTGTTAAAGTTTACACTTGTTTACTGTAGGTTAATCCGTAATGATAATGATAAAAATAAAATAAAAGCATATTTAGACCCTATATTTCAATTTTATTTTGACATTAAACATATCAACTTAAATTATTAGAAATTAAAAAACCTTTCTTCTAATATTTTGACTTCACATTTCTTTAATGCTTTGAAAAAATTCTTCTGTGCCCCCATATCAATAAAAAAGGACTCCTACGTCCTATACTTATTCACACTACTTAATACATTTATCACCCAAAAATTCTTAAAAAACAAATCATCATAATCTGTATCAATATATTAGTGCTACCGGTCTTTATAAAATACTATCTATGGCGTCTTTAATAAGATATCCTACATAGTTTTTTTCTAAGAGAAGATAGTTTTCTTCACTTCATTCTTTCAATTTACATATTATTTTGTAAACTTAAATTAACTATAGTAATTACAATATAAAAACACAAAATTATAACATATAATGAGATGGTATTATTTTTATTACATAACCTATATTCATCTCCTATTTTGTAAAATGGTAAATGATACCGTGGATTGTGTGTATGGTGGACTACCACCTCACAAACCGATGAAATTTATTTTTCATCACAACCTTTAATGGATATATATAATTTTGAATATAAATATATATATATATATATGTTAAAAATTCCTTTGGTTTATTTCCGTAACTATAATATCACATATATCATCACAACATATAATCTGTTGGAAAATTATAACATCACTTCTCCATATGCGTGGACTACCAACTCCACGAAGCAATGTGATTTTTTTCTTTTCTGGTTTACATCGATGGCAATAAGTTAAGATTGATAATTACATATGATATATATGTTTAAATTATTATTTTGTATAGGAACATTAATATATATCATCATTTAGTTACATCCATTAAAAATTGAATTCTTTGATCGTGTGTACATATGAATTTACATCTCCATGAACTGTGTAATTCATTTTTTTGTATCTATACATTATGGATGTATATATATATATAAGATGAATATATATTTATTTATTTCATTATTTATGTTGTGGAGATGTTTTAATAATTATCATGGTACAAGGACCGAAACAACCAAACTGAGACTCTCAAAAAAATGAAACACTAAACACATGAAAGTGATGATTTTTAACAAATTATTAATAAGTGGATGTTAAAATATTATAAGGGGATAATTTCTGATATTCTATGTATGTAAATGATTCTGTCATATAATTTTCATATATTTAAAAAAATTATAAAGGTGGTGAGATAATTCATTCAATGTAAGTGGAAATCGATGATTTGGATTTTCATCTCACTTTTACATCTGCGAGACACTTTCACTATTCACCATGTATTTTGTGTGTGTGGTGTATATAATTCCTATAAAAGATTATTTTCATTATATTCATGTATTATATATTTCCCTAGAATTAACTCAATTATAATTTATATTATATGTATATTCATGGATATTAATACTAATATTAATATATTATCACATATTGGTTGTTCTTCTACAAAAAAATATTGTGATAATGTCCCAGAGTATCTATTATTTTAAAAGGGAATAAAAGATCATCATTATGATAAGAACCTTGAAATTAAAATACTATATTCTTAAATATCATTCTATGATTAGATAAAATAAAATATTGTGACTCATAGAATCTTGGGTGTCATGTGAGAGTACTCATAACTAGATGTGACTTCTTCCCAAGATATTTTCACATATTAATATCTACAATGGGAAAGAATGAGAACAAAACTATCTGTAGAAATTATACAATTTTTTCATTGGATATTTCTATCTTCATGCATGTGTAATGGTCCATATATTCTATGATTATTATTAATGCATGTTTTGACTTG
The DNA here is from genome assembly GCA_963277665.1 of Viscum album. Classification (NCBI taxonomy): domain Eukaryota; kingdom Viridiplantae; phylum Streptophyta; class Magnoliopsida; order Santalales; family Viscaceae; genus Viscum; species Viscum album. The sequence continues at coordinate 1,271,347,617 of OY728127.1, forward strand.
TGAACATAGACATATTTAATAAACCACAATAATATTATTAAAGATTATGTTGGATATGTTAGGTCTGTAATAAGGCATATGTTGTTAACAAATAAGTCAACCAAGTATTTTTCACATCCATTTTTATGTAATTTTATATCTCCTCTATTTTATTTGAATAGAACCATCACCTTAAATTTGAGGAAAATGATGTAATATCATGCTTAATTGAGATAGTCAGTGAAATTTGAATCAAGAATATAGTTTGATGACATATATGTGAATCCTATTTGAGGATATATTGATAAAAATTGATTATATTATAAAATTAACTTTCATATGTTTTTTTCAATGTTGAAAAATTATATTTTTTCACTTGACTACCTCAACCCCTAGCAATATAGTAATCTTTGACATTTGGAAATTTTGCCTAATGCTAAAAAGAAAGAATCATAGTTGGTCACACACAATGAATTTCTATTGATCTTCATTAAATTACCTTTTAATTTAATTATTAAAATAAATTTTATTCCAAATATAGAGGAATAATTTTATTACATTTCATATATCAAAAATATTCTTAAGATAATAAATAATTATTTATTCTTTAGAACATTATTTTATTATGTCAATATTTAATAAATATTTATTCATTTAATTTTAGTTAAAATATTTATATTATTTATAGAATAATTTATAAATATTTATTCACGAAATTATGGATAGAATATTTATTAATGTTAAGAAAATAAAAAATTAAATTTTTATTAAGCCATTCAATAAATACCTATTAGATCGAGTAGAAAAAAAAACAATATCTAGTGATAAATACTAATTTTCAAGATTATCGAATAAATTTTATCAATTCTGTGATCTATCATTATCTATAAAATATTATTATTATTGTTATTATTTATGGGGTTTATTAAGGCTTATAATATTATTTAATGGTCAATACGCAATTAATAATATCTTAAATTTAATTATCAAATACATAAATAGTTTGTCATGTCTATTGTGTATGGTTAATCAGGAATTGAGAATCGTTATTCAAAACAAAAAATTCTATAAAATTCATCTTTTTCTCTTCCTTTCATGATCAAGATACTCAAGGGAGATTCCTTCATGACTGAAGGAACTAAAAGAGATGAACATGAACAAATCATGATAATTTATTCACCGGATAGATCCAAAAAATCCTTTCATGTCACCCAGATATCAAAGAAGCAAGTGTGGATCACCAATAGATGGATTATACACTAGGATCCTTACAACACATTAATATTTATTTCAGAAGGTTATATGTTTGATCAGCATCATCATCAAACAATGCTTAATGATTAATTAACAATTTCTTCCCTTAATAAAAAGTTTTACTTATAAATTTACCATTAAACGATTCTATCCATGTTCCTGGATTTCATTATGTTAATATTTAGTTGAAAATTTTCATTAGAAATAGTTTTCACATAATGTTAAATTTTTCAAATGATCCATTGAATTGAAAAATAAATATTTTTGTTTATCACCAACTAATGAGATTCCTCTGTGCCAAGAACCAACACTTGTTATCAATGGGGTCACATTTCAAATTTATATTTATTCATTTATTTGTTGATATATATTCTCAATAGTTGTTACATTTTCATTTCCAATTTCATTTTTCATTAATATGATTATAATTAAACTAGTTTATAGATTTTAATTACTACATTCATGATTTCATTTCCATAAATTATTAATAACATATTATTAATTTCTGGAGATGCAGTCAAGATGTTTGAAGGATTATAGATGGATAGTAATGGATTTTATTGAATATAGCTAGAGTATAAGTTGTGTTCTTATGTTCACAACACTTGTATGATCCATAATGTAAATGAAATTCCAAGAATAAAATTATTCGAGGTGTATTTATTATCCAATGTTTTGTAGATAAAACAATGTTAAAAAATGTTTTCTCAAGTTACATTACATGCAACTGGCATACACATCGTATAGAAAAACATTTTATCAGGGAAATTCACTAAACAAAGTGTGGTAAAATACAAAGTAAAACCATATGGGGCCAACGTACTGATAAAATAATGAAATAAGAGACACATATACATTATACAAAACATTTAGTTAAGAATTTACATCATCTAAAGAATAATCCATGTATTCAATTGAGTTTTATGGTCACACAGAATGTAGAAAAAATTGAATGTCATTAGCTAGTACACTCTATGTAGTTTGTCTATGGAACACCCTCAAACCCCAGCTATGTATCCCATATACAAAGAGAATATGATATAAGGAATATATCAAGTGTGTATATGTCATGTAGTCTCCCAATAAAAGAAATATTCAAATTTTTTTTAAAAATATTAATTTCAGAAATAAAAACTTATTATATTTATTGTAACTAGATTTGATTAACAAATTAATAATGGTTTCAAAAAAAAATTTAATTCTCATTTATTGTGTCAAAATTATATATAATTATTGGTTCATCAATTTATTTTCCCTAAATCCATTTACGATGGGCATCTTGATAGATAATTTTTGTCATGAGATTACAAATCGAAGGCCACTTCACTAGTGGATGGTCAGCCTGGTATCCAACCTCAAATAGGATAGGTTCTGGAGAAAAACACCAAGATATAATAATAAAAATTGGGAGGCCTTTTGTAATGTACATGTAAGAATGCACCCGCTAGTCACCATCTAATAGTTCAGAGGGATAATAAGAAAATAGTAACATGTAGAGGAAACCATGAATTAAAAAGTTTCTATGGAATAAATTATAATATGATAGAATAAATCCAATGTGTATTGTGGAAAAATAAATTCCCTACAAGAAAAGAGGACACATCCTGAAAAAATAGAAAAAACAAGAAACCTGAAAGAGAATTACTCTAGATCACTAGGCCCCGACCACCATAATAATTAAATTAACCCAAGTATCATTAAGCCCTAAAAAATCACCAATGATCTATATTTTATTTATAGAAGATACCAAACTTTAGGGAAAATCCCACGTAGGGGTTATTATTTACATACATAGTTAGATTCCTTGAAAACTAAGTATGGATCAATAGAGAGATACAATTGAAGTATCCAAATAAACCCAATGGTATACATAAATGAGAATATATATATATATGCTCATAATTATTCCCAAACATTAGATAAATTCTATCGAAATATTAGAGCCCATCCAAAGCTGATGAGTTAGCCTACTGGTCTAGAAGTCCAACACCAAGGCCTAGCTTCAAACGCAACCTTACCAGAATATGTGTGGAGGTGGTTATTAGTTGATATTGTGATCCAAAACCAAGGGAGTCACAACACCCATGGAGGACCCACATGCCATCAAAGATTCAATAAGGGGGAGTACCTCTCAATAGATTGAGGAATCATGGTCACTGTTGGGTTTTGCAGACTCTACCACATTAAATAGTATCAGGAACCCATCACCTATTGAGACAACATAGTACTAACCCCAATAACTCTAAGATGAATCTTCCTAGATCACTGACATTTTCCAGAATCATCTAAATAATCACCCCTATCAAAAAATCTTGCATCATATTTTTCATACGAAAAAATTGGCCAACATCATGTTTAACATAGTGAATAACTTATGATATTAAACTCATGGGGAATTTATTGAGTTAATATGAGGGAGACATGTGAGGGATAAGTAGAAGGAGATAATTAAATTTCACATAATTATGTCCACAAGGTGTGTGACCCCACCTCACTACCTATTCATATTCCACTTTGGAAATTATTGGGAATACATGGCATTGATAACAATTTTTAAAGGTGGTATATGATGTAACTCAACTTCTCAGGGCCTACCTGTAACATCCCAGGTAAATAAAGAATATGAAATTTTTATATTTATTAATATTTTTGAATAAAATGTTAATATTACTTTAAAGGGAATTCTATGTTTGATGGAGTACCCAATACGCAACAATGAGTTTATTTGAAATCTTAAGTTGCACACTAATAATATAATAATATTACTTTAAATGGCAGTTAACGCCTAGACATTGTAATGGAGGGAATGTACTGAAATAAATAAAAAATTATTATATATGTTTGTTAAATATTTTAACAATTACCAAATAAATGATAGAGGATTAAAATACGAATGAATCCAATTTTAAGCATAAATATTCTAATATTCTTTAAAAGGTTGATTAACCGCCTTTTAATGGAGAACCCCTTTTAAAAATACTTTTTGTCAATTTTATATGTTATATTTTACAAAATAAAATCCTTCTTTAGAATTGGGACATTAAAATTTTCTTAGTGTAAACTTTTGTTATTTTTCCGAAAAAGTTTATTTTTTAATGAATAGTGAAAATGCTGTATTTTAATTCCAAACATCCTTTTAATATAATTTATTTATGTGGGTGTGTTATCTTTTTAATTGGGTTTAAATTTTAGTTAAAATATATTTTTACCATTTAATCCAATTTTGGTCATTGGAATTAATTTCACTTTGAAATTGGACATAAACAAGTTTCAATCTTTTGATAGATATTGTTTCTTAAAAACACGCTATTTTTTTTGACAGCGGGAATTAATTATAAAATTAATTAATGAAACTTATATGTTTTTAATTTGGTAAAATGGACATCATTTTTGAATTCGGAATATCAAATTTACTTTGGATAAATTCTTGGTATTTTTCTGATAAATGTTCATTTTTAATGAATAGTGAAAAATACTGCATTTTAATTCAAAACTAATTTTTCATCTAATTTAATTATATAGTTATATTGTCCTTTTAATTAGTTTTAAAGTGTAATTGAATTATGTTTTTATGACTTAATACAATTTTGTTCATTGGAAGTAATTTCACTTTTCAATTGGATGTAAAAACAAGTCAATCTTTTGATAAATTTTACTTCTTTAAAACCCATCTTTGGTTGTGACAATGAGAATTATTTTTAAATTAATTAATGAAATTTCTGTGTTTGGAATTTGGTAAAATGGATTCCATATTTTGAATCAGAATTTCCAAATTATGTAATTAAGTTTCTTTTGTTTTTGGACATTATGAATAGTAACGACGGTAATTATCTTTAATTATCGTGATTAATTAGTAACCGGGTAGTTAAGGGTAATAAAATAATATTATAATAATATAAAATGACCCCACACTGTGTCCAAATCCTCTTGTTTGAGTCATAGATGACCATGGGAAGCGTTTTACCGATCTTGAGGTCCCATGGAGTCACATGGGTGTAATAGTGACATTTATGACATTATTTTTTTAAAAGAAGAGAAATATAACAAAGGTTTGTATATCCTAAGTCAAAAAATTTTAATTTTGAATACATAAATGATCTCTAAGACTATAAATAATAATTGTAAAGCTAAAAATATTTCCTACATCTTGGTATTTTTTGTATAATTTTTAGACATTAAATAAATAAATTTATTTATGACACCATGATGATACAGTGATTACCTCATTAACGAACGATTTAAATAAAATGAGAAGATAAGGTAAAATATAAGACATAAAATTGTCTAAAACCTAATTTATGGGTGGATTTCAAACCCTTATCACCTTATCCTCTAAATATATCATTGTGGGAACTTTAAAATCCGAAAACCATTTTATAATAAAATAACATTTCCAAACTTTCCAAATGTGACCCTCCTCCATCTTATAAAAGTCCCCCACCTCTAACCCCTTACCCACACCTCTCAAGCCCTTGGATCATCCAAACTCTACTCATATTATCTCTCCACATCCCTATCTTACTCCTAGAAGCCTCACTTTTGGAAGAAGTCTTTCCAAGGAAGTTTTTGGCTCAAATAAAAAAGAGTAACCCGATTTATAGGTAATGTCTTCTCTCGAGTTTCTTTATTTTATTTTCCTTCTTAACTCACCACTATCTTCTTATTATCTTATCCCATAATAACAAAAGTATCCTCAATATACTATTATTTTTTTATGATAAGTATTATACCTACACTTACACACACCCCTGTCTAATGGTTAAAGAACATACTGTTTCTTTGGGTGGCGAATTACTACCTCAGGAAACGATGATTGGTCAACCGTATTTTAACACATTTCCTGGAAGACATTATGATGTAACTGTATTTATATATGATATATATGGTATTTATTTTTTCTATATTATTCTGAATTTTATGTTTAAATCACATCGTTATGCTTTTCATGTTGTGGAATTGCGATAATTTCATCTGAGGAAGTGTGGAGTACCGCCCCCTCAAAGTGATATGACTCATTCATGCCATACGTGGAATGTATAAATGATAAAATTTATGAAATTATGTAACATATATAACATATATATTATACTTTAATTATAATATACCTATTTATCATTATGTTTTCATTCCATTAAAGTATGAAATAAAAATAAAAGTAGCATTAATGCGTACGTATGACCAACCGTCTCCATGAACGGTACATTTCATTTATAATCTCCAAATGTTATGTAATATTATAATTAAATATATATAATGTATATATATGATATATATTACATATAAATGATGAATATAATTCTGGATTTAATGAACTTTGGACCACGTGAACATCATGTAATTAGAAGAAGTTCATTGTTGACTCATGTACCGAACATCGACAAAACGTATGATATGAACTCACATAATTAAATAATTATTATAACATGATAATATGTGATATGAATTGAATACTAAACTTTAAAGGAAGTCCATAAGCAATTATAAATTGACCAAAGTTTATTATTCAGGAATATAAAGAAATGAACAAGACAAGTCGGACTTGAGGTAAGGGGATTTCTTATCTCACTTTTAATTCTTTGATATTTCCATTGTTCGCCAATAATTTATTGCATGTGGTGTATTGTGTACTTAAATTTGATATATATTATAATTATTCTATTTATATTCATGGTATTATGTGATTCATTTGGTTCTTATTATCTTTTGGTCATATGAATCGATTTATTACAACGAGGTAAGGGGTTTTTATCTCACTATTTATTCCCGTGAGATTCATGATATATTTGTCACTATCTCCATTGAGTGGTGTTTGTACTGCCCATTATTCTACTATTTGTGTAATATACATTTGTTTATGGGTATTTACATCATCATTGTATAGTCCTTATTTCATGGGGTGTACATTTCGAATGCTACCCAAATCGGTAAGGGAACCTTTCACCCTCCTCTTTTTAAAAGACTTATTTTTTTAGGTCTTTTAATTTACATCTTATTATGTTGGTATATGTTCTTATATATCCTTATTGCTATAAATTTTATGTCCAAGTTATGATACACCCTTTTTATCTCTCATCAACTCATTTTCTTAATTATAAAGTGACGTTGTTGGGCTGTCGAATTTCTGTAAGGGAACTTCTTAACACAATTTCAATTCTTTGGGTTAAACCTCTACTTCTTGATTATGTCATACTATGAATATGTGTGGTTAACTCTCTGATTGTTTTACACATAATATAAAATTATATTGGGTGTATTTATATTTTTCACACACAATTATGTAATTGATTTATCCTTAATCTAAGGATACCGTCTTTGTACGGGACATCGTCTCAATCTCCTTTCATTAAAGCATATTTTTATTTCTACATGACTTTATTTTATAAGGTGTATAAAACCCTTTTTAATTTTCCTTTCATTCAAAAGTAATCTTTTTTACATGAAGCATTTTACTAAACGATAAAATGAATATTTTTTGACTTACGTATGCGGCGACAACGACTTCTCCACCGCCGTGACCATTATTTGAGTTTCAGCTTCCTCTACAAGCCCTAACCTTTTTTAAAAGAAAAATAAATACCATGTTTTAATTTTCTTTTATTTTGGTATTGAAAATGGTTTGATTATATCAATGTGTTGTATTGATATCTTATGATTGAAATGTGGAAATGTTATGTTTCCTTTATACATGTTTTATGTGATACGATTATGTTATGGTTCTTGGGCATTGTTTATGAAGTCGGGTGGTTCCGTGATAAACTAAGGGTGGGTGAGCCCGATATATCTCTTCAATGCATTGTGTAATGAGAAAGAGTTAAACACCAAGGTCTCTCTGAATAGATTTAGGGAATATACTGTGATGGGTATTCCAAACGTAACCATGAGGGTTACTCCCATGGTAATAATGTTATGAATGCCTCAAGTTACCTTTATGTCTTATGATTTCATGAGGTATGTTAAAAAAAGCTGATGTTATGTATATATTGATGATCTAATATTTTCTTTATTTTTGTATCCCTTACTGATCTTTTTATGCTCATCTCAAGTTTTTTTGAAATGTTTTTCACCGAACATAAAGTGGAATAGGGTCAAGGATGGGATCAAGGAAATTCCATGCTATCTAAAACATGGAACTAGACATGACTATTTTGTTCAAGAGTTTTTATTTTGTGAAAAAAATGGAAACTGAGTAGATGTGTCTACTTTGTAATCATTGAGATGTAATAGTAATAACCTAATTCTCTAAAACTCTAAAACTAAAAAGATATTCAATGTGAATTATTCATTTAATTCATGATTATGTAATGTTTTAAGTCTGGGTCCTTATACTAGCAGTATGCTTTATGTTGTTCCGATGCGCCTCATAACATTTTTGTGTTTCAGACCACGAACCTGGCCATGCATTGGTGATGGATAATGCCCATTTACTCAAAGAGTACATGGTGTTTTATACCATGTAGGTTATTATTTGCGTGTTATTGGAAATTTTCCTAGATACTAGTGTCCAGTCAAAAGATATGTGCGTATGGCTACACAATGTGTTATCCATACATTATCCTGAACCCAAGAATCATAGGTAAGGGTCTATATGAAATGTGTTCAACTAGGATACACAATGTGTTGTTATGTTTTTCATATAATACTTAGATTATTCATGATTATTCCAGATAAAACATTTTTTACATGTATATCACCCATTGATAATTAGAAACCAATGTAAATAGCATTTTTCCATCATTTCCCAGTCTCTGATGGGTGAAAAAATGGAACTCGATCTTCTCTGAAATCTGTAATGCATCCAATTGATGTCCCATCGTGTGTCATTGTTCATCAAAATGAGATCCAAGATGTATCAGACATAATATATACTAACGAATACAAAAAACCTAGATTCATTCATTTTTCACCAAGCCACCTTGAATCCAGAGATTTAATAAGGTTTAAAACCACCCTGGAAATGTCAAACCACATTGTCATGGGTCAACAGAAAATAACACGAAACATATATGGTGAAAATACAAAATAAAAATTCTTAAAACATATTTTCATAAAAATTCAGTCCAATGATCTTAAAATAGTTAATTCAGGGCGAGAACATGGCCTAAACATGAATATAATGAATAATACAATTTAATTCATCTATGAGGATAATGTTAGAAATGTGTGATTATAGAATGAAATGAAAAATATCCATGAGTCAATAGTTTAATCAATATGGAATTTTTATTATTATTTTAACCTCTATTAGGATCGATCATTGATGAAGAATGTGTTCTTCAAAAAAGGAGGAATCTTCCAGCATTCACTACCTCTCAATCCAACATAATGCATTCACCAATTTTACTTCAATATGATCCACCAACAAGAATTTCTAAGAGCTCATACCAATTGTCATCGAGTATATGTAGCTAAACATATAAAAATTTATAATCATGTACAATATATATAATTAAGTCATGGGAATTATAATTAAATAAATAAACAAAATTATCTATTTTATTTGAATGCCCCACCAATAACTCCATAAATTGGACACCAAGTGCCAACAAATCTTTTTTCATACCTTGGGGAAATCATGTATTATGAATTATAATTTTGTTTAAAATTTTCTAACACTCTATATATTAGATTACACTATTTCAGTAAACCTTTATGCGATTAATATTGATATATTTATTAAATGAATAATATCAATTTTAAGCTCACCAGTCATTGGAATCTCTTGTTATCACAACAAATTTATACAAAAATATTCGATAATATATTCTAATGTCATTTAGGGAAAATAGATTCACTACATTCTCCCATACTTCAAGGTTTTTCACCCTGAATAGTCTAATATAAAAAATGGGATATTGAGAATTCATCTAGTTATCCTTATACCACGACCTCTCAAACACACCCATATGATTCAACAACTAATGAACCACGAGAATGGTAAGTACTCATAGGATCCTCTCTGGAATATCCTTGATAGCCACTGAGTACTCCGTGAAGCTGGCTCTATCCTCGATGTCTAACACACCCCAATCATTAATATTCATAGGATCATGCATTTATTTCCTAGGATGTAACTCATCAATGAGGTTATACACCCACTCTAGCATTTGGGGAATGTCCTGGATGTATGAAACCTCACCAAGATTCTATTGGATATTTAATGGTATAATTAACCAAAAGGATAAGATACCTCTTTGTCTAAATCTCCTCAATCCCATTCATAGGGATACTATGAAGAAAACACTATATCACTCCATAGACTCCATGGGCTTATAAAACAGATCTATATAATAATCAAGCCATCTCTAGGCTATCATCATATGCTGACAGATTACCTGAAGCTTCTCAGTTATCACTTTCACCATCACTAGACCATCATATTATTTCTCAAAAATATAAATCCATCTTAAGGGTAACCTCCAGGGTATCCCATATAGCTCCTTTAATAGTTTCATGATAATAGTAGAGTGATATATTTTATTGTAATCAAAATCTATAAATGAAATGTGATACTCATAGGTAAATCCATTTTCTAACATGAAATTCCTAAGAATATCCTCCAACGCATAGATAGTCTTCTTGGTCTTCCCATCCATCTGTGGGGTGAAATGTTTTAGTCATACTAACTGGATCTTGAATGGATCCTACAAGCCACTCTACAACCATAAAATAAACCTTTCATCATAGTTGTAGATAATCATTGTGGGTAACCCACATATTTTAACTCTCTCATACACATACAACTTCTACAAACTCTCCACCAAAATTGTCTCCCTCATAGTGAGTAAATATATTGACTTGTTATGTTGAAAAACTACCACCTAGATGGAATCATTTCATCGCAATTCCTATCGAGGACCTATCATAAATCCTATGGATATTTCACCCCATTTCAAAATCAGGGACCCAAGAGGTTGTATCAAATTTTTCAGATCATAATGATCATCCGTCACCCGAGGAAACATGAGATAGAATGAGACTAACTTTCCTATGATATTCCTATTCCTAGTCATCAAAAACTAATGAATACGTAGTTTTTACATCATTTCAAAACCATGATGTATATTCATACGGACACTTGATTTTCCTTCATTAAATCCTCTTTAATCTCGAATGGTACCACCATACATCCCTAGAAAAGGTCAAAATGCACTTCTCCTTCAGGCAATCCATCTGGTGCATCCCCAATGATATATATTCATAAATAACCTAACAGAAAATTACTCCCAACAGAGTCTCTATAACACACTAAAATAGAAAGGGAGTATTCAATAATGACTAAATAAAAGCTACACCCCTCTTTTCCACTGGGGACAGCTAAAAAAAGACAATTGGTCAAACACCTCCTTCACCATGAAAGAACACGACTATCTAATAAGGCCATATTACACCATGTTTCCATTCCTATAAGTATAGACTATCTCAACATCATAATTATACTATATCTCTATCTAATTCCCCTTCCTTATGTTCATATCTCTCTAGGTGGAGATTTACTAGAGACTATGATAATATATGTAAACAATAAGACTCTCTCCCAGAAGATAGTGCCTCTACATCTTTAGAGCGAAGACAACTACTGCCAACCCTTAGGTCATGAATTACATAGTAAATGTTATGAGGTTTCATCTACCTCATCCTATGTGTGATAACTTCCAACCTCAACATTAAAATTTAGTAGAGCCCATCTCTATAGGAATTAGAAACCCATACATACTCCACACCCTCTACTGGTAGTCTCAACAATGTAGAACTATTCAACCTCATCATCAACTACTCAAAGTCTCCCTAACACTTCTCATTCTAGTAAAATGGATCCCCATTCCATGATCAGGTGGTCAAAGGGTCTACTAATCTATAAAATGTCAATCATAAACCTCTTGCAATAACCCTCCATGCTAAGAAATCTATATAAATCTATCACACTCTAGGGTATCTCCCATGAATGAAATGTATCAACCTTCTCTAGGTCTACTATTAAACCATGGTAAAAAATGAGACTCCCCATAATGTGAATTTTTTATATTCAAAACTAGAAGTTTGATATCTTACCATAAAATAGATGTTTGGGAGTATGTCAGGGATCATGCTCAAGTAATCTACATGCTAATGAAGAGTTATTAAGATTTTCATCCATGAAGACAACTATAAATAAATCATTGTGTGGATAAAATATCAATATATCCAAACCAATAAACATAGTGGGGGAATTCATCACACTAAAAGGAAAAACTATAGGGTCAGTTGAGGAATCAGAATACAATGATCATAATATCATCCTTGAAAAACCTCAATTAGAGGTAGATGAACATGATATCAATCTTTGAGAATGAACACATGCCTAAAAAATAATCAAATAGGTAATAAATACTCAACAATTGGTACTTGTTCTTTATCATTACCTAATTAAGGTTGAAATACTCAACACCACAACTCATTCACACTTATACATTCCTCATGAATATTGGATCTTCCTAGTGAGACACACACTAGGTCTAATAAAGCTCATCTATTTATGTTCCTCTAACTATATCCTCATCTCATTGATCTGGATAGGGGATTCCCAATATGATACTAATGATATCAGTAAGGACTCTGGGTTCCTATTGATACAAAAATCTTTCTTCAGGTGTGGACGTACTCTGGGAACATCCTTTGGGAAAGAAATCAATATATTCATCCAGAACTGAAGTAACCTAGATCCATTAGGATCATGCTATGCCAAGGTCCAAACTCTCCAACTGATTGGTGATGGGTTGCATGTTCATTCATAAAAATAACTCATTATGTCCAAATATCTCCCTCTCCCAAAATGATAATCTCTTCCCATATTTTCACAGCCATTTAAATCATCTAAGATGTTAGTAAATCAGGACTAGATCATACAAAACAATATATATGAAGGTTATGTCATTGGTTTTATAGTTAAAAAAGAGGTCGCATGATATGCTCTCTCCACTATGTGGTATCTCACAGTACCGAATGAAAAATGATATTTATGAATATATCCTTTTAAAATTAGGTAGTCATAACTTTCAATATAAAATATCAAATGGAATCTCCATATCTCACATGGGGAATAATTAGATGAAGGAATGAATCACTCATGTATCTACTAGTATTGAGGAAATGTCAGAATAAACATGGAACATACTTCATATCATCTCTTTTTCTATATGGTCATAGCCCTCTATTGCCTATAATAACCCAAGGTTCTTCCTGGATACTCCTTCATCATGATTTGGACTAGATAGTGCTAGTGGTGATAGGATATTAGAGAATCATTATCCACCAACTATTCCTCACTTTGGAGCATCTCATACTCCTCGTGTTTCACCACTTCCTTAAGGGATTCCCAAGTCATTTCTCTGATACCCATAATAATGGCACTACCTTACCCAAGAATGTCCATCCAATATCTTGATATCTTACATATAAAGATGGTTCCAAATACTATAATTTACGTTAACTTTATCATCGGAATAATAAAATAACCCCACCCAAGGCTGATCAAATATTATTTGTTTCTTTTGATCTGTAGATCTGTGAGTTTGGGTCTAATAGTGGGAATAAATCCTCTAATGAGACCTTGATGCCTAAAACCTACTACCTACTACAGAAGAATCAACCTCATGACTACCACCCCAACACCACCCACCTAGAATCCATCTCTTAGGAAGTTCTTTTTCCCAATATATTACTTTAGCAATTGAGCATAAGTTGTAAAACGTAAGAACATAACACAAGATCTATTATGTATGTAGATACCCTACTTGAACAGCCTCACCTAAAATATTATATCTTATTCTATATCAAAAGAGTGTCAGTTAAGGTCAGAGAGCCTAATTAAATTCATTAAAATTGACAAATATATATTCTATAGATTTAGAATCTTCTCAATCCAAACTGAGTGCAAGAACAAAGGGTAATATTACTCAAGAAATAACTTCTGGATGTTGGGCCATGTAGGTGTCATCTCATTGTTGGTTTGTATAAAAAAATTCCACCATCTCCAAGTTACACTATGGAAAAGACTCACTATAAGAACAAACTTATATTCTATAAGGATTCAAAATACCCTGAAGACTTGGATCACCAAGTACAAACAATACTCCAATTATTATTAATCTAGTTCACGATTAAAGCTCAATGACCTATGATGTTGTAACTCATGGAGTGAACTAATACTACGTGTGTCATCAACATAAAATTCATGTACTAACTTCTTCTCAATAAGTAGGAGTGCTTCTCCCTGACCACCCGTGTAAACACATCATGGGATGAACCATAAATGGAAGCCTCATCATAAATTAGATGATCATCATGATCCTAAATAGATAACTTGATAGCTCTCATTGTGGGGGGAACCTAAAGGTGATCATGTTGTACCAAGATAAGATGAGCATATATATATATATAGATATTTGAATCATGGAGGAAAATAAAAGTACTCAATCCTATTTTATACACGTGATATTTCTCCCTAAAACCCAAGTCTCTATATATCGAGTTGACAACTAGGTATTTAGAGTAATACTGCAATGATACATTAACTTTCTCACCAACACTAGATTCCATTTCTTAAAATCCATACATGAGGCACTGTAAAAATATATCCCTATGTTCCAACCAAAATCATTATAATGGGACAACTGAACACTCCATAACAATGAATGAACTACTCTGGAACAACTCTATCATTACTAGACACATCGGTTCTGCCTGGGTGGCCCAAGGCCAACACATGACAACCCCTTGCACACGTCTAATAGAACACGTGATTTCATTTAAATTCTTGAATGTTAAATGTAAAATGAGGGTCCCATTTTTACTATACACATATTCATAAACCAATCTGTCTCATTGAAATACTGCTAAGGAATAATAAAAATATAGGAACATCTAGTGTAAACCATTCATGAAATCACCTCAAGGGAAAACATCAAATTATTATAGAATAAAACCAATGTTTACAGTTAAAAAATACAAATCCCATTGAGAATGAAGGTCCCAAGAATAATACACTTGAGAAGAATAATGCGGATAGATCCCATCTTCTAATCTCCAATCCATAACCACTATACATGGTAAATTCATCCCAGTATCTATATAATCTGAAAAGTCACTTCCTATTTTTCCATCATTTTCAGAACACACTACACATGTGGGAGTGTCCAATATTATTGTGAGTATACACATACCAAATAGGACTACATGATAACTGAAGTGGGATAGATATAAAGATACAACAAAATTAGTGAGCTCAATATAAAATAAGATGGAAATAAAACCCAATAGACACACACACACACACATATATTCATAAAGAATCCGATATGAGAGAGGAAGAGGATATAAATCTCACATATCAACCATTGTTTATAAGTATTCTTAAAACTATAATATTCCATCACTGATACCCAACATCAAATAATGACTCACCATAATATGTGGGGAGGGGCTCGTTCCTCACTACTGCACTCCATGACTGAGCGATCCAGAACTCCCATAGAGGAACTACTTGTTGTTGGAGCACAAAGATCTATGAGTACCACTATGTATATAAAGGACCATCACCCAATGTGGGTTGTTTTGAATCTACTTGTATAAATAGTATAGGGAACCTTCAAACTGGTGTGATAGGGGAGCATAAACCCCAACAACTATCTAATGATCCTACCATGGACACTTAAACTTTCTACCACCTCCCAATGAAGTGTCACACTTAGAAATATTCCATCATATCTCACAATACGTAGTGAAGGAACCAAACTATTATATATGGAAAATGTTTAGGATATGCTACTTTTAACCAAAAAATTGAATCCATCCAATGGATATATGAGAGTATGTAGTCAAGGGATAGAATTTAATAGTTTTTTAGAGGTTACACATGGTGTGTGACCCCACATTTATATCTGTATGTGTTCTCATATGGACACAACATGGAATCCACGTAATCGTATACATAATGTATAGGTGTTAAACAACAATAAATAAAACCTCAAGGTTTTCTTATTTTTTCCTTTTCATACTCGTGTAATTTGAGTATTTTCAATGTACCTAGTCATGTTTCTGGTCTGGCCCAAGTGTCGCCCTATGATTTTTTACACTTAGAGTACATGGTGTGTCATCCCACGTGGGTCATGGGATTGTATAGTTGTAACATGTTTTAGATTCATGGGTAGGGTTACATGACATTTGGGTCTTTCCATATGTTATGTGGTCCTTAACTCTTCCTGAAACCCTAACATTTTATCCACGCGGCTATACATCAGGTGTTCATATGGGATACATGGCATGTAATTAGTGTTTTCAGAGAATCCTCAGACTCTTCATTTTGTTCCATATCCAACCTCTCCACTATAGATCTCACCTATTTACCACCCAAAAATGAATGAACTATCCTCTTTCAAACGTTTCATATCCTATGATAGTCAAAAAAGGATTCTGATTGTCTAATAAAGCCAACACATGTATCATGCATGCATATCCTTGTATCACCAATCATGAATAATCGATCCATGGATTATCACATGTAATCTATCCCAATTTAATTGAAAAATAATGAAAAAATTATCCTTCTCCAAGACACTATAAATCCAATGGTTCAATATCTTATAAATCCACCACGATAATGTCAAAAAATGACCCTATGGGCCATTTATGAAGAACATGAAGAAAAGATTAGTGAAAGACATAAAAAAAGGTGAAACCATATTTGGAAAATAATTATTCGAAAACTAACATCAATCTTGTAAATTAGATTAAAAACATTGAATACAATAGAATAAAACAAATAGCAAAATTTATTTATTCTATTGGGATCATGTGAAGAACATGTGTTCACTGAATCAGAAAAAGATAAATAATCTAGGCTTTAACAGGTTAATGAATTCAGAGAAAGCATAAAATGATGATTCATAACTTGATTAATATCAATATTTTTTAGACAATTCCTTCCTTGTTGTAGAAGAAATCCTTCTGCTTTTTATGCATCTCGATCCACCTCGATCTGATCACCCACCATTCATTAATTCAATTCCCTAATGAAGAATGATTTGAGCTCTTGTAAATTCTCCTAGGGTTTATACATCTAAACTAGGAGAATTTGTTAATTTTTCTATTAACGAGGTAATTAGGTTGTGGGAATTTGAATAAAATAAAAAATTGTTTTTTATTTTAATTAAATGAACCATAAAAGATTCCTCAACTAGAAAACTAGTGACAACCTACCATATGTCACTCCTAGTGTGAACCTCACATTCCAGGATAAACCATGGTTTAAAATTTCTATTATGAAACTCTATTAGGGATTTATTCCTCTATTTCATCAAAACATAATGTGCATGATCTTAATATATTTAATATTTTTATAATATCAATTTCTGGATCAATGAATCTTGAAAGTTCATAAATTATTAGCATTTAGATAAAAAAAGATTCCTTAATATATTCTAAAATCTTACAATGAAAAAACACAGCAACTAAAATTTATATAGTCATTAAGATAAAATTGAATTAACTAATTAATTAGTGAAATTATCTTTATCTTAATAATAATGAATGAATAGAAATGAATATTATACATTATACATTTTCGTATTTTTTACATGTTTATAATCATTATGGATCTTGAAAAATTCCAATGTATACATTGGAATTCCTTAATTTATATTTATTTCCTGATTTTTAATTATTATTTATTAAATAAAATATGATGGCCTGTGAATGATCCATCCAACCATTATTATGTTTTACATACATGTCCGTAATTATATATGTAATTACACTTAGCTAGTAATTTTGTTCCTAAATTCTCTGTGTGAGCTATAAATATATGTAATAAGTGGATTATTCTAAGATATGTTTGTGTAGTTGAAGATATAACTAAAATGTTACCAACCCACGTGATACATAATTAGATAGGTGAAATAATGAATCTCATTCTAGGAAAGGAAAAAGTTTTCTCCCCCATGGTAAAAGGTTGATTTATTTTTTACTCAATAAATTATCTATTAGATAAGCTATTGAATGGGTCATTTATTTATATATTTATTTCTATATTATGAAATATTCATTGTATAGAAGAAAAATCGTGGTCATAAAAAAATGGAACTAATATAAAATGATGGAATATAAATACATTGATTGTGCCTAAAGTATCTTATCAAAACATGTTTAATCAACTATGTAAATTCAACTAAACAATAAAAATAATTTTAAAAGAAAAAATAAATATTTTCTATTCATTAAACAAAATATCTCAAGTTAATATTAATCCATTAAGACTTCCAATGTATGAAATATAATGAAACCATTGTTAAAGTTTATATTTTGATAAATTATTGAATATTTTCAATTTTCAAGAATAATAAATTATGTTTGTGAGTTAAATTATCTAAATATATGATGAATTTAACGAAAAAATACTATTCAATACAATTTTAGAGTAAAATTTTGAAGAAATAGAACATATTATTTGAGGATTGTGGAGTCCACATAATAGATCAAGTAGATACAAGACCATAGTTGGAAAGTCCTCCTACATAAATACCTTTTTAGGTTTTCATTCCCATTATTTAGATCATAGAGATGGTAAATATAGATCTTTGACAATAAAATTTCTTGATTTATGGAATAATCCATTATTATTATTTAGTGCAATTGATACATGAGAAAATAGTTGGAGACTTAATAAAATTAAATACATTATGTCTCACATAAATTGTAAACAAGTAAAGTACCAATCATATATTTTAATTATTATAGAAAATTTCAATAAAAACCATGAAAATAATGCAATCATTTTTTAACTCATGGAATTTCCTATGAAATACCACTTTTCATATATGGTAAAATCATCTATGGTGTTATCATTATTATAAAAATAAAATTATACTGTGGAATACTCTATTCCAATTCTTTCACCTCATCAAGTTATTAATAGTGACCATGGTTCCTACCAAATAAATATAAAGTATTATTCATATTTTCATTGTCATATTGTTATTAATTCCCTAGGAGTTAATAAAATGACACAAGGACATAGATTATTAGACCACAATATATCAACTTATTTTTGTTAATAAATAGAAATAATTTTTTGAAATAATTGAGATTTTTATTACACTATATCATCTTAAGAATGATGAAGGTGATCTTGAAATTGATCACACTTTCAAAATGTTAGTTTATAATGATCAGTTAGAGGAATTATGAAATAACATGGTTTAGAAATTTCAAATTAATATTATCTTATTTACCTTACCAAAAATTTTATCCATATTTTTTCAAGACCAGATAACTGAAATGTATATATCACATAGGAAACATTTTTTTGTACTTCACCGAGAGAATTATGAATGGTTTTAACTTATTTGTCCACACCTTCAATTGAAAACTTTAAAATAAAAGAGTAATGATCCCATGTATGATATACATCACAATGAACCGTTATATCATCCTTCAATTAAACAAAATATTTAAGGGAAAAATAATTATGATGAGCCATTTTTCTTCTTATATATAATTATTGTACACATGAAAATAATTTGAAATGAATTTAACAATAACGTGGTTATATACGCTGTAGTTATATTCATAAAAATTTGATTCACCAATTATTTGTTAAAAAATATTATTAGATCATATATATATTTGAATATATGAAAATAAAAAATAATATAAATTTTATAGGGTGATCTCAAAAATAGATGATGAAATGAAATTCCTATGTCAACTAAGGGGATATCACTAAATATTATTTCCAAATTAGATTGACTCATGTTTGTAATGAGTGATACAAAAAACATTTATCATTGTGTACTTATTGATCCAATGAGAGATTATTTGACATTTGAAATAAATGTATTAATGGTATTTCAATATTAAACTATTGGTTCAGTAGCTCTTGAATCATGCTTATCAATCACATTAATGAAAGAATATTAATAATTTAAATCTTACCTAATTGTGAAATGTAAAATCTATGTAAAATAAAACTAAAAATAGTTTAACCTCATATTAAAAAAATAGAGTTTTGTTCTAAATTAAGGTAAGGTACTGTATATAAAAACAAACAAAATATCTTGTTTTATAAAAAGCATTGATAAATAGAGGAACACCATAAATATTTTAATGATTTGTTCAACATGGTCATATGAAAAATTATAAAGCTCTATATATCTTCATATATGTCATGAAATTTCATTAATAATTTTTAGAAATTCTTAGTTATAATAAATGAATGTATGTGTTAAATTTTAAGGAATATTTGAGCTATTTAGTTGGAAAATATCTCATCCTTTTAGTCATTGTGCATACATATCGAGAAAATGTAATCCCAAATTTATATTTCCCTATATATGTAAATTCCATAGTGGTTTTAAATGGAAGAACAATTATTATTCCTATAAATTGAAATTTTTTTATTATTTTTCCAATATTATTTTCTAAATATAAGTGAATCAACACGCTATATTACAACAAAATTTCCAATTGTATATCATATCGATTATTATATGATAAGAATCTATTAGGAAACAACAAAAATTATTTTTTGGAAATAGTTTTTTTAAAATCTAGTATTAGCTACAAATTATCACCTAATTCAAAGGCTCCTCTAAGATGATAATCTAATAGACACTAATGATAATAGTGTCCATTTAAGGCTAATAATAAACCCATAAAGAATATTATCCCATTAATTTTAGTGGATTTAGACTTAATATATATAGGTAATCCTCTAGATGAAACGTAGATGGAACATGAATACTGGAATCCACAAATCATAGTAGGAGGACTATTTATAGAGACACATACTATGTATGAATTTATAACAAAATAGGTAGTTTATGTTTAACACATTTGAAAATTAATATATTGGTATTTCAGAATAAATATTCCCTGATAGAAGCAGGTTATAGAAAAATACTAAGGTAGAATTGTATGAGTATATTCATATAATAAACTATCTTTCTCAAGATTCATGCATTTCATATTTTTATTATTCCTAAGACATGATACCACTCTTGATAATTCAATAGAAACTAGACATAGATGGTATACGATGGTAAAAATAAATCATGATTGGTAGTTGACTGGTCTAGTCAATGAAAAGACCTAAACACAAATCATCATGACTAAAATAATTTTTAATTGTACATGTCAAATATAATATATTAGATCATCATAATTGTATTTTAATAGACAAGTCCACCACATTTTTAGGACCCCCTATGGATGATGTATATAAGACACAACCAAAAGGAGACCATATGGTATAGGTATACAAGGAATAACTATAAATTGTTAGCGACATCAAAAAATTAAAATGAGATAAGTAGATTACAAAAATTCATTATCGAATAAATCAAGCATAGTTGTAATAGAATATTACATAGGAAAACAATTACTAAAATGTATCTCAAACATAGTAATGGGTTCATTATAAAGTCTCATCATATATGAGTAGATAACATATTAAAAGAAAATTTTGTGTTTTGATAATTTTTTATTACTAAGGACTGAGATTTATCTATGTATGACATAATATAACAACCATTTTCAAGAAAACCACATCAAAAAAATTGTTCAATGGGTTTGAAAAATCTTGTCATTGTATATATATTATAAAATTATTGAAACAATACAAATTAAAACAACTAAATACAGAATTTTGGTTCATATATATTCCACCTAGTAGAATATGGAATCACATAGAAAGAAATTTTAGAGATTAAAATACTTTCACAGTATTATGCACTAGTGATATATCTCATTTCAAATGATATATAGTAAAATTTGATATTACTACTACGTAATATGTCAATATCAAATCGATCCAACATAAATCTATATAATTTTAGTTATAATTATTTTAATGTACATTGACGTTGGGAACTAGATGAGTCCTACTGTCTCATGAAGTGGGAAATATTGTGGTCAAATTTATTTAACACATGAATCTATTTAGATCAATTTGATCAAGTATCACAAAAAATGTTATGTTGATGTGTAATAATAACAAACTATAGTAAGTGGTTCCCTTGAAATTAATATCCATATATTTCTTTCCTTCTAATGCAGCTTATAAAACGGTTTATCAACATCTTATTCTGATTTTTTGTTATACCAAAATATAGGGTATTATGATTATATTGTAAATATTTGACTATGGTCATAGTTAGGGTGGAAGGGATTTGACATAAAAACAAAAGAACATATAGTTTATTCACTACTTTATGAATTTTCTCTAGGTAGTAATGTTGTTATAAGTAGAGTCATAACAAATTTATGTATCATTCCCAATCCTATTAAAAAACAAGATAGCCATAAAATCTATATCCATAATATATAGAATCATGTTCAACATATGATAACTAAAGAGTAATTAGATGTTTTCTCTTGTAAAAGTAGGTGTTTATTTGAGATGATAACCTAAAATGAACTAATTTATATTTTTTATTATGTGTATATTCAAATAAGTGAATATTAATATAAATACCATATTACATATTTATTTTATTTCATCGTAACATTAATGTTATAATGTCATGGATTATCTATCATATATAAAGGGGAATTGAAATTCCCCTTATGATGATAACCATGAAATTCCAAGATGAAATTATTTAATATAGCTCAAGAGTTATAGAACCTACTATGATAGTAACAATAATGATATATTTTAGGTTTCAGTAATCGTAAGAGGGTGATACTTCATCTCATGATGTTCACACAAGGTAATCGCCATGATGAAAGATTATTATAATGAACCCACAATTAGGAATTCTTTATATTTTGTTTAATCGAAAATTTCTATCTTTGAGATTTTATAATGGTTCTTAGGATATAAGATTTTATTATTACTTGTAATGAATCATTCACTTAGATGGAATTCATAATATATGATTGTAATGTTCATAGAAAGTATGGATATATTTGGAGTGATATGTGTGATATTTTAATAATTTCTAAGTTAATGATGGATTTTTCCCTTCCATCCATAGGGATATTTAAATTCCATCACTTTCATTGGAATATAATCACCACATTAAATTCCATGCACTTAGTGTAATGGTATAATTATTTCAGAGGGTCAAATTAATACTATCATGAATATAGGATAATGATACTGATATGTAACATGCTTGATAAGATTTTGAGAAAAAGGTATTACATTACATAGTGATAGTTCATATGTGGTATTTGAATTTTGAAAATTATGTACTTTATGTTTCCTACCACAACCCATTACTAGATAGTAATGTTTGACTTTCAATAATCCCTCAAATTGTTGATGAAAAATAATCATATGGGGTCACAAATTTTGTGTTTTTGTTTATCTAAAAAAATTATATTTGAATTTAATTATGTTTATAACTATTATTTAGTAGATCGAGGAAATTTTTTATTAATGTTTTATTTATTGATAATATTAATAAGGAAATTAATTATTATTTATTTAATAATAATTTATTTAATTATGTGAATATTTAATAAATGTTCTTTCTATGGTTTGGGGATAATTTTTTTTAAAATTTTTAAATATTTAATAAATATATATTCACTAGATTATGGATTAAATATTTATTTATATGAATAAAATATATAATTAATTTTTTATTCTGGTATATAATAAATAACAAGATGTGAAAGTGGATCTAGATCATGTATGGTGATAAATATAAATTTTTTGTTCGATAAAAAAATTATTATCAATTCCAAGATTCAATTAACTCCATAGAATATTAATAATATAATCAATATTTTTCATGGGGTTTATTAAAGATTATGACCTTATTTAAGGGCCGGTATATAATTAAATAATATTTTCAATCTATAACCTATCTCAAAAAAAAAATTATTACTATTGTGTTTGTTTAATTGTGAATTGATAATTTAAGCACATAATAAATTCCTCTCTCTAATTTACTTGTCCCATATATTATCAAGAAATAGTAACTCATGAGAGACTCCATCAAGCCCAAAAAAACATGAATCAATCTACATGAACAATGATTGATAAATTATTTTTCATTATAGCACCAAAATATAAATTTTCACCCCACCATGTTCAATGTTTCATGTATGGATCACCACTAGAGGGATTTAACACTAGGATCATATCAATGAAATGATGGAAATTTAATAAATGTTTATGTTTGATAATCAAAACCATTAAAGAATGTGTGTTGATAAGGAAATATTTGTTCTGATCATAAATTAATTAATTATAAAGTTAATTTTACAAGTCCCTGTTTGGATTTTTCTATTTTCTATAGTAATATTTAGTGTAAAAGTTTTACGGGTCATGCCATTCACTTCATGTACAATTTGGTGAATGATCCACTGAATCGAAAAAATCAACATGGATTATTTCCCACCAGGGCACTTCTGCGGTGCTAGGAACCAATGCCAGATGAAAAATATGGGGATATATATATCCATATATATATATATATATCAAAGTTACATTTTTTAATTTTGATGTTAAAATTTTGATAATAGTTTTATGTTACAATCCATTATTTATCAGAATTGTTTATGATTATATAACTGACAATATTTCATGATATACCTCTCAGTAATCTCATGAAGTTTCTTCTATTATGGTTATATTTTAGAGAATAGATTCTTCACATTCATTTTCCACTCATGGTGTACTCAGGATACCCAAATTTTTTTTTATTAATAAAAGTCATTTTTAATCTATTTGGTCGAAAATCCTTTCTAATCACTATCAATTTTTTTAAAAATGCTTACAAGAACGTTTTTATTATTCACTAATGATATTTTAAATTAAATTTTACCGATGATTTTATTTTTGAATAATTATTTAAAGGTAATATTTCTTCAATTTTTTGAATTAGGTACTTTTGATTTTTTTATCAAAAAGAGAAAGGAATCATTATTTTAATTTATATTACATGTATTGAATTACCTAAAGTCATGACCATTCAATATATTGAAACTTACATTACTATTTTCATTAGTTATTTTCAAATAAAATGTTTTCTTTAGTATTTTATAAAATTTCAAATTATTGACTTTAATGTAAAATGTTATTTCCTCAAGAAATGTACCATGTTATAATTTAAAATAATATCCCACCAATGAGGTAATCTCTTGAAATTTACTAATTTATAAAAGGGATAAAATACAATGTTAACAGCCATATACTTTCTGTTGATGGGTTTTCATTATGATAAAAGGATATTTATGAAAAAAAATTCTTTTCCATTGAGTATTCTAGGATAAAATGTTTATGAAAACTGTTTCATTCTATTGGATTGTGATATGATAAATTTTCTATTATCTTATCATATTCATATGCATGATTCTAATTTTTGTGAAGGGAGGACCAAAATTTATATATCCTTCCAATGAACTGGGTATTGAAGAGTATATGTGGACATAAATGTGATTGGAATTGGGTGTTAGCCTAGTTCGGTAATGGAATGTTTCCAATATGTTGTTCTAGGGTGTGAGACTTGACTATTATGATGGTTTTGATAGATAACCCAATACAATATAAGAGTTTTCAAAATAAACCTTGACTAATATGTAATAGATTTTATATTCTTATATGTATTTCATAAACTCATGACCGATTCCTCTACTATACTCTCTTGGACCAGGTTCGTTGATTCCATTATGATTAATGTATTATGAATTTCCATGCTTTGAGGCATGAATCAATATTATGATCTACCGTATGAAGGGTGTAGTTTCCAAATGTAAATATCATACTCTCATACCATTAGTCTCATGTTATGTTTAAATGATCCCATATATCTCCCTTATTTACCCTTACAGAAAATCCGATATCACCCATTGTTATATTACCTTCCTCTATTATTAAAAAATGTATTATGTGTGATATGTATAAGAATGGGGATAATTATGAAGAACCTAGTAGGATATGACGTACATCACTTATGAACCATTTGTTTATATATCCATATTTCAAAATATAATATAACTATAAATATTTGGAATAGATTGTTATTTTATATAAGGAATATAAATAAAATAATATTTAATATATGCATGAAAATTATGGGTTGGTATAATTCCAAACATTCACGTGAAATGAAACACATCCAAGACATAGAGACACACAAAATGGAAAACTAATTTACAAGTATCCCATCTCTATGTGAAAAAGATAGTCGATGGGGTGATTTTTATTCCTCTACAATCACACAACACACTATATTCAACATTAAATCCTTATAAAATATTATACCAACAATATATGAGTCTTTGTCCCATAAAAACTGAATATATGAATCATATATATAGGATATACCCACACATTTATAAAGAACAGTAATGCATAACATCCTGAATATATTTATAATAATTTATTTTTATTTACTATAGATGCATTAATTATTCTTATTCTTAATCTTCTTTCACTTTCCTTGTAGCATCATACCAAATCCATTTCATTTTTATAAATAATAATCTACACAAAAAAATCATCTTCATAGTAGTGGATTTAGTTTTCTTCTTCATTTATCCTATTATTTCACACCTACAATAATCTAATTTATAATTGAATTCTTATATGTGAATCAATTTTCATATAATTCATTCTCTTATCATATTGCAATATAGAACAACACTCTTTTTTATCCATATTTACACTCTTTTTCTTCTTTATTCTATGAAATTAGGATTCAATGGAACAACCTCTTATATTCATATAATTGATAGAATTTGTTTTCCCATTAAGGGTGTGTCAGAATTATCCTTTATAGGTTTGACACTTAAATATCTTTTTGACCTCAATATATTATAATAGCATCGACTCTATAGAAATAAGAGTTTTGAATATGTGAATACTAGTTTCAAGGATCTCTAACAAACTCTTCGACATGAATAGTATAATGACTTTATATATTGATGAATGAAATTGTTTTGGTATTATAATCATCATATTATACTCCCAATACAATATTGACAACTAGGTTTGAAATATAAAATTATCATTAATTTACACACTCTACAAATTTATAACATATCTTTATCCAGCTAATCAATACTCATCCACTTCATTTTTCATGATAAAAATACATGGAAATCACTTCAAAAAAATTATGAATCTAATTGTAGATAATAATAATTAATGTGTAGTTATTCACTCTCCCTAAAACCATTAATTATCAAAATTCTATCCATAAAATTGAAAAATATTAATGACATAGATAAATATAGGAATATAGTTCTCCATAATATTGATATGGTTATAAATTGAATTTACCCTAGAACTTCAAGATGTGTTACATTTTTTTAGTGTAAAGGCCATGTATCTTGATGTTTTTCTGTTGTTTGGGGTTTCATGAGGAGATATGTGTAGATTTTAAAGGACCAGGAAGTACCTGTATCTCATTGAAGGTTATATTATGTTATTCATTGTATGATGTGTTCTTTTACATTATAAAAAAGTTAGTAAAGGGGTTCATATAGTTGATATCCACCAAGGTTCATGACATGAACATATGTTCACACCATAGATATCTTCGGGTTTTTATTATTCAAGATAAATGTCATCATTTCACTATTAAGAACACTAATTTCCTTGCCCCTCCTCTCCCCAAACCTTACTATTAATGAGGTGGCATGAGGGGATCCCATTTTTTGATTTTAGACCACTCTTCCTCATTTCATTGAGGATTCAAGTGCAGATTTATGTGGTGGATTCCTTTCAAAACATCTAACATTGTTATTCCTTAACTAAAACTCTACATCATCTATATTTTGGTTTCCATTTTCTAAACTATAATTTATAAATTTATTGAAATATTTTTATGGATATGTTGTGTTTAGAATTTATCAGGTGGTGATTGATGGTTTTTCATCTTTGATGTGATTGGGGAAGGATATCCTATCCATGAATCAAGATTTTTTTTTAAATTTGGTTTCAATGATTTTCATGAAGTTCAGTATGTATACTAGTAGACCATTGAATTCTATGTCAAGGATAGTGGATGTAGACATTATTATTCCTTTAAGTCCCATAAGGGGGTTGTGTGACTAGTGTCCATTGATTATAATGGAAATGATACTTGACCCCTAAGTGATCATATGGGTTTATACTTTGGTGATTTAGCTTTAAATGATTAATTCAAGCACAGTGGAGGATACTATGTCCATGATAAAATAATTAGGGTTTTGGTTATAAATATCCCTCACTTATATGACTTAAAAATGGTGTATGATATCCATTTATAGGTGTGTAATTTTTTTATTAATAGAATATATATTTGGGTTTAGAAAGGCCTATTTGGGTTCATAAATTTTTCTAATAACCCCAAGGAACAAAGCTAGAACAAAATTTCATCCAATAGAGAAAGAGATATAATTATTCATGAAACCAACCTTTAATAGGCCATGAGTTGACAAAAAGTTTTAAGGGTTTATAATTAATCTCATTAGGGGTATTTACCTAAAAAATAATTGAGATGAAATAGATTAAATAAAAATTCCCCTAAAAATTTCATCTTATAATAAATTTATATGAAATAATATTACATGATGTGATTTAACATATAAATAGACACAACTAGAAGAAAAAATAGATAATTCCTTATAAGTTGTTGTTAAGTACCATAAGATCCTGAAAAACTCCTTGAAATAATAATATCTAGCTAGATTTCCATACATCTACAATTCTCTAGAAAATTATTTTTTATACACACAGAGTAAGTGTTACATGTATAATCAGTAAAATCCTCTTTGAAATTGATCATGAAAAATGTGAAAGATGCATACTCATAGAGATCCATAATTTTCATATATATATATATATATATATATATTATATCTTTACTTATGAACACTCATTTCATAACATTATAAACTATGATAGAACCATAAATGTTTGATTTATTTTAAGACTAGATACACATTATCCATATTGATTATGATAACTTTAATGTGTCCCAAAAAGGCAGTCCTATATAATACTCTCCATAGATAAAACCTATGTAAAACTATTATTCATAACATGGGGAAATGAAATAGTATATAGGGTCCTATAAAATGTTATTTAAGGGTAAATAAGGGATATGACTATGATAAATTAAACATAACATAAGAATAACTATATAAGAACATTATCATAGGTTTTGAAAACCTGTACATATTTTATCATAGATCATAATCTTGAATCATGTCATTAGTCTTGGATGCTCAAAAGACATGAATCCTATTTAAATGAAAGTACATAATCCATGAGATCATAACATTGGCATGTATTTTGTGGCATACACGTAAGAATAGAAAATAATGTCATTACTAAAGACTAACTCCCTAGACAATAATGGAAGATTGGGTTCACTAAATAATCTATCATATCTATATTAAAGGTACACTACGAAGAGAATAATTGTGTATATAGTCCATTACTGATAAGTTTTCACTCCTCATTCCATTCCTTAGTATCTCCTAATATATTCATCTTTCACCAATTCATTTGAGGGATATATAATATTGTTCCCTTGGATCACATAATGGAAAAATTATTTATATATATATAAAAATATAAAAAACATTTATAAAATCCCAACCCATTGTAAAGAAAATGGTTAAGATAAACATTTCATAATTTCTTTATATCATTACCCATGTAAAATAAACTGATTTCATAAATATTTCATCTATACTTAATTAACTCATGTTAAATAAACAAGTTTCTTAAAATAATCCTTCAATAAAAATCATAATTATCCATAAAAATAAAGAATGAGGAAGGTATATTTGGATCATATCTCTAGAAAATAATATGTAAGATCAACAGATGTTATCATTTTTGAAGAACTCAATTAAAATATAACCGGAAAATTTCTTGATGAAAAAACCATTCTCACTTGAAAATCAATAATTTAAAAATCAAAAGATCAAAAATATTATGGAAAATAATTTATTTGAAAAGAAACTTTTAAAATGTTATTTATGCTTATATAATTTTATTTTTATGATAGTTGGAAATTCTATACATGTCGTGCATGTTAAAAGAATGATATATTTCACTATTTAAGAAAAACTTTAAAAGGGACTCTTATAGAAATTGATAAAGAGATTAATTTTAATTTATTTAGTAAAAATTAATTCTTGGGTAAAAATATAAATTTTCAATAATTGTATAATATTAAAAATATTAATTACTTATTTGGAAAATATGGATATGGAATTAAATGGATTTTTAATGAAGAAGAAAAAAATTATTTTTTCAAAAAGCATTGTTCTGGTCTCTTGAGTTATTAATGAGTATAAAATGAAAGGAATAAATGTAATATCTCAAAATAAAAATAGTAGAGGAGAATTTATGAGTTTCATAATAGATATAACATAAAATTTCATTATCACAAACATAATCATATATAATCCAAAAAAAACAACTATAACAATAATCCACTAACTCATGTTCGAATTTCTATGAATGAACTCTTATAAATTATATAATAAATTTAGGTATTTTATAATTCAATTAAATTATAATTCAATTAATTATTATCTCATAAATTACCCTATTATAACATTTAAGAACCTATTTATAAATAGCGTATTATTAAAATCATTTTTTTGTTAAGATTTTCATTTTTTCTAAGATTTTCAGTTCAGTGGTTCTAGTCCTTTTAGATTCACCAATTTCCCATCATATCCAGAACACTAATCATGATATAAATATCATTTATTTTTATTATATATATTTATATATGTATTTATAAATCATTGGGGTTGAAAAATGAATTACACCATTCATAGACATAGTAGGTCGTACATACACATGAACACTATATTTAGTTTTCAATCGATTGAAAGATCAATGAGCTAATAATAATTAAAAATTAAATAATCCTTATTAAATTTATATATATCACATTTATTCATAAATATATTCGTATTGCCATCAATGAAATTTTATAATTAAAAAAGAATCATATCACCTCAAGGAGGTGGTAGTCCATATGAACGCATGAGCAACATTATCATTTTCTAATGAATGTAGATTTAATATGGTAGAAATTATATTAAAATTAAAGAAGAATAATTATATTATAAATATAATATATAAAAATTAACATAATAATAATCCTCTATGAAATATGGTAATGGAAAAATAAATGTTTCTATATGTGTATGTGGTTGTCCAAACGTAAAGATGTGCGATACTTTCACTTCACATTTGATGGAAAAGTGATTTGATAACGGTTGGTTACATAATAATAATATTTTGGTATATATATGATATTTAAATAATTATTTTATTACGTATACCAAATATTAATAGGAGGTATAGGATGAGATAAAATGAATGAGGTTTGGTAGGAAAAATACATCTTCATCTATACAGTTGGGTCGAGCTACATTGATCAATGCGGTGTAAAGAAGAGAGAGAAGGGGGACCCTTTTATGAGAGGGGAATGAAAAACATTGTATTACTAAAATAATTTAAATATAATTAATTTATTTTCTAGGTATAATGATTCGAAATATAAATTTAATGAAAACAATACTATGGTCTAAATAACCTCAGATAATGAAATTTAGATTGGTATGGGTGTCCTTTTAAACCTTTTCTTTCGGTTTAACCCCTTCATTAACGCAATTATCCTTAACTGTGGTAATGAAATTTTTAATATTAAAGGGTATTAATTTATCTTATAAGAGAAAATTTAAAAACTAAATAAAAAATTGATAAAATTTTCTATCGTTTATTATCCTACTTGTCCTCTATCAATATTTTCATTATTTTTAAATAAATAAAAAAAATATTATTTAATATAAAATATCATTACATTAATTTCTGATAGTATTCATTTAATTTGGATTTAATGTTTTCAAGATGTTAATTTAAATAGAATATTAACCTTTCTTTCCTCCAAACAATCCATAAGTTATCTATAAAATTCTCTTTACATAATAACTAACCATAAAAATATAACTTTTACAGTTTTTAAAATAAATATATTGATTTTTCTACGGCTAAAAGAAGAACCATATAGGCATCATGTAATAGTCTAAGATAATTATGTTATAACTATATATTTTAGGAAAAATGATGATAAAATTTTTATCCATATCCCATATAACCAAATATTTCATAACATATGTTATTTTTATAAGAATGTCAAAATATTAATGTTATTTAAAGAAATAAGGTTACAATTGTGACTTTATCTTCATCATTAATTATATAAAGGTAAAAATCAAAGAAAAATGAAAACAATTGGAAATATTACCCTTGTATGGATTATTATTGGAAAACATGAATAATACAACAGAAAAAGGGAATGTTTTATAATCAATTTGAAGCCTTATTACACTTGTTTTAGACATAATTAACCAAATTTATTTTTATTGTTGATATAATAATTTAAAATACTAACTTTCTAAAATGAAAAAAATAAAAGGGACCCGTCAATAAAAATTGAAACTCTTAATTCGAAATATGGCATCAATTTTTCATGATACAATGTTTAAATATTTGATGAATTTTTTTAAGAGAAAAATAAAAAAAAAGAAAAATAGTTTTTCATAAATAGTCGTTATCTATAAAAAAATTTATACAAAAATCAATCAAAAAATTGATTCTAATGAAAATAATTTGATTATTCATATTTTAATATAACTAAATTTTTTTAAACATTTTTTTTAAAAAAATATATCGATGCATCTTCTTAAAAGAAAAATAATATTTATAATAAAAAATAGTATTTTTCCTAATTTAGTAAAAAATAAATATTTTCTGAGAAATCCCAAAAATATAACCTATTGAATTTTTTTTAAATCATGATACGAGGTTTATAAAATAAATTTTTTAAATTTTTTACAATTAATTATCATAATATCACACAAAACTCTATAAAATTGTATTTTGAAAATTTTAATGACATTACTAAAAATTTTAATACTAATTTTCTATTAATTTATTAATAAATCATTATTTATCATAACCATTGAATATATTTTATAATTAAGTTACTCAATCATACATACAAATTCAATTAATTGAATATAATGGTTATAATAATATTCCATATTATTTTATGTTTTATGTTTCTTATTATATCAGTTATCAAATAATTTCATCATTAAAAATACCTAGGTGATTAAATAATTTCTCCCCATTAATATTTTGTATCATTACAATTTTATCATTATCTCAATAATAATGGGTTTGATATTTAAAATTTTCTTTTTTCAAAATAAATATCTGAAAAATAGTTAAAAACAACCTCCAGAAAAGGGGGAAATGGAAATGATAAATTCAACTATAAATAAACATAATTTGGCTTCAAAATTGGAGAATGTTAGTGGGAAGTGAATATATGGACATTCATGAAAATTTAGTGTCTAAAAAATTATGAAGAGCAATGGATAAAACCTATCACATGAATGTTATTGATAATGGGAACAATAATTACCACAATACCATAAATAAATAATGCGTGAAAAATAAAATAAATTCCTGATAAATAATTGCATAAGGATAATTTTTTAAATGATTTATTTCATAGTTTTGATGAATTACTTTAACATTTTGGACTATTAACATTACAAAATACACTAACTAGACAATTATACTTTCATCCTTTAATCATTTTTCACTATAATGGCATATGTTTCTCCAAACTATGAGTATTCCAGTTGATTTGTTTTCATGAATAAATCACTAACATAAACTTATACTATAAAACATAATCCAATAAATGATAAAAATTTATTCCTTATATATTTAAACATTAAAAAAAATAAAAATGGATATCACCAGTTAATATAATATCTAAAATGTATAAAACATTATCGTAGGAAATAATATTTTTTACTACAAAATTTCCACAACAATACCAATGGTTCTGCGTAGATCATTACACAAATAAATTACCCCACATCTCAAATTAAATCAATAAACTCAGCATTTGATATTTTCAAATATGATATTCTAAATTTTATCTTGCATCCAAAGAATTTATCTACATTCTTCCCCAATAATATTTCATCGTAAATTACACACTTAACCAAAGGGTTACATATATCCGAACTAAATATACCATCTTTAAAAATATTATTAATCATTATGATAAATCACTATAGAATATTATAATGTATTGAACATCACAAAAAATGTGGAGAATATAGTTTAGATACTAACCTGGATATTAATAAATAACATTAAAGAAAAATTTCTACAAATATATGTATTCATAAAATAACCTCTTGTCAACAATCATGATTATATATATCCCACTATCCAATAGACCATAATTAAATTATCATAAAATCATATATTAATAATTTCTTTAATCGTAATAGAGTATTCCTTCTAAAATAAAATAAAACTATCAGGTAAAATCAAAATCCCATAACATTACACCTTAATAGAAACATCCTTAAAAATATTCCAATATACTATGTAAATAAAAAATGTGGTAAAATTCAACAATGACCACATAAATCCCATTTTCATCAAATCAAAAATAAAATCCTTGGTTATAATTACTATCAAATTTAATTCATCATTTATATATCCAAAATTAAAATTATTTTCACAACATCAGGCTTATATTATGGGTTCATTTTCCATAAATCATATGCCTTCCCAAAATATCCCTCATCACCATGTTTGTTTTAAAATATGTAATGAAATACTTTTTTTTAACAATCCTTAATTTTTTCATGATTTTCAGAATCATTATATCATTGATATAATAATTCAATAACATAATCTTTGATTCCAAATACATAAACCATTAAACCATTTAATTATAATGATTGGCATAATATAAGTACTTCCATAGTCAACAAGTTAACCCATGGTTTTTGGGAATTTTCTTGGATAATGAAAATATTATCTAAAAATAATATATTGAAATATAATTATTACCTTATAATGAATGTCATATCCCACCATAGATATATCATTTTTAACTTGATAATTACATTCTTTATGCCCTTAATTTCAACATATATCCCATTTTCTTATTTGTCTAAAACATTTACCAGGGGGAATCTTCCCATATAAATGACACGTAATAAGTAAAATATTATATCTTCCTTGTTGTTAATGAAAATGAATATTAATATTATTATTTGTCTCAAAAATATCAACAAATAGGATATTTGTATTCATATAATTATATAATTTATATGGAATAATACCATAGTTTCATCATCTAGATCAAAATAATTTTTTCTCATATGAGGACACTAATTTCATTGTCTATTTTATTCATCGTTAACGTAAATACTCTTAGTTATTGAAATTGAATAAAATTAAATTTTATTTTTTGATAAAAAATAGTTATATTGAGAAATAATATAATAAAAGAAACTCATTCATAGGATATCAAAATTGTGTAACCTCACATTCTGTATAAGGAACCTTATGTTTTACATTGAATGTCCTTGTATATCATATGTAATGCCTCGACCCTGGTTACCCAGAGTCGGTACATTATTACATAACATTGGCATGATCACAAGAAAG
The DNA here is from genome assembly GCA_963277665.1 of Viscum album. NCBI lineage: Eukaryota > Viridiplantae > Streptophyta > Magnoliopsida > Santalales > Viscaceae > Viscum > Viscum album. Next base: position 1,271,383,354 of record OY728127.1, read on the forward strand.
ATCAAATCTCGAAAGACCGATTGGTTTAGTAGCCTTGGAAACACTAGATATATTCATAAGTTTTACATTACATCATAAAATGAAAAACTACTAAAAAAATATATTGTCTCCATAATCCACACTCATATCCCCACATAATATCCCTGCAGGTCATTCATAACTTACTTCTTCACATCCTGGGAAAAATAAAACATAGAAAAGGGGTGAGCTCAAATGCCCAGTAAGGATAACAATATACCGAAAACTTTCATAAATAAGAATAAACATTTAAGGTTATGTATAACTAAAACAAAAGCCTTTTAAACTTGAACTTCAACATAGTATGGAAAAAGTAAAATGAAATAATGTCATTTACTTGTTCACAAGGATATTCTACTAATCTAATAATCACATGCAATATCAATAACCACTTTCATAATGTTGGAATGCATAATGACAGACTATCATAACCACATAGTCAAGGCCTCGTGCCAAGACTACAAATAAGATTTTTCCAAGGCCTTGTTCCAAGACACTATTTTGTCTCATGAGACCTACCGATGCATCGAGGAGCTATAGCGGGCTCCACCCGTCACATATTATGTCCAATGCATTCCCATATGAAAAAGTTTAAACATAACATAAACATTCGTATTAAAAATAGCAAACGAAATGTCAATAATTTCACCATAAACTATGAATGGTATAAAAATAGCACATCCACAGTCAAACATATCACAAAACCTTCAATACAATATAGAAGTTTTGTATCATAATAAATCAACTTAGAATAAGCATAAAATCCATCAAAGGATGTTGACATAGATGAAATCAAAACACTTTTTGGAGAAATATCTATTTCTATTTTTGAAATCATTTAAGATCCATATAAAATAAAACATTTTCTTGAAAATATTCTTATAATATTGTAAGGAAAACTTTGAATATTTTATAACAGCGGAAAATAACCGCACCCGCCGTATAAGTTAAAAAAACATTCTTACCTTAATTCTGTTGAAAAGGTTAAAAAGGACCTTGTTTTGAAAACGACGGAAAGATTCCTCTTATAAAAAGTCAAAAAAGGGTATAAATGACTTTAACCCATATTCTTGAAAAATAATAAAAATGTTTTGAAATACATTTTGAAGAAACATGGATGTGGATGATAAAGAGATCCCAGTAGATTATTACAAATAAACAACCTCGGATAATGAAGAGATTGTGAAATAACCCTTACCTTGTACTTTTCATTGGTTGGGGTAGGTTAACCTCCTGTATAATGGTAAAATAATTGTTATTAAATTATACAGGAATCATATACATTAATATGATATCATATATGATCTTTTAATATTGATTTGATAATAATATCATAGTATTATCGTTTTTTCGGGTGTTAACTTACTTGTTTTCTTTTATATGTTTTGTTACGTAAGACATGTTTATAAAGGATAGGTTGTATATTATTCATATCCAGAATGATATCAAGTCCTTAAACATTATTTTTTAAATCATCAAATGATAATTATACTTGAATGGATACGATGGAGAATGAATCTCATCGCGTTCGTGGAGACGGTAGTCCGTACGTACGCACGAGCGACAATATAATTCTTTTAAAATAATATTTAAATGGATGGTATATCATATATACAGAATCATTTACATGTTATATTTATTATTTACATGAGTTACATATCATTATTATACCCATCCAAATAATAATATATTGAATAACAATTACACCACGACGTGGAGACGGTAAGCCGTACATACGCACGTATGGTGACATGTTATTCAAAGGGTGGATAGAATACTGAATATGGTTGTACCATATTTATAATAACATCACAGTATATATATGATACTGGAGTTATTATTTTAGAATTGTAACAACAAAGGAAGAAGAAGTGTAAGAATAAATGAACTTGGAAAAGGGTGGTGAAATCATTACCTCTTCTTCGGGTTCTTCCTTTTGATTTGATCAAAAGGGTTCCTTAGTTTGTCTTTATGATCAAACTAATGCCTATATGTTGTAGTGAGGGATGTTGGGAGAGCATTTGGGCAGAGTTTGGCCGAACCAAAAGGCTTTGAAGGTGTGAAGAAATGAGAAGGTGGAGTTCCATTTTATAAGAGGGGTGAGGGGCACCTTTGGAAAAGCTAGAAATATTAATTTATAATAAATTCATATTCGGTTTCTAATGGCTCAAAAGTTGATTATTTAAATTTTAAGGTGGGGATGGGTCTAAAGCAACTCAACCAATAGAATTTAGACAGGTTTGGGTACTTATATTAACCTTATCTTTAAGTATTAACTCTAAGTTAATTAGTTTAACTTTTACAATGTCTCTTTGTATTTTTATATTATATGGTTAATAAAATTATTATATACATCCAAGAGACCCCCCAAGTGATCCATTAATGATTAAACTATAATGATATATGTATTTTGTCTGAAACTTATATTTTTAGGAATTTAATATCAATTAATAATATAATATTTGTTTTAAGAATTCTTTTATGTCAATTTTGACACTATTCAATAGTTGATTTTTGTGAAACTCATAACAGATTGATTACTTCTAATAAAGTCAATTAAATCAATACTAATATATCATATTATCCTATAAAATTAGTTTAATTCATTAAAAGTTTCATATTATATTTATTTGGGTATTGATAATATCAATTATTTTAATTTTTAACTATTATAGTAATTACATCATAATCATTGTGTCATAAATAAATTACATTATTTAATGTCTAAAATGTATAAATAAAATATCATTATGTAGGAAATCGTTTTATCTTTCTAATTAATATTTATAATCTAAAATCCAACATATATAACCCTGTGTAAAAATTGTTTTTCTAAAAGATATATGCTTGTGTCATTTTTGTATTCATTTTAACTTAATTAAAATAAAGTGTCCCTATCACCTACAAGTGGCACCATGGGGTCCCAAAATCGAGCCAAATATGCCTATGGTCGAACATGTATCAACCAATAAGGCTAGGACACGTTTTAGAGTAATTTAGTATTATTATAATATTATTTTTAACCCTTATTTACCAGATTTACCCTTAACCATGGTAAATAAAATATTTACCACAGTAATTATTCAAAATGTCTAAAAATAAAAGTTACCTATTTACACAATTTGAAAATCCTGATTCCAAATATGGAATCCATTTTTCTAAATTGAAAACACAGAAGTGGGAGAAATTAATTTAAAATTAATTCCCGCTGTTAAAACAAAAAGCGTGTTTTTAAGAGATAATAACTATCAAAAGATTGACACTTGTTTATGTTCGGTTTAATTGCAAAATTATGTCCAATGAAAAACATTATATTAAATGGTAAAAATATATTTTAAAAATACTTTAAAACCACTCAAATTCATAATTTATCACTATTAATTATTTTGATTAAAAAAGTTGTTTTTGATTAAAATTTAGTAATTTTCACTATTCATCAAAATATGAAAGTTATCTGAAAAGTACCAAAATTTCACCTTAGGCTAAATTCGATATTCTGAATCCAGAAATGAAGTCCATTTTAAAATATAAAATATATATAATTTCAAAAAGTAGTTATTACTATTCATAACGGCTAGTTTGATTAGTTATGGTGTGTTAGAACTCAGTGCTGCGTACAACACACGCTATCACATTATTCAAAGAGAAGCGTACCGTAGAAGCTTGGGGTGTTACATTCTCCCCTCCTTCAAATAATTTCGTCCTCGAAATTTCTAGAATACTACCGCATGAAAAGACTCGGGTGGTTCTTCATCATAAGTTCCTCAGGTTCCCACGTTGCCTCTTCCATCTTATGGTTTCTCCACAAAACTTTTACCGGATGCGTCGTTTGGTTTCTCAGTACTTGTTCTCTCGTATCAAGAATCCTGACGGGCTCTTCACAATAGGAAAGATCGGGTTCCAGTTCTAATTCCTCATAGGTGAGTACATGCGTTGGGTCAGGCATGTATTTCCTCAACAGAGATACGTGGAACACATCGTGAACTTTGGAGAGACTTGGCGGCATTGCCAATCGGTAAGCTACAGCCCCAATTCGTTCTAGAATTTCAAAAGGTCCGATGTACCTGGGACTCAATTTACCTTTCTTACCAAAACGTATGACTCCCTTCCATGGAGATACCTTCAGGAAAACATGATCACCGACTTGAAATTCCAAATCCTTCCTTCGATTATCGGCATAGCTCTTCTGCCTACTTTGAGCTGCTTTGATGTGATTTTGGATTACTTTCACCTTTTCCACCGTTTCCTCCACCAGTTCTGGGCCTACAAGTTTTCTTTCACCAACGTCATCCCAACAGGTTGGTGTACGACATCTCTTTTCGTATAACGCTTCATATGGTGCCATCTGAATACTTGAATGGAAGCTATTGTTATAGGAAAATTCTACCAGTGGTAAATATTGATCCCACATACCCTGAAAGTCAAGTGAGCAAGATCTCAACATGTCTTCTAAGGTCTGAATAGTCCATTCTGATTGTCCATCTGTCTGAGGGTGGTAAGCAGTGCTCAAATGAAGTTCAGTATCCAGGGATTTCTGAAGACTTTTCCAAAATCTTGAAGTAAAACAGGGATCACGATCAGAAACAATCGATAGGGGTACTCCATGAAGTCTCACAACTTCATTAATATATAGTCTTGCTAGATGTTCCAGGGGTATATCTTCTCTTATAGCAAGAAAATGTGCTGACATGGTAAGACGATCAACAATAACCCATATTTCATCATTCCTTCTAGGAGTCTTTGGTAGCCCCATGAAAAAGTCCATCGTAATATTGTCCCATTTCCACTCCGGTATGGGAAGAGGTTGCATGACTCCTCCAGGCTGTTGCATTCCAGCTTTCACTTGTTGACATACCATACATCTTGACACAAAATCAGCAATCTCCCTCTTCATGTTGTCCCACCAAAAATGTTCCTTCAAATCTCTATTGATTTTCGTGCTCCCAGGGTGTGTAGAGAAATTGGAACTATGAGCATCATCCAGCAATTCCCTTTTTAGATCAGGTAAATCGGGAACACAAAGTCTCTTCTTGAATTTCAAAATTCCATCTTCATACACAAAGTCTCTCAATCTCCCATCATTCACAGCTTTAATCTTCTTTTGAAATTCTTCATCATCGGTCTGAGAACTCTTAATCCTTTCTAGTAGATATGGTTTAGCAACCATTTGAAAAAGTATTGATGTTTCACCTTCCCTGGTTATTCCCATGTCCATCTTCACTAGATCCATGAAAATTGGATCCCTTTCAATTCTCATATTGTTCAAAACTCCATGGTCTTTTCTACTAAAAGCATCTGCCACCTTGTTTGCTTTCCCCGGGTGGTAGTGTATCGTGCAATCATAATCCTTCAGTAATTCAAGCCATCTCCTTTGCCTCATGTTGAGTTCTTTTTGTGAGAAAATATACTTCAAACTCTTGTGATCAGTATAAATCTCACATTTTTCACCATAGAGGTAGTGCCTCCATATCTTCAAAGAAAAGATCACAGCTTCTAACTCGAGATCATGAGTAGGATAGTTTTGTTCATGAATTTTCAACTGTCGTGATGCATAGGCAATAACTCTATCATTCTGCATAAGGACACAACCAAGTCCTTTCTTTGATGCATCACTATAAATAATGAACCCATAATTCCCCGATGGTAGAGTCAATATAGGAGCATTGAATAATCTTCTCTTCAGTTCTTCGATACATTCTTCACACTCTTTTGTCCAAACAAATTTAACCCCTTTACGTGTGAGCTTCGTTAATGGGTTAGCCAATCGGGCAAAATTCTGGACGAAACGTCGATAATAACCTGCCAAACCAATAAAACTACGTACCTCAGTTATACTCGTAGGTGTTGGCCATTCTTGGATTGCCTTGGTCTTAGAAGGATCAACAGAGATTCCATCTTTAGAGAAAATATGGCCAAGAAAAGAAATCTCCTGAAGCTAGAATTCACACTTGCTAAAATTCCCATATAATTCATGCCTCCTCAGAATCTTCAAGATAATGCGCAAGTGATTTTCATGATCTTCATAGGTTTTGGAGTATACCAAGATATCATCAATAAATACCACCACAAATTCATCAATATACTCCTGGAAAACTCTATTCATCAGATCCATGAATACAGAGGGTTCATTAGTCAATCCAAACGGCATTACGGTAAACTCGTAATGCCCGTACCTGGTTCGAAATGCTGTCTTCAGAATGTCTTCCTTCATCAAACACAACTGATGGTATCCAGATCGAAGGTCAATCTTTGAAAAGTATTGAGCTCCATGTAGTTGGTCAAATAAATCATCAATGCGAGGTAGGGGATACTTGTTCTTTATTATTGTAGCATTGATCTCCCTGTAGTCGATACATAACCTCATAGATCCATCTTTCTTTTTAACAAAAAGAACAGGGGCTCCCCATGGAGAAACACTAGGGTGAATAAATCCCTTATTACTCAATTCCTCTAGTTGTTTCTTTAGTTAAACTAATTCTACAGTGGCCATTCTATAAGGGGTCTTCGATATAGGCCTTGATCCAGGAATCAAATCAATGGAAAACTCAACTTCTCGTTCTGGAGGATGTCTAGGTAAATCTTCTGGAAATACATCTACAAATTCTTTCACAACAGGTACATCCTCTATTTGAACATTCCTTTCCTCACCGACAGTTATTTCATTCTCTTCCTCTCCAATAATTGAATTAAGTTGAGCTACTGGGGTGGATCTAAATAAGAATTAGGTGGTGACGATTCTTCTCTAAAGATAAGGTGTTCCTTATCATTATCATCAAGAATCGTAACCTCTTTCTTCTTACAATAAATCTTCGCATCATAGTCCGAAAGCCAATCCATACTGAGGATTATATCAAACTCAATCATAGGTATGACGATGAGATCAGCAGATAACGAAAATTTATGTGCTCTAATGGGGACTGATTCACAAAACTTTGTTGCAATGATACTTCCCTTAGGAGTTTTAACTGATAACTCCCTTATTAAATCAAATTGGAAATATCTAATTTTCTTAGCAAACTGGGAAGATATGAAACAATGCGATGATCCAGAATCAAATAATGCATTTTCTAAACTTGAGGAAACCATTAAATTACCTGCCACCACGTCTTTCGGAGCTTCTACCTCAGCAGTAGTGATAGCATAAGCCTGGCCTTGATCCCTTGGCCTTTTTTGAGGTAAGTTCTCCTGACGCTTAGGACATGCATTTGCATAATGCCCCATCTCCCTGCAATTGTAGCACTGAACGTTGGTAGCTTTCTTATTCCCCTTGCAATCATGAGCTTGGTGGCCTTTTTCACCACACTTGTAACAGACTCCCATTCCCTTCAAGCAAGTACCATGATGTTTCTTCCCACATTTACCACAAGATGGATATTCAACCTTTCAATTCTTCCCCTTATTTCCATTCCCAGATTGATCAGCAGGTCTCTTCTTCTCTTGGTTTTCTTTAAAGTCATAAGACTTAGAGAATTCCTTTTCGGTCTTGATAGCACATGAGACAATGTCTTCGTACGACGAAAAGGATTGTGAGACTAATGATCGACGGAGAAATGGTTTTAACCCATAAAAGAAATGATCAATCTTACTTCTTGGGTTACGTATATAATCACCAGCATACCTTGCTAACCTTGTAAAGTTAGCCTCATACTTTGTGACATTCTCATCCTCCTTTTGTCTCAGACTTAGAAATTGTCTTTCCATATCTGCTCGATGGTCGCGAGGAAAGTATTTTTCTAAAAACAGATCTTTGAACTCCCTCCATTCCATATTTGATACTTCATCATCTTCCTTCGTATTTTGAATCAATGACCACCATTGATCAACATCTCCAGTGAGGCGGTAAACTGCCATGATAACTTTTTCCCTTTCATTACTCCCCAAAGCCTGAAATATTTTCTCTAGGGTAAATATCCATTGCTCAGCTACTAAGGGATTTTTACTCCCATTGAACGTTGGTGGTTGTTGCCTCATGAATCGATCTAACATTGATCCTCCACGCTGTGGATCAGGGTGCTCCATACGGGTAAGGTTATTATTCATAACCTGAGTAAGTTGTCCCAGTATGGTGATTAGCTGATCGGCACCAGTTGCATCATCAGATCCACTATAATTATCTTGAGCAAGAGGGAAATCCCTACATGGAGTGCGTGTATTGATACGGTTTCCATTTCTTCCACTAGGCACCATTTCTAAACAATGGCATAAACTAGATCAGTTTTTGAATCAAAATACATAATCCCATACTTATAAAACACTTAACATAAATTGAACTATTTATGGATATAATCCATAATCATAAAAATGTTTTCTTTGAGGAAGTATATACTCATAAACCCTTCATAATGATTTGTAAAGAAAATGAGAGTTATCCTAAGCATATCCCCCGGGAATGTCGTAACCAAGAGTGCAGCAAGGCCCGTTGTCGTGCACCAGTTCCTGTTCGAGTCTAGCTCAAAGCGGTGTTTTCGGGTTTTACCCCTAGGTACATCTGTGCCAGAGCCGCCTCTACCTAGTCGTATCCAGACAGGGATGTATTGCTCGGAAAACTCACAAAATCTCTACAATACCAAAATTCTAGGATGTTCTTCTATATTAATCCTCAAAGTTCATCTTAGGTCTACGTGCTCTAATCAGAGTTTATCTAAATATAGCTTCCAAGGTTTGTACTAAACTTCCTCTGATACCAACTATAATGCCCCGACCCTAGTTACCCAAAGTCGGTGCATTATTACAAAACATTGGCATGATCACAAGAAAGATCAAATCTCGAAAGACCGATTGGTTTAGTAGCCTTGGAAACACTAGATATATTCATAAGTTTTACATTACATCATAAAATGAAAAACTACAACAACAACATATTGTATCCATAATCCACACTCATATCCCCACATAATATCCCTGAAGGTCATTCATAACTTACTTCTTCACATCCTGGGAAAAATAAAACATAGAAAAGGGGTGAGCTCAAATGCCCAGTAAGGATAACAATATACCAGAAACTTTCATAAATAAGAATAAACATTTAAGGCTATGTATAACTAAAACAAAAGCCTTTTAAACTTGAACTTCAACATAGTATGGAAAAAGTAAAATGAAATAATGCCATTTACTTGTTCACATGGATATTCTACTAATCAAATAATCACAGGCAATATCAATAACCAATTTCATAATGTTGGAATGCATAATGCCAGACTATCATAACCACATATCCAAGGCCTCGTGCCAAGACTACAAATAAGATTTTTCCAAGGCCTTGTGCCAAGACACTAGTTTGTCTCATGAGACCTACCGATGCATCGAGGAGCTATAGCGGGCTCCACCCGTCCCATATTAAGTCCAATGCATTCCCATATGAAAAGGTTTAAACATAACATAAACATTCGTATTAAAAATAGCATACTAAATGTCAATAATTTTACCATAAACTATGAATGGTATAAAAATAGAACATCCCCAGTCAAACATATCACAAAACCTTCAATACAATATAGAAGTTTTGTATCATAATAAATCAACTTCAAATAAGCGTAAAATCCATCAAAGGATGTTGACATAGATGAAATCAAAACACTTTTTGGAGAAATATCTCTTTATATTTTTGAAATCATTTAAGATCCATATAAAATAAAACATTTTCTTGAAAATATTCTTATAATCTTGTAAGGAAAACTTTGAATATTTTATAACGGCGGAAAATAACCGCACCCACCGTATAAGTTAAAAAAACATTCTTACCTTAATTCTGTCGAAAAGGTTAAAAAGGACCTTGTTTTGAAAACGACGGAAAGATTCCTCTTATAAAAATTCAAACAAGTGTATAAATGACTTTAACCCATATTCTTGTAAATAATAAAAATGGTTTGAAATACATTTTGAAGAAACATTGATGTGGATGATAAAGAGATCCCAGTAGATTATTACATATAAACAACCTCGGATAATGAAGAGATTGTGAAATAACCCTTACCTTGTACTTTTCATTGGTTGGGGTAGGTTAACCTCTTGTATAATGATGAAATAATTGTTATTAAATTATACAGGAATCATATACATTAATATGATATCATATATGATCTTTTAATATTGATTTGATAATAATATCTTAGTATTATCGTTGTTTCGGGTGTTAACTTACTTGTTTTCTTTTATATGTTTTGTTATGTAAGACATGTTTATAAAGGATAGGTTGTATATTATTCATATCCAGAATGATATCAAGTCCTTAAACATTATTTTTTAAATCATCAAATGATAATTATACTTGAATGGATACGATGGAGAATGAATCTCATCGCGTTCGTGGAGACGGTAGTCCGTACGTACGCACGAGCGACAATATAATTCTTTTAAAATAATATATAAATGGATAGTATATAATATATACAGAATCATTAACATGTTATATTTATTATTTACATGAGTTACATATCATTATTATACCCATCCAAATAATAATATATTGAATAATAATTACACCACGACGTGGAGACGGTAAGCCGTACGTACGCACGTATGGTGACATGTTATTAAAAGGGTTGATAGAATACTGAATATGGTTGAACCATATTTATAATAAAGTCACAGTATATATATGATACTGGAGTCATTATTTTAGAATGTTAACAACAAAGGAAGAAGAAGTGGAAGAAGAAATGAACTTGGAAAAGGGTGGTGAAATCATTACCTCTTCTTCGGGTTCTTCCTTTTGATTTGATCAAAAGGGATCCTTAGGTTCTCTTTATGATAAAACTAAGGCCTATAGGTTGTAGTGAGGGAAGTTGGGAGAGTATTTGGGCAGAGTTTGGCCGAACCAGAAGGCTTTGGAGGTGTGAAGAAATGAGAAGGAAGAGTTCCCTTTTATAAGAGGGGTGAGGGGCACCTTTGGAAAAGCTAGAAATATTAATTTATAATAAATTCATATTCGGTTTCTAATGGCTCCAAAGTTTATTATTTAAATGTTAAGGTGGGGATGGGTCGAAAAAAACTCAACCAATAGAATTTAGACAGGTTTGGGTACTTATATTAACCTTATCTTTAAGTATTAACTCTAAGTTAATTAGTTTAACTTTTACAATGTCTCTTTGTATTTTTATATTATATGGTTAATAAACTTACTATATACATCAAAGTGACCCCCCAAGTGATCCATTAATGATGAAACTATCATTATATAAGTCTTTTGGCCGAACCTTAGATTTTTAGGAATTTAAGATCAATTAATAATATAATATTTGTTTTAAGAATTCTTTTATGTCAATTTTGACACTATTCAATAGTTGATTTTTGTGAAACTCATAACAGATTGATTACTTCGAAGAAAGTAAATTAAATCAATACTAACATATCATATTATCCTATAAAATTAGTTTAATTCATTAAAAGTTTCATATTATATTTATTTGGGTATTTATAATATCAATTATTTTAATTTTTCACTATTATAGTAATTACTTCATCATCATTGTGTCATAAATAAATTAAATTATTTAATGTCTAAAAATTATAAATAAAATATCATTATGTAGTAAATCTGTTAATATTTCTAATGAATATTTATAATATAAAATCCAACATATATAACTCTATGTAAAAATTGTTTTTCTAAAAGATATATGCTTGTGTCATTTTTGTATTCATTTTAACTTAATTAAAATAAAGTGTCCCTATCACCTACAAGTGGCACCATGGGGTCCCAAAATCGACCCAAAGATGTCTATGGTCGAACATGTATCAACCAATAAGTCTAGGACACGTTTTAGGGTAATTTAGTATTATTATAATTTTATTTTTTAACCCTTATTTACCAGATTTACCCTTAACCATGGTAAATAAAATATTTACCACAGTAATTATTCAAAATGTCTAAAAATAAAAGTTAACTATTTACACAATTTGAACATCCTGATTCCAAATATGGAATCCATTTTTCTAAATTCAAAACATAGAAGTGGCAGAAATTAATTTAAAATTAATTCCCGTTGTTAAAACAAAAAGCGTGTTTTTAAGAGATAATAACTATCAAAAGATTGACACTTGTTTATGTTCGGTTTAATTGAAAAATTATGTCCAATGAAAAACATTATCTTAAATGGTAAAAATATATTCTAAATATAATTTAAAACCACTCAAATTCATAATTTATCACTATTAATAATTTTGATTAAAAAGGTTGTTTTTGATTAAAATTTAGTAATTTTCACTATTCATCAAAATATGAAAGTTATCCGAAAAGTACCAAAATATCACCTTAGGCTAAATTCGATATTCCGAATCTAGAAATGAAGTCCATTTTAAAATATAAAATATATATAATTTCAAAAAGTAGTTATTACTATTCATAACGGTTAGTTTGAATAGTTATGGTGTGTTAGAACTCAGTGTTGCGTACAACACATGCTATCACATTATTCAAAGAGAAGCGCACCGTAGAAGCTTGGGGTGTTACATCATTAATTCAAAACCATTACAATGGTTTATAAAACAATGCGTGTTAACCGAATTATATCGCCTAATATAATCAAACCATGTTTGCAGTAAGGGTGCATTCATGGTGCATTGTAATGTTGGTTGAGATATATTCTACAATTTTGGGGTTATTACTCTTAATTATATCTATACCAAAACAATTTCCTCATGTAGTATCCATACATGGATATATTTTTGGGAAAACCACATAATTTATACCATAATAAAACATAATAGTGTTACCATATACATAGAATTATCCCTAGGGTTTTCAAAAACATTATCTAATTATAATTTTTTAATATTAAATAAACAATAAAATGATACCTTCTTTAGAAAACCATACATTTCATCAATAAATACTACATCTCAATAGATTAATATTCATAACATAACATTATGATCCATTACAAAACCATAAAGGCCTAGTGCCTTCAGATTCTAGATACACAATCTTCTTATTCTATTAAATATCACTAGGATGTCCTAGAAAAATCATCACAATAAGTATTCTTCTTAGACACACCCTATATAACACTGTTATTTATAACTAGGGAAAAGGAAACATAAGATTGGGTGAGAATTGATTATTTTTAATGGTAAATAATAGAGATATCAAAGATCAATTATACCTAACATGAAATTATGTGAATAATAACTTGATATTAACTTTTCGAAATCCATCACATCACATAATAGATCATAATCTTGAACAATGGCATAAATATGGTTTGTTTATAAGAAATCAGTCATAATGATGTTGAAGAACAATATCCATTAGAAAATAACATTATAATAAGTTTTTTGAATACACAAAATCATATAGATTTATTTTCTTAGTCACAGAACACTTCCAATACAATAATAGATGATTTAGTTTACTCCCCATTATGTCATATCCTTAGTTATGGTTCACTTCCAAGATTATCATAAAAGACATTATCATATACTGAACTGAGTTTTAACCCTTCTCAAGTCTTTATTATCTCAATATATATAGTTCATTAAAGAAGTTATTTTATAGATATATAATTCAATTATCACTATTGACATAATTAAAATCATACACATGTGGTCCATATAAAAATAAAATAATGATCCTTGTATAACCTAGGGAAAGGAAGTAGGTTTCATTAACATTTCATCATTTTATCATACCGTAAACTATGTAAATGAAATAATCATTATTATGGATTCGTTATAGATAAATTAACCATTTGGAAAGAAATAGTTTCAATTTAATCACCAAAAAATAATCATCATTAGAGGCTATAAAATAAATGTATGTTTTTAGAATCATTAGGTCATTTCCCTAGTAAATTATAAGAAAAATAAATGCATGTTTTTTAGATAAAAAATGACTTTAAAATATTAGTGTTTCATTTCATCAGTAAGACAACCTTTTGAATTTGAAATCACGTTTTTGAAATATAAAAAAATCAAAATTATTATAGAAAAAATAATCAATTAAAAGACTTTTTGAATTTGTAAATTATGTTTCAAAGAATTTAGCAGTCCTGAACTGAAAAATTATGTTCATTCCATGTACGGTTAAGAAAATTCCATTCACATTTTTGATAAATAATTGAAATCACTTCCTTTGGAAAATGAACGAATATTAATTTTAAATCATATTTTAAAAGGTAATATTGTGTAATAATGAATTCAGCTAATCAAAGGATAATATAAAAAAATCATTAACAATTTTTAAAAAAATAATAATAATAAAGAAAATGTATTATCAATCAAATAGAGAAACTAAATCAATTTTACTTAAATAAAATTATTTCAGCCTATTAAGTTGTTAAAGAGTGGAAAATGAAGACCGTTGGAAATAATTTTTAATTATAAAATCACATATTGTTCAATTATATATTAATTTTGAAGAGAATTATTTAAATATTTTTGGTGGTATATGTCTCATGGCAGTGTAACAAAATTTATAAAGGTAATCCTTTTATAAGGGAGTGAAAGGGAACATTTTTAATAACTAAGATGATTTAAAGATTATTAATTACCTATCATCTATAATTATTCAAAATATCCCTGATTTGTTATAAAAACATGATATGGTGGACATATTATCATAATATTATATTTATATTGGTTTTTGTGTAATTTTAAACCCTCTATTTTGGTTTAACCCCATTGTTAATTAATTTGAAACCTTATAATGGTAAGGAATTATTAAATATTAAAGGGATATTTTGTTACATATATGTTAATATTGAGCTCATAAATGAATAGGGGATAAAGTTTTCAACCATTTCACATCCTTATTTTCCAATTTCTCTATATTTTTTTATCTATAAATCATTTTGTACTGATTAATTTAATATAAAAATATTATTACTATCATTTTTTACACTATAAATTTAATTTGAATTGAATTCATCAATATAAAATTTGAATTTAAAAATAAAACATTAATACATCCCTAGATTATTATATTATTCAATAAATATCATGAAAAAATAAAACACACCCAATGAAATAATAATTTTATATATTTTAATTTAATTTATTTTAATTTTTTACTACTTCCACATGAACTATTTCAGTGTTCCATAATCTTTTAATGTAATTATTTGAGCACTAAAAAATAAAAATAAATTACCATGGTAAAAAATTACTTATTATTTAATATAACTTCTTATAATTTAAAATAGTTATCTTTAATCCATTTCAAAAAATATTATCGGCATATAAGTAAATAAATTGAGATATTTTATATTATCATTTTCTTGAATATTACAAAGGCCCACATCTAATTTAATGGGAAACAATAGGTCATATTTTAAAACATTGTACGATATGGATCAATAAAACTCCTCATCCTGAATGAATATATTTTTTTAAATTATTTTTAATATTTATTACATCACTCCTAGAGATTTATGAAATACTTCTCATTAAATTATTTAATTTCATCAATGGCCTGTGTTTTATGAAACAATGAGGTTGGAAAAACCACATAGCATTGTTAAAATATTTAAAAATAGTGGTTTGATGGTAATATATAAATTGTAATAAATAAATTAAAAAAAATACATCTTTTATACATTCATAAAATAATTTTTTTTTAATATCATATGATTAGAATTTAAATATATATATATATATGAAATTTATTTCTTTTATGATAAATTTTTTTATGCACAAAATGTGTATTATATGAATAAATTTAATAAATAACTATTAGTTAATGATTTTAAAGAAATTTATATATCATTAACATTATAAAATGTTCTAAATATTCAATGAATATATTTATAATCCTAAGACAATAATAAATCCAATTTTATGCTTATTTTTTTTCCAAAATGTTGTATTTGTCGTATTTGGAACACTTACATTAAGAATATTTTTCCTTATTTATAGGTAATGAACAAGTTGAAATTAATTACATATTTAGAATTAGGTAGTTCAAATTTTGAAAATATGGCACCATTAATTTTGGACAACATGAATAGTAACCACACTAACATTTATCACCTCAGTAGAGGTTAAATTTGGATAATCGTGATTTAAAATTAGTGATAACAACATAATTTTAAAAAATATTTATAATTAGATGAGTTTGATTAAAAACTAATCACCTTGGGATTTAATTTTATTTTATTAATGGAGAAATTTCCATTATGTTGGCGTTTATATTATTTAAATCACAGAAAGTTTTCTAATGTCACTCTCTTTGTTTTTTATATCACTTATCTATACACAAAAGGAAATAAGTACATTATGAAATAATATAAGTTTCAATTTTGAGATTAATAATTTTATTTTCATGATTGAAATTATTTTTTAATTTCTATTATTTATATAATGACCCCAATTACTTATACAACACTGATGTAGCATTTCTCCAGTTAAAAAAAATTAATAAAGGATTTTATAAATGTTAAAATAAATATAATATGTTTGTGTTAATGTTTTCCAAGAATATTATTGGTGAATATAAAAATTATTGTTATTATAAAAGATTATATTTTAGTTACAATAATTTATTTATGGCTTTTATGTAAAATTATTTTTATTGTGACAAAATTGAAAAAAATTATATTTTATGTGAATAAAATTGTTTTATATCAAATATTAATAATAAAAATCTATAAATCAAACAATTGGGATATGTTATAGTAGATATTTCATCAAATTTCCAATTTTTATTCATTTATAAAAATTTATCTTGATATTTAATTAAATTTATTTTAATCATTCAAAAAATTCATAGAGTTACTTTCCCCTCTCTTATATATGAAAACTTATCCTTTCTATTTTTCATGTCCCATTGAACATTTTATCATGACCATCAACTACCAAATTCTCTTATAACCATCCTTATACACACTCTAAATAGTTTTCAATGTAATTATACTTGATCTAAGATCATTAAGATGATATCTATAGGATTTGTATCCAAAAAGAGGTAATCATCATAATTTATCACTTTTTTATACTTTTCATGAACTCATAAAAAATATATATTATTTATTATATAAAAATAAATTTATTACTCTTAATATATTAAAATATTAATATGGTTTTGAAAAAACCATTATAAACCATCATTCCCATCAAATGAGAAGTGAAATAATCACTCGTGCGTACATTTGACTTACCGTATCTACGAAGAAATATAATTCATTTTGAATCACCATAACGTATGGATATGTTTTATGATTAATTAATAATTTTATATTTCAAATTGATGGTAATGGGGATGTATTTTACGAATATATATTATTTATATATCATAATTAGGTTTATGAAAATATGACATTTTTAACTTTCAATCATTTCATTATGTGACAAATGGAAACAACACTAATGTGTACGTATGTCCTATCATTTCCATGAAAGGTGTAACTCATTTTTAAATATATAAAGTTTTTGGATGAATAATTATTCACATATTTAAGTTATATTAGGTTAATATTATGTATATATCATGATTAATGTTTTTGAGATCATTTATATAATATAAATTCTCAAGAATAGAAACTACTTAACTAAAGTACTCAGGATAAACAAAATAGTTATCAACTAAAAATAATGATTTTAATAACTAATTATTGATAAAAGGTGTGTTTAAATGTTATAAATACATTATATATGATTTTATCATTATCAAAAATATTTTTTCATAGAATTAAAATAAATTTGTGTTTGTTATAATGGATGCTATAGTGCTTTGGATTCATAAAAAACACAAGGTAAGGGGTCTATTTAACAATATTTCTAATATTTGAGATTGTTTATATTTATATCTCCACTGGGAGAATTATTTTAGTTTTCACATCAATTTCTATTTTTCATTAAAATTATATGTTCAACATTTTTATTATTCTACTTTAATTTTTAAAGTAATTTTTAACCACTAGTTACATTATAAAAAGGTTTTAAAAGAATATTTTATTCAATTTCCAAACGAGGTACATTGTGACATTTCCAACAATATATTAAAAGTAATTTTTTATAAAAATCACATTTTATGAATTGAATTTCCCACCATTAGGATGGATCAATTCTTTTAATAATCCCTTAAATTTTTTCAGAGTTTATTTCCAATTAAAGGCTTCGTTATATCCAATTTTGTTTTACATTTTAAATAGTAATTTTTAAATATAAAAGTGTTTTTTCTTCAATATGTGTCTATTGGTCTTTTACTGGTATCTCTAATCATAAAATTAAATATCCCCTTGTTATTATTATTAATTATTAGTGTTATTATCCATAAATACCATCATAATTATTTTTGAGGATGGTTTATGGTTATTTTGAAAGAATGAGATGTTTATAAAACCATTTAATTTTCAATGGGTTTTGCGATAATTAAATGATTATTAATCCCAATAATTTTCATGGGTTTTGATACGATGAATGTTCCATGATCCTATGTAAACAATTTGTATTATTTTCATTTTGTGATGGGAGGGACCTATATATCCCTCTAATGCATTGGGTAATGTATTATATCCCTTGAGATAGTCATGGGAAACAAGTTGATGTGCTTCATACTTTATGGAAGACAAGAAAAACATCCTGATCTATTATTGGAAATGAGTCAATGTTTTTGATCAAATCTGGGAATATGTGTTAATTCATGATCTGATTGTCTTGGTAGGTAAACATTACAAATGAAAAGTATTATATAATAATTATTAATTCACACACTATTATGACATGATCTTATGTTTAATGGTTATGTTATTATTAATTTTCATTAAAATGAATAATGTCTTTAGATAAGATAATGTTTTATTTCCTATCACATGTTTTATTATATTTTTATGTTGGTATAAAAATTATCTGTTTTAGATAGGGTATCATACCCATATACTTATCTAATTATTTAATGTGATCATCAATTGATATATCACATGCTTACCCATAGTGAGCTTCTAAGCACAACAATTTCTTATGTTTCATTCCCCTACTTTATGATGAATGTTTTTAGTAGGGTAATCCTATAAAGAGTAATATAGGGGAAGATATTTATTGAAATTAATAAATATACTTCCTAAATTTTGAATATTTTAAAACTATCCGTAAAATACTATAATACAAAATTATTTGGGCATCAATCATTTGATTACATTTTGAATATTAATCTAATTTTGTGTAGCATTTATATATGAAATTCTCAATCTATCATAGTTTGTATTAGGTCAAGGTTTAATCAGTTTTTATAGATTGTAGTTATATGTATTTTATGAAAACTCTATGTATATGACTAACTATAATATATAATCATAATGTTTTAGTAACAATAATTAATGGCCTAGGATTAACCTAAGATTCTATAAAAAGAAGGTGATGCAATTTGGAAATTCTATAAATGAGTTTTCATAATTATGTAGTTTTATACTCTAAATATTTATTCTCACACTCTTATTTTTTGTATTAGTCAATGGATGGATCCAAAAGGAATTGGGTTAATTGTAAATGTAATGGAAGATGTAATATCTTTCCACCAAGTAAAATAAATATTATTGGAGTTGGAGTATATAATATTATTATTATTCTCATGCAACATTCTTTGGATATAAAGCATTCCACATTTCTAATTAATCAATGGTGGGAACAAATTACTTTTAAATATTTTATTATTAAACATCCATCTTCATTAATTAGATGTTTTTATCTATTAGTAATTGATTGATGGATCAAAAAAATTTAGAAAATCTTTTATTTTATTCATTGTTTAGGAAATTAAATAGTTTTCCTTTTTATTCATCATCTACAAGGTTAAGTAGATAATGGTTTAGTCATATCATGAATATGATGCAAGAGAATTTAATTGATTGAATGAAATTCTAACCACATTTGTGCCTAAAATATTGAAAAAACATCAAGGGATGCATTTTAATGAACTATGAGGTTCTTTAAAAGTTAATAGTTGGTCCATAAATCCAATGAATGTAAAAATTTGAAGAATTGGCCAGCTAATGAAATGTTTGAAAAGATAACACTATATAATGATCCACCTGTGTTCCAATCCACAAAATAAAAAGACTATGGGAATTATTCCAACAAGTTCACAAATTATTAGGTCTTTAATGATCAATGTAAACAATATATTAGGCCCAATGATAAAGGTAAATCTCATGAAATCAAGACTAATGAAGGGTGTTATGATATTGATTTGTTAAAATGTACACTTATCATCCACTCTAGAACATCTATTGTATTATTTTATTCTTATTACTTGTACTCTTATATTTATAAGGAATTTTATAAGGGTATCAATGTATGACCTCAATGATCTTATTTTAAGTTAGCTTTGAAAACTATGAATGGTATAATGATAACGTATCAAGTTTATTGTTCATATCAAAATTATTTTGTTATTATGTGATTTATGAAAATATTTTTATTCCAAAATTGGTTGAATTTTATGACATTTATGGCATAGATTAGATTTGTCCAAATGGATACTATATTTTTTTATGAATAAGGGAAGTCACATTTCATTATTTGAATTAACCTATGCTCAATTATCAATAATATATTGAATAAGAATATATAATGGATATGGAATCCATCTCATGGGATTTAATTCCTATAAATTATGTGTATTTATCTTAGATGGTAGGGGAGAAACTTTCCAATAGGGATACCCCTATTTTATGAGACTTTGATGATGTCATTCTGGAATAATTTTCGTTAATAAAAAAAATAATGATGTATACTTTTCAATAAAACTCATATATGATAATTTTACTATTTTAAAGACTTATTATAAAATTCCCCAATTGTGTTGAAGGAATTGTATAATAAACTCTATGATAATCCGGAAAAGGGATTCATTTATACATGTGATCACCTAGGGGTGAACATATTCATTTTTTTTTAAGAAAAATGCATTAATGGGAATGTTCATTTTTAATTGAGAACATAACAAGATCTCAGTCAAGAATAAGTATCATATACTCTCTATTAATGACTTAATTGATTAACTAAGTGGGGATCAATATTTTTCACATATTATACCTTTTTAGGATATCATAAATTTATTTTTAAGAAAAAAGAATATAACCAAGATGAAATTCCATATTTAGGATGGACAATATAAATTTGTAGTGATGCATTTTATTCTTACTATTGCTGCTAGTAACCTTATTTTTTTAATAAATATATTAATTATAAACTACATTGATCATTTTTTTGTATTCTTTAAAGATTATTTTATTTTACACTCAATGTTAATGGATTTGGTTTAATATCACATATCAATTGTACTGACGACCCTATGGAAAGGTATGAATTTTAAAAAATTATCCATGTGTGAATTTTGGCTTCATAATGATTAATTAATGAGTAATATTATCTCATGTGAGGGTATATTAGTAGATCATATAATGAAAAAATTGATGAGAAATTTACTAGAGCATCCACAATAATTAAAATATATAGTTTTCATGGTTTTTATGGATATCATTGGTGCTTTTGGATATATTTCAATCAGTATTGAATCCACTAAACTTGTTAACTAATAAGGGAGATGTGGTAATTTTTACTGATTATTTTGATGAATGAATTATGGAATATATGATTTGTCGAGTTAATATACTTTTTATTACACTACACTACTCTGGATAAGGTATTTTAATCTCTAGTTATGACACAATAAACCGAATGGGTTGCGTTATCATTAAAAATTTTAATTTCTATACCCTATGACTCATGGAAATTTATGGTTCATGAGAAAAATTACCCAACTCATGATTTTTTTGTCAGCTATGATTACTTTTTTCATTACTGATATGGATATTCAATATAAATCGATAATGGCGTGACAAATATAATGATAAAAAAGTATTATACTATATTTTCACTCAAAAAGAGCTAAACATGTGCCAAAGAAGATGGATGGAACTAACTAAAAATTACAACTGCATAATACATTATATTCCCAAGATTGTAAACAAGGTGGTACATGTTTTGAGTCGATAATACCACGTTATCAAATCTATGACGAGGATAAAAAAATATCCAATATTATTGGGATTTTCAATAGATATATATAAAAATACTGAAGAAATGTGAGAAATCATATCTTTTTCGAATGGATGATCAACCATATATCCATGTTAGTATTAATTAGGTGAAAATAAAAAATTTGAAGCTATAAATGAATGTGATAAATACACCTAAGTTAAACAATGATTTTGAGGGAATAATAGAGTTCAAGAACAAGGTATGTATCACTTCTGTATAATATTTTAATAAGGATCTAATTGATAAATCTCATAGTTCTTTGTTCTCTTTAATCTTATTTGTTCCAAGATATATGGACATTTGAAAGAGTATTTCTAGTGGGACGGCATAAAAAGAGAAACCGTAGTGTACCTTTCATATTTTTTGTTATGTCACATTGCTAAGTATAAGAGAAAGATGAATAAGTTTACATTATATCCATTACCTATACGAGAATATAAATGGGAAAACATTTTTATGGACTTTACAGTAAGACTCCCAAAACTTTTAATTCGAAAAATGTGATATGGTTTATAGTCAATCACCTGATGAATTTATCGCAATTAACTACCATTAGAGGATATTTCATTTTAGATCAACATATTCAATTATACAATAAGGAAATGTTAGTATTTCATGGTGCACCACTAATAATTGTATCTATCTAGGAACAAATATTTATCTCAATGTTTTGGAGAAGTATTTTATAGGATTGGGATAAATAGTTATGTTTTAGCATAGCTTATCATCCTTACACATATGGACTGTATTATAGGATCATTAAAAATCCATAAAAAATATTGATATATTTATCAGTATATTTAAAAGGAGGTCAATATCAATGCCTTCATTTGGTGTAATTTTCATGCTACAATAGCATTGACCTAATAATTCATACGAATCCTTTTGAAACCCTCTATATTTGGAAGTGGGGAAATCCTACATTTAAGAATAATTTTTGAGAAATTATGTTATTTGGAATGTATCAATATAATTAAATGGAAGATAATGTTAGAAACATTCAACAAAATAGTAGAGCATCTCAATGTTGAAAAAAGAGTGATGCTTGAAATCGTTAGTGAAATCGAGAGTTCGATGTTGGTGAGTTTTTTCTTAAATTTTTTTTCTATGATGAAGGATATATGATTCAAGAATAATGGAAATATATGACATATTCTATATATATTACTTGGAAATTCCTAATCATATTGGGATGGTATCAGATCTATAGTAACTTCCACCAAATCACTCTCATATTAATAATGTGTTCCATGTATCTCTCACGAGGAAGTACATACCAGATGCTTCACATGAATAGAACTAATATGAAATTAATGTTGTAACTAGATCATTATAATAAATAAAAACCAATAGGTATTTTTTATTATAGTGATAGAGTGAAATGAAACAATACCACTCACCTGATCAATGTATTCTTTAAAAACTAGAAATTTGAAAAAATCTACTTGGGGACTTGATGATGTAACAAAACTAAGAAATTCTCATTTAAATGTATCAAATTGATTAATTTTTAGGGTGAAGTATATTTTAAGGGGGTATAATTTGAAACATCAATATTTTGATAAAATATTTCTATTTATATAATTTTATTTCATCGATTTCTTATGGTACACATGACAATATGTTTATATGAACCTTGTAAAATTATTAAAATATTATACCCTAGTAATTGGAATGGAGGATTTGAATATATATAAATAAATTATAAAATATATATGTTCAACACATTTTTAAATTTAATTAATTAGTTTTAAAATAATTATAATTAAATACAAATATTCATTGATAATAAATTTGATGTTTTTTTTGAAGAAAATATTTTTATGTGATAAATAAATTTTAAATGAAAAAATTAAATTAATCTATATTATAGAGTAATTTTATAGATATTTATATATTATTAACATTATAAAATGTTTCAATAATTAAAAAAAATCTATGAATATGATAGGAATAAATCTAGTTTTATTCTTGTAATTGTATTTTTTCTTCTAAACTATTTTTTTTCATTTTTTAAAAATAAATAAAATAATCTTCATCTATTTAGAGTTGTTGAATTATATGAAATAAATTAAATATTTATAATCAAGAGTTTAATTTTTTTTTAAATATCTCCCTTTTATTTTTTTCAGTATTAATAGAAACCATGGTAATCTAGATTAAAAATAAGTAAAAATGCCCGAATTTATCATAATAATTATTATTGGATGACAATAATTTTACCACTATAACATTAGGATATAATTTATTTTTTCTAATCAATATATGTCCATGAAAATGACGTAAAAAATATTTAAATTAATGAATGTAACAAAATGTCACCCTTTTTTTAATAACACTTACGTGTACACAGAGAGAAAAAAGTAATTTATGAAAAAATATATGTGAAACATTAGAGATTAATAAAACTCAAGATAGTAATTTTTTTTATTAATTAAATAATTACCCTAATTTCTTCTTCTACACTGATGGAATATCTCTCAAATTAATAAAAAATATTATAAATGATTTCAAATATAGTAAAAAAAATTACTAGTGTGGTTAATTTTGGACCAAGCATTTATAGGTAAATGGAGAATATATGTGATTTTTCATACTACTAAATTTTAATTACAATTTAGTGTTTATTTATTTTTTGTTAAATTATATGAATAGTGTCAAAATTGACAATAATCATACTTTATCGGAATAATATATCATTTAGTCACATTAAAATTATAAAAATAATAAAATGGGATAAAGGTTATAGTATATGTTTTAAAATTTCATCCCTTTTTTATTTATAGGTCTTTTAGATCAATTTTTCTTGATATTTAATTAATTATATTTTAATCTTTTAAGAAATTCCAAGCCCACTCTAATAAATGTGGAGATATCTATTCTCTTTTTCACATCACATTGATCCTTATATCATGACCATACTATACAATATTATATTCTACACTTCACTAGACACATTTTCTATGATTGTTTTTCTCACAAGACTAAATCTATGGTCCTTAAGAGGAGTTCTGAATGATTTATTTCTAAAAAATGTAATCACATTAACTTTCCACTTTCATTTATAGAATTTTTATCCCTAAAAAATATGTGATATTATTCACAAAATTATATAAATATGTATAAAATATGTTTACATACTATTATTTTAATGAAAACATCATTCTAACCCGTATATCTAATTTAATGATAAGTGAATGAATCGCTCGTGCATATGTATGGTGTTCCATCACCATGTAGAGATACAATAAATTTTCACCACCATATTTTTTGGATTGGAATTATGATGGGATTAATTTTTATATATAAAATTTATAACATAATTATTCTTATTTATTTATTTTATGTTTTTATCTTTCTTACCATCCAATCCTCTATAAATGGAAATTTCGTTCATCCATACATATGGACTACAACCTCAAAGAGGTGATGTGTGTGTTTTTTAATTTATATTTTACATTGATGGTAATGAGGATAAATTTTATGAATACATAAGATATATATGAAATAGTAAATATTATATGAATTTGATTTATTAGATTCCTTTATTTTATTCTATATTTTTAATAATGGACACATCGTTCATGCATACGTATGGACTACCTTCTCCATGCAGGATTAAATGAATTTTTTTATCTACAACATTTATGGATGAATATAAATATGTGTATAATAAATATATATAACATTTATATCATTATTAGTATTATTTAGTTGATTTAGCTGCAATAAATGTACATGGAATGGAACTACCAGACTAAAATACAATTGATAAACAAAATAGTTGACAATCAAAAATAATGATTTTAATATGGAATTATTTAGGAAGTCCTTGTGAAATTTAATAAAAGGATCACTTATACTATTATAAGTACTAATATTTAAAAAAATTTATATGTGAGGATATATTTATTTTAATGTAGTGAAAACACTAGTTAAGGGTACTATTTCAAAACCTGGCCAATATTAGAGATTCTTTATGTTTAATTCTCCGTTTTGATAAATAGTTAATCATTATCATCCATATAAATTTTTTCATAAAATGTTTTCAATAAAAAATTTATGAATATATTATGTTATTAAATTCATTTCAACCCATGATTGTCTTTTTACATAATGGGTTGGGATGATGTTTTTTTCCTTTTTTTAAAAAATATTTTGTGAATTTTATAATAAAATTATGAAACAAATGTTGTTTTATATTACTCAAATTCATGTAATTTAATGCTGTTGTGAGGGATAATTTTTGTAAAATTTATCTACAATTTTTAAATTTTCATTTATAAGAAAATAAATTATTTGTTTCATATATAGTTTAAATTTTCAAAATGTTAATTTTAAATAATGAATGGAATTTTATTTAATAAATATTTAATGATATTATAATGGTATATCTATTGATAAAAAAACCATACAAGGATATTTAAATTATTATTTACTTCTGTTACGAAATGAGGAAATGTTTATGCTGAAATGATGAAGTGTTAATGGTTACAATGAAATGATAAAGTGTTTATGCAACCCATTTCTTTACAAAGGGTTATGATGTGATGAAATGTTTATGATGACCATATAATTTCAATGATTTTGATATATTGAATTTTTTATTTTATTCTAGCACAAATATATATAATTTTTATTATATTATGGTCAAGACCTATTCCTTCCACCAATGCATTGGAAAATTATTTTAATCTCATGAAATAGTTTTGGGAAACAAGTAAATGACCTTTTTCCTTATGGGAAACAAGTCGAAGTTCTTGATATATTGTGGGAAACAGGTAGATGTGATTGATCTACAAAGGGGAATTGGTTTTAGTGCCATGTGTGATGATCATGTTAATTAACCTTGAGTTATTGAATGTTTTCTATACTTATGATGATTCAACAAACATTTAGGACATGAAAATATTGTTCATGATTAAATAATTATGAGTTACCATTATTATGAATCATTT
This sequence comes from Viscum album, assembly GCA_963277665.1. NCBI lineage: Eukaryota > Viridiplantae > Streptophyta > Magnoliopsida > Santalales > Viscaceae > Viscum > Viscum album. The sequence continues at coordinate 1,271,410,305 of OY728127.1, forward strand.
CATTTAAAATGGTAATGTTTTATTCCATAACTCATTCTTATGATTATTCTCAGATTGAGTGTCAACTTTTTTTTGTTATGTTCATAATCTCGTACGCTTATATTTATCTTAATATTTCATGTGATCATCAATTGATATATTTAATGTTTACCATTATTGAGCATCTAATCTCACACATTTATTATGTTTACTTTCCCTTGGTTATATAGTATGTTTCTAGAAAGGAATTTATAGGAATTGTACTATCAAATAACTCTCATAAAACAATTATGTAGTTTATCACTGATACATATGATTTTTTATTGTTATGTATTAATGTAACAATGATATGTGATTATCCATTTATATCTCTTGGATAAATTCAAAAATATCATTAATTATTATTTTATATAAAAATGGGTATTTAAAATTTCTCTCAAGATCTTATAGATTATTAAATACAATTATCTAATCCATGTGGTAATTCATTATGTCCCATCTATTAAATTATATCAAAAAATAGTAAATTTGTATTCTGATAAATAATATCTTATATCCATATGTTAATAATAATAATAATAAATAAAATGTAATGTTACTTCTCATTAAATTTATAAAATAATATTATTATATTAAAAATATTTTATCACATTAAATAACATTATGTAAAGTATTAAATTTATTTCCATGTTTAAAAAATGGTAATAAAACCTTATCTTGCTATAATTCTTCCCTATTGAAAATAATAGTCCAATAACACACATGTAATCTAAATATAATATTTATTCCATGAATATTAGTTCTACATCCTAAAAAAAAATTTAATTCAATTATTAAAATAAAATAATAAAACATTAATCATGTTCTATTGTAATAAATTTCATGATTATCATTCAAAATATTATGGCACTGTATATTAAATTTAAAATTTGTAAAATATTATTAATATACTAATATAACCTATTTAATTTATAAAAAATCAATTAATTTTATTATCATTAATTAAATATAAATTTATTAGTTGTAATAAATGTTATCTTATATATTTACATATTAACAAATATAAAAAAATATTTTGTTGAATTTGATTTACAAAAAAATTACAGAAAGGCATTTATTTATTAAATTATATGTTTAGTAATATAAATTATCTAGATTACATATATTTTTTTTACAATATTACAACATGATATATTAATAAATCTTCATATTTAATTACATATTTATAAATTATTGAATAATATTTATTCATATCATTAGTTTCTAGATTATTATCTAGATAAAGTTGATCTAACCCATTAACGCAATGTAAATAATGGTCTGAATTGATAACAAAAATACTTTAAAATAAGAAGAAATAATAGATATTATACCTAGAGAGAAGTATCTCTACACAATGTTCCCAAAAAAATACATGAATCATTGTTACATCTCACAGAGGCCTAAAATTGTCAAATAGGAACTCAACTTTATTATAGAATATATGAATTTTTTGAATAATGGTATTTATATTTCAAATACTCAATATAAATAATGGAATACTCAAATAAAGAAAACTAGTATTTTAACATAAAAATATAGGGTTACACATTTATTGTTAATTCACTTTAAAAATAGGTTTTCATTTAACTTACTTCACTACAACAATATTTAATTCCTAAAAACAATATAAGGTAAATGGTAATGTTTATAATCCATAATATATTTAGAACCAATTTATTTTCACATATAAATAATTATTTTTTTAATATTATATTACAAGATGAACTAGGATGGAATTCAATAATTTGGATTTAAAAATTCTTCTAATAAACGACAGTGAAGCATTGTGTATGTGTAATAATAGTAAAACCCTTCATGAATGAATATCATTATGTGATCCTATGGTAATTTTTCCCCTTTTCCAAGATTCATTTTTATGCATTTATCCTTAAATGATGCTTCTGGTTACCTGTATGTGGCATTAAAAAAATCCAGGATAAACTTATGCGATAACAAGTAGACCATTAGACATGTCAAGTATTAGTTTTTTGTAAAAAATTATTACATACATAGAGGAAAAAATATATCCCCTTATTTTATTCACCCTTTTAAAAACAATAATTACCCTTATGATGCTAAATAAAAACACACCACACTTTCATGCATGTCAGGATATTTTAGACACAACCCTATGCTATGAAGGAAAAACATGTTACCATTATATGGGATTCAATAATAGCTTCACAATAAAGAAATCTCTACCTTTATAAAATCTATTTAAAATCCCACTTACCTTTATGAATGATATAAAAAAAATCATACCCTTACACTGTAATATGATCATGTATAAGGGTAAAAAATATCTTTAATGAATATTAAATTTCACCAAAAAACATAAAAATAATTTAAATGAAGATGTATTATCATTTTAGAAATAAAAAAAATTAAGATTCATTTAATCTTTTTAAAAAAATAAAAAAAATCCAAATCATATTTTTAAACTATAACATTAGTTCATTAATTTTCAAAATAAATATAATCAAACTAATTAAAATATGAAAAGATATATAAAATTTATGTATAACCTATAATGACTAATGAAGGATAGGTAATATTTCAGACCATAATATTAGAAACATGGGATAGAGAAAAAATATATTTATGTTATTAAGAAATATTTTCTCCACAACTGTTTTTTAATAGAAAAAAGGCCATTTAATTTCAAAAAAACATTACATTTCATGAATTCATATTAATTATAGTAGATAAAATATATAAAAGGATATATACATAACATGAAATTTAATAGATTAATTCAATCCATATTATTGAATCCACCAATGACAAACACTCATTCTATAAAAATAGTAAAATTAAGTAGAGGAGTTAGGAATATGATAGGAATTATCAGGGGATGTGTATAAAATTTGTAAGAAATGTAATTAATTTTATTTTATGATAATTATGGATTATATATTGGTCATAAATGTTTAATGTGACCATTAATATCCAATTTTTACCTTACCATTGGTCAACATTACTGTTGGGAATACAATTATTACTAATAATGTTAACATTATAATTACTGTTTATAAAGGGTTATTTCAAAATATATTTTATATAGAAGGGTGTAATTAAAGCCTTAACCAGATGAACCATTCCTTTGTATTCCCATTTATCATAAAATTGGATGGTGGTATAGTTTCTAGGGTTCAACCATGTTTAAACTGTTGTAGTACTTAAATATTAATGCCTGAAAATAATCAATTAAGTGGGAGGTTCATCTTAGTTTAGATCACCAATATATTATTGACAACTAAGACACATAATTAATGTACTACCACTATAAATATTAATTGTATGGAGAATGTAGGTTTAATAAAAAATTGTGTATCTAGAAAATCGTATTATAAAGGTGTAATTTTCATTTTATAAATGAAATTTTCATTTCATCAATTCCATTGAAATTATTAATTAATTTTATGTAATACACATGAATATAAGAGTAATATGATAAATTGATATCTGAATAAAATTAAAAAATAATGGTATTTTATGAAAATATGTACACATTTGGGAAAAACTCAATTATTCAAAATAAAACTTATTTTCTAGAAGTAATCTCATAAAATACTATTTATTTTAAAATTAATGATAATATAATTGAATCATGATCCATGTAGTTATCACTAGTTTCATAATGTGAACTATTTCATAAAAATTATATAATTTTAACAAATAATACTGTTTGATTAAAACGTTAATTTTTGATATTTAGATATAAAAGTTCAAAAAATAAAATTTATATTTAAAATCAGTTTGTAAAAAAAAGTTAGGGATAATTTTCTAGAATTTTATAAAATACATTATCTTTTAGTTGATTGAGAAAGTAATCTTTTTTATATGTTGTATGATTTATGACTATTGAAATATGTATTCATGATTGAATAATTTGTAAAAATGAATCCAGAACAGATAATAAGTTTTTTATGAATACTACTAATTTTAATTACTTTACAACCATATGAAAAATTTCTAAAATTATATATTGTAAATTAACATTAAAATATATATGTTAGTAAAATAATACCCTCCAATTCCTAATGTAATATAAAATATTGAAATTTTCTTCTGAAACAAATATTTCCAAAAAACACTTACAAAATATCATAAATGAAAATCCAAAAATATTGTTAATCCAACGGTTTTTCATTTTACACAACCAAGACTTACATGGCCTATATTTAAAAATTATAAACAATCCTCTAAAATTTAAAATAAATTCCCACCTATTCAGCCAATTTCACACACTCCCAATAATATAAACATGTAATTCCCATAAAATGCCCTCTATAAATCCTTTTCAATGAGTTTTTACTATTCTATTTAACATTCCTCAAGCATTACATAACTATCCGTCATGGTAAGTGATTTTATTCCTCTTATTTTTATATGAGTACTTTCTTTGTAGTTATTCTTTTAATTTTAAAGTTAATTTCTTTTCATGCATGTATGATAATTTTCTTACTTCATTTTTTTTCTATAAATAAGATACTTTCAATATCTCTTATTAATATCCTTCCACAATCCAATTTCTATATTTGTTATTCTTCCAAGATCATGCCTTTGTTTTCCATGTATCTATTTTTATATTATTAATAAAAACCCATATTTTTTATTCTAGGGTATTTATATATATGAAAATAAACTTTATTGATTGGGGATTCATATATATGACACCCAAATTACCATATCATTTGTTAAAAAGGAAGAATATTTTATGTATCTAATCATTTATTACTCAGGGATTTTATATAAACCCCATTATTTATTTTCCACGTGTTACTGGTGAAATTATTTATTCTGATCATGATAACATAGAAAAAATAATAAATATGAATGGTGTAACCTAATACTATTCCATTTATTAGGGATAATAATTAATCCCTTGAGATGGAATCATTATGATACCATGGGTAATTACTATTTTAAGAATTTTTAAGAATCCTTGGTGATAAACCATTGTGATATGCTTATTGATTTCTAATTTTATATTGTTCCCAAATTTAATCCTTAAATAATTGTGATTATAAACTCATGATACACCTCTTGTTTTATCCATGATGTTGATCATGTATATTTTACTTTTTTATCCCCACCTAAAATTTTCCCCTAAAAGGATTATTTGATGTCTATCCATAGTAAATCACATGTAGTAAAGTGAACTAGGATGAAATAGTAAAGGATTCATTCAAGATGATTAAATAAAGTATATTTTAATTTTTTTCCAAACATTCTTCATGTTTTATGTACCTAGTATCTATGAAACTAGACCTAAAAGGATTGATCAATGTTATCAAGGTAACATTTTAAGGAATGATTTTATAAACTGTATATTAAAATGTTTTTTCACCATAGTCGGTACCGAATGCATCAGTTAGTTATTGTCAAAATTAATACGTGAAAAAATATGTAAAAAACCCTAAGTAGTAATTAAAAATATAAGAAAAAATCATGAATTTTTATGTAAGTATAACGTGAGTGGTTTCCAATAAATTAAATTGGTGTGCTGATACAACAAGTGGATATGGTTCTATAAGTTTCGTACACATGGGTAATAAATCTAATAATAGAGGATTTGGTATTATCTAGATTGTCACTCAACGCATAAGAAATGGGCCTTATTGAAGAACTAGCTTGAATCTCATTGGTAATATTCTTTGCTTACTCTCATTATTTTTACAAACCATTATGGAGGATATATAGGTAATGTGACTTTTTTATTTAATATTGTAAACCTAGAAGTGTGATATTATAAAATTTTAGGATTAATAATTCATTTAAAAATATTATATCATTTATAATATAAATAAATCTATCAGATCAATTTTATAGTTCTATATTATTGGATGAAAATAGAAGAAATTTCGTAATTAATGAATGAAATGGATATTTCCCGAAGGGTTTTCGTAATGTGATGGATGATAGAGTTGAAAATAACCTGATGGTTATGAATATGTTAACTAAGGTCATGAATAATATCCTAAACTTTGAAGTGCATCTACATTCAAAATGGAAGGAATAACTAGTAGTTTAATCCTTCATTCATCTATGAATATTTGTTTTTTGTGGAACCACTAATCCACTAATAGATAAAAATTTGATAAATACTAATGATATTTTTTTTATGCTCCATTGTTCTAGGAAAGGAAATTTTACATTGGTATTAAATATATTCTAGGTAGAATATGATCCATGAAGGAAACTAGTCATGGAAATAAATCCAGGGGTGGGGTGGATGCTAAAAAATTTAAAGACATAAAAAAAATCCAAAGAGTTTTTTACCTTATCCCTCTAAACAGATATGGAGAGGGAATTCCTTGTGTTGAATAAAATGGAAAATATATCAGTTTGAAAAAATAAGAAAAATTTCACAATATTTTCTGTTACACATCAATATTTAACATTGATTATGTTAGGAAGATCGATAAATTATTTGGTGGAATATGATCCCATATATAAAAATAATTAACAATATGACATTTGGGAGTTATGAATAGATAATAAGGCATGCTCTCAAATATAAATTAGAGTTTGGATATGCCTAGTACTCTCATGGAAAAAATAAAAATTAGAGGAGATTGGATAAAAAATTTAGAATAAATATAGATAGAATGATATTTCGATATACCATGTGAAAAAATGTGGGAATAAGCATTTGTGGAAGAATATTAAAGAAGTGGGATATTATACAAGTGTGGAAGAGATGCCTATATATAACAAGACTATTATTGATATATAAATCCTCGATATCTAAATTCCAAAAAACTAAGGATGATGGTCACATAAAAAAAATTAAAGTAATACTTAATGTGTGGATAGTATGGGAATTTTTAATATCATTATTAAAATATTAAGATAATAATGGGAAACCACCAATAACTAATGAAATTCCAATAGAACAAGGAAACTATTTCTCAATCATAACAAACGAATTCAGTTCTTAAAATGATTTTATAGTAGGCACACTCCCTATAAACTCAATTATATAAAGTATATTGTTTTATTTTGATGATTTCAATTCTTTTATTTCATTCAATACTGCAAATAACATTTAGTTAAACCATGTGCTTCTTGTGGTATAGAAACTAGTTAAAAACCATCAAGGAATTAATTAATAATTAATGATATATAATGATTACACTATTAAGTTTTGATATTATAATATCTCATAAAACTTAGTGGTAATTCAAATGGTGGAATTCAACATAATTTTTGGGATATATTAGTTGTCAATCTATAAGTCAAAGATAAACTGTAGAAGATAAAAAAATTTAGTTCTCTTGAAAGGAACCTTGTAATAATCATAAAATGATTGAAATACCAACCTGATTCATCCCATATACCAAAACTTATTTAATTATTAATGAATAATAATAATATTGATAATGTCAAAATATTAGACACATATCCATTTTATGGAAATATAGTGATGTAATTCCTAAAGATCTATATTGATCCACCCCAGAAATAGATATCTATTTTTTAAATGAACTCACTTCTTGATCAAATCCAATTATAATGTCCCTATACATAATGGGATATGTGATGTTATTCTAAGTAAATCAACTTAAATATCTTTTATATATGGGTTTTATTAGAAAAATTGTGTCCCCTTGGGGAAAAAATGATCTCTATGTAATGAATAATAATGGATCAATTAATATATGATTTAATTATATCAAACCTTCTGGGATTTTAGTGTTAAAAAACTATCCTCTTATATGTATTGATTATTTTTTTAGAAAACGTCATGGGGCCCAATTCTCCTCCAAGATTGACATTGTAAGGACCCATTTACAAGAATTACATAGTCTAGTAATATTAAAAGTATAAATCACAATATCTTCCCAATGACCATTTAGATATATATTTTTAGAGATTTATAAAATACAGAAAGATGGTAAACCCATACATTATAGGTGGATAGTTGTACTAGTTATTCCATTATTCACAAAATACAACTCTTTAAATTAAAACATGATTTTTTATATTGATATATCACGAAAAATTTCCATTGATCTATAAAATGTCCATAATATTCTTTAAACCCTATGAAAACATTTTAAAAACATGGGATAAATAGAAAATCTAACTAAGGGGCATGAAGAAAGAGAATTGTTAACCCATTGAAAACATGAAAAACCATTAAAAACAATTTTCTAAAAAATCATTTGCATGCATAAAAAACCAGCATAGGTGACTTGGGATATAATTACCATATCCATAGTACTACCACCCTTATAAGTGAAATTACCATACAGTTGAATTTCATATCCAGAGTACCCAATTGATTAGAGAGTTATAATAGGGATTACTCTTCGCATAAGTGATATTGGGCTCCTCAATATTTCATGAGATTTAATGGGGATCAACCCTTCATATAAGCTTTATCAGGATCACTCATAATAAATAATGGGTAAAACATTCTTATATAATTTACAATAACCACATTATGAATAAAGCACTAAAAAACTGTTCTCAAACCATGAGAAAACGACTTTTAGATATAGAAATACTTTTTTATTTAAAAATAACATTTAAAATATATAAATTGTGCAGATAATAATGAAACCATTATCCTTGGAAATAACTATGAAAATAATTAAAAAATAAATTAAAGAAATAAATATTCATTAAATTAGGAAATAAATTTCCTACCATATTATTTAAAAACATTTCATTATATTGAAATAATGAATTCATTTTTAAAACCAATTAATAACTTTTTTAAAAAAGAGAATTTTGGATCAAAGTGTCCCATACCACTTGAAATAATTAAGAGAAATTAGAAAATAAAAATATTATAACAAAAATGAATATGTAAATAAATCTATAAAAACAATTTTTAAATCATGAAAATTAATGATAAATTTTTAGAAGAATAAATCTTTAAAATATTTAAAACGATGTTATAGTTGGAGATACCCTTACACTAGGTCTGAATCACCATGTACAATCATTATCCTCATCAACAACATACTTAGTTAAATTATCTACATTCCAAATAACATTTTTATAGTTTATCGTTCCTTTTATAATGATTATTACCGTGTTATAAAAATTAATTAATTATTTATGTTCATGTCTGATGTTTTGATGATATTCGATACTTCAGTCCAAAATGAATTTGGGATGATGTAAATAGTAAAATTGGTCATAATTCAATATTTTCCAAAATAATATTCATCAAATGGTTATTATATTTACACATAAATTATACTTTTAAATCAAACCATTGTGTATGCCTATGAAAAATGAACTATGATTTAATCAGGGAGAATGTAGGTCGTACATATGCATGAGTAATATTTCAATTTTTTATTGATCATTATGGAAAGAGGGTATGTATATTTTAAAATTATAGAATGATAATAATATTATTAATATTATATTAATCATTTTAAAACATTTATATATATCATCCATGTGTGGTGGTGATTAAACACGAATCACATCGCTTCGTGAACGTGATTGTTCACACGCATGCATGAATGACATTATCATTTTCATGTGGACATATGAGTAAGAACATAAATGATATATTATTATAAAATAATGATAAAAATTATTAAATATCATATATTTAAATTAATTCCATAATTAAAACTAGTTTTGGGATATGGTTATGGAAATCAAATTATACCGGTTCGTGGAGGCGACAGTTCACACATATGCATGAATGATCAATTATTTTCCCATTTGATGAATGTGGAAATGTATTTAGGTGATTATGTTAACATAATAAAATATAATAATGTTTATAATACTGGATTTATTATTTAATCATGGTAGAAAAAGATTTTAAGGAAGTGGAAGAAGAAATAAAACAAAAACACTTAATCAAAAAGAATATGTTTTCCTCTGACGATTTCCTTTGAATAACTAATTAACACCTCTAAGGTGGGTGTTATGAATAAAATAAGGAACCTATTATGATGGGGTGGATTCCATGAAGGGTTCAGGGAAGATATTGGGTGCACAAAATAAGTTTTTAAGTGTGTATAAATTAGATGAATGGGTCCCCTTATATAAGAGAGGGGATGGGTACTCATAGAAGACTTCAAAACATTAAATTAATATAAACTATTTCTCTATTATAAATGGGTGAAAAGTGATTTAATTAGAATATATTATAATTTTGGGTCTACTACCCTTCATACAATTACAATTATATATGTTTAGACTATTTTTAATCCATATATTTATGTTTTAACTATTATTTAATGCTTTTTAACTCTTACCATGATATCATGTAATTTACACATTGATGGTTAATATATTAAAGAAAAAATTCCCAAATTTCACAAAATGAGTCATGGATGAAATTTTAATACTTATAAAAATCATATGGGTGAAATTTATATTTTTTTAAAAATTAAATCACTTAATAAAAAATTATTTATTTTTAAATATAAAAAATGTCGATTTTGATAATATTCATTACATAACACAATAAAAATTTAATAAAAATATAATATATTAGAATAAACATTATTAAATCATCCATAAAATGTCAATTTCATCCATAAAATTCATGTATTACATTAGTTATATCATATTATGTTTATTTTATTACTTTAAATTCCATTTATTTGTTTCTTCCATAAATTAATCAATTGTTGCATCATCATTGTGTAACAATATAATGTATGGATTTCTTCCATAAAAATGAAAAAAATATAATGATGAAGGTAAATATTTTAGATTTATATTTACTAATTATAGTCAATGTTTTCATCTGTAAAACATTGTATTAAAAACATTTCACTTTCTAAAAACAAAATTTTGACAAAATTGACTTTTCATTGAATAAAATTCTATAAAATGTCTTAAAGTAATATTGGTGGATCCAATAGATCAAAAAATCATCCCCATCATGATTTTATTCGAAAATAAATAAACCAATTTTTTTTAAGTGTTATCATTATTTAATAATATTTTATATTATTATTTTTACCCTTAGTTACCCGATTTACCCTTAACTACGATAATGAAAATAATTACTAAATATAATATTCATATTTTCCAAAAAAAGGGAATATTTACTAAATTTTGACCATATAATTCAATATAGGGAATCCATTTTTGAAAATTCAAAAAAGATAACTCTATAAACTAATTAAAAAATAATCATGTTGACCGAATGAGAAAACGAGATTTTAATGTAAAAAATTTTAAAAGTTCACAATGTTTTTATCAAATTTAAATGTGAAATTTATTCAAATGACCTTAATTGGATTAAAAGGTAATAAATTAAAGTAACCATTCTTTATAAAAATTAAAATATTAAATTTAACACTATAAATTTTTTTACGACAAAGTAATATTAAGTTACAAATAATTATTTTATCACTATTCATCAAAAAAATAAAGCTTATGATAAAAAATATCAAAAACTCCACCAAATTAAATTTCAATACATTTATTTCAAAGAATTAGTTCCATTTTTAAAATATAAAATATAAAAGTTTAAAAACCTAGATTTGAAATAGGTATGCCCTCGAAAGGTGATCAAATTGCCTTTTTAGAAAAATACTTCATTTATTTATAAAATTGGATTTTTTTCATATATCAATTATGGAAAATAGATAAGATAAATATTAAACATTAGAATGAATATTATATATATATATTTAATTAATATAATCCAATACTAATTTTTTTAATTCAATAAAACACACTTATGGACGTTTATTTTTTTTCATAAAAATATTTACTTTTATATTAAAAGGGGTATTACATTCATTTATAATTATTTTTTTAAAAAATTAGTTATATATATTTATACATATTTTAAAACCATATATTGATAATTATATTAATAATTTTTATTAACTCCATTAAAACAATAATTTTATAAGGTTAATATTAAAATAACAATATTTAATAATTTGTTTAATATTGATGTGGTGTATCATGTATGATATCAGTCATAGTATTTATATTTGAAAAATTAGAATGTTACATTCCCCCATTACCTTTATTAATTTTCATCATTTCAATTTGAATTTAGGATCAAAAACTAAGGGTTTTACATTTCAATATACCTTTATTGAAATATCACACCAGAAAATCGATTAAGAAAACATCTACTTTAAATGAAATAAAGGGAAGTAAAAAAGTCACCTGAGATAACAAATACTAGGTTTTCATGTACAGAGACTTGGAAATGGAATATAAAACTAACTCTCCTAGACTATTGGATATTTATAGAGAACATGGTAATGGATTTTTTAACCATCACAAAACTATAAATATGTGATGAGTCAAATGCCCATTGATAATAGTAAATGAATAACATTTTTTCCTTTTCAAAGAGTGGAGTAATTAACATATTTACACGGATAATAACATAATGAAAAATACTTAGTTTAAATGTTTAGTTTCATCTTTTAACCAATTTCCACTAAAAAATAAACTTTTCTACAAATCATGAGTATTGAAGATGAATTTTCCCCATATAAAGAAATAGAATAAACTTATAAAGGATCACATAATCCCAAAAAGGTTAACTATCTATTTATTGTTTATTTAGAGTTAATACTAAACCAAAAGTGTTATGATATGATAAAACAGTTCTCCAAAAATAATAAACCATTATATGATGAAAAACATTATTTTAACTATGAAATTCAACAATATACCCAAAGTTTAATATAAACCAGTCAAACAATAATTGTACATAAAATTAAAAAAAATAATCCAAACAAAGATTTAAACCCTAAATTAATAACAATTTGATAACATAGCCTTTCGTGACTTTTTTTCAAATTTATCTCTCAATATCATCAACTAATATTAATGACGCATATGAAAAATGTTTGTTCCAAAATCACATAATATCTAAGATATGATAATTATTTCCATAAATAATATAAATAAAAAAAGTCTACAAAAAAATCAAAGATCCTTCCAAAACATATTTCAACCTTTTTTCTGAAAAATAATCCCATTATATTTTTCATACCTTAATCATATAGGATTCCCAAAATAGAGAACGTCTTCCCAAATAACATTCATTACATGATCCCTAAATAATTTTTCTTATATGATTTTTATTCCCAAAATAAAATTATTATTCATCCATAGAATCTTTTAACTAAAAATAAAATGATACACTAATTGGGACTTCACGTAGTCCAGTTGTTGGCGATGCACCCATATCAAACTTTGGTTAGGGGTTCAAAACTCACGTATTTTTCGAACGTGATGAGTTTTCACCCATCCTAAAGGTTTTCCATTTTATAAGACTATATATTTATTATAACATTCCAAATATAAGAATAATGATAAATTTTATTGAAATCATTTCTATCTCATACTCTTAATTTTTCTTTTTGAAATGTAATAACCAATACTAACATCAAAAATAAATGCCTCAAAAAATATCATTAATTTCCCTATAATTTAATAAAATAAAGCCTAGAAAGAATATTATAAGACATTTAAATTATAACTAACACTAAAATTATAAAACAATGATGATATTTATAACTATTAATAAAACATCCCAATCTCTAATGTTTTCTAAACCAAACTCTCATACCAACTATAAGGACCCATCCAAAAACCTTACATATTATATTTATTTTAAAAATAGAAATATCATTATTTTCTAAAATATATTTTAGTTTTAGTTTTTTATAGAATTTGGAAAAAAATCTTACATAGTAACCCAAATATTTCAAGTGGAAACTAGTACTCAATAGCGTTTTTTAGAACATGAAAATCATTTTAATAAAACATTATTTGTTATGTTGATATATCATTATAATTTTCCCATGATCTCAACCACTTCCCAACTCTTTCTTAATCCCTAAAAAAATTCCATTTTAAAAATGTGTCATGAGAAAAAAACCTCAGTGTGGGATATAAAGAAAGAGAATCATTAGTCTAGTGAAAACATGATGACCCAGTAAATACCTTTTTCTTGAAAATGCATTTATAACAATTGAAAAATCAGATAGGTTTCCAAGGACATCATTACCATATAAATCTTATAACCACCCATGAAAATGGAATAACCATATGGTCGAATTCCATCTCTATAGTACCAAATTAATTAGAGAGATATAATGGAGATCACCATTCTAAAAAATAATATCGGGCTCAGCCATCTTTCATGATATATAATGGGGATCAACCACTCAAATAAGTTATTAAGGGAACACCATTGAGATTTAATGGGGATAAACACTTTATATATAATTTCCAAGGACCAAATGATGAATAAAAACATGAAAACTATTTTCATACCATAAGGAAACTACATTTAGTTATCAGAATACTCTTTACATAAATAATCACTTTTAAAATATAAAAACATTTCACATAATAATGAAGCCCTTTTGTTCGAAATCATTATTAAAACTTCTGATAAAACATTAAAACTATAAATCTTCATCAAGGAAAAGAATTTTGGTCATTCTATATATTTTTAAAAACCATTCAAGAAATTTCATTAATAAAAAAATTGTAAATCACATTTAAAACAACTAAAAAAATGTTTTTGAGTTAATGTTTATCATACCACATTGAAAAATTTGAGGGAAAATTGAAAATATAAATTTTATAACAATAATTTCAATCTAAATAAATCTATAAAATAAATTTTGAGAAAATTTTCATCAATGAGAATTATTTGTAATAATAAATCATTAAAACAATTAAAATGATGTTTTAGTTATAGAGTCCCTTACCCTAAGTCTGACTCGTCCCATATAATCTTTATCCTCCTGAATAATTTTTTTTTTAATTTCTTCAAAACCTTTTTAATTATTATTATTCCTTTAATATCACTTATTATAATTTTATTAAAATTACTTAATTATTTACGTTCATGTCAGAAATTTTTATGATATTCGATACACGTGTCCAAAATTAAATTAGTATGATGACAATAGTAATGGTGGTCATTAGTTAATCATCACCAGAATAATATTAATGACATTTTTATAATCTTTATAAAAAATATACTTTTAAAACTATAATGTCCAAGCCTTAAACATTACATATTCCTGAGTTTTAGTTAGGAACAATCATTCTTACAAATTCAGGATACTTTTAGGTTTAGTTTTTTTAGAGAATTAATACATAATACAAACATAAAATCCCATAATAACACAATAGGATACAACTAAAATTGTATCAACTTTTTCCTGAATATAAACCACAAGAAATAAAACATGATTTCTCCTTATTGATAAAATTCTTCACAACATTCATCTTGTATTCACCCTTTCTCTAACCCATCCTTATACCCTATGAAGAACATATAAAAACTTTGGATTAGCATAAAAATATCTGCAACGGATATAAAAAGAATTTCTAAAACCATTATTCCATGAATACATATAAATATATCAAACCATTTTAACAAATACATGCTTCTCACCCATAAATTATCATATACACACTTTGTGAAACATGATATTTCCATAAAACATTGAAAAAACACAAACTAACTAACTAGGTTACCTGGGGAATCTCATAAATACAATTGTAAACCTTGTGGATACAATATGATTTGTAACCCTCATGGATACCTCACAATGTAACCCTTGTGGCTACTTGATGGTGTAACCATCACAGTTACACATGGAGTAAACATATGGATGACCTCTAAATAAAACATACCCACTACATTGTAGTGAGATATGGGTCCCATGCTTCATCATAAATAATCCCCAGGAACCATAATATAAACATAATACATGAACAATTCCATTGAAATATTCCTTTTGAATTTTGTAAAAATAGAAATTTAAAAGAGTATATTTAAATAGGAAACCCTCACATATACCATATCATTGAATAGGGAATTAATAAATTGAATGTAATTAGTATACTTAATTTAAATTCACATAACACAAGATAATATAATAAAATGTAATTCCACACATAATCTTAGTGTGAAAAAATAATTTATGTAGAAGGTTAACCCAAAGATTAGAACTTGGGTTAAGAATTCCCTTTCCTCGGGTTCATCTTACATGGATTGTGTTTAAACAACTTGTGTAATAGTTAAAAGACTATTATTAATATTTAATGAAATATATTAATTTTTAAAACACCTTATATGTACATTTTATAGCATAATTCCATAAATTTATCAATAATAATTTGTTATTTACATTATTTCATGTCCATGATTTACAAGGTTTCCATGCTCTGTTCGTAAAGGATCTTCTTATCGAAAGGAAATGAATCTCCAGAAGTGGAATGAGATGGTATTAAAATGGTTCTAGAATATTAAATGATACCATATATAATTTTTTCGTATATGATGATGAATCATTATATAAAACATTAATGCTATTCATTTAGATCATTTTGGTGGTTCTTTGATAATCTTGAACTATATTAGTTATATAAATTAATATTATTTATATATGTTAATTACATAACATAAAAGTGGTTATATCATCAAATTTAAAATATTTTTCAACCATTAAAATAGTTTAATTACATTATTTTAAGGATGTAATGAAAATTGCAAACACATCATCCATGATGTTAGTAAATCGATACATCACATACAATGTTTTTATTTTTAGAATAAGAAGAAGAGGGGGGTATGAGTATAACTTTTTCCATAAAATGATAAAATATAACTAAATATATGATACAATAATTTTAATTCATCTTGAATAAGATAAAATAAATAGATTATAAGAAAAGATAAATTATTGAAAAGAAAATAAAAGAAAATGAAAAAAGGATTTTTACCTCTTGATCTCTTCTACTTGAGATCCTCCTAAAGGCCATTGGTTTTGGAATTTAGGTGATAACATATGGACCTGGACTTGGGAAAGTACCTTGGGGAATTTATTAGGCAAAATTTATTAAAATCTCAAATCTTGAGAGGTGTGTGAGCAAGATAGGGTGAGGGTGGTATTTATATTTGAGATAGGAGGGTTTTCCAATTATTTTAATCTTTATTTTTTTTCACAAGACAAGAAAAAATATAAGTTCTTGTAATTAAAAGTATTAAATTGATATTGTGACTTCTAACCAATGGTTCTTACATCGTCCATTATGTTAGGAATAGTTTATTTTACATATAATGTATATATAGTAAATTACTGTATTTCACTATTCACTAAAAATTCATGTTTTTCAGAAAAATACATACGATTCGCCCAAACATTTTTTAATGTGTAGAATCAAAAACTGAACTCATTTCTATCAAAATAATTCTCTAAAAATGATAATTTTTTTTAAAATCTTAATTTATTCGAAAATTGACAATATTAAAACTCTAACTGATTTTATAACACCTTGAAAAAATAATCAAGGTCTCATTAAATTATATTATAACCATAAGACAATAAAATGATAATAATTTATGATTAAATTTTATGAAAACACATATTAATTTAAATTATTAAATTGATCATAAAATTAGAATTCAATATTTTTGAATTACCGAAGTACCAACACTTATACTATAATCATATTGTCACTTATAAGATGACTAAATTTTATTTACACACTCATAAGTAAGGTTACTATTAATTTGGCTGGTTTACTATTAATAAGTGTAATGTTACTATTCATAATTGTATGTTACTATTGAACAAAAAAGTTGGTCATATCAGACTCCAAATATCTTACTTGTTACAACCATGCATTAACATTTTTAGAAATTCAAGACATAGAAGTGGAGGAATTTAGTTTAATGGCTATGTTATAACTGTCCCCTTAAAACAATTTGATATTTCACAAAGACATAGTATTTTATTCATTTCACTAAATTTACATGTAAATCTTCAGGGTTATACATTCCCCCAACCTTCTATAAATTGTGTCCTCGCTATTTTTTATTTACTTTTTAAACATGTGAAGATACCTTTCCCTCATAGAATTTTTATATTTCCATCTTACATCTTCAACCATGTGGTTTCCCCACAAACCTTATCCTAGTGGATTTCCTTATTCCACAATACTTTCTCTCTATGATCGAGAATCTAAATAGGTTTCTATTCCTAAGAATGGTTCTCATCTAGATATACTAAATCCAGGCTAAAAAAAATAAATGATTCTGAAACATACATTCTCAACATCAAAACATGAAAAACATTGTGTAACTGAGATAAACTCAGAGATAATTCTACATGGTAGGCAACTTAACCAAATTTCTCCAGGATTTCATAAGGTCCAATGAACCATGAACATAATATTCCATTCTCACCAAAATAAAAAACACTTTTTCATGGTGGGATTCACATAAAAACATGATCACTTAGCTCAAAACAAAAGTCTTTCCTCCTATTATCTACCTAACATTTTAGCCTACTATGTAATTTCCTCTTGTGTTGTGGGATCCTCTTTACTTTTTCAGCCACATCCTCAACCAATTATAGTCCAAAAAACTTCCTTTCCACATCATCATCCCAAAAATATATCGTTTTACACTACTTCCAATAGAATACCATAAAAGGTTCTATCGTTATGAAGGAATAAAAACGTTTATTATAAGAAAACTCAACTAAAGAAATATGTTGATCACAAAAACCTTGGTAATACATTAAACAAACTAAAAGAATATCCTCCAATGTATGATTTATTATGTCTAATTTTCCATCAGATTGATGATGAAAGGATGTGATGAAATTTAATTATGTTCCCAATTACTTCTGATGTCATTTCCAAATGTTAGAAGTGAACATGGGATCTCAGTTAGATACAATGGAAAAGGAAACTCCTTATAAACTAAAAATATCTTTAAGTTACAATCGACAAAGGTAATCCAAAGAAATAGTATCTTTAATAGGATTTAAATGTGAATATTTAGTCACTTGGTCAACAATTACCCAAATCATATTGTTACCTTGATAAGTCTTTGGTAGTCTAACCATGATGTGCATAGATATATTTTCCCATTTCCAATCTTATATTGGAGAAAGATTAAGCAACCCCTTCGGTAGTTTTCTCCCCACTTTAACCTGTTGACATGTTAAACAATTCACAGTAAAATCTACAATATCTCTTTTTATTCCATCCCACCATTAACACTGTTGAAGGTCTCTATACATCTTAGTGTTTACATGATGAACAGAAAATTGAGAACTATGACCTTTATAGAAAAATACTTTATTCAAATGAGAATCACAAGACAAACATAATCTCTTTCCAAATCGATAGAAAAAAATCTTTATCAAGGTTAAATTATTGAATCATACCCATTTTAACTAATCCTACCTTTTTCTTTATCTCACACCCTTCCTTCTATGCCCAAATTGTTCTGTCAAACTGATATTGTTGACCTGACACCTGAAACAAAAGAGAGTAATTTTATACACCGAAAACATACAAGACTAATTTCAACAAATCATTAATCAGGGGGTCATGTTCCAAATGTAACATTGTTAATGATGCATGATGTTTTAGACTCAAGGAATCCAACATTTTTTTTCTTTTCCTCAATGTCAATTGATCCCTCATTCATAATCGTTTATCAATTTAGGTAATCTTCTCCGCCTTATGATTAATTCCTTCAGAGTGAATATATACTTCATAATTTTATGGTCATTATATATATTATATTTGGGTCCGTATAAATTTTTCCACCAAATTTATAAAGTGAAGATCAGATCTTCTAATTCTAAATCATGTGTGGGATAATTTAACTAATGAGGTTCAGTTTCTATGAAGCATAATAAATTACCTGATCATTATGAATTATAACTCAACCAAGTCCATTCAATTAAGCATCACCTTAGATAAAAAATTCACCATTTATAGAAGGAATGGAACAATCTATAGGATTCAATGATATCTTCATCAGTTCCGAAAAAAACATTAAATTTTTCTATAAAATCAAATTTTAACCCTTTTTGTGTTGACATAGTTAGTAGTCTTGATAAACGGGAAAAGTTTTTAACAAACCATCGGTAATTTCCTTCTAATACATGAAAACAATGAATCTTTATAACAATTATAGGTTTTGTCCATTCATCATCCACTTTTTTTTGCAGGGTAAACTATTATTCCATACTTATTTACAATTAACCCAAGAATAATTTTTTTAACAAACAATTACATTTTTTAATGTTCTGTAAAACTTCTTTTTTTTAGATTTTTTCAGAAAATCCTTAATTTTTTTCATGATCCTCATAAAATTTTCAAAATACAATACTATAATCTATAAAAAAACTAAAACTTATCCAAATATTCTTAGAATATTCTATTCATAAGATCCATGAATACATGATGGGAATTTTTCAAACCAAATAATATAACAACTAACTCATAATTCTCATAAATAGTATGAAAAATTGTTTTTAGGATGTCATCCTCCTTCACTTTTAGCTGATGGTGCCTAGATCTCATGTCAAATTTGAAAAAAATAATATGTTCCCTAGAGATGATTAAACAATTCATCGATATGTGGAAAAGGAAAATTATTCAAAACAGTAGTGTTATTCAAATCGCTATAATCAATTCAAAGTCTCATTGAACTATATTTATTATAATGAACAAAATAGTAGCACCCCATAGTGAAGTGAATGGATGAACTGAAGCCTTTACCAAGAAAATCATTCAAAAAAAATTTCAATTCAAGAAGATTCACTTGAACCATTTGATAAGGGTGTTTTAATTTTGGCATAGTATCAGTACATAAGTCAATGATAAATTCAACATCCTGATCAGGTATAACACTGGAAAACTTACCAGAAAAAACATATAGGTATTCCCTTTCCATTGGAACATCATTAATCTGAATATTTCCTTTTTTTCAACAATATGATAAAGATAACATTAATTTAAATCATTAGAATTTTCTCTTCTTCTTAATATGTTATCAATTGTATAAGACCATTTCTATACACAAACTGGAACAATATTTGAAATAAAACATCTCTAGATCTAAAATTAGTCTTATAATGATATAAAAATAGCCAATCCATACCCAAAATAATATGAAACTATACTAAGGGAAAAATATTAAGGTTTTCAGGTAAGTAATTTCCACAGATAACAGTAGGATGATTCGTATAATTACATTTTTTCTATAATATATCCCCATGGTTTTTTATACATAAGTTCTTGTCTTATTTCTTGAGGTGAAATTTACAATTTACTATAATGTTTCTCATAAATATTGGAATGTGTATACTGGGTATCAAAAAAGACATTATAAAAATCTATGTAAATAAACCATATACATAATACCACTTATTTGTATGGCTTGACATCTTCTGACATAGTTGCAATGGATCTCACTACACTATTTTCTTATAATATAGTTTATTTCCATCATTCAGATCTTTCATTGGGAATATTTTTGAAAAATGACCCATCTTGCCACATTTAAAACAGTATATAGTTTTCTTACCATAATTAATTTCAAGATAATTTCCATTGAAATCACAAGACATATGTCCAAAAATACCACATCAAAAAAAACATCCCAGTTTTTTTAAGTCATTCCCCATGGTTATTTATATATCGCATTTCACAAACTAGAAATTTAACTAACTTACCTTCATATTTCTTTGACTGATTATTACCCATATCTTTCCATCTTCACCTCTTCTTTTGTTTTTTGTCAAAGTAAAAATGGTCATCAATAACCCCCATTTCTACCCTCTCAGCACATCGTAATAGTTTCTCAATACTATTGAATTCATGGGATGATAATTCTCTTTGGTATATGGGCTTCAATCCTGAGTAAAAAGTATTGATTTTTCTATCATGTTCTGTAATAATATTTAAAGAATAACCTACCAATTTGGTTAATTTTTCTTTATATGTAGCCACTAAATCATCCTCCTTTTATTTCAATTCAAGGAATTTCTTTTCCATCAAATTTGAAACCACCTTAGGAAAATAATTTTCAACGAAAATATTTTTAAATTTGTCCCATTTCAAGGTATCAATATCCTCACAATATCTTGTATTCCTGACCACTGACCACTGATGCTCAACTTCACCTTGAAAAGGATAAATAGAAATAATATCCTTTTGATTCTCTGAACACCACATGATATCAAGTACATTTTCAAGGGCCTTAATCCATCCTTTAGAAGAAACTTTGTTAAAATATCCATTTAAATAATGAGGTTGTTTCCTCATAAAATGATCCAATATCATCATGTTCCTTTATGTTATCTTTGGTTGCTCTTTTCTACAGATTCCAACACCATTTATAGCATGCTTCAACGTAGAAATTTATTTCACAGACAGTTCGGTTCAAATTTCCATCATTCCAAGTGGCAGATTCAGGTAGATATCAACCTCATGGTGCTTTCATACTTCAGATTCATAGTTTCTTCTATAGAAATCCATTCTGAATAAAATTATCTTTAATGAAACAACATGGCAATCTTCAAATTCAATATCATTTCAATATAAAAGTAAGTTAAAAAATACTTATGGTATTTTTTTAACATCATCCTAACCCCTAATGTTATATAACATTCCTAAGATACCAACTATAGAGAACAATTTTTAAACATTACATAATCCCTTGTTTTAATCAATAATTGACAATATTAAACATTGGGGATCGTTTTAGGTTTATAGTTTTAGATAATTATAACATAATACATACATATAATTAAATAATTATCAAATTTGATACTACTAAATCATTTCCCACTATTTCAAAAATATAAAACATTTAAAATTAAACATTATTTCTTTTTCTTGATGAAGATCATCACAACATTAATCTTGTCTTAATCCATTGTCTTACACATCCTTATGCACTGTAAAAAACATTTAAATTCATAGGATAAGAAAAAAAGATTCGTAAGGGATATAAAAAGAAGGAGAGAAACCATCACTCCATTAATACTTATAAACATATGAAATCATTTTCACAAATACACAATTCTCACCCATAAAGAATCATATACATATTTTGTGAGACATGATATTTACATAAAACATATAAAAAACATAAATAAATCATATATGTAACTTGGGAAATTACTCAATTATAATTGTAACCCTCATGGAAACCAGATGATTTGTAACAATCATGTTTACCTTACAATGTAACTCTCATGACTACCTTATGGTGTAACCATCACAAGTACACTTGTAGTAACCATACGGCCAACCTCCAAATTAAAACACCTAATACATTAAATGGAGATATAGGTACCACTATTCATCATAAATAGTTTCCAAGAAAAATAACATAATCATAGAACATGAACACTTTCAAAAAAAAACATACCTTTTTATTTTTGAAAAAATAGATATTTAAAATATGATTTTTAAAGAGGTTACTCTGACATATACCATATCATTGAAGCGATAATTAATAAAATTAAAGGAATAAGTATAGTCACTATAAATAAACAAAATTTAACCTAATTTAATGAAATTAAATTTCACAAATAATCTAATCATGTTAATGTCATTGATGTAGAATGCTAACCCAAAGAATGGATATTGGGTTAAGAATTCCATTTCTATGGGTTTGTCTTACATAAAATGTGTTTAAACCACTTTTATAATACTTAATAGAGAGTTATTAAAATTTATAGAAACATATTCATGTTTATAACACATTATATGATAATTTTATAACATCATTCCATACATTAATTAATAATATTTTGTTCTTTCAATTGTTTCGCGAGCATGCTGAATATGGTTTCCAAGGTCACTTAATAATGGATTTTCTAGTCGAAGGGAAAAGAAACACTATAAGTGGAATAAAATTGTTTTAATATGTTTCCAGAATATTAAATTATACCATTAATAAAAAAATATCATTATTAGGATGAATCATTTGATATAACACTAATAATATTCAATTAGGTCATTTTGGTGGTTATTCGATAATCATGAATTAGTTTCATTATATAACATAATATTATGTATATATGTTAACGCCAAAAAAAAATTATAGGTTATAACATAATCATTAAAAAACTTCTTAACCATTAAAATGGTTTTATTACCAGATTTGAAGCATTTAATGGATATTGAGAACACATCATCCACGATGTTGAAAAATTGACACACCAAAGATGATGTTTTTATTTTTAGAATAAGTTGGAGATGAGAAGAAATATAAGGATTAATTTTTACACAAACATTAAAAAAATTTAGTGTCACGACTCATCCTCGGGACCCGTGCCGTGACTACCCCAAGCCCGCCTCCCATAGGCCAGGGGCTGGCGACTAGCACCAAGGCGTAAATCTCAAAAAAAGGGGAAGGCCTTGCCTTTATAAAGTAAAAAAACACCAAAGAGTAAGCAAGTAGAAGTAAAAACTAAGTAATTATGGGTACAAAAGTAGTGCAGAAAAGTAAGAGGGCCAGAATACAAACCCAAACTGAAAGTAAAGTACAACTGGAAAGAAAGTACAACAACTGAAAGTAAAGCAGCAATGTCAACCCGTCCACTGGAATTCCCACCTGAAGGGTGGGTATAGATAGCCTCCTCAACTCCTCGGGTCCAGCCATCCGCTCCGAGTACGTCTCGCCCAGTGGTCCACCTCCATGTACCGACTTGCTCCACAAGCCTCAACCACGATCAACACTATCCGTCGTCTGCAACCAACACAACGTAGTGTGGGCATAGCTTGTGCAGGGGTGAGTATACGCTACTCAGTAGGGACCCCGAGACCCCTGATGGTCTCCGAAAATCCATAAAGGATAATCCACAAAGGAAAGATACAATCACAAAGTAACATCCAACACTACTTAGGTATATGCCCATACATATACCTAAGTCATTAATTCCCGTTCTGCTCTACCATCCATGCCCAAGTTCGATCACGTCCACATAGGAGTACAACCCAAACCACATAGGATAACACAACTCAATACACATAGGAAAGCAATTCAATCATATCGAAGATATTGATTGAAGTCAAGACTCAGCTCACACAGGTATACATCTTCGTAAGGTGATAGAGATGATCAGATATAGCCACTGATTCATCTATGCTGGGACCCACGTAGGATACTAAACCAGCTAAACTGTCAGACCCACATAGGATACAAACCAGCTACTCTGCCAGACCCACATAGGATAGTCAGAACAGAGTCAAACACTGCTAGACCCACGTAGGATACAAGAACATTTGTCATCGTCATCGAACCCATGGAGGATTTCAGTACGGTCTTCATCCCTGCCGAACCCACATAGGATTTCAGTGCAGTCTTCATCACCGTCAAACCCACAGAGGATTTCAGTACGGTCTTCATCACTGCCGAACCCATATAAGATTTTAGTACATTCTTCATCGCCGTTAAAGCCACAAAGGATTTCAGTACGGTCTTCATCGTCGCAACCATCTCTAGGGTTCCCGCACACAGCATTCTCGATTCCGGGAGGGTCCCCTCCACGAGCCAAGGGGGGTCGACACATGAACTGAAACGTAGTCCAGAGTTGATGTATCTCAAAGTTCCATCTCGACAAGAGGAACTCAACATGACAGACGGCGCGTCAATCGGACGTCCGGTCTGCGAGTTATTGGCCTTTTCTTTCCAGGGGTTCGGTTGGGTTTTAAGTCAAAACCAGCCCGAACACACTCCAAATGTGTCCAAACCTCGAGCGTAGTAAGACAAAAGGTCCTTCTCACTAAGAGGAATCCAACAAAGTTGACAACACATCAGTCGGACGTCTAAAGCTCAAGTTATAAGCGTTTCCGCTCCGAGGGCCCGGTTGGTTTCGTGTTCAAACCAACCTGGCCATACCCAAAGTTCACTTAAACCTTGAGTGTAATATACTAAAACGACCATATCAATCCAAGGATCGCATCACAGCTGACGGTGCGCCGATCGGAGGTCTGTATCCCATGATATGGGCAAAAGAACGTACCTGTCCATTTTTAGGGGGTTTGGGCCCTGACCGACCCAGCCCGAGACCCCCCATGGGTCGGCCCGAACCGGGGCGACCCGAATCGGGTCCGGGTCAGGCCCATTAGGGCGCTTCCCGGCCCGGCCTGGCGCGCGCGCGCGGACCACGTGGCTATCTCGGCCACATCGAGCTGAGCAGAAGGGGGGGGGGGGCTGCCCCCCCTGATTGAGTAACTGCGGCCCTCACGTGGGGGGGGGGGTGCTCCTTTGGCCAGCCGGGGGTTACGACCCCCGGTCTCCCCCTGAAACGGACGACCTGGTTCATCCGACCACTGCTGCCACCACGGGACCACCGCGGTCCCACCCTTCGAGGTGCCGGCGGCCGGCGGTTCCGGCCGCCCCGCCTTGCTCCGCTGCGGCTTCGAGCACCGGCCTTGTCCGACCAGCGCGTCATGACTTCGCCTTGCCCCTTCGCTGCAGCCTGATTCTAGCCGCGGGTTCGTTCGGCCTCAACGGCGCGGCGCACTGGCTCTGTACATCTTTTCCGCATTTTTACATGTTTCTGCGCGGTGTCGTTGCACCGCGCCGCCTTCTTTCAAACTGCATCAACACAACAACAAAAGGGGAAGGAGAGTCGGCCGTGTTCGTGCGGTCCAACCTCCTCCCGATAAGTTGATAACAAGCGGCCCAAAAATTAATGATGAAGAAAAGAAAAGGATATTTCATGAAAAAAAAAAGTAATTAACCCCTACCTTGATAACAAGTTGATGTTTGAAGAGCGTCGCAGAAAGCGGCGTCACGGGGCGTGGTTCCGTAGACGTCGATGGAGAGCGTCTGAGGAGGCGTCGTCTTCTCTTTATCACAGAAAGAAGAGGATGATTATGTGTCGTTGGAGAGAACTCCCGCGTCGGTGTCTCTTCCATTGTCACGGAGGAGAAAGGGAATGGAGATACCATAGTTGTTGAGTCGTTCTTCGTTGAAGAGATGACGTTCTTCGCGGAAGGATTGAAGCTCTTCCCGGGAGGATGAAGTTCTTCCCTAGAGAAAAGAGTTCTATCTCCCTAATCTCCTCACACAACAACCAACCCTCCCAAATAAAATTAGACTTATCTTATTTTATTACATCAATCCAAGCATTTAAATTTTTAAAAATCAAACACATAACTCACTTAATTAATTAAGTGAGTTGGCATGATTAAAGAAGAGAGAGGGGGAGGTGAGTAGTCTCACATTAAATGGAGTTATAGAGTTAAGGAATATGAGGGTTTGGGCCCGTGTGGGCCCTACCCCACCTTTATCCTCTCATGGTTGGTTACCAACATGTGGGTCTCACCCCCAACTCCCTTACATAGGTTATAACTACCTAGAGGAATATAAATAAAATTTTAATATAATTTTATTTATTCCTCACTAAAACCACAAAAATTAACAACTCCTCCCAAGAAAACCACCTTCGGAAAAGGTGCTCCTAAGAAATTACCGGCGCTGCAGTTTCATCAGTGCCCTCAGATTTCAATTTCGAGCACCAGTTCAAAAGATTGGAAAACCCGCTCGTTCGTTCACTGAACGTACCCGAGCTAAACTTCATAAATTGATTCCGGGCACACCGGGCCTCAGAATCAGGTGCCGTCAGAAACTACGTTCTTTTAAAATCCCAAAGAAAATTAAGAAAAAATTTGCCTTGAATTTTATAGGTCTTTAAATTTATTATATACATGATACTAAATATTTAATGCCCCTTAGATAAGGGTATGTGATGAGAGTATAAGAAAAAAAAATTAAAAGAAAATGAAAGAGTATTTTTACATCATGATATCTTCTCCTTGAGATCCTCCTTAAGTCATTTGGTTTTACCTTTATTTTGAGACCATCAGGACTTGGATTTGGGAATGAGCCTTATGATGAAGGCCTTCATTTTTTATTTATTTTGATAATCCACCTTTCAAGGGGTGAGGTGGAACCCTTACAAAGCCCGTAGGTGTAAGTATTACATCGCCCATAGGCCTTAGAGGAATTCCCTTCTCGTAGGGTTCAAACATTACATACAACCTAGAATAACTACTTGGAACTACTCCTTCCCAGCATCTTCATCGTGAAATCAGCTATCCACCTTCGCATGGCTATTCGACTAGTCTTTCCCATGCATGCACAAGCTTGTCCCGATGGCAGGTGCCATACCCTCTCATTCATGAAATCCATTTATCTTATACTATGGTGAAAGCTCCTCGCTCCTCCTCCTTCTAATGTTTGTCCCTGTAGGTTTTCTGGTTTTCATCTGCACTTAAGGTGGCACCAAGGCCTTGAGGTGGCTCGAAGGCCTTAAAGGACTCGAGGACTGAATCGGTGGCCTGAAGGCCTTAAAGGACTCGAGGACCAAATCGATGGCCCGAAGGCCCATATGGGGGAATATTCTCAGCTAATACAGTGTAAAACAGTGCCTTCTACAGTTCCCACTATATTACCTTCTACAATACTACTATAGTACCCCGGAAATTAGCCTCCGCTTGGATTTGATCCCAAGTCTCTTGGATGCACTTAAAGAGTCCTCGATAACTGGGCTGAGGCTCATGTGAAAAGAGACTTATAATGAGGATTGGGTGTAATTTAGGAAATTTTCAAAGCATTAGCTGTGTGTTAGTAAGAGGGGGTGAGGGGTGGTATTTATAGTAGATAAGAGAAGAGTTTTCCCATTATTTTAACCACTATTTTATTATTTTTCTCAAGACAAGATATTGTATTGGTTCTTGTTAAAAAAACATTAAATATATCATGTGAGTTTTAACCAACGGTTATTATATCAACCATGGTGTTAGGAATATTATTTTTAACATCTAATATATATATACAGTAAATTACCATAGTTCACTATTCACCAAAAATACCAGTATTTCAGAAAATTTTGAAAAAATTACCCCACTATTTTTTGATTTGTACATTTTCAAACTGAACTCATTTTTATCAAAATAATGTATTAAATCTGAGAAAGTTTATTATTAAATAAAATCATATTTTGTTTTTCAGAAAATAATAATTTCAAAACGATAAATGATTTTACAACACCTTGAAAAATTAATAATGGTCTCAAAAAATTATATTATAACCATATAAAAATAAAATAAAAATAATTTATGATTAAATTTTGTTTAAATATATTTTCATTTAAAATATTAAAATAAAAATAAAATTTTAATTCAATATTTATGATTTACAAAAATATCAACACTTATATTATGATAATATCTTCACTTATAATATACCTAAATTTAATTTATACAATCATGTTTCACAGAACTATTAATTTGGATGATTAACTATTCATAAAGATAACATCACTATTCATAAAGTTATATTACTAGTCACCAAAAAATTGGTCCTATCATACTACAAATATCTTAGTGATTGCAATCGTTCATGTGTGTTTTCAAAATTCAAAACATAGAAGTGAGAAAAATTTGTATCATGGCTTGGTTATAACTATGTACTAAAAATAATGTGTTTTATAATAGAGACTTTGTGTTTCATGTATTTCATAAAAAAATTAAATCCTTGGTGTGATACAAAATCGAACCATTGTTTATGGTTATCAAAAATGAAATGCATTATAATCATGGAGAAGGTAGGTCGAACGTACGTATGAGTAACACTTCTATTTTCCAATTATCATTAATGAAATAAGATGATTATTTTTTTAACACTGTATAATCATAATAATATCCTTAATAACATATTACTCATTTAAATATACTAATTCCTATCATCCGTGTGATGTGGTGATAAAAAACTAATCACATCACTTCATGGAGGTTATAGTTCACATGTACACATGAAATACATTGTCATTTTTGTATGCATGGGAAGGTAAAATTGTGAATGATATATTATTATTCAATTAATATAAAAATTTATTAATATAATATATAAACACTAATTCCATAATTATATATATTCTGGAGATATGGTGATGGAAAACGAATTATATCGGTTCATGGTGGTGATAGTTCACACACACGCATAAATGATTAATTATTTTCCCATTTAATGGAAGTGGATATTTATTTAGGTGATGATATTAACATAATAAAATCTCAATTTATTTATTATAATGTAGTTATTATTTAATCATGGTTGAAAAATATTTTAAGCATGTCGAAGAATAAATAAAATAGAAACAGTTAATTAAAATTGATACCTAATCATTAGACAATATCCTTCGATTAACACCTTCATACTTCTAAGGAGGATGTTTTTCAAAAACATAAGGCCTCTAGAATGTGGTTGGGGATTCCATGAAGGGTTTAGGGAAGATATTTTGTGATCAAAATAGGATTTAATGTTTCATGAAATGAGATGAATGGGGCCCTTTTATAAGAGAGGGTTGGGATACTTTTGGAATTCTTTAATAGTTTCAATTAATATAAGTTAAATTTCTTTTCTCAATCAGTCTAATGTGATTTATTTAGAAGATAATATTATTATAGGTCGAATAAAATTCATAAAATTAAAATTAGTTATGATTTTAATATTTTTAAATCCCTATTTTTAATAACCCTTATTTAACCCCTTTAACTCTTACCAAGATATCATCTAATTTAAAATTTTAGGGTTAATATAATTACAATAAAATTAAAAAAAGCCACTAAATAAGTCCTTTATGAAATTTTATTAATAATAAATATAAATTGGGTGATTTTTTATATTTATAATTTTTATATCATTTATTAAAATTTTATTTATTTTAAAATATCAAAAATTTCAACTTTGACAGTATTCATTACATGATCTTTTAAAAATATTATAAAAAGTTGATGTCTTCAAAAACAATGTATTAAATAATCCCTAAAATATCAATGTAATCCATAAAAATCTTGGATGATGTAAAATATATAAAAATATTTTTATTTTAATATTTTTCATATCATTTATCTTATTCATCCATTAATTAAATAATTATAGGTTCATTATTGTGTTAATAATTAATTTTATTACTTCTTCCCTAAAAACTAAATATCAAATATCTTGATTAATAAAAATATTTAACATTTAAAATGACTAATTATAGTCTAATTTATCATATATATAGGCTCATATTAAAAAAAATTCACTTGTAAAAACAAAAGTATGACAAATTTGGATTTTATTTAAATCAAATACTATAAATGTCTTGAAGTCATTCAAGTGTTTCCAGGATCATGGAAAATAGTCCCAGAGATGATTTTGGTCAAAAAAAACTCATCCTATGGAATTTGAGCATGTTTAGGGACAATTTCATAATATTTTACAATATTATTTTTACCCATAAATACTCGATTTACCCTTAATAATGGTAATAAAAATTTACTAAATTTACTATTCATATATTACCAAAATTAAAGGAACCTATTTACAAAATTTTTAACTTATGAATCAAAATAAGTTATTATTTTTTCCAAATTCAAAACATATTATTGACAAAAATTAATTAAAATTTAATACTGTTGATGGAACAAGAAAATAATATTTTAAGTAAAAATGTTCAGAAGATCACAATTTTTAATATCCAATTTTAATGTGAAATTTAATGAAATAACCTTTATTTTATTAAATTACAATAAAATATCTACTTATTCTTTAAAAAAATCCATATCTTCAATTTAACTCTAAAAATAACTTTGATTATAAATTAGTTTTCTATTAAAATGTAGTATTCTTTTATAACTCGTCAAAAAATTAAACATGTCCTAAAAATATAAAAATTAAAACAAAAGTAAATTTTTATACAATTATTTCATATAATAATTAATTTTTTTCAAATTTAA
Organism: Viscum album; assembly: GCA_963277665.1. Lineage (NCBI taxonomy): Eukaryota > Viridiplantae > Streptophyta > Magnoliopsida > Santalales > Viscaceae > Viscum > Viscum album. The sequence continues at coordinate 1,271,441,895 of OY728127.1, forward strand.
ATAATAAAACTATCAGAAACTTGATTTATAATAGGCGATCCATCAGAAGTTCGAAAAACTGCCTTTTTAGAGGAATACTTCTTTTATGCATAAAACCGGATTTGTTCTTATATGATGTATAGAAAGCACATAAGATTGATTTTAAATATTATATTCAATATTATATATATATATATCATTAATATAATCAAATAATAGTTAATTTTTAATTCATTTCTATGAAACACACTTATGCACATTTAAATAGATTTTTATAAAAAAACATTTCCTTTTGTTTTAAAAATGGGTTAAGATTAATTTATAAATAATTTTTCAAAGGATTTATTATATATATCATTGTGTGTCTAACCCATATTTTTATAATTTAGTTAATTTTATGCATTCCTACCATTATAATATTTAGGTTATAATAATAAAATTTAAATAACAACATTTTTTTATTCTTTTAAGCTTGATGTGTCATATCATATTCTTTATATAACATAGTATTTTTTTAGATATGGGTTATTACATTCTACCCCTTTATAAAATTTCTTCCTCACAATTTAAACTCAGGATCAGAAAATAGGGATTTGAATTTTCAATATAACTTTATTGATATCCCACAATGAAAATAGGATTAAGAAAAGATACACATTAATGGAAACAAAGAGAAGTGAGCAGGTCACCTATGATAACAAATATTTTTTTTAGAAATAGAAAAACAAGGATATGGAAGATATAGATAACTCCCATAGACTAATAAAAAGTTATAGAGAACATGGTAATGAGAATTTTAACCATTAAAAACCATGAATATGTGATGAGTCACAAGGCCACTGATAAAATTAAATTAATAACTTTTTTTCAATATCCTTTTAACAGTGTTTAAGAATTTATAAAAATGGTTGAAAAAGAACATAATGAAATATAATTACATGAAATGTTGAGTTTCATCTTTCAATCAATTTCATCCCCAAAATCATCCTTTCACAAAATGATGAGTATTAAAGATTTATTTTTCTCACCTAAATCACTAGAATCAACATTAGATAATAAAATATTCCGTAATAGAATAACTATCTATTTCACCTCACTTTAGATGTTTTCTAAAACCATAATGGTTTGGATAATATAAAAAAATTATCTAAAAATAATAAACCATTGAATAATAAAAAAAATACTTTTTACGTCCAAAATTCAAGAGTGCACCCAAGGTTCAACCTAAACCACTCAACAAATAACACTCCATATAATTAATCAAAATAATAAAAACTATGATTGAAACTCAAAATTAAGAAGTATTTGATAACATAGTATTTTGTGAAAAAATTTAATATTTATTTCCAAATATAATCAATCAATATTAATGCCTCATATGAAAAAAATATGTTCTTAAATGATATAATTTCAAATATATGATGATTATTTCTCTAGGTAACCTAAATGATCATAATACCCTAATAAAATCATAGATCCTTACAAAGTATAATTCAAACATTTATTCATAATTAAAATCCCATAGTATTTTGTTTACCTTGATCATATAGTATTTTAAAAATAGTTATCCTCTTCCAAAATAATGTTTATCACTTAATCCGCAAATTATTTTTTTCATATACGATAATATTTTTCAAAAAATAAACTTATTATTCATCCATAGATTAATTGAAATAAAATGAAATGTCACCCTAACTGAGACTTCACATAGGTCAATGGTATTGGATGCACCCATGTATCCCTACATTTTTGGGTATGAAACTCACTGCCTTACCCAACGTGACGGGTTTTCACCCATATTATGGGTTTTACTTTTTACCAAAATATATAATTCTTATAAAATTCCCAAAATATGAATAACTGAAACATGTATTAACCGAAAATTTTATCTCATACCTTTAATTTTTCTTCCCAAAAATTTGTAACGCATAAAAAGCACAAAAATAAATGTCTCGAAAAATACTATTAATTAATATTTAATGTCATAATATAAATCCTTAAAAGGGGTTTCATGGATATTGAAAAAATGATCAACTATAAAATTATATACCCATGATGATACCTTTATGTCTCGAAAAGAAGTCATAATATCTAAATATGTTTAAACCTTTCTCTGATACAAACTTCAAGGACCCGACAACAAAACATTACGTAGAGTAGTAATTATAAAAATAGAAATCACATTCTTTTCCCAAATATATTTTGGGTTTAGAGTTTTAGATAATTAGGATACACTCTTACATAGTAAGCCCATACATTACAAGTTTTAATTGTTACTCAATGCTGAATTTTTGAAAGAAAATGAAAATCATTAAAATGAAAAATGACTTATTATGTTTATATATCATCACAATTTTCCATTGATCTCAGTATTTATAGAGTACCCAATTCATTCTATAATGGGTCTGTCACATCATGTATGATATATCGTGCTCACCCACTATTCATTACCTATAATGTAGCTCAACCCTTCATATAATGTATATCAATATCAACCATGAGTTATAATAGAGATCAACTCTTCATATATAATTTCCAAGGACTAAATCATGAATAAAACAGTTGAAAATCTTTTAAAACCTTGAGTGAAAACATAAGATATGAATTTTAAATTTAAAATAAATGACTTTTATAATATAAAAACATGCCCATAATAATGAAATGATTAACGTTTAAAATAACTATAAAAACATATAAAAAATATTAAGTCAATAAATATCCATGAAAAAAGGAAATTTAATTCATACTGTATATTTTAAAAAACATTTCAAGATATTGAAATAATCAATCAATTTTTGAAACCAATTTTAAACTTTTAATAATGATATTTTTGAATCAATGTGTCCTATACCTCTGTGAATAATTTGAGATAAATTAAAAAATTAACATTTTAAAAAACTAATTTCCATGTAGATAATTCCATTAAACCATTATCAAAACATGGACAATAATGATAATGATTTAGAAGAAAAAAATCCTTAAAAATTTTAAATGATGTTTTAATTAAAGAGTCCCTCACTCTTAGTATAAATCATCACATACAATCTTTACCCACCTGAATAAAAAACATAGTACAATTATTTATTTTATTTAGAAACTTTTAAATATCTCTTTTTACTTTTATAGCACCTATTTTCATGTTATAAAAATAAATAAATTACATATATTCATGTCAGACGTTTTGATGATATTCGGTACATAAGTCCAAAATGAATTTGGTATGATATCAATAGTGAAAGTGGTCATAATTACATCATATCTATAAAATTAGTCATGATATTTTTATCATATATATATATAAATTAAACTTTAAAATGGAACCAATATGTGTGGTTGGAAAAAAAACTACGTTATAATCATGGAGACGATAGGTCATACATACACATGAGTGATGTTTCCATTTTTCAATGATCAATACGAAAAGTGGGTAAGTGTAACTATAACATTAAATAATGATAATAATATCATTAATATCATATTATTAATTTAAATATACATATATTTATCATCAATGTTATATGGTGATCAAAAAATGAATCACATCGCTTTGTGGTGGTGATAGTTCACACGTACGGACGAATGCCAATATCATTTTTATTTTCATTTAATGTTAATAATTTAAATTATATATAAATCATAAATAATTATATATATTTCATTAATATCATATATAAACATTAGTTACATCCTTAAAATCAGTCTTTAGAGATAGTGATGGAAACAAAATTATATCGGTTCGTGGAGGTCATATTCTACACGTACGCACAAATGATTAATAATTTTCCCATTTAATGGAAGTGGATATTTATTTAGTATATTCTATTAAAATAATAAAATATGTGTATATTGGGTATATTTTATTTATTATTTCATCATGGTTGGTGAATATTTTAAGGATGTGGAAGATGAAATAAAACATAAACACAAAATTAAAAAAAAATCTCTTCCTTAGACAATCTCCTTTTATTAACACCTTAACACCTCTAAGGAGAGTGTTTATCCAAAAATAATGCCTCTATAATGAGTGGATGGATTAAATTAAGGGTTCTGAACATATATTGGTAAAAATATGTACCTAAGTGTTAGGAAATGAGAATAATGGTTTCCCTTTTATAAGAGAGGGGAGGGGAACTCTTAGAATTCTTCAATATATTAAATTAATATAAATTAATTTTATATTATATGTGTGTGAAAAGTGATTTAATTGAAATATATTATGATTTTGGGTTCAATATCCTTCCTATAATAAAAACGAACTATGTTTTTACTATTTTTAACCCCTATCTTTTTATTTTAGCACTTAATTAACCCTTTTAACTCCAACCATCATATCATGTTATTTACACTTTCAGGGTTAATAATGTAGAGACCCGTATCTTGAAGTACATTGACATTACATTACTTTTGCGGAATACTTAGTACATTACAAAAACACACACACAAGGACCGTAATAGTTTAGTGTCTCTGGAAAATCGGACTATAATCTTCTAATCGTGGTGAAAGATCTTCAAAATCTCCCATAAAGATCTTCCTTTTTTTTACCTAAAACCTTTCTTTATATCCTGGGGAAAAGAAAACATAAAAGGGTGAGCTCAAATGCTCAGTAAGGGTAAACAAAATAAATATCAATCACATCATATTCATAAGAACATAACATTTTGGAAATCATAACCTGCAAAAGAGAGCATAATTTCATAATCATGGGATAAATCATGGCAGTGAAAAAGTAATCCCAATAATCATAACTTAAAACATGAAACTTTGTGTCATACACACATAATCATAGAGAATCATTTCTTGTTAGTCAAGACTAATTGCCAAGACTATCTTAGTGGACAAAGTCCCTTTCTGAATCGAGTAACCCTCGTTTCAGTCCTGTTTCACTGAACCGGTATAACCTACCGTTCCAGCCCTGTCTATCTCATGAGATATAAAGTCTTTACCCAATGCATTGGAGGGAGATATAGGTCCCACCCATCTTATAATGAATCCTTTCTTATGTGTGCCACATAATCATAAATCATAATTCATCGCATAACCCATGTAATAAAAATGGGATTCTTAAACAACATGACATCATAAAACAATTCATATAAGATAAAGGAATTCATAAAAATGTTTCCATCACAACATAATCAATATCCATGTAACAATAGGGATAAAAACAGAACCCTTTTATTATCTTAGATGGAAAATAATTTTGAAAATCACTTGAACTCCATTCTTGAGGAAAATATCCTTTCTTCTTCAGAAACATTTTTCCTTTCATAACATGTCATACAACTTTAAAATAAAAGAAGTTGATTAAAAATAAACTTGAAAACTTGTAAAGGAAGATTCTTGGAAATAATGTTTTAAAAATTCATTCATGCCGTATAAGTTAAAAAAAACATTCTTCTCGTTCTTTTGTCAGAAAAGTCAAAAAGTACCTCGTACGGAAAACGACAAAAGATTCCTTTCATTTCTTTTACTAAAAACTCAACAAAGGGTAAAATTGGATTTAAACAATTGTAGTTGGATGGAAATAATATTACATATTTATGAAACAAGGATGTGGATGATAAAATGCACCCCAGTAAATACTTACGAATAAACAATCTCGGATAAAAATGAGATTGTGATATTTCCCTTACCTTAGGTCCGATTTGCTTCGTATGTGTCCGAACCTCCTGTATAATGATTTAAATAATGTCATTGACTTATTACAGAATCATATTCATTGTTATGATATCATATATGGTTCACTTATGACATTATATTACCCGTTCGTTTGTAAATTCCATGTTAAAAAAGCGTTTTGGGTAAAATCGTTTCTTTTATCGTAGGTGTTTTGACCTGTTGTTCTTGACATTATTATTACTTATATCACGATTTACTTACATACAGAATATAAAATATGATTTATATATCATATATATTCAGTATATATATATATATATAATAGATAGATAAATGAAATGAAAAACACCGTTCATGGAGACAGTAGTCCGTACGTACGCATGAACGCTGTTTTCCTTTCCCTATTGTCTTGAATGGAAGTAAGTAGATGACATACATATATATATATACATAAATCCAGTAGCTTTATAATGTCATATATTTCATTATTATTTCTTATATATACTTTATAATCATTCTTAAATGGTTAACATGGAGAATGAATCTCATCGCGTCGTGGAGACGGTATTCCGTACGTACGCACGAGCCATGATATCATTTCCATAAATATTGAATTGAATTGGAGTGGATTATAAAATATATCAGAATCAATATGATGTTTTAATAACTATGTATATTTATTCTTTACACCATTATACCCATCCATGTAAGGTGGTGGTGGAAAATAGATTACACCACGGCGTGGAGACGGTATTCCGTACGTACGCACGCGCGATGATTTCTTTTTCCGTAGGATAGATAGATGGTGAAATAGGGTTTTGTCATACTTATAATAACATATCAGTATATTAGTGATACTTATGTTATTACTTCATAATGAAACAACCTAAGAAGAAGAAGTGGAAGAAGAAATAAAGATGAAAGAATTGGTAACGGTAATTACCTCTTCTTTGAAGCGCCTTTTGGAGACCTCCTCTTAGGGAACTAAAATTGGTCTTTGAGGAAGACCAGAACCTCTAGGATGTTGCTAGGGAAGTGGAGAAGAGATTTTGGCAGGGTTTGGCCGATCTTGAGTGCTCAAATTGGTGTGAGGAGGAGGGGGAGGAGGTGTCCTTTTATAAGGGAGGAGAGGGGCACCTTAGGAATATCTCAAAATATTATTTTATATTAAAGTCAAAATCGATTTATAATGGTTCCAAAGGGTCTTATTTCGAAGATAAAGTGGGGATGGGTCTAAATCCTATCAACCAATAGGATTTAGACAAGTTTAGGTTTTTATTTTAACCTTATCAATTAGATTTAACTCTAAGTTAAATAATTTAACTTTTACCGTGTCTTTTTGTTTGCTTTCACTATATGGTTAATACACTTACTATAACATGCCAAACGAACCCCAAATTGTTTATTATTAATATATATATATCCTTATCTAAGTCATTTGGACGAACCTTAGATTTTTAGGAATAAAATAACAATTAATAATATAATATTTGATTTAAAAACTATTTTGTGTCAATTTTGACACTATTTGATATATGATTTTTGTGAAAGTCATAACAGAATTATATGTTCGAACCAAGTTGATTAAATCAACACTAATATATCATAGTAACCTATAAAATTAGCGGAATTCATAAAAAGTCTCAAATTACATTCATTTGAGAATTTATAACATCAATTAATGTAATATTTCCTTAAAAGGGTAATTACTGCATCATCGTTGTGTCATAAATAAATTAATTTATTTAAAGTCTAAAAATTATAAATAAAATATCATTATATAGGAAATCTTTTTAGATTTCTAATGAATATTTATAGTCGAATTTATCTTATGTATAACCCCATATTAAAAATGTTTTAGTGAATAAACTTTGATTTTAACTCTTTTAACTCTTCTTTGAATTAAATAATAATAAATGTCCTAATCTAATCCAAGTGGGCCTAAATGATAATATTTTACACTTAAGGTTGTTTTTGGTCGAGATACACTTGTCCAATAGAATTAGGACATGTGTTAGGGTAATATTAATATCATTCTTACCCTTAATTACCCTATTTACTTTTAACCGTGGTAAATAAAAGTAAAAAGTTACTATTCACCAAAAATTATTTTCATCTCATTCAACCACATTTTACTTACTGACATCAACCATGTCTCTCAGATTTTTGAAATTCCATTCACAGAAGCGGTAAAATTAAGTTTTATGAAAAATTCAGTTTTTTAACTACCACTTAGTAGTTTCACTATTCATCAAAAAATGAAGGTTTTCAGAAAAATGCCAAAATTTCATCCTAAGATATATTTCATATTCCGAATTCAAAAATGAAATCTGTTTTAACAAATTCATAACATAGAATTTGCATTAATTAATTTTATAATTAAATCCCGCTGTTAAAATAAATAGCGTGTTTTTAGGAAACAAAATATATCAAAAGATTGACACTTGATTATGTCTGGTTTAAATGTGAAATTACAACCAATGACCAACATTGTATTAAATTGTAAAAATATATTCTAAATATACTTTAAAACCACTCAAATTAATAATTTATCTCTATTAATTATTTCAATTAAAAAAGTTGTTTTTAATTATAATTTAGTAATTTTCACTATTCATCAGAATATGGAAGTTATCCGAAATGTACCAAAATTTCACCTTAGGCTAAATTCGATACTCCGAATCCAAAAATGAAGTCCATTTTGAGAGATAAAATTTCTAAAATTTAAAAAGTGGTTATTACTATTCTTAACGGCTAGTTTTAATAATATCTTAATAGCATATCGTTGTTTAGCAAAACTTGGTGTTGCGTACAAAACACGCTATCGTGGAAGGTCGCGATTGCGTGTAATGGAAGGAAAGTCAAGGATGCGTGTTGTGAAAGATCCTTTTGGTGTATCATACAACACAATACAATAAAAAAATTAAAAAGAATATTTTTCATAAAATCTTGGGATGTTACATTCTACCCCCCTTAAAATGAATTTCGCCCTCGAAATTCGTCGTGGTTATAAATGGTTTACTATTCGAAAGTTTCTTTAATAGAAACCCACATCGTAAAAAGAAATACCAAAACATGGCTTTAAAAACTAAATTATGAAATGTAACGATTACCCAAAAAAACTAATCACTGGGTTTCCACATAGGTGAAAATATGGATATAGAAGAGAAATCTAACCATCATGTTCTGATGGAGAGTGGTAGAGAACATGGCTATGGAAATGCCAATAATCACAAATCCATAAATTTGTGACGATCTAAGGTACCATCTGATTCATCAGGTATAAGATCACTAGGACAACATTTTTGGTTTTCAAGATCATTTCCCTAAAGTTGAAAATTTGAATTGGAATAAATACTTTCTTTATTTTGGTACAATCTCACTATTTTTCATGCCTAGAACAATTTCCACTTCATCTCTTAAATAAATGAAGTGGAATTTGTTATTCGTGAAGTGTTAGCAGATCATGTAATAGAATGACGGGTCATTCCATCTGTCTCAAACAAAAGGTTAGCAAAAATTATATACATAAGTCGATCTATCGTGAGATTAATCACATATGGTTCCTAAAATGGACTTATACTTCATATCTAATACTTCTTAATATAATAAAACGAGTTTCTACTAAACAGGGACTTCCTGTAGGCCAGTGGTAGGCGATAAAGGCCAGTCGCACTTCGGTTGTGGGTTCGATTCCCACAGCCTTGTCCGAAGCGATGGGCTGTCACCCATCCTACAGGTTGTCCTTTTTCTAAAACTACATTACTATAACATCCCATCAATAATATCATAAATCTTCTATCCTTAAACAATACTAACTTATGTCCAACATAATCCATTCTAATCTTTAGGCTTATCCATAATACTACAGTCCACTCTCATAATATAGTGAAAATGATTACCAGAGATTTAATACCATCGTTGATCCCTATATATCATAAGATATATCTTGTTGGACATATTCCAAACATTCAAAGGCCTTAATCTTGTACTCTCTTGAATACCCATTGAACCTTAGTGAAAACTTGAATGCAGTTAAAATTTAACACTTTCCACATACCAAAATCCTCAAAATTCTATATACTCAAACCATGATATCACTTAGTCCTTATATCAATCATGAGCTCATGAATACTGTTAAACATTTCGTTTTCTCGTTTTCCCTTCATTATGCGCATAATATCTCAATCACTTTGAATAACACCTTAGACCAATACATAAATATTCCAATATTCCATGATACAACATTATTTTGGAATCCCATTACATAAAAACTTAATCATTCCACCACATCGTTGTCATATTCAAAATTGCCAATAGTGATCGCATGTGACTTCCCTTTGTCCTTTGCCTTAAGCGGTTGCTCATGTCGATCATCACTAACCCTTGGATTAGGGAATTTATTGGCATAATGTCCCATCTCCTTGCACTTGAAGCATTGAAGTGTTGGTTGTGCGTTCTCTGCAGTGTTTGCTTTATTCACTTCATTAGAATCCCTTTTTCCATTACTTCGACACTCAGCTGCTCGATGACCTTCTTTTCCACACTTAAAACATTTTCTAGTCCCTTTAAGACAATCTCCACCATGCTTCTTTCAACACTTTGTGCATAAGGAAACATTCATCTTCTTTTCACCATTATTCTGAGATTTCTCCTTGAACTCCATCTTTCGTTTCTTGTCAAAACCATGAGATGGATATGTAACACCAACTTCCATTTCTACCTTGATAGCACAACGCACAATTTCTTCATAGCTACTGAAGTCTCTTATAGCTAATGCCCTTCGAAGACTTGGTTTTAAGCCACTGAAAAATCGATCAACTTTACTTTCAGGTTGGATGATAATGCCAGATGCATACCTTGCAAGTCTTGTAAAATTCGCTTCGTATATACCAACAGATTCATCATCCTTTTGCTTTAGTTCAAGAAACTCCTTCTCCATCTTTGTTCGAAGAATACGAGGGAATTACTTACTGAAAAACAAGTTCTTGAACTCGTCCCATTCCATGGAATCAATTTCATCTCTTTGCCTCGTATTCTTGATAAGATTCCACCATTGATCATCTTCACCTTCCAAACGATATACTGCTAAGATGACTTTATCATGTTCAGAACATTGAAGAACTGAAAATATATTTTCAGTAGTACTAATCCATTGTTCAGCAACTAATGGATCAGTAGACCCACTGAAAGAAGGCGGACGCTGCCTCATGAAGGATTCAACAGAATGTTGCTCCTTCCTTTGCTCTTTTGGAAGTCCTGCATGATTCATAGCTTGAGAAAGTTGTGTGAGCATGGCTACAAGATTTTGCATTCCAGCTCCCATATCGTTTGGTTGCTCAGGGGGACAATCATTGCATTGTCCATTGCATTGATCAACACGGTTCCTTCGGGTTCCAGCCATCGTCTAAAACCCCAAAAGAATAGTGTGAGAGGCAAAAATCATGCTAGGGAAAACAACATAATAAAGGGGTAGTACCCTCAATATCTAACATCTTAGGTTAAATTCTAAGATCGTTAGAGAAATTCTAGGACTATAACCTATACGTATACTTAACCTTAGAGACATCCCTAGACATACCTTAGAAATATCTCTAGGGATCTCACTAACGTTTTCGCATCATAGTTTCCAAAGGTTGACTAAACCTTTCCTCTGATACCAACTGTTGAGACCCGAATCCTGACGTACATTGACATTACATTACTTTTGCGGAATACTTAGTACATTACAAAAACACACACACAAGGACCGTAATAGTTTAGTGTCTTTGGAAACTCGGACTATAATCTTCTAATCGTGGTGAAAGATCTTCAAAATCTCCCATAAAGATCTTCCTTTTTTTTTACCTAAAACCTTTCTTTATATCCTGGGGAAAAGAAAACATAAAAGGGTGAGCTCAAATGCTCAGTAAGGGTAAACAAAATAAATATCAATCACATCATATTCATAAGAACATAACATTTTGGAAATCATAACCTGCAAAAGAGAGCATAATTTCATAATCATGGGATAAATCATGGCAGTGAAAAAGTAATCCCAATAATCATAACTTAAAACATGAAACTTTGTGGCATACACACATAATCATAGAGAATCATTTCTTGTTATTCAAGACTAATTTCCAAGACTATCTTAGTGGACAAAGTCCCTTTCTGAATCGAGTAACCCTCGTTTCAGTCCTGTTTCACTGAACCGGTATAACCTACCGTTCCAGCCCTGTCTATCTCATGAGATATAAAGTCTTTACCCAATGCATTGGAGGGAGATATAGGTCCCACACATCTTATAATGAATCCTTTCTTATGTGTGCCACATAATCATAAATCATAATTCATCGCATAACCCATGTAATAAAAATGGGATTCTTAAACAACATGACATCATAAAACAATTCATATAAGATAAAGGAATTCATAAAAATGTTTACATCACAACATAATCAATATCCATGTAACAATAGGGATAAAAACAGGTCCCTTTTATTATCTTAGATGGAAAATAATTTTGAAAATCACTTGAACTCCATTCTTGAGGAAAATATCCTTTCTTCTTCAGAAACATTTTTCCTTTCATAACATGTCATACAACATTAAAATAGAAGAAGTTGATTAAAAATAAACTTGAAAACTTTTAAAGTAAGCTTCTTGGAAATAATGTTTTAAAAATCCATTCATGCCGTATAAGTTAAAAAAAACATTCTTCTCGTTCTTTTGTCGGAAAAGTCAAAAAGTACCTCGTACGGAAAATGACAAAAGATTCCTTTCATTTCTTTTACTAAAAACTCAACAAAGGGTAAAATTGGATTTAAACAATTGTAGTTGGATGGAAATAATATTACATATTTATGAAACAAGGATGTGGATGATAAAATACATCCCAGTAAATACTTACGAATAAACAATCTCGGATAAAAATGAGATTGTGATATTTCCCTTACCTTAGGTCCGATTTGCTTCGTATGTGTCCGAACCTCCTGTATAATATTTTAAATAATGTCATTGACTTATTACAGAATCATATTCATTGTTATGATATCATATATGGTTCAATTATGACATTATATTACCCGTTCCTTTGTAAATTCCATGTTAAAGAAGCGTTTTGGGTAAAATCGTTTCTTTTATCATAGGTGTTTTGACTTGTTGTTCTTGACATTATTATTACTTATATCAGGATTTAATTACTTCCAGAATATAAAATATGATTTATATATCATATATATTCAGTATATATATATATATAATAGATAGATAAATGAAATGAAAAACACCGTTTATGGAGACGGTAGTCCGTACGTACGCATGAACGCTGTTTTCCTTTCCCTATTGTCTTGAATGGAAGTAAGTAGATGACATAAATATATATATATACATAAATCCAGTAGCTTTATAATGTCATATATTTCATTGTTATTTCTTATATATACTTTATAATCATTCTTAAATGGTTAACATGGAGAATGAATCTCATCGCGTCGTGGAGACGGTATTCCGTACGTATGCACGAGCGATGATATCATTTCCATAAATATTGAATTCAATTGGAGTGGATTATACAATATATCAGAATCAATATGATGTTTTAATAACTATGTATATTTATTCTTTACACCATTATACCCATCCATGTAAGGTGGTGGTGGATAATAGATTACACCACGGCGTGGAGACGGTATTCCGTACGTACGCACGCGCGGTGATTTCTTTTTCCGTAGGATAGATAGATGGTGAAATAGGGTTGTTTCATACTTATAATAACATATCAGTATATGAGTGATACTGATGTTATTACTTCATAATGAAACAACCTAATAAGAAGAAGTGGAAGAAGAAATAAAGATGAAAGAATTGGTAACGGTAATTATCTCTTCTTTGAAGCGCCTTTTGGAGACCTCCACTTAGGGAACTAAAATTGGTCTTTGAGGAAGACCAGAACCTCTAGGATGTTGCTAGGGAAGTGGAGAAGAGATTTTTTCAGGGGTTGGCCGAGATTGAGTGCTCAAATTGGTGTGAGGAGGAGGGGGAGGAGGTGTCCTTTTATAAGGGAGGAGAGGGGCACCTTAGGAATATCTCAAAATATTATTTTATATTAAAGTCAAAATCGGTTTATAATGGTTCCAAACGGTCTTATTTCGAAGCTAAAGTGGGGATGGGTCTAAATCCTATCAACCAATAGGATTTAGACAAGTTTAGGTTCTTATTTTAACCTTATCAATTAGATTTAACTCTAAGTTAAATAATTTAACTTTTACCGTGTCTTTTTGTTTTCTTTCACTATATGGTTAATACACATACTATAACATGACAAACGAACCCCAAATTGTTTATTATTAATATATATATCCTTATCTAAGTCATTTTGCCTAACCATAGATTTTTAGGATTAAAATAACAATTAATAATATAATATTTGATTTAAAAACTATTTTGTGTCAATTTTGACACTATTTGATATATGATTTTTGTGAAAGTCATAACAGAATTATATGTTCGAACCAAGTTGATTAAATCAACACTAATATATCATAGTAACCTAGAAAATTAGTGGAATTCATAAAAAGTCTCAAATTACATTCATTTGAGAATTTATAACATCAATTAATGTAATATTTCCTTAAAAGGTTAATTACTGCATCATCGTTGTGTCATAAATAAATTAATTTATTTAAAGTCTAAAAATTATAAATAAAATATCATTATATAGGAAACCTTTTTAGCTTTCTAATGAATATTTATAGTCGAATTTATATTATGTATAATCCCATATTAAAAATGTTTTAGTGAATAAACATTGATTTTAACTCTTTTAACTCTTCTTTGAATTAAATAATAATAAATGTCCTAATCTAATCCAAGTGGGCCTAAATGATAATATTTTACACTTAAGGTTGTTTTTGGTCGAGATACACTTGTACAATAGAATTAGGACATGTGTTAGGGTAATATTAATATCATTCTTACCCTTAATTATCCTATTTACTTTTAACCGTGGTAAATAAAAGTAAAAAATTACTATTCACAAAAAATTATTTTCATCTCATTGAACCACATTTTACTTACTGACATCAACCGTGTCTCTCGGATTTTTGAAATTCCATTCACAGAAGCGGTAAAATTAAGTTTTATGAAAAATTCAGTTTTTTAACTACCACTTAGTAGTTTCACTATTCATCAAAAAATGATGGTTTTCAGAAAAATGCCAAAATTTCATCCTAAGCTATATTTCATATTCCGAATTCAAAAATGAAATCTATTTTAACAAATTCATAACATAGAAGTTGCATTAATTAATTTTATAATTAAATCCCGCTATTAAAATAAATAGCGTGTTTTTAGGAAACAAAATATATCAAAAGATTGACACTTGATTATGTCTGGTTTAAATGTGAAATTACAACCAATGACCAACATTGTATTAAATTGTAAAAATATATTCTAAATATACTTTAAAACAACTCAAATTAATAATTTATCTCTATTAATTATTTCAATTAAAAAAGTTGTTTTTAATTATAATTTAGTAATTTTCACTATTCATCAGAATATGGAAGTTATCCGAAATGTACCAAAAATTTCACCTTAGGCTAAATTCGATACTCCGAATCCAAAAATGAAGTCCATTTTGAGAGCTAAAATTTCTAAAATTTAAAAAGTGGTTATTACTATTCTTAACGGCTAGTTTTAATAATATTTTAATAGCATATCGTTGTTTAGCGAAACTTGGTGTTGCGTACAACACACGCTATCGTGGAAGGTCGCGATTGCGTGTAATGGAAGGAAAGTCAAGGATGCGTGTTGTGAAAGATCCTTTTGGTGTATCATACAACACAATACAATAATAAAATTAAAAAGAATATTTTTCATAAAATCTTGGGCTGTTACAAATAATGTCACTATAAAATCCCAAAAGACCACTGAAGGAGTCATTTTTGAAATATTTGGACTTAAAAAATCATTGGACCAAAATTTATATTTTTATCAATTTAAAATCATTTCATAAAACATTATTTATATTAAAATATCAATAATTTCTATTTTGACAATATTCACTTTCAAAAATATCATAACAACATGATAACTTTGAAAAAATATATATTAAATCATCCCTAACATATAAAGGTCATCCATAAAAATCAGGGATCACATAAATTAAATAAAATTATATTTATTTTAATATTTTTAACATCATTAATTTGATATGACCATTAATTAAAAAATTTCTACATCATCATTATAACACCATTTAATTTAATTATTTCGCCTCTAAAAATATAAATAAAATAAAACAATGAAGATAAATATTTTTTATTTAAGATGAATATTTAATGTCCAATTTATCATATGTTTACCCAAATATTAATTATATTTCACTTTTTAAGAACAAAAATATGAAAAAATTGACTTTTCTTTGAATAAAATATTCTAAATGTATTAAAGTCATCCATGTGGCTCCAAGATCTCAAAAAATCAGTCCATGGATGGTCTTGTTCAAAAATAATCATCCAATGAAATTTTTATAAGTGTTAGAGTAATTTTATAATATTTATAAAATCCATTTAACCCTTAATTCCTCGATTTACCCTTAACCATGGAAATAAAAAGCTACTAAAGTTACAATTCATATTTTCAAAAAATTAAATGGACCTATTTACTAAATTTGGAACTTATTATTACAAATATGGAATCTATATTTTCATATTAACCATTATTATTTAGTATAAATTAGTTATAAATTAATCCCATTGCATGAGTGCCCCTCCCCTCTCATGCGAAATGTTCGGGGAATCAATTAGTTATAATATGAAATCTATAAGAGAGGGGATGTTCACACATAGAATTCATCAATATATTAAATTAATATAAATTAATTTTATATTATAAATGTGTCCAAAGTGATTTAATTTCAATATATTTTGATTTTGGGTTTAATATCTTTCATCCATAAAAAATTAACTAAGTTTTTACTATTTTAAACCCCTATCTTTTTATTTTAACACTTATTTAACCCTTTTAACTCCTACTATCATGTCATGCAATTTACACTTTGAGGGTTAATATAATTACAATAAAATACCAAAATACCACTAATGGATTAATTAGTTACAAATTAAGTCATAGGATTTTGAGACATGATGTGAAATGTTTTGGGAATTAACCACATGCAAGGATGGGTAGTGGGGTTCCTTGAATAATTCTTATTGGAATTACCCTCAAGTAGGGATGGGCTGTGGAGTTCCCTGATGACTTATTCTAGTTGTTACGCTCCAAAATTTCTATGTAGTGGAGTTCCCCAAAAAAAATTTCTGTTTGTTACCCTTGCGAAGGGAAAGGTAGTGGAGTTTCATAATGACTTCATCTGAGTGTTACTCCCACAGGGGTTGGGTAGTGGAGTTCCCAGATGAAATTATCGAGTGTCACCCTCCAGTGGTGTTGGGATGTAATGTTTCTTGGTGACTAGTAGAGTAGGACCATCCAATCATACTAGGTCATGGAATCCTTACATAGAGTCTGATACCCCTTGAATGTGTGTCATAGTGACAAGACATGGTTTGACATAGTTTGGACTCACATGGAACATGTATTATTTCTTCACCAAGACATGTTCTTGTGATGTAACCAAAAACTATTTGGGAGAGTCAGTGCGAGAAAAAGTGGATTGAATCATGTTTTCATCATTGAGATCTATAGACTTGTGTGTTCCAGGAAGATGTGTGAGACTGTAGGCATTTTTGATAGACTATTGGGACTATTGGGTACTCTTATTCTTAGCCTAAGATTCAAGATTGAGATCCCCAACTCTCTCATTTGGATTTATATCATAGATAATATATATATATATATATATATATATATCCTTCTTCAAGACCCATAAATGGTGTCTAGTAACTCTCATTCCATGAGTGATGAAGACATGTTGGGTGTTCCATGTGCATTCCATTTCTATCTTCTCAGGGTATGACATGCCTAGTATCTTATTATTGGTGACGAAGGCTCGATAGGTATTCCATCTACTCATCATGATTATCCCCATGTTCTTGTATTATATTACTTTTACCCTTGTTGGGTTGAGTTGTACACATTCATTGTAACATGTGAATCTTCTATCCTTCTCATCTATTATATATATTATAGCTCCCCCTTACGCTTTTGGGGTATCCTAGTGATTATGTCTATACTCAACCTTGCATTGGCTTTGTCTGTAGGTGTCATTTCTTATGCAGATGGTAGATATGTTGATCATGACATCAGAGGATCTTCCGGATATGGGGTTCTTATACCACGTATGATGGTCATACCTTGTGATTCAAGAGCCGTGACATCTCTAATATTTTACTTTTCGATTTATATGTTATTTTGGGACACATTTATGGTTTGGCATGCATTTTTTCCCTTTTCTCTTAGTTTATAGTACTATACTTTTTTACTACATAGAGGTTTATGCACGATTGGTTTAATTCATAGTAGTGTTTCATATTTTCTTCTTTCCCTGTAAAAATTTTCATTCAGTAGGATGTCTACATGTGTATAGGTACATTTGAAATACCTCCCTCAAATATTTATTCCTCATGTACTTGTCGCCACCCCCTGGACGATGGAGGTTGGATTGGGGTAGTTGTGTCTTGAACCCTGGTATGGGCCGATACAAGATAGATTTGGAATTAGAGAATGTTCATTCCATGGATTTTTGTACATACATATCTCCTCCAAT
Organism: Viscum album; assembly: GCA_963277665.1. Classification (NCBI taxonomy): domain Eukaryota; kingdom Viridiplantae; phylum Streptophyta; class Magnoliopsida; order Santalales; family Viscaceae; genus Viscum; species Viscum album. The sequence goes on from OY728127.1 coordinate 1,271,460,203, forward strand.
AGATCTTTTGGGTTTAGGCATACAGTGTTAATGTGTATCTAGTGCACCTCTCCAGAAATGGAGTCTAGTGATTGTATTGGAGGATGATGTATCCATTGAGGAGGGCCCTAGTAACCTTATTGTCAATTCGGCATGTAGAAATAGTTTTTGCATGGATTAATGGTAAAAGTATCATAATTTATTGAGTCATTGACTCTACTTCTTGAGTAAGATCTCCATTATTGTTAATACACACACACACACACACACACACACATATATATATATTCTAACCTAATCGCAATACTACTTAATATTAGTCAGGATTCCTCCACGATGATAGCTGACTTGGATACCATCTTTGATTCATTATGGTGACCCTATAAGTGATGAGGCCTCTGTTTAGGGTCCATCCCATGACCCCCATCCTCTTGGTGTGATGATAGTATCACCTCCGCCCATGGATTAGAAGAACATCCTATTTGAAAAGGTTGGGGAAGTGTTTGGGATTAGTTCACTTTGCGTGGTACAACATCAGAGACCTCTAAGGTTCTATGGTGACACTGATCCTCAGGAAGTAGTGGATTTTATAGAGTCAGTTTTCAAAATCTTCAGGCTTATTTGGACCCTAGTGAATTGTGTGGTGGAATTGGTTTCCATCCTTTTCCACGTAGATGTTGGTCATTGGTGTATCCTAGTTACATAGATTTATGATGAGTCAATGATTCCATGGAAAAATTTCAAGAGACAATTCCATGAGGAGGACTATCCCTCCGCATTTAGATCATTCTAGATCTGGGAGATTCTAGAGCTTCAACCGGGATGGATTGTAATGTATGAGCACACAGACGGGTTTTGATATTTTTCTCATTACTCTATTGACATGATCTAGGATAGCTGATTCCGAGCACGAAAGTTTGATCATGGACTCCATAGAGGGATCTGAGCCACCAAAGTGCCCTTTTCCATCCCCGCCTATTCCGTGGTGATGTAGTGGCCTCCTGTGATAGAGATATTTTTTCAGAGGGATACCAAATATATAGAGCTGGAAATGGGAATAGCAGAGCTGAGTCATCTACAAAAGCTAGCAGGCACTAGTCGATAGGATCTTGTAGTAGGAGACCCTTTCACAAGTAATCTCTGGCACAAAATTATATTGGGATTAGGAAATTAATAATTTCAAGGAAGCATGTAGGGGGAGCTATTTTACAGGTGATAATTGAGGTCACATGGCACGAGACTGTAAGACCAATTGTACTGAGCAGCATAGGATGACATCTGAGGGACCACCATGGTGGAGGTAGTGCCGTGATCAGGGATCTAAAAATCTTGGAAAATATGGTCCCAATGTAGTATGAGATAGAAGAGGAGGATAAGATTTAGGTGTAGGGTGATGCTATGAGATCCTTCAACCCCCACCATAAGGAAATCCACATTAGGCTCAGGGAGGTGGTAGCCTGGGTCATGAACAGCTACAAGCATTGGATGTCTACAATCCCCAAGAACATGATGTGATTCAAGGAATGTTTTGATTTTATTCTACAATTGATTCTGTTTATTAGACATAGGTCCTAGTTATTTCCTTATATCTTGGATAATGGTGTGAGAGCTGGATATCATAGTAGGGATTCTAGAACAATATGTTATTCTTGAGGTTCCTATAGGGAATTCTTATTCCATATCTTTCTTCTGTTGGTAGTGTGAGTTATCACTGGGTGCAGAGAGGGTCACAAGGGACCTTTTGGGAATCTCTATGGAACCCTATGTGATCATCTTTGGTATGTATTAGATTTCCATGTTCTGACCCAGAATTTATTTTCAACACAGAAAAGTTAGATTCCTAGGCATTGGTGGGATGATATTGTCTTTTTCTGGTGAGAGATATCTCATGGAAGGATATGGGGATTATATGAAAAGGTAGTTTCATCCTACCACCCATCAGTTGGTGATTATCTCCTATAGTATCGTAGGCTATTTGGGAATCTAGGTTACTATAGTTTTGAATAATTATATGGATTTATTCCATGAAGAGGTTTTAAGAGTACCAATCAGGGGGTAATGGAGTTTTACAATGATTTGAAAGAAGGGACTACCTTGATATCATCTATTGCATATCAGATTGATCCTTAAAACATCAAGGATCTATGGTTTTATTTCGAGGACCATAATGATTAAATTTTTATTAGACCCAGTGCGTCCCCCAAGGTAGCTGCAGTCATATTTATGAAAAATCCTGATAGGATCATACATATTTTCATAGATTATCAACACCATAACCATGCCCCAATAATTAATAATCATCTCCTTCAAAGGGTTAAGGATATCATTAAAAAATTATAAGGTGCTATATGGTTCCTTAATATCAATCTTAGATCCAGTTACCACCAATTGATTGTTATCGAGATTGATATTCTGAAGTTTCTACAGACACTATATGTCCCTGGTGATGCCCCTTGGCATGAAAAACACCCTCGAAATATTTAGGGATTTGATGAAATAATTATGTACTATGAAATAGAGGAGGATCATATGGGGAACTGGAGGATGATTCTCAATTTTTATAGAGATAAATTGCTTAATAGAAATCAAACAAAGTTCTAGTTTTGGATTTGTGAGGTCCAAATTCTGGGAAATTTTATTTTTGAATGTGTTTGAGTCTTGGATCTAGGAATGATTGAACTAGGTATTTCTTGGGACCCACCTATGAATGTGTCATAGGTGCATGATTTTTTATATTGGAGGGGTACTATATTAGATTTTTTGAATACTTATTTGGAATTTTATCCCATTTTACAACCATGATATAGAGGGTGAAACCATTTATCATATATGAGAATTTCTAAAGGGTCATTGTGGAGTTGAGATATATTCTGATGAGTGTTCCATTTTTGAGAATACTAGGGGAAGGAATTTATTTTTTAGTGTATTGTGATTCCTTAAGAATGGGGTCAATTTCATGTTGAAGAAGTAGTAGTTAGTTATCACATACGGGTTGAGGTAGTTGATACCCCACAAGAATAAATATGTTTCCCACAACCTATAGATTGAATAGGTAGTCTTATCCATTAGGATGTGGAGACACTACATTCTAGGAGAGTGCTTCATGGTTTACTCAGAACACTAGAGTCTCATGTATTCCTTCACACAGAGAGATATTAGCCTGAGGTAGTGACACTGGTCGAATTTCCTATAGGTCTATGACTTCGAGATAGTCTATACTCAAGGAAAGAGAAAATTTGTATAATATGACCTTAGCAGGAAGTCACATGCTCTCCTAGTGTAGGATTGTTTGGAGTAGGAATCTTCCCTATGGATTACCCTTGTGAGCAGGGGAATAATTTTTATTTAGTCGCTGGTGTTAACTCCTTCACTCCATGATATTGTGAGATCGTCAAAAATGGGAGACATCAACTATGATTTCCTATGTGATCTAGTATCCATAGGTGATGAACTATATTGATATTCTAATGGAGTGAATCATGTCATCTTGTGCCATGGGAGAATAGTGGTTCCAGTCATGTTGCAAGAGGAGGGGATGCAAGAGTTCAAAACTTCTCCCATAGGTGTACATACCAACATAAGGATGATGTACAGATACCACTGGAGGATGTTTTGGTGTTCCTATATGAGACAAAGCGTAGCTTAGTTTGTCTCTCGGTGCCCACATATTAGTAGGTGAAAGATGAGTAGAAGGTTCTTCCAGGTTTTTTTTCTACGCCTTGAGATCCCAGAGTGGAAATGAGATGAAATATCCAAGGACTTTTCTATCGGGCTTCTGTCCATATCAATGTTCCATGATGGCATATGGTTGATAGTTTACTGAATCAAGAAGTCATCACACTTCCATTCCATCAGGGAGCTGAGTTTGGTGGTGATTCTGGGATACTTACATGTATGATAGATTGTTCACCTTCATGGGGTTATCTCTTCAATTTTCTCTGATCATGATGTGTGGTTTACAACCTGATTGTCGAGAGGCCTACATGAGGCATTCAGAACCCAACTACATATTAATATAGATTTTCACCCCCACAACGATGGGCAGACCGAGCACACTATCGAGTTGTTGGAGGATATGTTGAGATCTTTAATTTTGGGCAATTTTCAGGACTAGGAGGATAAAATTCATTTATTATAATTTTCATACAATAACATCAAAAACACTATCATTCGCATGGAACCTTTTGGAACCTTATAAAGGAGACCCTTCATGTCTCTTTTATGCTGGACAAGTATTGGTGAGCCATTTCCTGTGGGACCAGAGTTTGTGCTGATAAAAATAGAAAAAGTAAAAGTTATCCATGAGTGGATGAGGATGGCCATGATAAAACATAATATGATGTAAATAATCATCATATGCCTTTAGATTTATAATCGGAAGTTCATGTTTTCTTGCATGTCTCCCCGCAATGAGGATAATTGAGGTTTTCGAATGGAGGAAAGTTATCATCGAGGTTCAATGGGTCATTCGATCTCGTATAGAGGGTAGGTGAGGTTTTATACAACCTCAAAATACCCCCCACAACTAGATATGGCGCATTAATTATTTAAATTTTCAAATTTAAGGAGATACATTCATGAACCTGCACACGTCATCGAATGGGTTGAGATGTTCATCAAGGTTGGAGCCACCTTTGCGGTGCACCCGATGGAGATCAAGGAAATATTGGTGTGAATCCTACATGGATGGGCCATCCCTTTGGTTCACAAGTAATGACATCATCAAAATGTGTAGGAGAGTTCTTGGGAGCTGGAGAGAAATGTGTGGGCTTAGTATCCTAGGTTGTGTTCCTAGTTTCTCTTTTCAGGGAAGAAAATCATGAAGTAGGGAATGATTTTGAGAACATAGATTCCATTGTAAGTCTCTGAAATATTTCTATATATTTCTATATATATATATATATATCCCAAAACTATGTTATGAGATGAAATTCTATTATGAGGCCCGATGTTCCCAAATTTAATTTTATAAAAAAATAAAATATATTTTATATTTCTTATGCAAGATACCTCAAGTAAAATGGAATAAATCTTAAATAGTTGATCAGATCAAAAATATGAGACCACCATTACATCCAGAACATGCTATTTACTATAGTCTCGATATATAATGAGTCAACACATGATGTTCAGAACCCTCACTTGTTTACAGTTCCTTAAGTGGAATAATTTAATTATTTAATTAGTTAAAAAATGTATTAAACCGGGACAAAAATGGTTATAAATATATCACTATGGGAGATTATTCTAGTGTTGTATCATTATTCCTATTTTTTTAGAAAGTTATATCCTCCTACATTAGTTGGGGAATCACCTCGAATAACAATCAGTCCTAGGATCATCACGAATCAAATCATGAAGAATACAACAGATCATCCCTTATTATGGGAAAACAGGTTCTTCACATGTGATAGATCCAAAATAGGGTAGGGACTCATATTTTTGTGTTTCTAGGTGTTTGGAATATATTTTTTAGTGCATTGATAATCATTCATCGATCATCACCCCCAACAATATCCTTTTCATGTACCAATATACTAGAATTTGATTTATTTATTTTGTTTATCAAACCCCAGATCACGTTCTTGATTGTTTCAAATGAATGCATATCCAATGATCATTCAAAAAACTATTTGGGTTCATTTCACCCAAATATTATTCACATTAATCACTGATTGAATCCATGTGGTCCGGGTTCGAATTTTTTGAGAGTCATCGAGCTCAATCAGACCCCTGTATTTGTGGAGAATCAATGAAACGTGAACGGTTTAATGATCCAAGAATATATATGTGAATCTTGAGAGGTGAGGATTAATGATCTAGTGTTTAATAATCATGATCATGATGAATAGAGGTTTGTAGGCATTCCAAATGGAATTCAAAAAACCCTTGTGAACTTCTAGTGGCCTATTTCCAATGAACGATGGTTAACAAACTTGAGATCTAATCAGATATGAAATTTGCAACCAGATTCCTTGTGTAATTTGTGACAGTTGGAGCATATTTGAAGCACGAGATCTGATCTGGGATTTTTTTGAAAGTATCAACTACATACCATATAGTCTTAAGTTTACAACGCAGAAATCCCACATAGTATCATAGCTAGGGTTTTAGATAATTTAAGTTGACATGGAATGTTAGCCTACCTTACACATCGTGTGGCATAACCCAGTTGGACAAGCCATGTAATGGGTCAAAAATATGGGAATCCATGTGGTAGTACATAGACTATATATTGTTATGTACTAATGTACATTGAAATGGTGTCTGAGTACACAGACATGACCAGAAGTATAGAGACCATACCACAGATAGGTTGGACATGCCGTGTAGTCCACCCACATTGTGTATTACCCTACATGAACAGGTACCCTTTTACAAAACAAAGGCATGAACATGATATGAATTGCGTCCACATGTTTTATGGGTTGCCTCACACACTGTGTACTCCTTGAGATATTCTTATTTAACTTCTAGTGACTATATCTACTTCTATTGAACTCTAATTTTAGTCTGCATGTAGCCTATCATGAGTGTTTTTTCATGTTGAACATAATGGTTCCATCTATAGGGGATTGGGAGAAATAATGTGAATACTATAGGAATTACCATTAAATAGGGATAGGAATTGGTGTTCCCTAGTGACATATTCTTGGATTTACCCTCCAATACGGATGGACAATTGAGTTCACTAATGAATTTTTCCTGACGCTAACTTCTAGCAAGGGTGGGAAGTGGAGTTTCCCGAAGACGTTTTCTAGGAGTTACCCTCTTGTAGGGATGGGTAGTGAAGTTCACTAATTATATCTTCTAGGTTTCACTCTCTAGTGGGGATGTAAAGTGGGGTTTCCCAATGATATTCCAAAGTATTACCCTCCTACTAGGATGTGTAGTGGAGTTCCTCAATGACTAGAAAAGTATGAACCTCCTATTCTACCAGAGCATTGGATACATACTTAAAGTTTGAGCCCCCTTTACTATGAAACATAGTGATTCGATGTGGTCTGAAATATCATTATACTAACAAGGAATAGAGAAACATTCCCCACTGAGACACATTCTTATGAAGTGACCTAAAACCACGTGGGAGAGTTAGTGCTACCCAAAGAAGATAGAATCAAGGTATGGTGATTGTGTTACTTATACTTGTGTATTCGAGGTAGATGTGTGAGATGTTGGGAATCATTTAGGGACCATTAGAACTATTTTATACTCTTCATCTTGGGTGGATATGTTATATATAGATCCCATGATCACTAATTTTGTTTTATTTGACTTAGTATATATATATATATATATCCTTCTTTGATACCCACAACTTGGGTTTGGATACCCCCCTTCCAATAGAGGTGAAAATTAATGGGGTATTCCATTATATTTCAATGTATATCTTCTCATGGTTGGATGATTATACTCTCCTACTATATGTGGAAAAGGTCTCAATGGGTAGTTCATCTACTCAATAATTTTAGCCCTTTGTGCTTGGATGATCATAGTTTCACTATTCTTCGATTGATCTTTACACTTTCATTGTACCTATTGAATCTGTTATACTAATCTTATATTGTATTAATAATACTCACCCTATATATTTCGAGGGATCCTAATTGTTATGATTATACTCACCGCTGCTTTGGATTTGGTCATACAAGTCGTGTCTTATGCAGAAGACATACTGGTTGATCATGACTTCAAAGGAGCTTAGGGTTATGGGGTGATTGGATCTCACTCGGTTATAGAATCTTGGGATTTAGGAGACAATTGATGTTACGAATATTTTCAGGACTTATTATATACTCCCTTTACTGATTTTATATGAAATGTGGATAATTTGTTTGAAATATTAATGTGTTAATACTTTGTATAATTTTTGAATTTTTTTAGAAGAAGTCCAATTGAGTCAGTTTACTATTTTATTTATAACTATACCCCTACAGATCCAAATTGTGTGATTCATGTTTTTTAGGATTTATTATTCAATTTTAAACATATAATTAGAAGTAATTAGTGGTCAATTCTTCCATTTTAAGGGTCATATGGTCCTCACAAAATGACCCAAAGAATTTGTGAAGAAACTGGACCAGCCATGATGATTGAGTTAATGGTCTAAATCAAGACACCCAAAATTTATGAAACTCCCCCTTATGTTTTAGATTATCCAAAGTAATCATGGATAAAGCTTTTAAGACCCAACTACCAGAAAAATGTGCCCAACCAATGCATTTAAGTCCAGACCACCATTCTGTATGGAAATTAAAATTCTAACACTATTCATGACATATCTCATGATGTAATCATCAAACCAATATGAGATTTTTTCATGTGAAAGAGGAGATACGGGTGGAAGAATTTGTTGAAGAAAGTCATAGGTTTTAAAGGAATCATCATATTGATAAACCCATTCACATTTTGGCCTTCTAAAAAGTATAGATTAAAATGGACATATTAACATTGCTCAATCAACTGACCATAACATTGGTTCTTTAAGTCCATTGGCCACCAAATTTTTTGAGTAGACAGAGAAGATATTTATCTACAAATTGTAATAATATCATATCTAGATATTTGGCAGTATAATTTATCAAAGTGGTGATGCAAGTGGAGGGGTAGTTTTGGAATGCAAACAGTCCACCACCTTGGGCTATAAATACACCCCCTCCTCTCCTTTCAAAAGGGTGGGAATTTCAGAAGAGAGGATCATATATTGGCACGAAAAAAGACTTTACAAAGGCTTTTTAAGACCTTACATACTCATGTTTTCACTTGAGAGACCTTTACTCCTCTCATTGTTTTCATTTACTTTTGTATTCTTCTTTGTTGTAATCTTGTATGTCTTTCTTTTGTAATTCTGTTTTAATGAAAGTTTATTCTTCAATATCTCTTATTCACATACACCATATGTAGTTTAATATTAATTTTATTAAAATATTTTAAATAGAGTTGAATCCACTTCACTTCGTTTTCTTTCTCATTCAATCTAAAGTTTGTTTTTAATTATCATCATTGTTTGTGTGTGTGTTCGACGCACCACTCTTTTCTTACCCCATTATTTTTCTTATCTTCTTAATTTGTCATCATAATCATTATAACCAGATTACAAATCATTTAAATGGAAGAGTAAATATATCATTGGGTTTAGTTATAATTTAGGGAAGTTAATTGATTGAGATTATTTTCTCTATGAATATTCTTCAAATTAACATTGTGGATGTTGGACTTAACATGTCATTGATTAATGACATGTTTTTATTTAATGTGTCATTTACAATGATTATTGGAACCATAAATAAACTACTATCAAGAAGATTTGATTTATATTATAACCCTATGTTATGTTCAGGCTTGGATTAAAGCCTTAACACATAGGAATTCCAATCAACGTTATCTTGTGATGTGGGTGTTAATTTAAATGCAATATAAAGCAAAGCTCAAGGATATCCAAGCTTAAATCCATAAAAATGTACTCTCACCAATATTTATCAATTTTTTAAAATAATATTAATCACTAATCACATCATTTAATCTCTGTAAACAACCCCCCCCCCCCAATCAGAATACAATCAACTAAAAACAATCGACTATTAAAAAGCATCATTTCCGAGGATTTGACCTGAGTGCTACTGTACACATTAGGAGAGCACCGGAACCTTGACCATTAGATTGGAAACTATTTTCTATGCATTAAAATGGTTTCTTTTTAGGGTATTTTTCTCTTTGTAGTCATTCAATTCTGGTTATTATAAAAAAAACAAAAAAATTAAAAAAAACTAGAAAAACCACAAAGAAAAACCGGCCTTCCTTTTAAAAATCATAAACGAAAAAACACAAAGAAAAAACCATCTTCCTATTTATTCCAAACTCTCTATGAATGCCCCGTATCCTCCCAAACAATCCCTCATATTTTTTTGACCCTAAAATTGAGCGAACACTTCTCCAAATTAGGAGGAACATTACGGATAGTCAAATAATTCAACTACATGTCCTTGTCCAACCAATTGAATTAGATATGGACAATCCTAGGGTAAAAACAATTAAAGAACATGCTACCCCTGATATCAATTACCAACCCCTTGGTATTCAATATAAAAATATAGAAGATGGATTTGAACTCAAATCGGGTTTGATTTATCTTCTCCCTCATTTCCACGGGCTAGCCGACAAGGATCCACATCTCCACCTTAATGAGTTCCAAGTGGTGGGCTCTACCATGAAGCCTCAAGGGGTTTCTGAGGAACAAATAAATCTATGAGCATTTCCTTTCTTCTTAGATGACACTAAAAAGTCCTGGGTCTACTACCTCATTCCCGGTTCTATAACCACATTGAATGACTTGAAGAGACTCTTCTTAGATAAATTCTTTCCATCTTCTCAAACTGCTTCCTTTCTAAAGAAAATAAGCACTATCCGTCAATTCCCAAATGAATCACTCCCTGAGTACTAGGAAAGGTTCAAAAATATTTTTTAAACATGCCCGCATCACCAAATCCCTGACCAAATCTTGATCAAATACTTATATGAGGGGTTATTGTCTATGGAGAGAACTCTCATTGATGTCGCAAGTGGAGGTGCTCTTGTTGTTAAAACTCCTACAGCTGTACGGGATCTCCTAAGTAACATGGATATAAACACACAAAGATTCCATACTCAAGCACATGCTCAAGGAAAACAATCTCAAGATAATCAATCTCTAGAGCTGAACAAGATGATAAAGTGGATGAGTGAACTTACTAGTCTTGTACGACAACTAGTTGTGGCTACCAAAACCCCAACCTCATTTTCTCCACAATCTCTGTTCAATGGACCTATCAAGAATTTTGGAATCTGCAGCTCCCCATATCATCCAACTAACACATGTCCAAAACTTCAAGAGGATCAATCCGATTCATCCAGACCAATGGAGCTCAATGTAGCATATGCTCAGCGAAACCCAACCCTAAAAAATAAGGCCCGTTTGTTAGAAACTTCAACCAACCCCATTCTGATTTCTTCTCTTCTATATATTACCATAACATAAGGTATGGAAACCCTATCACTTATCCCCCTCAATTCCCTCCGGAAAACCCAAACCAGTTCCAATATGGTGAAGGGGTTGGTAATTTCCAACTACCTTACCCTTTTTTTCCTCAACATTAAAGGATCAATCCTCCTCTTCCTCCTCTTGGATTTCAATATCCTAGTGAGCCTTCCCAATTCTCAAAACAATACAACCGATTTCCGAAGAACCAAAATCAAGGAAATCCCAATATGAGACAAGAATCTTCTTCCAAGAATCTATGGGAAAATGCAGTGGAAGATCTTGCCTCCTTCACCCGTTCTAGCCTAAAAAACATTGAAACCCAAATCAGTCAACTTGCATCCAACCTTAGTCAGAAAAAACTATTCAATTCTTCCCAAATCCCATATCAACCATTACCCAACCCTGAGAGGAATGTAAGTGCAACTGCACATAGACCTGGAAAGCAAATTGATATTCCACAAGATAAGTCCTCCAACCCCCGTTTGAATATTGAACTAGAAAATTATAAGAAAAATAAACATGAAAAGGAATATGAAGCCAATCCCTCACCTCCTTCCATTACACTTAGGAATCCAATTCCTTTTCCTCATGATTTTTCTAAACCAAGTAATTCCTTTGAACCCGATCCTGAAATGGTCAACATGTTTAGACGTCTTGAAGTTAACATTCCACTCTTAGATTCCTTAAAAAAACCCCCTAAGTATGCCAAGTTTCTTAAGGAATTATGCACCCATAAGAGGCAACTTAGGACCTTCGAAAATGTTTCAACCCAATAGTCTATTCCCATAAAGTGAAAAGATCTAGGGACCTTTATAGTTCCATGAAAAATTGGCAATTCCTAGTTCAATGATGCACTCATAGACATAGGAGACTCAATTAATGTCATGCCCAAATCTATCTTCTCTAACCTTGGTCTAGGTCCCTTGCACCCAATGGATATTTTCATTCAGTTATCCAATCGAAGCACAACAAGTCCTGAGGGAATAATCAAGGATTTCCTTGTTCATGTGAATGATCTTATCTTCCCAGTAGATTTCTAAGACCTTGACATGGAAGGTGAGATGAACACTTCTCAATCTCCCTTAATTCTAGGAAGACCATTCCCCATGACTTCTAGAACCGAGATTGATGTCTATTAAGACATCTTATCCATGGAATTTGGTGACCAACTGGCCAAGTTCAACATTTTCCAAGCCATGAGATACGCATATGAGGATCACTCTACATTCTCAATCCAAGCTTCAGAGGACAATTCTAAGAGTCAATTGAACCACAATCCATCATGTTCATCCTTTTTCTAATGAAACAGGATATTTTGAAATCTACACCATGATTAACCAAGTCATAAATGGTGATGTTGATGTGGACCTTTCATTCATAGAATCTATTAATCTAGAGGATCTTGAAAACTCTCTTGAATCCCACATCAACTCTGATCTCTAATGCTCCACCTTGGACAATATTAATGAAAATGAATCTAAAGTAATTGAAGTCATGTCCTCGATTTCTGAGTTGTCTAACCCCCTAATGAAAAATGAGACTGATCTGAAACCTCTTCTTGAACACATAAAATATGCATTCCTTTTCCATGATCACTCATATCCTGTCATTATCTCTGCTTCACTTACTGAAACCGAGGAGTCCAAACTTGTTCAGGTGTTAGAGGAAAAAAAGGCCTAAGGTTGGACCCTAGATGGCATACCAGGAATCATCCCTTCTCTTTTCATGCATCACATAAATCTTGAGGAATCATCCAAACCAATTAGAAAACCACAAAGAAGAATCAATCCACGCATACTTTAGGTAGTTAGGGAAGAGATCACCAAGCTTCACTGAGTAGGTATTATCTACCCAATTTCTAATAGTGAAAGGGTTAGTCCAATTCAAGTTGTACCTAAGAAGTATGGGATAACGTTTTTCACAAATGAACATGGCGAGGTAGTCACAAATCAAGTGAAGAACAAATGGCGTGTGTGCATCGACTACCAGAAATTTAAAGTCGAAACAAAAAATGATCATTACGCTCTTCCATTCCTTGATCAAATACTAGAACGATTAGACATAACGTCACACTATTTCATTCTTGATGGATACACCAGCTACTTACAAAACCCAATCACACCTTAGGACCAAGAAAAGACTACTTTCACTTATCCCTTTGGATCATATGAATATAAGAGAATTCTTTTTGGCCTTCACAATGCTCCTGAAACATTACAAAGGTGTACGATGAGTATCTTTTCTGCATTCATTGAACACTACATGGATGTCTTCATGGATGAATTTACCATTTATGGAGAGTCATTTAAATCATGCTTGAATTCACTCTCTCTAGTCCTTCAAAAGTCTGTCCAGTGAAACCTAATGTTAAATTTTGAAAAATTTCACTTCATGGTTGCAAATGGGATTGTTCTGGGGAACATAGTTTCAAAATATGGTATTGAAGTTGATCCTGAAAAAATTGAAGTGAACAAATCACTTCTTGTACCCAACTCTATTCGAGACATCCGTTCATTCCTCAGTTATGCCAGTTTCTATTAGAGATTCATCCATAACATCAGTAGGATTTCCCTCCCACTCACATGGTAGCTCCAAAATGATGTCACTTTCCATTTCAACGAGGTTTTCAAGAGAGCCTTAATTGAACTCAAAACTCCTCTTCCATCTGCCCCAATTATCCAACCCTCAGATTGGTCCTTACCCTTTGAGTTGATGTGTGATGCTTCTAATAGAGCTTTTGGGGATGTTCTTGGTCAAAGAGAAGACAAATTTCTCATGTTATCTATTATGCCCCAAAAACATTTGACGAAACTCAATCTCACTACACTGTGACTGAAAAGGTACTTTTAGCAGTGGTTTTTGTCTTAGATAGATTCCGGCCCCATTTCTTAGGTGCCAAAATCATCATCATCACATATCATTCGACTATAAAGTTTTTACCTAAGAAATGTGATTCCAAACCAATTCTAATAAGATGGATCCTAATTCCCCAAGAGTTTCACCTAGAAATAAATGATAGACCCGGAAAAGAAAACCCTATGGCTAATCACATGAGTTGAATTTATAATTCTTCTCATTCTGAAATAATTGATCAAGAATTTCCAATTGGGCATATTTAATCTCTCACTCCAAAAATACCATGGTATGTACCAATTTTAAATTAATTGGCTTCAGGTGTTTTTCCTGAAATTTTTTCAAAATAACAAAAAATGAAGTTGAAAAGTGATTCAAAATATTATTTTTGAGAAGGAAATAAACTTTGGAAAACTGGGGAATATAGGGTAATTAAGAGATGTGTTCATGATGATGAACATTCCTCCATCATATAATTTTTTCACTCACTACCCGAAGGTGGAAAATTTGGACCACAAAGGACCCCACAAAAGGTCCTAGACTCAGGATTCTTCTGGACATCACACTTCTAGGACTCACATGAGTTCTATCAATCATTTCCCACTTCTCAAATGTTTGGCACAATTTCAAAGGGAAATGAAATGCCCCAAAAGCCTTTAATTTTCTATTAAATCATCTTTTTTTGGGGCATTAATTTCATGGGACCATTTCCCCCTTTCAATGGATTCTCATACATCCTTCTTCCAGTTTATTATTTTTCTAGGTGGGTTGAGGCCAAACCAACAAGAAAGGATGATTCACATACTATTAGTGAGTTCCTAAAGGCACACATCTCCCATCGATGTGGCACACCACGTGCCTTGATCAGTGACTTAGGAACCCATTTTTGTAATAGAACCATGGAATCTCTTTTGAAAAAGAATGGTGTTGTACATAAAAATTCAATTTCATATCATCCCCAAAAAAATGGAATGACTGAACTTTCAAATATAGAAGTGAAAATAGTGCTTTAGAGAATTGAAAAAACCCACCATAAAAGACTGGCCTGAAAGACTTGGTGAAGAACTTTGGGATTATTGAACTGCCTATAAAACACCCATTGGGATGTCTCCTTTTAGGCTAGTTTTTTGTAAAGCATGTCATTTACCAGTTTAAATCCAACATAAGTCATATTGGGCTGTAAAAAATTGTAACTTTGATTTTGAAAAATATGTTGAAGAAAGATTGTTACTATTTTCTGAAAAGGAGGAGTTTTGACTTGATTCTTATGAGAATTGTAATCTCATCAAAGAAAAATCCTAGGCACTTCATGAAAAACACATCATGAGAAATTTATTTCATGTAGGTGAAAAGTTAATGCTCTTCAATTCTCGATTTTAGATTCACAGAGGTAAGATTAATTCTTGATGGGAAGGTCCTTTTGTTATTACTAATGTTTAACCATTTGGTGCAGTGAAAGTCCAAGACCCCACTTCCAAACGGACATTCAAGGTTAATGGATATCAGTTAAAGCATCACCATGAGAGGACACACAATCCTAGAACAACATCTACTTCTCTAGAATCCCCAACTTTTTTAGTTGACCCACCACCGGATAGAGATGGTGAACCACCAAATCCAAACCAGGGGGAACCACTTTCCCTTTAACTCTCTATCTCTCTATCTTCCTCTCTCTACCTCATTATTCTTCTCCCTATCTCTTTTATTTTTTACCACTTTCTTCATCAACCCATTTATTTTCCTCCTTCTATTTTTGTGGGTGTGTATTTAAAAAAAACAAAAAAACAAAATAAAATAATAAAAAATGTAAAAAAAATCAAAATAGTCACACATACTCAGAATCTAGTTTTTTCATTTTGTCTAACCGTTTTGGGGAGTTAAAAACATGTTTTCATCTCAATTTTTTTTTTTTATTTTCATCATGAATTTGGATAAAAAATCTTGTGTAAAACCAAAAAATTTTGAATGCTCAATTTTTTATTTGGAAGAAGATGTTCCTTACCCGTGATGAACAAAATTTTCTTTCATGCTAATGCCACCTATGGACATCTTTTCAAAAGGTGTGTTTTCACCCCCATTTGAGAGTGTTGAGTTTGTGGACCTTCGAGCTGAATTTCCTAATTTAGTCATTGATAGCGACAATACAAGACCAATACCCTATCCCACCCAATATCAATGTGTATTTTCATTGTATAAGTTTTTGAAATTTAAGTGTGGGGGGAATGGATTTCATTTTGGGTACCCTTTTTTGATTTCACCATGTCATCATATGCTTGAGGGAATGTATACATTTCAGTGTGGGGTGGGGGGATTGTAATTCAGTGAGTTTTAGGAATGTATAAATGTTTATCTTGTACAAATGATATTGAAAACTGTTAAAAAATAAAATAAAAAAAAGAACAAAATAAAATTGGGGTGTGTCTTGGGTAGGTCAAAAATCACTCTTCCTCTGCCTTTGGTCTTGTTATAACTATTATAATTAGTGTCATGAGGAGATCAATCCTGGGTCAGGAGAGGAGGGTGAGATCTGTTTCAAAATCAACTTTCTATTATGTCTTTATTCATAAAATCATTCCATTATAAATATGTGTTTCCATTTCCTTTCATGTTTCATTTAAAACAAAATGTGCATTTCTTTTTACATGTTGGTATTTTACCCCCTTTTCCCTATCTTTTGGATATCCTCTTCCTACCATCCTATATCCACATAAAAACCCCTAAAAAGACCTCTTGTTTTTTTAGAACTTTAGGATAGGGATAGGAAGCTGAAAAATCTTACAAACTCTAAAATTTTCACTTTTGGTTGGGGAATGAGTGAGGCTCCATAAATTAATTTTATTATCTTGATAGGAGTAGGTTTTGTGTGCCACCATTTTCCATTTCAAAATTTGATCATAAATAAATGATTTTCTTGGATCATTATTTCTGTAAAAATTTGAGGAGGTATTCACTATGGATTAATGAAATAGTCTAAACCTCCAATTATTGGAGAAAATCAAATTTTAGTATTTTTTAGCGGGTGAAAATGATTTTTTCATGTTTTTATATTTGTTTCACATGAGGAAATGCACAAGAATAATGGTGGGGGAGTTGATGTTATTAACATTTTTTACGACTTATTATATAATCCCTTTACTTATTTTATATGAAATGTGCATAATTTGTGTGAAATATTAATGTTTTAATATTAAGTAAATTTTTTTAGAATTTTTCAGAAGTAGTCCAATTGAGATAGTTTACTATTTTATTTATAACTATCACCATACTTATCCAAATTGGGTGATTCTCCTTTTTTAGGATTCCTTATTCAATTTCAAAAATATCATTAGAAAGAATCAGTGGCTAATTGTTCCATTTTAAGGGTCATATGATCCTCACAAGATGACCCAAAGAATTTGTGAAGAAATTGGACCAACCATGTGATTGAGTTAGTGGTCTAAATAACGAAACCGAAATTTTATTAAACTCCACCATATGTTTTGGAGTAGCCAAAGGAATCTGTGATGAAAATTTTAAGGTCTAACTACCAGAAAAATGGGCCCAACTAATGATTTTAAATCCATCCCATCATACTAGCCGTAAATTAAAATCCAAACACTATTCATGACATCTCTCATGATATAATTATCAAATCAAGGTGAGATTTTTCAGCGTGAAATAGTAAATATGGGTGGTATAACTTTTTGAAGAAAGTGTTCGGATTTGAAGGAATCTTCCTATTGATAAACCCATCCACATTTCGGCCTTCTAAAAGGTATGGATTGCAATGGACAAATTAACATTGTTTAATCAACCAGCCATAAGTTTGGCTCTTTAAGTCCAATGGATGCCATTTTTTCCAAGTAGACATAGGATATATTTATCTAAAACTTGTAAGAAGATAATATCTTGATATTTGGTTGTATAATTTATCAAAGTGGCGATGAAAATGGAGGGGTAGTTTGGGAATGAAAATAGTCCACCACCATGGGCTATAAATACACCCCTCCCCTCCTTTCAAAAGGGTAGGAATATCAGAAGAGAAGATCATATGTTGTCACGAACAATGACTTTACAAAGGCTTTGGAGGAACTTCCATACTCAAAATTTCAATTTATAGACCTTTCCTCCTCTCTTTGTTTTCATTTACATTTTTATTCTTCTTTATTGTAATCTTGTAAGTCTTTCTTTTGTAATTATGTTTTAATGAAAGTTTCTTCTTCAATATCTATTATTCTAATAAAAATTCTGTAGTTTAATATTAATGTTCTTGAAATAGATTAAATATAGTTGAAAACCCATTCCTTCTTTTTATTTCACATTCAATCTAATGTTCGTTTTTAATTATCATCATCGTTTGTGTGTGTGTTCAACACAACACTCTTTTCTTATCCTTTTCATTTTCTTATATTCATAATTTATCATCATAATCATTATTTATATATTAATAATAATTTAAATGGATGAGTAAATATCTAATTGTGGTGAGTTATAATTTAGGGATGTTAATTGATTGAGATTATTTGCTCGATGAATATTCTTTAAATTAACATTGTGTATATTGGACTTAACATGTCATGGATTAATAATTTGTTTCATTTAACGTGTGGTTTACATGGATTATTGGAACCATAAATGCACTACCATCAACAATCTATGATTGAGATTAGAACCCTAAGTTATTTTAAGGATTGGATTAAATCCTGAACACATAGGAATTCCAATCAACATTATCTTGTGAAGTGGGTGTTAATTTAAATGTAATATAAAGAAAAGATCATTGATATCACAAGATTAACTCCTTAAAAATGAACTCACCCCAATCTTTATCAATTAGTTAAACAAATATTAACCATTTATAACTTCATTTAAGCTCTGCAAATAACCCCCCAATCAGACTACAATCCACTAAAAAGAATCGACTATTAAAACGTATCATCGTCGAGGATTCGACCCGAGTGCTACTATACACATTACCAGAGTACCAGAACCTTGACCGGTCAATAGGAGACAATCAGCCATGATTTCAATGGTCTCTATCAGCTATTTTACATTTATAGTTTCCTATTAGGTTATGAAAAATTTATGTTTGGGAATTTATTATTCAACTTTTCATTCAATATACCCTGCCATAGTTTTTTTGTATAGACGTTCATGAATACTTGGTTTACCTTATAAAAGTGGTTCATCTTATCTTCTTTACCTCTTCACTTTTCAAGGAGTTTTCTATGTGTGTGTGTACATGTACTTAGTAAAAGGACTCACTAAGTAAGTTATGCCATTGGCGCTTGTCCCCACCCCCTGTCCTATGGAGTTAGGCTTGGGGTAGTTACAGCTCGAGCCCCGACATGGGTCTGTATTTTATGAATAGAGAGACAATAGTTGAATCTCAAAACACTATATTCCCTATATATCCTAAAATATAAAAAATATAAATAGATATATGAGATCACTAATTTTGGGTTAACATAAAAATGGATATTTCTGATTATACTAAAAGATGTTGGGAATGTAAGAATGTGATGGTTTAGTGACAACTACTAAACAGTGAGGTGCAACCACTACATATACTAGTATGGAAGAGGCAAAACATAAATATTGGATTTCTTTATGACCTTCCTAATACATCCAAGGTAAATAATTATATTTTTTATTCTATGATATATTAACAAAGTCTACGTATTTTATCACCATACCAGTTGTTTTATCCCATAAAATCCTTACCCATATATAGCTTTAAGATGTAGTGAGACATCATGGGGTTCCACTATCAATTTTTTATACCATGATCTATTATATACTTCTATGTTATGTTTTACACTTAAAAGGTTTATAAATATCTATGTATTCCTTATAAAAACCTATCATCATCAAACTGATTTGTAGTCTAGGAGGACTATTCACCAATTTTAAGACCAATGACGGGATAAATCCCTTGACCTTCAAGGGAGTGTGGATAAAAATATTCCACTATAAAAAAAAATTTCACTCAAGAATTAAAATGGATATTTATGTTTCAATTTGAAGTAAGATATATAGATCTCCAACGTACTAAATGAAGTTGTGTTAGGAATCTTTTTTGGACCAGACATTGTGAAATTTCATGTAGAGAAGATATAGGTGACCAAAGAAAATATATTTGCTACTAAGAGTCTATAAAAGTGTTATGATACCAATTATTTGAATTAATTATATACTTATGCCTTGGATATTGTATTCCTAAAAATATCACACCGTAAATAGTTTATGATGTTAAAAGATAATGGTAAACTGAGTCTAGGGTATATTAGGCGATATTCGATTCAGGAGTGGGGTAGAGAAGTTTCCTATCAGGTATCACTACCTCAAATCATCCCAATATAAATTAAGTCTTACATATTACACAATTAAGAATGTATATATCATACCAAACACATATACTAGACACAAAAGGTATGTAATTTGAACCTAAATTGTCATATAATGAAAAATAAATCCAGATTAATGATGAGAGGGAACATGTGATGTGGAACATGAAAACACAAACTGGGGATGTATTGTGTGGAAATAATAAGTTGGATGAAGTAACCTAGATTCATGAAGATGAAATTAATGTTAAATAACCCCTTTTTAGAGAAATGAATCAAATTTTGAGGACAAAAATTTTATAAGGCGGGAAATTTTGGTGTCCAAAATATTCCATTATGTTTTTATAAACCTTATTTTTTTAGTGAATATATTTTATGATCGCATTGAAATGAAATTAAAATTCATAATAACATTTCACATCATGAATTAATTTGGATTATTAAATCTATATAAAATAAAATAATATGAAGAAATTTATGATTGAACACACTAATGTAAACCTCATAGGATTGAATTATCTGATAGGGATCCCACATAATATAAAAAATGTAAACTAAAATTGATGTTTTAGGAATATAGTATCTATTATCAAGGAAACAATTTGACTATTAGATATGAACTTGTGAATGTTGAGGTATAAGAATAGTGGATAATATAAATAGAATAAAAGTTGTAATGTGGCCATTATGATTTGAACGTTACCTAGATGTTGGTCAATATAGCCATTCATTAATATAGCCTTTGGTGATAGTGTTACCATTATTTCATCTTTTAAGAAGGGTATTTATAAATTATAATTAATACATAAGTGAGAAATTATGGACTAAACTAGTTGGATCATGCATATTGAATCCCATTTATCAAAACTCAGTATGGAGGAATCATCACTATGACTATCCTGTCAGCCAAACGAAGAATAAAATTAAAAAATAAGGCTCAAGAGGAATCAAATATGGGAGAAAATAAAGTCATTAAAAAACACCACTAGGTCATTATTAGATGATACACCAACTAATTGTACCACCATGAAAAATCATTACATTAGAGTGCGAGTCGGTGTAACGAGGGGATTTTTTTATTGACTTTAGTTTTATAATGTTTCAATTTTAATATTAGATATGAAATAGTTGTTTTATTTATTATAGTTTCATTGTTATTTCATTAAATAAAATACATTGTAATATAAGAGGAATATGATATGTGGATTTTTGAATAAAATAAATCAAATTTTTTTAGAAAGTATTCACAATTTTATGAAAAGTTCACGTATTATAAATATTTTTTTTATTTTAATTGTCTCAAAAAATTTATATAAATATTTATGATAATATTATTTTATAATTTCCCTATAAATCCTCATTAGGGTTATAAATATGACTATATCATCATAACCATAATTTATATATAAATAAATATTTTTAACTAAATGGTCAATTTATCACATTAATTTTATTAAGTTCATAAATCTAATATTAAATTTTAAAATTGTAACCACAAAAATAAGTAAGGGTGAAAGTTTTATAATTTTATAAAATATGTTACTTTTTTAGTGAATACTAAAAAATTTATTTTGTGTATTCAATATTTTTATTGATTTCAAATTTATATTTAAATGATATAATAGTTAATAAAAATTATTCCATAACTAAAAGCAAGTTATTTTGTTAATATATTGTATATCAATGAATTCTAATTATTTTACAAACCTATAAACAACATTTTAATGTATAATTTCTAAATTATGCTTTTAAAAACATTATTTTATTAGAAAATTATCTTCCCATAAAAAGGTAATATAAAATATTAATTTTAGGCTCCAAAACTCAAATATTCTACAATCCACCATCTCAATTTCATAAAACATGCACTGAAACCATGGGTAATATCTCGGTTTTCCATTTTCAAAAAAACATATTTCCAACAAAAATAATTAAAAAATAATAAATAATCCTCCACATTTCCTATAAATACCCCCATGACTCTATTTCGTTAACTCAAAATCACATAATTATTAATTTTCCTTTATTTTCACTATCTACATTTATTCCTTGGAGTCTCTAATAATCCATGTAACTCTCATCAATCATCAAGGAGATATCAAACAAGTTAATGGATTCTCTTTAACTTATTTTTATTTTGTATTGCCATTATAGTAATTAGCCTATTTTTAATGTTACATTGTTCTCATTCACTTATGATCTTTTCATTACTATATTTATGTTTTTATATTAATGATATATTTTAATTCTCTCTATTAATTCCCATTCCATAAACCACTTTGTATAACTTCATGTTTTCGAAGTCATCCTTTTATTTTTATGGCCTATGTTTTTATATAATGAATAAAAAACCCTATTTTTATTTGATGGTATTCATATAAATTTCTGTAATTATACATAATTTATTATTTATATTTATAAAACACACCACCCCTTATCTTGGAATAAAAACGATGAAACTTTTAATTCATTAATGAGTTTAGTACTCATTGATTTTATATAAAACCCATTTTTTATTTTTCTTTGGTTATTGATGAAATTATTTATTAGGATCCACATAGAACAAATGAATTTGGAAATTTGAAGGGTTTGTCTCTATAGGGATCTAATTAATTGGGTAAATAATTAATGTCTGGATAATACATTTTTATAATTCATTGGTGAATAAAATTGGTAATATCTTTTTTGGAACCTTGGTATTGAACATTGGGAATATTATTATGTATAAATAATTTTTAGGTTGTAATCAAATTTCCATATTTTATACTTATGATGATGCTATCATCAATGGTCTACTATTTTACATATGATGGCTGATCTTGTTCCATTTACTCTGTTTATCCCTAATTGTTCGTTGGAATCTCCCTTTTTTATTAATGTATTTCTCTTAGAAATATCTTGAAATGAAGTAAACTAGATATAATAAAAATAGAGTAACTCAATAGTATTAAATAATGTTTAGTTTTATTTTTTCTATATGTAAATCATGAATTTTTATCTTTTTTATAGGACACTAAACCACAAAATACCCTTCAATGTTATTAATGTAATATTTTGAGGAATTATGTTATAATTCGCGTATTAAAAAATTGCATGTCCATAATAACACTCAAACAATTTTCATTTGGATGGAGAGATAATTTATAGGGATTAAATCAAACACCCCATTATATACCACTAATGCATGTACCGATATTTGGAACAAAGATAAAAAATAGTGAAATACTATGTATAACTGAGTAACATAATTAAAAAACTCTTAAAAAATATCTTCAGTGGGATACCTCTTAGTCATGAACACATCCCTTAATAATACACTACATCAATGTGGTTAAGAAACCTCAAATAACATTATGATATCCCAGAGATCATCCCAAGAAAAAAATAATTAATGAACATGGGATATTGAGGTAATATATTTTAATATGACACCATTGTATGTCCATATAAAAATCCATAACAATCCTATACGGAAGTGAATATTAATTAAATAACCAGTGTAATAAAACAATGTTTCTAAAGGAAACACCATTATAAACAGTCACCACCAATTGATTTAAATAGTATTATTAAGGAAATATTTTGGAGAAAACATAATTATTTATGGTACTCCAATACCTTTACATTGTAATAAAGTAACTTTAATATATATATTTATATATATATGTGTGTGTGTGTCTTTTTTTCATTTATCTTCCAATAATATATAATTCATAAAATTATGCAATTATCAAAGTTAACATGTCATGGCCAATTTTTATTATAATGGTTTAATTTTAATTTATTAATAGTTTTATATATTTTAAATATAATAATTAGTTATTTCTATCTAGTGAATGGGTAAAAATCAATATAATGGTTTTTAAAATGTTTTCATACATGCAAGACATGTATCACAACATTTCATGTTAAATCTTTTTGAATTTAGAAATCATGATGATAAAAACATTTCAAAAGTCACTGGAATTTATAAAATTCATGGTTAAGAGACCATTAATTAAATCCAATATTAATAATTATTTGTGAAAGAATTTATCAAAAATCTTCTTTATGATTAAATATACAATAAATTTTAAAACTTAAACATTTTTCATTTTAATTCATCATGAATCACATGATTTAATTTATCCACCAGGCACTATAATTTAAAACCTAAACATGTTTCATTTTAAATAGGTTTATAATTTTTAAAAATTTTAAACATCCAAATATTGATATCTTAAAATCCATACATAATAATATTGATATGTTATATCATATATATTTAAAATCCACATTATTCTAACAAATTATTTTTCTCATATAACATAGATCTACCACTTCCTTTTCCATGTTATTATTTATACACATATCTTTAAAAATTATAAAAATCATTTTACAATATGACATGCATCTAAAATAAATCCTGAGGTTGGAAAAATCCACATGATCCAGCTATAATACTTTTACGTTTTTTATTAACGAAGCATTATATTCTATGAATACACTCAATAAATATTATTCAGTGATTTAACATCAGAATTACAATTTACTACAAGTGAATTCAATTACATTGAAATGTTTTAAATTAAAACAACCTAAAATTACATTACCAAAATAATCACAATGGTCAACACAAATAGATCTATTAGAACCATACAAATTCAAGGCACCTGTGTGTTGTATCATAATATTTTCCACATAGGGTAGCTCTAACTAACATGAATTTTTTTGTAGTTCATCACAAAAAATAACATGTCTAGATTGGAGAAATGTCCCCTCACTTAATATGGTAAGGTTCATAACACATGCTACCAGTTTGGGAGAAATCCATTTCAGGTATGTAAGAACAAAATACCTCAACTACATCAAAAACCAAGTTGCATTCACTACCCTCAATATATAAGAATTTAATTCACAACATTGAGAAAATTTAAACTAATACTAGGTAAAAAAACTAATGATATAACATATAATGATATCATTCACCAAAACGGATCCCATAATAGCTTGATTGAGTTTGGAGTATATTCACTAGATCAAAGGAGGAAAAACATGAGTATCGTCCCCTAAACCAATTTCCCATCACAAAGAGACTGGGATAACAATATAGGATGGATATGATGATAGAAAACCTTCCCCCAAGACCATATATTTACATTACCAGTCATGAGGAGAGAGTTGGAGATTATTATGAACAAAGGTAGAGAAATGTTTTCCCCTAACCATATACAATACTCTACACCGGTGGAGAGGAAAGTGTTAATATTACCATCTATAAAGGAAATTATATATGGGTCAGAAACTAGAATATAATTTTATACAAACAGTCACGTCTCAATGATTTAGTAGGTGGTTTTCAATATAATGAATGAGGAGATTTTACTGCACTAATTTTGAAGGGGTAGAAATTGAAGAATGAAAATAATTTACAATATATAAATTTTGTGTGTAATGAGAAAGGGGTTTTAATTTCAAAAGGAAAATTCAAAAGAGTAACTACATGCCTAATAAATCTAAAAAATATCCTAATTAGGGTAGAACAACATCTTCAAGAAATTAATCCCTGTGGTTGAATAAAAATATCATTATTAAAATTGATATTGGGAAAACACTAACAAAATTGACAACTCCTCATCAATCCAAAGTAATAAAAACCACATATTTCCTATTTACCTATGTAGCATGTTCATATTAAAAAAAACCAATTTCTCCCTCTGTGAATGATTCATTATCAAGGCTATCATAATATCTTCCAAACAAACCTCAACACCATGATCTGAAATCTATTGACCCAAAACTTTATAAATGTAATTCCATTCCTAATGAATTAATTCCTTATAAAATTTTGTAGTTATAGAAAAACACAGGATATATATTTCATTTTAGAATTCAGTCCATTATAAATATAGATATAATTTACATAGAATGACAAAAATATCATTATGAATCATAACCACAGACAATATTTTCATTATACGACAAAAATTATAATTTTATAATATATTATAGTTTTTGAAAAATTGAAATTTACATAAATGGAATAAGAGATGTCCTTAACCAGTAGAATCATGCCCAATGAATCAAAATTCATGAATATTTGGGGGAGATTGAATTAGATCAAATTTCCTTCAACCTAACTATGATGAGACTCACTAAATAAAACATTAGTGAAACCGTTTGTAGGAGAAGTTCATGATCATTGATATCATGGCCCAAATATTGTTTACTAAACCACCGCAACAAAATATCAGCATCGAACACATTATTCTTAGGGTGATGTCAGGGGTAATATGTGGTTTTTAATGAAGTACAATCTAGTGATTTTTTTATTATATGTTTAACAAAATAATTATTACATTTATGCCTTTTCATTATTATTTTATTTACATACATAAATATATTATTATATTAATAAAAATTATATTTTTATACGAAGAAAAATTACGGTATTTTTGGAAAAACATAGTTTCAATTAATAAATTCTATTGATAAATTCAATAAATATTGGAAAAAATATTATTTTCATGAAATAGTATTAATAATAACAATTATTTAAATAAAAATAAAAAAATTAATAAATCCCCATGTGATTTTTATAAAGGTCAAAAAGTTACTTATGTCTTAAAATTTTGAAATTTTCAATAACTAAGGATTTTTATTTGAAATATAAAATTGATGTGTTTAAAAATTAATATCATTAAGAAGTATTATTCATGAAAAAATAAATTTAAATTATGTAATGGTGAATTTTTCATAATTTTATAAGGTAGTCAATTTTTTTGTTAAAAATTAAATGTGGCATAAATATAAAGTTTGCACTATTAAATCATAATATCTCCAATGTAATGTAATAAATAATATAATATTAATCTATTACTGAAATTTTCACATCCATTTCAAATAAATTTTTTAGAAATTATTTGATTAATTTTAAAAACCAATATTGAATCCACCAGGACATGAATTTTATTTTATGGGTTTAAAAATAATTATTTATGTACATTAATTAGTTCCATATCATGAATGGTAAAATTATAAGGATTTTGGTTCATATTATAAACAAATATCATAAACCATTCATATTTTTTTGAAACCACTAGAAAAAACCAAGGGATTATCTCTTTTTATTTTATTTTATTAACAATATTCCAAAACATATGTTTTGAAATAAATAAAGAATTTGTCCCTCCATTTCTATAAATACCTATCTAATATCTCATTCTATATCACTAAAGACCAATTGATCATATATTTATTGTACCTATTATTCCCTAAATCCCACATATGGGGATCCCAATCATATAATAATATCCTTAAAATCTCTTATAATCACCCTTTCAAGGTTAGGGGTTCTCATCCAACTCATTATTCTAATACATTCAATATATCAAACCCATTATATTTCCAATTTTTTTTATTGAAATATGTTTTTACACATCCCATGTAATGTATTTATTATTAATAATTAAATAAAGGCTTTGTTTTACTCTCATTTTGTAATATGCTTATATTTTAAAAGAATACTATCATACAAAGAAAATAAAACATGAAACAATGACCCTAAATGAACCATGAAATATTTTTATTTATATTTGACAGGTATAAAAAATCTATAGGGTTTTCAAACATGAGTAGGATTAAAAATATTATTAAATACATATATAATTTCCTATATAAATAATGTTTTTGATAAAATCATATAGAACATGCACTCAACTTTTAGTAAAATCACACTATTTTTAAAAGTAATGTTTTCCTAAAAGATGGTTTTCATTATTTTCAAGAGATAATACTTTACTTAATTTATTAAAAATTTAGACATTGTACTTTTTCAAATTTAAATTACCTTTTAAAAAATATTATCAATAGAATCATATGGATATATTTAGGGAATATTCGAAGAAGATTGATTCTACAATGAATAGTAAAACATAACAATTTCTATAAAACATTCATTTCGTTTCAGTAAATAAGTTAAAATAAAAAAAATTATCTAAAAATAAGCTAATAATACTTTAATTATAAATAATATAATTAATTACACAGTAATAATTGTTATACCCTATTTTTGTATAATTTCATTTTATGTGTAATATCTCATTTTGAAAAAAAAAATTCGTTATGTATTGTGTTTTAAGAAAAAATAATTTTTTCTAAAATTTTAAAAATTTAATAATGAAAACAAGGTTAAATATTTGGAATAATGATTCCAATATTTGGTATATATTTTTTTTTATTTTTTTCATTATAAATATTAATTGTGGTAAACTTTTGTCACATTGGTAGTAGTAAAATAGTTGGATTTGGGATAAAACTAAAGTCATAAGGACTAAAATTCATTCAAAAACTTTTATTTGTTTCATTTTGTTTATTATTTTTAATCCATAATAATCCAAAATTTTAATAGATGACATTTTTTTTATTTATCTTTTATTATTACCTATATAATATTAAATTTAATGATAATGTAAGAAATGTCACTTTTTTGATTTTAATATCTATAATATATTATGATTGATATTAATATATATTTCTGTCAGTTATAACTTTTTATTTAAAATACAAATACTTTTTTTATCAGGTTACTTTATTTTAAATCATCAATAATGAAATAATAATCATAATTTCTTTTGAAATAACGATTAATCACTAATGTATGAAGTAAAAAAATCAAGAAAATGATTTTGAAAACTAAAAAAGTAATATTGGATTGGTGAATAAAAGTGTACCATTAAATTTTAAGATAAATACAACATATTTTAGAACATTTAATGTATTATTTTATAATTAAACTATTTTCATGTGGTTTTGAATGTCTAAATATGTGAATTGTTTTAAAATCACAACAATATAACATTATTTTAGATAATATTTTACTAAATTATTTATAAATAAGAAAAAAATATTTAAAGAGAAATTATGATTAGAAATGATCTAAATTTAATTTATTGTCCAATTATGGGGAAATTATCACCTTATATGTAAAATTATAACCATTTATGGTTTAAAATGTCATTAAAACAGTTAAGGTTAAAATAAGATAACCTAGGGGTTAAACAAAAACACATTTTTTGAAAGGATATTGAAAATTATAAAAATTAAACAAGGTAATCATAAAAATACCTTATCCTCCTTATATTTATATTAATTTAATTTTGGAACCATTTCACAAGAGTTGAATATATGTAATATTATAATATATCATGTATTTCCATAAATGATATTAATAATATTTTAAAATAAAAAATATTTTCTTAGATGGATTAAAATAAAAATAATAATATCGTCATCCAAGTGAATGGTATATTAGTGAAAATATCAACCATGATCTATTTATGGGAAATTATTTCTTTTATAGTTAAATCATTTTCCACAAAAAATTAAAAAACATTTATATTGAGGTAATTTTCAAAGGATTACATAGGGGTTAGGACATACCAATATGGGATAAAAATCACATAAACATACCTTTTTTTGTATGAAATTATTTAGACGCATAATTATTCAATATTATAATTTTTTCAATTTTAATTAGTTTTCATAGAAAATTAATTTAATACATTAAGTAACTCCAAAAGTTACACTCTCCACCTTATTTAAAGTTCAACCCTCTCATCTCCACTAAAATATATAAGGGTCAATTACTTCTTCAAAATCCATAAAATTAATTTAAATAAATCCATACCAACAATATTCTGATCTTGGTTTCATCATAATACAAACCATTGAAGGAATGTAGTGTAAATAAATTTTGGTTTTTTGAAGATTTGATATAGATTTTATTGGAAACTTTTTTTTTTATTTCTTGTTAAACCATTTTCAAATAATATTAAAAATACCAAAATAATGAAATCCATATATTCTATATAATGAGACATTTTTATGTTAATGTTAATATATGACCCCTATTTTTTATGAAATATTTTTTCAAATAAACTTCACTTTTTAAATATCATAGGTTACACACAACATCAAGTTTTAGCGAACCACAATGTACTATTTATATTGTCATTTAAACTTGAACATAATAACTGATCCATTAAATTGGTGCATATGAAATGTAATAATGAAATTATAAAAATGAATTTTTTTCAGATGAATAAAATAAAATTAATTATTATCAATTAAAAAGAAATGAAAATTTATATCATTTTAATGTAAAAGAAACATTTTTTTTGAAGAACAAATTTTATGAGAACAATGTTTTTATCTAAATAAATTAAATTAGTTAGAATTATTGAATTATTTTAGTGAAATTTATATATTGTACATTACAAAAATTTAGAATTCATATAATATTTTTTCTAACCATAGGAGTACAATGAATTCTTTTTTTTAATAAAAATGTATTAAAAAACTGTTTCACCAAATTTTTTACACTTATTTTTTAAAAAAAAAATTATTTAAGAGAAATTATTTTAAAAAATTATATTAAAATGATATTTTCAACATTATCATTTAGTGAATCATTGGAATTTTTTCTGAAAAGATTGATTTTTTAATGAGTAGTGAAAAATAATGATTTTTATTGAAAACTTCCTTTTCATTTAAAATATTTAAAAAGTAAAATTATATTTCAAAATGGATTTAAAATAGAAATTACTTCAATTATAACATAACTAAAAATAAATTCCATTAAAATCAATTTTGTGTATATTTTTTATATAATTACTTTTACGGATAAAGAAATATTTTCTTTGGAAAACCGCTTCTACACCCCATCTACAAGCATAATTTAAAATTATATTATACCACATATATGAATTTATTATTATAAAATGGAATAATATTTTATATTTGAATAATTTTTGTTGGAAAAAAATGTCCAATTAATTTTTTATCATAATGATTGGTGAATGAAATAAAATTGATTAATATAGTTATGGTTAAAACAACCTTACCCCAGGATAAAAAAATGTAATGGTATATTTACCAATAATAATTTTCCAAATCCTATTTCATGGAAAAATATAAATCTGAAATAATACAGATGACAAATTTGTGATCGTTTGTATGCCTTTATTTTAAGAATGAATTTATAATTTTGGAGTATTTAGGTTTATTTACCTGTAGTTTCTATATGGGATCCTTTATCTAATATAGTAATATGTTTTTATTTTAATTTCATAACCTATACACATCTCCTCTTTCATCAAATGGGAAATGAAACCATCAATCGTGTGTATAGTGGACTACCACATCGCAAACTGATGTAATTCATTTTCCATCATCACCTCTCATTGATTTATTTAATAATGGATTTATATTATATATATGATATTTGTGACATAATTATACTTCTATTACAATATCACATCTGCATTATTACCATATAATAAATTAAAAAATGATGACATCACTCATGCATACGTCTTGAATACAGCCAACATGTAGTGATGTGATTGGTTTTTCATTTTATTTTGACATGGATGGTAATAAGGATAGACTTAAATAATATATATTATATCAATTATCTTGTATAGATTATATCAAGATTAATGAATATCTACCTTTATCCCATTCAATTTTTATGAAAATGGATATAATGTTCATGGGTACATACGACCTATTATCTCTATTAATTATATAATTTATGTTATATCACTATAATTTATGTATTACAAAAATATAATGAAAATATATGATATTTATATAATTTTTAAAATTATATAGACGATGGAGCCCTGATAAATGTAAAAGGAATTAATATACCAAACGAAAACATACATGATAAACAAACATTTATTACCTAAAATGTGATTTAAACAAGGAAGTTTTAATAAACATGTCATAAAAGGTCATAATTAAATCATGTATAGTACGATATATATGAATATGGTAGTATAATTGACTAATAATAATCATATATTTATTATAAATTAGGTGAAAATGTTTATGAATAAATTAATGACTTGAAGTAGATGATTTCTACTCTTTTATTTCTTGGAGACATATTCCATATTCACCACTGATTTCTTTTGGGTGGTGTATATATAGAGAAACTGAAAAGAAAATCATTAATCTACATCATTAAATGAAATTGAATGTTTCGTTCGATGTTATTATTTAATTGTGAATATGATTCAACATATTCTAATGTAGTAAGTGATTTTATTCTCACCTTTATTTTAATGTGACACATAACATATTCACCACTTGTTTACTTTATGTGGTGTATACGATACCTATGAAAGTATTTTATGAATATTTTTTAATAAATAATGTGAATTAACTTATCCTACTAAAGTATTTTATTTCATTATTATTATGAATAAAAATTTACAAAGCGGTAAACGTTTTATGTTACAATTACATTGTTTATTAGGATTTATTCTGACTATGTTTTTGATGATGAAATCTTATGGTTTACCATAGATGAAACTCATCTATTTTATTCTCCTATAGTTATCTCTTTAGAATACATGTTTTTATTTCATTTTTCTCTCATTTAAAACTAAATACTCCAAATAATGTTATTAGGAAAGTCAACTTTATTACTCTCATCAGTGAAAAATCATTAACATCTATGTCCATGTTTTCTAAAAGTGTTTTAATAAAATTAGTTAATATTATCTATTTGTTTTGATGTAGATTTTTAGAGATGTTTTTTTAATTAAAAAATATTAAATTTGGAATATTTTTTTCAATTTTTAATTGATGTACAATTTAATTATTTCCCAAAATTAGAAAAGAATCATTATTTTAATGTGAAATACATGAATAATTTATCCCAACGTCATGACCACTCAATTATTTTCTAAATTATTTACTTGTTTTCGTCATTGTTTTCAAATAAGTCTTTACCTTATTAATTTTTTTTAATTTTAAATATGTGATATAAAAACAGAAAGCATATTTTCCTCATCAAATGTTGTAATGGATATTCAAAATTATTACCTATTTGAGATGAATTCTATTGATGTTACATAAGATCTGTTGGGGATATGATCCCATAATACCATCATTTTTATTTATCTTAATAATTTATGATTATAATGATATATGGTTATGAAACCCATTTCATTCCAAAATTTTATGATATAATGAAATTTATATGAAAAACTTTTCCTTTTCATGGGTTAGGATATGATGAATTTTTTACGATGTTGTTGAATAATAATTTATAAATTATGTGATGAGTGGTACCTATATCTCCATAAAATTAATTTTTAAAAGCTTCATATAAAATTATAACATTATGGAAAAAAAGAATATGGTCTCAATCCTCTAGGGAAAATTAATTGATCAGCATGATCCACTATGGAAAATAAGTTAATTTACCTAATAAACTATGAGGATTTAGTGATGATTCATGAACAACTATGTAATGGGAAATATAAATAGATTCATTATACTCTAGGTTATGATGGTATTGGTAGTCAAAATTTTAATATTAAATTGTTTTTATAATTAGGATAGTTCCACAAATATATGAAATAAACTTAAGGATCATGGTTGATTTATGAAGATTTATCACTTTCATGATTCATGTATTTGAACTGATAATGTTTTATGAAATGAATCATTTTTATTAACTTTGATAGATTGGGTATGAACCTTTTATATTTTTATCATAATCTAATACCATTATCCTTATCTTATGCATTCTTATGATTATCGATTAATAACTCCCATGTTTATAATCATGAAGAATCTAAGTAAACACTTTCTTCTAATTCAATTCCCAGGTTACGAAGAATGGTTTATTTAGTATTTGTAAATTAATTGTACACAATTGGAAGAATATTTTTGGGGGATGTATATGTTCTTTCATTAAATAATAATATTGTGTACCTAACCTCCAATGACTCTAAACCTTTAAATTCCTCTTATGTGTGTATGTGAAATGTGTTGTATATTTATCTAAATAGATGTAATATTTATCAATTAGAATCGTAGGTTTTTAAATTTAGTATAATAAGAGTGGTTTGTTTATCCATTAAAACTATGATAAGAAAAATTTATTATGATCCTTATGGATCAATTTTAGGACAATTCTTAGTATAAAAAATATCCTAGAATTTTAGTGAAGAATAGAGTGAGTGGTTTACAAGAAATTAAATTCATGTCTATATATTACAAGTGGATGTGGATCTTGGACGGTTGTACCAAGTTGTAATATCTCTAAAATGGTCACATTGTTCTTTGTGTCAATCATCACCTGGTGCATGACACCGGGTCATACTGCACACAAAATTTGACACACCTGTGGGATAGGATTAGAATCCAAATTTTTTTTACAAACCATCCTGGGGGATATAAATAGATAATGATCATTAATTACCTAGGTAAAACCTATGTTCTCATAGATTTAAAATAACAATTCTTTAATTATACATCCTAAAAAATTTCATGAATATGCACTTTCCAAAAATGATTATTAATTATTACATAAAAATGTATTAGTAAATAATTAGAACATATGCCATCTATGTTAATTATTATTGCGAAAAACAGTGAAATGATTTACATCTTGAGAAACCAACCTATTTGGTAGTAGGAATGCAAAATATCATTTAAATTCTCACTCAAAATTCAGAAGATATGAATCATGGGAACTTCTAAATTAGAAAATAATAAAAAAAGTATATTGAGTACTTCATGAGTTAACATCAACTTTTTCAAGGGGTTCTAATAATTTCATAGTTAAAGATAAATGGATTTGTAACACTGATAGGATATGTTCCATTCTACAGTATTTAGAGCATGAAAAATTCATTTTTTTGTTCATCATTTGGATGTAAAATAAAATTAGGAGTGGAATCTTATTAAGAATATGATGAAACATGACAATATTATCTTAATGGGTTGGGTTGAGTACAATATCCAGTTTATCAATATTTAATTCCCTTTTTTAAAAAAATGGAGAAGGATTTACTTGACTTGAAGTAAAAGGATGAAGAATCTCTTGGTATCTACGGTGGAAATTTTACAAGTATTTTAGGGTTCTCTTTTGGTATTATCATCCAACCAAAAAATAAGAATGATATATTCAATGGTTTCCTAATACCATGAAATAAAAAAACATTAACTATAAGATAAAATAGTATAATGAGTAAATATCTTGATATATAGTTAGGGTAGTAATGTAAATTTTTTATTCTCACTATTCTCATTGTTTTCATTGGAAAATGATGATCAAGCCACATGAAAATTAGAATAAATTACATATAGGAAAGAAATACCAACCATATACAGGATAAAAAAGATAAAATAAACATCATGATAAGTGATTTAATGGAATTGGGAGATGACTTAATTGTAAAAGGGTGTATCATAATGTTCGTTATTGTCAGAATGCAATGGATTTTCCCTTAACACAATTGAAGAGGAGAAGATTCTCAATAATACACCACCGACACTATAATGATTAAAATGAGAACAGTATGGCAATTATGTTCTCCAAAACTCAAATTTGATGATTAATGTTGATGAAATATGTCCACAACATCTTTAGTTGAGAGACAAAGAGAAATACCAAGCAACCCATATTTCTAATGAGGTGTTAGATAAATGCATGGTGAAAGGTAAAATGAAAATCAATTACAGAACACATAATTTCTTATTTTACTCTTAATATACCCATAAATTTATATATAAATAATATGATAATGGTATCAAAATTCAACACTAATGATTATATTTTGAATAATTACTGACACCACCGGATGGTGTGATGATCACATCACATTCCAATGTTTCTTTTAATTTTGATGTTTGTGGGAATATGGTTTATTAAAATATTATTATTCTCCATATGGTCTAATTTGATGTTATATTAGAAATGAATTGAATATCTCTAAATAAATTCAACATCAATTTTGGGGAAGGCATTTCATGTTTGATAATCCAAACTAACCTATGGTAATCCATTAGTGTGATGATAAATATGAACATCCACTAGAGACCAAATCCATTGTATGTGTAATTATTCCTATCCAAAAGGAGTGATCAACTCATATGGTTGTGGAGAAGCTGAAAAACAGTGATATTTAAATTGTGTGAGGTTTAGTGGATTTATTTTTAGAATATTTTAAAATTATTTCACCAAATTATGAAGTTGAGTTTTCAATATAACTTATAACTGGTACTAGAACTATATCAAATTCTTCCAAAAATATTTGCCCAGATTTAGTGATAGGAGTTGAAGAAGAAGCTAAAGGAGAATCATGTTAATGGATTCATTCATACAAGTGTGTGACCTTGGGGTGAAACTATAATTTTAGTTAAAATCTAAAGATGGATTTTGTTACTCTTAATTAATCAGTTGGATTGTTCATGATCACAATCAAGAACAAGTATATTGAAAACATTATTGATGACTAGTTTGATCAATTTCTTTGAGATAAATACTTTTCCAAGATTGAACATTTTATTTTACATCATATATTGGGAATTAAAAAGGTGGATACACCCAATTCATCAATTCATTCATGTCATAGACAAAATGAGTACATTGTCATGCAATTTGGTGTTACTAATTATAACACTATTATCATGGATTTATTTAATTGAGTCATTGCACTGTTCCTTGATAAATTAATGGTATTATTTATATTTGATAATATTTTGTATTAAACAAGCAAAGAACAACATGAAGATCATGTAATGATTATACTAAAGACCAGAAGGAAGGAGTATCCATAAAAACATTTTGCATGTTTGAATTTAATATGACATATTTTTCATTTATTGGGAAATATTAACTAAA
This sequence comes from Viscum album, assembly GCA_963277665.1. Taxonomy (NCBI): domain Eukaryota; kingdom Viridiplantae; phylum Streptophyta; class Magnoliopsida; order Santalales; family Viscaceae; genus Viscum; species Viscum album. The sequence goes on from OY728127.1 coordinate 1,271,497,071, forward strand.
GAGAGAGTATTGTTTTTTATATTTCAAAGGATGAGGCTGATAAATGGTGGCCCATAAATACAATGATGACTAGGATCCATATTGTTATGTGTTGGGATTAATATTTAACTTGATTTATCAAAAATTTATCATGTTTATTCAATCCAGAAACCATTTTTGCAAGATAGGGTGAAAATATCCATTGTATTAATGAATGTGTTTAAAATCATAGGTAACTAAATAGAAGGTTAGTCAACATAATTGTACATAAATTAAATTATAGGAGAGAAGGTTTTTTAATCTATAGTGGCTTGTCAAAGAATATATTTGTGTGCATTCTCAAGAAAATAGTATGGTGAAAACATATGACTCACAACAAATGAAGGTCCATGAGAAATGCTACCTATCAAATTATTTAGAGTTAGTTTAATTTCTTTTGAAATTAATGATATAGAGGCATTTTATTTACTAAGATATATTTTATATATTTAATGATCATTCATGAATGTTTTATATATTCATATAAAACGATCTGAATGTATTCCAGATAAGATTGTTTAGGAAGGTTAAAGATTTTCGGTACTCAATACATTACCACCACATGAAGTCGAATAAGGTCGAGAATGAAATAAATTCAAAGGTACATTCTTGATTATCCATGTAGAGGAACAAAAAAGACATAATATTTATTGATTTATAATGGATGAATCTATAAATAATGATGTATGTAGAAAATGTGTTATTTCTTAATGAATCGTTCAATTATCTATCCATGTGACCATAAAGGAGGAATCAAAGGAAGCATAAGTGGTACAGAAGAAAGTGAGAAATGTTATTGAGTTTATCATTTTTCATGACATAATGATAAGGTTATAGAATATTGTGTGTGTTCCATCCATATCTAATTTAATGTACGATACAATATAGGATTCTCATATTTCATTATTCTATATTTATCCTATAATTATAAAGATGTATATTTATTTTAAAGAGAATTTTTTGGAGGATTCCATGGAGAGATATACTACATATTTTGTATCTCAATGCTTGGAATCTAATAAAATTAAGTTTATGAGAAAAACATTATATGGTGATGTTATAACCATTACCCATATTAGAATGGAAATGGGAAAACATAATACTAGATTTTGTCATCAGACTCCCCAAAACATCAAAAAAATGTTATATGGGTTGTAATTGATCACGTAAAAAATTATATATAATTAATTTCAATGAGATAAGATTTATCATTGTATGAGATTTCTAGGATATAAATTAATGATTTGGAAAGGCTACATGGAGTACCAAATTTCATTGTATCTGATTCAGATCCAAGGATTTACTTGACATTTCAGTACAATTTTCATGAAGAACATGACAATGAGTTTAGTTCTAGTATGGTGTATCCTCCTTATACATATGGTTAGTCTTGTAAATCCATTAAAACCCTAGTGGATATGCTGATATCTTATTATATGGTTTTAAAATTTGTTTTAGATTAACATCTTCCTCTATTCATGTTTTCTTATAACAATAACTTTCAATCAAGCATTCATATGGATCCTTGTGAATAACTCTATGGAAATAAGTGTATAACTCCAATGTTATGGGATTATGTTAGAGAAATAATATTGTTGGTACAAGAGATGGCTAAAGAAATGGGACTAAAGGTTAGAGCTATTAAAAAACAAATATGGTAAGTAAAAAAGTTGATAGATATTCTATGTTATTAATCATCCATGTGATCAGTAAATTTTTGTTTGGGATAGGGTGAATATTTGAATTTCTCCATTGATTTGGGTTTTGAGAGTTTGAAATAATAGAAATTTATTCCTGGCGTTTATTCCAAAAATTGATATTCTAGATCGAATAAGGAAGGTTTCTTATCTCTTGTCTCTTCCACCAAACATGTCTGATGTTTATGAGGTGTTTTGTATATCTCTCATGAGGAAGTACATACTAGGTCATTCACATGAACAAAACTCAAAATTCATACCACTATAGAATGATATTTGTTTGGAATAAAATCCTATGGAGATTATGTATTATATAGAGAAAGTCATATGAAACAATACTACTCATTGGGTAAAAGTTTTAAGGTTAAACCACCAACACTAGGAAGGAACATGGGAACCTGAGGGTATAAGGAGATAGAAGCATCCTCAGTTGTTTTTATCAAAGTGATTTTTTATTGAGGGAAAATATATTTTAATTGCAGTAGAATTTAATATCCCAAGAGTTTATAATATAATTTATTTCTTAATAAACATAATTTTGTTGATAGTTTTTATTATAGGAAACAAAGAGTTTTAGCTAACAACAATATACATTAAATAAGATTATTTAAGCCTAAACATAATAATATAGCCATATAATAAGAATATATGAATATAAATAATTATTTAATGAATATAATATGGTTTAAAAGTTAATAAAATAAATTCAATTATTAACAATTGATTAAAGGTGGATAAGTTATTATTATAAACTAAAGGAAACACTTTTTAGATATCAATTTTATGCATATGATGTATTTTTATCTAAAAAAATTATTCTATATTGGATAATTATATTCAGGAATTTTATAAATTATATATTCAATAATTTTTTTTATTTATATAATATTTTTTAAACATTTTGTAATGATTAATTTAAATTTATGTTTAAATAATTTATTTTTCTAGAAAATGTTCTATCAGTTTCTAAAAACCAATTTAAAATCTAAATTATTTTTAATTTTAGAAAAATAATTTTAAAACATTAATTTAATTTTCAAAATCATAAGTAAAAAATTATCAGGAGGTATTTTTATTAAAATTTTATGAAAAAATAATTTGTCGATGAATAGTGTTAAATTATAATTTTTATTCAAAGATTAATTTTTATTTAAAGTATTAAAGGAGATAAATAATATTTTAAAATTGTATTTAAAGTAAACTTAGTTCAATTATATAGTGAATAATATAATTTAAATCATGAGAATGAATTTTATATTGATTGTTGGTATATAAACAGTTGTACTTAATGAAATTCTTTCATTGGAAAACTACTTCATCATCCCATCTTCCGTTTTAATATAAAATTATATTCTTACACTAATATGAATTTATTTTGGTAAATTTATTTCACTATTTTTAATAAAAATAATTCGTATAATTTAATAATTTTATCACATTGTTTATTCATAATTAATTGGGGAAATAGTAAAACATTATTACTATGGATAAGGATTAAATGGGTGTATCAGCGGTTAATCAAAAATATAATCTATCCATGATAATAAAAAAATGAAGTCCTATTTGATGGATAAATTTAAACCTTATACTATCTTTAATTCTATAATGATGTCATTTTGATTCATTTTTCATGGGAATGAAATTGTCATTTAATATTCTTTTTGTAAATTAGTGTGTAGTTTACAAGTGGGTTCATTTATCCACTTATAAAAGGAAATCCCCTATCATGTCCCATTAACACTCCAAAATCCATTTTCATTGTAAAATACCTCCCAAAATCCATTAAATTATTCCCTACCCACATTATTATCTCCTTATTTTTATTATTAAGCCCTCCTAAAATGTATTTTGTTGCTAACCAAAGTAGGTTCTCCAAAGAATAGGTATCATTGTTGACTGAGAATTTCAATTTTATTTCTTCTTCTAAATCTATAAAATTTTCTCCAACTATAATAATATAAATACATAAGTACATCCAATATAAATACATTTTATTATGTTAATCGATTAACCCCTATACATATCCCCTATCATCAAATTGGAAATTAAACCTTCGATTGTGTAGACTATAGACTAGCACCTCAGGAATTGATGTAATTGTTTTCATCAGAGCCTCTTATATATTTATATAATGATGTATTTAATATATTTATTTAATATTTATGATATTATAAACTTTTGGAATAATAATATCACATACACCATCTTACCTTACGATCCGTTTAAAACAATAACATCGCTTATGCGTTTGAGTGGACGACCACCACCGCAAATAAATATTATACAGTTTTTATTTAATTTTTAAATTGATGGTAATAAGGATCAATTTAATAACTATATATGATATATATTATATAATAGTTATCCTATAATGATAGTTCAATATTAACCCGTCTTTTTTTCATTCGTTGTGAAAATGGAAAGAGAATTTATTCCTACATAAACCCTATCATCTCTATGAATTGTGTAATTCATTTTCAATTTCTATATTATGTGGATTTATTTTAATACATAATATACATGATATAATTATCATGGTTAACATTTTTTAGATGATGGAAACATTATTAATTTAAAATGAATGAATATTTCAAAACAAAAAATCAATGATAAATGAACCATTTATTACATGAAATGTGATTTTAACAAGGAATTTATAATTAAAGGGTAACAAAATATAACAAGTAAATCATTTATTTGATGATATATATTATTATTTTTCAGATATTTATGTATGATAATCTAATATTTATTATGCGTGAGGTATTAATGTGTATTATCAAAGTCCATACATGAGATAGTGGACTTATAGTCTCTCTTTCATTTTCGAGAGACATATTCCATATCCACCATTTATTTTGTTTTCTTTTGTTTATATATTCCACCATTGATTACTAATATCATTAATATTAATATTCTCATAATATTTTAAGGGTAATTTTATGATATTGTTTTATGGGGAATACATTTCAAAACATCCAAAGTGATAATGGATTTTAGTGTCACATTTATTTAAATGACACACATGACACATTCACCACTTGTTTCTCTTATGTTGTGTATATAATACATATGAATGAATTTTATGATGAATAATAAAAATATTATGGTGATTTATATGCCCATATATGGTTATTAATTTCATTGGTATTAAGAATCAAAGGATACAAAAGTAGTAAAAGTTTTATAATGATATATCCTTGATTATCGTGATTATTAAATATTGTGTTGTAAATGGTGAAATAGTATAATATTACTTTCCAGAAATTCAATTATTTTATCCTCCTATATATATTTCTAGATAATACATGTATTCAGTTAATTTTACTCTACTTATAAACTAAAGACACCAAAATATATTTTTAAGAAAAATCATGATTATTTATATCATAGATTAAAAATAATTCTCTTCCAAGTCCATATTTTTTATTTTTTTACAAAATGTATTAAAAGTAATATTAATTTAATTTTATAATCAATGTAGATTTTTATTTTTATAGAAAACGTGAAAGGAATCATTATTTTAACATGTATTGAATGAGTGAAATTTTCCCCCATCCTAACCACACAATTATCTGAGACATCCTTTACATTATATTATCATTGTTTTCAATAAAAATATTTTCCTTAATATTTTTTATATTTTTATACATTAAGGATATTATATAGTTAAGTAACGTATATTTTATGAATGATAATTTCTAAGAGATCATTCCAAAACACTATCATTATCAGATGACATCATTTGATGTTACATAAGAATTACTGAGGATATGATCCAACGATACCATCATTTTTTTAGTATATGATTTATGGTTATGATGATAACTATTTATGAAACCTACTTGTTTCCCATTCAGTATGCTCTGATGATATTTTCTAAAACCCATTTTTGTTTCATTTTTTAGTATATGATGAATGTTTTAGTACACTATCAGACAAAAATGTATGGATTATGTGATGAGTGGTATGTATATCACCCTACATTACATTGAATGAATATTTATATGTCATGAGATAATTAAGGGAAACTAGATTATATTCATGCTCTATTATAAGAAATAGGCTTATGTGCTTGATCCACTATGGGAAATAGTTCAATGTTCATGGTATACTATGGGAAATAGGTTATGATTCCTAATCTGATATGATTCGGAAAATAGGTAGGGATTATTCATATACACTACGATTTAATGGCCATAGTAATTAACCTTGACATATGAAATTTTTTCTATATATATGATTTTTTCTCTCATATATTACATGGACATATAGTTCAATATTATTTTAATATTATTTCTCACTAATATGATGAATGTCTTGGAAGTGATAATGTTTTATACCATGACTCATGTTTATGATCTTTGACAGACTGTATAAACAATGCTTGTTTTCTTTATAATATGATACCCTTATTCTTATCTTATTTATTGTAATGATCATAAATGTATATCACACGTGGTTACAGATATAGATTGTATGGGATCAACCTTTGATATGTTTTATTATTAAAAAAATATTTATATAGGGAATGTATATGATTTTTACTAAATGGGAATATCATTGTGGGGGGTGTTGAAGATCATTAATGAAATAAAAAAGACTGTGTATCTTTAAGATTTGTTTTCCAAGAACTAACTAGTTGTACTTTGATTACATGAATATTTAATATATTTAAATATTAAATATTTTATAACATATTTTTCATTGTTCTACATGAATATAGTGTAATAATTTCCTGGAGTATTTGTCGCATTGACAAGGTAATACCAGTTCCCCTCTATGATGAGAACATTGAAGTGCTATGAAAATATTCTTAAATATAGTTCTGGGGTTAGATGAAAAACTATTATGGGACAAATAGAATAAAAACTTCCAGGTGCGAGTACTCTTAAGAAAACGAGACTTCCTCTTATCAACATCACACTTTGTAATCTCCAATAATGGATATTATGAGAACAAACCTACTAGTAAGAATTCTTCCTGTTTTGGTGTCATCAGATATTACTATCTGTAAACTTGTGTAATGATCCTTAGACCTTAAGATTTTCATTAATACGTGTCATGACTCACGCACATTGATATACTATCGAAAACTGTCATGCAGACAGTTGGCGAGAAGTAAGTTATGATGGGTGTGTCACGAGTGGCATATTATTAATTGATAAGTCAAGGAAATATTTTTCCCTTGCATTTATGGAAGTTGATATCTCATCCCTTTGATTGAAATAGAACTTTTTCACGAAATTCAATGGCCATGGTGTAACAATGAGTTTATTTTAGGTAGTCAAAGAACGATGCATCAAGCACAGAGATTGATGACACTATCATGAAACCTGCTTGATGGGATATTGAGACAAAATGATTATACTACACAGTGAGTGTTCATATGTGGATGCAATTGTATCAACATTAAGTTCTTTCTCTTTGGTTCCTTGACCAGTTTCTAGATAGTACTCTTGTACTTTTGGAAATCCCACTTAATACCAATGAGAAATTATCTTATAGGGTCACCCACAAAGTGTTTCTAGTGGTCTCAGTTAAATTCTCTTTGAATTTAATTACTAAATATTATTCTAAATACCGTGGAATAATTATATTTAAGTTAAAATGTTATCAAAAATTAGATAAATATTTATTCATCGAATTGTGGGTAAAATATATTTATCGATTTTATTGAACATTTAATAAATATTTATTCACATGTTTGTAAATAAAATAATTATTTAAGAGAATAAATTATTTAATTATTTATTCTTATGTTCAATAAATGGAAGTGAGGATCGAGAGGAACACGACTGATCTAGTAGTAAAATAATTATCGACATAATGGGGGATAATTATTTTACTATTTGGAATATATTAAAATAAGAAATTATTTTGTGATGTGGAATTTTATTTGAAATTATGTTTTTCACAAGTTGGAACACCATAAATAATGACGAGGTATTATTATTAAAATCATGGGTTTTCTCAAAGGTTATGAATGTATTTAATTTCTATTAAAAAATTAAATATTTTACCAAAATCCCCATGTCAATAAATATACACGTACATCTATTATGCTATTTACTGAACTGCATGCCCGATGAATTAAGAATTGTTGAGCTAAACAATTTCTCTCTTGAATCCTCTTCCCTCCCCTCTAAAGAATAATAGGGGTTCTTCAAGGACGAAGAACAAGTGATCAAGGAAAAATGACATAAGACACTTGCTTCACCGCACTAGCAACAAGAAAACGAGAGGTGTCAATCGAGGGCCATTGGAGTACATGCAGTTCACCAATAGAGGGATTTTAGTTTGGATCCTTATAACCGCAACAAGATAACCCAGAAGGGTCATTCAGGAAAATCAGCATCATCAGTGAAGAAAACAGAAATGATAAAGGTATTATTTTATTTATTAAATTAATTAAATAAATTATAAACATGATGTAAAAGATCCTATCTAATGGTTTCAGGCCTATTCTTTATTAATCAAAATCATTGATTATATTCCTTGGAAACCATCAATCATCATCGTATTTATTCCGGAATAATCATTGATAATGATAAAAATTAATGTTGGGTATCGACCCAACCATGCTTTCTCTTCTCCCAGAACATTTAAGTTGTATCAGAGCGGTTACATCATAGTTTATAAATATTTAAATAAGTTGATGATGATTTATGGTTTAATAATTTAGTTTTTCAATTCATGTTAATATTTCTACAAATCTGAATCTCGAGATATGTTTGTCCTCTTTTGTTTCTCATTCACCACACAAAAATGATCTTTTCTTTTAATTTTGATAAAAATAAAATAGAGGATCTGATACGGAGGTGCCAAAGGTTTCTGGTTGTACAACACCAGAATACATGTTGTGTAATTGGATTCAAACATTGTGTATCAAGGTTCAATCCATCAGGATTGGTCCACCAATAAATTCCTTGTCATTGGATTTTTTTTCTTAGTCTAAATGACACTATGTGGTGACCAAGAACAGGTGGCTCAGGGTTTCTTGATTACACGTTGTGTGGCCCACTAGACACAGTGTGTAGTCCCATCATGTTAGGGTTGGACCGTGTACCCCATTCACATTTTTCCCAGCTGGAGACATAATAACATGGATGCTACACAACGTTTGGACCACTGGACAGGCCGTGGAATTTTGAGGATTTTTGAAGTACGTATACATGTTGTATCATAGAGGACGTGCTTTTTATGGACAGTGAATGATAGTACATGATGTGTAGTTGGAAATACACACCATGTACTCTTCCAAATTACATAGATTTATTAAAATGTATTATTATATTATTAAAACACATGAGACATGTACCATGGTGAAAGTGTAAAGCTGGGGCACATGATGTTCTAGTTGTTATATATATATATGTGTGTTTAATCAATAATATGAGTGATGTTCATTCCTACCCATTCGGTATTTTTAAATGGTAATTCAATGGGTTACCTCCAAGGAAAAAGTTACGTACACAGCTAATTTTTATATGATTTTTTTTAAATTATGATGGATGAGAATCCTGAAGAAATTTAGAATAAGTGTTTAAGATAAAAGGATTGATTAATTAAAGATGATAATTAATTTATTCGAGCATGACTTACCTTAAATTGAAACAATTAAATAATTGAATAAAATTGTTATTAAATACATAACTCATTTCATGTATGTTGGTGATCATGAGCTAGACCAAAATCTTTGTATGTGATTGGTTTCCTTTTCATTTATTTATAAAATTAATTGTTGGTCTGCGAGCCATCTCCCCTTATTAATATGTAGGGTCTGTGTGTCCATTTTTTCTTTTATATAACCCCCAACCTTTTTACCCATCACTTGTGGATGAGTTAAAAAAGGAATATGCAATGGGTGGAATTCCTAGGATAGAGGAGTTGATTCAAGATGAAGTCGAGATGAAACAAATCCCAAGAGATATGAAGGTAGACAAGTGGAAATATATAAACATAAACCAAAAATGTTCAAGGTGTTTCTCTCCTAGGTCAGGGTTAGTTTATCAAATTATAGATTAACTAAATATTATAAAATCTCATGATCATGCCATTTGCTTTATTTTATTTCTTTCATTTTTATGCATTATCATTATGGATGTGTTGTCATAATCACATAATTAATGAATTACACAAGCATGAAATATGGAACTAAAATAAACAAGGCTTATGATTAAATATTATCATGACATGGTTTAAAACATATATATGTTCCACTTTATATTAACAATTATGTTATAATAATAATAATAAATTCACGCATAAGAGTTAAAAATCTAGAAAATAAAATATTATGTCAAACTAAGAATTCTGTTACTTGATTTGGGGAAAAACTCAATAAAACTATGTGTTTGACCAACCCTTGTTGGGACACTTACTTTTATATAGGAATCCCTTAAGAAAGGTTTCAGGTTGACTTAATGATATTACATCAAGAGGAGTATCTTTTTCTAGAATTGGTGTAATATTAGAGGCAAGTGTTGAGGAAATACAATGTAAGGATTTCATAATTGGGGAGTCCACTTAATAGATCCAGGAGCTGCAAGCCTATTGTTGTCAAAGACCTTCTACCAAAATACCTTCAAGTATCTTGACCAACCCTTTTGGGGTTATGTGAAGGGGAATATGGATCCTCTCCACTAAAATGTCATGGAAAATTGACATTTCGAGATCAATATTGAGGGACATTAGGACTTGATAAAATAGTGGGAGACTTGATAAAATTAATTTATTATTTCTCATAATATGTAATCAAGAAGTTAATAATGATCTTATCTATTACTTATAGAATAAAAATAAAATTTTTGACAACGACACTATCCCTATGATAAATTCATCATAAAGAGAAAATCCTCACTAATAGTAACTTCTAGGAGTGGTTTAGATGCATTCGCGTTATCTTATGTCATGAATGGAAGTCTTACGTATTGGAGTCAACATTACCTGATTCGCAAGGAAAAGAGGTGAGTGATGAGGATTTCCTAGTCTATAAGAAACATATGAATGATGCGGTTGATGTTCAATTTTTGATGCTATCGTGAATTTCTAATGAGCTCATGAATTCTCACGAAAACATGGATGATTATATCATTCTCGAGTACCTCTGTGGTATTTACCAAGAGTGAGAAAGACCAGAATGTTTTGAGATATCCAAGACACTCTTTTATAGTATTCTTGGAGAGGGTGCCCCAACTGGGGCTCATCTAGTCAAGCTCATTGGATACATTGAGCACCTTGAGGTTCATGGGTTTAAAATCCATGAAGAATTAGGCACTGATCATATTCTCACATCACTCCCTCATATCACCTTTAGTTTTATTGTAAATTTTAATATTAACAAAATTCAGAAGTCTCTATCTGATCTTCTCATCCTCATTTTCCAAGTAGACAAATATATGAAGCCAGAAAAGCCTTTTTTTATTATCATGATTAAGAGGAAAAAGAAAAAAAAGAGATTTAACCCCAAAAATTCTTGAAACCCTTCCAAGTAAAGGAAGACAAAGGGGAGTCAAGGGAACAAGAATCTTTTTGTTTCACAAGTGGCAAGAAGGGCCACTAGAAGAAGAATTGCACCCAACCTAATATTCAAGAGGAATATTCAAGTGCGCTTTTTATCAAATGTAATCTATCTATTTCTAAAAATTGGTTATTAGATACTACTTATAGTTCTCACATATGTATCCTAATACAACAACCAAGTAGATTCAATAAGATTGATCGAGGGGAGGTAGATCTATGAGCTGCCAATGGAGCCAAAACTGCTGTTGTAGTTGTTAGGGACTACCACCACACGTTGCCAACTAGGATGATTTCAGTGTTAAAGGGTTGTTATTATGTGTCTTCTGTTACCAAAAAACATTATTTCAGCCTCCAGATGAGATACAGATGGATTTTTTTCGTGTTTGGAAATGAATATAGCTTCTTTTGAAAAGATAGAATTTATTTTGGTAGGGAAAATTTATACAATGGTCTTTAAGTGTTGGATTACACAAATAAAGTAATGGAAATCAATAAAAAAGATAATTCACATGACTCCTTCCAAACCCAAAATTGGCATCATCAACTAGGTCATGTAAGTGATAATTGATTGAAAAAGTTACAAAAAGATAGATATTTAGATTCTTTAGAACTGAAACCACATGGCATATTGGGAAAGGTGAAAGGGATAAATATCTTCTTGAATTGGTTCATACTGATGTGTGTGGACCATTTCTAGTTGATTCAATATTATGGTACTCATACTTCATAACTTTTAATAATGATTTTAGTAGATATGGATATATCTACTTAATGAGGTATAAGTCGGATTCTTTTGAAAAGTTCAACGAATACATGAATGATGTTTAGAACCAACTTGGTAAGTAGATTAAGAAACTCCGCTTAGAATAAGGTAGAGAATATCTTAATCAAGACTTAATTGATTACATACAGTAGTTTGGTCTCATATCCCAACTAACTCCTCCTTACAGGCCCCAGTGGAATGGTGTGAGCGAAAGGAATAACCATGCCTTATTGGTCATGGTGAGATCAATGATGAGTCATGCAAGTCTTCCATTATCCTTTTTGGAATATGCGATACAAATTTTGGCACACATAATAAACCATGTAACAAATAAATCAATAAATAGTGTTACATATGTGTTTTGGAGTAGAAATAAAGCCATTTTGTTCAATATACATGTGTGGTGAAGCGATGTGTTTGTTAAGGACTCTTCTGGTAACAAAGTTGCACTCCAAGGCACAAAGTGTACCTTTATAGGATACCCCAGGGAAACCATGGGATATTACCTATACAACCCCTTAGAAAAAAATTATAGTTTCTAGACACACCATATTCCTTGAGAAGGATCACATATTCAAAATAGATAGTGGGACCGAGATAGACTTTGATGAAGTCAATGCTCAAGGGACACAAGAGTTTGTGTATGAGCAGATTCCACAAAGCCCGGTGGAAGAACGAACTATTCCAAAGATACAAAAACTATGTTACATTATAAGAGTGGTTAGAAAATATGAATAGTATGGATTTTTAGTTACCAAGGATGGTGACTCATTATTAGTTGAAGAAAATGAACCTCTAATCTACATGGAAGAAGTAAGTGGCACAGATGTTGCCAAGTGGAAAGAAGCCTTGAATTCTAAAATGGATTCCATGTACCAAAATCAAGTCTATATTTGGGAAGTTCCTCCAATTTATGTTAAACTTGTTGGTTGCAAATGGGTATTCAAGAAGAAATTGGACATGGAAGGAAATGTCAGTACTTATAAGGGACGACTGGTTGAAAAAGGTTCAAACAGCATCAAGACATTGACTACAACGAAACATTTTCACGAGTTTCAATGCTGAAATCCATCATAATTATATTGTCCATTTCTGATTACCATGAATATGTGATTTGGAAAATGGTTGTCAAAATAGCCTTCCTTATTGGGAACCTCCAGGAAGATGTCTACATGACACAACCTGAAGAGTTTATGACTCCAAAGGATGCAAATAACATATGAAAGTTGCAAAAGTCAATTTAGGGATTAAATAAAGCATCCAAGTCATGGAACATTCATTTTGATGAATCCATAACAAAATTCAGTTTAACCATGAATAAATGTGAGGCTTATGTCTACTAACAGTTTAGTGGGAGTGAAATTATTTTCCTAATTGTATATGTTTATGACATATTACTTATTGGAAATGAGATACGAGTCTTACAATCTATTAAGGAATTTTTGAATAAATACTTATACATGAAGGAGTTGGGAGAGGAAACATATATTCTTGGGATCAAGATCCGTCGTGATAGATCCAAGAGATTATTGGGACTAAGTTATAGTGCATGCATAAATAAGATACTAAAGAGATTTACTATGGAACAATCTGATTGTGGACTATTGAAAGCATCAAATGGAATTCATATTTATAAGAAAACGTGTCCTCAAAAACATAAGGAAAGAAATGTAATGGAAATTACTCCATACGCCTCATCGATTGGGTCAGTCATGTATGTCATGTTATGTACTAGGTCGGATGTTGCCTACATATTGAGTGAGGTAGGCAGATATCTAGCTAACCCAGGTGACCGTTATTGTATGGAAGTCAAGACTATCCTAAAGTATCTATGGTGTACTAAGGATATGTTCTAGGTTTATTGAGGATATGAGGAACTATTCATCACAAGATATGGAGATTTTAGTTTCCATACTGATCAAGATGAAATGAGGTCCCAAATGGGATACATCTTCCCTTTAAATAGAGGTGCAGTGAGTTGGAAAATCTCAAAGAAAAGTGTGGTCGCAAATTTTATAGCGGATTCTGATTATATCGTAGCTTCTTGTGGTAGCTAGAGATGGAGTTTGGATATGAAGCTTCATCAAGGAGCTAGATGTGATACCTAGTAGTAAAGATCCCATCACACTGTACTGTGATAATACTGTAGTAGTGGCTCTCGCAAAAGCTTCAAGTTCACATCAAAAGACGAAGCACATACTTTGGATGTATCATCTCTTGAATTCTTTTTCTCAGATAGGTGGAGTTATAATGAGCAGAATTTCCACCCAAGACAAAGTGGCGTAACCCTTGGAAAAAGAATTGACACAGCAGAAACATGGTCATCATGTGAGGTCTAGTAGACTCAAATTCATAGGTTGTTGGCTCTAGTCCAAGTGGGTGTTTGTAAGATTTGGTGTCCTAGAACCAACAAGTTTTACTTTGATAAAATAAATATTTAATATATATTAATATTAAAAATCATATTACATATTTTTTATAGTTCTGTATGAATATAGTCTAATAATGTCCTAGAATATTTATCGTATTAACAAGGTCATACCAGTTCCCTATTAGGATGAGAACCATGAAGTTCTATGAAAATATTCTACAATATAGTTGTGTGGTTGGATGAAATACTATGATGGTACACATATAATATAGACCATTAGCTGTTATTACTCATAAGAAGATGAGACTACCTATCATGATGTTCACACTTGGTAATCTCCCATAAAAGATATTATGAGAACAGACCGGGTAGTAGGAATTCCGCATGTTTTGGTGTCATCAGATATTCTTATCTGCCAGCATGTGTAATGATCCTTATACATTGAGATTATCATTAATACATGTCACAACTCGTGCACTTTGATTTACTGACAAAAACCATCTGGAAGACTATTGGAAGGATGTAGAGTACGTTGGGTGCATCACGAGTGGCATGCTATTAAGGGATAAGTCGAGGAAGGATTTTTTCCTTCCATTTATGGATGTTGATATCATGGACCATTGATTGAAATTGAACCGTCCTATGAAATTCCATGGCCATCGTGTAACAATGGGTTTATTTCAGGTAGTCAAAGAAAGAGGTACCAAGAAAAAAGGTTGATGACACTATTATGAAACCTTCTTGATGAGACATTCAGACAAAGGTATTATATTACACAATGAGAATTAATATGTGGATTTATTTGTTGTGACTTTATGTTCTTTCTCTTTGGTTCCTTGACCCGTTTCTAGATAGTACTCTAGAAATTTAGGCAATCCTACCTAATGCCAACCAGAAAGAATACTAGAGGGTCACACACTATGTTTTTTTGTTGGTCTCGATTAAATTCTAATAAAAATTAATTGATAAATCTCATTCTCAAGAAAATGGAATAATTTTATTCAAGATAAAACGATTGGATAAATTAAATAAAAATTTATTCACCGGATTATGGTTAAAATTTAATTATTTATTTTAAAGAACATTTAATTAATATTTATTTACTAGTTTGTAAATAGTATATTTATTTAATAGAATAAATTATTTATTTATTTATAGGGGTGTTCAATAAATGGAACTGCAGATCAAGCAGACCAAGGCAGTTCCGGTAGTAAAATGATTATTTGCAAGACAATGAATAATTATTTAACTAGTCAAACCAGATTAAAATAATATTAAAATTGTTATTATTTTTGTGACACTAAATTTTCTTTATAATTTCATTTTGTACAAATTGGCACAACATAAATAATGACGGAGTATTTTTATTAAAATCATGGGTTTTATCTAATGTTATGACTATTTTTAATTTCGGTTACACAAATAAATATTGTAAATGAAGCCCCATGTTGACAAATTGACATGTACGTCTATTGTTCTATGTATTGAACTACATGCATGGTAAATTGAGAATTGTTGAGCTAAATAATGTCTCTCTCAAATCCTCTTCCGGCCACTCTCAAGAATGAGATACATTTTTATGGGCTTAATAACTAATGATCAAGAATGACCGACATAAGACACTAGATTTACAGTGCTATCACCCAAATAATGAGAGGTGTTAATCAGAGGCCATCAGAGCATGGGTAGATCACATCCGGAGGGATCCTATTTTGAATCCTCACAAATGTAACAAAATATCATCAATGAAAAAAATACCAAAGATCTGGGTATTCTTTTCCTCCTAATATTAACTAAATTATTTATAATCATGATGTACAAGATCCAATCTAAATGTTTCAGGATTCGTATTTATTTATCCAAATCATTGATTCAATTCCATGCAGACTGGTTTTCATTATCATATTGATCCTATAATAATCATTCATTGTGGAAAAAATTAAATTTGGGTGTCGGCCCAACCGCACTTCCACTGTGCCCAAAACCTTCAATATATAGTCTCTAACGACACATAATATTTATGCTCATCTTACATATATTTTATAAATGTAGAGAATATTCATCTAATTAGATCTAATATTATTTATGAATGTCCTAGGCCTTATTAGGAAACCACTAAATCCATGTCAACTTCAATCAATGGGAAATGTAATGGTTGTTCATGTATAAGATGGACCACCACCTCATAAAGTGATGAAACTCATTTTCCAACATCACAACATTAGGATAGTTTTAATGATTAATTACCTGTGTATATATATTTGATATTTATTAAATAATTATCCTAATCAAAAAATATCATATATTTTCTTAAAATTATATCCAATGAAATATGATGATGTTGTTCATGCATAAGTGTGGATCACTACCACCACGAAGCAACGTAATTCATTTTTTATAACCACAAAAAATGGATATGGAAAATGATTTAAATAAATAAAAATGAAATGATATTAATTATTTAATTATTATTCTATAATGTAAAAATAATACTTACCTTCTTTCCATCAGGTCCATTGGAAAACGAAAACATTACTCATGGGTACGTACCACCTACCATATCTATAATTGCAATGAAGATCATTTTTAAAAAACATCTATCAAATTTTGTTTTAAATGTACAATTTATGTAAAAATAAAAATAATTTAATTATTATTATTCTATAATTTATGTAATAATGACCAATTCATCCTTGTTCAATACACCAAATCAATTTTGAAATTATAAACCAAAAGTCCTCAAAATACCCATGGTAGACATAGTTAATTATTTTAATTAATTATACCATTGAAATAAATGAAAATATATTTTTAATGATATATTGATAAACCTGAATATTTTTATTGAATAATTAAATTATTGAGATCAAAATTTTTATTCAAGAGTTAAAGGGCAGACATTAAAATTTCGGACTCTATGTGAGGTATTTGGTCAATATTTTCGTTAATTAGATTATATTTTAATGTTATACAAGATATTTAATTTATATGTTGTGTATGTTTTTTCCATTAACATGTTATATGATGAATTATTATTACTTTATGATACTTATTTTTAAAATTAAAATTATTTCACCCATCGGGATTCGACATCAATTATACAATGTGGTTGGATTTTATTCCCATAATTTCCATTCATTATGTTACAAATATTAATTATTGACTTTGTTAAGACATGATTATGTTTTTATTGATATAGAAATTTATTTTTTCTATATTTACACTTATTTTTATGAATTAATATATTTTGAAATATTTTCTTCATGAAATAATTTTCACCTCAAATGTCTTAATATCTCCAAGGGTCTTCTTTGAGTCAATCTCATTTTGTTGAAACATGATTAAAGTTTTTTATCATGATTTACATGTATGGTGTAATTACTATCTAATGAATTAATTTTAAAATATTACATCATGAAATTCATGGGATTTATTGATCCAATCCTTATCATTTCTTTCATCTATTTTTTTTCTATGGTTAGAGTAGAGGTAAAGTATTTGGGTTATATTTCATTTTATTTTATTTATTGTTTATGTGTAATATACCTTTTAAAGAAATAATATTCTATAATATTTGTAAATCCATTAAATTTTATTCTTATCTAGTTATGAATTTTTATATATGGTTATATTCTATTCCCCACCTTACTAATTAAACAAACTAAGACAATGTTATTTCTATGTGATACTAATATTTAATTTTCTTTTAGATCTATATTTTTTCTCTTCCTAATACATTTTTTCTAAAATGTTTTCAAGAATATTATTTTATAATGATTAATTATTTGAAAATGTTATTTCACTTGTTTTTTACCATATTTTAAAACATTTTAAAAGGAAAAAATAATAATTATATCTACAAGGGTCAAATTTGACTCCCAATAAAAATGTTTAAAATATTATTGAGTTTTAAAGTTTAGTAAACTAAGGTATTTTACACCCACTATAATGGTTTTTGAATCATACCATAAAATATTCCAAGGATACATGCAAATAAAAGTGGTTTTGAATTATTATTTTTATTTATTAAATGTAATTTTCAATGTTGAAATGGTATTTTCCTCAATAATGTTTTTATTGACATATTAATAGAAAATTTATACACCAATGAAAAAAATCTATGATGTTACATATGCTCTAGTATAGATATGTTGTAATGATACCATCCTCATTATATCTATAGATGGATTGTTGTTTTTTTAAAGATATTTTTAGGGAAACTATTTCTTTTCTATAGGTTAATCGAGGTATTAAAGTAATATTCATTGTTTATATGAGTGTTACAATATAATGAATAATATATATACTTTAAAAAAGTTATGTTTCATAGAAAATATTTAGGATTACAGTCAGTTATTTTATATAGTAAGGACTAGAGATCCATTATAAAACAATTGTAGGTGGTTATGTTATAAACCATTAGTGGTTGGGTTCATTAAATCCTTCCAATGTATCGGGTAATTATTTTTTCTCTAGATAATTTTGATTTAAGATGATGATATTAGTTATTCAACATGTGGGGTTTATTATAAAGGTTATATGAAGATAATTTTATAAGATAAAAACACGTTCTATTAATGATTTAAATGGATGTTTGATGTTTCCTTTCATCATGATTGACATCACATGGAAAATGACCATTTATTACTATGATTACTGAATTTTTTATAGTTTTATTCTAGTGGTTATGAATTATTTTATCTTATATTCATGGACTTTGATTGTGTAATCTCACCATTATAACCATTTTTTCCTCATTGATGAAATTCAATTATGAAATCATTTTTACCCTTTCTGAACATTTGAGTTTACCATTCCTATGTTTCATTTTACATGGGTAATTTGGAATGATTTAAAATAGAATGTTTTTTAAAAGTATAAATGTGCAGAGAATTTTATGAGATACATTGATGTCATATTGTGAAATAGTAAAATATAGTTATAATTTATGAGTTTTTCATCAATCCATAAAACTCGTTACTTAAAGGGACAATGGGTAGTCATGTGATACTATATTTTCTTTTCTTTTTCTATGTTTCATATTGTTAAAAATGGGTCGCATTATTAAATATAAAATATAAAAACATAAAAATTATGTATTTAGGCCTGAATCAAAGAGTCTGGTTTCAAGGTTGTGACAGTTGGTAATAGATTATAGTTTGGATAATATTGGAAATTAGGATTTTATTCATGTATGGTTAACCAAATAGTTATGTATACTATCATGGGTAAAAAATTTTAAGATTCATCAAATGTTTAATGTATTATAAACCCATTTTGAGGTTTTATGTTATGCAATTTTTGTGATTAATGATATTTTTTGATAATTTTTATTGGTATGAGGTATATACACCCCTAATGTTTAACATGATAGATTATTATAGATGAATTATAATAAATTATTTGGAGATATAATCTTAATGTTATTATCTAACCGTTGTGGATAAAAAGTTACTAAATATTGAAGTCACTAATGCAATTTGGGATGTAGGGTTATTTATTTTAGGAATAATATATGTTGAACCTTTTCTGTTTTAATATGTATTTTAGAGATTAATGTATTTTTTCTTCATATGATGATTTATATATTTTGAGTATAATCTTATCTTGTGTGAAAAAAATTCTGTTTTGAGTAATTTCTAAAGATAGGAGGAATATAGTGTAATCATTTTGTGGATGATGTAATCTTCTAGAAATTTATTTTAGTGCTTTTTGTATGAAAGATTCATATTGAATACAAACCATTTAGATAAATATATGAGATGTTTATGGAAATTGATTGATGGAAATGATTATACTTTTCAATTTATTATATTTCCATATGTTCATATTCTAGTTGGTAAAATAATTCTGTAAATAGAAGAAATAGATCTTGAAAAAAAATAGAAATCAAATTACATTCATTTATGAAAAAATGACGGTCTATTTCAAACCTAATTGATTTATGGTTTTCTATTCAATAGTGTTTTATTGATCATTAACTCTCTTATGATCAATATTCTCTATCAATCTGTATCATTATTTAAACATTATGCTTTTCTTCCATGTCCATATTTTCAATTCCAACTAATGTTCAACTACAAGGAAACCTAATTATGTGTTATTCTAGTAGAAATTAATATTTCATTTTCCCCCTTTTCAAAAGGTAGTTTTATTAAACCTATTTTCAATGTTAATTTTCAATAAAGGTACATTCAAATGCCATACCCTTGATTAGCATGAACAAATTCAAATTATGAGGATGAATTTTTTATGGGGTTTTAGAATATAATATCTTAATATTTTAAAATCACACTATATTCAATAACATAAAAAATGAAACTCTAATAATAAATAAACCATAAAATATTTTTATTTAACTATTATAGTCATAAACTATTATATGAATTATTGGATATTAAAATTAATAACACAATTGCACAATATATATAATGGAATTACTCAATAAAATTTTGTTGATAATTTTTTATGAGACAAACAACAATTTTTTAGTAAAATCATCTTTTCCATAAATATATGTTTTCCAAAAAAATGAATTAAATATTTATTTCTGATAATTTATTATGACTAACATCTATAAAATTTATAAATTTTATTTTATTAGAAATCATAACATTTTTTAAATCATATAATCAAAATTATTTAAGAGAGAATTTTTTTTATTTATTAGAAAATATTGATTTTCTTTTCAATAGTCAAATTGTTTACTTTTTTATGAAATATAATATAATTTCATTAAATAAATTATTTTTAAAATACCATTTGATCATAAAATATATAAAAACTCCTTTAATTATTTATTATCTAATAAATTAAAAATGTTTTAACATTTTACCCAAAAAAATTATATGTTTATTTTTAGTCATAAAAAAATTTCTATAAACTGTTTTATATTGAATTTTACCTTTTCTCATAAATTAATTTCTACCACCTATAGAGTTGATATCATGAAAAATTAATACCGTATTTGAAATTAGGAGTTCCAAATTTGGATGTTAAGTCCCGTTTATTTTTTAACATTATAAATAGTAATCGTCATAAGTAATTATCACCACGGTATGGGTAAAATATTTTAATTATGGTAGTAAATAATTATATAAGGATTCAAAATCATTATAATAATTTTGACACCCCAATATTATATGATATATTTATTTTTTGAAAAAATTAATCATTTCGATAGCTAGGAATACATGAAACCTTGAGTGTAAATACACCATAATATAATATATATTTAAATTTGCACTGTTAAATTTGGGTACACGAAAAGGAAAATATAAATTATGAAATTTATATTGTTTAAAACAAATTTTTCAGTTATAAATTCACTAAAAATCAAAATTAAAAAACATTTGGATGAAAAAAGGTTTTTCTAATAGACTAATTGTATGCACAAAAAGCGTTTTTATCAAAATAAATAATTTAATAACTATTATTGATTTAATTAATCTAAATTTTAATATTATATATTCATTTAAATTATTCATGTCTCATTTAATATTTTTTATCCTTAGGATAAAAATAAATTTCGATTCTTAAAAATTATATTTTTCTAAAAAAATGGTTTCGTCTCAATTTCTTCACTTATATTATAATAAATTTGGGCCAATAACAGACATTATATTCAAAAAAATGAAACTAAATTTTTAATTCTCCTTTTCAAATTGATATTAGAGTGAATATTTTAGAATTTTATGATAAGATTAATTTTTTGTGGAATAGTTCAAAATAATGTTTTTTATTAGACATTATATTTTCTATTAAAGAATTTTCAATGACTAATTTTGATTTTAAATATACTTTAATGTAAAATTATTTCAATTATAGTATTATTAATCAAATATAGTTCATTTAATAGAATTTTATTTTTAATTTTTATATAAGAACTTTTTATACATAAAAATTATTTTATTTGAACAATTTTCTTTAATTGACTTTTTTGGTTTCAATTTCAAATAAATTATTCCACATATGTGAGTTTAATTTAGTAAAACTTATTCCTTATATTAAATAATAATATTTTATATTTTATAATAATTTGAACCTAATTTTCATTCATAAAAAATAGTAAAAAAAATATTTTTCCATGGTAAAGGTTAAAACATTTTTTCGAGGGGTTAAACTAAAGGGATATGGATAAAAGTAACCAATAATATTAAATAAATTTTAATTTATCGCCATATGTGAACCATATATAATATATTTTTAAATAATAGTTCATTTAGGTTCCATTTTATTAGAATAATACATCAATATATATTATTCCATTCAAAAAATCAAAGGCAAAACTATCATCCCCATATAGGAGGATAACTCATATCCTTTCCTATAAAAAAATAAAGATATATTTTTGGGCAATAACTACACAAAACCCATCCTTACAGACATACCGATGACCTAGAGTCCCTAGTTTGATCATAAAACTGTCCGACGAATTCATTAGGTATAAACGGTTGATCATGTGTATGATGGAAAACCACCTCACAAACCAATTTATTTTGTTTCAAATCACCTCCTAACATGGATTGATATAATTATAAATATAATGTATACATATTATATATGAGAAAAATTATTTTTTATTGAATTTTAATTTTACATCTATCGTTTTACCTTCTATTTCATTAGAAAATTCAAGCATTGCTGATGCGTATGATTGGACTACTGCCTCTATGAACCAAAATGATTCCTTTTTTAATTTCCCCTTAACATATATGGTAATAAAGATATATTTTATCAATATATATGACATAATTATTATTATTTAAAGATATATTAATTTATAAATTTCATCCATTCCATTATTTTAAAAATGAAAACAATTTTCATGTGTACGTATGGCCTACCATCTCCATAAACTGTGTGTTTCATTATTCTATCTCTAATGTTTATAGATGAATCTATATATGTATATAAATTATATATATATGTATTATATGTTTCTTGGTTTAAATTCTGATGATCATGGGACAATGATCAATTTCTAAGGACCAAAACTACTAAACCAAAACATATATGAAAAATGAAGCAGTTATCACTTGAAATAGTGGTTTTATTAAAAATACATGTTAGTGAAACTTCAATAAAATGTTATATGTAATAATATATATTATGATATATATTATTATGGTTATGAAATATATGTATAAAAAATAAATATTTTCTATATAGGATGTTCTCAAACGTATGAAATAATTCAACCATGAGGTATGAGTTTTATGTTAGAATCTAATTATTTATCAAGATTTTTATTGATTATTCATATGATGATGAAATTTCCAGATACACCTCTAGTGAAATTAATTTTTTTTCATCACTTCATTTTATTTATAAATAATAATTTCAATCCTTCTATTTTAATACATTAATATACTTAGGATACTGAAGGATTGTTTATTGAGGAAAGTCGTCTTTATTTCTCCATTCAGTCGACGTTATTTTATCTTCCATGTCCATGTTTTTGAAATATATTATCAAAAATATGTTATCTATTAGCCAATTGTTTTTTTTAAAAATTTTACGCATTAATAATTTTTTAAAAAAATTAAAAGGATTCTTCTTGTAACTTACCAAATGAGGTTCTTGTGACTTCTTACGCAAAATGTAAAATGTATATTTGTTATAACATATATGGTTTGAATAGAATTTACTAAATTAATTATCTATCATGAACTATCCTCAGTACCCCAGTAACCCAACAACCAAGACAGCCCAAACATAGACCAAAGGTAATTCTTGATCCCCACGGTTCTGTGACTACCACCAAGAATCACTCAAACTAAAAAAGGGAACAATCTTCCACTATAAATTAAAAACTAAAGAAATAAGAAAGTATTCTTATCAAATGAAACTTCACTATGAGTAATGTACCAAAATTCAACAAGGAAAAAACAAGCCAAATTTACTAGAACATACATACCAAAAAAATAGAAAACAGCCCAAGTCCCTAAGGACACAATGCACCAAACCCAATGTTCATTAGCCGGATATACCTCATAGAGATCATTTCACCTTTCTTGAACCTGGAAAGAGATAATATAATAAACCCAAATTCATAATTATGGTGTTAGCTAAAAAATCTCAAATATGTATCACCAAGGATTCCATAATAGATTTTACAAAGTAATGCTTTCAATTTTAAAATAATCTGGTTTTGAATTTCAAAGAATATTTAAAAAATAATTCTATAGAATTAAAATGATGTAAAATAATTTAATAAGAGGATTTAAAATTGATAGAATATTTCAAAAATATAATGTCTTAAATAATTTTTATATATAAAATATTATATATAAATTCACATGGAATGTAAATCTGTGTAAAAACATTAGCATACATTTATTTGTGAAACATAAACAAGTGATCAACATTTTCATCTTCCAAATCAGTATAAAATATATAGGATATAGGACTCATCACTCTTTTTGTGAACAGAAAAATATTTGTAATCACATGTTCTCTAGACGTAGGTCAAATATGACTTGTCACCATCACCTAATGGATGTGACCTGCTAAATTTATTTTTCAGAATATTGTAAAATCATAGAGAGTGTCCAAATAACTTAGATTATAATTAATCCTTGGATTTGATCTAAAAAGATCAATGATCAGAAATTCATTTTAGAAATTATTAAAATAAAATTAAATCCCATTCCCCAATTTGAAATGAAAATTTTCTATTTAAAACCAAAATACGTTTTAATAAGAAGTAATTCCTTTTTGAAAAGATAAAACCTCCATGTATCTATCTAAACATTTAAATAAATTTTAAAATTTTAACATATTCTATCAATTCCATTTCAAAAATTAAATAAATCAATTCAATTGAAACCATTTCCATCCATTTTCAAGCACACCCCAATTTAATGGAATTTGGGGTTTTCCAAAATTTCATTCCAAAACAATTTAAAACATACAAATTCATTATGTAAGGGTTTCAATAAAAAACAATTTAAATACATTTGAAATAATTAAATTTATATCGACAAAAAATTAAATAAATAAATTTATGGGTGATAAAATTTTCTAATTTTGATGAAACCACCTACCTCTTTATCGAGAAAATAGTGCCTGCAATGATACTCACTAATGAGAACAAAGCCGAAAAAGACCTCAAAACATAACCTAGATATGAAATCCAATAACAAAAAGTTTAGTTCCATAAATTTTAGGATGATCTATTAAACATATAGGATGATAATGATAAAAAGAAGAAGAAAAATTGAAATTTCGTAGTTTGGAATTCACACTGCCAGTGCAATAATGATCGAACATTAAACGGGAGGACTCAGAAGGGTTGGAGAGCACCAATATCTCCTAGATAAGTCCTTGGGTCAAGTGAAATTAATCTAGAGAGGAGGAGAAATGAGTTTCATAGTCATTCTCCCTAAATATAATCAACACACTGGTAATTAAATGACATGTAATCCCCTTATATGTCTGAAATAGTTAAATTTTGTATCCTCCAAAAAATTATCGCATTGAATTAAAAATATATCTTTAATTCACTCATGATGTGTAAATACTCAACACATCATGTAACATTATTGGTGTGAACACTTCACGGTATGCACCTAGTGACCACTACTCATCATGTAACATAGATAGACCGCTCGGAACCCTCGTGAAGCCTATATAAATGAACGGTTAAAACATAGAATCCAAAAAATATTTGACTTAAATATTATTATAATACACCCAATTCATTCTCAATCCAACACAAAAAATGAAAAGGAATAACCCTGAGCAGCTAAGAGACGTACCTATCAGATGTCTAATGTGATGTTACAACCTCCCCACCATAAATGCATTCGGTCCCTAGAAAGCCTACGGCGGATTTTTCCTGCCAAAAAGATGATGGAACTTCTCCCTCATCATTTAATAACATTAACAATTCATAGGATTATAATAACTAGGCATATATAGCATATGTACCAAATTTATCATCCTCCTATGAAGTACTTCGGTCTCAGAATAAATAATACCGACTAGCCGCTTAGTGAAAGATAAATCAGGTTCAATTTTAAGATCGCTCCAACTGAAAACATGGGATGGATTATAGATATAAATTATTAGATATGATACTTTTAATATGTTATGTATCAATGTAAACCATGTTGTATTTTCAAAATAGAAATAATCTTTCCCCACCTACTCAACAATAAGGAAATGTCCCAAAAAATAGGGGAGTAAACTTCCCTTTCCTCCCAAGCTATCAATGACCCAACCGAGGAAAAAATCTCTAGAACACATGTTCACCTATAGAAAAATATAATACTTTATGGTGAAAATTATCATAATACATATATCATCTCTTTATTTTTAACATTATTTTAAAAATTAACAAAATCTTTATTGTATTCTCTCCCACCGAAATTTTTCACAAGAAATAACATTCACAAATCTTTAACAAACACAATTGAGATTTAAAGGATATACATAAAAACCAACAAAATGATCCATTCTGATTGTGATCTAGTAACTATTTTTATAAGAATAATCAACTACCCCTAAATGATCATCCCAATTCCCATTAAAGTGGAAAAAACAAGCACGATATATATCCTCAGAAATCTGTGTAACCCCCTCTATCTAACCATCCATCTATAGATGGTAGGCCATGCTCAAATGAACCTAATATCCCAATTACTCTTAAAGGCCTCTATAAAAATGAGATGTGAAATGAGGATCCTTATCAGAGACTAAAGTAGATGGAACTTTATTGAAAACAAAATCCCTTTCATGTTTATATTACATAACCTTTAAACTTTGGTTTATCATAAATGGGTTTGGGGTGAAGTAACATTGTTTTCCTTGTGATCACAACCCATATCACATTATTATTTATCTAGGTAAAAGGATAACCAACCACAAAATGCATAGAGATCCCATCTCACTTTTATGAAGGGACTAGAAGTGGATGAAAAAAATATGAATGTTTTTTATGCATGAACATTACCTGAAGGCATGTATAACAGTAACAAACAATCTCAGCAATTCCCTATCTCATACCTAGAAACCAAAACTATCACCACATGTTACAGAGCAGCTTATAAGTTCCATTTTTCACAACATATAAGGAATTATGAAAATCCCCCATTACATCCTTCCATGCTGCTAATGGCACAACGAAGCAATTCCAATAACATAAAAACCCCTCCATAGAGAATGAGTGCTAGGAAACTATATCCCCACAACAAATAGAGTCTGTAATGCTATGGAATTCTTCATCAATCCATTGATCCTAAAGAATCATCTCGATAAGAGAATATATTAACGGAAAGTTGGCTAATGAAACCTCAACCCCTCATTCCTAGACTACATTATGCAATAGTGCGAAGAGATCCATCAAATTTTTCTCTTTTGAGGATTGTTTCACTACCTGGATTGGATGTTCCAAGATCAAATCATCTGCAATGTCATTCCCTTTCCCCCGGGAGTAGGATATGTCAATGTTAAATGATTGTAGGTACTCGACCCAATGCCCTTGGTGCAGGTTGAAATATTTTTTATAGAATATATAACTCAAGATCTCATTGTATGAATATAATGTACACCTATCTCCAAAAAGATAATACCTTCAACCGTTAAGTGTCTGCATTACATATGCAAGTTGAAGGTCATGTCTAGGATATTTCTACCCAATGGGTATAAGTTGATGAGAACCAAAAGTAATGAAATAATCACATTTCATAAGAAATTAGTCAAATCCTAAACTTAATGCATCACCGAAGACAACATAACCCTACCCAACCTCTATAAGAGTCAAAACTGGTGAAATAGAAAAATGATGTTTCAACTCAAAGGAAAATATATGACATTTTTTCATTGAAATAAAAATTCACCGCCTTCTGATTAAGAGAATTCATCAGAGAATCCATCTTTGAGAATTCCTCCATGAACCGATGATAATATCACGCTCAGACCAAGAATCTCCACATCAAAATGTAATTTTATGTTTACTCACAAGTCATAATCACCTTCACCTTATTTGGATCAACTGATATTCCATGTTATGAAACCATGTATCCCATAGGTTTCACCTCTCGAATCTAGAAAGTAGACTTTGAAATGATTTCTTAAAGATGATTATTTATCAGGATATTGATAACTATTCTAAGATTATGTGCATGACCCTCCTCATACTTGTGTAAAATGATGATGTCATCCACAAAGTCCACCACAATGTTATGATGATACTCATGGAAAATCCTATTCGTCAAATCAATGAGAACATTCAGATAATTTTTTAACCAAAGGGAATAAAAAGCTACTCCTTATGGTTTTACCATCTTCAAAATGAGGTATTATATATTTTAGATTGTTTAATCCTCAACCGATGGTTACCTAATCGAATCTTGATCTTTTAAATACACTTCTATAATTCCAACTAATCAAACAGATCACCAATCCATGGAAACATATAATTTTTCTTGATCATATCTCAATTTAGATTTCAATAATAAAAACATATTAGAAGTGAACCATCAACTTTAATAGAAAAAATCATAGGTGCCACATTATTTGACACACTCAAGTGTATAAATACATTCTCAAGAAGATCATCCAACTTTGACTTCATCACTTTCAGTTTGGCTGGAGCAATATAGTAAGAGGGAATTGAAACTAGTTGAGTACCAAGCATTATGCCAAAATAAATCTCATCATCCCTTACCGGTGGAAAACTAGAAAAATCATATGGAAACCCATCAGGAAACTAAATGACAATTGGATGTACATCACAAATAAAAGATTCCTGATCTAGATAAAAAAACATATATTAGCTTACCCAACCTTGAATATGATGGTCCATCCCTACTCGACCTTGGGTTATATTCACTATGAAAGATAAGAGATAGATCATTGGGTGTATTAAGGTCGAACCATTGAAGATAAAAAAATCTAGGCTTTATTGGAAATTAGTTAATTCGTTCTAAAAATGACGTCAAGGGGATTCATGTCGAGGACCAAAAATGTCCAAATCATCTCCACATCTGATAGAGAGAACAAAGAAGTGGGAATACAGAGACCCTTCTCTCTTTTCATACTGTGTTGTAATAAACTAATGAGATGAACCAATATTAAATATCATAGTCACTAATGATAAAGCTATAGTAATGGTACCTATCAAAATTGTTGTACATGTATCCACTACCTCTGGAGACTCTTCCACTACAAGATTTAGTATCGTTCTGGATACCTATGGCGGGAGCACTTTTATACATGATGTATGGGATTTCACCATAATTTTATGAGGAACTAATGATCCTGTAATACTATATAGTGTAGAAAATATATATAATAATCTCTATAATTTCCCTAAAAGACCTTCAGAGACCCAATTCATGGGTACTTAAGTGAAAACCCTCATAGAATGTCTGGTCTTTCCACAAAAATAAAAAATAAAATGAATTCATCCTAAAATTTTAGGAGGTCAGTAATGACCCTACATTCAAGAAATAACATGAAAATAATCCAATATCCCTTAAAGGAACTCACAGTACAACTAGTAGAAATAGTAACTCCCATCAACCCCCACTCTGCAACAAAGTCCATCTCAACCATCATCACCCTATCCAGCAGATCAGAATAAGTGGGAAGATTTAGAATTAAAATCTATAAAGTAATATATGATTTTAGTCCCTTCTCAAACCATAGATCCTCAATTTAATAATTATATACAATATCAGAAACAAACTGCATGAGTTTATCAAATTAATTTGAATACACATTCATATTTATGTCATCCATATAAAGATTGAAAAAAATCCACATCCTTGGACAATGAATTTGATTATAAATATGAATGGTCTATGAAAAGAACATTGAATTAATTTTATTCTAATCCATCATGTTTCTCTTTCATCACAATCTTGTTCCAACTTCACTTATTCAGTCCCTCCAGCATGAAGGTGGAACACTCCACCTAGATAATGGCTGATGTCTCTAAGAACTCAAACTGATGTTCTATCCTTCCAAACCATTTTTCATCTTGTTGAGGATTAGTGGAACCTTTAATAAAATCTAGATTCTATCAAAGTAACACATAATAATAAACAATGAGAATATACATCTGAGTTTTCACAGGTATATCTTGAACTGGAACTTGAGGTGGTGCCTATCGTATAACATGGACATTGTGAACAATAATATCTGCTTGATTCGGGTCCACTGGAGGATTCACTCCCTGCGTTTCAATAGAAACTTCCTCCTGGATCAAATTTTCAAATATCCTCAGAGGCATAATTCTACGCAACATCATCAGACAATATTGGATACATTAGATAATGCTCAAATAGAGAAATGAGGGAAACATATTCCAATCTGATAGAACAAACAATATTTAAATTGTACAGTATCCAAATAAAATATGCAAAAGGATTAGAACTAATCCACAATATGTCTTTCTATTAAAACCCCTTGATAATTATTGTTCATTTCAGTTAGAGCTATATAGAAAGTCAATCAAAACTACCACATAAGTCCCAACATGATTTCAAAAATGCATAATGACTTCAAGACAAAAGCTCATCCTATTTAGATGCCACTTTTCCACAAAACTAGCCTTGGTACCATGGTGTCTCGATAACGGAGATGACCCTGACAAAGCCTGAAGGGTGTTCCTGATCCCATGGGTCAGCGACTAGAAACTGGAATCAGAAAAACTAAAAACTAGAATGATGTTTTCACTAGAATTGTGGAAGTAAAAGAAAAAATGTAATATTTATATCAAAATAAAATACATTAGTATCATTTTACCATAATTCAACAAGGTAAAAAAACCCCAAAGTACTACATCCCACATACCAAAAAAATGGGAAAAATTGATTATTTCTCTTAGGAAAAAACTCGCAAAACCCAATGTTCAATTTCGAGATCCACCTCCATGATATCCTTTCCTCTTGCTCGATCCTAGTAGGAGATAATATAAAAACATTTTACGGACCAAGTAGTGTATGAGATAAAAACCATATAAGGGTCTCACAAAATATTCCACAACATATTCTAATAATATATTGACCTATTTAATGCATTCCATTTTAAATATATAGTTTTATGATTTTAACCCACATTTTAACAATCATCATATACACTAAAAATGATGGAAAATACTTCTAGAAAACAATTAATAAGTGATGGAATATTTCAGGGAAATCATTAGCTTAAATAAAATAGTTTATATAAAATAGTTTATATAAATTCATAAGGCATGTAAATAAGTTTAAAAACGTTGTCATACAATTATTTTTCAATTATAAAAAATCATGAAACATGGTCATATAACCAATAGGTATAAATTTTCCTGGATATTTGACTCTTTAATCTCTAAGTTATCATGAAAATATGTCTAAACAGATGTCCACTAGACACTACTAATAGAGGACACTTCACCAACGCCTAAGGGATGTGACCAACTACATTTATGTTTTAGAATGTTGTATAATATTAGAGTCTGCAAAGTTAACTCACAATCTACCAAATTCATGCAAGTTATCTTAACCAATCAGTGATAGAAAATTTATTTGAAGTCTTATTTAAATAAAATAAAATCTCATTCCCATATTAAAAATGCCAATTTATGTTTTAGAACCAAAATAGTCATTAATCAAAAACATCCCTTTGAAAAGATAAAACCAATGGGTCTCTATAGAAGATTTTTAATCCATTTTAATAAATAAACATATTCAATAAATTCAATTTCAATAATTAAATTCATAAATTCAATTGAAACCCTTTCATTCAATTTTAAAACATACGCCAATTCAATGGTATTGGGGGTTTTCTTTGTTTCTAAAAAAACCATTTCAATCCTCCCAATTCACTAGAATTTGGTCTTAATCAATACAAGTTGAATGAAATTTCAATAAAATGAATTTAAATATACTAATGAAAGAAATCATGAAATATAAGGTTAATCAATTTGGCCAAATGGAACAGAATCACTTACCTTTTTCTTGAAATACAATGTCTCCAACGATATTGTCCAATGAGAATGAAGGAACAGAAGACCTTGAAACTCAAGCTAGAATTGAGATCCAACAACATAGAATATAGATCCATCAATTTCAATATAATCTTTCAAATAATGTGTAGGAGAATGAGAAAATTATGATGAAAAGGGAGAATGCTTACTTGGGAATTCACATCCTCTGCACAACAACAATCTAATACCAAATGAAATGACCCAGAAGGGTTCAAGAGCTCAATGATCGCATGGGGAAAGCTTTGAGTTGAGAGAAATGATACAGGAGGTGGAGAAAAGGGGATCACAGTTGTGATGCATATATAAAACCATCACATAGGGAATTACACGACTTGTAATCCCACTCCATATTGAGAAATAGTTAAATTTCGTAACCACAAAAATACTTTTCACATTGAATTGTACCTGGTCTTTCATTCACTCATCCTATGTAAAGACTCTTCATGTCATATAAATTTAACGGTGTAAACCACTCATGGTATAAACCTAAAAACCATTACATGTAGTTTATCATAGTTACATTATGTGTAACCCTCCCGTAGCATGTAGAAATGTCCAGTTAAAGTTGAGAGTCCAAAAAATTCTTGACCTCACCATTAATGATATCCTCCCAATTCATTCTCTACCATACTGAGAAAATGAAAAGGAAAACCCAAGAAAAGGTTAAATACATACCTATCATATTGGAAAGTTGACGTCAGATGAAAAATCATTGAAATGAATCTTATATAAAATGTTTATAAGGAAATTTTACAAAAGGCATAATCATTTATATATTAGAAATTTTTAAAGTATCCAATTAAAAGTAAAAAAAGGGAGTTTCATATAGAATTATTCCAAGTGGTTATTTAAAATAATTTTACTAGTATAATGGAATAAATTTGTATTTACTCATTTATACTAAGAATATGATACAATGAAATATTCTATATTATTTAAATGGATGATTTTTGATTTTTTGGACAATTGGATAGTGTATCAATTTTAATTTCCAAAAGTTATGTTCGGATCATCTGACCAATGTTTTATAATCTAATGACACACATATTTATGATTTTCATTGTGTGATGTAAGGGCCTAGAATTTTATCTCTCTCTAATACATTGGGTAATAATGGATATATGATGATACAAATAGGACTTTAATATAGGATGAAGTTATTTAAATAAGGGATTATATACACTATGATAGTCTTGAGAGTGAACCTTAATTACTATGATTGTTTGGGTAGTGATACCAATCAACTCTGATAGTCTTAGAATTCTCCCTTATCTAGTAATAAATTTATATTCAATTCTTATTTTTATTCTAAAAACACTTGTATTATTCCCACTTTATAATCTCATTGATTATTTTATTTGATCCATTTATAAGTCAAGTCATATGAGCTTCCAAACATTATTA
Organism: Viscum album; assembly: GCA_963277665.1. Taxonomy (NCBI): domain Eukaryota; kingdom Viridiplantae; phylum Streptophyta; class Magnoliopsida; order Santalales; family Viscaceae; genus Viscum; species Viscum album. The sequence goes on from OY728127.1 coordinate 1,271,530,832, forward strand.
CTTGATTTAAGAATCTGAACAGTGATATGTTCTATTTGGTTTAAAAATGTTATGCTCGGGTTTATATAAACTTATTCTCATGTCATTTTTAATTGATCATTTACATATAAATTTTTTTCCTTTATTTATAATCATAATTCACGCTTTATTATGTTTCCCTTTCCCAAGTTATGAATAATGGTATTATATAAGATATATCTATGAAGGGTTCTAGTCATGAAGATGATAGTAGGATATAATATAGTTTAATTACGATATAGTAATTTATGTATCGATGTTTCGAATGAAAATTGACCTATATCATTCTAGAAGGGATCATTATTTTATAGTAATGAAATAAATTTAGTAAGCTATAATATCTATTTATGAAAATAAAAGGTCACTATAGTTTTATCATTATATGTTTTAGTTAATCCATAGAAACAAGAAAGAGATAATTTTTGTGAGAACCGCTATGATATTCCAATGTACTAGAGAACCTCCCAAGTTATGGTAAATAAATAATTGTGGTTTTACTAGATAAAAACCCTATTTAGGATATTAAAAGTGGATGTGGTTTTGTTATTAATTTTTCTAGATTTTAATAACCACGTAAAGAGTTATTCGAGTATAAATCATAAATCATTCTAGTGCATGGGTGTTATTCATTACTATGAACCTAGTTCGACACTAAAATGGTATTTTATTGGATAGTTAAATTATTAATTAAAAGACACCATGATGTATTTTAATATATATTAATCATGAATGAACTATTCTAAACATATGGTTTCATAGATTAAAAATATGATTTCTTGATTTGGAAATATTATAAATTAATTTTCTTGATTTTTTCGACTGTGATTATTATTTTTCTCACTGTTCTTTTCAATATTTTTATTTCTTGGAACCTAATTGAATTATGTCACTTTTTAATTTTATGGACTATGAAATGACATTCTTCCTATATAAGTAAATTTTATGGTGGGTATATTGAAAATATTATTTACTATGATTTCACACTTTCATAGGAAATGAATCATTATGAGCTCTAAAAAAACAAAGGACAGAACAATGTTCTGTTGAATACATCCTGAAGAAACATCCACCATATTTTATTGGCTCCATAGGTCTACCAGTGGATGATAAATTAATCACAAAAAGTGAAAATATAAATTCAATTTTTTGGTGTTCATAACTTAAAAAATTAATTTTGGTGCTTATCATTAGGAAGTAAAATTATATTGATGGTGTAATCTTTTCATGAACATGATGCAACATGAATAAATATAATTCATGGAGTGGGATTAAAATAAGTGTTTATTTTTCAATAAGTAATTTCCTTTTATTCAGTGTGGGAAAATTGGTAAGTAATTCCTTGATCTAAATAATATGTATGATGAATCTCTTTGTACCTATGGGAAAATTTTATTATAATTAGAAGCTATTCATATGGTATTATCATCTAAGCTGAAATAAAGTTTGGTCAATTATTTAGTGGTATGAAACAAATAATATAAATGGAAGTATCAATAAGATAATCTCTTTGCTATGATGAAATATATTAACGGGATATCATGGTGGAAAAGCTGATTAGATTAGCAATCAATCTCATGGTTTTGATAATAATGGAAATATGGTTTTCAATTAAAATTCTAAAAACTATGGATAGAATAAGATGAGATTTACCCCATACATTACGTGTGGATGGAAATATAGTGGAAATTATCTTAATTGGACTAAAAAATATTTTATGTGTAAAAAGGATGGTCCTCAAGTGGTTCAATGAAAATGTAATGGCATGAAGAGATATAATGATTTTAATACGAATAAATCACTATAAAATACACCACCCACACTTTAGTGTTTCAAATGTAATCATTTTAGGAATTATGAAATAAACTGATCAAATTTGAAGGTTAATTATGGTGATCAATTCTTATAACCTCAAATGCCTCAATATAAAGGGAAATCTTATGAAATAATTACTACTGATGTAGATAATGAGGTCATGAGAGTTTCACTTACTATACACACTTTAAATGGTAATATCATATTTTATTCTAGATCTACCATCCCTTTTTTAGCTCAATTTTTTTTTAAGTGTATGAAAAATACATCCTCAATGATTATTTTATTAATTATTAGTTAAACCCCATTATGAAATGATGATCACATATCAAGTCAATAAATCCTCTAAATATGAATTTTGTGGGATAGTAATTCTTGAAAATATAATTACTGAATCTCTAGGTGAATTTATTGTTATCTTGGGCTTGGATTGGAATTATTTATAAAAATACATCAACAATTGATTACTAATAGAAGTAATGTTTGATATTATAAACCAACCTATGACTGTCGAACAATGTAGTGATAAATATGACCATACAATTGTAATATCATCCCTTGTATGGGTCTTGATTCCAGTTAAAAATAGATGATTATAATAGTTGGTTGTGGGGAAACTTTTTATGACCTGTCCCTCGAGGCCCGTGTCGTGACTAACCCAATCCCGCCTCCCATAGACCTAGGGCTGGTGACTAGTGCCGAGTAGGCATATCCCAATAAAATGGGAGGCATTTTATAATTTACCTGTACACACACACGCACACAACTCGAAGCCCCAGATACTGGAAGGTGAATACACTAAGTAAAAAAGCCCATGGTACGATAGTGGAAAATTGAATGTAAATAGGGCCAGAATACAAGACCAACTGAAAAAATAGTAATAGAACAAGTCTCCAGAACTCCTTCGTAAAAAACCCTACCTGAATGGTACGAACAGAAACAACTATCTCTTGTCGAAAAATCACGTCTGGTCTATTGGGTCACTCTAAAAAACACTTAGCCCCAGTCCACTAAGGACACCATCAAATCATCAATCATCCTCAAAAGACACAATACATGTGGGAGAAGCCTGTGTAGGGGTGAGTAAAACAATACTCAGTAGGGACCCCAATCCACAAAGGTATACCCCAAAGCAATACACAATGTGGACTACCAAAGAGGTACATTAATTGTAACATATAATAAGTATAGTCAAGAGAGTCACAAGAGTCATCTCACATAGGTATAACCTAAAGTATAAAAAGTAAGACTAATAATCATAAAGGTAAATATCTATAAATATTGAGGGACTCATCCCTGATGATTCACTGAGGACTTTTGTGCCACTATGGTCTTCTCGTCAGTCATACCACTGAGGTCAACTCATATTACGGGCCACTAAGGTCCGCTATGAAACTTGGACACTAATTTATACTAATACTCTGAGACACTAAGTTATGCTCAAGTACTCGGCCACATATGTACACTCATTTTTTGGTCCACTAAGGTCTTCTTGGCTATCGGGACACTGAGGTCTACTGGACACTTCCTTCTCATCACAACCAGCGGCATGATTTCCGCTCATAGTGTGCTTTATTCTGATAGAATCTACTTCTCAATAAATCAGTCCTAAGTAAAACTCCATGGAAACTCAATTCGAGTATGTAAAAAGTAACTCCTTGTAGCAAGGTTCCCAACAACCAAAACGGTCGTCCATCGAACATACGGTTTTGAAGTTATGTCTTTTTTACTGAAAAGGGGCCAGTTGGTTCCGGGTTTGGTCCGACCCGGAAGGGACGACCAGAATTGACCTATATGTGACCAAGTCTGGTTCCATCCCTATCTACCAGGCCTATCTTGGACTGACTGAGCCATGAGTCTAGCCCCAAGGGCTGTAGGTCCGGCACGGGGCCACCCAGGGTCGGCCGCCTCCTCATGTTCCGCCTGCTGTGAATGGACCGACCTTCATCGGCCAAGACGTGGAAAGCACACCACGTCTCACTCCAACTCGTGGGTCACTATGGGGTCCATCGCCATGGACAAGGTGTACTATGGATCTCTAGCCATGTAACTCCATGCAAATCACTGATATGCTCACACCGCTGCCACTATCCTTTTCCAGCAGTCCAATCCTCAACTAGTGGATGATGCAGCGTGCCATCTCTCTGCCACGATGTGCCACTTTCCCACACCACCACATCCCATGTGTTCCACACTTGGCCCCCTACCATGGGATTTGTCTACTTCGAGCACCAGAGTGTCAAAAGTCTCTTTAATGGGCCACCAGATCTGCTACGGTGGTATGTTTCTAATCCGTGAGGGAATTTGGGATTCTTGGATCGTTGTCCCCAGTACTAAGGGGTCAATGTTGTCATGTCATAAATATGGGGGTTTGGTCACGAAGAACACGATAACTACCACAACAGTTGGATTAGGGCCTTGTTCATGTCAGACTAATCCATCCGCATTGGAGTTTAAACAAGTTGGGGAGATTTTTTTATTCAATCACCTATAACACCAAATAAAAAACCCCAAGATAATGTAACCATCTAACAAGAACTAATGACCCATGGATCAACCTATTAGTCGGTTGATCTATGTTTTTTGTTTATAAATAAATAATGGGGAAACAATTTCATCAAGAACAATCCCATACCTAGAAAAAGGATCGGTCGACGTTGGGGTTTGATCATCATTGGTGATCTGTTAAGAGACATCATTATTCGTTGTCTTTTCGAACATTAATTTTTGATCCATTGGGGTAGGTGATTCATCATTTCTTCAACATTCGTTGATTTCCAATAGATTTACTCCAGAGCCTATGAGCAATCTCCCTAGTCATCCCCTAATCTCGTATCTCTAAAAATTGACTTAACAGAGGAAAATTGTTTTAGCATTTCTGTTATGCTAAGTCACTGCGTCATTGCACTATTTTATTTATGAAATGGAATAGTTTCCTTGTCGTCATTTTTTAGCAAAAAAAACTTCAAATAAAAAAACTTTTCATATTTATTTTATTTTTACAAAAAATGAATTAAAATTAACTTTTACCCTTGACCTACACCAGTCAAGGATAAGTACCACAAAAGGATATCACACTCTCACAAGCTCAATGGTACTCTTGGATTTATAATCCGATTTACTATTTATGAGTTATTTGAAATAAAATAATCATTATTTAATTATTTTATTCAGGGTTTTCCTAAAAAATACTTTCCGAACATGGCCCACACCGGTCAATTTTAGGCTCTGCCTAATGAAAGTGCGCCCGTGAGAGCTCAACGATGGTCTAAGATTTCCAATCTGAGTCATCGTTCTTGAGTTTCAAGGATTTTAAAATATAATAATTCTATTTAATTATTTTATTTAAGATTTTTCCTTTATGTAGTTTTCACACTTGAGTCTAGTAATGACTAAAATTAAGTTATTCCTTGGGTAAACCTTCCATTCTGAACTCAAGAGTGCCGTAAGATTTCTAATCTAGGCACCCATTTAATAGTTATTCCACTTTTTTAGGAAAACTGCTCATGCATGCTATTTAAAAACAAATTTTTTTTTGAAAGAACATGTCGGCCACACTAGGCCTCAGAATCGCACACCGTCTAAGTAAATGGCCTCAAAAGTTTCCCAAAATATTTTAAAAAATAAAATTTTTAAAATCAAAGACATTAAAAAACTATATAGCCATGATATGAAAAATTTTATGGTGTTTTTTTCTATCATTATGGAAGAGTTTCGTAGTATTCCACTAAATTTGGAAGATGAGTACCTAATAAAAGTCATACCTAGTGTTAAACCTATTTCTACAACTCCAAATATAATGGTATGAATTTATATACACAAATTGATGAATCAAATATATGAGAATATTAAGATATAATTTATTCAGACAAGCATGTCACCTTTGGGTGCACCAACTACTTTTTGTTTGTAGAATGATAGATCAGTGTGACTCTATACTGATTATTGAGAGAATAATTGGATCAAAATTAAAACAAATTATCCTCTACCCAATATTGATGAATATTTGTTTTGACTCTATGATTATCCATACTTTTATTACATTGAAATTAATTTTGTATATCATCAATTTTGGTTAAATAATAAGGATACATTCAAAATAGTATTTTATACATCATATAGATAGTAAGAACACCTAGTGAAACCATTTGGTCTTACTAATTCCCCGAAAATCATCATCAACATAATGAATAGTGTATTTAGAAATAGCCATTATCATATTGTGGTATTCACAAATGATAATATTTTTATTTATTCAGATATCACATAAGATGATGAAGATAAATTAAGGGTTCTACTAATGGCTCTATGAAAAGATAAGTTTTTTGTAAAATACAAATATTATGAATAATATCAATAAAAATATTCATTTTTTTCATATAATCAAAATTCAGGGTATATCAATAGATATATAAAAGATGGATGTTAATGAATGTTTTCCTAGAACAACCACTATGACTAAAATTTGAATTTTTATTGGTTTTTATGGATATTAAAAGTTTAATGTGGAGAATTTATCGAGAAAATCTAATCCACCCACCATGTAAACATGGAATGGATACATGGTTTTTTGGATGATTAATTTGGTGAAAATTTTCAGTATATAATAACACTATTATTTAGTGAACCCATTATTAAATTACAATGTATTTTAGTAGTTTTCGAAATCTATAGTGTTTCATCAAAAATAAATTGATATGTATTCTTAGGAATAATGATATGGTGATATCATACACCACATGAAAAATGATGGATCATGAGAAAAATTACCCAACTATTGATTTGAAGTAATCTAGGTTGATTTTCTCAATAAATATGTGGATGAATTCTATTTATAGAGATATATGTGATATATATATATATATTGATCATAAATGTATAAATGACATATTCACGCAAAAATAATATAACATGCACCATAAATGACGGTTTTATCTAATTAATTATTATGATTGTAGGATAATTTCCCACTATATTAATGTGAACATTGTGGCCAACACTTTGAGTCCAAATGAACATTCCCTCTTATTTATGATGAAGATCAGAAAAGATCCAATAATTATGTATTTTCAAATACCAGATCTATAAATATTTCAGAATGGTGTAAAATATAATCTTTCCAAAATTAGTGTTCAACCATCTATCCATGTGAGGATTATATAGGCATATAAAGAATATGTGGATCTACAGAAAAAGTTTCGCAATGTTACTTAGTAAAAAATTCATTATAATAGAATGATAAGGTTCAGTAACCATGTACATATTTTGACTATAATCAATATGAAGTAGTTTTGGATGGGGCTCATAGTTTATCATTATTAATTGATCATGAATGTACGACGATGTATATAGATCTAAATGGGAATATATGATTCGATATCCTGAAGAAAGACACTATAATGTATGTATCTCGATGCATTGAATTCTAGGGAGAAAATGTTGAGAGATAGAAATCTAATGGTCTATTTCAACAATTACATATACCAAAATGAATATAGAAAAAAATACCCACATATACTATCAATCATATCCCCAAATCATAAAAATTCGATGATGCTCTTTGGGTTGTAATCAATCACCTTATAGAGTCATCACACTTCATTTAAATCAAATAGTATATCAGTCTTTACTATATTTCCAAAAAAAATCATTAAGGAAGTTGTGAGTATTAATGAAGTACCATAGTCAATTATATCTCATTGGGATTCAACGATTACCCTCGATGTTTTGGTGAAGACTTATTTTGTCTCTGGATACAATGTTGAGATTTTTTACTGTTCATCATCCTTTTATAGATGGTCATCCTGAGAGAAAAATTCAAAACATAATGGGTGTGCTGAAATCATATTCTATATAAATCAATGGTTACTATGATCAACACCTTCCATTAGTCAATTATTAACATAATTATAACTTTCCCATGATATTTTTGATATGTCCTTGTGAATCACGCTTTTTAAAGATGTATAGAACTCCAACATACTGGGATAATGTCTTGGAATTAATGATATTTGTACATGATCTTAGTGAGGAAATGTAACTGAATATTGAAACCATTAAAGATTATATATTGGAAACCAAGAGTTGATACAAAATGTGTGATTATAATAATTACTGATATTTGGACTTCAATGTTGATGAGAAGGTTTTGTATTGAATTTATCAGTGAAATTAGTTTATGTGATTTAGAATGAACCAAATATGAGCCCAATTTATATTATACCCTTTGATATTATTTATTAAGTAAGGACAATAGCTTATAATATGGAAATTCCAGCAAATCTCTCTCAAGATCATATTGTCTTCCTTGTATCTCTTTCGAGGAATTTTATATGAGATCATTCTCATTTACTTAGAAAATGGTCGAATAAAATGGTCATGATATTTTTATGAATAACAAATAGAATATATAGGTTTTATATTTAAAATGATATTTAATAGAAATACTCATCTGCTTAAATTTATCTAGAGGAATCATAAATTTAAAGAAGCTAAATGGAAACCAGTGGAATTGATGATGAAAAAATATCCTCAAATGTTATTATTATTATTATATAATTTCAAGGGTTATATTTATTTTAAAGAGGAATAATATAAACCCCCAATATTTTATTATATATTTATTTTTAAATAAATTTAACCTCCTAGATATAATTTCATGCATGAAACTCCTAATCTAATTGAACTATACAATAGTATACCATTATAAACTAGTTTTTAAACTCGATGATATTAATATGACTAAATAAATTATGAACATTATATATTTTAAAAAATTATAAAAAAATAAACATCGATAATTTTATTAAAAATTAAAATAAAATTTATTTGAAAGTAAAAGAGACCTTTCTGAAAACTTCTTCTTTTCTCACAATGTTTTTACCTTAAGAAATTAAATTAACCATTATTGGTAAATTATTTTAATTAAATATATATATATTATAATCATTCAAAAAAATTTCTTATATCCTATTTTTTATCTTGGCATAGTATAATAAAAAATCTAGTTATAAGATTAAAAGGAATATTTTTCTAAAAATATATTTCATCATGTTTTACACATGTATCTTGAAATTATTTTTTTACACAATTATAATTTTTTTAAAATTATTTGAATTAGTAAAATTGAAAATTTTAAAATATATTAGATTTATTATTTAATAATTTTTTGGAAAGAAAATTATTTCAATGTCTAATGAAATGTACCGTTTTTTATTATGAAATATTATTTATCATAAATCATTAATAAATTTTAATTTTATTATAAAATTAAATTAAATGGTAATTTAGTTCAAATATATTATTATTAATCCAATTTAGGTAATTGGAATCAATTTTATGAATAAATTTTATGTAAAAAAATTTTATTCATAAGAAAACGTTGTCATTGGAAAACATTTTTCATTGATTTTTCATGATTAATATTAACTTATATTCAACCACTTATATGATTTTAGTTTTTTAAAATATATTTAATTTTTTAGTCATAATAATTAATATTAATTAATATGTTCACCATAATTTCTATCCTAGTTAATAGTAAACATTAAAAATATATTTCCATGGTTAAGGATAAAATTGGTTTACAAGGGGTTATACTAAATAGATCCACAGTAAAATAGAAAGAACACATTTATAAATTATACTTTATGGAAATATTTAGACACTATAACTTATTATATTCAGTTACGGTCTAATTTTGTATAAAATTTGTGTTATTTTGACATTTATATAATTTATTATTCTCTAAAATTCCATGTGGGACATCATTCCCTCTTATAGGTGGACAACTTTTCTCCTCTACACTACACAATTCAAGATCCATTTATATTAGCCAAGAACTACCAAAAACCCATCCTTACATCCCACTATAGAACTGAGAGTCCCTTTTTTATTATAAAACCTTCCTACCAAGGCTATCGTTATAAATCTGAAGAGGTTGTTTGAAGAAGAGGTATTATTCATATCTATACCTTTTTATTTTATTTAATATTTCACCTCCTTAAAGTATTCTTAAAAAATGGTAGGATACTAACACCATTATCTACAATATATATATATATATTGAATTAATTTAATAAACATTATCCATCTTATATAGAATCTAATGAGAAACAGAACTTTCGATCGTGAGTGTGGAAGATAGTTGACTGAAAAACTGATGTAATTCATTTCCCATCACTAACTATCACTTATAGATATAATGATAGATTTAATTTATATAGATGATATATATATATATCATAATTATACTTAAATAATTATAATTTTCTATCAACCTTCTTACCTTTTAATTAATTAGAATATGATAACAGTGCTCGTGAGTATGTCTAGACCACAGCCACTACAAAGTGTTGTGATTTTTTTTCTTCAATTTCTATTCACATGGATGGTAATAAAGATGGATTTAATGAATATTTATGATATATATTTTATAATAATTATTCAATCATACTTATTTAAAATTTTAGTTTCTTTCATTCCACCCATTTAAAAATGAAAACATTTTTTATGCTTCTGTACAACCCACCATCTACAAGAATGTTGCATTACATTTCTCTATCTCTAACATTTCTGAATGACACTAAATATGTATATAAAGAAAAGATATTATATTAATAATATTATTCACATTATTAATATTATGGAACCATGATCAACATAAAATTACCAAATCTGTTGAACCATAACATACCTAAAAAATGAAGCATTAATCACCTGAAAATAACAATTTTATTAAATATTTGTTCATAAACAAGTGATAAAAGTTCTTGTATATTAATATATATTATGATATATGTATGTATGTTTCTGTAATATATGTATAATAAATATATATTCACTATACTACAGTCCTGGACATGTGTGAAGGATGTTGGATTTGAGGTAAAGGTTTTGTGTTAATATCTCATTGCCTATCGTGATTATTTATCATTATGCTTACAAGGATGCAATTTAATTATCAAAGTATAATTAATGTATAAACCCATAGAAAATATCCTAGAGTTGGTGTCTAATTTAGTGCATTGGAATTATAAGAAAGGAATGATGTGCTAATTGACTGAATAGATTTGCAGTCTTGATAAACTAGATACATACTTCAAATTATTATTACAATTGAAAACATAAATTACGAAAGGTTTTTTATTTGATTACACCATTTTAATCGTTTTTTATCTCCTAATAAAAAAAATACCTCACATACTCAATAATATAAAATAGAATAATGTCATGAGCTCAGATTCTTGATAATGATAAGTATATAACAAAATCTATGAATAATGAATAATAAATATGGAATGATGAATAACTGAAACACATGAATTTTAATCAATATATTGAAAACAATGTGTCACAAATAAATGATTGTAAAATAATTATATATAAATAATTAGAAGATTGTAAAAAATAAACAATTTATATGCTAACTAATTTAATAATCACTTGGAATTTCAATAACATAATTCATAATAATGGAATACATAATTTCATACATATAAAATATACCATTTTGGCCTTGTTCTAGGAAATATAAATAAATTGTTAATCCCTTATCCAAGACTCAATATATTTTGTCTCATGAGACCTACATATGAATTTAGGGGATATAGTGGAACCCACTCATTACTTTCCAAGTCTAATATATTTTTTGTAACTGCCCAAGATTTTATGAAAAATATTCTTTTTAATTTTATTATTGTATTGTGTTGTATGATACACCAAAAGGATCTTTCACAACACGCATCCTTGACTTTCCTTCCATTACACGCAATCGCGACCTTCCACGATAGCGTGTGTTGTACGCAACACCAAGTTTCGCTAAACAACGATATGCTATTAAAATATTATTAAAACTAGCCGTTAAGAATAGTAATAACCACTTTTTAAATTTTAGAAATTTTAGCTCTCAAAATGGACTTCATTTTTGGATTCGGAGTATCGAATTTAGCCTAAGGTGAAATTTTGGTACATTTCGGATAACTTCCATATTCTGATGAATAGTGAAAATTACTAAATTATAATTAAAAATAAATTTTTTAATTGAAATAATTAATAGAGATAAATTATTAATTTGAGTGGTTTTAAAGTATATTTAGAATATATTTTTACAATTTAATACAATGTTGGTCATTGGTTGTAATTTCACATTTAAACCAGACATAATCAAGTGTCAATCTTTTGATATATTTTGTTTCCTAAAAACACGCTATTTATTTTAACAGCGGGATTTAATTATAAAATTAATTAATGAAACTTCTATTTTATGAATTTGTTAAAACAGATTTCATTTTTGAATTCGGAATATGAAATATAGCTTAGGATGAAATTTTGGCATTTTTCTGAAAACCTTCATTTTTTGATGAATAGTGAAACTACTAAGTGGTAGTTAAAAAACTGAATTTTTCATAAAACTTAATTTTACCACTTCTGTGAATGGAATTTCAAAAATCCAAGAGACACGGTTGATGTCAGTAAGTAAAATGTGGTTCAATGAGATGAAAATAATTTTTGGTGAATAGTAACATTTTACTTTTATTTACCACGGTTAAAAGTAAATAGGGTAATTAAGGGTAAGAATGATATTAATATTACCCTAACACATGTCCTAATTCTATTGGACAAGTGTATCTCGACCAAAAACAACCTTAAGTGTAAAATATTATCATTTAGTCCCACTTGGATTAGATTAGGACATTTATTATTATTTAATTCAAAGAAGAGTTAAAAGAGTTAAAATCAAAGTTTATTCACTAAAACATTTTTAATATGGGGTTATACATAAGATAAATTCGACTATAAATATTAATTAGAAAGCTAAAAAGATTTCCTATATAATGATATTTTATTTATAATTTTTAGACTTTATATAAATTAATTTATTTATGACACAACGATGATGTAGTAATTACCCTTTTAAGGAAATATTACATTAATTGATATTATAAATTCTCAAATGAATGTAATTTGAGACTTTTTATGAATTCCACTAATTTTATAGGTTACTATGATATATTAGTGTTGATTTAATCAACTTGGTTCGAACATATAATTCTGTTATGACTTTCACAAAAATCATATATCAAATAGTGTCAAAATTGACACAAAATAGTTTTTAAATCAAATATTATATTATTAATTGTTATTTTATTCCTAAAAATCTAAGGTTCGGCCAAATTACTTAGATAAGGATATATATATTAATAATAAACAATTTGGGGTTCTTGTGGCATGTTATAGTAAGTGTATTAACCATATAGTGAAAGAAAACAAAAAGACACGGTAAAAGTTAAATTATTTAACTTAGAGTTAAATCTAATTGATAAGGTTAAAATAAGAACCTAAACTTGTCTAAATCCTATTGGTTGATAGTATTTCGACCCATCCCCACTTTAGCTTCGAAATAAGACCCTTTGGAACCATTATAAACCGATTTTGACTTTAATATAAAATAATATTTTGAGATATTCCTAAGGTGCCCCTCTCCTCCCTTATAAAAGGACACCTCCTCCCCCTCCTCCTCACACCAATTTGAGCACTCAAGCTCGGCCAACCCCTGCCAAAATCTCTTCTCCACTTCCCTAGCAACATCCTAGAGGTTCTGGTCTTCCTCAAAGACAAATTTTAGTTCCCTAAGAGGAGGTCTCCAAAAGGCGCTTCAAAGAAGAGGTAATTACCGTTACCAATTCTTTCATCTTTATTTCTTCTTCCACTTCTTCTTCTTAGGTTGTTTCATTATGAATTAATAACATAAGTATCACTCATATACTGATATGTTATTATAATTATGAAACAACCCTATTTTACCATCTATCTATCCTACGGAAAAAGAAATCACTGCGCGTGCGTACGTACGGAATACCGTCTCCACGCCGTGGTGTAATCTATTTTCCACCACCACATTACATGGATGGGTATAATGGTGTAAAGAATAACTATACATAGTTATTAAAACATCATATTGATTCTGATATATTGTATAATCCACTCCGATTCAATTCAATATTTATGAAAATGATATCATCGCTCGTGCGTACGTACGGACTACCGTCTCCACGACGCGATGAGATTCATTCTCCATGTTAACCATTTAAGAATGATTATAAAGTATATATAAGAAATAATAATGAAATATATGACATTATAAAGCTACTGTATTATGTATATATATATGTATGTCATCTACTTACTTCCATTTCAAGACAATAAGGAATGGAAAACAGCGTTCATGCGTACGTACGGACTACCATCTCCATGAACGGTGTTTTTCATTTTATTTATCTATCTATTATATATATATATATAATGAATATATATGATATATAAATCAAATTTTATATTCTGGAAGTAAGTAAATAATGATATAAGTAATAATAATGTCAAGAACAACAAGTCAAAACACCTACGATAAATGAAACGATTTTACCCAAAACGCTTCTTTAACATGGAATTTACAAAAGAACGGGTAATATAATGTCATAAGTGAACCATATATGATATCATAACAATGAATATGATTATATAATAATTCAATGACATTATTTAAATCATTATACAGGAGGTTCGGACACATACGAAGCAAATCGGACCTAAGGTAAGGGAAATATCACAATCTCACTTTTATCCGAGATTGTATTTACTTTGGTAATTACTGGGGTGTATTTTATCATCCACATCCATGTTCCCTCAACATGTAAAATTATTTCCATCCTTCTACAATATAGTATATCCAATTTTACCCTTCGGTAAGTTTTTTTGTAAATGATATGAAAGGAATCTTTTGTCGTTTTTCATACGAGGTACTTTTTGACTTTTCCGACAAAAGTATGAAGAATGTTTTTTTTAACTTATACGGCTTGAATGGATTTTTAAAACATTATTTCCAAGAAGCTTCCTTTACAATTTTTCAAGTTTATTTTTAATCAACTTCTTTTATTTTAAAGTTGTATGACATGTTATGAAAGGAAAAATGTTTTTGAAGAAGAAAGGATATTTTCCTCAAGAATGAAGTTCAAGTGTTTTATCAAAATTATTTTCCATCTAAGATAATAAAGGGTTCTGTTTTTATCCCTATTATTACATTGATTTGATCATGTTGTGATGGAATTATTTTTATGAATTCCATTATCTTATATGAATTGATTTATGATGTCATGATGTTTCAAGAATCCCATTTTTGTTACATGTGTTATGCGATGATGTATGTTTTATGATTATGTGGCACACATAAGAAAGGATTCATTATAAGATGGGTGGGACCTATATCTCCCTCCAATGCATTGGGTAAAGATTTTATATCTCATGAGATAGACAGGGCTGGAACGGTAGGTTATACCAGTTCAGTGAAACAGGACTGAAACGAGGGTTACTCGATTCAGAAAGGGACTTTGTCCACTAAGATAGTCTTGGAAATGAGTCATGACTAACAAGAAATGATTTTCCATGATTATGTGTGCATGCCACAAAGTTTCAAGTTTCATGTTATGATTATGGTGATCTCATTTTCACTTCTATGATTTGTTCCATGTTAATATATTATGATCTCTTTTGCAGGTTATGATTTTCAAAAAGATATGATATGATTTTTATTTCTTTTGTATACCCTTACTGAGCATTTGAGCTCACCCTTTTATGTTTTCTTTTCCCCAGGATATAAAGAAAGGTTTTAGGTAAAAAAAAGGAAGATCTTTATGGGAGATTTTGAAGATCTTTCACCACGATTAGAAGATTATATTCCGAGTTTCCAAAGACACTAAACTATTACGGTCCTTGTGTGTGTGTTTTTGTTATGTACTAAGTATTCCCCAAAAGTAATGTAATATCCATGTACGTCAAGATACGGGTATCTACAGTTGGTATCAGAGGGAAGGTTTAGTCAACCTTTGGAAACTAGGATGCGAAAACGTTAGTGAGATCCCTAGAGATATTTCTAAGGTATGTCTAGGGATGTCTCTAAGGTTAAGTATACGTATAGGTTATAGTCCTAGAATTTCTCTAACGGTCTTAGAATTTAACCTAAGATGTTAGATACTGAGGGTACTACCCCTTTATTATGTTGTTTTCCCTAGCATGATTTTTGCCTCTCACACTATTCTTTTGGGGTTTTAGACGATGGCTGGAACCCGAAGGAACCGTGTTGATCAATGCAATGGACAATGCAATGATTGTCCCCCTGAGAAACCAAACGATATGGGAGCTGGAATGCAAAATCTTGTAGCCATGGTCACACAACTTTCTCAAGCTATGAATCATGCAGGACTTCCAAACGAGCAAGGGAAGGAGCAACATTCTGTTGAATCCTTCATGAGGCAGCGTCCGCCTTCTTTCAGTGGGTCTACTGATCCATTAGTTGCTGAACAATGGATTAGTACTACTGAAAAGATATTTTCAGTTCTTCAATGTTCTGAACATGATAAAGTCATCTTAGCAGTATATCATTTGGAAGGTGAAGCTGATCAATGGTGGAATCTTATCAAGGATACGAGGCAAAGAGATGAAATTGATTCCATGGAATGGGACGAGTTCAAGAACTTGTTTTTCAGTAAGTACTTCCCTCGTATTCTTCGAACGAAGATGGAGAAGGAGTTTCTTGAACTAAAGCAAAAGGATGATGAATCTATTGGTATATACGAAGCGAATTTTACAAGACTTGCAAGGTATGCATCTGGCATTATCATCCAACCTGAAAGTAAAGTTGATCGATTTTTCAGTGGCTTAAAACCAAGTCTTCGAAGGGCATTAGCTATAAGAGACTTCAGTAGCTATGAAGAAATTGTGCGTTGTGCTATCAAGGTAGAAATGGAAGTTGGTGTTACATATCCATCTCATGGTTTTGACAAGAAACGAAAGATGGAGTTCAAGGAGAAATCTCAGAATAATGGTGAAAAGAAGATGAATGTTTCCTTATGCACAAAGTGTGGAAAGAAGAATGGTGGAGATTGTCTTAAAGGGACTAGAAAATGTTTTAAGTGTGGAAAAGAAGGTCATCGAGCAGCTGAGTGTCGAAGTAATGGAAAAAGGGATTCTAATGAAGTGAATAAAGAAAACACTGCAGAGAACGCACAACCAACACTTCAATGCTTCAAGTGCAAGGAGATGGGACATTATGCCAATAAATGCCCTAATCCAAGGGTTAGTGATGATCGACATGAGAAACCGCTTAAGGCAAAGGACAAAGGGAAGTCACATGCGATCACTATTGGCAATGTTGAATATGACAACGATGTGGTGGAATGATTAAGTTTTTATGTAATGGGATTCCAAAATAATGTTGTATCATGGAATATTGGAATATTTATGTATTGGTCTAAGGTGGTATTCAAAGTGATTGAGATATTATGCGCATAATGAAGGGAAAACGAGAAAACGAAATGTTTAATAGTATTCATGAGCTCATGATTGATATAAGGACTAAGTGATATCATGGTTTGAGTATATAGAATTTTGAGGATTTTGGTATGTGGAAAGTGTTAACTTTTAACTGCATTCAAGTTTTCACTAAGGTTCAATGGGTATTCAAGAGAGTACAAGATTAAGGCCTTTGAATGTTTGGAATATGTCCAACAAGATATATCTTATGATATATGGGGATCAACGATGGTATTAAATCTCTGGTAATCATTTTCACTATGTTATGAAAGTGGACTGCAGTATTATGGATAAGCCTAAAGAAGTTCTTCTTTTGATATTATTGATAGGATGTTATAGTAATGTAGTTTTAGAAAAAGGACAACTTGCAGGACGAGCGACAGCCCATCGCTTCGGACAAGGCTGTGGGAATCGAACCCACAACCGAAGTGCGACTGGCCTTTATCGCCTACCACTGGCCTACAGGAAGTCCCTGTTTAGTAGAAACTAGTTTTATTATATTAAGAAGTATTATATATGAAGTATAAGTCCATTTTAGGAACCATATGTGATTAATCTCACTATAGATTGACTTATGTATATAATTTTTGCTAACCTTTTGTTTGAGAAAGATGGAATGACCCGTCATTCTATCACATGATCTGCTAACACTTCACGAATAACAAATTCAACTTCATTTATTTAAGAGATGAAGTGGAAATTGTTCTAGGCATGAACAATAGTGAGATTGTACCAAAATAAAGAAAGTATTTATTCCAATTCAAATTTTCAACTTTAGGGAAATGATCTTGAAAACCAAAAATGTTGTCCTAGTGATCTTATACCTGATGAATCGGATGGTACCTTAGATCGTCACAAATTTATGGATTTGTGATTATTGGCATTTCCATATCCATGTTCTCTACCACTCTCCATCAGAACATGATGGTTAGATTCTCTTCCATATCCATATTTTCACCTATGTGGAAACCCAGTGATTAGTTTTTTTGGGTAATCGTTACATTTCATACTTTAGTTTTTAAAGCCATGTTTTGGTATTTCTTTTTACGATGTGGGTTTCTATTAAAGAAAATTTCGAATAGTAAACCATTTATAACCACGACGAATTTCGAGGGAGAAATTCATTTTAAGGGGGGTAGAATGTAATAGCCCAAGATTTTATGAAAAATATTATTTTTAATTTTATTATTGTATTGTGTTGTATGATACACCAAAAGGATCTTTCACAACACGCATCCTTGACTTTCCTTCCATTACACGCAATCGCGACCTTCCACGATAGCGTGTGTTGTACGCAACACCATGTTTCGCTAAACAACGATATGCTATTAAGATATTATTAAAACTAGCCGTTAAGAATAGTAATAACCACTTTTTAAATTTTAGAAATTTTAGCTCTCAAAATGGACTTCATTTTTGGATTCGGAGTATCGAATTTAGCCTAAGGTGAAATTTTGTTACATTTCGGATAACTTCCATATTCTGATGAATAGTGAAAATTACTAAATTATAATTAAAAACAACTTTTTTAATTGAAATAATTAATAGAGATAAATTATTAATTTGAGTGGTTTGAAAGTATATTTAGAATGTATTTTTACAATTTAATACAATGTTGGTCATTGGTTGTAATTTCACATTTAAACCAGACATAATCAAGTGTCAATCTTTTGATATATTTTGTTTCCTAAAAACACGCTATTTATTTTAACAGCGGGATTTAATTATAAAATTAATTAATGCAACTTCTATGTTATGAATTTGTTAAAACAGATTTCATTTTTGAATTCAGAATATGAAATATAGCTTAGAATGAAATTTTGGCATTTTTCTGAAAACCTTCATTTTTTGATGAATAGTGAAACTACTAAGTGGTAGTTAAAAAACTGAATTTTTCATAAAACTTAATTTTACCGCTTCTGTGAATGGAATTTCAAAAATCCGAGAGACACGGTTGATGTCAGTAAGTAAAATGTGGTTCAATGAGATGAAAATAATTTTTGGTGAATAGTAACTTTTTTCTTTTATTTACCACGGTTAAAAGTAAATAGGGTAATTAAGGGTAAGAATGATATTAATATTACCCTAACACATGTCCTAATTCTATTGGACAAGTGTATCTCGACCAAAAACAACCTTAAGTGTAAAATATTATCATTTAGGCCCACTTGGATTAGATTAGGACATTTATTATTATTTAATTCAAAGAAGAGTTAAAAGAGTTAAAATCAAAGTTTATTCACTAAAACATTTTTAATATGGGGTTATACATAAGATAAATTCGACTATAAATATTCATTAGAAATCTAAAAAGATTTCCTATATAATTATATTTTATTTATAATTTTTAGACTTTAAATAAATTAATTTATTTATGACACAACAATGATGCAGTAATTACCCTTTTAAGGAAATATTACATTAATTGATGTTATAAATTCTCAAATGAATGTAATTTGAGACTTTTTATGAATTACACTAATTTTATAGGTTACTATGATATATTAGTGTTGATTTAATCAACTTGGTTCGAACATATAATTCTGTTATGACTTTCACAAAAATCATATATCAAATAGTGTCAAAATTGACACAAAATAGTTTTTAAATCAAATATTATATTATTAATTGTTATTTTATTCCTAAAAATATAAGGTTCGGCCAAATGACTTAGATAAGGATATATATATTAATAATAAACAAGTTGGGGGTTTTTTTGGCATGTTATAGTAAGTGTATTAACCATATAGTGAAAGAAAACAAAAAGACACGGTAAAAGTTAAATTATTTAACTTAGAGTTAAATCTAATTGATAAGGTTAAAATAAAAACCTAAACTTGTCTAAATCCTATTGGTTGATATTATTTCGACGCATCCCCACTTTAGCTTCGAAATAAGACCCTTTGGAACCATTATATACCGATTTTGACGTTAATATAAAATAATATTTTGAGATATTCCTAAGGTGCCCCTCTCCTCCCTTATAAAAGGACACCTCCTCCCCCTCCTCCTCACACCAATTTGAGCACTAAAGCTCGGCCAACCCCTGCCAAAATCTCTTCTCCACTTCCCTAGAAACATCCTAGAGGTTCTGGTCTTCCTCAAAGACCAATTTTAGTTCCCTAAGAGGAGGTCTCCAAAAGGCGCTTCAAAGAAGAGGTAATTACCGTTACCAATTCTTTCATCTTTATTTCTTCTTCCACTTCTTCTTCTTAGGTTGTTTCATTATGAAGTAATAACATAAGTATCACTCATATACTGATATGTTATTATAAGTATGAAACAACCCTATTTCACCATCTATCTATCCTACAGAAAAAGAAATCACTGCGCGTGCGTACGTACGGAATACCGTCTCCACGCCGTGGTGTAATCTATTTTCCACCACCACCTTACATGGATGGGTATAATGGTGTAAAGAATAACTATACATAGTTATTACAACATCATATTGATTCTGATATATTGTATAATCCACTCCGATTCAATTCAATATTTATGAAAATGATATCATCGCTCGTGCGTACGTACGGACTACCGTCTCCACGACGCGATGAGATTCATTCTCCATGTTAACCATTTAAAAATGATTATAAAGTATATATAAGAAATAATAATTAAATATATGACATTATAAAGCTACTGGATTATGTATATATATATATATGTATGTCATCTACTTACTTCCATTTCAAGACAATAAGGAATGGAAAATAGTGTTCATGCGTACGTACGGACTACCGTCTCCATGAACGGTGTTTTTCATTTTATTTATCTATCTATTATATATATATATATACTGAATATATATGATATATAAATCAAATTTTATATTCTGGAAGTAATTAAATCATGATATAAGTAATAATAATGTCAAGAACAACAAGTCAAAACACCTACGATAAATGAAACGATTTTACCCAAAACGCTTCTTTAACATGGAATTTACAAAAGAACGGGTAATATAATGTCATAAGTGAACCATATATGATATAATAACAATGAATATGATTCTATAATAAGTCAATGACATTATTTAAATCATTATACAGGAGGTTCGGACACATACGAAGCAAATCTGACCTAAGGTAAGGGAAATATCACAATCTCACTTTTATCCGAGATTGTATTTACTTTGGTAATTACTGGGGTGTATTTTATCATCCACATCCATGTTCCCTCAACATGTAATATTATTTCCATCCTTCTACAATAGTTTATATCCAATTTTACCCTTCGGTAATTTTTTTTGTAAAAGATATGAAAGGAATCTTTTGTCGTTTTTCATACGAGGTACTTTTTGACTTTTCCGACAAAAGTACGAAGAATGTTTTTTTTAACTTATACGGCTTGAATGGATTTTTAAAACATTATTTCCAAGAAGCTTCCTTTACAAGTTTTCAAGTTTATTTTTAATCAACTTCTTTTATTTTAAAGTTGTATTACATGTTATGAAAGGAAAAATGTTTTTGAAGAAGAAAGGATATTTTCCTCAAGAATGAAGTTCAAGTGTTTTATCAAAATTATTTTCCATCTAAGATAATAAAGGGTTCTGTTTTTATCCCTATTATTACATTGATTTGATCATGTTGTGATGGAATTATTTTTATGAATTCCATTATCTTATATGAATTGATTTATGATGTCATGATGTTTCAAGAATCCCATTTTTGTTACATGTGTTATGCGATGATGTATGTTTTATGATTATGTGGAACACATAAGAAAGGATTCATTATAAGATGGGTGGGACCTATATCTCCCTCCAATGCATTGGGTAAAGATTTTATATCTCATGAGATAGATAGGGCTGGAACGGTAGGTTATACCGGTTCAGTGAAACAGGACTGAAACGAGGGTTACTCGATTCAGAAAGGGACTTTGTCCACTAAGATAGTCTTGGCAATGAGTCATGACTAACAAGAAATGATTTTCCATGATTATGTGTGCATGCCACAAAGTTTCAATTTTCATGTTATGATTATGGTGCTCTCATTTTCACTTCTATGATTTGTTCCATGTTAAGATATTATGATCTCTTTTGCAGGTTATGATTTTCAAAAAGATATGATATGATTTTTATTTCTTTTGTATACCCTTACTGAGCATTTGAGCTCACCCTTTTATGTTTTCTTTTCCCCAGGATATAAAGAAAGGTTTTAGGTAAAAAAAAGGAAGATCTTTATGGGAGATTTTGAAGATCTTTCACCACGATTAGAAGATTATATTCCGAGTTTCCAAAGACACTAAACTATTACGGTCCTTGTGTGTGTGTTTTTGTTATGTACTAAGTATTCCGCAAAAGTAATGTAATATCCATGTACGTCAAGATACGGGTCTCTACATTTTTCATATGAAAGGTGTGAAAATAATCAACATAAACATTAATATAGAAAAAATGCATATGAATTTTTAACACTTTCACCAAACAATAAACATAATAATAATCTGTCAAGAGTAAAATGAGGGATGGTAATGAAATTTTACATCCCTGATCAAACTGATCATAAACTATCTACAGAAATAATGAGGATGGTATCAGTACAAAATTTCCTAAGTGTATTATAAGAAAAATCAAGGGATAATGTCATTTATGAATAAATATACCATGAAATGATCCTTAATTTTTTGTATAAAAACAAACATTTCATTTTGAAAATCACTATTTAAAAGAAAATTTTCAAAAAAAAAACATTGAATCTAATCTTCATAGAAAATAACATGTTAAAAATTGTAAAATTAGAATTAAAACAATTTTTGTTCATTATGGGAAAAAATTCTATTTATTCTATGAACATTAAAATAATTATTAATTTAACAATTTCATTAAATCAATAATGGAAATTGTTTTGAAAATCACCGGAAAACAACTTTAATTACATTTTCTAAAAATTATAAATGGTTAATGTTTTTTAAATATATAATTTTTAAAAGTGTTAAAATAGTTATGAATTTTTATAAGAACATGGGTCTTGATAAAATAGTTGTTTAGTTCAAAGATATATATAATGTCTTATTTTTTTAACAATCATTTCTCTATCATTTATACATTGTAGGTATGGGGTGGGTTTACAAAGGAACTTTCCTCCATCATTTTAAATAAAAAAGAGTTGAAAAAAGGTATTATTACCTGGAAATATACTTTAATAAAAATAGGGGAAGAAAATATATTTATTTTTAGATAAAAATAACAAATAATTCCCTTGAGGTAAAGGTAAAAATAAAAAATTCCCAAAAAAAGATGAGTTTATGAAATAAACTCATACCACATTGGTATCTTCTAAATTGAAAACCCCATAAACAAAATGATATAAGATGAAACATTAAATACCATGAAGATATGTAGATTTATTATGTAACATATCAAATGGGAATTATATACACAACATGAGGGAAATATGTGGGGAATATTGAATATGTCTCATAGATGTTAAAGTGAGACGAGATACCCATACCATAGAAATATTTTATTTGTAATTTTATTTACATCGTGTATAATGGTTTTAAGAATCATATAAAATTATAACATAACCATACACATATTTATAATAATACTGGTATGAAATTTCACACCCCGTTTTTTAAAAATATTTCATTGTTTTCATTGTTTTGGGTTCTAAAAGACTTATTATTAAATGATTGTTTTGTCATGAAAGTTATGTTTATTATGAATAAGATATATATGAATGTGTAACATATATAATTACAATAATATTATAAACATAATATTAACTCCTTAGATCCATTTTTAGAACCATTTATGATATATCGATATGGAAAACGAATCAGATTGGTTCATGGATATAGTAGGTTGTATGTATGCACGAGCCATGATATTGTTCCCTTAAAGAGTGAAACACAAATGGTGAGGATTATATATTAATGATTAATAATCAATATGATCGGATACATAACACATATATTCACTTATTTTATTCTTTTTACATTCCATTCAATGTTTACATGAAAAATGAATCACACCGCTTCGTGAGGCGGCAGTATGTCGTACACACGAGGGACATTATTAGACTTGAAACAAAATGGAATAAAAAATGGTATATCATAAATTAAAATTATAGATTTATAATAATATCATAAATATCATACAAATTAGGTAAATAAATCATTTTATCATTCCTTTAAATTGTTTGATGGAAATAGAACTATATGGGTTGTGAAGCGGTAGTCTTCCATCCACAGAAATAATGATTTGGTTTCCCATTTGAAGGAAGTGGATATGGTTAAATATTTTTAATTTAAAATAATAAAATCTATTTGTATGTGATATAGTTATATTATTATATTTTAAATTTAAATATTTAATTTAAGGAGTACATAGAAGAAATAATATGAAAGATATTCGTTATGAAAAATACCTTCTCTATGAGAAACCTCCATTGAATCCCCTCTTAAGAAACCTAGGGGTTGTCTTTGGTGAATCCCATTAGCTCTATAATATATAATTTTTTTTGGATATATATTTATATTTTTTTTTTCCATAGGTATTTAGGGATGTGAATATGTGGGGGGGAGGGAGATCCCTTTTATAAGTGTGCATAGGGAAACCTCTTGGAAATTACTATGAAATTTCAAAGAATAGTCCAAAATGAAAATTTTATTCACATAAAAGAAGATACTAAAAAACCTTCAGTAAAAATTTATTATTGTATATAGAGAATAATTTACCATCCAATTATATTTTGAAATTTTTTTAATTCATTTTAAACCTTATCTTCTTATGTAACCAAATGGTAAAACCATTTTTTTATTGACAACGATAATTAATTTATTCTATTTTCATTATTCAAGTTGGTCAGAAATTAACATGAAATATAATATAATATAAATTATTCTAAATTAAAACAAATAATAAATTTTTAGAATTTCAATTCACAAAATTGGAAGCATTCGATATAAATTAAACCCACCAAGGTGATGAAAAAGGAGGTTATTAAATAGAAAATTATCTTAAGTATATTAGGTTTCAAAATCAAAATTAAATATTGAATTATTTTCAATTTCCCATATTAGTAAAATATTCATATAATTGAACTTATTTTACTTAACCCCAATTTAAAATATAATTTAAATTAGTAAAAAATTTAATCAAGAAAGGTATTTTTTCCAAAAAAAAATCAGTATATTTCACTAAATAACAAAAAATGAACCATTTTAGAAAAATCCAAAATAAAAATCCTATGATAATTTAATTATGATGATTTAAAAAATAATATATTTTTCAAATATTTTTTTTTAATTAGTAAAAATTAATTTTAAATATTGTTCACAAAGCTTGAAAAAACAACCTTTTATAAAAAAAGCATTTTTGCAGAAAAAATTATTTGACATTAAAATGATGATTATTATAATTATAATAAATAGATAAAAATTGAATATATTTTATACATGTGTAATCAATAAAATATTCATTTTTTAGTTAGAAATATTCCTAAACACCAATATAATACCTAGGTTATAATGGTAATGCATAAATAAAAATATTTCAATAGTGTGTCATGATTCATTTAAACTCGATGTTGTGTAGATCATAACATATCAAAGAGATAAGATTTATTTAAAGATAGATCATTATAAATGTGATATAAATTAGGTAGAAATATAATTATATATTTCATTGAAATTTGTTGATACAACTTGAACTATATGGGTCCGTGAGGTGGTTGTCCACCATACACAAGATCGATGATTTTTTCACATTTGAGGGAAGTGGAGTTGGAAAAATGTTGTGAAATAAAAATAATAAAATCTATGTATATGTGATATAAATTTACTATTATATTTTAGAATTTAATAAATAATTTAATGTGGAAAATAAGAAATAATATGAAAGATAATTGTTATGAAAGTTATCTTCTCAAAGATAAACATCCTTTTGATCCCCTCTTAAAGACCAGGGGTATTGTCTTTTAGGGAGGACCATTAGCACTATAGTATAGGTACAAATGTTTTTTTATAGATTGTTTCTTGTGTTTTTTTACCCAAAGGTATTTAGGGATGTGAATATGTGAGTGGAGGGAGTGCTATTTTATAAGTGGGGATAGGGAATCCTCTTATAAATTACTAGGAAATTTCAAAGAAGAATCCAAAATTTCAATGTTATTCACATGAAAAAAATTGAGATATGATCAAGAAAAATTTCCAAAATGTCAAAGTTATTCACATGAAAAAAATACCAAAAAACCCTTTTTAAAAATATGGTCTGGTAAAATGTGTAAATATTTCCACCAAATGATATTTTGAAATTTTTGTAAGTCATTTAACCCCTTATAAATTCAATTCAAAAATCTGTAAGAATTTTATATAAAGTTTACCCACCGACGTGATGAAAAAGTGGGTTTTGAAAAAGAAAATTCCCTTAAGTATATCAGGTTTTAATATCAAAATTAAATATTGAATTGATTTCAATATCATAGATTAGTTAAATTTTAATATAATTTAAGTTATTTTACTTTGAAACCAATATAAAATATAATTTAATTTTTTATATAATTTTATCAAAAATATTGTTTTTCAAAAGTGATCATTATTTTTAACAATACAATAAAAATAAAACATTTTAGAAATATGAAAAAAATATCCAAAGATAATTTATTTAAAGTGATTTCAAAAAAAAATATTTAGTATCTCATATAAATTTTCTACATGTGTTAAAAATTAATTGTAAACTATGTTCACACGCTTGATTAAACAACCTTTTAGAAAAAATACACTTTTTCAGAAAAACAAATTACATTAAAATAATTATTTTTTTAATTATAATATTTAGATATCAATTGAATCTATTTTATACATGTGTAATCCATAAATTATTCATCTTATATACATAACTATTACTACTCACCAACGTAACACCAAGGTTATACTGGTCATGTTTAAAAATTAATATTTCAATAGAGTATCATGCTTCATTTAAACTCTATGTTTTGTGGAATAGAAGATATAAAAGCGATTGAATTTTTTTAAAATTAAAATTCCAAAAAAATTTGGGGTTTTATATTATTTTTTAATAAAGGGTTTTCTTGTCATATATATTATCGAACATGATGTTCCTATTTATAAAATCATAGGGTCCTGCATTCTCCCCCATTAGAAAAATTAAGAGATTAGAATTTAATCTTGACCACAATAATAAATGGTTTGACATTTAAAAATTTCACCATTTAATATCCACATCTTAAAAAGGGTAATAAGATATCATATTTATAAGAGATAAAAGAAATTAATAAGGTTATATGAAAAATCACATTAGTATGATTCAATGTAGGAGAACATTGAGGGGAAATGAAAACATAGACATGGAAGAGAACATTTATAGTGAGTAATAGAGAACATTTATCTCATGAATGTGGGTGACCCATAGAAGGTAAATTATCAAAAAACATTTAATCTATGATGGGTAAAGGGACAATTTTATTAATAATATATAATGTAAATAGAATAATTTTTTTTAAAGATAGTTTTATTTTATTTAAGGTTTTAATTTACCATCATTATTAAGAAAAAAGAGAAATATATTTACAATTTCACCCCTTTTGTGATTAGACCAATTCCACATCACATATTACTCCAATCAATGACTATCAAATAGGATTTTTTATACCTGAAGAACATAAATTAAAAATTAATGTATCATTAGGTAAATAAAATAATGAGAATTCATTCCTTCAATCTCAATATAATTTTCATTAACAAAATGTACAAAAAAATATATTAAATTACATAGAATGTTCAAAATAATCTAATACATAAATAGTTAACCTGATGACTCCCCAATAATTTTTCTATCCAAATTCATACAGTAAACATTTTGAAGGATGTTAAGAAAATCCCCAATATATAGACCAAATAATATAATATGTCTCTCAATGTTAAATTAAAAATCAGTGAATAAATTTATCACCATAAAACCATAAATAAAATAGTATTTCTTCAAATAGAAAATCATAGGTGGTTAGATATATTCTAGAAATCATTACTCACAGTAACCTCTAGTGAAGATGACATAAACCTTCAATCCTCTAACCAATTTCATTGTCACCAATACTATACCGTACACAAATCATTAATATCTTGACATAGGAAACATATTAACGGTTATCCCCCTAAAATATTGAGTTTTCAAATAGTTTCAACATGTCACTAAATCACTTGTCTTGGTCATCAGTACCATTCTATATTTTCTCCAAAAACCATTATGAAATACTATTATAGTACAATCATTATATTTTAGATAATTTTTATAACTAGTATATCATTGATAAAATATTCATATAAATTAATTCCTAAATCCATAAATAATAAATTTAATCATTTCACTTCTTCTGTGGTAATAGAATAATTTTGAAAATTATATATTGGCTTTTATTTATGTATATTAAATTTATATTTGTGAAATTCATTTTCATAGTTCCCCATATCCTTACAATTGATTCATTTAACAATATAAATTTATTTATTTCCATTGATATTACAAGAATTATTAAAATTCTCCACACACCTATAGAAAAATCCTATTCCCCTCATGAAAATACCAGGTTATTTCTTTCTACAATTTTCATTAAGGAAAAAAATCATCTCTCTTTTTCCAATTATATTTTTTATATGCCTTCCCCCATTTTCTATGTATTTCCTTTGAAGATTTAATAATTAGATAATTTTTTCCTCATAACTATATTATATGATAATACATCCTCATAATATGAGAATATTTGGTTGAATAGTATCCATTAAATGATTGTATTAAGATCCTAAAAATAAATGACCAGTCTTACTCTTTGAATTATGTGTTTTGATACAGTTCACATTCCTTTTCTAGGCCCCATTTATGAATAATAAAAGACAATATATTATATCATAAATTCATGGAAAATAATTTATAGTCAAAAAAATTATGATAAAATTAATAAAAATTGAATATTTTACATATAGATAATCTCATCATCGTATATATGGTCTATTTTGGTATGTCATTATTTTTAAATCCTTATTAATGGTTTTTAAACAAAATGTTAATTATATGAAGCATATTTATGAGTATTTTAAAAATAGGAGCATAGTACTACATGTTTTCATGCACTAGGTGATGAACAGGTCAATCCAAATGCACCCTTTTCAGAGTTATTAGTTATAAGTACATCTGTTTCAGAACCAAATCCACTTATAGTCTCTACATAGGGATGTTTTTATAGGAAAATCACATAATCATTTCCATACCACATGATTATAATGTGGTTCTTTATATATCCTAATTTTCAATCTTGAGTTTATGTTCCCAAATCTATGTTTTCCAAAATCTTGTTCATAAGATTTCAACTAAACTTCTTTTGAGACTAACTATACTAACTAAGACCCCAATAGCTCATAGTTAGTGAAAAAGTTATTTAATTTTTATAGGATATAATGAATAAAATACTAAAGGAACCAATTGTTTACTAGACTTAAAAAAATATACATACATGAAATTATATAGTAGTTCAAAACATAAAATACAAAATGTATTTTCTTCGAGAACATCATTATTCCGCATAGTGTATCTTGGTATATCAATCAAAAAACACACCCTCCTATACTAGGGAAATTATACATAAGAAATGGGTGATCAAATATGATCATTAAGGTCCATAATATAATGTAATTTATGAATAAATAATGAATTTTAAATATGGCATGGTAAATACTTAAATATATTTCATTTAATCCATAACTAGATCATAGTATAGAAGAAATAAATTATGATCTAATAAATCCATATAAATAATTACCTGATCAATAAAATATAAAAAGGAATATTCTAAATAATCAAATAACCACATCTAATGTGAATACATAAATTCATAATGTTGAAATTCATAACACAGAACTAATAAAACATACAGTCAAGTCCTTGCTCCAAGATAACTAAATAAATGATTAAGGCTTAGGTGAAAACCTCATTTAGATTGTATAATGAGACCCTTTGATGGATCAAGGCTATGTATTAGACCCCATATATCACTTACTATGTCCAATTAATGCCTCATATTTAAGGGGTGAAATATAATCTATATAATTTTCTATATTGAAACACTAATATTTGACATTTTATTACATACCCTAATAAATAATCATACAAATAAACAATCTAGAAAAATGGCTAATGGGAATAAAATTATACATCCCCTGCGAAACTGATCATAAAAAATCCAGAGAAATAATAATGATTACATCAATAAAATACATCCTCAATTAATCATATAAAAAATATAGGGTGGATATCAGTGATGAATATAAATACCAAAAAAAATATACATAAAAACATTTTTAGGAAATTAGAATTTTTTATTTTAAAATAACCAATAAAATTTTCACAAATTCATTTTAAAATAATTTTTATTACAGATAACATTTTAAAACATTTAGTGTAATCATTGAAACATTAATTTCTCAGGATTTTTTAAAATTATATATCCTTCGTACAGGATAAAACAAATGTTCCATTCAGATTTTCTGTTAAATACAAAGGTGATTTGTATTGAAAATGAAATTAATATTCATTTTAAAATATTAAAAAATGTAAAAATGGTTGATAATTTCTTTAATAAATCATTTTTAAAAGGTTTGTTTTGTTTTTTTATAGAAAGTAGTGGGTTTGATGATAAATAATTTCTTATAGAAGAGAGAAATATAGATTGATTTTCTTAAAAACATTTTATTAAAAATTATAAGTAACAAGGAGTGTGGAAATTATTCTATTAATAAAAAAAATTCATTAAGAACCATATTATAATAAAATATATTTATATTAAGATATATATATATATATATCAAATAATTTCCCCCAAGGGAGACATGACATTAACTATTTTGAATAATGATGAAAAGGTGAAATAAGCCATTACCAATTTAGTAACATTTAAATTGTAAGCCCCATAAATGATAGGAAATAAATTTAAACATTAAATACCATGAATAAAAATATATTATTAATATAACTTATTAAATGGGTATTCTATACACTACACAATGGAAATTTTTGGTGAATCTGTCATATGTCTAACAGAAGTAGAAGAAATATTAGAAACCCTTACCTATGGACTGATTTTTATTCTACGTGTACATAAATCCATTATAATGGTTTCATGAATTTTTTTAATATATATCATAACCATATTAAAATTTATAATATCATATAATATCCTATTATAACATTTTACACCTGTTAATAATATATCATTATTTTCATTAGACCGGGTGTTAATTGCCAAATTTACTCATGTATGTTTTTTCATAAAAGATATGGGTTTTTTTGAATTTGATATATATAAATATATATCATTTCAAAAATCATAGTAGTGTCTTGAATTTCATAATTACTTAGTTGATACATTTTTTGAACCATTTATTAATGGTGTACATGTATAATTAATCACATCGCTTTGTGGAGATGGTAGACCATTCGTATGCATGAGAGAGAATATAATTACATTAATGGGAAAATTGTAAGAAATTTAGTGATATATTAATTTTATAATACCAATATCATGTCTAATATATCAAAATTATTCATTAATTTTATCTTCTTTACATTCCATTTAAATTGTATGTCAAAAACAAATCACATCACGTTGTGAGGTGGTAGTCCCCCGTACATACGAGTGACATTATTATATTTGGAATGTAATGGAATGTAAAATGGTATATATTATATTAAAAATAAATAATTATAATAATATCATTAATATAATATATATTGGTTAAATGAGTCTTTAAATCCATCCTTGAAAGGTGGTTATGGAAAACAAACTACATCAGTTTGTGTGGCAGTAGTCTTCCATACACATGATTGATGATTATGTTTCCCATTTGATAAATGTTTAGATGAAGAAATATTTTTCGATAAACTTAATAACATTTATGTATATTTTAGATACTATTTTAATTGTATTTATATTTTAATACAAAATTAAATTGGGAAAATGAATAAATAAAATGAATGAACTTTGTTAAGTAAATTACTTTATATAAGAAAAACCTATATTTGATCTACAAATAAAGACCCTAGGGATGAAATTTTTGGAGGAACATAAGATACTGAATATGTGTAATAATTCTGGGAAGGTATTTTTTCATTGTATGTTCTAGAAAAATGGATTTAGTGGTACGAATATAAAAGAAGATGGAGTTCCCTTCTATTAGTGGGGAATGGGAACCCTCTTTAAAATTACATAGAAATTTCCAAAAGGAATCCTAAATGATAAATAAATTCACATAAAAAAGAATTAAAAATAACCTTATATTCAATATTGGAATAGGATAATGTGGAAATATATAGACCGAATAATATTTTTATAGGATGGTTGGTCAAATGATCCCATAGTTTCTTACTTTATAGCTTGTTAAACCAATTTTTACTTTACCTGTGGTAATTAATTTTTACTATTTTCACTATTAATTTGGTCAAAAATAGTTTTAACAAAATTTTATAATTCAAATTATTATGATTCAAAATATAAAAAACAATTTTTTTCAATTTTTTTTAATATAAGAGGTATAATTCAATTAAAATTATTCTAGTAGACGTCAATAAAAATGTATGATTTCAAAGTTTCAATTATAATAAGTATATATGGGTTTAATATCATAATTCTATATGATATTGATTACAATTGTCATGACCCGTCCCATGTTTCCTGTATCGTGACTACCCCAAGCCCGCCTTCCATAGGCCAGGGGCTGGCGACTAGCACATAAGGCGTAAATCCCTAAACGGGGAAGGCATTGCCTTTATTACTATAAACAAACACATCAGAGTACACAACTGGAAGACAAAAACTAAGTAAAACTATATAAAAAAGAGGTGTTGGAATGTAAAAGGGGCCAAAAATACAAGCCCAACAGGAAAGTACAAGTACAACTAAAAGCAAGTACAACTGAAGAAAAGTAAAGAAGCTACTGTTTTGTCCTCCGGGGATCCTACCTTAAGGGTAGGTACATATGGCCTCCTCATCACTCCATGTCCGTCCGTCTCCTCCGTGTACCGTCACATCAAGTGGTCCACCTCCGGGTACTGTCCATTCCTGCTACTCTCTACCCAGTTAGTGTTGTCCGTCGTCTCCAACCAACACAACGAGGTTTGGGCATAACCCATGTAGGGGTGAGTATAATCATACTCGGTAGGGACCCCGAGCCCCTCAAGGTCTCAAAAAATCCAACAAGGATAAACCAAAAAGTATGAAATAATCGGATAACCATTACATAGGTATATTCCCATACATATACCTAAGTTATCTAGTAACCCATCTCAATCATGAAAAAAACACAAAAGTCATTGACTCAGCTGAAAACATGATTTTTATTATCAAAATCACAACTGGTGGCGTACTCCTCCTCTATCGAGTACAGTGGGCCTTCCACTTCACACAGAGGCGCTTCCCACTTTCCTTGGACTGTTGAGGTACTCCTCATGTCGAGTATCGTGGGTCTGTTGCGCTCACATAGAAGCGCTCCCCACCACGGGTCTACCGTGCTCACACAGAGGAGCTCCCCCTCGTAGCGTATAGAGGTTCTACTTCTATCATGTACCATGGGTCTGTCGCGCTCACATATATGTGCTCCCCATCTCGGGACTTCCGCGTCACACAGAGGCGCTCCCCATTAGGCAAGTCGAGTCACTCCGAGTCGAATCGGTCAAGCAGTCGTCAGGTCTCAGCCATCTACTGGCTCTCCGTACTCTGTCCGCTCACCTCTTGAAGGACATGCACCACGTGCTATTGGTCGATACTCCAACTATCACGAAGTTTCACGAAGAAGTATCTCAAATATCTTCAATGTCATAGGGGTCTCAATGCAGCAGACGGCATGTCAATCGGACGCCTGGTCTGTTAGTTATTAGCCTTTTAGACCTGGGGGCCTGGTTGGATTCGTTTATGATCCAACCTGACTGTAACTCAAATATAACCCGAACTCTAGTGGGGTATTTTCAAAGGGACGGCTTCGCTCCAAGAATATCGGTGCCACCGATGGTTCGTCAAACAGACGTTCGGTGCCAAAGATATGGCCCAAGAAGGTAAAAGGGTCGGTTGGGGGCCCAGGTCCGGTCCGACCCGGTTGGACCGACTCGGCCCAACCAATTCTGGGCCAACTAGGTCTGGTCCGACCCAGTTTGGCCTGGAGTGTTACGAGGGCGCGGCCAGGCGCAGCTCGGCCCAGAGGGCACGAGGGATCCCGGACGCCGGCTTGGCCGGGAGCGCACTGGTCGCGTGGAGGCCGGATCAGGGGAAGATGGTTCGGGATGGAGTGCGGGGTGGATGGATCGAGGGCGGCTGGGTAGGCCACTGCAAGGCATCGGGCTGGCCACGTTGGTGCTGGTATGGTGATGGGTAGGCCGCAGGGGGGGGCAATGCGCCGGGCAGGCTGCGGGGGCACGGAGCAGGGTGTGGCAGGGGGCGAGCAGGCCGTGAGGCCATCGAGCAGGGCGCAATAGGGCGCCGGTACACCGCGGGGAACCGTCAGGGTGACAGGCAGGCCGCGGGGGTGCCGAGTAGGGCACGACAAGGTCCGGGCAGGGCTCGGGGGCGCTGGGAGGCCGCAGGGAGGCGGGCCGCGCGCCGGGCAGGGTTCCAGCAGTATTCATCTGGGAGGATCGGTGCGCCGTGGGGGCGACACGATTTGTAGAGGCCGCGGGTAGTGCAGCCTTTGTCATTGCTGCCTTCGTCATCGTCGCCTCATCGTCATGTTGTAGAATGCCGCAAGAAAAGAGAAAAGGACGAAGGATTTCGGGCCATGTTAGGTTGGCCCGCACCCTCCACATTTAGGGAGGCATCATTTGGTTCATCATTAAGAGAATATGTGGATTAATACGTCCACAACAATCCCATTTTATCCTTTGAAGAATGTAATAAAAAGGTACAACATTAACAAGAAATAAGCCCCCTACCACTTATTCGTCACTCCTTGGCGGAGTCATGGAAGGAAGATGATGAAGACCGTCGTTCGTCGCGTCCTCTACACGTCCCCAATTCCGTGTTGTGTCGGTTCGTTGATGACATTACGGAGGGTAGGATTCGAGGAAGGAAGTCGAAGAAGAAATCATCACCGACATTCTTTGCATTCTTTGTTGGAATAAAAGTTCTTTGTTCTTCGTTGGGAGCTTATCTCCCTTCTCCCAATTTCCACAAAAAGATAATGCCAACCCAACTAATAATAATAGATTGTCTATTATTTTAATGCTGACACTTAATTCAAAATGGAGAATTAAATTACGTAGGCTCCCCTTAATTAGACCACGGGTGTTGGCACAATTAATTAAAAGGGGAAGGTGCCACCAATTAATTGTAGAGGAGTTCAAGGGACTCCCCCCTCATTAATGAGGGGAGTTGGGATATTTTCCACACTCCAATTAATTGGGGGGTTTTAGTCTCGTGTGGTCCCCACGTCATAACCTCCCGCGGGAGGTTATGTTCGGGTGGGCCCCACCACCATAACCTCTTATGGGAGGTTAGGGTGTGGAGGTCCCACCTCAAACTCCCAAGTAGAGGTTTTAACCAACATCACTCACATGTCAGCTTAAAATAAAATAAAGTGTTGTACACTTTATTTTATTATTTTTTATAAAAATCCAAAAACTAACTTTTATTCTCGACTATCTTTCGTTGAGATGAAAGTTTTATTAAGAGAATACCGGTGCTGTGAGTTCAATGGTGACCTTGTATTTCAGTTCTGAGCACCACTTCAAAAGTTATAAAATCCCTCTCGTATGGTTACTGAACATACCCGAACAAAACATCAAAAATTGATTTTGGGCACACCGGGCCTCAGAATCAAGCACCATAAATTTTCAAGGACTCATAAAAAATCCCATATATTTAAAAAAAAATCATGGAATTTTTCGAGTCTTTACATTCTCCCCACCTCAGGGTGTTACGTCCCTGTAAGATACAACTCATAGTATGGGAACAAAAGGGGATACTGAGCACGCATCTGAGCATCCTGCTCCCATGTGCTCTCCTAGAGGTTCCTGTGCTGCCAGCGTACGCGCACCAGAGGTATCGACCGTCCACGTAGGACCCGCTTTTATTGATCCTCAATCTCCACTGGAACCTCTGTGAAAGTCACCACATCATTGACGTCCATCTCTCCATGGTCGATGATGTGTGAATGGTCATGCACGTATCTCCTCAGCTGGGATACGTGGAAGACATCGTGCACCCGAAGCAATTGAGGTGGAAGAGCTAAGTGGTATTCCACCTCGCCTACTCTGCTGAGGACCTGGATAGGTCCGATGAATCTCAGAGATAACTTTCCACCTCGGCCAAATCTCTGCAGACCTCATCGAGGTGAGACCTGTAGGAAGACGTGGTCGCCATCCTCCTACTCTAGAGGTCTCTGTATCCTGTCAGCATATGACTTCTGTCTGCTCTGTGCAGTATTCTTCCACTCCTGGATGATCTGCACCTTCTCCGTAGTAGCTTGTACCATCTATGGTCCCACTAGTGCTGACTCCCCATGGTCAGTCCAGCACAAGGGTGATCTGCAAGGTGCCCGTACAAGGCCTCAAAAGGTTCCATCCCTATGGTGGAGTGATAGATATTGTTGTAAGAAAACTCCACCAAAGGCAATTGATCCACCCAGTTGTGACCGAAGTCTAGGACACATGCACGTAGCATGTCCACAAGGGTTTGAATGGTCTACTCAATCTGACCATCTGTCTGAGGATGGAAGGCGGTGCTCAAGTGAAGTTGTGTCCCGAAATCTTCCTGCAACCCTTTCCATAGTCGGGAAGTAAACTGTACATCACGTTCAGAGACAATAGAGGAAATTACTACATGTAGTTGCACAATATCTTATACATAGAGGCGTCCCAAGCTCTCTACTGAACTCTTCTCTCTGATCGGTAGGAAGTGGGCTGAATTGGTGATTCGGTCGACGATCACCCAAATCGAGTTGTGACCCCTGGATGTACATGGAAGACCCGTCATGAAGTCCACGGATATCACATCCCACTTCCACTCTAGGGCCTCTAAAGGCTAGACCAAGCCTGCCGGTACCTGGTGCTCTACCTTCACTTGCTGACAAGTGAGGCACCGTGAGTCAAACTCCACTACTGCCTTCTTCATACCTGGCCACCGGTGCTGTCATCGAAGGTCCTGGTATATCTTCGCCACTCTTGGATGTACTGCTATAAGGGATGTGTGGAACTCCGTCAACACTTCTTTCCGAAGTGCCACTGGTACCAAGGTACGTACTCTGAAGAGGATGACATTCTTCCCACCTTCAGAAAATCCATCAGGTGTCTGCCTTATGGATATCTGAGCACGTCGCGTCTCGTAGTCAGCGTCTCCACACTGTGCCTCCCTAACTTGCTAAAGAAGCGGAGGAGTGACTTTAAGAGACTATTGGAATGTTTCCCCGTCTCTATCCACAAAGGATATCTGTAAAGTAGCCAGCTGCTTTGTCACCTCTTCTTGCAGCTGTATACCAGTCCTCTTGCTGAGTGCATTTGTAACAACGTTCCCCTTCCCAGGAGTACAAACTATCTCGAAGTCATAGTCCTAGAGGAACTCAATCTAACATCATTGTCTCTGGTTCAGGTCTTTCTGAGAGAAGATATACCTGAGAATATTGTGATCAGAGTACACGGTAAAACACTCACCCATCAGATAGTTCTGCCACATCTTCAAGGTGAAGACCACTGCTGCTAAATCCAGGTCATGGGTAGCATAGTTTTCTCGTGCTGTCTAAGCTGCTGAGAACCATAAAAAATCACATCTCTCTCCTATATCAGGACACACCCAAGTCTGGTCCCTGATGCATCGTAGTAAACTACGTACCCTATGCCCTCCTTTGGAAGCCTCAAGATGGGGGCCCTAGTCAGCCTCTACCTCAGCTCCTGAATGCTTTATTGGCATCTCTCCAACCACATGAAGGGTTTCACCTTCTTCGTTTAGGCTGATAGTGGTGCTACGACTCTAGAGAAGTCTGGTACGAACCTCTGATAGTATCCAACCAAACCCAGAAAACTCCGTACCTCCGTCACTCTCCTGGGTGGCTCCCAAGCAAGAACTGCCTCAATGATCACTGGATCCACTGAAACTCCAGCCTCCGAGATGACGTGTCCCAAGAAGTAAAACTCTCGAATCCAAAAATGTAACTTCAAGGGATTACCATAAATTTGGTGCTCTCAGAGTGCGTCCATTACTACCTGCAAATGGTAGGCATGCTCCTCCTCAGTATTCGAGTATATTAGAATTTCATTGATTAAGAATACGACAAAGCAAACAAGGTAAGGCTGGAAGATCCTGTTCATGAGACTGATGAACACTGCTGGAGTGTTGGTTATTCCAAAAGTTAAAACCAATAACTCATAGTTGCCGTAACAACACTTGAAGGTCGTCTTCTGCACATCCTCATCTCAAACTCTAAGATGGTGATAGCCTGATCTGAGGTCTGTCTTCGAGAACCACCATGCTCCATTCATCTGGTCAAAGAGGAATTCAATACTCAGGAGTGGGTACTTTTTCTTTACGATCACCTGGTTGAGGTGACGGTCATCGACACAGAGCCTCAAGCTCCCATCTGCCTTCTTAGCGAATAGAATCGAGGCTACCCAAGGAGAAACACTGGGCCAGAAGAATCCATTCCCCTACAAGTCCTCAAGTTGTACCCTCAGCTCGCGAAGATCTGCAGGAGCCATCCGATGTGCTGGAGTAGATATTGGTGCCGTCCCGGGGTACAGGTCAATATATAAGTCCACCTCTATGCGAAGAGGTAGTCCTGGAACATTGTCAGGAAAAACAACCATGTATTGGTCCACCATTATAGGATAAGTCATACTCTCCACAAAAACTGCTCCGAGGGTAAAGCAAGCCAACTGGTGAGTTATCGACTTCACCCTTCCTTGAGTAAGTCCATCCTGTGCTGCAAGGGCTCCCTTTTCACTGGTGAAGGTAAACCTGGTCCCATCCATGCAGATACACCACACTTTTTTCCTAATACAGTCAACCTGATAAAGGACTATAGGTAACCAATCCATACCCAAGATGAAGTCTTAAGGCCTTGATGCCGAAACATTGAGATCCCAGCCGAATATCTCGCCTCCTAGAGTAATCTCACACTTCCGGAACCAGTGCGTAATCGTCGAATCAGCTCTCGTAGAAGTCTCTAGCCATAAGGATTGAGCCAACAGCTCCGTCAGAATCTCTTAGCTCTGAAAAAGGGTAGTAGAAATGAAAGAGTGACTGGCACTTGTGTCTATAAGAACTGCAGGTAAGGTGGATTATACACAGATCGTACCTCAAATCATCTCTGGAGCACCGTGATCGTTGGCCTCAGCTCCCTGAATCTGAGCTCTCCCATATCCACCTGCTCTCTATGGTCGAGGTGGGCCTCCTGGTGGTGGTGGTAACACCTCGTAACGTCTTCCACCGCCAGCTGCACGTTGAGCTCCTCTACCATGTCCACCTCTTCCCTATAGACCGCCTCGTTCAAACCTCTGCCTCTACCTGGGTGGTCTCTAAACTATATTGTTATCATCTGAATGGCGGTTCGGACAGTCATGAGCCATGTGACCCTGCCTGCAACATGAGTAACACTGCCTGCTGCTGAAATGTGTGTCTGTACTCCGTGTGACTCGCACAACCGATTCTGAGTCATGCGTTCGACCACCTGTAGGTCTGTTCCTCTTGGAACTTTGTGACATCTATCTAGTGCCAACTGCAGAAGACTCTGCTATATGTCTTCTAGTAGTGGGTCTCATTTCTTGTGACTGCTCAGCAAGGAAAGTCTCCACTAGGAGGGATCTCTCTAACACCCCCGCCTGCATCGGGATGCTGAGTGAGATCATCAACTGTCTTATCTTCTGTCTGAGCCCCTGATTGAGGGTCCGAGCCCTGAAGAATGGGTCCCACACCATATCTGTGGAGTAGCGTGAGAGGTCGGTGAACCTTGCTGAGTATAGTGCCACCATCATGCTACCCTGATGTATATGTAGTATCTCCTGTATCTACACCCCATGAAGGGTGGTTGGTACAAACTCCACCCGGAACAGGCTCTCAATGTTTTCCCAGAGTAGGGTCACCTCGTTATGAACCTGGAGCATCAGGATCCACCATCTGCCTGCTACTGCCTAAATGAGACTCACGATAAGGATCACCATGAAGTCTGCTGGTGTCCCTACTAGCCTGAAGACTCTCACCACATCCTTTATCCAATCCTCAGTTGCCTGTGGGTCCATCTCTCCCCTAAACCTGGGTGGGCTCTGTCGCTGGAACTCATGCAATGTGCTCAAGTGGTGTGCATAGTCTGCTGCTGGGGCTGGTGTCATCGGTGGCCCAATGGGAAGTAGTAACGCTGGTGCCTCCACTGGTAAAGGGCCTTGCACCGAGGCCTCTTTTCTCAGTGGGATGTCAGCACATACAACTCTCGGGGATCTAACTGGTCGTCTGCAGGGAGGAATCTTGAAAGAAACAGATGTGAGACGATCAAAATATTATAACTAGTGAGCTGACCTGATTGAGCTGACTTAAAAAAAACTTTTTAAAACACGCACACAATTAGTGTTTTTGTGCACTGAGTCGGAAATCAGAAGTCAGGGTCCTGGTATATGGATACGTCGGCCGCCCTCACCAACACTGGACTCGCTGAACTGAATACCACACTTAGTACCCTTAACACTATTGCTTCATAGAAAAGAAAGATCAGAGTTCTAAGTTCTGTGGTAGAACCAACTCCTCTGATACCAATTTTTCAGGACCCGTCCCCCATGGCTTGTATTGTGACTACCCCAAGCCCACCTTCTATAGGCCAGGGGTTGGCGACCAGCACAAATGGTGGAAATCCATAAACTAGGAAGGCACTGCCTTCATAATTGTAAAAAAACACATCAGAGTACACAACTGGAAGAAAAAATCTATTTAAAACTGTATAAAAAAGAGGTGCTGGAATGTAAAAGGGGCCGAAAATACAAACCCAATAGGAAATTACAAGTAAAACTGAATGCAAGTACAACTGAAGAAAAGTAAAGCAGCTACTGGGTCATCCTCCAGGGTTCCTACCTGAAGGGTATGTACAGATGGCCTCCTCAACACTCCACATCCGTCTATCTCCTCCATGTACCATCAAACCAAGTGGTCCACCTCCGGGTACTGTCCAATCTTGCTACTCTCTGCCTCAGTTAGCACTATCAGTCGTCTCCAACCAACACAACAAGGTGCGGGCATATCTCGTGTAGGGGTGAGTATAACGATACCCAGTAGAGACCCTGAGACCCTCAAGGTCTCACAAAATCCAACAAGGATAAACCACAAAGTATGAAATTATCAGATAAACATTATTTTGGTATATGACCATACATATACCTAAGTTATCTAGTAACCCATATTAATCATGAAGAAAACACAAAAGTCATTGACTCAGCTGAATCTAGGATTTTATTATTGAAACTACGACTGGTGGCATACTCCTCCTCTATCGAGTATAGTGGTCCTGCCGCATCACATAGAGGTGCTTCCCACCATCCTTGGACTGCTGAGGTACTCCTCCTATCAAGTACCGTGGGTCTATGGCGCTCACACAGAGGCACTCTCCACCATGGGTCTTCCG
Organism: Viscum album; assembly: GCA_963277665.1. Lineage (NCBI taxonomy): Eukaryota > Viridiplantae > Streptophyta > Magnoliopsida > Santalales > Viscaceae > Viscum > Viscum album. Next base: position 1,271,572,625 of record OY728127.1, read on the forward strand.
TGCAAACACAGAGGCGCTCCCCATCATAGCCTCCAAAGGTACTCCTCCTGTCGAGTACCGTGGGTTTGCCGTGCTCACACAGATACGCTCCCCACTATGGGTCTTCTGCATCACACAGAGTCGCTCCCCACTGGGCTAGTCGAGTCACTCTGAGTCGAATCAGTCATGTAGTCGTCAGGTCTCAGCCAGCTACTAGGTCTACATACTCTGTCCGCTCGCCTCTAGAAGGATCTTCTCCACGAGCTACTGGTCAATACTCCAACTGTCACGAAGTGCCACGAAGAAGTATCTCAAATGTCCTCCATGTCATAGGGGTCTCAATGCAACAGATGGAGTGTCAATCAGATGCTCGGTCTGTTAGTAATTATCCTTTTAGTCCCGGAGGCTTGGTTGGATTCGTGTACGATCCAACCTGACCGTAACTCAAATATTCTCCAAACTCTAGTGGGGTATTCCCAAAGGGACTACTTTACTCCAAGAATACAGGCACCACTGATGGTTTGTCAAATGGACGTCTGAGGCCAAAGATATGGCCCAAGAAGGTAAAAGGGTTGGTAGTGGGCCTGGGTCCAGTCTGACCCGGTCGGATCGACTCGGCCGAACCATGTCTGGGCCAACCTGGTCTGGGTCGACCTGGTCAGACTCCCTAGGTCTGAACCGGCCTGCTGGGTGGGTCAGCCCGCTATGTTTTGGCCCGGTCCGTTGGGCCTGGCCCAGCGGAATGCAGGGGCTGTTTGGTCTGGACTCGGGGCCAGTTCAGCCAGGAGCGTTATGAGGGCGTGACCCAGCATGGCTCGTTCTGGAGGGCACGAGGGATCTGGGAAAACGGCTTGGCCGGGAGCGCGCGGTTTTCTCGAAGGCCGGCTCGGGGGCGGCCGGTTTGGGGCGGCATGCGTAGTGGCCGGCTGGGCTGGCCACGGAAGGGTGTCGGGTAGGCCGTAGGAGCGCCGGCAGGGTGCTGGGTAGGCTACAGGGGCGCCGAGCAGGCTGCGGGGATGCGGGGTAGGGCGCGGGAGGGCCCGGGCAGGCCGCGGGGCCACCGGGCACGGCACGGTAGGGCACCGGGAGGCCATGGGGGCGTAGGCAGGCCGTCGGGCAGGCCACGGGTGCACTCGGCAGGGCGCGACAGAGGTCGGGCAAGCAGTAGGGGAGCCGGGCAGGGCGCATGGGTGCTAGGATGGGTGGGGGGAGCCAGGCAGGGGGACGGACAGGGCGCGGTAGGGGTCGGGCAAGCTGCGGGGGCACCAGCAGAGCACCAGGAGGCCGCGAGGGCACCGGAAGGGTGCCGGGAGGCCGCAGATAGGCGGCTGTGCACCAAGCTGGGCGCCGATGATATTCGGTTGGGAGATTCAGTGTGCCATGGGGGCGGCGTGATTCGCGGAGTCCGTGGGTAGCGCGGACTTCGTCGTTGCCGCCTTCGTCGTCGCCGCCTCATAGCCATGCTATAGAACGCCACAATAATAGAGAAGACAATGGAGGATGTTGGGCCAGGTTAGGTTGGCCCACACCCTCCGTGTTTAGGGAAGTATCATTTGGCTCATCATGAGAAGAATATTGTCATTAATATGTCCACAACAATCCCATTTTATCCTTTGAAGAAAGTAAGAAAAAGTTACAACATCAACAAGAAATAAACCCCTACCTCTTATTCGTCACTCGTTGGCGGAGTCACGGAAGGAAGACAATGAAGACCGTCGTTCATCGCGTCGGCCGCACATCGCCAATTCCGAGCTGCATCAGTTCGTTGATGACATTGCGGAGGGTAGGGTTCAAGGAAGGAAGTCGAAGAAGAAATCGTCACCGGCGTTCTTCATGTTCTTTGTTGTAAGAATGTTTCTTCGTTCTTCATTGGGAGCTTTTCTCCATTCTCCCAATTTCCACCAAAAGAGAATGCCAACCCAACTAATAATAATAGATTGTCTATTATTTTAATGTTGGCACGTAATTCAAAATGGAGAATTAAATTACATAGGCTCCCCTTAATAAAACCACGGGTTTTGGCATAATTAATTAAAAGGGGAAGGTAGCACCAATTAATGGCAGATGAGGTCATGGGAATCCCCCCTCATTAATGAGGGGAGTTGGGAGATTTTCCACCCTCCCATTAATTGGGGGGTTTTTGTCTTGTGTGGTCCCCACGTCGTAACCTCTCGCACGAGATTATGTTTGGGTGGGCCCCACCACCATAACCTCTCATGGGAGTTTAGGGTGTGGCGGTCCCACCTCCAACTCCCAAGTATAGGTTTTAACCAAAATCACTCACATGGAAGATTAAAATAAAATAAAGATTTGTACACTTTATTTTATTATTTTTTATAAAAATCCAAAAACTAACTTTTATTCTCGACTATCTGCCGTTGAGGTGAAAATATTTTTAAGCCAATACCAGCATTGCAATTTCAATGGTGCCCTTAGATTTCCGTTCCGAGCACCGGTTCAAAACTTATAAAATCACACTCATACAGTTACTGAACGTACACAAAAAAAACATCAGAAATTGATTCTGGGCACACCGGGCATCGGAATCAAGTGCCGTAAATTTCCACTGACTCGTAAAAAATCCCATGTTTTTAAAAGAAATTCCAAGGAATTTATCGGGTCTTTACAAAAATGAACCAAATTATTTAAACATTAATAGTTTTTAACCAATTTTGAAATGAAATGAATTTAACATATAATTTACCTTTTTATATAATCTATTCAAGATTTAGTTTTTTCAAAAATCATTATTTTTCACTACTTATAAAATAATGATACATTTAAAAAAAATCAAAATAAGATAAAATTGATATTACAATATCGAAAATGATTTTTTTCAAATACCTTCTCTAAATGTTTCATGAATAAGATTTATGATATGTGTGAAAACCATGACTAAACTACCTTTTTAAAAAGATTCATTTTCTGAGAATACATTTCTTTAACAATAAAATAATTATAAATTTATTTCTAATCAAGATATTATAATTTAATTTTTTTATTGATTTGTAAACCAAAAAACAATAATTATTTATTCATTATGATTCATACATTCCAACATAATTCCTAGGTTATAATGGTCTAGTTTAAATAATAATATTCTTAGAGAGTATCGTGTTTAATTTAAACCTCGTGTCTCTTATATAAAAATTATTTTCTTTAATTGTCCATAAGATGAAGTACTCAATGAAATGAAATATTTTTACATGGAGTATCAAATTTATTTTTGTCTTTAGTCTAAAATACTTTTCCCTCCATTTCCATCATTTCTAGTGTTGTTTTCCAGAATTAGTTTCTATTCTATTATTTTTTTTTGAAATAAAATTTTAACCATGTTTTATTTTTTAAAAAATTGATTAAAGGAAACCTTATTTTGATTTTTTGAATAATGAAATTTGGCATTTTATAAAAAATGTGAAAGGAATATTCGTTTTAATGTATATGGTATGAACATAATTTACCTCTATCATAAATTACCAAGGCATTAGATATTTATTTATATGTTTTGATGTTTATTTTCAATGGAATTATTTCTTCAATATTGTGAAATTTTTATATCAGTCACTACAGATTTCAATGTTTACTTTCTTCAATAAATGTCCCAAATGATAATATAAAACCATTTTTCATAAAATATGTAATACTCTAACACTACCTAGTCTTTATTGGGTATATTATTCAAGGTTACAATCCTTATTATTTCTCTCTATTGATTGTGATTATGGTAAAATGATGTTTATGAAACCTATTTTTTTCCCACAGGTTATGTTATGATATTTTGATGATTTTTATGACCTTGTGGTGATTATATTAGTGATTATCATTAATCTATTTTTGGTTTCATAATTATATAACCTTCCAATGCATTGGGTAATTACGGATATCTTATGAGATAAAAATGATTTGAATGGTGTTTGAACCTAGTTCTATAATGAAATCTTTCACCTATGATATTATTTGGAGTTATCCTTGACTAATATGGTGGTTTTCTGAGTGAACCAAACCCACCATGATAGTATTGGATGAAAACCTTGTATCCCATTATTTTTTTTCGTTTTGAAATGTTATTCTCTAGCAGCTCATATTATATGATCCCATTATGATACATGTCTTATGATCTATCATTAATTATTTAATGATCCATTATTACTATCTATGATATAAAGGGTATGGTTCTCAAATGTTTTGATCATGTTTTGTATCATCCTATTTCCCTCATTCGATTATGTCCCTCCTCTTTGTTTATTTCCCTCTTTAATTGGGTGCATCATGGGACTCACATAGACATAAAGAATATTATGGGGAAATTGCCTAATATTTATGTTGCATATATTTTTGAATAAATGGAGTGTTGTTATAAATGAGTAAATGAATTTATGGGGTTCTCCTGGATTTTAGAGAACATAAATATTGTTATGGACTTTTCTAATAAAGAATTGAGTTTTTTCAATCTACATGAGAAATGCGCACTGTGTAATGTAATTACAATCCATGTAAAAAAATCCAGGTAAAAGACATGATTTTGATATAGAGGGTAATAGTATTACACACTGTGTACTTGGTTCAAATAACATACTAGTTAAAAATTGGATATTAATAAAATTTTGGATTTTTTTTCTTACAATAGTTTTTTGGTTTAGATGAAGTGTAATGGGTTTAAACACCATGTAAATAATTTGGTTTATTCTTTTATGGTGATTTACTACTTATACCTCTCTTCAATGAGGCTCAATGACTTTTCTCTCAACCCAGGAGCTCTTCCATGTAATTTTAGAGACCTCTGGGCCATCTAAATTGCCTCTTTTAAGGATTTATCTACATTACGATGGGGTTTAATATCTCTAGATGATTAATTATTTCTACTTAATCAGTTCCTATGATCATGGAATAGATGATACACTGGGCTGTTGGGGTTTTTTATATTTTATGGTCATTCTACAAGTTCCATTGTAGTTCTATTGGGTGATCCTTTTATGGGGGAATGTCCACTATTCTTTACGATGCGGTAGGTTTGAATTCATAAGGTAAACATTTCTTCTTCTTCTTATCTGATAACTATTTTTATAAATGAAACTAATTATGAGATGTTTCTATTTTTTCTAGTGTCACTTTTTTCGGTTGTTGTGTTAATCTTATTTGGTGGATCCCATTAAGGGTGTGTGCGACCCGTGGTTGAGGTTAGGTGTTCCATCTCTAGCCTACATTGTATGGACTACATTGCTTTGGTTTTATAAATTGTTTTACAAATAAAATGGAATGATTTATTTTTTAATTTGGGTGTTTGGAAAATGATTTTCTGATAATAGATTGTTTTAAAATATTCGTAAAATATATTTTTTTCATAGTATTGTAAAAAGGATTTCTAAAATGGTTTTCATAGCATGGTTTTTGTTTTAATTTTCTTAATATAAAGTACATAGGAGGCCTTGGGTACTTGAGTGGAAGGTTCAGTAATATGCCTTATCTATTAATATTTTCTGTACGTTCCCTCATGGGGTATTACTCTTATCAATAGTACTATTGATCTAGGGACTTCATATACTTTTTTGGGGGTTCACTTTTGGGGGAAGTTCTCTATATACAAGATCTGATGCATATTTGTATGGGTTGGAAAAACAAAATTTTCCATATTGGGGGTAGAAGTGTCCTAGAAATCCTGACATAGAGTGATACATGGAGTGACATTACTAGTTCTTTGGAATGTATTATTTATCTTGTAATCCATAAATTTATATAATATGTGATGCATGATATACATTGATTTGATATTTAAGCTTTCATATAACTATATGAAATGATTTGAATTAATTTAAAAGGATTTTTATTAAATTTAGAAAAATATAAAATCAATTATTTTCCCATGATTTTGATATAAAAGGTTTAAAATTATTTATCATTACATCCTTCCATTAATGTGGTTAATGTTCAAAATATTGTACAGAGACTTGTCATGAAATACCTAGGTGGGATCTTAATGAGCCTATTAGATGATACCATATACACCCCTTTGGAAGTGTGTATACATTTATATGACTTTCTATGATGTTAAAGGAAATGAAATTTAGTGAGGTGGAGAGGTTACCTTTCACCTGTGTTTGGATTACTAGTGGTGATTTGGTGGGAGTCTTCACATGCTACCACATAGGGAATCCTTTTTTATTCTAGACTATCCTTTGACGTTGGACTTATAATTTTTTATTTTTCTAACTAATTTGAGATATATCATTTCCATTTTCATCCTTTAGTTATTGAATATATTTATTTTTTACATGGTTTCTCTCTCTTATGTATGTATTCCATGTTGTTTTTTAGGTTGGAAAAAATCATTCACTCAGGTTGTTGTTTGATGCGCAAGTGCAAGTTTCTAGACTATGAGGATCATTAATTTGCTTAGGTTATTTAGCAATTCTAGTTAAAAATTAGTTCAAGAGGGAATCTGGGTCAGGTTCATCATAGTTTGGCTTTAATGGCGTTCTTTCCTCAAGATCCATTGTCTTTGGCTATTTGTAAAACTAGAGATATGATTTTCTGGACTTGTCAGGTAGTTTGTGTTAAGTGTTGAAAAACCTAATTCTTTGATGAGACTCAAGTAACCATAAAACATTGGGATGTGTGTATCCTATTTTGATTTCATGATCTTAATATCAGTTTTATCATATTGTTCTTTGGTTTGAACTACGATTATACTATTTTATGATCATCATTTCGATTTTGGAATGAAACAGTATGAATCTGGGACCACATCCATAGGTTCCCTAGGAGGGTGAATCACATTCTAAATGAGGGACTAATTCGATATATTTTAATTTTATACAGGACACTGTGTGGGTAGTTTGTTCTATTAATTATAATGTACCACATGTCAATAATATATTTTTTGAGGTACATTTGGGATTTGGAGGAGAACATGATCTATCATGAGAATTATTTCCCTGTAATCCAATGTCATTTATTAGAATTAAGGATCCTCGAGAGTTGGAGTAAGGGCTGGATAAGATTTATCAATTTTTTGAATTCATAGATACACCTAAAGGTATCAAGGCTATGTCTGTGTTGTTTATACTCATGGGTCCCAACAATAGTTGGTGGGATTTCATTTCACGGCCCATCCCGGATGGGTCCATGCTGTGACTAAACCATGCCCACCTCCAATAGTCTAGCGGACTGTGACTAGCATTGAGTAGGAATATCCCACAAATGGGAAGCATTTTCATATGTATCTGTACACATGCAAACATCTCTAAGATATAAATACTGAAATTCAAATGATCAATCTAAACGATAAAAGAACATCAATATATCCCACAACTAGAGTACATATGTGAAAGTACAGGAAAGTGAATATGGACAAAAAAATCCTACCAGAAGAAAAGAGTATGTACCCATAAGTCCAACCTGTAAAATAAGAGGTACTGGAACTATCATCGGAAAATCTTCTAGAACACACCTCAACCTGTTCGGTCTCACAATGTACCACTTGGGGCAAGTCTACCTGGAACTCCTTCGAAGAGTTGATCTTCTACACAAAACATGACACGTGTGGGAAAGTCATGTGTATGGGTGAGTAAAACTATATCAAGTAGGATGAAAGGAAACCAAAAAGGGATACCACAAATGAAATACCACAATGGAAATACCATGATGGAATACTACAATAGAATACAATAAAGTGAATACCACAAAGGAATACCATAAAGGAAATACCAAGAAGGAATTCCAGTAAGGAGTACCACAACAGAATACCATAATGGAACACCACAAAGTAATACCACAAAGGAAATCATAGTGAGATCCACAAACATATATCTCTGTATAAAATTCATCAAGAACATCTAGATATACTCACTCCAATGAGACACACAGTCTCCATGAGACACACAGTCTCGGTAAGAGAAACAATCATTGGGAGTCACACAATCTCCATACGACACAATATCTCAATAAGACACATAGTTTTTGGGAGTCACATAGTCTCCATGAGACACATAGTCTCTTATAAGACACACATTCATATGGAGTCACACAATCTCTATGAGACACCCAGTCTGCATTTCGTACCGATCCACATGATTCTGCTCGAAGAACACTCATTTTGAGAGAACCTATTCCTCAATACATTAGGTCATATTCACACATCCATTAAACTTGAATTGGGATATCTAAAATAGACTGTCACTTTTTGAGGGTCCCAACACTGTAGATCATTCTTCAAATGTACACATGATTTGAATGTTACATGCGTTTGAAAATTTAGATGAGGGCCTACTAGCTCGTGGATCGACTGGGCGGTTGTTCCACCGACTGTGGCGGTTGACCGCCCAGTCCAACTACCCCCACATTCGTCCATGTCGCGGAGTCTCGACCTACAGGGGAGGTTGACCATAACCTAGTTGTTGCGGCCATGCGATAGCTCAGTTAATTTTGGCCCGATCCAGAAACCCAGCTCTGACCTGATCTAGGTATTCGATCTGCTCTTCTGGGTTGACCAGGCCCACTGAGCATAGATAACTCTACAGCCTGGCCTGATCTACTTGGGCCTAGACCACTTATGTAATCCCAACATGCCAATGACTGACTCACCTTACTGGCCAGCCCTGCATGGTATGTATGGATTGAGCGCCGCGTCCTCACCACGAGGACACCTCCACATAGTGACCAACGAGTCCTGCGAACACCACACGTGGTTGGATGTCTTATCTCACAACATGATGATGTGTCTCCCACATAGTTGGGCCACTACATCCACATGACTTTTCCACACCATGCGCCGCCGACACCGGCATTCCTCTGATCCCTTCCATGGACCAACGTTCCTCTTCCAGTGCTCATAAATTGGCAAAAAAACATATATGTGATCCTCAGGTCTTGAGATACCTCAATCTGGCCTCTGTTTTATCATTCCTCAAATATGGGTGTTTGATTGTGTTCAGATCCTCCAAGAAATTCAAACCATGACCAAGAGGGCACAACGATGAATAACACCAAGAACAGGGGAAGAGAAAATCACCAAGAACACCCGAGCAACGAACCTCATCCTTTGTTCATGTCTTCCTCATTTTTTCTCATTATAAAGATAAATGGATATCCATAATTATCACAACGATCTATCTACCATTAAAACCCCACAACAATAATCCATCCAATAAATGATCAAAACACAAATCAACTTGTTCATGGGGTGGTCTATATTCGTCATTGAATTTAAGAAGGGGGAAAACAAAAATTAAAAAACACCCTACCTAGAGTTTGGATTGATCGATGGTGAGAATTGGTTGTGATTCCATCATTGATGAGATACTCCAATTGTGTTGGCGTGACAATCCTCTATCTGATCTCTAATATGTTTTCATTTATTCGAGAGGATTCTTTCTCTGCGATTCATAGGAATTCAAGGGTTATGGAGATAACCTTGAATTATAAGAAAAAGTTTAATATAAATAAAATGAATTTCTACTTCATGTTGAAACGGTAAATAATATAAATCATAATTTATGTTATTCTTTAAAATTTCCAAAAATTACTTTTCAGACCCATCCCGCACAAGTCAATGTTATGATTCATATAAAGAAAACACCACATTACAAACTCAACGATGGTTTCATATTTCAAATCTGAGTCACCGTTCATGTTTTATTAGGATTTTAAACTAAAATAATTTTATATATTTATTTAATTAACAGTTACATCTTTGGTGACATTCTTTTTAGATGACATGTGCCAACCAAATTTAGGGGGGGAATAGGGTAATGCTGTCATTCTAAGCTCAACGGTCCCCTCATATTTCTGATTTGGGAAACCTTTTAAATGATATTACACTTTTTATGGAATTTTGTGTGAGTTTTCTATAAAATATGTGTCATTTTTCAATGAGTTGTTTTGGGAACACCATGTCTCAAAATCGCAAGTCCCCTCTGTGTTTGGTCTTAGAATTTTCCCAAATAATTTTTTAAAACATAATTCAGGAAAATCCATGTCATTACATTCTCAACACCTTACGGATTTATGTCCCTAAAAAGATAAAAAAAAGGTATACAAAGAGAAATGAGTTTACTAACCCTGAATATGTGCCTCCCACTCCCATGTGCTCTCTTGGAGATTCATGTCATGCCACAGGACACACAACAATGGAATCACGAAGGATACTCTTCACTCAATCCTTGAACTCCATCATGTACTTAAAAAAATTCTCCCCATAATCGATGTCCAGCTCTCCCAAGTCAATGACCTATGAAGGGTAATGTACGTACCTCCTCATCTATGTCTTGTGGAAGATGTATTGTACCAACTCTAACTATAGAGGTAGATCCAAGTGGTACACCACCTTAATAACTCTACATAGTATCAGGAAAGGTTTAATGAACCTCTTAGATTGCTTTCCACCCCACAAAAATCATCATAATCTGCATTGAGGTGATGCTTTAAGGAGCACATGTTCTCCATCCTCGAACTCCAAAGGCCTCTATCGTTTGTCAGCATAAGACTTTCAAATTGTGTAGTCTTCATCCACTACTGCATGATCTGATCCTTCTCTGTAGTTACATGTACCATCTTTTGTCCCATAAGTGATGACTCTCCTAGGTCCATCTAGGAATGTGTTGACCTGCAGGGTCTCCCATACAAGGCCTTTAATGGTGTTATACCATTGGTGGAATGATAGATATTTTTGTACACAACTCCACCAAGGGTTGGTAATCCTTCAAAATATTGCCAAAATATTACATAAAATCCCATATCATGTCCCCTAGAACCTAATTGGTCTACTTAGTCTAGTTTTCCATCTGGGGTTCAAATATTGTGCTCAAGATTAATTGATTCCCAAACTCCTCCTCCAATCCCTTCCACAAATGGGATGTAAAGTGAGAATCATGGTCTGAGTCTATAATCAATGGAACTCCATAGAGTTGGACTATATTCGGCACTTAGAGGTGTCACATGCTCTTTACCAGACATTACTCACAAATATATAGGAAGATGGATGACTTGGTTTGTCAGTCAATGATCACCTATATGGTACCATATCCCCTTGATGTATGTGGTAAACCAATCATGAAGTCAATTAATATCCAATTCCACTTCCTTTACAAAACATCAAGGGGTTGATTCATATCCACAAGAACTTGGTGCTCATCCATCACCTACGGAGAAGTAAGGCATTGAGAAACAAACTCTACAACTCCCTTCTTTATCTCTAACATCAAAATTGACATTAGATGTCCTTTTACATGTTCTCCAAATCTGGATGTACCACCAATGTGGAGGTATTGAATGCCATAAATTCCACCCCTACAATTCCACTAGTACTACTATGAACCCTTTTAAAATAATGACATTCTTCCCACCAATGGAATATCCATCTGGGGCATGCCCTATCGACATCTGAGCATGTAACATCTCGCAGTTTGTTTCTTTAAGTTGTGCCTCCCAAACTCGCTATAAGAGTGATGGTGTAACAACCATTGACTAGAGTTAAACTACTCCATCCACATCCACAAAGAATACATATAATGATTCCAACCACTTTGATTCCTCATTTAGAAAATACGAACCAGATGTCCAACTGAGAGAATCTTCATCCATGCTCCCATCCTACTGGTACAGACAATATCAAAGTCGTGTTCCTAGAGGAACTCTATCCATATCATCTATATCATTTTCAAATCATCCTAAGAGAATATATACTTGAGATTTTTGTGGTTAGAGTAGATGATAAACTATTCTACCATCAGGTAGTGTCCCCACATCTACAAAAACAGTCTATTGCAAGTAGCTCAAGATGATTGGTCATGTAGTACTACTTGTGTGGTCTCAAATGGTGTGATCCATAGGCAATAATTTCTTTCCCTTAAATTAGGACACAACCAAGCCCAGTTCTTGATTCATCCCATAACCCTATGTACTTAGTACACTCCTTTATAAATCTCAAGATGACAACACTCTTCAATCTCTTCCTCAACCAGTGAAAACTCTCCTAGATATTCTTCGTCCACACGAATGATTTTACCACTCATGTTAAAGATTTAAAGGTTTTTTCCACTATGGAAAATTCTAGTATAGAGCTTAGATAATACCCTGCCAAACCAAGGAAACTCCACACCTCAGTAACACCCGTTAGTGTATTTCCAGAAATAACTTCCTCAATCTTGGAAGGATCCACTGAAAATCAATCATATGAAATGATCTGTCCAAAAAATGGACCTACTGAATCAAAAACATACAATTAAATATATTCACATAAATATAGTGCTCTTAGAGTGTGTTTATGACAATCCTGAAGAGTCTCGCGTCCTCCTCTTCTAACACCAAGTACACTATGATGTCATCAATGAAGACCACCATGAACCAATCTATGTAGGGATGAATGATCTGGTTCCTGAGTCCCGTGAACCCTATTGGGGATTTCTTTAGGCGAAATGGAATTACCAAGTACAAATATTGTCTTTAACAACCTTTTAAGTACATATTCTCTACATCCTCATCCTTTACTCATAGCTGGTGATCACCAAATTTGAGGTCAAAAATTGAGAAACATTGTGTCCATTTCAACTAGTCGAAGTGGTCATCGATCCTTATAAGTGGATACTTATTTTTCATGGTCACCTTGTACAAGAATATAATGTCCAAACATAACTGCAAGAACCTGTCTTCTTTCTTGGAAAACAAAACTAGGGATACCTAGGGTGAAACACTAGTTCTTACTAAAACCATCCTCTACAATTAATCCAATTATACCCTAAACTCATGACTCCCTACGAGATCTATCTAATATGAAGGTGTAGATATAGGTGTCATCCTAAGATATAGATTAATGTATAATTCTATCTAATTTTAGAGAGATAATACTGGAACATCCTTAGGAAATATGTCCTCATACTCCTCCATCACTAATAGAAACTGATGACTCGTATCATCCAATGTGTTGAGGGTAAATCTATCCAACTGATGAGTGATCAGACTCCCCCTCCTATATGTGAGTCCATCCAACACTTTTTCATTTCCTTTTCAATAACAATGAAAATATTGGTCCCATAATTGTGGACACACATCACTATTCTCCTAAAATAGTCAACATGATAATGGAAAGTGGATAACCACTATATTTCACATTGAATCTTTTTATACAAAGAAATTAAAATAAATTAGGTTCAGAAAAGAAAATATATCTCAAATGAGTGAATTTTGAGACAAAAACTCTATAGAATAAGATACATTCTAATAAAAAACCCCTTGAAAGAAAAATACATTAAATTTCAAGTCAAAAAAATAATTATTTTAAGAGATTATATTATATATCCAACGGGTAGTATACACGCCAATTGAAAGAATTTATGTATAGAAAAAATGTGACTCTAATATGTAAATTTCCATACAAAACCCCCACCGAGTTCCATATTTGTTCTATGCATTAGCTTAACATCCTGAACAATGAAATAATGTTTTTTATATACCTTATTATAAAAACTATTCATCTATATTTAAATTTATCTGGACCTTTTTTTATCATATTCTATTTATTAATTATATATTTTTTCTTATATTTGTGTTAAAATTGAAAAACTTTCATCTTATGTTTCTATTTTTTGTGATTGGTTATGATATATTAATAATAAGAAAAATATATATCACTAAAATTAAAAACAAAAAAAAATATTATTTAAATTATTATTAAATTATAATAATATTAGTATTTATGTTTCTATAGTCATCCTTGAAAATGTTTTATATCATTTATTCATATAATGGTTAAACCAACCCAAACATGAACACACTATATCTTGATTGGCGAGTGTAGTTAGGAATGTTTATAATATAATTATAATAGAATAATAGTGAAATTATTTATATGTTTTTCATTTTTTTAATCATAGTTTAATTGGTTTCAAAAATTAATGAAAAGAAATATTCAAAATGGAAATATTTATTCTATGAATGCGGTACACCTTACAACACATTGTTAATGTTCTTATATTTTTCTAAGTGGTTATAAAAGAGTAAATAATTGTTATTAATTTTATAAAATGACATTTATTTATAATAATTATACTTATTTCATTACATTAATAAGGTTATAGATTATTAATTAATTATTAATATAAAATAAAATACTAAAATAAAGTAATACATACATTAAAATCTTGAGTTTTCTAAGGGAAGATATTTAGAGATGAAGTTCTTAATAAAAATAAGGATCACTATAATATTATGGAAGTGTTAAAGAATTATAGTAGGATAAAATTAGTATATTTTTTGGTGAAATTATAAGGTAAGGCGATTCTTTAAATGGGGGGATGCAACTCTTTTATAAGTGAATATAAGGTTAGTTTGGGAGTAACACCTATATTTTCAATAACACAATGTTATTATTAATGGGTTAATAGATAAATAATATATAAAAGAGGAGAATAAAGTGATTTTTAATTTCAAATCACTTCTAACACTCATTAAACAATCATGAGTGTTTTTGGCCTTTTAATCTAAAATTTTAAACCATTACCATAATTTACTTTTACCGTGGTAATTAATTTTTATCAATTGTAACTAATTTGGATTAAAAAAATTAATATTGAAACTTCTAAATAATTTGATACTAATAGATTAAATTTTTAAAATATATTTATTAAATAATATTTCTAAGGGTTTGAAAACATAATTTTAAAATAAACCCATTAAATTATATTAAAAAATATTAAGAAAAGTAAATTTTAAGCTTAAAATTCTGTTGTACTCCATAGTTTTTATAATTATCAATTTTTGAAAATTAAATTATTTTATTAGGAAACCAAAAATATTATTTGGATTTCATATCAAAGAAAAACTAAATATAACCTTGAAAATAATTCATTCATAGGAAATATGAAAATATATTTTATTAAACTAACATTTTAATTTAGTACAAAAATGTGGAATATAGAATATCTAAGCTCAAAGAATATATTAAAATGTATAATTTATTTTTTAATTACATATTATATTACATAAATTTCTTTTTTAACTTATAGAATATAGTTACATGAGGATTAAATCCTAAAAATAATAATTTTCACAAAAACATTATTTTTTTACTAAATGTTTTTTAGAAGAAACTATAAAATTAAAACTAAGAAATTTTTGTATTATAAATCCAAAAAAATAATTTATATTTATCTAATTCACATTTTAATGTTTAGAGATTTATTTTCAAATAAAAAATAAATAAAAATTATATTGAAAAATTGAAATTTATAAACAATAGGTGTTCTAAATATTATTTCATATCTATTCAAAATTCAAGAGATGCGAATATTTTATTTCATATAAAAAATATTTTAAAATAGTTATTTTTAATTTATTAGAACAAAATATAGACTAATTTAAAAATAATACTTTAAAAAAATAAAGAAATATTATTCATATAATAAATAAAATTTAAGAAATTCCAGTAAAATAAATTATTCATATTTTAAAATTTAATTTTACTACACCATTAATATTAAAATATTTATTGTAATTTTTTATGTACATAAAATCAAATTTTTGAAAATATATATGTATTTATATTTTATTAATAAATTAATATGTGTATATATATAGTCTTAATATCATATTTTTATTTCATTGTTAATTTTAAAATTACTACTGAATATAACATGACATCGTTATGCCTGTTGGAGATATGATGAATGGCTACATCCACAATGACCATATTTTCAATGAACATATTTAAAATAGTGATATTTCATTCCTAGTTATAGACCTATTAAATAATTCATTCATTCCTTTATCACTTCACAATTAATAGCTCTTATTTCATATTATATATTTTACACAATTCTTTCCCCTTTCATTGGAATCTTTCTTATTATTGGGTTTTTGTTGATAGTGCCCATGGTTTAATATGATTTTGGGAATTTCCTAGTCCATAATATTTTCTTATTTTCTATCTATTTTCCCCTATTGGTTGATGAACATTTTATGGATGTATTTTATCCATTGTTTGTAATTATAAATTGTGTGAAATATTGAGTTTTAACTATTTTTGTCGTATTGTTTTAATTTTTATGGAATAATGTTTTGGTAGATTGAATTCTTGTCTTTTATAACAAATTTATTATTCAATTTAGATTCATTAAAAAAAATAGAGACTTTTTTTTTATAATAATAATAATATGGTCATTATGAAAAATATTCATTCTAAAAACCATGGGTGTCAAATACCCCCTCCCAAAATAAATATCATTCTCAAAATTTTAATTATCACATAATAATGGAAATATCTAAGAGTTGGTAAATTTTAGAGAGGGATTTAGATAATATTTATTGAGAGATATCAATCTTACATACTTGGGAAAAAAACCAATTTATTCTGAAGTGTATTATCTATAATATTATGTTTTTCTAAAACAATTTGGTCAAATACTCAGCCATTATTTGGTATCAACAACCACATTATATAATTTGTTTCCAGAGGGTCCTTATTATCATTAATTCAGTGATATAATATCATATATCAATATTAAATATTTTTTCCGTACTCCAGATAATTTTCTCTCTATGTGGAGGAAACCAATCATCATTAAAATTGCGTTAAATAGGTATAAAGGAAGGATAATTCCACGAACATTCATATAAACATCAACTTTCAATACAATAGTAGTACCACTATAATATTTATTATACAATCAGATCACAGTGTTGGAAATTTAATGATCCTTTAAAAATTAGTAGATATACTATAATTCATTAAATAAAATTATAACGATACATTTATATCTTCAGAATGGATGGTAGATGTTCCTTAAATGACATGATCCACTACGAATGTAGTTATGGTATGGGGATTCCATTATCCTCTTAGTTATCGAGGTCGGTATTTCTAATTTTCTTTAATAGTCCAAGGATTAGGTAATTGAATCAGATAATTCACATGTTACCCACACATAAGATTAAAATTTTAATGGTACCTTTGGATAAACAATATTTATTTTAACTGTGTTATCTAAACTATAAAATTACCTATGGAAGTTTTGTACTTTTTGACGCCCTCTTCCATAAGTAAAGAATCATTCAGTCCCCTTGATTCAATTTCCTAGGTGATTCATTCAATTTATTTTAATTAGAGAAAATAAATAATATTTTTATCATCTTCGTCACATGATCTTCCATGAGAATCAATCCTTATCTTCCTTTTTGTGTTTGTGAATTTTACACAGTTCATATTTTTATCAATACTTCATGATAGGTGTTTTCATCAAATCAATGATTCCTTACTATAAATCCCATTTTGATGGGTTTTCAATTTATATAATTTGTGCATCGCCCCTCACACCCATAGTTCCTTTTAGTCCCATACATAATAAAACTAAAATTATTGAAATGAATATAGAAACATTAAAAATATTATGGAATTATCATATTCATAAAAGGATTTAAAATTTAAAACACCTTGTCATATTACATTACCATGTTGGAAAATAGTTTATTTAGTTCAAAATATATCAACCATTGTTTAACTTAGGATACTTTAAGTTGGGTTATCTTATATCTCCCAAACTAATCAAACAATTTAACTAGGAAATTAGTACTTTATATTAATTTGTAATGTGCATATCATCATCCAATGAATATCCCATACGAGTGTCTAAGTAGGTGTACAGTCTTAGTCCCACTTATTATTCATCATATTAAGGATTGATTCAATGGTAAACTAACCATTTGTAGTTGATTTAACAAAATATCATCTATGCCACAACTGCATCCAATTGCTAACATCCAGATTATGATGATTTTCAAAAAAACAACTTACTCAAGACTTTAATAATATTTAAAGATATCATTTCTTATATAGACTCATCTTTAGGGTTTTTAATAAGGTTTTCAAACCATAATAACAAAAGTAACTAAACTAATATTCCAAAATTACTAATCCACACTCTAATACCATCAATGGTGACCAAAACTAAACATAAATATATATTACATTGATATAATTATTTAATTGAAACATATAATAAAAATACCGCAACCCAAAGATCTCAATTTTTATGATTCTAGATAGAAAATATATTAAATTATTATTTTAAGGCACCTGGGAACACTTCTCTATAAATGATCTCCACTAAAACAAATTCTTAACTTATCATATGATATTATAATTTTAGAAACATAAGTAATGGAAACATAATAATGGGCGAGCTTAAATTCTTAGTAAGGTAAATTTATCAAATAGTAAATAATATTAGATAAAAAAACATGGGGGGTAACATGATTAAGGTAGAAATATTAAATAAAAATATCATTTTTTCAAAAGTGACATTCATAAAATTGGATTGAGAATTAAGGACCATGGAATAGAAACATAATACCAAATAATATTTATTCGAACATTGTCTAGAATCATTTTTATAAAATCAATAAAAACATGAAATGATGGATAGGAACTTAAATATATTTATAATGTGGAGTAGTTTAAACATTTATAATTTCTAATAAATAATTTGAATCATATGAAAAAAAGTTTCACAGACATAAGAATTATAAATTTATAACATAGTGAACAAAGCTAACCACATTAGATCCATAAATAATCTTGTGAACCAAGATTAAATACATCGGGTTCATACTAAGACTTTGGAACACAAAGAATCTGTATCATGTTCATACTCAATATTTTTGACCTTAAAACCCACAAAAGGTTCATGCTCTATTGTGTTGTCCTAGAAAAAATACATTGGGTTCACTCTCAATCTACTGAACACAAATAAACCACATTGGCTTCACACTAAAAAACATTATCTCATGAGATTTAATGTTTTTGAATATTAATTGGGGGTGATATATGACCCCAAACAACTTCTATTATATATATTACCACCATTTCTATCAAATAATTATTATTATCATAAATAACTCATGGGTGAAATGGGTTTCCAAACATTTCCAAATGGAATCCGCAGAAAAATATGATCATTTGATACGAAAAATTTGATCGATCAAAATAATTATTTAAAAAGATAACATATAGGGTGATTTTTAGACCATTGATTCATTATATAATAACCCTTTAAAATGGATGTGAAAACAAAAAAATATATTTTTTTTCTTATAATGTTTCATCAAATAATTTTAAACGGTTGTTATTTTCAAGCCTCATTCAAAAAAACAGTTTTTGGTATATGAATAGAAAAATTCATAAGAAATTTATTAAAAATATATTCCAATAAATAGACCATGAAAATAAAGAATACCTATTTATAAAATTTTAATTATAAGAGAAGAATATAGCTAAGAATAAAAAACTTGGAAGTATTTGAAAAAGCCTTTGCTAGAAACTGACATCATTAAAAGGAATAAAAATCATTTTTCAAAATTAATTAATGGGATAAAAAGGGTAATAATAGATAAAAACTATATGTAACTCCACTAGGGAATGGATAATAGTTATGGGATATAAACAATATTTATCGAAGAAACATTCATGAATATAAATGGGAATTATTATTAATAAAAAATCAATTTCATGAAAAATAGAATAATGAGGGGAAAATACATTCATGTAAAACCTAATTTAGCCAAAATAATAATATTTGAAAACCTCATATCATCTTCTTAGGTAATTATAGATCAATATTAATATATAATACTCAAATAGAAGTTACAATGACCTAAGGAAAATATATTAGTTGTTAAAACCACTCATAACTTGAGTAAAATTTTAATAAAAACCCCCTTGAAAGAGAGGGGATGCGAATTTGTAGTTCCAATTCCATTAATAATATAATTCATGATATTTTATGTCTAATATAAAATATATACACCATTTGAATGAGATAATGTGAAAAAAATGTGTCTCAATGAGGGAGGTTTAAAGAAGAAACCAATACCATATAAGAAACATTCAAATTAAAACACCTTGAAAGATGAATATCTGTAATTTTTAGTAAAAAATATTGAAAAATGTTAATAAGTATATTTAATTTTCATAATACACACCAATTAAAATAAGTTAGTCGAGAAATTGGAAATTTTTTCCAAGATGGAAATTTTGAGATAAAATATATACGGTTTAAGAAACATTATAGTAAAAAACATTTAAAGATATAGATCTTGAAGTTGAAGTTAAAATAAAATTAAAAATTTTAAACAGTGATATAATATATACAATAGGAAATATACACACCAATTAAAAATGATTTAGTGAAAAAAAGAAACCATGCCTCAAAGTATGAAATTTTGAGAAGAAACCCTTACAACTTTAGAAATGTGGTTATAAAAGACAATTGAAAGATAGAGAGATTAAATATGAAGTCAAATACCATTGAAAACAAGATAAATGATATTAAATATCCAATTATAATTATATACACCAGTTAAAATAAATTAAATGTTTAAAATAAAATGTGTCTTAATAATGTAAATTTATAGATAAAACCCTTACCATGTTCCAGATTCCTTCTTCACAAAAGCATAAATTACTAAATAATAAAGTAAAATTTTTTATATTACCCATTAGGAACGTTATTATCCATTATTTAATTTAATCTGAACCATTTATAATCATATTATATTTATATATTATAATTTTTTATGTTTGAATGAAAATTAAACCGGTGTCAGCTTTTTTTATAATTTTACCGATCAATGATAACATTTTAAAAATATGTAAAATACAAAATATAAAAAATTACCCAAATTAAAACAATATTTAAATTATTTTAACTTGTAAAAATATTAGTATTTATGTTCCAATAGTCATCCATTATAGTTATTTATATCATTTGTTTAGATAAATGGTCAGAGACATGAACAATTTATATCTAAATGGGTGAGCATGGTTATGGAAGTGTATAACATCACGTACAATAAGAATAATTAATTATATATATATATATATTAATTTCATTGAGAAATATTTTATGTGGTTTTCACAAATAATTCAAATTAGAATGAAAAACGGAAAATGTTACTTCGTCGAGGCGGTAGGCCGCAAAATACATGGGGTATATTCTTTTCTCTTTTTATGTGGCTGAAAAGGAGTATATAAATGTTTCTAAATAAATATATTAACATTAAATTATAACTATAAAACCAATTTATTTATAATAATGTTTTTTACTTTATTTATAAATGATTGTAGTAAAATAAAATACTTAGAGAAAGTAAAACTTACATCAGAATATTGATTTTTCTGCTGGAAAACACCTTAGAGATGAAGACCTTAATAAATATAATGGTAAATTGAATAATATGGAAGTGGGATATAATTTAATGAGGAGAAATGTGATATATTATCATGGAAAAATTATTATGAAATGTGATTCTTGAAGTAGTGGGGATGTCACTCTCTTATAAGTGAAGTGAAGGGTACTTTTGGGAATAATCCATGCATTTTCGATAATGTACAGTTGTTATTTAAGGGTAAATGGAAAAAATAAAAACATTATGCATATAAAGTGAATTTGGGTATAATATCACCTCAAAAGCATATTTTTGTGGAAATCATGAGCGTATTACATTTTTTTAAACTTTTTAACATTTACCAAAATTTACCTTTACTTATTTAATTAATTATTTACTAAAGTAAATAATTTTAATAAAAAAATTAATATTTAACCATTGAAATAATATTTTCCTTATGATTTAAAATTCTTAAAAAAATATTCCCAAATAATATTTCTAATGGTGGGAAATTTTAATTTCAAAATAAACACACCTGATCGTATTAAAATTGATTTTAAGAAAAGTGTATTTTTATGTAAATATTAAAGTGTAAGGTTTGGAAAAAAAAATTTGCAATTATATTGAAATAAATTTAATTATTAAAAAAAATAAAATGTATTAGAATTTCTAGAAATATATAACCGAAACTAACCATGAAAATACTTGACTCAAAAAACATATAGAAATTACTTTTTATTAAACTAACATTTTAATTTACCTATAAATATGTGGTAAATATGATATATAAGATCAAAGAAAATATTATAAAAAATAAAATTATTCCATAAATAAATATTTTACTACTTAAAAGGTGTTTTTAACATCTATTATATGATTAAAAAATGAAAATATCATAAAAATATTTTTTTTTCCAAAAAATTGTATTTTTTACTAAAATAAAATCTTTTCAGAAAAAAAACCCAAAAATCAAACTAATAATTTTTTGTTAGTATAGAAAAAAATTTAGATTTTTTATCTAATTTAGACTCTAAAATTTATAAATTTAATTTTTATTTTAATATACATAAAAAAACTACATTAATTTAAAAAATGATATCTTTAAACATTAAGTGTTCTAAATATTATTTTATATCAATTTTTAATTTAAAAGATGATTATATATTAATTCATATGTAATAATATTTTAAATTTTATTAACATAGTCTATTGATAAAAAATATAAACTAATTAACATAATGGATCATTGAAAAATAATAAACATCGCTTTAAAACAAAATACCCTTTAGAAAATACTATTGAAATTAATTATTTATATTCCAATTTTTAATCACAATACTCCAATTTTATTAAAAAATTTATTTTAAAATTATATATACATCATGTTATATTTTAATAATAAATAAATAAATATATATATATATATATATATTTATAAGTAACGTAAATATATATATATATATATAATTTTTTAATATCATATTTTTATTTCATTGTGAATTTTAAATCTTCTTCTTAACACCAATTGAAATCTTTGTAACTATTGGATATATAACCAATAATCATATTTTTTGGGACTATATTTGAAATCATTTTATTTTCAAAAACCATATTTTAAAAAAATAACATTTTCAATGACTGTATTATTTTCCAAACTATATACACTTACTAAATAATTTATTCATTCTAATATCACATCACAAGTAATTGTTCTTATTTTCTAGTATATATTTTTTATAATGCTTAATAGTTTCATTTTGATCTTCCTAATAATAGTTTTTGTTAGGCTACAGATAATCCTCTATCTTTAAGATGATCTAATTGATTTCTGAGTAGCAATGATTTTATTATTTTCTATCTATCATTCAATATTTTTATATGCATTATTAATGGATGCATTCTACCTATAGTGAGTAATAATTCTTGGGATACAATACTTAGTTTTATAGGTTTTTGTTCTAATATTCCACTTATAAATGAATAAATTATATTTAATTTTTATTCATTTTTTTATGACACATTTCTTATTTGATTTTAATTTCATTAAGAAAATAAACTAAAATATTGTTTATAATTACATTCATATGGTATATAAAAATAGATCACTTCCTAAAAACCCAGGGTGTTACATGAATCTCGAGATAAACTCCTTAGTTAAATTTGATGCCCCTAATTTGTGGTTTTTGAACAAGTTGAATTAAAATCTAGGAAACAGTTGTAGCTGATAATTGGGGGATGTCAGAGATTACCTCACTAGTATCCATTTATTCTTTGTTATTTTGTTTTGTTATGAATTACAATCCATGGATTTAGGGACTCTTTGTGATTGGGGGATGTCAAGGATTTCATCACTAGGATCCATTTATACTTTGGCATTATGTGATGTTTGGGGTTAACGTCGTCGGATCCAGTGTCTCTTAATGATTGGGTGATGTATGAGATTACCTGCCTATAATAAAGATATTATTATTAATTGTACAATGTCGGTGATTACATCTATTAGGTCTAGTAATGGTCATGGTCGTGGATTAGAAGGTTTAACTCCCTTAGATATTATATAGTTTGTGGGTGATGGAATCCATTGATGACCTCCCTCAGATAGAATGACGTTTGATGATGGTTATATATGCCTAGGATCACCTATTAGGTCCTAGAATCATGTGAATACTTGTGTTATGTCATGTTTATTGAAATCTGGCCCTGGAAAAAGTATGAATGTTCGATCTTGTGTCTCACCTTTTAACATGATGAATGATGGTAGATATTTTATTATGTTTTTGTAATATTTATTATTGACATCCTCATATACTATTCCTCATATAGGATATTCTCATACAATTCAATGGTTTTTTATTACAAATTCATACTCACCAAATTCTTAAGATGAAATTGGTACCAGAGAAGTTTTCTGTGTTACTGGGAAGGATGAGAGAATAAACCCAATTAATGATTATAGATTATTAATCTAGTGTGGGGATTGGGGGACGGGAGTAGTCAAGGAAACAGAACCATATTTTTAGTGTTACCAATTTTTTCCTTTTGTTTATTCTTTCAATATTGGTATAGATAGACTACTTTTTTGTATGATATGCTTGAAATGTAAATAGATTTATTTTAATATCACATGAGTTCTATTATAACACCACTTGATTAAGGTAATGTAACCTTCTATTATGTATTTTATAAATTATATAATACTTGTGTTTATTTTCTAAATATTTTTGATGGGTTTATATAAGTTTTTAAGGGTTGAACGGTTGAACACAATTAAGGTTAACAATGAAAATTCCCTAGGAAACCATACAATAGATTCAAGCGGTCACTGGGTAGGCATGCATCTAGCCCGTGTTTTTCCCAACCTATAAAGATTCCCCAGACAAACTATGTGATTTCAGACAGAGGGGAGAAGCATGGTTGGAACTTGTTTTTTCAAACCATTTTAAATCCATAAGAGGGGTGTTCTTGAGATATTATCATGTGCTATGTTAGTACAAGTTCTCCCATATTGTCTGGAATAACCATGTAACAAGTGTTAATTAATTTGAAAATAATATTTCAATGCATATTTTATCATTAAAATTCCCATTTTTCTCTTATTATCTGAGGCTATTGAACTCTTTTTCTAACCTTGTAATTCTTGGAGCATTATTTCATTTTGTAAGAATATTTTGACATATCAAAGTGTGTTGGATCTCTAGAATCAATTGTAAGTATCTATTTTATATATTTCTATTAATATCATCTCGTCTCCTCCCACATAAAATGTTAAATCTAATCCTTTATGGATATATATATATATCATCTTGGAAGTGTTTTTAAGATATATTTATTGGATATATTCATGTTAAGAAGTTTTGATTCTGTTTCAAGAGGTTTTATAGTGACTTTAGTCATTTTTATGACTCACTAAAAAGGAAGGGGATTCTCTCTCTTTCCACTTGTTTAAAAATTTGAAGCCATAATTATATTGAAATTTTTTCTTGGACTCAAAAAACAAATATTAGATGATTTAGTATAGGTAAACCCATTTTTATGGTTTTGAAATCTTGGTTATTTGAATGGTTTTAAAAAAATTATTTGTGGTATTGATTTTTTTTTGGTTTTATGAAAGAAATATTTTCGATAAATTGTTTTAAATGAAATAATAAATTTATGTTGAATAAATGTTTTTAGATAAACCTGAAAACATTTCTATAATTTGTTTATATTTTCATTGTATAGGGCCTTATTTGTATATACATAGTTCTCATTTCCAGTTTAAAAATAAGGAATATCAAAACTTGGTGGATTAGTAAATGACTGATCACCGAACCTGAGTATTCAGATTTTCATTTGGAAAGAATGTGTGTGTGAGTGGATGGATGTGTGGGGTATTCCACGTGATGCCGATTGATTTACAAAAAATAATTTAATTTAAATGGTTTTAAATTCATCAAATTTTTCTATATTCCTATATTTCATTAAAAATGTTTTTCATATATGCGATAACAAGATCTAGTCATAGTGTAATTTGTGGAAAGATATTGGTATAATTTCTACTAGTTATGATTACTCACTACATTCATATGCACTTTTCAACCTAAATAGATTTTATTCTTCATGACCTAGGAAAATTATTGATCTTTTATTTTTGTAGTGGATAATCATGATGCTTTTTCAATGTTATATATAGAGGTTAGATTTCCTTCTTATATTTTTTTGGAGTTATTCCGTATCAGTGTTTCTACACCAAGACATATTTCTATTTTCCAGGGTTTCTTTACATTAATTTTTCACTAACAAACTAAAATTATCATTTTATTGGTTTTCATTTGGAGTTTTAATTTTTATAATGAGGAATCTTATAGTTGGTTAGTTTGTTTTTATTTTTCATTGAATGGATTTATTATATAAAAACTGAGAATCATTCCCCATTTTTATAGGTAATCCCATAGAAATTATTACCCAACTTTAATGTCTTGGGGACGTCACCTAATAT
Source organism: Viscum album (assembly GCA_963277665.1). Lineage (NCBI taxonomy): Eukaryota > Viridiplantae > Streptophyta > Magnoliopsida > Santalales > Viscaceae > Viscum > Viscum album. The sequence goes on from OY728127.1 coordinate 1,271,598,732, forward strand.
TAATACCACCTCCAACCAATCCCAAGCCAATGGGTTCGATGGGGATATGACAAATGGTTCCAGTATTAGTATTTTCATCATCTTAGGATAGTACAAATAAGATTTCAAACTAGGAGTTTGAGATGTAATGCATAAATAATATATATTTAACCTTTTTATATTGAACTTCATGTTACATGGGTTGTTTGGGTACACAATGTGTTCTGAGACACTTCCAAGTTCATCGTTGTGGGTTTAGAGAATTAGTGTATCATAACATGCCTTGGTACTAAGAATTACCACTAGGAATACACCATTCCTATTAAGATTTATGATTTATGGAAACTATTGATATTTATTTTTATTCTTATAAATTTTAAAATACCAGCATTCTATTTCAAGTGAGTGATGAAAAGTGGTCTTTTAGTCATTATAGAAATGCAACTTGTCAGGAAATGTTAGAATAACCAAGAAGAGGAAACCTAAAAGGTGGTTTCACCTAAACTTATAGTGACCAATTTTATTCATATAATAATCTAGGAAATTCAAGATATTGTTAAAGGAAATGGAAATAATAAACCATATAAAACATATCATTCTATGTAGTTCCAGAAACAGAATCCACTAATCATTTATGGGGATTCAGAAATTAAAAATGTAGAAATGTGGCTTAATATAATCAATCAATTATTTTATTTCCTTATAACATTAGGAAATATATAGGTCATGCTAGCAGTCTACATGCTAGATGATCTAGCACAGAAATTGTGGGATATAGATGTTCAAGTTAAATTCATCCCAGTACTTAAGTAGGATGACATTGAAGAATTATTAAATACACAGTTTTATCCACACACTATCAAGTTATCCAGAAAACACCATTATTTAACTTAAAGAAAGAAAATAAATTAGTAATAGAGTATTCATGTATGTATTTTCATTTAGATTATTTTCTCCAGAAGTGGAAGCTACTGCATCCATGAATGAATGTATCGTTGAGTCTACACTGTGATAAGATATTCATCCTAGGATTTTTTTCCTCTGTAATACTAATTATATAAAAATGTTTAATAGAGTAATGGTGGTGTAAAGGGACATGTTTGGAGAACTTACTGGAGGAAGTACTTTTTTCTCTAGGGGAATAGGTAGAAACTCTAATGATTGGAATAAGTAGAAGTGGGGAACCTACATATAAGGTGGTGGAATATCTCAAAATCAAAAATATATATAGTTTAACATTCATCCATGACCTAAAATGAAGATTTTATGTTTAGAATGTGGTTATTTTGAGCTTATACAGTGATATTTTTTGGAACCTCATATATCATGGCACAACTGTAATATGATGTTACAACTCCATCATTATGGTTGTAGTGCTCCAATGTCAGTTGTAGGATGTACATATCAGGTCTCTACAAAATCTTATGATTTAATTAGATGATCTCATAGGAGCTTTTCTCATAATAAGAATATTGAAAATTAACTGTATTCTACTAACACCCCAAATCCTCAGACAATATAACCACAACACAAAATCAAGGTTCACAGAGGAGTGGGTTAGCAGTAGTATAGTGTCCAGTAGTATATCATAGAAAACCAATCATGCACTTGTAATATATTAGATATAGTTTTTCTTAACTCTAATATTATTAGAGTTTTTTATAACAGTGAGTCTCATTTTTATATTAATTCATGTTTCATTGATCAAATGGTATTTCATAGTGATATGTTTCAAAATGTGATGAGTATCTTGATAACTATAGTGCAGTTAGAGTGCATGGGATTTAAATGTTCATAATATTATATAAAAATTGATGGGGTTTAGTTTGATTGGAACTTTTTTATTATAAACATGGATTTAATCTAATTGATTGTGGGAATAGATTGGTTAGTTTCTCTCAAGACTCATTAATATTTCAATGATTTACATGTAAGTTTTAAATCAGTTATTAGGATAATGAATCTCTCTTAAGGAGGTTTTGATGTCACGTCTAGAAAATTAGGATCATTAGTACAAATGGATAGAAACATTTCATATAAATTAAAAGAATCCAGCATGGGGAATAATTAAATAATTTAGACAATGAATTTTCTAACTAGTTTGGATAACAATCTAGGTGTGTTTTCATATGATTTCACATCTTTTCCACATAAAAGAAATTCAAATTTTCGATTGATCTCCTACAAGGGAAAAATACTACTTAAATTACCATGTATGGAATTCAACTGATTGAATTAAAATATTTAGAAATCAATTTGGAATAATTAAAATATAAAGGGTTCATAAGACCAAGCATTTTTCCTTAGGCTGCTCTAATTATTTTTTCATGAATTCAGGTTCTTCAATATGTTTCCATTCCCATTATCCTTTCATCGAATTGATTAATCATGTCTCTTAGTTTTACTTAGAATATTTAATTTTGATATTTTTGGCTGAAATTAGGGTATATTATCAAGACCGAAAATAAATTTAAGAACATTTAGAGATTGTGTTGCCCATTTTTTACGAGCACCGGTTATATGAAAAATTCATTAAATTTAATTTCTAGATACAAGAGTTTCACTTGATTTTCCATTTCATTTTTTAGAAAGGAGTATTAGTATACCATCAAAAGATAAAAGTAATTTTTTATTTAAAATAACTAAATAATGTATTTGATATTCCTATATGTCTAGGATTAAATGATTATTGTCATAACCATGTTCATAACTTCTAAAGAATCTCATCTCTGATAACAATGCTCATAGGAAAATTTACTCCATTCTATTAGAGTGAGAGTTTAAAATAATCCTTTTTGGAGCTTAAATCTAGGCTCACATCCGAACCCAATATTGTTTTCTAGAACTATAGAAGGGTTAGGCAATATTGTATTAATCATATAGATTTGGATTTGGATTTTTTATCAAAAAAGAAGATCATGTGGTTGCATATGGATCCTGAAATTTATAAATTCATGAAAATATTTATCTAACCAATGGTTTGAATTGGTCATGATACTAAATTATTTGAATCCATTTTTTCATTATCTCTTTGGTGACAAATTCACTATATTAAAATTTGTTAAAATCTTAAAACACATTATTTTCAAAATATATTTAAACCTAATAGAATAATGATGGGTGGAATATCATCAGATGTTTGACTTTGAAATAGTTTATACACTAGGTGATTAGAATTATCTATCATATTATTTAATCCATAATTCACATAATAAATTAACCAAATAATCAAGTGATCATTGGAAAATTATGGCTATAATCATTGATATGTATGATGTATCTTTTTACCAGAATGGTTTAAAAAATAATGGATGCAAAATTGAATAGATCCTATTTATCGTAACATTATGTTAAAAAATAATGATGGTAAGATCATAGATGATTATAAATTATATTTTTATTATATTTTTATTTTTAGATATTGGATAGTTTCCTTTTTTTTTATTTTCAATAAGAATTAAAATATTTATAACAACACTAAAAATGCGTTGTTCATCCAAGAATTTCAAATATTTATAAGGCATTGGGAACTGTTTTTAGTGTGATGGGATTAAAAGAAATTGGGGAGGGTATTTATGAAGATAACTCATTTTTATGAATGTAAATAAAGGGCACCAATGACCATCTAGTATGTTATAATCTTTACTGATCCCTATCTAGAAATTCAAGAAAATAACTATGGTTTTTGTTACAACTCTAATAAGAATAGTTCAAAAATATGATTCCATGTGGGTGACTGTGGATTTGATCAAAAGTTTTTATCACATTATTTTTATTCATGAATCCAATATGTTGTAATACATAGGAAAAACTATATTGGGGATGTCATAAATTTTCATGGAATTTTAGTCTTGATCATTTCCAACCGAGAACATCATTTTACTGAATGATTTTTTTACATATTTATAGAAATATATTGGTTCTTATTTGACCATGATAACTGCTAATGATCCCTAAAATGATGGATAATCAAAATGGTTGATCCAAAAATTATAATACATACGTTGATCATGAGTTATGGATTCTGGAGGCTCATGGAGGGATCATCTACGACTAGTGGATCTACTATATATTAACAAATATTTTCCCTTGATACAAATGGTTCCTTTTATATTATTATATGTTCATTTATTTCAGTCCCCATATTGATGGATATGGACTGGAGAAGCATTTTCCTAGGAACCTAGTATTATTCAATAGGTTACTGCAAAAATTCAAACGATCATAAAAAGGATGGTGACAAATTATATTTATAAGAAATATTATCGAGATCATCATCATTCAATTTTATCATTTTATGTGTGATATAAAGTGTTCTTAAAGGTTTTTATATGGCTTGTGAATATGTGTTTTAGTAATAAATATAAATTGTCTCCACATTATAATTTCCCTGTTGAAATATTGGAATGAATTGGTGATGTGGATTATTTTTAGAATTTAAAACAATGATTAATATTTAAAAATAATAATTTCATGTATCATAATTGAAGATGTATCAACCTAATATTGACCATGATGATCCAATGTGACCATGATGATCTTGCACTAGACACTACTTTACAACATGTGTCAATAATAATTTTTGATATTAAATAAATTGTGTTATAGTTAAAGAGAATCTATTTGGTTTGAGTTTTATAGTAACATTGTTATATTCAGTAGGAGACTTGGGAACAAAAAGGATTTATCCTCACTCTAATGATATGATCTTTGTAAGGGTTTTCCTCATCTCACATACATTTTTGTGAGATATTCCTTATTCACTACTATTACTTCAGTATGGTGAATTTTTACTACCTATTTATGTTTCATAATATTAATACCATTATTTTTATGGTATTAAATGTATTATTTTATTGTTATTCATTTTGGGTCATATTATTCAATTGGTTATAAAGTGGTATGCGTTTTCTACCTGAACCTCTGTTTTCTACCAGGATACTATTATACACAATTTACCTCAATTAAATTCTAAAATATTCTTGTGTAATATTAATAAATTATTTTATAATTTTCTATATATATGTACCAAACATAACCCTTCTTTATTTTTAGTGAGTTACATGTTTTATAAGGATCTTTCAAAAATTCTCCCCGACAAACACGCCTGATTCAAGGGTACTTCTCGAATTCTTACCAATTTTCAAGTGAACTATATAATCTTTTTAGGTCATAATTATTGTCTTAAAATAAAAAAATTTATCTTGAAAAACTATCTTGGGTCATTTCTAGTTTTATGAATGAAAACATTCATTTCCTCTTTAAAATCCCTTTAATAATTTCCTTAAACTACACTAAAATATTTTACTTCTAAAGTTTCTTTAAAATTACTTTTTATATAATTTCACTTAAGTGGGAAATTTTTTTTGCATAATATATAATTTAAATGTCCTTAGATTTTATTTTTTGGGATATACATGTTTACAATCTGCTTTTTTGACAAATACAAATGTTTTATCCCAAAATAACACTTGTTTCCAAAGTAAAAAAAAGGGATTTTTCTCGTCTCACATTAACTTTCATGAAATATATTCCTTGTTAACCTATCAATCCTTGCACGTAGTGTATGAAATACCCTTGGATATATCAAATAAAGAGTATCCTTATGCTTATGATATTCTAAGGGATTATGATTTGAATATTTTAATGTGGTATGAGACACATTGTAATGATTAATGATTATTTCCACATGAACTTTCAATGGTATCATTTAAAAGTGTCATCATCTATGTCCAAATCCTTTGCTGAGTCTTTTACATTATTTTGGTGCATCTATTATGATATCATATACCATATGTCATCGAATGGTGGATGATCAGTTTGACTATGGATGTTTTAATTTGATACCATTCATGGGATATTGTTAATGTATTCACATTTTGAATGATAGTTTTTCAATATGAATGTTTATGTTGTTAATTTTTCTCCCTTTTCATATGAGAAATATACTGGCCTTACTAAGTGAAGGTCGGGGACTGCTCTATCACATCGATGCATCGGTAGGTCTCATGATACAAACTAGTTTCATGGAATGAGGCATTGAGGGTATGGTTATTATGGTATGGGCATGAGTCCAAGACAGTATGATTATGATTTCTGGAATTATTCATTCCATCATTATGAAATTAGTTGTTGATAAATCATGTGATTAATCAACTAGTAAAATATCTATGGTAAAGAATCATGTGATTAGTTATATTTCATTATTTACTCATATTTCATTCTTTCCATGTTATACTCGAGTTTATTTTTTAAAGGAATGTGTTTTTAGTTACTCACCATGCCTAATGTTTATGAATATGAAATCTTCTGCTGATTTGATTATTGTTAATAAGTGTCTGAGATCATACATTTCTTAGGTTTCTTTTCCCAATTATATGAAGAATAAAATTTTGAATAAGTTTTCAAGGATGCAGTTTACTTTATGTTGTATCATATTTTAATTTCATTTCCCAATGTATTATGGGTATGATGAATGTAATCTGGTCTTTTAAGAATTTTAAACTGATTAGACCTATGTAATCATGCCAATTTTAAAAAATAATTCACCGACTTCAGGGTTCTGGGGTCATTTTTTTACAATTCGGGGTTTCCCCATACCTATATTCATTTATTTTGGTCTTCATAGATGAAATCTTAGATTATTCTCCCACCAAAAACAACTATTCCAACCATATTCTGATCATGATAAATACACTTAAACAACATCATATTTATAGGTATATTAGAAAAATGTAACTTTTGGACCATTAAGGTCCCCTTTAGGGGTAATATCATTTCATACACAGTCATATCTACTGACATAGAGAAGTTGGGCATCACAGTTTCCTAAGAGAATGAAAATAATGTTTTTTAGATATGTAGTATCTTAGAGAAAAATTGTTATTATAGGTGATTAATCTACGATTTCTACCACATATAAGAATATCATTTGTTATTTATAAAAAATTGGTGAAATTAACAATGTATGAGGCTTGTAAGACATGTTTTCTAGAGTTGAAGTAGAGATTGGACTCAGGTATGATCCTAATTTTGTCAGAGCCTAGGAAGAGGCTATATTATTTCTTATTTTGCATAAGGAATTGGTCTAGGGGTAGTGATGATATAGAATGATGGGTTTCTCAATACAGTTCCCACTATATGAGTTTTATTTAGTACAATTATTCTTTTCCTGACCTTGACTTAGTTTTTGTGGTTAGGCCTTTACGTTAATGGACGTACTATCTTTTAGGGGAGCGGTTCATTGATTAAATGGATGATAAAAGTCTCAAATAAATATCCATTTACCAAAAATTGAATCTTAGGTAGCATAGGTGGGTGGAATACCTATAGTCATTTGATTTTTAGATTTATTATACACCCATTAATGGTAATGTCTTAGCTAATACCTTGATTCGAAACACTCAGAAAAAATCCATCTAGGGAGCCAGTGCTAAGTGGAAGTTGATGGCTCTATTTTCTAAGAGGCACATGGAGTTTTAGGAACGTGGTAGGAAAACTATTTTTATAGCCCTAGCAGTGACATAATCGCTTATAGATTATGTGTGCATGATATTGTTTTCAAAACATTAGGAGATCACCCTGCAGGATGGTTTCTCTGGTGAGAACCCACATCCCAGCCGGGTTTCAAATGATAATTATACCCTACTATTCTATGAACATATATTGGTTTATTTTGATATACATGAATAGTTTATACTTGAATCCCATTCCTTTTTTTGGACAGTTAATCCTCGATATACCCATATTTACTTAGATGTGCGCTGTTAGTATTGATTGCTGGGTATGTAGAGGTAGGTAGCATATTTTATTATATAGTGCTCCACCTATTAGAAGGTTAATTATGAGCACCCACAACTCTCTAGGATTTTATTTTTGTTATACATTCCTAAGATGAAATGGAATGATGTCACCATGGATTTCATGATGGTCTTCCCAACATCCCTTCAAGGAAGTGATTAATTATGGGTGATCATCGATATATTGACCAACATCACACAGTTATTACTGATTTGAAAGACCTTATTAGTTAATTATATTTTTGAGGACTTATATCTAGGAGATTTTTTTCTTCCAGGTTTTCCCCATTCTATCATATCATACTGATACATCAATTTCACCTCAAGGTTCAGGCAGGGGATGTAAAAGGCCCTAGATTGATATTTGATCCTCAGTATAACTTATCACTGTTAAATAAATGGGCAGTCTGAATAGATAATATGGGTTCTAGAGGTCATGATGTAGGCCTGTATCCTTGATTTTTGAGGTTCATGGGAAAAAATATACCTCATTTTTAGTTTTACTATAATTTCTACTTTTAGGAAATGATCAAGATGAAACCTTATGAGGAACTTTATGGTAGGTCATTCTATTAACCTCTATTCTATTTATAGGTATGTAAGGATTCACAACTATGTCCTCATCTTGTTAAGGAGAGTTTATTGAAATTATAATTAATTTAGAAATGTAAGGAAACAAATTAGTCTAGGGAGAAGTCTTATACTCATCGTTATTTTCGACCTCTAGAGATTGAGGTGGGACATTGAGTCTTTCATTATGTATCACCTATACTGGTTCATTGATGGATTCGAATACAGGTCTAGATATCACCCCATTACAATGGGCCTTTCAAGATAGTAGAAAGAGTTGAGCGGGTAGCCTATTGATTACCATTACCTTAGAGGTATCATTCCATGCAAGAGGTCTTCCATGTACTGCAACTTCTTTTTTATCAGGTTTACTCATCCCATTCATTTAATTCCACAAATATGGATATGTAGGTGGATGCATACATTGAGGAATATCTGATACATATCATTGATCAGAACATGAAGGTTCTCTGAGGTAGGTTAATTACACTAGTCAGGGGGTTCTAAAAGCATGGCCATGTATAGGATGTGAATAGGGAGAGAGTGGCTAATGTATATTCTTGATGGAAAAAACTTTTCTTAAACTATTCCTTATTACATTTAGAAGGTTTACTTAGGGGTGGTTATAAAAAAATGGATTTTTAGAGAGGAAAATTTTCATTTTAGATATAGTTAATCCTCAAAGAAGCACTGAATGATAAGTTGATATTTATTGGAAGGAAATTTTGTAGGGAGATAGTAGTTGTAAGATTTCCAAGTACACACCGTGTACAGAAAACCCATTGGGAATTTTTAATACATGACATGTATTGATTGAAAAATGTATAATGGGTCACAAAAATATTTTGCGCAGCATGTGATAGGTTTTTTGGGGATAGAATGACCCTAATATTTACACAGTGAGTAATGAATTTAAATATCTTGTAAATTTTTTGGTGTTTTAAAAATAAATTTAGGCATCATTTTAATAGATCCACTCTTTTCTCTCATAGAGGAGCAGTGTGCGATTGAGGCTCCTCCCCAGCATCTATCTAGGATCATCTTTATCTCCTCCATATAGACATCATTTTCTTCCCCCTCACTCATGTTGGATCCACAACAGTAAGATCTCTAATCCTCTCCCTTCTTTCATTTCTCTTATTGTCTTTTGTGCAATTTTTGTGTGAGTTGACTTTCATTTTTTTTTTCAGGGTTTTTGTTTTCATATTTTCAATTTTATCTCATTCGGGCTCAAATTAAAGACTGTAAATAGATGAGTGCTCATCTACATACCTAGGGTAGTCCGTCTTATTCAATCTAACAACTTTAATTGCTTTTATATTGTGCACTATTATTCCGCACACTGATCCCTTCCCGAAATAACTCAAGATTATTAAATACATTACTCTAAAATGTTTATCATGTATATTATGACCTTAGACTACGATAAAACACATCCTAGGTTGTTTTCCATGATATGGGACACCCTAATGGGTGTTTCCTTCCTTTTTATTCCTTTTTCCACTAATATGACTTTGAAAACACCCCTTGTGGTCTATGGTCCCCTTATAATAAATGCCTTAGAAATGAATTGAATTAAGAAGAAATGTTGGACATGAGTTTTGAATTAATTCCAATGTTTTGTTACTTATTCCCTAGGCCATTTCCCTGTGGTTAAACTTATTTATTATGCACTATTCCTTATGCATCATCTCTTGGGATTTTTTCTTCATTCCATATACTTGTTTTATTTAGGCCATAGTTGTTTGGTTTGGAAAAAATGCTTTGTATATATTGTTTATCTTATTATAAAATAAATTCATTGTGGATGATATGTGATCTTCGTTTCTATTTCATACCTGCATATGGGCCAAGTGAGAATACAGATCCTGACAAAAGAATGTCATGGATGGGCTCATTGTGCTTCTTATTTGTGTATGTTGGATGTATCAGGAGAGGCCCTTGTATTTTATTGAATGGTCACTCTGGGTAGATTATTTATACTCAACAGTGACACTAGTTACCTATGGGAGGCACCATAGACAGGCTCAATTGAAATATGGTTATACGTTTCCTTGATTGATACTTGGTCCCTCATGTGATATTCCTCATACGGGCTTAATGTTTTATGCTTACACCTTTCCTAGTGTGATAAAAGGGATTCCTTCTATGGGTCACCTAGGATGGGATATGCGGGATTGGGAATTTTTTGGTGCTCCTATATCGACACTTGGGATTCCACTATGGATCACCTTGGGAGGGATCAATATGCAATAGTGGATTTGATAGTTTCCTTCCCTTGGATTATATGTATTGACTTTTCACTAAATTATGATAATTTTTATTGATGTCATTGGGATGCATCCACCAAACTAAATCACAATATTAGGGTCGATCCAGAATTGATGATTTACGTAACACCCCAAGCATCCACGGTACGCTTCCCTTTGAATAATACAATAGCGTGCGATGTACGCAACACCGAGTTCAAGCAGACCACAACCTATAAAACTAGCTGTTTAAAAAGAGGTTAGAAATAGTAATGACAATATTTTTAATTATATATATATCCCATATAATTTTAACATTCATATTTTTTGTTTCTTAGACATAATATTAGGACTAATTCAATTTTTTAGATAAAAGAAGTCTTCTTTAAAAAATGCAGTTTTTTATGCCTTTTAATGGTGAAGCCGTTCAAAATCCAATATTTTAAACTTTTATATATTCAATTTGATAAAATTAAATTTTTCATTATAAGGACATAAAAATTTAGTTTGGATAAATTTTTTGTGTTTTTCTCATAAATATCATATTTTGATGAATAGTGAAAAATACTAAATTTTAATTGAAAAGAACTTTTTTAATCCAAATAATTTATACTATTAAATTAAAAAATTTAATGGTTTTGAAGTATAATTATATTTTATTTTTATTATTTATTTCAATGTTGGTCATTAGAAGAAATTTCACTTTTAAATTGGACATAAACACATATTAATCTTTTGATAGTTTTAACTTCTCAAAAACCTGTTATCTGGTTTTGACAATAGGAATTAATTTCAAATTAATTAATGCAACTTCTATGATTTTAATTTGGTAAAACAGACATCATTTTTTGATTTGTAATATCAAAATTATATTTGGGAGAATTTTTTTTCTGAAAACTTTCAATTTTTTATGAATAGTGAAAAACATTGTGTTTTTGTTTAAAAACAAAATTTTTATTTAAATAATTATCTATTTTATTTAAATTTAATTTAGGAAAAAATATATACATAATACCCATATTAGATCAATCTAATTAATTGGAGTCATTTTATAATAAAATTACATGTATAAAATATTATTGAATTTTTTAACGTCTTTTACCTTCTAGGCACGTTAGAAAATTTGCATAAAACATAATTTTACCACTTCTATGAATTGTGTTTAAAACTTATGAGACCCACAATTGAAATAAGTAATTAAAATATGGTTTAATAATATGAAAATATTTTTTTGGTGAATAGTAACTATAGCTTTTTATTTTCAACAGTTAACAGTAAATAGGGTAATTAAAGGTAAAAATGATATTATAATTACCCTAACAAATGTCTTAATTCTATTGGATAAGTTTTTTTCGACCATAATCAACATTAGGAATAAAATATGATCTTATTTTATCCACTGGGATTAGATTAGGACATCTATAATTATTTTATTTAAAGAAGAGTTAAAAGTGTTAAATTCAAATTTTCATATCTAAAACATTTTTTAATATAGGTTTATACATTAGATAAATTAAACTATAAATATTAATTAGAAAGATAAAAATATTTATTAATTAATTTTATTTTATTTATAATTTTTAGACATTAAATAATTAAATTTATTTATGACACAATGATGATCTAGTAATTACCTTTTTAATGACGGATTAAAATAATTGATATTATAAATATCTCAAAAAAAGGAAATTGAGACTTTTGACGCATTAAAATAATTTTATAGGTTAATATTACATGTGAGGGTTGATTACATAATTTTTTTTCGAAGTGATAAAGTTTTTATGACGTTGAAAAAAACAAAATACCAAATTGTGTCAAATTTGATATAAAATAATTTTTAAAACAAATACTATATTATTAATTGATATAATATTCATGAAAAAAATAAGGTTTGGAAAACGGACTTATATAATAATAGATATGTCATTAATGAACCTCTTGGGGTTATCTTGGTTTTCAATAGTATGTTTATTAACCTTGTAATATAAAAATACAAGAATACATTGTAAAAGGAAAACTATTTAACTAATAGTCAAATCTAAAAGACAAGGTTAATATGGTGACCTAAAAATGTCTAAAAACTATTCATTGATAGGATTTAGACCCATTACCACCTTATCCTCCGAAATAAAACCATTTGGAACCATTATAAATCAAAATTTATTTTATAATAAAATAATATTTCAAACTTTTCCTAATGTGACCCACACCTGTCTTATAAAAGGGTACTTCCCCTTCTCTCAAAACCACAACTCCAAATACATTTGGCTCAGCCAAAACCCGATGAAATATCCTCCCAACTACCCTCACATCAACCCAGAGTCCTTAAATTGATCATAAAGGAAACCTAAGGATACAATTTGATCAAATCAAAATGAAGTACCTGAAAAAGAGGTAATAATTTCACCACCTCTTTCAATGTTCTATTATATTTCCACTTCGTTTTTATTTTTTTGTTTCCATATCAGAATAATAACTCCAATAATTTATACATACTGTGATGTTATTATAAATATGGTACAACCATATTCATTATTCTATCCATCCTATGAATGACAAAGTCACCATATGTGCGTATGTACGGCTTACCGTCTCCACATCATGGTGTAGTTTGTTATTCGACACTTCATTACTTGGATAGGTATAATAATGAGTATAATTGTTGTAAATAATAAATATAACATGTTAATTATTTGGAATATATGATATAACATCCAATTTCATACTATTTTAACCCCAATAGAATGACATTGTCGCTCTTGCATTCGTACGGATTACCGTCTCCACGAACGTGATAAGATTCATTCCCCATATTAACCATTCAAGAATAATTTTCATTAGATGATTTAAAAATAATGTTTAAGAACATAATATAATTCTGGATATGAATAAAATACATCCTATTCATAAAATATTGTCTTACTTAACAAAACAGATAAAGGAAAATAAATCAGTTAACGCCCAAAACAATGATACTAGTAAAATATCATTAACAATGCAATATTAGAAGATCATATATGATATCATATTTATGTATTTGGTTATTTTATAATTTAATAATAATAATTTCACCATTATATAGGATTTTAAGCTACCCTATACTAAAAAAAATTACAAGTTAAGGAATTTTCATCTCACTTCTTATTCCCGTGAGATTCATGTTATATTGCCTCTATTTATTTTTGTGTGGTGTATGTATTACCAATGATTGTATTATTTTTGTAATATACCTTAATTTATTGGTATTTAAAACTTAATAGTATTATACTCTTTTATGGGGTGTATGTTTCATAAGTTACAAATCGTTAAGGGAATTTCTAATTTTGATTTCCACTCATTGGGTATTACACTTACTTCGTTAATTACTTTACTCCAAGATTATGTATGGAATTGGAATTTATCTATTTATGTAGTAACTTGCACTCCGATTTGTGTGGATATAATTTTGATACACATAATCACACCATTGATAAATTCTCAAGTCATTGATATGAACTTGTTAAGGGTAACCATAAATCAATTTACATTCATTGAGTTGAACATCTAAGTCATTAGTGTTGTTATTACAAGAATATGTGTGAATGTCCTCTGATTTATTTACACTAAATATCCAATCATATTGAGTGTATTTATATTTTTCACACATAATTATGTCATTGATTTATTCTTAACCTAAGGATACATTCTGTCACATAGAATAATTCTTTTAAATTAATTTTTCGTTTAATTTCTAGTCTTGATTTGTTTTGGGGGTTTCTCATTCATTTCTGTGGAAATGGAAACTTTTCAAAATTTGGGCTAACCATGAGCCCATTTCCATATTTAGAAATAAATATAGTTTCTTTTATAACTCCTTCATTTTTCCACATTTTAAACTCATTCCACTTTCCAATTGTCATACCTTAGTATATTAAACCACCATATCTTTTTAAACCCCATTTGAATCCATAATAATGATAGATTTAGGTTTTTTTATTAAGGTGTTGGGCCATCCCGAAAGCCCATCCCCTATTTTAAATTTGTTTTTTAATTATTTAATACCACATTCAATTGTTATGTTTTTTTCAGTGGTTCCAACTCTCACCTGAGCCCATTTACCCAAGGCATGCCATATTCTCTCCTCCATCTCTTTGGTGCTAAGTTTCCTCACGAATTTGGATGAAATGTTTCTAAATTACTCAAATCACCCAAATTTGAAGTGGTAAATGGATTCTTTCATAACTCTTTAATTTATCACTCTTTACCACCATTCTAGTTCCTATATGACCTCTTAATCCTTGTTAGAACCTCACATTAATGTTTGGCTGTTTTTAAATTCATCTAATAGTGTATTTGGGGTTATTTATTAAATATTATTCAAGGTAAGTGATCCCTTATTGTTTTCTTCCTTTTCCCTTAGGGTTTCCAAAAGTTAGTTTTAGAACCTATTGTTTGATTTGGTGTCTCTTGGGTCAAATGTTCTGCTAGAGGTCTGGATTTATCTTCCCTGTGGTGCGGCGGTGGCGCGGTTGATGTTTTGCACCATGTTTTGTGGGATTCGAAAATTTCTGTAGGTGATTCAATGGGTAGCCATTTCTTGATGAGTTAGTTTTCTGATTTTACTGATTTTAAATGTTTCTCATATGTAGTGTGTGGTGAAAAAAACTTTTTTGGTGGATTTGTTTAAGCATTTAATTTTATACTTGCATTTTTGTTTGAAGTGTGTACTTTTCAAATGTAACTCATATGTTATCTCTTGTGGTAGTTTTATAAAATGTGAAAGGGATTTATTAGTTGTTGAAATGGGATTAAAATTCTGGTTTTGTATTTTTTTAGTGTCATGTGGGCCTAAAAAGGGGGTTTTGTATGGGTGTTTTGTGTAAAACCTTGTTTTACTCCTTGAATGTGTTTCTGAAGATGTGTGTTTTTCATGTGCATCTTTTGTGGAATTATTTGATGTAATTTTATGGCACATGATAGTGGCTTAATAAATGTTGAAAGGGATGCCTATTATACTTTTGTAGGGTCATGGTGTGATTTTGGTCTTTGTATAGGGTTTTGGAATGGGGTTTTTTGTGCAAAACATAGTTACACAACTTTGGGTTGTTTTGTGGAAATTGTAAATGTTTTATTTGGTTAAACAAAGTGGGAAAAGGGTGAATATGTACTGCTTGTGTGGTCTTGTTCACCAAATATGGGTTTTTGAAAGGTAAATTTGTGAATTGAGATTTCAAACATTTCTTTAGAATGTATTATAAATTGCTTAAATGTTTTACTAAATGGTGTTGTGGATGTGAAGAATGGTTGTGAACTTTTTCATGTCAGTTTATTGAAAAACTGAATTTTGAAGGTGATAAGGGTATAATGAGATATGTGTGTGGGTATTTATGTGAGTTTTAATATCTTGGAATGGTTTTATAAGATTTTTTAAAGGATTTGTGAAGTATTAATGAAATGTGAAAAGTGTTGTGGTCTAGTTTGGTGTGAGAATGATTTCAAAACGCATTTGAACGAAAAAATTTGATTTTGTGACATGTTTGATGTATGTGTGGTCTGTTTAGTGAATTTGTGAAATGGAAGTGATATTTTCATGTGAAAATTATATTTCTCATTTTTTCGAACATGTTTGAGCACAAGAGGTAAACCCAGGTATCTAGGTGGGTGGACGTGTACTAGTATGCCACTAATCTCGTGGGGTTTAACCTCAGTTTCACATAGAAATATTGAGCATTACAACACTAAATAAACTATGATGATGATTAATGGGGATCACAAGGTTATGGATATGTTCCCTACTAGTGTCTCGTGCATGAGAAATGATATTGTGATGGTTACTCTCACTGAGATATGACGTACCTGGGACCCACAGCGAGCTAGTGCCTAGGGGTTATTTTCCATTTCTTGTGTTCACTAGATATTTATTTTCTTACTAGTGGCATATGGTATTATTGGATAGAGAATTCAATAGCTTTGGTATTTATTTTAAAAGTGTTTTTTCTTTAAATCAGCCCACTTGAAAACTATTTTTATTTAAAGTTGCATCTTTTAGAAATCTTAACTAGAATTTCATGTTTTTGAAAACTTTCATGATTTTCATCTTTAAATGTTTATCACATGAAATCTCTTAGTTTTGGTATCCTTCTAGGATTTGTATCACACCCCACTCACACCCTTGTGTGTAAGTAGACTTGGTTTTTTTTGTTGTCACATGTTTGGGCACAACTTTTGTTCCAACAATTCGGGTTTTTTTTACCGGTCGTTCGTGATGCGGTGTTGTGGAGATGGCTTGAGGGTGGTGTCTCTTGCCTTTTGGAGGTTCATAGGATGTCCATATTTGGTTTTTTACCTTATTAATGGTCTTTAAACATTGTTTTAAATTGTATAATTCATTTCGGAATTTTAGTAAAAGATGTTTTGGTTTGAAAAATCCAGATTTGGTTTCTAGGGTTCATTTGTTATTTTTAGTTTATAAACTCAGGTAAATAATTCCCAAATTTCAGTTTATGATACCCATTATCTTTTTCCAACCTTTGGGGATCGGTAATTCCCTTTGGACCTTTCCAAATTTTGGGTTGGGTGATGGTTTTGAAGGAAACCAGAGTTGGTTTGTGACAAAATGTCCTCAGAGGTGGTTCGCTCTCTTTGGGTTATGTTATCTGGGGAAGAGTCAGGATAGTATGGAGCTAGGATCATCAGGACTTGAAATTATTTTTATGGGTAGTTTTCTTGGAAATAACACATCATGATGATATTTGAGTCACTATGGGAATTTAGGATCCATCTAAGTCTTTTGGTTTTCTTGGTTTGATGATGATCGGGGGAAATGAAAAGGGAGTTGGGCTAATGGTCTTAGTGAGCTCGCAAGGCCTAGAAAGCCACTTGTAACCAAGGATATTTCCCTATAAAACTCTTTCTGATGATTAATTTATTGGAATATGTCCACCAACCATATGTCTATGTCACCCATCAAAAATAGTTTCCTCTCGCATTATCTTGTGTCATTTGGTTATGAAATCTTGGAAGTTCAGATTTTAAGACAAAATGACATGGTTTCAAGAAGTGTGATGTTTTTGGGAAATGATTTTAAAATCAAGGGGGAATGGTTTTATTTGTGAAATGGTGGAACTAAATTTTCATAATTGTTTTGAAGTAGAAAATTTAGTGTTAACACATCTTTTGAAAGCAGGAACTATGTTAAAATTAGTTTTGAATTTTTTTTTCCAATTGAGTTTTCCAAATGATTAAAAGGTGTTTTAAGTGGATGAGTTGTTCTGAAATTAATGTGAATAACTTGAAATTTAATTTTTAACTGATGGTTTTTTCCTTTATGAAATTATTTCTAACCTGTAAACATGTATTTTGATCTCATGGTTAGTGTTCTTGAGAAAAAAGATGTATTAGATGAGATTTTTTTTTGAAAAGTGGAATGAATTTTGTTTTAACCTTTGGTATTTTTATGAGTGACCAAATTCATGGGGATTATATGGGATGATGGATGGTTAGTGACATGATTGTATGAGTGATGATATGGATTTGAGGAGGGTTCCTGGTATGGCACATAAACATGCATGTATGAGGCCTATGGGGTACCATTGGTGGATATACTAACCAATGAACCATTTTTTTCAAAGAAATGTTTCTAAAATAAAAATTAATGTCTTGATGACTGATTTTATAGGTTGTGTATTATGTGTTTCTGAAAATTTTGATATTGTTGGATGTTTTGAGTCCAATAACCCCTCCTGTTTGAACTGTGTTTTGGGTTTGTGTTTGGTTGGTAAGCAAGGTTGAAGGGCTGGTTATTGGTCTCTTATGAGAAAAGTTTGGGAATAATTTATAGTGTTTCCCCTCATATGTTTGGTTCTGGTTTTTGGCATGTTTTGATCAATGGACCATCTTGGTTGGTTCATTGGTCTTTCTCGTTGGGTAATACGCCCCCATAAAGGGTTAGTGCATGACTAAAGTGCAACCCGGATTGTTTTTTCATGGGAAAATCCTCCAGTTGATCAATGTAAGGAATATTTTTTCAAG
This sequence comes from Viscum album, assembly GCA_963277665.1. Taxonomy (NCBI): domain Eukaryota; kingdom Viridiplantae; phylum Streptophyta; class Magnoliopsida; order Santalales; family Viscaceae; genus Viscum; species Viscum album. Next base: position 1,271,617,339 of record OY728127.1, read on the forward strand.
ATCTGTAGAATGAGTCTACACCATTTCCTTTCTTGGTTTTTTGGATCCTCTTATTTCGGGAGAGTACTCGTGGAAGGTTGAAAGAGACCTTAGTTTCCTAAGCTACCTGATTCGTCGAAGGTGGAAGTTGTATGGGGTTGTCAGTGTGGATGGTGTTTAAGAGGGCATATGAGTCCATCATAGTCTCTTCAAAGATGGAGTTTATGTTAAACCACCAATGTGAAAAATTTGGCCATGATAGGCTATTATGGACAGTTTCTTGAATGATGTGACGTTTGGGGATGTTGTATAAGTCCCCCCTCTATGTATTGTTTCTATTAGTCACTTTGGTCATGTTCGGTGATGCGTTGTGATGTTGTGTGCTCATTTGATTGTAAATATAAAGTTTTAAAATATTTTGTGAGTCATTGTTTTTTAGAAGTGTGTCTCCTTTTAGGAGATTTCGACATCCTCTATTTTAGAGGAAGGTGTTTATATGTGTACATTCGTTTTGTAGTTTCTCACCTGAAGAAACAAAGTGTGATGTGAGTGCATCCTCTAAGCCCTTGTTTCAGTGAAATTTCAGGTTAGGGTAAAGTGAGTATGGTACGTGTTATGTCTTGGTTAACACATTTGGAATATGGGTATAGTTTTCATGGAACTGAAAGGAAAAGTTCAGTTTAGGGGTTTCCAAAACCTAATTGTGAGGCCGAAGATTCTTCAACCATTTGAGCTCCAGCCATAGGCCTAGGAGAGAAGATGGCACATAGTTAGGGAAAATCCCAGGTTTATTAAAACCCTTGTACAATGTCCTATCCTTATGATGAAATATGGGAATATTTTAAAACTCTTATGTTGTCATCTTTCATCAGTTGTTCCCATTTGGTGGAAAGTGGTGGAGGGCCTCGTCCCCTTGTTATCTCCTAATGAATTTCTTTTCCCCTTGGTTTCCTTTGGGTTTGGGGTAAAAAATTTATATTTTTTCTGACATGTTAAGTTCAAAGTTAGTAGAAACCATTCCCTATAAAACCATGCAGATATTATGATCCACTCTGTTAGCACATTGTTTCCCAAACTGTGCGGACTAACCGTGTGACCATCTCATATCTTTGAGTTTTGGGGTCATTTTGTGTCGTCCCATGCTTGTTGGTTAAGATGGTTGGTTATTATGGTAGGGAGACCCACCATGGGTATTATGTCTGTTCTATTGGAAATGTATAATGGAAGTCTACCCCTTGTACCAGGGAGTCTGTTCAGGACTCACTCTGCTAGTGTCCTAATTCTATCTCGGGAAAACTTTTTGTTGTCTCTTATGGTGGGGAGCCCATTTGTGTCTCCTCGTACAAGTAACTCATTTTTGTCCATGGTATTGGCTTGGAAGTAGGTAGTCTCATTTAGAGATATCTATCTACCAAGATCTTCCTTGGGTAAACATTGGGATTGTAGAGTTCCCAACAGTTTATTTATAACAAGGCTAGTGTAACCTTGTTCGATGATGTGGTTTGTTTGGGTAAATTTCTTGAGTCTGGTTCGGATAGTGTTTGAGGAGTTTTCTTTTGGGATAAAATCTGTATATACTTGTTCATTTCAGAAAGTGATATATTTTTTTATTGTTGAGATTATTCCTTCGTTTATTGATCAATTGGAGGTGTTTTTGTCTTTTGGGGGTGAGAAAAACTTGGCGAAGGATTCCATTTTTGTATTTTGGTTGGGTTTGGTTTTTGCCTCTGGCCTTTTTGTGCCTTTTTTTGGGTGGAATGTTATATGGTGGGTATAATTTTCACATACATGACTTATTTTAAATTTATTTTTCATTTAATTTCCATTATTTATTTTTTGGGGGGTTTCCCATTCATTTTGGTGGAAATGGGGGGTTTTCAAAATTTGGGCCAAACCATGAGCCCATTTCCATATTTAAAAAAATATTACTTAAATAACTCCTTCATTTTCAACATTCTACACTAATTACACTTCCCAATTGGCATAGTCTAGTATATTAAACCATCATATCAATTTGGACCCCATTTTAATCCATAATAATGTTGGATTTAGGTTTTTTATTAAGGTGTTGGGCCAGCCCGAAATCCCATTTCCTACTTTAAATCTATTTTTTAATTATTTAATAAATCATTCAATTTTAATGTTTTTTCAGTGATTTAAACTCTCACTATATACATCTTACCCAAGAAGCTCCCCCATGCTATCCTACCCCTCTTTGGAACTCATTTTCATCACGAATGTGGATGAAACTTATCTGAATTTCTCAAATCTCCTAGATTTGATGTGGTAAATTTATTATTTCATAACTCCTTCATTTCACAGTATTTTTCTCCCATTACAGTTCCTAAATGATCTGTTAATCATTTTTAGAACCTCCCTTGATTGTTTGTCTATTTTTAAATTCATATACTAGTGTATTTTGGGTTATTTCTTCATGTTTCTCAAGGTAAGTGATTCTTTCTAGGTTTTTTCCTTTTCCCTTATAGTTTCCTCCCTCATTCATTATGTTCTAAAATTTATAGAAGTTAGGGATCTAACCTAGGGTTTATTTTTGTGTCTTTGTGGTCAAATATTTTGGTCTAAGGCTTGATTTATCTTCCTTGTGGTGTAGAAGGTGGTGCAGTTGATGTTTCACACTAAGTTTTGAGGGATTCGACACTTTCGGTAGGTGATTCAATAGGTAGCCATTTCTTTATGAGTTATTTTTCTTGTTTTACTGATTTACCATGATCCTCATATGATTTTTGCAGTGCAAAATCTATTTTTGGTGGATTGGGTTACACATTTATTTTTATTGTTTCATTTTTGTTTGAAGTGTGTATTTTTCAAATATTATTAATGTGTTATCTCTTGTGGTAGTTTTATAAAATGTGAAAGGAATTTAATAGTTGTTGAAATGGGATGAAAATTATGGTTTGATAATTTTTAAGAGTCATGTTGGCCAAAAATGGGGTTTTTGTAGGGGTGTTATGTGTAAAACCTTATTTTACTCCTTGAAAGTGTTTATGAAAATGTGTGTTTTTCATGTGCATCTTTTGGAGCATTCTTTGATTTAATTTTATGGAACATGGGAGTGGCTTAATAAATTTTTAAAGGGATGAAAATTATGATTTGGTAGGGTATTGGTGTGCTTTTTGCCTTAATAGAGGGTTTTTAGTGGGGTTTTTTGTGCAAATCATAGTTACACACCTTGGGGTTGATTTGTGGAAATTATAAAGGTTTTATTTGGTTAAACAAAGTGGTAAAGGGTGAATATGTACTGTTTGGGTGAGTGTGTTCACCAGATATGGGTTTTTGAATGGTAAATAATGGAATTGAGATGTCAAACATTTCTTTAGAAGGTTTTATAAATTGATGAAATGTTTTACTAAATGGTGTTGTTGATGCGAAACGTGGTTGTGATCTTTTTCATGTAAGTTTATTCAAAAACAGAATGTTGAAGGGGAGAAGGGTACAATGGGATATTTGTGAGGTCTTTTATGTGAGTTTTAATATCTTTGAATGGTTTTATAAGATTATTTAAAGAATTTTTGAAGTATAAAAGATATGTGAAAAGTATTGTGGTCTATTTTGGTGTGAGAATGATTTCAAAACACATTTGAACGAAAAAGTGGATTTTGGGACAAGTTTGTTGTATGTGTGGGATGTTTAGTGAATGTGTGATATATTTGTGATATTTTAATATGAAAATTATTTTTCTTGTCTTTTCGAACTGTTTTGAACACAAGAGGGAAACCCAGAAATCTAGGTGGGTGGACGTGTACTAGTATGCTAGTGATCCCTTGGGTTATGGCCTTAGTTTCACTTAGAAATATTGACGCTTACAACACTAACTAAACTATTCTGATGATTAGTGGGGAAAAAGGTTATTTTAATGTTACCTACTAGTGGATCATGCATGAGAACAGATATTGTGAAGGTTAATCACATAGAGATATGAGGTACCTAGGACCCAGAGCGAGCTACTACCTTGGGGTTATTTCCCATTTCTTATGATCACTATGTATTTAGTTCTTACCGGCGGCATATGGTATGATTGGATGAAGAATTCAGTATCTTTGGTATTTATTTTAAAAGTGTTGATTCTTTAAATTAGTGCACTTGAAAACTGTTTTTATTTAAAATTGCGTCTTTTAGAAATTGTAACTAGAATTTCATATTTTTGAAAACAAGCATAATTTTAATCTTTAAATGTTTATCACATGGAATATCTTAGTGGTTGTATCCTACTAGGATTTGTACCACACCCTACTTACACCCTTGGGTGTAATTAGACTTGGTTATTTTGTTTTCATGGGTTTGGGCACAACTTTTGTGCCAACAGTTTGGGTTTTTTTTACCGTTCGTTCGTGATGCGGTGTTGTAGAGATGGAAGGAGGGTGGTTCCTCTTGCCATGTGTAGGTTCAAAGTCTATCCCTATTGGGTTTTTTTCCTTTGTAATGGTATTTAAACAATTTTTTAAATTGTTTAATTTAGTTCTGAATTTTTTTAAAACATTTTTTTGTTTGAAAAATCCAGATTTGGTTTCTTGGGTTCATTTGTTGTTTTAAGTTTATAAACTCATCTAAGTAATTCCAAACTTTATGTTTATGATACCTGAGTACTTTTTCCAGCCCATGGGGATCAGTAATGCCTTTCAGTCCTTGCCACAGACTAAGTTGGGTGCCAGTTTTTAAGGTGACCAAATTCGGTTCGTGACATGGTCTTTATAAGGGATATTATATCAATTTACATTCCATTGAGACTTCTTTGTTGTAATGCTCCAAATCACTTTTTTATTGTGTACATACTATAATTTGACATAGTATATCAGAAATCCATTTATTCTCATGATATTATAGAGTTTTTATTAGCATTATTATTTGTATTAAAGCGTCTCTCATTTGGTTTGGAACTCTATCTAAAATATCATTTCAAATGTTTAAAAGATTTATTCTTCTAAATATTTCTCATTAATGTCCATGTTTTAAAAATGGTGGTAAGGATTTATTAATATGGACATGAATGTTTTAAAAATTGAAATTCCTTTTAAAAGTTTAAAAGTGGTATGAGACACTTTTATTCAAATATCTATTTTTAACAGCTTCTTGATAAAGAGTGAGACTTTTAATTGTTTTCAAGAAAAAGGGGATATTTCTCTCAAATAGTTTTACTGATTATTTTCATCTTTGTCAATATCCTTCATTATTATTGATTAAGGTTTTTTTTATTATAATAAAATCCTCCATATTGTGTTGATTGAGTTATGTTTTACTGTGGATGTGTTATTTTTATACCATTCATGTTTTGTGGTAAAAATATTCACATTTATAATGATAGTTTTAATATGAATGTTTAGATTATGTTTCAAAAATTTCATATGTGGATTTAATTAGACTTATTAAGTTATGGGTACCGTCCGTTATAGCTTCTCAATGCATCGGTAGGTCTCAGAAGACAAACTAGTGTTTTGGCACAAGGCCTAGAAAAAATCTTATTTGTAGTCTTGGCACGGGGCCTTGACTATGTGGTTATGAAGTAAGAAATTATGCATTCCATCATTATGAAATTAGATATTGATATTACATGTGATTATTCTACTAGTATAATATCCATATAAAAAATTAAATGACCTTATTTGATTTATCATTTCCATATTATAGTGAAGTTTAAGTTTAAAAGGCTTGTGTTTTAGTGTTATACATTACCTTAATTTTTTATGATTATTTATGATAGTTTCCAGTATATTTTTATCCCTACTGAGCTTCTGATCTCACCCCTTTATTATGATTTTTTTCTAGGATGTGAAGATGTATATTATGATTAACTTGTAGGGATAGGACAAATGATATGAGTGTGTTCAAAGGGGGAACAATGTTTTTTTCTTTATTTCATGTTATAATGTAAAATTTATGAATGTATATAGTACATCCAAGGAAACTAAACTAATATATCTTTCATGACGTGATCTCTTGTGATCATGCCAATTTTATGTGATAATTCACCGACTCTGTGTAACTATGGTTGGGGTGTTACAGTTAGTATCAGAGGAAGTTTAGTAAAAACCTTTGAAACTAGATTTAGAATAACTCTAATTATAGAACATTACCCAAAGGTAGACTTTGGGGACCAGTATAGAAGAACAAAAAAATTTTTGGTAATGTAAATATTATATGGGTTTTCCAAACAATACATCCCTATCTGGATACAAGCAGGTAGAGGCAGCTCTGGGATATATGTACCTAGGGGTAACACCAAAAAACACCACCTTTTACTAGACTCGAAAGGGAACTGGTGAACGACAGGGGCCCTTGCTGTACTACTGGTTATGACACTCCTAGGGGATATGGTTTGGATAATTCAAATTTTATTTACAAACTGATAAGAATGATTTTAATATAATACGAGAATAAATAACCTAGGTTAATCCTAAGGTGTTTTAGATTGAAAATAAGGTGTCATGATATTATCTAAATGATTTTATGACTACTGTTACTCACACAATGCTTTCTCATTTTAGTAAATTGTTGGATTCCAAGGAATTAATAGAAACATTGAACATGATTTACATGGTGGGCATGGTGGTGGAAATGAGAAATGAAATGGAATGTTGATAGGCATAAACATTATTGTGTTTATGCCGAATCAGTTTTCAAAAATATGATCAACAATATTTATATTAACCAACTCTCAGACTCAACAAGGAAGATAAAGGCGGTGAATGATAAGATAACTAGTTTTGGAGACCGTGGATAAAAGAAAGCTAAATTTCCATCATGCAGGAAGTATGGAAGGATACATGCAGGAAAGTGTCTCAATGGAAAAAATAAATTCTTTATGTGTAGGAAAAAGGACATAATGTAAAGAATTGATGAGTAAAAATGAAGAGTATTATGGAAGAAAATAAAAATGATCCCATGAATCCATTTACAGTCATTTTCCATAAATTTAGGGTACTTGGGAATTACATGAGTCAATTCCATAATCTATTGGATAACATCTTGGTCAAGGAAGAACCTATGTGGAAATAAATGGATGGGGAAATGTTTAAAAGTTTTAGAGCTCTTTGTTGATGGGATTACTTTGGAACACCTTTCTCTTGTATGTGTAACCCTGTAATTTGTTATATGAAAATTCTATTAGAAGAATAATTGTCTTTCCTTTTGTGGATATTGTTATAAATAACCATTTGGGTTTATATGATCCTTGAATTTTAGGCAATTATAGGTTATTAATTTTTGTGATGAAAATGTGAGGTATGAGATAACATTTGTGGTTAAATTATGTTATGGTTATTTTGAGGGATTTATCTCATTTTGGGAATGTTATAATATTTTTTTTTAAATAATGACAACAAGAAGACCATGTGACAACCCATATCATCTGAAAAAGATGCGGGAATCAAACCCACAACCAAAGTGCGAAATGGATTTATCTCCTACCACTGGACTATGTGATGTCCCTGGTTAGTGTTACTAATTCTTTTAGTTAAATGATTTTATTGATAAATAAAAATTTGATTTGGGATCTTATGTTTTATATAAGGGATATCCTTATTATATGAAAATTATTTGGTGATTAAGTGATAAATATCATTTTGGAAGACATTTGCTCTGTTGGGAACACTATATTCCTAATGAAAATAGAATACAATGGGAATTCATTTGAGAATTAATGATGGATTTCTATATATTCTTTTATTGTGGACTTATAGAAATTTGGGTTATTTATAGAAATAATTAACCTATCATAGAGAATATGTGATTAAGTTAATTACTTTAAAGTACGTGACTTTAAGAGTGGTCAATGTTATTCAGAGATACAATTTACCATCGAAAACTATGTAATCAAATTCTTCTGAGTTTTGAGTTTCAATCTTATTTTGGATTATATTTAATGATTTTAAGGAAAATTGTTTATCGAATGGTATTTATAGAACTTTGGGTATTTTTGGTTTAATTTTAGAAATTAAGATTAGTATTTCTTTCTCTAAAGGGTTATGCTTTTTGGGGACCATCTGATCTTGTACTAGCCATTTTGGTTTTGGTTAGTCTCTAAAGAAAAGGTAAATATATATTTCATCTTTTGTGTATTATGTGATTCTCTATAAGTTAATTATAGTGCTTCAGGTGTGACCAATTCATATTGAATACTCATCGTTTGGAGTAAAAGATGAGTTTGTTATAGAAATTAGTTAAAGGATAGAACTATACTTATCAATTATTTTTTTCTTATTCAATGAATAAATTAATTCTTAATCTTTTGGGAAAGGATCTTAAACACAAAAATGTGTTCTCTAAATTCGTTACGTTATTCATCATACATTTATGGCTTTGAGGCCCTCAATTTTCCATTCACTTGTTTGTGATTTATTTCCTCAATCACTCCCTATAAATATTTACTTTTTCCCTCCAATTATAATTTCCACCAATTTTCTCCTAATCAAAATTCTAATTTGGTGGTGACTTTTTCATTTCCCTTTCCCTCTTATTAAGACTAGATTTTATTAAACCTATTTTCGATGTGGGTTTTTTCAGAAAGGTATTTTCTATTATTTAAAACTTTTATTTCTGAAAATAAATTTAAAATTTTGAGGATGCAATTTTTTGAAGGAGGGAAGAATGTAACACCCCATACTTCCAGGGTATGCTTCTCTTTGAATAATATAACAGTGTGCGATGTACACAACACCGAGTTCAAGTGCACTACGACCTATCAAACTATCCATTTAAAAAGAGGTTATGAATAGTAACAAAATTTTGTATTTTATATATATCCCATATAATTTTAACATTCATCTTTTTTGTTTCATAGACATAATATAAGGACAAATTAAATTTTTTAGATAATAGATGCATTTTTTTAAAAATGGAGTTTCTCCGCCTTTTCATGGAGGACCCTTTTTAAATCAAATATTTGACACTTTTGTATATTCAATTTTATGAAATTGAATTATTATTTATAAAAGGGATATAAATATTTAGTTTGGATTAATTTTTTGTGTTTTTCTGATTATTTTCATATTTTGATGAAATGTGAAAGATACTAAATTTTAATTGAAAACAAATTGTTTAATCAAAATAATTTATTGTGTTAAATTATACATTTTAATTGTTTTGATTTATAATTATATTATATTTTTATCATTTAATGCAATTTTGGTCATTGGAAGTAATTTAACTTTTAAATTGGATATAAACACATATCAATCTTTTGATAGTTTTAACTTTTCAGAAACCCGCTTTCTGGTTTTGACAACGAGAATTAATTTTAAATTAATTAATGAAAATTATGTGTTTTTAATATTTCAAAATAGACATAAATTTTTCATTCGGAATATCAAAGTTATCTTAGGGTGAATTTTTGGGGTTTTTCTGAAAACTTTCAACTTTTGATGAATAGTGAAAAACGTTGTGTTATTGTTTAAAAATAAAATTTTTATTTAAATAATTATTAATTTTTTAAAAATTTAATTTAAATAAAAATATATACATAATACCTATATTAGTTCATTCTAATTCATTGGAGTCCTTTTATAATGAAATTAGATGTATAAAATTTTATTGATTTTTTTAACGTATTTTACCCACCTTCTAGGAACGTTAGAAAATCGGCATAAAGCATAATTTTACTACTTCTCTAAATTTAATTTACAAAATCTGAGAGACGCGATTGAAATCAGTAATTAAAATATCGTTCGATAAGATGAAAATAATTTTTTGTGAATAGTAACTTTTGAATTTTATTTGCCGTTGTTAAAAGTAAATAGGGTAATTAAAGGTAAAAATGATATTATAATTTCCATAACACATGTCCTAATTCTATTGCATAAGTGTTTTTCGTGGAAAATCAAAATTAGGAATAAAATATGATCTTCTTTTATCCACTTGTATTAGATTCAGAAATTTATTATTATTTTTTTAAAGAAGAGTTAAAAGTGTTAAATTAAAAATTCCATATATTAAAATTTTTTTAATATAGGGTTATAAATAAGATAAATTAAACTATAGATATTCATTATAAATATAAAAAAAATTCCTAAATAATGGTATTTTATTTATAATTTTTAGACATGAAATAATTAAAATTATTTATGACACAATGATGATGCAGTAATTACCTTATTAATGAATCATTATAAACATTCATATTATAAATATCTAAATAAATGTAAATTGAGACTTTTGATTCATTCCAATAATTTTATTGGATAATATGACATATTAGGGTTTATTAAATAAATTTTTTTCGAAGTGATAAATTTTTTATGACTTTAAAAAAAAAAATACCAAATAGTGTCAAAATTGACATAAATGAGTTTTTAAAACAAATACTATATTATTAATTGATATACTATTCCTAAAAATATATGGTTAGGCCAAAGGACTAATATAATAATATATATGTTATTAATTAACCACTTGGGGTTATCTTGGATTTTTATATTAATTTTATTAACCGTGTAATATAAATATACAAGAAGACATTGTAAATGTTAGACTATTTAACTAATAGTTAAATCTAAAATATAAGGTTAGTATGGGGTCCAAAACATGTTTAAAACCTTTTTTTAGAGTATTTCGACCCATCAACACCTTATCCTCGAAATATATCCATTTTGAGCCATTATAAACTGAAAATTATTATATAATAAAATAATATTTTAATCTTTTTCTAAAGTGACCCTCACCTCTCTTATAAAAGGGTACTTCTCCTTCTCTCAAAAATCACACCTCAAAATCCATTTAGATAGAAAACCCCCTACTGAAATATCCTCCCAACAACCCTCACTTCAACCTGGAGTCCTTACATTGATTAGAAATCCAACCTAAGGATCCCTTTTGATCAAATAAAAAGGAAGCTCCCAAAAAAGTGGTAATAATTTCAACACCTCTTTCAAAGTTCTTTTCTTCTTCCACTTCCTCTTTATTTGTTTCTTCCTTATCATAATAATAACTCTATAACCTTCTACATACTATGATGTTATTATAAATATGGTACAACTATATTCATTATTCTATCCATCCTATGAATGACAAATTCACCATACATGAGTACGTACGGCTTACCGTCTCCACGTCGTGGTGTAGTTTGTTATTCAACACTTCATTATTTGGATGTTTATAATAGAGAGTATAATTGATGTAAATAATAAATATGAAATGTTAATTATTCTGTATATATTATATAATATCCAATTACATATGATTTTACCATCAATGTAATGATATAGCCGCTTGTGCATACGTACGGATTACCGTCTCCCTGAACGCGATAAGATTCATTCCCTATGGTAACCATTCAAGAATAATTTTAATTTGATGATTTAAAAATAATTATTAAGAACATAATATCATTCTAGATATGAATCAAATACATCCTATCCATAACAAACATGACTTACATTACCAAACATACAAATGAAAACGAATCAGTTGACACCAAAAATAATGATACTACTAAAATTTACTTAACAAATAAATATTAGAAGATCATATATGATATCATATTAATGTATTTGGTTCGTGTATAATTTAATAACAATTATTTCACCATTATACATGAGGTTATCCTACCCTATACTAGGGAAAAGTAAAAGGTAAGGGATTTTCATCTCGCTTCTAATTCCCGTGAGATTCATGCTATATTTCACCTATTTCCTTTTGTGTGGTGTATGTACTACCCATGATTGTATTCTTTTTGTAATATAAATTAATTTAGGGGTATTTATATCATCATTTTATGATCCTTCTTTCATAGGGTGTATGTTTTGTATGTTACCAAATCAGTAAGGAAATTTCTAATTTTGATTTCCACTCATTGGGTTTTACACATACTTTGTTAATTAATTTACTCCAAGATTATATTTGGAATAAAAAATTATCTATTTATGTAGTAATTTTCACTCCCCTTTATGTGGATATAATTCTGATACATAAAATCACTCAGCTAATAATTTCTCAATTCATTGATATGAACTTGTTAAGGGTAACCTCAACTCAATTTCCATTCATTGAGTTAAACATCCAAGTCATTGGTGTTGTTTTTACACGAATATGTGTGAATGTACTTTGGTTGATTTACACTTAATATACAATAATATTGACTATATTTATATTTTTCACACATAATTATGTCATTGTCACGAACCAAGCCGGGATGCCATCTAGCCTGACACCTGACCCAGTCCGCGACATGATCTGAAGGGCATTCCCGATCCCAACGGACTGGCAACTAATTCCAGGCATCATATATAAAACAAGAGGGAATGATTTGTCCCAATAATAAATAGGATCAAAATATACAACATTGAAAATGCAGCAGAGCTAACCAAAACTAAATCTAAAAAAATAAACAATCTAGCCCAATAGAAATACAACTAAATAAAACTAACACTGAAACAACTAGGAGCTACAATAAAATAAAACAACCAACTACTAACACGATCTCCATGTGACCTCCTGGTCACCTCCAACCACAATACCACCCTACTCCAGGAGATAACTCGAACCAGAAAAACCTAATCAAAACCTGAACCTACAAAACAGCTCGGGTCTACCGACACTGAGTGGTATAGATATGGTGTAAGCTAACAGCTCTATAGGCAATCACCATAGATTCCATGTGTTTCCTTTCCCAAAACAGTCCATTAACACTGGTTTGAAATACTATTATAAAAATAGTTTTTTTTCACATTTTATTAAACAACCATAACTTTACCATTTCAAAGTACAACATATGCCACCATCCATTTCTCAATAAAACTATCATTTAATAACAAAAACCCAACCCAAACATTACTAGTAACAATTTCCAATGGAACAACTTTAAATGGGAAAAAATTTCAAAGAATGTAACTTTAAATAGAAAACACTTACTATAGAGACCCAAATCTTGACTTACATAGACAATACATTACTTTTTTGGAATACATAATACATGACAAAAAAAGATGCTCAAAGACTGTATTAGTTTAGTGTCTTTGGAAACTCGGAACATAAACTTCTAATCAAGTTGAATGATCTTCAACATCTTCTATAAAGATCTTCCCCTTTTATTTTCTTACCTAAAACCTTTCTTTATATCCTGGGGAAAATAAAACATAAAAGGGGTGAGCATAAATTCTCGGTAAGGGTAAACATGGAGAACATAAAAAAATACATAAACATTTGAATGAAAAAACTTGAACATAAAATCTTAACATCAAAATCTTGAGCAATGACATAAAACATGACAGTACACAAGGCATAGATAAAAAAGGAACATTCATCATGATAAAATAGAAAGGGAATAAAACATGTAATTTTTGCATCCATTAATCACATGTTATTATTTCTATAGTATCCAAGGAATTTCTACCAAGACCATCATAGTCGACAAATTCCATTACTGAACCTGTTTTACTTGTCGTTCCAGCCCTGTATTACCAAACCAGATTCACTTGCTGTTCCAGCCATGTCTATCTCATGAGATATAAATATTTACCCAATGAATTTGAGGGAGATATAGGTCCCAACCATCTCATAATGAAATCATTCTTACTTGTGCCACAAAATAAACATAAATCATTCATCATAACCCAAAGAATAAAATGGGTTTCATAAACATCATCCCATCATAACATAATCCATATAAAACAAATGGATATCATTTCATCATAAGAAGAGTCAAACCATGTAAATAATAGATAAATTATACTTAAAACATAATTATACTAAATAATGTCATCTTATATGGAAAATAATGTTGACAAAACACTTGAAATAGATTCTTGAGGAAAATACCCTTTCTTATTGAAAATCATTTTCTTTTCACAAAATGACATGCAATTTTAAAAGAATTCTTTTTGATGAAAATAATCATGAAATATTGTAGTGGAAGATTCATGAAAATTAGGCATTATGAAACAGTAAAAATCATTTCATACCGTATAAGTTAATAAACATTCTCCACGTACTTTTGCCAGAAAAGTCGAAATTGTTCCCTGTATGGTAAACAAAAGAAAGATTCCTTCCATAACACAATGTAAAATTCAAAGAGGGGTAAAAATGAATTTAAAAATACATGTAAAAATATTAAACACTTTATGAAAAACATTTTTATGAACATGGATGAAAAATATAACCCCGGTAAATACTTATGTATAAGAAATCTCGGATAAAAATGAGATTTGCAAAATTAACCCTTACCTTATGTCCAATTTATTCTGTATGTGTCCAAGACTCCTGTATAGTGGGTTTAAAAATATTATTAACTTGTAAAAAAACCATAATAATATTTATGAAATCATATATGATTCACTTACGACTTTATATTACCCGTTCATTTGTCAATTCCATGTTAAAGCAGTGTTTTTGGTAAAATCATTTCATTTATCATCCGTGTTTTGAATTTTAATTATTGATATGATTACATAGATCATGATTACTTACTTCCAGAATGTAAAAAATGATTTATATATAATATATTTTCAGAATATACATATATATTATAGATCGATAAATGGAAAGAAATACACCGTTCATGGAGACGGTAGGCCGTACGTACGCATGAACGCTATTTTCGATTCCTTATTAAATTGAATGGAAGTAAGTAAATAACATATACATAAATCCAGTATCATTAATATGTCATATATTTCATGATTATTTATTATATATACTTTATAATCATTCTTTAATAGTTAACATGGAGAATGAATCTCATCGCGTCAAGGAGACGGCAATCCGTACGTACGCCGGAGCGATCATATCGTTCCCATAATTATTGAATGGAATTAGAGTGGATAATATATCATAATTAGTATAATGTTATAATAACCATATATAGTCATTATTTACACCATTATACCCATCCAAGTAAGGTGGTGGTGGAAAAATAGATTACACCATGGCGTGGAGATGGTATTCCGTAAGTACGCACACACGGTGATTTCGTTTTTCGTCAGATGGGTAGAAGGTGAAATATGGTTGCTTAATATTTTTAATAACATATCAGTATATTAGTTATACTGATTTTATTACTTTATAATGAAACAAATAACGAAGATGAAGTATAAGAATAATGAAACTTGAAAGAATCGGTAGAAGAGATTACCTCTTCTTCGACGCGCCTCCTCTTAACCTCCTCTTAGGGCACTAAATTTGTTCTTGGAAGAAGGACAGGACATTCAGTAGGTTTCTAGGGAAGTTGAGAAGTGAAATGGGCAGGGGTTGGCCGAGCTTGAAGGCTCAAAATATTGTTAATAGGAGAGGGATGAGGTGCCCTTTTATAAAAGAAGAGTGGGGCTATTTTGGAAACCTCAAAAATATTAATTAATAATAAAATAAAACCCCACTTAAAAACATACAAAGTGACTCAAATTAAGATATTAGGTAATATAGGGTTGTAATTTCATCAACCAATCGAATTTAGACAGGTTGGGAAATTATTTTAAACCTTATCAATTTTATTTATCCTTATTTAATTTATTTAATCTTATTTGTGGTAATAATATTCTAAATTTTAAATTGTTATAAATACATACATATATGTGTTCAATTTCACATAATTGGATACTTCATAACCTTGTATCCCATATAATTTTTAATTTTTAATTTTTTAAATATTTTTGTGATTTTTAAATAATTTAATAATAGGTTATTTTTATAAAATACCAATAGTGTAAATTTTGAAACTATTCATTTATTTGAATTTAAATAAAGTATACAAATATAATATATTCAAACCAAAATATTTAATAGGTTCCTAACATGTCATATTAATTTAGAAAATTTGTGTAGAATGTTAATTAGTTCATATAATATTTATTTTAATGTTTTTAAAACCAATTATTTGATATTTCTCTTAATAAAATAATTACTACAACATTTTTGTATAATTATTTAATATACTTATTTGTTGTATAAAAATTAAATATAAAATAATATGATGAATATAAATCTAATAAATTTCATAATATTACTTTTTGTCGAATTTATCTTCTAAACACCCATCTTTTAAAATGATATATTTATTATGAAGGTGACAACTTTGACATCATTTAAAATAAAAAACTATAAATGTCATAATCATTTTTATAAAGCTCCAAATGGTAAAAAATTGGACCTTTTTATGATTATGATTCATATTTACACGACCAATATGTTTTGGTCAGGGTTTTGGGCTTTTTATGGGTGTTATTAGTCTAATAAAAACTATATTATTGATTTTTCACTAAATAAATAATTTATGCATCATTAATGTATAAGCTATTAAGGTAATTATATATTTCTTAAAAATTAAAAATAAATTACCGTGATAAATAAAAAACATTTAGATTTAAAATTAGTATTTATAACCTAATTTATATTTTATATAACCTTATATTAAAAATAATTTAATTATTAATGTTTGAGTGAGACATATTTCACTTTCATTTAAATAAAATAAATTAAAGGTCTTAATCACATACATGTGGTTTCTAATAGATACCATTTCTACCCAAGTATATTTTAGGACGAAATATAATCATCTAATTATATTAAGACAAGTGTTAGGGTAATTTTATAATATTATTTTTACCCTTAATTACCTAATTTACCTTTAACTATGGTAATTAAAATTTACCATAGTTACTATTCATAATGCCCAAATATAAAAATTAGCCTATTAACATTATTTGGACCTAATGATTCTATATGTAATCCATTTTTACAAATTCAAAACACAAAAGTTTCAGTAATTAATTTAAAATTAATCTTGTTGTCGAAAAAACGGGTTTTTGTTTAAAACATTGCAAAAGATTGAATTGATTTAACCTACAAATTCAGTGTAAAATCATTGATAATGACATAAATTATATTAAATGGTAAAAATATATTCTATTTATACTTTAAAACAATTTAAAATTATAATTTAACCATATAAATTATCTCGATGAAAAGAGTTGTTTTTAAGTAAAATTTAGCGTGTTTTTACTATTCATCAAAATAAGAACGTTGTCAGAAAAATATTAAAAACTTTATCCAATGTAAATTTGTATATCCTGATTCAAAATAAAAAGTTTATTTTGTAAAATTGAACTTATAAACTAGTCAAAAATTATATTTAAAATGTGTGCGCCATCAAAACGCGACAAAACTGCATTTTTTTGAAAAATACTTCTTTTAACCGAAAAATTGATTTTGTTCTCATACCTCCTCTAGAAAATGCGTAAAATGAATTATAATGTTATAAAATTCAATATTCGGTTAATAATACTTATAACGTCTAGTTCATAAAAATATTATAATAATATATCATTGTTTTTGGAAACTCGGTATTGCGTACAACACATGCTATTGAGGAAGGTTGCTCTTGCGTGCAACACAAGCCCAGAATAGTGTTTGCGTATACTAAAAGCTAATATGGTGTTTCATATGGTGTAATCTAATCTTTGTCTAGTGTACAAAAAAAGACATCAAATAAATTAAAAATAATATTTCTCATAAAATCTTGGGGTGTTACATTCTACCCCCCTTAAAATGAATTTCTCCCTCGAAATTCTTCGGTGTTATAAATGGTTTGCAACATGAAAGTTTCTTTAATAGAAACCCACATCATAAAAAGGAATACCAAAACTTAAATTTAAAAAATAAAGTATGAAACGTAATGGTTACCCAAATTAACTAATCACTTGGTTTCCACATAGGAGAACATATGTGAAAATATGGATGTGGAAGAAAAATCTAACCATCAACTTCTGATGGAGAGTGGTAGAGAACATGGCTATGAAAAAGCCAAAAAGCAAAAAGCCATTAATTTCTGATGATCTAAGGTACCATTTGATTCATCAGATATGAGGGCAATAGGACAACATTTTTTGATTTCAAGATCATTTCTCTAATGTTAAATAATTTTTTGAAATAAACGAAGTACTTACTTGATTTTGGTAAAATCTCACTATTTTTCGTGCCTTGAACAATTTCCAATTCATCTCTTAAATAAATGAAGTTGAATTAGTCTTCCATGAATTGTTAGCAGATCATGCGATAGCATGACAGGTCATTCCATCTGTCTCAAACATAAGGTTAACAATAGTTATATACATAAGTCCATCCATGCTGAGTTTAATCGTATAAGGTTCCAAAAATGGACTTATACATCATCTATAATACCTCTTAATAAAATAAAATTATTTTCAACTAACCAGGGACTTCCTGTAGGCCAGTGGTATGCGATAAATCCTTGTCACACTTCGGTTGTGGGTTAGATTCCCACAACCTTGTCCGACGCGATGGGTTGCCGCCCATGTTGCAGGTTTTCCTTTTTCTAAAACTACACTATTATAACATTCCAAAAATAATATTCAAAAAATGTTCTATCCTTAAAAAATATTATCTTATGTCTATCATAATCCATTTGAAATCTTTAGGCTTATCCAAAATACTTCTCTCCAAACTCATTGTAAAAAGAACTCGATTACTAGAAATGTCATCAACCAAGCATGTGAATACTATCATTTATCCCCCATATATCATAAGATATATCTTGATGGTCACATTCCAAACATTTGAATACCTTAATCATGTATTCTCTTGAAAAATGAATACCCATTGACCATTAGTGAAAACATGAATGCTGTCAAAAGTTAACACTTTCCACATACCAAAATCCCAAAATTTTTATATACTCAAACCATGATATACCTTTGTCCTTATATCAGTCATGAGATAATTAATACTATCAAACATTTCATTTTATTCTTAACCCTTAATTATCTGCATATCATATGAATTCCAAAAATATTTCAATCACTTTTCATTGTTACCAGTACCATAAAATTATTGAAAACCAATACATAGATATTCCAAAATTCCACAATACTATAAATGAGATTCCATGATACTATTTAGAAACCCCATTACATAAACACTTAATCATTACACAACATCATTTTCATACTCTACATCACAAATGGTGATCGCATGTGAATTCCCTTTTTAACTTTTCCTTAAAAGGTTTCTCACGTTGATCATCATTAACCCTTGGATTAGGGCATTGATTAGCATAATGCCTCATTTCCTTGCACTTGAAGCATTGAAGTGTTGGTGGAGCGTTCTCTGTATTCTTTTCTCTATTCACGTCATTAGAAACCTTTTTCCCATTATATTGGCACTCAGCTACTCGGTGACCTTCTTTGCCACACTTGAAACATTTTCTAGTACCTTTTAGACAATATCCACCATGCTTCTTTCCACACTTTGAGCATAAAGAAACATTCACCTTATTTTTACCATTTTTCTGAGATTTTTCCTTGAACTCCATCTTTCATTTCTTGTCAAAACCATGAGATAGATATGTAACACCAACTTCCAGTTCTACCTTGATAACACAACACACAATTTCTTCATAGCTACTAATGTCTCTTATAGATAATGACCTTCGAAGACTTGGTTTTAAGCCACTGAAGAATAGATCAACTTTACGTTCAGGTTGGATGATAAATCCAGATGCATACCTTGAAAGGCTTGTAAAATTCGCCTTGTATATACCAACATATTTATCATCCTTTTGATTAAGCTCAAGGAACTCCTTTTCCATCTTTTTTTGAATAATACGAGGGAAGTACTTATTGAAAAATAATTTCTTGAACTCATCCCATTCCATGGATTACATTTCTTCTTGGGGACTCGTATTCTTAATTAGAGTCCACCACTGGTTTGCTTCACCTTCTAAACGGTAAATATCCAGAAGGACTTTTTCATGTTCCGAACAGAGAAGTATGGAAAATATATTTTCAATGGTACTGATCCATTGTTCAGCAACAAGTGGATCAGAAGACCCACTAAAAGATGGTGGACGTTGCCTCAAGAATGACTCAATAGAATATTGTTCCCTTCTATACTCATTTGAAAGTCCAGAATGATTCATATCTTGTGTAAGTATAGAAATAATATTTTTCACTCCATCTCCCATAACATTGGTTTGTTCAAGAGGACAATCATTGCATTTTCCATTACATTGATCAACACGGTTCCTTCGGGTTCCAGCCAATGTCTAAAACCCAAAAAGAATAGTGTGAGAGGAAAAAATCATGCTAGGAAAACAACATAATAAAGGGGGAGTACCTTCAATATATAACATCTTAGGTTTAATTATAAGATTGTTACCATAATTCTAGGACTATAACCTATACTTATACTTAACCTTAGAGACATCCCTAGACATACCTTAGAAATATCTCTTGGGATTTCACTAAATTTTTCACATCCTAGTTTCCAAAGGATAACTAAATCTTTGCTCTGATACCAACTGTTGAGACCCAAATCTTTCCGTACATAGAGAATACATTAATTTTTTAGAATAATTAATACATGAAAAAAACAGACTCCTAATGACCATATTAGTTTAGTGTATTTGGAAACTCAGAACATAATCTTCTAATCATGTTGAAAGATCTTCAACATCGCCCATAAAGATCTTCCCCTTTTTTTTCTTACCTAAAACCTTTCTTTATATCCCGGGGAAAAGAAAACATAAAAATGGTGATCTCAAATGCTCATTAAGGGTAAACATGGAGAATATAAAACAATCCATAAACATTTGAAAACAAAAACCTGAACATAAAATCTTAACATCAAAATCTTGAGCAATGACATAATACATGGAAGTACACAAGGCATTGATCATAAAGGAACATTAATCATGATAAAATAGCAAGGGAATAAAACATGAAATTTTAGCATCAATTAAGCACATGTTATGATTTCCATAGTAGCCAAGGCATTGCTTCCAAAACCATCATAGTGGACAAAGTCCATTACTAAACCAGGTTTACTTGCCGTTTTAGCCCTGTATTACTGAACCAGATTCACTTTCCATTCCAGCCAAGTCTATATCATGAGATATAAATCTTTACCCAATGCATTGTAGGTTGATCTAGGTCCCACCCATCTCATAATGAAATCATTCTTACTTGTGCCACAAAATAAAAATAAATCATTCATTATAACCCAAAGAATAAAATGGGTTTCATAAACATCATCCCATCATAACATAATCCATTTAAAACAAATGGATATCATTTCATCATAATAAGAATCAAAACATGTAAATAATAGAGACATTATACTTGAAACATATTCATACCAAATAATGTCATCTTAGATGTAAAATACTTTTGATAGAACACTTGAAATGAATTCTTGAGGAAAATACCCTTTCTTCTTCAAAATCATTTTATTTTCACAAAATTCATGAAATTACAAAAAGTATTTTTATGAAAATAATCATTAAATATTTTAGAGGAAACTTCATGAAAATTAGGAATTATGAAACCGTAAAAATTAGTTCATTCCGTATAAGTTAAAAAACATTCTCCTCATACTTTTTCTAAAAAAAGTCAAAAAGTTCCTCGTATGGTAAACAAAAGAATATTCCTTCCATAACACAATGTAAAAGTCAAAGAGGGGTAAAAATGACTTTAAAAATACATGTAAGAATATTAAAAACATTTTGAAAAATATTTTTATGGACATGGTTGAAGAATATAACCATAGTAAATACTTACGTATAAGCAATCTCAGATAAAAATGAAATTTGCAAAATTATCCCTTACCTTTTGTTCAGTTTCTTCCATATGTGTCTGAGACCCCTGTATAGTGGGTTTAAAAATATTATTAACTTGTAACATAACCATAATAATATTTATGATATCATATATGATTCACATACGACTTTATATTACCTGTTCATTTGTCAATTCCATGTTAAAGCAGTGTTTTGGGTAAAATCGTTTCATTTATCATCCGTGTTTTGACTTGTAATTATTCATATGATTACTTAGATCATGATTACAAACTTACAAAATGTAAAACATGATTTATATATAATATATATTTAGAATATACATATATATAATATATCTATAAATGGAAAGAAATACACCATTCATGGAGACAGTAGGTCGTACGTACGCATGGACGTTGTTTTCATTTCCTTATTAAATTGAATGAAAGTAAGTAAATAATATATACAAAAATCCATTATAATTAATATTTTTTGTATTTCATAATTATTTATTATATATACTTTATAATCATTCATGAATGGTTTACATGGAGAATGAATCTCATCTCGTCGTGGAGACGGTAATCCGTACGCACGCACGAGCGATGATATCGTTCCCATAATTGTTGAATGGAATTAGAGTGGATAATATCTCAGAATTAGTATCATGTTATAATAAAAATATATATTTATTCTTTACACCATTATACCCATCCAAGTAAGGTGGTGGTGGAAAAACAGACTACACCACGGCGTGGAGACGGTATTCTGTATGTACGCACGCGCGATGATTTCATTTTTCGTAGGATGGGTAGAAGGTGAAATAGGGTTGTTTCATATTTATAATAAAATATCAGTATATTATTTATACTGATGTTATTACTTGATAATTAAACAACTAAAGAAGAGGAAGTAGAAGAATAAATAAACATGAAAGAATCTGTAGAAGAGATTACCTCTTCTTCGACGCGCCTCCTCTTAACCTCCTCTTAGGGCACTAAAGTTGGTCCTGGAAGAAGACCAGGACCTCCAGTAGGTTTATAGGGAAGTGGAGAAGTGAAATGGGTAGGTTTTGGCCGAGATTAAAGTCTCAAAATGGTTTGAAGAGGAGAGGGATGAGGTTCCCTTTTATAAGAGAAAAGAGGGGCACTTTTGGAAACCTCAAAAATATTAATTAATAATATAATAAAACCCCACATAAAAACTTCCAAAGTGACTAAAATTCGGATATGAGGTAATATAGGGTTTTAATCTCATCATAAAATTAAATTTAGACATGTTGGGAAATTATTTTAAACCTTATCAATTTGATTTATCCTTATTTAATTTATTTAATCTTATTTGTGGTAATAATATTTTTAATTTTAAATTGTTATAAATACATACTTATATGTGGTAAATTTCCCATAATTGGATAATTTATAACACTTTGGACCATATAATTTTAAATTTTTTAATTTTTAAATATTTTTGTGATATTTAAATAAGTTAATAATATGTTATTTTTATAAAATACCAATAGTGTAAATTTTGACACAATTCATTTATTTGAATTTAAATAAAGTACACACAGAGAATATATTCTAAAAAAATATTTAATAGGTTCCTAACATTTCATATTAGTCTAGAAAATTCGTGGATCATGTTAATTAGTTCATATAATATTTATTTTAATATTTTTAATACCATTTATTTGATATTTCTCTTAATAAAATAATTACAACAACATTTTTGTATAATAATATTATATACTTATTTGTTGCATAAAAATTAAAAATAAAATACTATGATAAATATAAATCTAATATATTTCATAATATTACTTTTAGTCGAATTTATTTTCTAAAACACCCAACTTTTAAAATGATATATTTATTTTGAAGGTGACAACTTTGACATCATTTAAAATAAAAAACTATAAATGTCATAATCGCTTTTATAAAGCTCTAAATTGTAAACAATTCGACCTTTGGATGCTTATGGTTCATATTTACACGACCAAAAAGTTTTGGTCTGGTTTTTGTGCCTTTTATGGGTATTATTAGTCTAGTAAAAACTATATTATTGATTTTTCACTAAATAAATAATTTATGCATCATTAATGTATAAGTTATTAAGGTAATTATATATTTATTAAAAATTACAAATAAATTACCATGATAAAAAAAATATTTATCTTTAAAATTTATATTTATAACCTAATTTATATTCTGTATAAACATATATGAAAAATAATTTAATTATTAAAGTTTGTGTGAGACATATTTCACTTTCATGTAGATAAAATAAATTAAAGGTCTTAATCACAAAAAAGTGATTTATAATAGATACCATTTTAACCCAAGTATATTTTAGGATGAAATATAATCATCCAATTATATTAAGACAAGTGTTAGGATATTTTTATAATATTATTTTTACCCTTAATTTCCTAATTTACCTATAACTCTGGTAAATAAAATTTACCGTAGAAACTATTCATAATGCCCAAAAATAAAAAAGTAGACTATTAACATAATTTAGACCTCATGATTCCAAATATGGAATCCATTTTTTCAAATTCAAAACATAAAAGTTGCAGTATTTAATTTAAAATTAATCCCGTTGTCGAAAAAAACAGGTTTTGTTTAAAACATTGCAAAAGATTGAATTGATTTAACCTACAAATTCAATGTAAAATCAATGATAATGACATAAATTATATTAAATGGTAAAAATATATTCTATTTATACTTTAAAACAATTTAATATTATAATTAAACCATATAAATTATCTCGAAGAAAAAAAAATTTAAGTAAAATTTAGCGTGTTCTTACTATTCATCCAAATAAGAACATTGTCAGAAAAATATTAAAAACATTATCCAATGTAAATTTTTATATCCTGATTCAAAAGAAGAAGTTTATTTTTTAAAATTTAACTTATAAAATTTTCAAAAATTAGATTTAAAATTGGTGCGCCATTAAATGGTTTCAAAACTGCATTTTTTGAAATATAATTCTTTTATCCGAAAAATTGATTTTGTTCTCATACCTCATTCTAGAAAATTTGTATGATGAATTATAATGTTATAAATTTCAAAATTTGGTTAATATTATTCATAACGGCTAGTTTATAAAAATATTATAATAATATATCGTTGTTTAGTGAAACTCTGTCTTGCATACACCACACGCTATTGAGGAAGGGCGCACTTTCGTGTAACACAAGCCAAGAATAGTGTTTGTGTATACTACAAGCTAAAATGGTGTTGCGTATAGAGTAATCTAATCTGTGTGTAGTGTACAACACAATACATCATAGAAATTAAAAATAATATTTCTCATAAAATCTTGGGGTGTTACATTCTACCCCCCTTAAAATTTATTTCACCATCGAAATTATTCGGGGTTATAAATGGTTTACGACATGAAAGTTTCTTTAATAGAAACCCACATCGTATAAAGGAGTACCAAAAATTATCTTTAAAAACTAAAGTATGAAACGTAATGGTTACCCAAATTAACTAATTACTGGGTTTCCATATAGGAGAATATAAGTGACTATATGACTATGGAAGAGAAATCTAACCACCATGTTCTGATGGAGAGTGGTAGAGAAAATGGCTACGAAAAATCCAACAATCACAAAGCCATAAATTTGTGATGATATAAGGTACCATCTGATTCATCAGATATGGGGGCAATAGGACAAAATTTTTGGTTTTCAAGATCATTTCCCTAATGTTAAAAAAAAATTTAATTAAAAGAAATCCATAATTTATTTTGGTACAATCTCACTGTTGTTCGTGCCTTGAACAATTTCCACGTCTTCTATTAAATAAATGAAATTGAATTTGTCTTTCGTGAAGTGTTAGCGGATCATGCGATTGAATGATAGGTCATTACATCTGTCTCAAACATAAGGTTAGCAATAGTTATATACATAAGTCCATCTATGGTGAGATTAATCGTATATGGTTCCAAAAATGGACTTATAATTCATCTATAATACCTCTTAATAAAATAAAATTAGTTTCTACTAACTAGGGACAACCTGTAGGCCAGTGGTAGGCGATAAAGTTCTGTCACACTTCGGTTGTGGGTTTGATTCCTGCAAACTTGTCCGACGTGATGGGTTGTCACCCATCATGAAGGTCGTCCTTTTTCTAAAACTACACTATTATAACATTCTAGAAATAATATCGAAAAAAGGTTCTATCCTTAAACAATATTATCTTATGTTAAACATAATCCATTTCAAATATTTAGGCTTATCCAAAATACTTCTATCCAAGCTCATAGTATAAAGGAAACGATTACTAGAAATGTAATCAACCAAACATGTGAATACCATCATTTATCCTCCACATATCATAAGATATATCTTGTTGGTCACATTATAAACATGTGAATACCTTAATCATGTATTCTCTTGTAAAATGAATACCCATTGAACATTAGTGAAAACATAAATGTTGTCAAATGTTAACTCCTTCCACATACCAAAATCCCAAAATTACTATATAATCAAACCATGATATAACTTTGTCCTTATATCAGTCATGAGCTCATTAATACAATAAAATATTTCATTTTCTCCTTATCCCTTCATTATGCGCATATCATCTGCTTTCCAAAAATATTTCAATCACTTTTCATGGTTACCGGTTGTAACACCCCGAGATTTTATGAAAAATATTCTTTTTAATTAATGTCTTGTGTTGTACTCTACACAAAAAGGAGCTTTCACAACATTCATCTTTGACTTGCCTTGCATTACACGCAATCGCAACCTTCCTCGATAGCGTGTGTAGTACGCAATACCGAGTTTCACTAAACAACGATATGCTATTAAAATATTATTAAAACTAGCCGTTATGAATAGTAATAACCACATTTTAAAATTTTAGAAATTTTATCTCTCAAAATGGACTTCATTTTTGGATTCGGAGTATCGAATTTAGCCTAAGGTGAAATTTTGGTACTTTTCGGATAACTTTCATATTCTGATGAATAGTGAAAATTACTAAATTTTAATTAAAAAATAACTTTTTTTAATCGAAATAATTAGTAGTGATAAATTATTAATTTGAGTGGTTTTAAAGTACATTTAGAATATATTTTTACAATTTAATACAATGTTGGTCATTGGATGTAATTTCACATTTAAACCAGACATAAATAAGTGTCAATCTTTTGACAGTTATTATCTCTTAAAAACACGCTATTTGTTTTGACGACGAGAATTAATTTTTAAATTAGTTAATGTAACTAATATGTTTTTAATTTGGTAAAATAAACATCATTTTGGAATTCATAATATCAAATATATCTTAAGCCTAATTTTTGGTATTTTTCTAGAAACTTTCATTTTTTGATGAATAGTGAAACCACTAAGTGGTAGTTAAAAAACTGAATTTTTTCATAAAACATAATTTTACCGCTTCTGTGAGTGGAATTTCAAAAATCCGAGAAAAACGGTTGATGTCAATAAGTAAAATGTGGTTCAATGAGATGAAAATAATTTTTGGTGAATAGTAACTTTTTACTTTTACATACCACGGTTAAAAGTAAATAGGGTAGTTAAAGGTAACAATGACATTAATTAACCCTAACACATGTCCTAATTCTATTAGATAAGTTTAATTCAACCAAAAACAAACTTAGGAATAAAATATGACTATTTACGCCCACTTGGATTAGATTAGGACATTTATTATTAATTTATTTAAAGAAGGGTTAAAATAGTTAAAATCAACGTTTAATAAGTAAATAATTTTTAATATGGGGTTATACATAAGATAAATTCGACTATAAATATTCATTAGAAATATAATAAGATTTAATACATAATGGTATTTTATTTGTAATTTTTAGACATTAAATAATTTAATTTATTTATGACACGATGATGATGCTGTAATTATCTTATTAATGAAATATTGACCTAATTAATGTTATAAACACCAAAATAAATGTAATTTGAGACTTTTTATGAATTACACTAATTTTATAGGTTAATATGACATGTTATTATTGATTTAATTAGCTTGGTTCGAACTAATAATTATATTATGATTTTCACAAAAATCAATTACTAAATAGTTTCAAAATTGACATAAAATAGTTTTTAAAACAAATATTATATTAGTAATTGTTATTTTATTCCTAAAAATCTAAGGTTCGGCCAAATGACTTAGATAAGGTTATATATATTAATAATAAGCAACTTGGGGTTCGTTTGGCTGCTTATTGTATGTTTATTAACCTTTTGGTATAACAACACAAGAAGACACGGTAAAAGTAAACTTATTTAACTTAATGTTAAATCTAAATGATAAGGTTAAAATAGGAACCTAAACTTGTCTAAATTCTATTGGATGAGAGTATTTAGACCCATACCCACCTTATCTTCGAAATATATCAATTTGGAGCTATTTAAAACCGAAATTGACTTTATAATAAAATAATATTTTTAGTTTTCCCAAAGGTGCCCCTCTCCTCCCTTATAAAAGGGAACCTCCTCCCCCTCTTCCTCACACCACTTTTAGCCTTCAAGCTCGGCCAACCCCTGACAATTCCTCCTCTAGACTTCCCTAGAGACATCCTAGAGGTCCTGGTCTTCTTCAAAGACCAATTTTAGTGCCCTAAAAGAAGGTCTCAAAGAAGCACTTCAAAGAAGAGGTAATGTCCGTTACCGATTCTTTCATCTTTATTTCTTCTTCCACTTCTTCTTCTTTAGTTGTTTCATTATGAAGTAATAACATCAGTATCACTCATATACTGATATGTTATTATAAGTAAGAAACAACCCTATTTCACCATCTATCCATCCTACAGAAAAAGAAATCATCACGCGTGCGTACGTATGGAATACCGTCTCCACGCCGTGGTGTAATCTATTTTCCACCACCACCTTACTTGGATGGGTATAATGGTGTAAATAATGACTATATATGACTATTATAAAGTAATATTGATTATGAAATAGTATACATACACTCCAATATAATTCCACTATCATAGGAACGATATCATCACTCGTGCGTACGTACGGAATACCGTCTCCACGATGTGATGTGACTCGTTCTACATGATCTTCATTTCATAATGATTATATAAATGAATTGAATGAATGAATATGGTATATATTACACTAATAACATTCTGTAAATGAGGTATCTATAACCTAAAGATAAGAATAAGAATTTATTCGACAAAACACGCATAAGAACAAAAAGTTATAAACACCCGAATAACAAGTAGAAATGAAATATTACTACTAAGAAGCTAAGGAAATGACCATTTATGATATCATAAAAATAAGTATGATTCTGTAATAAGTCAATAACATTATTTAAATCATTAAACAGGAAGTTCGGACACTTACGAAGCAAATCGGACCAAAGGTAAGGGAAATATCACAATCTCATTTTTATCCGAGATTGTTTATACTTTGAAATTTACTGGGGTGTATTTTATCGTCCACAACCATGTTTAATCAATATGTAATATTTATATCCTTATACAATAGTTTATATCCAATTTTACCCTCTGTGAGTTTTTAGTATAAGTTATGAAAGGAATCTTTTGTCGTTTTTCGTACGAGGTACTTTTTGACTTTTTCGAAAAAAGTACGAGAAGGATGTTTTTCTAAACTTATACGGCATGGATGGATTTTTAAAACATTATTTCCAAGAAGGTTCCTTTACAAGTTTTCAAGTTTATTTTTAATCAACTTATTTTAGTTTATAATTGTATGACATGTTAAGAAAGGAAAAGTTTTTTTGAAGTAGAAAGGATATTTTCCTCAAGAATGGAGTTCAAGTGTTTTATCAAAATTATTTTCCATATAAGATAATAAAGGGTTATGTTTTTATCCCTATTATTACATTGATATGATTATGTTGTGATGGAAATATCTTTATGAATTCCTTTATCTTATATGAATTGTTTTATGATGTCATGATGTTTAAGATTCCCATTTTTATTACATGGGTTATGCAATGATGTATGATTTATGATTTTGTGGAACACATAAGAATGGTATCATTATGATATGGGTGGGACCTATATCTCCCTCCAATGAATTGGGTAAATATTTTATATCTCATGAGATATACATGGCTGGAACGGTAGGTTATACCGGTTCAGTGAAATAGGACTGAAACGAGGAGTGAACTCGGTTCAGAAAGGGACTTTGTCCACTAAGATAGTCTTGGCAATGAGTCTTGACTAATAAGAAATGATTCTATATGATTATGTGTGTATGCCACAATGTTTCATGTTTTACGTTATGATTATTGGGATTACATTTCACTACTATGATTTATCCCATGATATGAAATTATGATCTCTTTTGAGGGTTAAGATTTCCAAAAGATATGTTCTTATGAATATGACGTGATTGATATTTCTTTTGTTTACCCTTAATGAGAATTTGAGCTCACCCTTTTATGTTTTCTTTTCCCCAGGACATAAAGAAAGGATTTAGGTTTAAAAAAAGAAGATCTTTATGGGAGATGTTGAAGATCTTTCACCACGATTAGAAGATTATATTCCGAGTTTCCAAAGACACTAAACTATTACGGTCCTTGTGTGTGTGTTTTTGTTATGTACTAAGTATTTTGAAAAAGTAATGTAATGTCAATGTATGTCAAGCTTCGGGTCTCTACAGTTGGTATCAGAGGAAAGGTTTAGTCAACCTTTGGAAACTTGGATGCGAGAACTTTAGTGAGATCCCTAGAAATATTTCTAAGGTATGTCTAGGGATGTCCCTAAGGATAAGTATAAGTATAGGTTATAGTCCTAGAATTGCGCTAAAGTTCTTAGAATTAAACCTAAGATGTTAGATATTGAAGGTACTCCCCCTTTATTATTTTGTTTTCCCTAACATGATTTTTGCCTCTCACACTATTCTTTTTGGGTTTTAGACGATGGCTGGAACCCGGAGGAACCCTGTTGATCAATGCAATGGACAATGCAATGATTGTCCTCCTGAACAAACAAATGTTATGGGAGATGGAGTGCATAATCTTATTGCAATACTTACACAAGCTATGAATCATTCTGGACTTCCAAATGAGCAGATAAGGGAACAATATTCTATTGAGTCCTTCATGAGGCAACATCCACCTTCTTTCAGCGGGTCTTCTGATCCACTTGTTGCAAAACAATGGATCAGTACCACCGAAAAGATATTTTCAGTTCTTCAATGTTCTGAACATGATAAAGTCATCTTAGCAGTATATCGTTTGGAAGGTGAAGCTGATCAATGGTGGAATCTTATCAAGAATACGAGGCAAAGAGATGAAATTGAGTCCATGGAATGGGATGAGTTCAACAACTTATTTTTCAATAAGTACTTCCCTCATATTCATCGAACAATGATGGAGAAGGAGTTTCTTGAACTAAAGCAAAAGGATGATGAATCTGTTGGTATATACAAAGTGAATTTTACAAGGCTTGCAAGGTATGCATCTGGATTTATCATCCAACGTGAAAGTAAAGTTGATCGATTCTTCAGTGGCTTAAAACCAAATCTTCGAAGGGAATTAGCTATAAGAGACTTCAGTAGCTATGAAGAAATTGTACGTTGTGCTATCAAGGTAGAAATGGAATTTGGTGTTACTTATCCATCTAATAGTTTTGACAAGAAACGAAAGATGGAGATCAAGGAGAAATCTCAGAATAATGGTGAAAAGAAGATGAATGTTTCCTTATGCTCAAAGTGTGGAAAGAAGCATGGTGGAGATTGTCTTAAAGGGACAAGTAAATGTTTCAAATGTGGAAAGGAAGGTCATCGGGCATTTGAATGCCGCAATGATGGGAAGAAGATGCCTAATGATGCAAACAAAGGAAGGGATACACGGAATGAACCTACAACACTTCAATGCTTCAAGTGCAAGGAAATGGGGCATTATGCTAATAAATGCCCTAATACAAGGGTTAGTGATGATCGACATGAGAAACCACATAAGGCAAAGGACAAAGGGATTTCACATGCGATCACCATTGGCGATGTTGAATATGATAACGATGTGGTGGAATGATTAAGTGTTTATTTAATGGTATTACAAAATAATGTTGTATATAGTATCATGGAATATTGAAATATTTATGTATTGGTCTAGTGTGGTTTTTAATAATTTTATGGTACCGGTAACCATGGAAAGTGATTGAGATATTTTTGGAAAAAAGATAATATGCGCATAATGAAGGGAAAAAGAGAAAAGGAAATATTTGACAGTATTCATGAGCTGATTATTGATATAAGGACTAAGTGATATCATGGTTTGAGTATATAGAATTTTGAGGATTTTGGTATGTGGAAAGTGTTAACTTTTAACTGTATTCATGTTTTCACTAAGGTTCAATGGGTATTCAAGAGAATGCATGATTAAGGCCTTTGAATGTTTGGAATCTGACCAACAAGACATATCTTATGATATATGTGGATCAACGATGGTATTAAATCTCTGGTAATCGTTTTCACTATATTATGAGATTGGACTGTAGTATTATGGATTAGCCTAAAGATTGGAATGGATTATGTTGGACATAAGTTAGTATTGTTTAAGGATAAGAAGTTTTTTCCATATTATTTATGGGATGTTATAGTAATATAGTTTTAGAAAAAGGACAACCTGCAGGACGGGCGACATCCCATCGCGTCGGACAAGGCCGTGGGAATCGAACCCACAACCGAAGTGCGACCGGCCTTTATCGCCTACCACTGGCCTACAGGAAGTCCCTGTTTAGTAGAAACAATTTTTATTATATTATGAAGTATGATATATGAAGTATAAGTCTATTTTAGGAACCATATATCATTAATCTCACTATAGATAGACTTATGTATTTTTTTGATAACTTTTCTAACCTTTTCATTGAGATAGATGGAATGACCCATCATTCTATCACATGATCTGCTAACACATCACGAATAACAAATTCAACTTCATTTCTTTAAGAGATGAAGTGGAAATTGTCCAATGAACGGCCAACGGCGAGACTATACCGAAATCACGAAAGTATTTCTTCTAATTCCAATTTCATCAACTTTAGGGAAACGATCTTGAAAACCAAAAATGTTGTCCTAATGCTATTATATCTGATAAATCAGATGGTACCTTAGATAGTCACAAATTTATGGCTTTGTGATTACTGGATTTTCCATAGCCATGTTCTCTACCACTCTCCATCAGAACATGATGGTTAGATTTCTTTTCCATATCCATATTTTCACCTATGTGGAAACCCAGTGATTAGTTTATTTGGGAAACCATTATGTTTCATACATTTGTTTTTAAAGATTGGTTTTGGTATTCTTTTTACGAAGTGGGTTTCTATTAAAGAAACTTTTGAGTAGTAAACCATTTATAACCCCGACGAATTTCGAGGGTGAAATTCATTTTAAGGGGTGTAGAATGTAACACCCCGGGATTTTATGAAAAATATTATTTTTAATTAATGTCTTGTGTTGTACGCTACACCAAAAGGAGCTTGAACAACATGAATCTTTGACTTGCCTTACATTACACACAATCGCGACCTTCCTCGATAGCGTGTGTAGTACGCAATACCGAGTTTCAGTAAACAACGATATGCTATTAAAATGTTATTAAAACTAGCCGTTTTGAATAGTAATAACCACCTTTTAAAATTTTAGAAATTTTATCTCTCAAAATGGACTTCATTTTTGGATTCAGAGTATCTAATTTATCCTAAGGTGAAATTTTGGCACTTTTCGGATAACTTTTATATTCTGATGAATAGTGAAAATTACTAAATTTTAATTAAAAAACAACTTTTTTTTATCGAAATAATTAGTAGTGGTAAATTATTAATTTGAGTGGTTTTAAAGTATATTTAGAATATATTTTTACAATTTAATACAATGTTGGTCATTGTATTTAATTTCACATTTAAACCAGACACAAATAAGTGTCAATCTTTTGATAGTTATTGTCTTTTAAAAACACGCTATTTGTTTTGACGACGGGAATTAATTTTTAAATTAGTTAATGTAACTAATATGTTTTGAATTTGGTAAAATAAACATCATTTTTGAATTCATAATATCGAATATAGCTTAGGCCTAATTTTTGGTATTTTTCTGGAAACTTTCATTTTTTGATGAATAGTGAAATCACTAAGTGGTAGTTAAAAACTGATTTTTTTCATAAAACGTAATTTTACCGCTTCTGTGAGTGGAATTTCAAAAATCTGAGAGCCACGGTTGATGTTAGTAAGAAAAATGTGGTTCAATGAGATGAAAATAATTTTTGGTGAATAGTAACTTTTTACTTTTATTTACCACGGTTAAAAGTAAATAGGGTAGTTAAGGGTAAAAATGATATTATTATTACCCGAACACATGTCCTAATTCTATTGGATAAGTGTAAATCGACCAAAAACAAACTTAGGAATAATATATCACCATTTATGCCCACTTGGATTAGATTAGGACATTTATTATTAATTTATTTAAAGAAGGGTTAAAATAGTTAAAATCAAAGTTAAATAAGTAAATAATTTTTATTATGGGGTTATACATAAGATAAATTAGACTATAAATATTCATTAGAAATATAATAAGATTTAATACATAATGGTATTTTATTTGTAATTTTTAGACATTAAATAATATAATTTATTTATGACACAAAGATGATGCAGTAATTATCTTATTAATGAAATATTGACATAATTAATGTTATAAACACAAAAATAAATGTAATTTGAGACTTTTTATGAATTAAAATAATTTTCTAGGTTAATATGACATGTTATTATTTATTTAATTAACTTGGTTCGAACTAAAAAATCTGTTATGATTTTCACAAAAATAAATTACTAAATAGTGTCAAAATTGACATAAAATAGTTTTTAAAACAAATATTATATTAGTAATTGTTATTTTATTCCTAAAAATATACGGTTCGGTAAAATGACTTATATAAGGTTATATATATTAATAATAAACAACTTGGGGTTCGTTTGACTGCTTATAGTAAGTTTATTAACCTTATAGTATAAGAACACAAGAAGACACGGTAAAAGTAAACTTATTTAACTTAATGTTAAATCTAAATGATAAGGTAAAAATAGGAACCTAAACTTGTCTAAATTCTATTTTATGAGAGTATTTCGACCCATCCCCACCTTATCTTTTAAATATATCAATTTAAAGCTATTTAAAATCGAACATGACTTTATAATAAAATAATATTTTTAGTTTTCCCAAAGGTGCCCCTCTCCTCCCTTATAAAAGGGCACCTCCTCCCCCTCTTCCTCACACCACATTGAGCCTTAAAGCTCGGCCAAACCCTTCCAATTCCTCCTCTAAACTTCCCTAGAGACATCCTAGAGGTCCTGGTCTTCTTCAAATACCAATTTTAGTGCCCTAAAAGAAGGTCTCAAAGAAGCACTTTAAAGAAGAGGTAATGTCTGTTACCGATTCTTTCATCTTTATTTCTTCTTCCACTTCTTCTCCTTTAGTTGTTTCATTATGAAGTAATAACATCAGTATCACTCATATAATTATATTTTATTATAAGTATGAAACAACCCAATTTCACCATCTATCCATCCTACGGAAAAAGAAATCACTTTGCGTGCGTACGTACGGAATACCGTCTCCACGCCGTGGTGTAATCTATTTTCCACCACCACCTTACTTGGATGGGTATAATGGTGTAAATAATGACTATATATGACTATTATAAAGTAATATTGATTCTGAAATAGTATACATACACTCCAATATAATTCCACGATCATAGGAATGATATCATCACTCGTGCATACGTACGGAATACCGTCTACACGATGTGATGTGACTCGTTCTACATGATCTTCATTTCATAATGATTATATAAATGAATTGAATGAATGAATATGATATATATTACACTAATACCATTCTGTAAATGAGGTATCTATAACCTAAAGATAAGAATAAGAATTTATTCGACAAAACACGCATAAGAAGAAAAAGTTATAAACCCCCGAATAACAAGTAGCAATGAAATATTAATAATAAGAAGCTAAGAAAATGACCATATATGATATCATAAAAATAAGTATGATTATGTAATAAGTCAATAACATTATTTAAATCATTATACAGGAAGTTCAGACACTTACGAAGCAAATCATACCTAAGGTAAGGGAAATATCACAATCTCATTTTTATCCGAGATTGTTTATACTTTGAAAGTTACTGGGGTGTATTTTATCATCCACATCCATGTTTCATAAATATGTAATATTTATATCCTTATAAAATATTTTATATCCAATTTTACCCTCCGTGAGTTTTTAGAATAAGTTATGAAAGGAATCTTTTGTCATTTTTCGTACGAGGTACTTTTTGACTTTTTCAAAAAAAGTACAAGAAGGATGTTTTTTAAACTTATACGGCATGAATGGATTTTTAAAACATTATTTCCAAGAAGCTTCCTTTAAAAGTTTTCAAGTTTATTTTTAATCAACTTATTTTATTTTATAATTGTATGACATGTTAAGAAATGAAAAGTGTTTTTGAAGTAGAAAGGATATTTTCCTCAAGAATGGAGTTCAAGTGTTTTATCGAAATTATTTTACATATAAGATAATAAAGGGTTCTGTTTTTATCCCTATTATTACATTGATATGATTATGTTGTGATGGAAATATTTTTATGAATTCCTTTATCTTATATGAATTGTTTTATGATGTCATGATGTTTAAGATTCCCATTTTTATTACATGGGTTATGCAATGATGTATGATTTATGATTTTGTGGCACACATAAGAATGGTATCATTATGAGATGGGTGGGACCTATATCTCCCTCCAATGCATTCGGTAAGGATTTTATATCTCGTGATATAGACATGGCTGGAATGGTAGGTTATACCGGTTCAGTGAAACAGGACTGAAATGAGGAGTGAACTCGGTTCAGAATGGGACTTTGTCCACTAAGATAGTCTTGGAAATGAGTCTTGACTAATAAGAAATGATTCTCTATGATTATGTGTGTATCCCAAAATGTTTCATGTTTTAAGTTATGATTATTGAGATTACATTTCACTACTATGATTTATCCCATGATATGAAATTATGATCTCTTTTGTAGGTTAAGATTTCCAAAAGATATGTTCTTATGAATATGACGTGATTGATATTTCTTTTGTTTACCCTTACTGAGAATTTGAGCTCACCCTTTTATGTTTTCTTTTCCCCAGGTCATAAATAAAGGACTTAGCTTTAAAAAAAAGAAGATCTTTATGGGAGATGTTGAAGATATTTC
The DNA here is from genome assembly GCA_963277665.1 of Viscum album. Taxonomy (NCBI): domain Eukaryota; kingdom Viridiplantae; phylum Streptophyta; class Magnoliopsida; order Santalales; family Viscaceae; genus Viscum; species Viscum album. The sequence continues at coordinate 1,271,654,110 of OY728127.1, forward strand.
ACCACGATTAGAAGATTATATTCTGAGTTTCCAAAGACAATAAACTATTACGGTCCTTGTGTGTGTGTTTTTGTTATGTACTAAGTATTCCGAAAAAGTAATGTAATTTCAATGTACATCAAGCTTTGGGTCTCTACACCGGTACCATACAATTATTGAAAACCAATACATATATATTCCAAAATTCCACGATACTATAACTGAGATTCCATGATACAATTTTGAAATCCCATTACATAAACACTTAATCATTCCACAACATCATTTTCATACTCAACATTACAAATAGTGATCGCATGTGACTTCCCTTTGTCCTTTTTCTTAAGAGGTTTCTCACGTTGATCATCATTTACCCTTGGATTAGGGAATTTATTAGTATAATGCCCCATTTCCTTGCACTTGAATCATTGAAGTGTTGTTGGAGCATTCTCTATAGTCTTTTCACTATTCATGTCATTAGAAACCTTTTCCCCATTACTTCGGCACTCAGCTTCTCGATGACCTTCTTTTCCACACATGAATCATTTTCAAGTACCTTTTAGACAAATCTCCACCATACTTCTTTCCACACTTTGAGCAGAAATAAACATTCACCTTTTTTTCAACATTGTTCTTAGATTTTTCCTTGAACTCCATATTTGTTTCTTGTCAAAACCATGACATGGATATGTAACACTAACTTCCAGTTCTACCTTGATAGCACAAAGCACAATTTCTTCATAGCTACTGAAGTCTCTTATAGCTAACTCCCTTTGAAGACTTGTTTTTAAGCCACTAATGAATCAATAAACTTTACTTTCAGGTTTGATGATAAATCTAGATTCATACCTTGCAAGACTTGTAAAATTCTCCTCGTATATACCAACAGATTCATCATCCTTTTGATTAATCTCAAGGAACTCCTTTTCCATATTTTTTCAAAGAATACGAGGGAAGTACTTATTGAAAACTAAATTCTTGAACTCATACCATTCCATGGATTCAATTTCATCTAGGGGTCTCGTATTCTTAATTAGAGTCCACCACTAGTCTGCTTCACCTTCTAAATGGTAAATAGCCAGAATTACATTTTCATGTTCTAAATAGAAAAGTATGGAAAATATCTTTTCAATGGTACTGATCCCTTGTTTAGCAATAAGTGTGCTAGAAGACCCACTAAAAGACAGTGGACGTTGCCTCATGAAGGACTCAATAGAATACAGTTCCCTTCTCTGTTCATTTGGAAGTCCAAAATTATTCATAGCTTTTGAAAGTATCGTAATAAGATTTTTCACTCAATCTACCATAACATTGGTTTGTTCAGGAGGAAAATCATTGCATTTTCCATTACATTGACCAAGATGGTTCCTTCGGGTTCCAACCATCGTCTAAAACCCAAAAAGAATAGTATGAGAGGAAAAAATCATACTAGGAAAACAACATAATAAAGGGGGAGTACCTTCAATATATAACGTCTTAGGTTTAATTCTAATATCGTTACCATAATTCTAGGTCTATAACCTATACTTATAATTACCCTTAGAGACATCCCTAGATATACCTTTGAAATATCTCTAGGGATTTCACTAATGTTTTAACATCCTAGGTTCCAAAGGTTGACTAAACCTCTTCTCTAATACCAACTATAGAGACCTAAATCTTGATGTACATAGAAAATACATTACTTTTTCAGAATACTTAATACATGACAAAAATAGATTCCCAAAGACCGTATTAGTTTAGTGTCTTTGGAAACTCAGAACATAATCTTCTAATCATGTTGTTAGATCTTCAACATCTCCAATAAAGATATTCCCCTTTTGTATTCATACCTAAAACCATTCTTTATATCTTGGGGAAAAGAAAACATAAAAAGGGTGAGATCGAATGCTCAGTAACTGTAAACATGGGGAACCTAAAACAATCCTTAAACATTTGAATTCAAAAACCGAAACATAAAATCATAACATCAAAATCTTGGGAAATGACATAAAACATGACAGTACACAAGGCATAGATCATAAAGGAACATTAATCATGATAAATATCATGGGAATAAAACATGTAATTATGGCATCCATTATTTATATGTTATGATTTCCATAGTAGCCAAGGCATTTCTTCCAAGACCATTATATTGGACAAAGTACATTACTGAACCGAGTTTACTTGTTGTTCCAGCCCAGTATTACTGAACCAGATTCACTTGTCATTCCAGCCATGTCTATCTCATGAGATATAAATCTTTACCCAATGAATTTTAGGGAGATATAGGTCCCACCCATCTCATAATGAATTCATTATTACTTGTTCCACAAAATAAACATAAATCATTCATCATAACCCAAAGAATAAAATGGGTTTCATAAACATCATCCCATCATAACATAATCCATATAAAACAACTTAATATCATTTCATCATAAGAATAATCAAACCATGTAAATAATAGAGACATTATATTTGAAACATAATCATACTAAATAATGTCATCTTATATGGAAAATAGTTTTGACAAAACACTTGAAATGAATTTTTGAGGAAAATACCCTTTCTTCTTCAAAATCATTTTCTTTTCACAAAATGCCATAAAATATTAAAAGAAAAGTATTTTGATGAAAATAATCATGAAAAAATGTAGATTAATCTTCAGGAAAATTAGACATTATGAAACCATAAAATCAGTTCATGCCGTATAAGTTAAAACAACATTCTCCTCGTACTTTTTCCAGAAAATTCAAAAAGTTCCTCGTATGGTAAACAAAAGAAAGATTCCTTCCATAACACAATGTAAAAGCCAAGGAGGGGTAAACCTGAATTTAAAAATACATTGAATAATATTAAACACTTTATGGAAAACATTTTTATGGACATGGATGAAAAATATAACCCTGGTAAAAAATTACGTATAAGTAGTCTCAGATAAAAATGAGATTTGGAAAATTATCCCTTACATTATGTCCAATTTCTTCCATATGTGTCCGAGAATCCAGTATAGTGGGTTGAAACATATTATTAACTTGTAATAGAACCATAATAATATTTATGATATCATATATGATTCACTTATGACTTTATATTACCCATTCAATTGTCAATTACATGTTAAAGCAGAGCTTTGGGTAAAATCGTTTCATTTATCATCTGTGTTTTGACTTGTAATTATAGATATGATTACATAGATCATGATTACATACTTATATAATGTAAAACATGATTTATATATAATATATATTCAGAATTTACATATATATAGTAGATCAATAAATGGATAGAAATACACCGTTAATGGAGACGGTAGGCCGTACGTACACATGAACACTGTTTTCGTTTCCTTATTAAATTCAATGGAAGTAAGTAAATAACATATAAATAAATCCAGTATCATTAATATATTTTATATTTCATGATTATTTATTATATATACTTTATAATCATTCTTTAATGGTTAACTTGGAGAATGAATCTCATCGCGTCGTGGAGACGGTAATCTGTAGGTACGTACGAGCGATGATATCGTTCCCATAATTATTGAATGGAATTAGAGTGGATAATATCTAAGAACTAGTATCACTTTATAATAAACATATATGGTTATTTTTTACACTATTATACCCATCCATGTAAGGTGGTGGTGGAAAAACATATTACACCATGGTGTGGAGAAGGTATTCTGTACGTACGCACCCGTGGTGATTTCGTTTTTCGTAGGATGGGTAGAAGGTGAAATAGGGTTGATTCATATTTATAATAACATATTTGTATATTATTTATACTTATTCTATTACTTTATAATGAAACAACTAAATTATATTAAGTATAATAATGAATAAACTTGAAAGAATCGGTAGAAGAGATTACCTCTTCTTCGAGGCGCCTCCTCTAAACCTCCACTTAGGGCTGTAAAGATGGTCTTGAAAGAAGGCCAGGACCTGCAGTAGGTTTCTATGGAATCATAGAAGTGAAATGGGTAGGGTTTTGCCGACCTTGAAGGCTCAAAATGGTGTTAAAAGGAGAGGGATGAGGTGCCCTTTTATAAGAGTAGAGAGGGGCACTTTTGGAAACCTCAAAAATATTAATTAATAATAAAATGAAACCCCACTTAAAAACTTCAAAAGTGACTCAAATTCGGATATTTGGTAATATAGGGTTATAATCTCATCAACCAATCAAATTTAGACATGTTGGGAAATTATTTTAAACCTTATCTATTTGATTTATACTTATTTAATTTATTTAATCTTATTTGTGGTAATAATATTCTAAATTTTAAATTATTATAAATACATACTTATATGTGGTCAATTTCCCATAATTGGATACATTATAACCTTGTAGACCATATAATTTTTAATTTTTAATTTTTTAAATATTTTTGTGATTTTTAAATAATTCAATAACAAGTTACATTTATAAAATACCAAGTGTAAATTTTGACACTATTAATTTTTTTTGAATTTCAATAAAGTACACACTGAGAATATATTAAAAAAATATTTAATAGGTTCCTAAAATGTCATATTAATCTATAAAATTAGTGGAGCAAGTTAATTAGTTTATATAATATTGATTTTAATATTTTTAAAACCATTTATTTGATATTTCTCTTAATAAAATAATTACTAGAAAATTTTTGTATAATTATTTAATATACTTATTTGTTGCATAAAAATTAAAAATAAAATACTATGATGAATATAAATCTAATAGATATCATAATATTACTTTTATTTGAATTTATCTTCTAAAATACCCAACTTTTAAAATGATATATTTATAATGAAGGAGACAACTTTGACATCATTTAAAATAAAAAACTATAAATGTCAGAATCACTTTTATAAATCTCCAAATAGTCAACAATTAGACGTTTGGGTGCTTATGATTCATATTTACATGACCAATAGGGTTTGGTCAGGTGCTTGGTCCTTTTATGGATATTATTAGTCTAATAAAAACTATATTATTGATTTTTCACTAAATAAATAATTTATGCGTCATTAATAAATAGGCTATTAAGTTAATTATATATTTCTTAAAAATTACAAATAAATTACCATGATAAAGAAAAATGTTATCTTTCAAATGAGTATTTATAACCGAATTTATATTTTGTATAACCTTATATAAAAATAATTTAATTATTAAATTTTGGGTGAGATATATTTTACTTTCACTGAAATAAAATAAATTAAAGGTCTTAATCCCATACAAGTGGTTTCTAATAGATACCATTTTGACCCAAGTATATTTTCGGATAAAATATAATCATCCAATTATATTAATACAAGTGTTAGGTTAATTTTATAACATTATTTTTACCTTTAATTACCTATTTTACCTTTAACTGTGGTAAATAAAATTTACCGTAGTTACTATTCATAATGCCCAAAAATAAAAAGTAACCTATTAACATAATTTGGACCTACTGATTCCAAATATGGAATCCACTTTTCCAAAAACAAAACAAAAAATTTGTAGTAATTAATTTAAAATTAATCCTGTTGTCGAAAAAAGGGTTTTTGTTTAAAACATTACAAAAGATTGAATTGATTTAACCTACGAATTCAATGTAAAATCAATGATAATTACATAAATTATATTAAATGGTAAAAACATATTCTATTTATACTTTAAAACAATTTAATATTATAATTTTACCATATAAGTTATCTCGATGAAAAAAGTTGTTTTTATGTAAAATTTAGCGTGTTTTTACTATTCATCAAAATAAGAATGTTGTCAGAAAAATATTAAAAACTTTATCCAAAGTAAATTCTTATATCCTGATTAAAAAGAAGAATTTTATTTTCTAAAATTGAACTTATAAACTTGTCATAAATTAGATTTAAAATTGGTGTGCCATCAAAAGGAAGCAAAACTGCATTTTTTGAAAAATACTTCTTTTATCCGAAAAATTGATTTTGTTCTCATACCTCATTCTAGAAAATGTGTAAGATGAACTATAATATTATAAAATTAAAAATGTGGTTAATTCTATTCATAACATCTAGTTCATAATAATATTATAACAATATATCATTGTTTATTGAAACTCGGTATTGCGTACAACACACGCTATTGAGGAAGGTCGCTCTTGCGTGCAACACAAGCCAAGAATAGTGTTTGCGTATACTACAAGATAATACGGTGTTGCATATAACACAATATAATCTTGGTGCAGCGTACAACACAAGACATCAGGGAAATTAAAAATAATATTTCTCATAAAATCATGGGGTGTTGCAGTTACATTTAAAATTACAAACCCAACCTACTGTATGCCAACAAGAGGTGCAATATAATCATTGATCACTAATCATGCGAACATCCCTAGACACTAGCTAGCTGTTGGCCCTAGGTACCTCTTATCTCGGTGAAAAGTAACCATAACAATATCCTTTCTTGTGCATGAGCCACTAGTAGGGAACATACCCATAAACTAATGGTCCCCATCATCAACATCTTCATTATAGTTTAGTTAGTGTTGTCATCGTCAAACTTGCTACACGAGACAAGGGCCAAACCCCACAGGATCACAAGCATACTAGTAAAAATCTTCCCACCTTGATACTGAGGTTTCCCTTTGTGCTCAAACAAGTTCAGCATCACATGATGCCACATACACAATTAATCAACCAAACAAAGCCTCACATTTCATAAGCCACCACTTTCACATCAGAAACCCATTCTTGAAAACTTATTTACATAAAAAAAATTCAAATCACTTCCAAAACCATGAGGAACACCACTTCCCTAAGAATTTTCTAAACAATACTTTCCACATTTTAGTAAAAACACGAAACTCTAGAAACATAGAAAACAGGACATTATGTTTACACAGACAAATACATTTTCCAAAACATTTCCAACACATTTATAAGGCCACATTCAAAGTGTTAAATGCCAAACAGCCCCTCCAAACAATCATTTCCCAAAACACACACACCAGAAGCCAAATGATCATAACCCCATGAGATTCCATTTTAAACCACATTTAGAAACCACATGAAGGACACAACGTTATTTATAAATCAAGAACCATTTAAGAAAACAATATTTTAAGGAACATCAGTTTAAAGCACCATCTCTATTTGAGGGCACAATCGTGTGTGGACCTAGTGCACCCACGGATGTTCCAAAACCCGATGGAACAACAAAAATCCTAGAGGACACCAAAAAACCTTTTCCAGAAAACCTACCATTTTCATTAAAACCACATCCGACTGTCCAAACTATTTAGGGAACATAAAACAATCCCCTTATAACCACAAATCCAGTTTCAAAACATTTTACACATTTCACAAGATAAATGATTACCAAACCATACACACAAAATCAAGACCACAGACAATAAACAACCATCCCACCATAATTAAGGCTAAATATTTTATAAAACCCCCAATTTAACTTTGAAGAACAATGACATTTTAAACAATAACCCTAGGTTCAATAAACCTAGGTATTTCACAAAAATCCCTTTGAAAACCTATTTTTAGTAAATTATACAAACATGAAATCATGATTCGCATCAAGACATAGATATATTAGAGGTGCGGAGGATATTTAAAAATTAAATCAAAACACACAAGTGCTCGTGGGGTGTTCTGGAAAGGAAAAAGTAGGGAACGCCTACCACAACCATGTGTGGATGCGATGAAACATCATGGGAGGAGAGATATAATACCCACATACCATTCACACACCCTAGATCCAAATAAAAACGAACCAAACATAAACCCTAGAAATTATGGTTTTTCCATGGAAGAAAAATCCAAAGAAAACCATCTAACAAAGATGGAATGAGAAGGAGAGAATATTTGGTGACGGAAACATGAATAATCACCAAACTTTCTTGAGAAATAGACCCCAAATCGCCCCAAATCGATTCATGAAGGAGGGGGGATAATCTGGTTGATGACCAATAGATAGGGCTTCATTTTGGAGGTGTAATCGCCCAAATCGGAAATCCACGTCAAAATTTATCAAGACCGCAAGTGGCTGTAAGGTTTGGCTGCACGGTGTGTCAAACCATGCGCAAACCGTGCGAGGGCTACTGAAAACTCCTGCAACTTCACATGGTTAGGTTGAGCTGTTTGGACAGGCCGTGCTCAAACAGTGCGACCCCAAAAATTGGGGAAAAACACCCAAATTACACCCCAAACACTAGGGAAGTACACTCAAAGATCTCTGAAAGTTTTAAACACAAAGTAGTGACATTGTGGGTGTCACAAACTCCAAAACATGTAACTTTATCTTAATCCCAACAAAAATAACTAATAATAGGAATAAAAGGAAACCCAAAAACACAAAAAACACAAGGAATTTTTTTGGTCACTCAACCTGAACCTCAACTAAACGATCCAACATCATGGAATGAATAAAATAAAGGAGTATCTATGGTCGGGGTGTGACAATTCTCCCCACCATAGACACTTTCTGCCCCCAGAAAGTCACCTAGCCCAAAGTAACCCAAAGCTCAAGTCCATACCCGAAAAAAACCAAAGGGAAACCATGAAACATGGTATAACTATTCACTCCACATGTCACACCCAATTGATCAATAAGAAACCACAATGCATGAATGAGGATGAGGGGAGAACATGGGAGGGTTCTCCCCACCACAAGATCTCAAATAATACGAACAACATTTAAACCCCAAACAACACACACACTACAACCAGGAAAAAGAGATTTCAACTTTTAAAATTCTTATACGACTCACATGGTTTTGCCACACCATTTACCAAACCGTGCACAAACTACTAGAAGGAAGGGGAACACCACACGACTTGGCCACACAGTTTCAAAATTCTGTGTCAACCGTTCCAACACCTCTGCCCAAAAATGACACCAACCCACACTATTATGAGACCTTCCACATGGTTGTGCACTGGATATGTAGTTGGTTCTATCCGCCTGGCTGGGCCCACATGGTTTTTACTAACTCTGTGGTAACCATGCTTCACCTGGAAAAATTTCCTGAAACTCAAGAAACCAAAAACCTTGACCGGGGTCAAACCTAAACTTCCATATACAAGTTGGACACTACCAACACTAAAAATGTGACCCCACCAAATAAACTAAACCCACAATAAACCAATTCTAAAAACTCAAGAATCTCCAAATGAGCACTGTTGAAAGTTAAAACTAAAACTGGCCTATGCGAAGACAAGACACATTCAAATGAGAATGAAAACTTTCAAAGGACACATTCATATAGACTCAATTGTTTGGGTTACAAGAGATCTAGTTAACCACACCATTACCATAAAAGGATTACTTAGAAAATCAAGTTAATAAGAACAAGGATATGTTAATGATTTCCATCCCAACACAGAAAAAAATACTAGGTTGGGTTTCACACCCCCTCCCTGTCACTCCTGAATATGCATGAGCTTCGCCCCGAGACCTGTGGTTGGGGATCTGATGGCTGAAGCATCTCCTACCTCATATTCAAGCAACACATACTCCGATCAAGAATTCCTTTTCAGACAAAACCCCCTACATAACTTCTTCAAAGAACCCAAATGGACATAGGAACGACATGTATTCGGAGGAATACGACTAGACGAATTTGAGTGACCAAACTGGCCTCACTGGAAACATACAAGTGAAAAGTCCGACGAACTAAAATTCGGAGCTGACATAGAAAGTATTTAAGAAACTGGTTCCCCTGGCACACCCAACTCGCTAGATGGGGAACCTTCATGAGAACCAACATCCATTTACTGCACCCCAAAAACCAGCTCAGCTATAAACACCTCATCCACCAACTTCTCAAAACTGGTTTCACTAGATGAGTGTACTTTCTATGCAATCTCAGGATGAAGACACAAGAAAAAAAGATGTGTTTTTTTACTTCAGATTTTGGATCTACTTCCAAGGAATATGGAACCACCTCCTTAAAATGGTTAATGTAAGAGTTTAATGACCGCTGGCCTAGCCAAACGTCCCACATCTCTACCACTTTCCTCAACTCTACCTCCTCAGGTATGAACCTTTGGATGAAAGTGACCTTAAAAACATTCCATTTCATCGCAACATCCAATAATGATGGGACAACCTGCCTCCACTGGTCTAAGGCTGGAACCTCAAGCAACCCCAAGACAACATGAGCTCAAATAGCCTTGGGAGTTCCCAATAACTTGAAGGCTTTCTCTAACTCTTCAATCCACTCCACTGATTCTAAAAATCCTCGAAGACCACGAAAGATAGGATAGACTCTTGAATAATAAAAAACAAGGCATGACTCATTACGAACATTGAGGACCTTTCTGGGAGGCATTTCCAGAACAATATGAAAATCATAGACCAAATCCAAAATCAGACTGAGGCACCAACAAAGAGGAACACCTCAAACAAAAACCAACTAGATCAAAAGCCAAGTAAAAACAAACACCACCAGAATATCCTTTTTCAAAAACCATCATTTTCCTTTTAAAACTCAAAACTACCTTCTTCCAAGGCTAATTCAAAAGTACTAATAACCCATTTTTTCAAGATTTGTTTTTTCCAAAATCATTTTCTCGTTCAAATACACTTTATGAAAACTATACTAAGCCTTTAATTCCAAAACCCATCCCATGGTATGCCATGAACCGTTACAAGTGCATCCGTCCATTCCCATCTTCACGTGCCACCACACACTTCTCACACATACCCACACACATGTCAACGTCCATAAGAAATACCAAGGGCCACATTACATTAACATTCTCAAACCCAAAACACCCTCAATGTTTGAAAACCCACTTTATCAATTTAATACAATTTCATGGAAAAAACGTCTGTTTTTAAATCCATTTTTGTTTCAAAATCCTCTTTCATTTTCAACATACACTTACACCAACTGAAACCAAAATGAAACGCAAACAACAATGAACCATTGGAACGAGGGACTAGTGTCTATGCCCATCCCGGAAACATAGTGCTGAGCCATGACCCAAGTAAGGCATAACACTAGGAGGGTCTTGAACCAGAAACTTAGACTTCACAAGGGTCACCACCCCATTTAAGGCCATAACGTAACCCGACTGACATCCATTGTCATCCCTCCTTTCCAAAACATCAAAAGACACAAGACTCAATCCAAGACTACCCCTGGTGACTTGAGGTTCAGAACGAGCAAGGGTTCATGATTCCCTTCCCACACCTACCTGGTGAGTCCTGACAACCCTAGTCTCCATCTTCCGGACACCCAAAATATCAAGAACCTCCTATGATACCATTTTGTCATGAACCAAGCTAGGATGACATCAAACCCAACACCTGACCTGGTCCGCGACATGATCCGATGGGTATTCCCGATCCCCACAGATTGGAAACTAGTGCCAGGCATTATATATAAAACAAGGGGGAACGATTTGGCCTAATAATAAATAGGATCAAAATATACAACATTGAAAACACAGATGAGCTAACCACAACTAAATTTCAAAAAATGAACAATATGGTCCAATACAAATAAAACTAAATAAAACTAACACTGAAAAAACCATGAGCTATAATAAAATAAAACAACCAACTACTAACACGATCTCCATGTGACCTCCTGGTCACCTCCAACCACAAGACCACCCTGCTCCTGGAGATTACTCGAACTAGAAAAACCTGATCAAAACCTAAACCTGCAAAACAGCTTGGGTCTACCGACACCGAGTGGTATAGGTAGGGTGTGAGCTAACAGCTCAGTAGTCAATCACCACAGATTCAAAGTGTTTAATTTCACAAAACAGTCCATTAACACTAGTTTGAAATACAATTATATTAATATTTTTGTTTTCACATTTAATTAAACAATCATAACTTTCCCATTTCAAAGGCCAACACATGCCACTATCCATTTTTCATGAAAACTATCATTTTATAACAAAAAACCAACCCAATATTTACTAGTAACAATTTTTAATGGAACAACATTAAATTGAAAACAATTTCAAAGAATGAAACTTTAAATATAAAACACTTACATTTCAAATTACCAACCCAACTTAACATATGTCGACGGGATGTGCAATATAATCATTGAGAACTATTCATGGGAACACCCCTACGCACTAGCTATCTATGGTCCCTAGGTACCTCGCATCTCGGTGAAGAGTAACCATAATAATATCCTTTCTCATGCACGAGCCACTAGTAGGGAACTTACCCATAACCTAGTGGTCCCCAACATCAACATCATCATCATAGTTTAGTTAGTGTTGTCATCGTCAAACATGCTATGTGAAACAAGGGCCAAACCCCACAGGATCACTAGCATACTAGTTCAAGTCCGCCCACCTAGATACCCAGGTTTCCCTTTGTGCTCAAACATGTTCTGCATCACATGATGCAACTTACAAAATTAATCAACCAAACCAAGAATCAAATTTCATAAGCCACCACTTTCATGTCACAGACCCATTCATGAAAACTTATGCACATCGAAACATTTGAAAATCACTTCTAAAACCATGAGGAACACCACTTCCCCGAGAATTTTCTAAACAAGCCTTTCCACATTTTAGTAAAAACATGAAACTCTTGAAACATGCCAAACCGGACTTTATGTTTACACGCACAAATACATTTTCCAAAAAATTTCCAAAATAGTTCTAAAACCATATTCAAGTGTCAAATGCCAAACATCCCCTCAAGAAAATAATTTTCCAAAACAGACACACCAAAAGTCAAATGAGCATAACACCATGATATTCCATTTTAAAAAAACACTTAGAAACCACACAAAGGACACGACGTTATTTGGAAAACAAGCACCATTTAGAAAACCAATATTTTAATGAACACCGTTTTAAAGAACCATCTTCCTTTGAGGGCACAATCGTGTGTGCACCAAGCGCACCCATGGATGTGCCAACACCCGATGGTACAACAAAAATCCTAGAGGACACCCAAAAACCATTTCCAAAAAACCTACCATTTTCTTCAAAACCACATCCGACCATCCAAACTGTTTAGGGAACATAAATTAATCCCCTTATGACCACAAAAAACTTTTCAAAAAATTGTAACACATTTCACAAGATAAATAATTACCAACCCATACACACCAAATCAAGACAAAAAACAATAAAAAACCATCCCACCATAATTGAGGCTAAAAATATCATAAAACCCCTAATTTAACTTTAATGAACAATGACAATTTAAAAATAACCCTTGGTGCAATAAACCAAGGTATTTCACACGAATACCTTTGAAAACCTATTTTTATTAAATTATACCGACATGAAATCATGATTCGTATCAATCCATAGATATATTATAGGTACGAGGGACATTTAAAAATTAAATGGAAACACACAAGTGCTCATGGAGTGTTTTAGAACGGAAAAAGTTGGAGACACCTACCTCAACTGTGTGTGGATACGATGAAACATCAAGGGAGGAGAGATAAAATCCCCACAGACCATTCGTACACCCTAGATCCAAAGAAAAACGAACCAAACATAAACCCTAGAAATTAGGGTTTGGACATGGAAGAAAAACCCAAAGAAAACCCTAAAACAAAGAGGGAAAGAGAAGGATAGAAGATTTAGTGAAGGAAAAATGATGAATCACCAACCTTTCTTGAGAAATATCCCCAAAATAGACCAAAATCAATGCAGGATGGAGTGGGAGGATCCTCAAGACGATGCCCAATAGATAGGGCTCCATTTCAGAGGTGGAATCACCCAAATCAGAGATCCACATCAAAATGTATAAAGCCCGCAAGTGGATGCACGATTTGCGCACAGTTTGTCAAACCGTGCGCAAACTGTGTGAGGGCTACTGGAAACTCTAGTAACTTCTCATGGTCAGATCGCACGGTTTGTCCAGGTCGTTATCAAACCGTGCGACCCCCAAAATTGGTGGAAACCTCCCAAATTACACCCCAAACACTAGGGAAGTTCAATCAGAGATCCCTGAATGTTTTAAACACAATGTAGTGACACTATGGGTGTCACGAACTCCCCAGCATGAAACTTTATCTTAATCCCAACCATAATAACTAATAATAGGAATAAAAGGAAACCCAAAAACACATAAACCCAATGACTTTTGTTGGGAACTCAAACCAAACCTCAACCAAAAGATCCAACATTGAGGAAAGAATAAAATAAAGGAGTATCTATGGTCGGGGTGTGACATTCATTGATTTATCCTTAACCTAAGGATACAGTCTTTATAAAGGATTTTATCTCAATTTACATTCTATTGAGACTTATTTGTTTTTATGTGCCAAATCACTTTTATAAAGTGCAGATACTATACTTTGACCTAGTATATCATGAATCCCTTTATTCTAATCATATTATAATGTTTTTGTTACCTCTATTATTTGTATTCAAGTGTCTCTTATTTGGTTAAGAACTCTAAAAAATATATAATTTTAAATGTTTTAAAGATTTGTTCATCTAACCCTTTCTCATTAATGTCCATGTTTTAAAAATGGTGTAAATGATTTATTTATAAGGAAATGAATGTTTAAAAAATTAAAATTACTTTTAAAATTTTCAAAGTGGTATGAGACACTTTTATTCAAAAATCTATTTTTAACAGCTTCTTGATAAATAGTAAGACTTTTAAATGTTTTCAAAAAGAAAGGAGTATTTCTCAAATAGTTTTACATATTTTTTTCATCTATGTAAATATCCTTCATTATTTTTTATTGAGGTTGATTTATTATAATAAAATAATCTATATTGTATTGAATGAGTTATTTTTGACTGTGGATGTGTTATTTTTATACCATTCATGGTTTGTGGTTAAAATAATGACATTTCGTATGCTAGTTTTAATAAAAATGTCTAGATTATTTTTCAGCCTTTTTGTATGATGAATGTGTTGGACTTAGTAAGTGAGGGGAGGAGCCCGCTATAGAAACACGATGAATCAGTAGGTCTCATGAGACAAACTAGTGTCTTAGCTCAAGGCCTTGACAAAATATTATTTGTAGTCTTGACACGTGGCCTTGACTATGTGGTTATGATGTCCGGAATTATACATTCCATCATTAAAAACATAGATATTGATATTACATGTGATTATTCGACTACTAAAATATCCATGTGAATAATTAAATTGAATTATTTTATTTATCATTGTCATATTATGCTAATGTTTAAGTTTAAAAGGCTTGTGTTTTAGTATTATACATTTCCTTAAATGTTTATGATTATTTATGATAGTTTCCTATATATTGTTTTCCCTACTTAGCATCTGATCTCACCCATTTATTATGTTTTGTTTTCCTAGGATGTGAAGAAGTATATTATTATTAACCTATAGGGATAGGCCAAACCATAAGAATGCGTTAAAAGTGGGCACAATTTTGTTTTTCTTTATTTCGGGATGTAATGTAAAATTAATGTATGTATCTAGTACATCCAAGGAAACTAAACCAAATGGTCTTTCGAGACTTGATATTTTGTGATCATGCCAATGTTATGTAATAATGAACCGAATCTGGGTAACTAAGGTCGAGGTGTTACAATTTACTTATGATGACCTATGTACACACCTTATCACTTTTTTATAGGTTCCTTTAGTTTATCAATTCTACTTTGGCTGAAGTAAGTTGTGGAGTTTGGGCATCCAACTGGAACCAAGGTCATCATGTTTTTATTTATTTGATGCCTTAAATTTACTAGTATTGGAACGTTGTTCATTTTATATTGCAATAACTACATTTATCTATACACCATCGGTCAGGGTGTACTAAGTATGTATCACACATTTTTTGTGCACCTACGGTTCCCAAGAAGACTTCATGATTGACGGTATGGATAAAGGGACGTATTCGGCTTCTGATGCATGATTACTAGTATATGAATGAGTACGAGCATAGAGGAATTATCCTATGAACATGATGGTAATAGTACCTTTATTTTAGATTTTTTTTGATAATATGTGGTATATACATGTATCCCATGTTCTCTATGTACTCATTTTTGAATGAAACATGACATTATAATCATCATCTTGTGTATCTACCTATTATTTAGCTTATACCCATTGTATATTAATCATAGATGATTTATTATTGTTATTTATGGTATTGTCAATTTTTTATTACAATCTCGATCCTTTCCAATGTATTAGATTTAAATATGATCCATTATGATATATGAGGGAATATTATACCAAAAGATACACCCTAGGCCTTCACTGCTATTCGACAACCTCTAGAGTATGGGGATGTGTTCTTCAGGTCTTGTAGACCACCTTCTTAGGGAACACCTAAGTGGAATATGAGGTTGGATACTGCAATATATGATCCATTATTCATAGATATATAATCTATACTATGATTTCATGAGATATTGACTAGAAATATTTATGGAAATTAGTGTTGGGCCTAGATCTAGAGGTTTAATATTCTTGTTATTCATTTTCATTAACAGTTGAGAGGTTGGTTGATTCTCTTTCTTCTCTACTGGTTCTAGAATTTCGTTTCATAGTTTATATAATGTTTATATTGTATTCTCAAGGTAAATTTTTGATGATTTAATATGATTAAATACCCTTTGTTTACATCTTTTAAATATTTTTTATTTGAATGGTTTTTAAAAACCCTTGATTTAGGATTATGAATTTATGGTTTTGTTTTTTTTTTCAAGAATGGTGTTTGATGAAATATTTTAAAATAAAAGAAATTATTTGGGATAAATTTGTTGAGATAAAATGGAATGATTTGTTGTAATATGTTCAAATTTTCATTGTACACGGCCATGTTTGTACAAACATAGTCCTCAGTTCCAGTTCAGCATAAAGGTATATCACTATGTAAGGGTTTAGTGAATGATAGGTTCCCAATAAAAACCACTAGGATTATCATTCCCCATGAATATGGGTGGGAATGGATGGATGTGTTGGGTTTTCCAATTGTTTTTATGGGTAAATTAATTTCAATTTAATTTAAAAAAAATAAGTTGAGAAACTATTTTGATAAAAATATGTTTCTAAACAATCATCTAATATGATCTTTCCATAGTGGTGTGGGTGGGGGAATATTGTTTTTGGATTTCATGCTAGGTATGATTACTCAACCCATGTATATGAACTTCGGTGCATAAGAATACATTGTTATGTGTGAAAATCATAAAGGAATAATCTCATATTTATCTAGTAAAGCATTAATATCATACATGCATTTAATTTTTGGAGGATAGAGCACTTAAATAGAGTCTTCAGAGTGATACCACATATGTGACACTTCAGTGGGATGTATTTTGTTTTTCACTGGTTAATTTAATTTACCTTTTAATACCTATTCTACTTTTTTAGTTTTATTGGTTTGTATTTTGTGTTATATTATTTATAATCAAACATCATAGAGCTGTTTTTTATGTATTTTTTACTAATAGGGTATATTTCTTAAGAAGGGAAAATCATCCCAAATTTATAGTTAATCCCTTATAATAAATTTCAAACCTTTATTATCTTGGGGAAATCTCTTAAGTTTTGTGGGAATTCTTACCCGACCAATGAAAATGGTTTTGGTATGGATGTTACTAATGTGATTTATTGTAAATTTTTTATGATGTTGGATAATTTATTTATATGGTTTTATATGTTTCTCAATATTTATACTATTATTTTCTTTAAAAAAAATATTGTCTCCCCATAATACCACCACAGTTCCTCATTACTAGTTAGAAGCCTCTATCATATGGGGTGGAGAACCTGAGGTCCTATAATAACTATCCCTTTGAGAACCTATGGAGTGCACTAGGGTATAAAGACATTACAAAAAACACCAAAAAAACTCATTGAAGAAAACTCATACTACACATATAAAAATATGCATGGATGGAACCAATGGTGTGTCCCCTCAAATCATGGTCAAATTCTCTCTAAAATATCATCCTATATTTTTACTTCAATAATGAATAATTGCATCATGATATTTGAAACTTAAATGTATGAAAAAGAATCATATGATCTCAAATTTTATTTAAAATAATTATTGTTTAATTTTTAGCCATCCCATAAAATTAAAATAATATTATGGTTTCATTTCTCAACAAAATAAATTTTCATAAATAATGGAACTATTATTTATCAGATTATATTGTGAACATCTTCTTATATAGCATCCTCTTATGAAGTTTCTTCTAAGAGAGCTGCTTCTTATTCCATGGTTATCTTGCCAAGCTCATATTTCATAAGAAATATTGATTCATTTATATGATATTATATTTCACATGATGATACCTTTCATCCAAATATCTTAATACTTTTATATTAGTAAAACCCATTTCATACAAAATGTCCCTTTCATATGTCATCTGTCTATTTCTTGTGAACTAAAGTTTCTATAACCTTATAATTGTTTTTCGGATCGACTAAGAGAACTTCACCATTCATGAAAAAATAATTCTTAATATGAACACAAAATAACATCTTATTCTACTTCTTCTTAGGAGCATCACATCTTCACATACATGTCAAAACATTTTTTTGATGTACAAATAGTACCCACTTCTTCATCTGATGATGAATTTTTTGAAATGTTTGTCTTACGTATTCCATGTTTTTCTAGATTATCGACCTTATCCTTCATATAGTTCCATACGTAGCCCTCTAATGATTCCATACAGTTTAACGAGGTACTATAATAATAGTGTGATATGCTATGATGTGATCCCTGGAGTATCATGGTTGAAGCGAATGTGGTGTGATTACATATCATAACATTTTTAAATGATAATCAATATAGAACATGAGCATTTACCCCCATTTAAAATTTTCCCAGGAGTTTTCTTCTATATTACTCAACTCAATACTCAATAGTACATCCAATTCCATAGTTTTTCCTACCTAGATGTTCATTTTACCACATTACATATTGCTTACTTTAAGTGTTTCCACACGCTCTCATTTCAGTGCTGACCCACACTCAATTAGTTCCCACCATTCCACTCTCAAAAATCTCCCATCATATAGATTTTTCATTTTTCTTCTGTATTTCTAGGCTACTCATGTGGTTGATTGGTATAGGAGTTACTAATTTTATCTATCTTTATTATATAACACATTTTCAAAAATTATTGTACCTAAAATCCAATACCTTATCCACACTCACATCCATTTGAAATTCCTTTTTGAGAATATATTCTTCATGAAAATATAAAACTTGGTAATCATTTTAAATAATCTCTATGTTTCAATATAATTATTCAAGCCTCATAAAATTTATAAAAAACCATCCGTTCTTGTGACTAAATCTCCTAAACACTAAAGGAATCTTTACATAACTTCCAATTTGTTTGATAATTCCACGAAGCTTCAGAACAAAAAGATTATTTTAATAAAAAAATAATTCAAATGCCATGATATATTCTTATGGATATTCTACCAATATATTGACCTAATTCATATATATTATCATTGATAATAGAAAAACAAGAAAAATGGATTTTATAGTAACAATGTATTAAAAAATAATATTTAACTATAAATATACTTATGTGTGATTTCAAAACATTGTACTAAATAGTCTACATTTCTTGAAATATTGAACATGTTACACATAAATTAATTTTTATATACCACATCACTACATTCTACTTGTATCATTGATAACTCTTATGTCTAACAAGTTATACCAAATCATATAGTCTATTATAATTAAATAAGAACTAATAATGTTTTTTAGAATGATGTTTATTGAATACACATACATCTAAAACATGTATTAGATCCAAAATCTATTAAAAATCCTAAATCATAAGTTTAACTTGTCACATGTCCTCAAAGTTCATATCAACAAATTCTAAATCATAAAACATGATACTAAAATAATAATTTCACAAAATTTTAAGATCATTTAACAAAACAAAAATAGTAAATCATCAAATGGACACCGAATTAAAATATATAATTATTTAAAAACAAAAAATAATCTTTTTTTAACAATAAGTGTTTATTCCAATAAAAAATCAATTAGGATTAAAACATAAATCTAAAAATTAACACCAGGATTACTTTTTTGAATTATTTAAACTTTAAAAGCACCAATAAATTTTTAAAAAATAAATAAATCATGAATTGGAACAAATATAAAAATAAATACCATCACTTTGTCATTAGAAAATAAATAAAAAAGGACTCATGAACCTATCATAAAAATTTTAAACAAAAATCAATTTTCATTCTCCTAAACATGATTAATATGATATCAAGGAAATTTTATTATATTTAAACGGGCCCATTCATATTTGTAAATCTCATTGGACTATATAAAATGTCCATCATCAATGAAATGTTTACCCTACAAAACCAATTTAATCCTCAGTAGCTTAAAACTCTAACTACCAAACTATCTTTTATCCAATGCTCAAAGTCAACTTTTTCATGACTCAATCTCATAATTACCTTACCCATATAAGCAATGAGTCCAAGTATAATGCCCCAAACCCACCTCAAATGGGTCATAGGATTAAAACTATCACAGAGGGTATAAATTCACATCATGGAAGGAATTACACATAAAAAGTAGGACAAATAGATTATAACCACCAATCATTTCCAAAACATTGTTAGATAAAAATATTCACATATCTCAAATATTACTTATATTCCATTGTGCACTACCAAAAACAATCAACAAGAAAAAAAAACTCATAGGAAAACACTAAATCCATTGAACTTATATCAAGCTAATTGAATAATAGCTCCAATTAATCTCTTCAATATCTTTTAAAACACAGTCTAAAATATAGGGGTGATAAATTAGAAGTACTCACTAGTAATATATTCAGAATAAATACACATCCTTTTGAATTAAATATACATGTGTAAACATGTGTTTCATCATCCAAATAAAAGAAAGAATCAGAGAATAAAAAAATAATTATCACAACCTTGACCTTCCCCATATTCCACAACTATCTCTAACCACTTCCCTATCAGTAAAAACAATGAAAATGTATCAACCACCACAATCATAATTGAAAAGTCTAGAAGAAAAAAATATAATTCATAGACAAAAAAATTAAATAAAATCAATAATAATCAACTATAAAATTCAAAACCATAGGATTGTAAATATTATAAATAGAGAGTAAATAATAATATCTGGAAAAATTATCTAAATAATACCATCCATTGTATAAAAAAATAGTGGTAAAATGAGTCTAAAATTTATTACTATTCTAATTTATTATTTCATAGTCTCACCTACTCACCCCTAAGTAGTGATTCTTGCTCGAAAAACCCCTTAATAATTGATCAAGAACATTATTAAAAATAATTAAAAAACAACTCCAACACATTAATAATATCTCTTGACCATATTCTATAAGCTACATCACATAGAAATTCAACATCATAATTTCACAAAGTCTACACTACCACATAAACACTTCAAACCCATTATCAAAAAATTACCCCATCACATATAAATAATATCATATACACATACCGCATCACAACCCCACTATACATTATCATAACCATATTACTAATTCCATATTACCACAACACTA
Source organism: Viscum album (assembly GCA_963277665.1). Taxonomy (NCBI): domain Eukaryota; kingdom Viridiplantae; phylum Streptophyta; class Magnoliopsida; order Santalales; family Viscaceae; genus Viscum; species Viscum album. The sequence continues at coordinate 1,271,675,568 of OY728127.1, forward strand.
TCAAACTCCCTTAACCACCATCAGAAAACATTTCCATGTTATTATTTAATAAAATATAATTATATATCAATAGTATATACTAAAATCAATTTATAATCACAAAAAACTTATACATGTGAAATATATAAAATGATGTTGAAAATAAATAATTAGTTCCAATAAACCATGAAAATCCTTTCATATTGAAAAACAATAAAGAACAAAAACCCCAATAACTCATCAACCACTCCTTCATCGATTCACTATGAATATCCACACCTCAACATGGAATGGAAATTTTCCATCAAAATACACCTTTATGAATTCAATATCTATACAAAACCAAAATATAATCAATATAACATAGACAACATTAAAAAAAACGATAACCCAACACATACCTCTATATCCTCACGTACCAACTTCCTTGCCACATAGACCAACAAAAATTCATTCTCATGATAAGAACTTCATGAATTCATCCATTTATTTTCAAAATCCAAACACATATCATTACAATACATATAAAACAGAAACATGTATTAAATGGAAGATAAATACAATACCTCTCCACATAATATCTATTGTGACCCATACATTTCATACATAAACAATACATCATATAAAAAGAATATTCAATAAATTTCACAATAATATACACTTGAGGAAAATAGATGTTTAGTGACTTTGTAAACGTGGATATATATAAAAATGGTGCATAAAATTCCCTCATAATTTCTGATTAAGTTCATCACAACTAGTATCATTCTTAAGCATATCAAACTTAAAACCATTCTTCTTAACTTGGGGGAGGGAAAAATAATAAAGGGTTATCCTTGGTTCTCATTATGTGTAAACAAAATAGATATGATCAATGATCATAACTGAGTATAATATCCACATAGGGGTATTAGAACATGATCAAGAAGTACAATAATAATACCCAATCAGTGAAATATATTTAATCCTAAAATATTACATGAGGTTTTGTAAAATAAGTGACATAATTAATAAGAGTATAGAATCATCCATAACCAATAATGATCCTAGAAAACATTCCATAAACATAATACATTAGTTCTTGGAATGCACATAAGCTTGAAATATCATTTTATTAGTCAATTCCCACTACCATGATTATCATAGTGGATTTGTTTCACCCCTCCATTCCATCATTTCCACAATTATGTTTCACTCTCAAGACAAACATACAGGAAGAAATCTCATACTAAACTACATTCAATCCCCATTCCAATCCTTTCACAAGATATCTTTATTTACCCAATCTAATGGAGGGATACATAATTTAGAGCCAACCCATCACATAATTAAAACCATACATATGTGAGTCATGAGAAGATAAAAAATGCCTCATATCATCAAATCATAACCTTCAGAAAGGATACATCTTTGATGATAATTCAATCATCATAATAATAAATCATCTTGAGAAAGAATAAATATTTTAAAATTTGGTAATATCCCAATTAAATTAGAATAATCATTGATGTAATAATTTATTAATAAAAGACATTTAATATATCACTAGAACATTTTTTGAGGAAAATATCATTTTTAATTGAAATCACCTATTTAGAATTTTCTAAATTAAAAAATATTAATGAAAACATTTTATTAGAAAATAAACATAAATAAGTTTACATATATATGCAAAAAAATATTAATGATGGTGGAGCAATTGAATCATGAGGTGTATGATAGAAAAAAGAATCCACTAACATTTTTAGTAAAAAATCAATAGAACTTGTTTAGAAAATGATAGGAAGATTAATTTAAAAAATTGTAGAAAATAAAACATGGGTATTAATGAATTTGGTAAATATATCTATAATAGTAAAACCATTCTTGAAAACACTTTAAAGAAAATATGGATTGAAAATAAAATATTATTGACTAAATAGAAACACATGTTGTGCTTTTTTTAAAAACATTCCTTCAGTATCTTGGGTACATAAAGAGAGGAAATTGGAAGGAAAGCATGAAATATCTATAAAAAAAGTAGATAAGAATAAAATATCTAACACATGGATAAGATAAATACTATAATAACATCATTGTAAAATCTAATCATAAATAACCCTCATAAAAAATGAGATAACAATATAAAACTGTAACCTCAAGTTTGTCTTTATTCATAAACACTCTCAAATCGTGTATAATAATTTCAAATTTATTATATTTTAATACTAGAACCATAATAATATAAAAAATACCATTAAATTTGTAATTACAACATCTTAACACTAATTGATTAGCAATCTTTCATTATCATCCTTATCTAAGGATTTAATTACTTCATTTTTCCTGTATTTTTTAGTCCTATGCTTACGATCCTTGCACATTTATCATTTTTTGTTCATAAGAAAAATATTTTTTGTCATAAAAATATCATATTTATTAATTATATTCATATAATTACAATTCAAATAAAAATTTCAGAAAAATGAATTACATTGTTACGTGCATACGGTAGTACATACATATGCACGAGTGATGCTTCCATTTTTTCGTGGATGGAATGAAATAATGGTAAATTGTAATTAATATTTCCATATTAATTATTATAAAATAAATTAATTATATAAATAGTAAATATATCATAATAACATTTAAAAAATGATGCTGATGGAAAAAAGAGTCGTATTGCTATGTGGAGGAAGTTGCCCACACATACGCATTAGAGATACTATAATCTACCATTGGATCGTGGTGTGGTAAAAAATGGATATTACATCATCAAAACAAAATAATATTATATTTATCATATCAAATTAATCATTTTTATGGAAGAAAAAATTTTATTGGAAGTAGAAGAATAAATAATATAGAAATTTCTTGGTTAAGATCTATATCTATTTTTTAAGAGAACTCCTTCTACTTACTCCTTAATCCTTTAAGGATTTGTCGTAAAAGAATAAGAAAAGATATACGATGAATTTAATGATCATAAAAATGTTTCAGATAAGTTATTTTTAGGTATATAAGGATAAAATGGTGTGAATAAGGGCGGTGAAGAGGTTTCTTTTTTATTAGTGAGGGGAGGGATACATATAGAATTTCTTAAACGATATCAATGATATAAAGTCTCTTTCATGATAATGTTGATGAAAATGGACATGTATTATATGTTATGAAAATATAATGTTGAATTATCATCAATAAATAATAATTTTAGATTTTGGAGTGGCAATAAAAACCTTATCTCATGGTTTAACCACCCGATTAACCTATTTTAACCTTAATCGGGGTAACAAAATTTTACTTTGATAACTATTCATAATGAAAAAATATTAATATAATCCAATTAAATTCTATTAAATAGGATGATTAAAAAATTATCCATTCTACCAAATTCAAATTTTATAACTGGTAGAATTTAATTTTAATTAAGCGTTCAAACCACAATGAAAATGCATTTAAAAAATTTAATTTTTAACAGTAAAAATTAATTTATGTAAATTAATTTCCTCACAAAAACAATAAAATGAATGATGAAATATTATATTTAATATATAATAATTTTAATTAATTAAAAACATTATTCAATATATATTAATTTTATTTATTTATATAAAAACACATTATGGGTATCAATACAATGTTTTTATCAAAATGTGTTTTTATGCCAAAAAATTAACTTCAACCAAAACCAGGTATGAAAAAGATTCCTATTTAATTAGTTACTATATTTATATTTAAGGGATACTTAGTTATATTAATTATAAAATTCAAAACATAATGGTAAATTTACCTTAAAATAAATGTTGATTTCTATAAAAATCATAATTTTTCAATAGTCATGGAAAAATAAATATTTTTAGAAAAAACCTAAAAATTCTCCATGAGAATATATTGAAATGATGATTTGAATAATGATATTAAATAACACAAATAAAAAAATTTAAAATTTAATAAATTAATTACAATGTTCTTATGAAAAATTAGATAAAAATCCTTTTTGAAGAAAACCTTTTTTTGGAAGTGTAAATTTCCTTATTGAAAATCGAGTACTGATTTATTATGATTTAATAAATAAATTTTCACTAATAAATTTTTTTATGTATATCTTCATAAAGAAGATATTATTATTCATAACCACCAATTTAAAAACTTAGTTACAATGGTTTATTATAACATGGTTTATATAAACATGGGATTGAATTTTAGGTAAGAAATCAAATACTTCATGATTTATTTGAAAGGAACTACAAATAAAATATTAAACTTTTAAATTATAACACAAATTAAATGTATTATTACTTGAAAATATATCTTTTTGGTATACAAAATGATGATATCTCTGCCTTCCACATCTTTATGTTCCTTTATATCTTCCCCAAATTTCTAATTCCTCCAAAAAACAATAACCACGTGAGTAGTCTTGTTCCATAGAACATTATATCTTAGGTACAAGATTTATACTAGTTGTTCTTCAAAAGAAATATCATGATCTACTGGTATAACCTATGACATTATAACATTTGAATGATCATTTATTTACTTCCTCTAGAGAGATACATAGAACACATCATGAACGTGAGTGTTTTTTATGGGAATTCCAAGAGATAGGTTACAATCCTTACTCAATAAAAAATATCAATGGGACCAATATACCTAGGGATCGTATTTTCCTTAGTTTCGGATCTCATAACATTATTCCATGGGGAAATACATTGGAAAACCTTCTCACCAACTTCAAATTTCAGACTTTGATAATAATTTTCATCATAATTCTTCTATCACGCTGAAAATCCATGAGGTTCTACTCAAAAGATCATCCTTTATTTCCATTTCCACTTCTAGTAGATATCCCAAACACTCTCATTTTCAAATTTCATCCTACTATGTCATATTTTTTCACTTATTTCGATGTAGGTCTTTATAAGGATCCATATGAATATTTTAGTGAAACATATTGTTGTATAAAAACTTGACTAGAGGAAGGTGTTTATCCAAATAAACATAGAAGTTTGGTAAACATGATCTACACATATCCCCTAGGGTTTTAATTGTTCGCTCTGGTTGACAACCTATCAGAGTATTATTAGAAGAACCAAGACACACCTCATTATTGAGATATTAATGTATACTTCACATGAAAATTGAAGTAAATGTCATATCTCAATCAAATAAAATTGAATGTTGTAGCGCATCTAACATAACCACTTTCGTACTATATATCCTTGAAAGAATATAAATAAAGAAGTATCATCTAATATAAATGATGTGCACAAATTTTTTTGGATGATTAACAATAACCAAAATTAAAGTATGGCCTTTAGATGTTTTGGGGAGTCTGAAAATGAAATTCTTGGTGATTTTATACCATTCCCATTCTGGAATGGGTAATGGTTTTAACATCCACTAATAATTATATCGCTCATCCTAAACTTGGTCACATACCAAGCACCGAGTTGCATAATCCACAATATAACTCTTCATTTTTTCCAACTACAATCTCTGTTTTGAATCACTGTACATGTTTTCAAATCTTGGATGAATAGAGAATGATGAGATATGAAATTAATTGAATAGTTCTTCTCTAGTTCAAGTATTTATGGGACACATACTTCATTCATGAACACTATCATTCTATCAAAATCAAGTTTGAAGTTAGGATCAATTCTCACCTCCTTTACTAGATCTACATTCTCTTATAGGTCCTCTTTAATCTTTCCAGGGATATTTGGTTGAACAATAAATTGAGTAGGATATGATTTTTCCCCTTTAATCATGATTTCGTAGTCCATAATTTGAAAATCAATAATTATTGGAGCTTTTTTGACCCTTTTCATAGATGATCTCGCATTAAACACTAGAATCAAAGAATTATACGCCATTTTCAGTTTCTTAGTGTGGTATTGTATTGAGTTTTTTATAATCATCAATTAACTATAACCTTCTTTTTTGGCTCACATTCAACTATTTCTACGTAAAAATATACTTGAAACTATTATGATCATTATATATAGAACACATTTCTCCATGAAGTCTCTTATGAATAATTTCTTTTAGAGACATGGTTTAAATACAATGAATAATAAATCTCTATTTATTTATACTTTAATAATAATACCATAAGAATAGATCAAAAGTATTATAAAACATTCCTCAAATGTACCAATTAATTTATCATCATTCTATTTAAGCTCATGAAAATCTATCTCAATCTTAATACAAAGGATACATGGGAATTAATTATTGAAAAAAATGTTTCAAAAATCACACCACTCCATAGATTAAATTTAATATCATTGACCCATATGCTTGATAATATTTCTATATTTATATTATTCACCATATAAATGGTAAACAGTTAAGATAACCATTTCAGGTTTCGGGCCCTGGAGAACAAAAAATATCATTTTAGTGGTACCGATCAATTTCTCATCCATTAGTGGATTAGAAAAGACACTAAAAGAAGGTATATGTTACCTCTTGAAGGAACTAATGGAATGTAAATCCTTACTTTTCTCATTTGGAATAATAACTTGGATCATAGTGTAACGAACTACATTGGGACGCTCACAAACTGGCACCTCACAAACACAGGGAGCAACCTTGATCCCTCGGGCTGATGACTTTCATATAGTGTATCAATATAATCATTGGGGATGATTTTATAATCAGGAAACCAAATAAAAACATTCAATAAAATAAAAAAGGGAAATAATAAAAAATTTCAACAATTAAATTACAATAAACAACAATTTACTAAAATGTTACAAAACTACAATGGAAGCTAAAATAAAAGAAAAAGGAAGAATAAGGATCCTGAAAAAAAATATGATACAACTATTACCATAAAACTTAAGTACCAATCACGGTCTCCAATTGACTCTCATTTCAGCCCCATGATCCTAATAAGTAACCATTTCCCATGGAAGATGGCAGCATATCCAATTGGAAATATAAAAACCTAAATAAGCCTAAACAATAAATGAATATTACATACCTAACAATATGATTTTTTAGAGCATGGGATGAATCCATTAAGATCCAACCACAACTCTATTTCATTCCTATTATAAAGGAAATCAAAACAGCTAGTTCAAAGATAAAACATCAAACAAATTTTCATTTTCCTGCATGGTATATTAATTAAAATACATCAAAAATAGACGTTATTAAAGAAAAATGTTTATAAAACAACCCACCAAGATGTTTTACTAATATAATTCCATTTCCCAAACCATTCCTTTATATTTAATGAATCATACTATTCATTATAAACACAGTCACATCTTAAATCTCTTTCAAAATAATTTCTAACCATAGAAACATCTTATACTTGGAAACCCATCTAACCAAAAAACTTTTAAACACAAAAAAAATTAATTCAAAGATACAAGGGAAACCATAATAAAATAAATCATATAAGGTCATAAATATTGTTAATAAATGTATGGAACAAAATTAGCCAACATGAATACAAAAAAAAGTGGATCAACACTCAAGAATGTCCATCCAAACAAAAATCAACACACAATCTAATAAATAATGAAATGCATTGAATATGATAAATAACATGAGGAAAAACCTCAAGGATTAAAAGGGAATCATATGTGTAACACCTTGAATAGGGTACCAAATGAAGGTTTCCCAATATGGCTCACCACATGTCCTTATGTGTGCCTCCCCATATGCTAGAGGCTACCAAAATGTTGCAAGGGTCTAATGTTTAATGTGGGGAGGCTATACCCTATTTATAAAATTAGAACAAAAATAGATATCCAAATTCAATATGACCAAGTTATTATAATAATTGATAATAAACTAAACCACGCATGAATAAATCCAAAATAGGTAAAGTGAACATACAACAAATAAAAAAATATGTCATTCCATGAAAGTGTCAATTGAAAAATTAAAACATCAAATAAAGACACACTAAAATGTTACAAGTGGTTCATGAAATACTGCTAGTTTCCCTCATCCATTCCCCTTCCATAATCCCAACTCATCCATCAGAATAGAGATATTTGCTTTATCAGGTCCTAAAAACTTGTAATCTATTCCAGTACTAATCAGGTTGCTTGAGTAGTGTGTGAGTTTGAATCATTTGGCCATCACCAAATATGTCCAAATAAATAGCGAAACTATAATAGTTTATGCAGTTGTATAAAGAATACATATCAAGTAAAAAAATTAAATAGGTTTCACATTTCTTTCTCTTTAGTAATCTGCAACATACTTTCTTATAAATGTTCCCGAGTCTGAACCATACACCATAGGGTTTTCACATTTTACTCTTGTTATGGTATTTTATTATTCAATTTAATTCCAGTTTCATTTGAACCCTAGAGAATTAGTACCAGTACCATAAACATAGAAACATGGGACATGATTCAAACCCTATAATCTTAGGGGCCTAGAGCATCACTCCATGTAAGATCCCGACCTTTTCTGGAGTCAAGATCAGGCATTTTTTCAGGTACTTTTTATGTTTTTGAGCATCTTTATTTTGGAGTAGTGACTTGGGGTGCGTTTGGGTGAACTTTTGAGTAAAACATAAGGGCATTGGGTTGCGCACTGTTTTCGCACGGTTTGACAAACCATGCCACCAAACCGGGCCAACCAATCAGAACTTGACAGAGAGGTATGCACAATTTGCACACAGTTTGACTAACCATGTGACCAAACTGTGTGGACCGTGCATCTCTGGACAGTGAGGTCCGCACAGTTTGCGCATGATTTGATAAACTATGGGCCACTATCCATGAAACCTTGCGCACGGTTTTTAACTCCGAAAATCTTTTTTTAAAACCACCTGAACCCCGGGTCTTCTTTTTTTCCAACCTCTACTCGGGCTTGACACATTCTAGGTGTTTCCAAAGCCTCCCAGAGAGATTCTAAGGCGATCCAAACATCTTTCTTCGAGATTGAAGGCTTAGATTGAAGATCTTTTCTCCTTCCGGTAAGTGGATTTCATCATGTTTCATCTTTCGTTTATTCCTCTATCTTTACTTGATCTGTTCATTTGAGATTACCATCGTTTCCATGGATCTAAACCTGTGAGTTGAGGTATAGATCTAGGATTGTGGATCTAGATCTTGATTCCTTTGATCATAATTTTAGTTTTAAGGATTTAGATCTATAACTTGATCAACGACGTTTTGCCGCTCAGATTTTGGGGTTTCTCATCGGGCTAACTTCTGTCAATAAATCGAGGTAGGTAGTCTAAACCCAATCCCATAGTCTCATATTGTTAGGTGTATATATTTGTATAAATGTTGTGGTATAAATAATTAATTAAGGTTTGGTTATGCGGTTCTTTGTGAATTGTGGATCTAGTGGAGTATGGGTGAGAGTTATGATGGAAGGATAAAGATGATTAAACATTTGAATATTGTTGTATATGTGAATTTGTTATTTGTTTTCAAGAATGGTTGTGGTACATGGACTGATGCTCCTAATACCCATAGAGGTTCTAGACATGGCTTTCTAGAACCAATGAAATGCATGAATTTGATATTTCATGGGACAAGGACCGATGCTCTAAATACCCGTGGGGTTGTGAGATAGGGAATGATGCTCCAAATACTCACATGTGTGCTAGAAATGACATTCTACACTCCATTTATTTTGTACTGTGGTTTATTTTGGCTATTTATAAATTGATTATCGTGAAATAATGATTATGAATTGAACATATTAAATGGTTCAGGCTCGAGCACGGGCTGGAGAATGTATTGTGGTTTGGGTGTCCTCTAGAACCCGTAAGTTTATGTTATTAAAGAAAGGTTAATTGGATAAATATAATTGATTTCCCTTTTTTCTTTTTTTATTATGAATGCAACTGCATACACTATTTTTGACTGGATTTTTTTTGACACTTTGTGTGGTGACCTACTGAGTTGTACTCACACCCTACTTGGGCTGCCTGATCAATACCTGAATAGACTTTGTTGCTGCAGGATAGGACAAGGGCAAGAGCCCAGGTTAGATGGATTAGTTGGGGATGGAGCTTGGTTGAGGGAGCTGGACATGGTTTGGGACCCATTGGGATTCATTGTGTCTTCACTTCAGTTTCATTGTGAACACTTCTCACTTTCATTGTAATAACATTTTTTAGCTTTCGGTTGAGTATTTTATTGTTTGTTTTGGTTATTCTACTAACATTTATGCTATTATTTTTATTTACGTTTCCGAAATTTCTTGGTTACTTCCACTTGTATTTTATTCTTATAACAGATGGTATAGTCTCCCCAAGACTCACTTACCAGACCCTTGATTCTAGTCGGCACCCTCTGGCGTATGGGGAGCCGCGCTTGAGGGCTTGTGACCGACCGGATCGGTGCACCATTCAGTGGCTCCCGGGTCGGGATGTTACGAAGTGGTATCAAAGGGGCAAGGTTTTCTTTCTTCTTCTTTTTGTATTTCTATTTGGGGAAGGTAGACAGGAGATTAGGGAAAGTTGGGGCTTGATAATGAGCTCGTGCGTGGGAGTTGCAAACCCATGTATGAGGAAAAACTCAAGTACTGAAGGTGGGATTGTTGTTATTGCTATTTTTCGGTACAGTTTAATATTATTTAACCTTGGGTGATGCACTTGATGTTTGATGCGATTATTATATCTGGAATTTTTTGAGTATTGATTCATGGCCCAGAATGGAATGAGTTTCACATCTACATTCATCATTCTAGGCACTCAAGATTATTGTGACATGCATCTTGTTTGGCACGCATGGGAAAATAGATTATGGGTTGATTGTTGAAATTAAACTATTTCATTTCCTTGACTCTGAAATTCAAATGAAAATAGTGTATAATATTGAGATTTGAAGAAATAATTGTGAAGTTATATGAATAATTTGGTTGTGAGAAATTGTGGTATCATTGTGAACTATTTTCTAAACTACAAGTTTGGCTTGTAGAATTAGGCCTCCACGACGCTTGTCGAGAGGACGAGTGGGAGGTATAGTTAGAAATGGTCTTCCAGTGGGTGAACCAGAAGCACCAATAGTGACAACTGAAGAAGTTGGGGAAAAGTTTCGAGAGAACTTCACCCGTTTCACGCAAATTATGGAAAGAGACCCATGGTAGGTTGTGAAGAGTATGTCTGATCTTACGAGGGAGTTTCAGTTACAGCACCCGCCGAATTTTACTGGAGTGGGTGGTCCAGAGAAAGCTGAGTTCTGGATTGAATCTACCCAGACTACACATGACCTATAGAGACCCGAAGCTTAATGTACAATGACATTAAATTACTTTTTCGGAATACTTATTACATAACAAAAACACACACACAAGGACCGTAATAGTTTAGTGTCTTTGGAAACTCAGAACGTAATCTTCTAATCATGGTGAAAGATCTTCAACATCTCCCATAAAGATCTTCCTCTTTTTTTTCTTACCTAAAACCTTTGTTTATATCCCGGGGAAAAGAAAACATAAAAGGGTGAGCTCAAATGCTCAGTAAGGGTAAACAAAGAAATATCAATCACATCATATTCATAAAAACATAACATTTTGGAAATCTTAACCTGCAAAAGACAACATCATTTCATAACATGGGATAAATCATAGTAGTGAAATGAAATCCCAATAATCATAACATAAAACATGAAACTTTGTGGCATACACACATAATCATAGAGAATCATATCTTATTAGTCAAGACTCATTGCCAAGACTATCTTAGTGGACAAAGTCTATTTCTGAACCGAGTCACCCTCGTTTCAGTCATGTTTCACTAAACCGGTATAACCTACCATTCCATCCATGTCTATATCATGAGATATAAAATCTTTACCCAATTCATTGGAGGGAGATATAGGTCCCACCCATCTCAAAATGATACCATTCTTATGTGTGCCACAAAATCATAAACCATACATCATAGCATAACCCATGTAATAAAAATGGGATTCTTAAACAACATGACATCATAAAACAATTCATATAAGATAAAGGAATTCATAAAAATATTTCCATCACAATATAATCAAATCCATGTAATAATAGGGATAGAAACATAACCCTTTATTATCTTAGATGGAAAATAATTTTGATAAAACACTTGAACTCCATTCTTGAGGAAAATATCCTTTCCACTTCAAAAACATTTTCCTTTCTTAACATGTCTTACAATTTTAAACTAAAAAATTTGATTAAAAATAAACTTGAAAACTTGTAAAGGAATCTTCTTGGAAATAATGTTTTAAAAATCCATTCATGCCGTATAAGTTAAAAAAACATTCTTCTCGTACTTTTGTCGGAAAAGTCAAAAAGTACCTCGGACGAAAAACGACAAAAGATTCATTTCATATCTTTTACTAAAAACTCACCAAAGGGTAAAATTGAATATAAACTATTTTAGAAGGATATAAATATTACATATTGAGGAAACATTTATGTGGATGATAAAATACACCCTAGTAAATACCAAAGTATAAACAATCTCGGATAAAAATGAGATTGTGATATTTCCCTTACCTTATGTTCGATATGCTTTGTACTTATCCGAACCTCCTGTATAATGATTTAAATAATGTCAATAACTTATTACAGAATCATATTCATTGTTATGATATCATATATGGTTCAATTATGACTTTATATTACCCTTTCTTTTGTAAATTCCATGTTAAAGAAGCGTTTTGGGTAAAATCGTTTCATTTATCGTAGGTGTTTGGACTTGTTGTTATTGACATTATTATTACTCATATCATGATTTACTTACTTATAGAATATAAAACATGATTTATATATCATATATATTCAGTATATATATATATATATATATAATGGATTGATAAATGAAATGAAACACACCGTTCATGGAGACGGTAGTCCGTACGTACGCATGAACGCTGTTTTCCTTTCCTTATTGTCTTGAATGGAAGTAAGTAGATGACATACATATATATATATATATACATAAATCCAGTATATTTAAAATGTCATATATTTCATTATTATTCATTATATATACTTTATAATCATTCATGAATGGTTAATGTGGAGAATGAATCTCATCGCGTCGTGGAGACGGTAGTCCGTACGTACGCACGAGCGATGACATCATTATCATGATTGTGAACTTGTGTTGAAGTGTATGTATACTATTTAAGTATCGATATCACTTTATAATAATCATATATAGTTACTCATTACACCATTATACCCATCCAATTAAGTTGGTGGCGGAAAATAGATTACACCACAGCGTGGAGATGATATTCCGTACGTACGCACGCGCGGTGATTTCCTTTTTTCGTAGGATGGATAGAAGGTTAATTAGAGTTGTTTAATATTTATAATAACATATCAGTATATAATAAATACTTATGTTATTACTTTATCATGAAACAACTAAATAAGAAGAAGTTGAAGAAGAAATAAATTGAAAAAGATCGGTAATGGATATTACCTCTTTTTGACGCGCCTTTTCTTAACCTCCACTTAAATAACTAAGGATGGTCTTTGAAGAAGACCAGGACCTCTATAATGATACTAGGGAAGTGGAGAAGAGATTTTGGCAGGGTTTGGCCGAGCTTGAAGTCTCAAATTGTTGTGAGGAGGAGAGGGAGGAGGTGCCCTTTTATAAGGGAGGAGAGGGGCACCTTAGGAAAATCTCAAAATATTATTTTATATTAAGGTAAAATTCGGTTTATAATGGTTCCAAAGGTTCTTATTTCAAAGATAAAGTGGGTATGGGTCTAAATCCTCTCATACAATAGGATTTAGACAAGTTTAGGTTATTATTTTAACCTTATTATTTAGATTTAACTCTAAGTTAAATAATATAACTTTTACCGTGTCTTTTTGTTTTCTTATACTATATGGTTAATAAACTTACTATATCAAGCCAAAATAACCCCATGTTATTTATTATTAATATATATAATCTTATATAAGTCATTTGGCCGAACCTTAGATTTTTAGGAATAAAATAACAATTAATAATATAATATTTGTTTTAAAAACTAATTTATGTCAATTTTGACACTATTTGGTACATGATTTTTATGAAATTCATAATAGAATGATAAGTTCGAACCAAGTTACTTAAATCAACAATAACATGTCATATTAACCTAGAAAATTAGTGTAAGTCATAAAAAGTCTCAAATTACATTTATTTGGTCATTTATAACATCAATTATGTCAATATTTCATTAATAAGACAATTATTGCATCATCTTTGTGTCATAATAAATGATAATTATTTATTCCCTAAAAATTCTAAATAAATTCCTATGATGTATATAATTGTATTAGATTTCTGGAGACTATTCATGTTTGAAGTTTCATTAAGTTTAACACTAAATTAAAATTATTATACTTATAAGATATAAGAAAGTGACATGTTGTCACATTCTTTCGTTTTAATAATAATTAAATTATTTTCATGGACAAAAGTCCATAAAATGAATCTAATCCGACCCTAAGGTTATATGGGTATACTTTTATCCATCCAATAGGATTTTTCCAAGTATTAGGGTAATTTTATAATCTTATATTTACCCTTAATTACCCGATTTACCTTTCACTATAGTAAATAAAATTTACCGTAGTTACTATTCACAATGCCCAAAAATAAAAAGTAGCTTATTAACATAATTTGGACCCACTGATTAGAAATATGGAATCCATTTTTCCAAATTAAATACACGAAATATGCAGAAATTAAATTAAATTTAATCCCGTTGTCGAAAGAAAACGGGTTTTTCTTTAAAACATTGCAAAAGATTGAATTGATTTAACCTACGAATTCAAGGTAAAATCAATTCTAATGACATGAATTATATTAAATGGTAAAAATATATCTTATTTGTACTTTAAAACCATTAAATATTATAATTTAACCACATAAGATATTACGATGAAAAAAGTTGTTTTTAATTAAAATATAGCGTGTTTTTACTATTCATTAAAATATGAAAGTTATCGGAAAAATATCAAAACTTTATCTAATGTAAATTTTTATATCCTGATTCAAAAGAAGAATTTATTTTGTCAAATTTAACTTATAAACATGTCAAAAACTAGATTTAAAGTGGGTGCGCCATCAAAAGGCGGCAAAACTGCATTTTTTGAAAAATACTTATTTTACCCGAAAAAATTATTTTGTTCTTATACCATGTTCTAGAAATGTGTAAGATGAATAATAATGTTATAAAATTCAAATTTTAGTTAACACTATTCATAACGGCTAGTTCCTAACAATATTATTATAATATATCGTTGTTTAGTAAAACCCAGTATTGCGTACAATACACACTATCGAGGAAGGTCGCGATTGCGTGTAACGCAAGCCAAGTCAGGGTTGCGTGTTGCGCAAGAATCCTTAATTGTTTCGTATAACAGAATCCAACCATATTTAATTTATACATTGAATATATATATATATATACTCAATGTTGCGTAGAATAACTATTATCAAAATTGTGTGTAACACGATCCAAGAATAGTGTTGCGTATACTGCAAGCTAATATGGTGTTGCGTATAGCGCAAGGTAATCTTGGTGTAGCACAAGACATTGATTAAATTAAAGTAATATTTTTCATAAAATCTCAGGGTGTTACATGACCACCTAGAGACACCTGTTGTGAAGAGAGTCAAGTTGACAGCTTACATGTTGTGCATTCAAGCGAAGCGTTGGTGGGACTTCCAGACTCGGAACGGGCAGCTGGAAGCTATGGAGTGGAAGGAATTTCAGGAGAATTTCATTGACCACTTCTATCCAGAGACGCTTAGATAGGAGAAAGAGGCTAAGTTCATGTGGGTAACACAAGGTAATATGTCTTTAATGGACTATGCTAGACACTTTACTGACTTATAACATTTTGCTCCAACATTGGCAGCAGACGAGGCCACTCCAGAAAGATGATTTCAGGATGGACTTAAATGTGAAATTAAGTCTCAAGTGAATATTTTCAGGATAAAGAAGTTTTCAGAAGTGGTAAATAAGTCTCTCATCCTTGAGGGGAATCTGAAGGAGGATTCGAGTGGCAGACAAATGGTTTTTACTAGACGGTCAGGTGGTGCGACTTTTGAGAGCAATAGGCAACGTTATGAGAATGTCATCCAGGGAGGTGGGAAATAGAGTAACCTGACAGAGAGGTCGGTTACAAAGGACCTTACCAAAGTTTTTTTCCTCCAGTGTGGAAGGTCGGTACATTATCGTAATAAATTTCTTCGACCCCCTATTGAATGCAGATCCTATGGTAGGATGGGACATCTCCAGAAGTTCTGTAGGAACCCAAAGGAGTCAGGTGGTGATGGATTAGCTAAACAGAGTCAGAGTGTGGGAAGGGGTTCCTCTGCACCATTTCAGTCCCAATGTTGGTGTTCTACTAGCTGAGGTTGTAAGGGTGATGAACATGGTGCTTTTGGGCAACAACGCCCATATCAGCAAAGTGGTACAAGTTAGGGGAGTTAGATGGCATCACAAGGAAGGGGAACAACACAGTTGCATGCAGTACAACATACACTTGTGGATAGCGAGGCTGGACCATTGACAGCGAGAGGTACTATTCTTGTGGATTCTATCTTAGCTTGTGCATTATTTGATACTGGTGCCTCACATTCCTTTATATCTACAAATCTTGTTAATGGTTTGAGTTTGGAGGTGGAGGTTGTGAGCGGGGATATAACGATAGTCACACATTTGGGGGTACAGTCTAGAGACATCTTTATGTGCAAGGGATGTTCTCTTGAGATCTAGGAATATAGTTTCCTGTGGGATCTCTATATCTTTGATATGACAGGCTTCGACCTAATACCGGGTATGGACGGTTAGTCACATACTGATCCCACATTGATTGTTATCATCAGAGGGTGACATTTTTGTCACCTATGGGTGAACATTACATTCACCATGGGGAGTGGGATATCCATGCAGGCTGAGCAGGGCTGATTGCTCAACAATTGGGAGAGCTCACAGCCCAAGTTTCTAGTCTTTTACTAGATTACGAAGGTGTTAGGAAAGATTTCCTTCCATCAGTGGTTGATTTGTTTCAGGATGTATTCCCGGAAGACTTCTCAGGGATTCCCTCTAAGAGAGATGTTGAATTTACTATTGATCTCATAGAAGGAGCTGAGCCAGTATCTATTCCACCATATAGAATGGAATCGACAGAGCTTCAAGAACTTAAAGCTCAGTTGGAAGATTTTAAGGATAAATGAATTATCCATCCAAGTACGTCACATTTGGGATCACCTGTACTGTTTGCAAAGAATGCTGATGGGAGTTTACGTTTGTGTGTAGATTATCGGAGGTTGAAAAATATTTTTGTGAAGAACTGATATCCTCTACCCCGTATTGATGATCTGTTTGACCAGTTGAAGGGAGCCTGTGTTTTCTCAAAGATCGACTTAAGATTGGGGTATCATCAGTTGAGAGTTCGGATTTATGATATACAGAGCACTGCTTTCAAAATTAGGTATGGTATTTATGAGTTTTTTGTAATGCCTTTTGTGTTACCAAACGCACCAGCAGTGTTTATAGCCATGAAGAATAGGATCTTCCATCTGTAACTAGATCTGTTTGTTGTGGTATTTGTGGACGACATCTTGGTGAAATCCAAGACTTGTGATGATCATGCCCAACATCATGACATCGTCTTGAGTACACTGAGAGATCATTGGATATACGCCAAGCTATCTAAGTTTCAATTTTGGATTGATTAGGTACACTTCTTAGGACACATTATTTCAAAGAATGGTGTTTAAATGGATCCAAAGAAGGTCCAGGAAGTTGTTTCTTGGGAGTATTCCAAGAATATTTTCGATATATGAAGCTTTCTGGGGTTAGATGGATATTATAGGAGATTAATCCAAGACTTTTTACGTTTGGAAACACCACTTTTGAGCTTGACCCAAAAGGGAGTAATGTTTGAATGGTCAGAGGCTTGCAAGACATCTTTTCAGGAGTTTAAGAAGCGTTTGACGTCCGCACCAATTTTGGATCTACCTGAATCAGTTGAAGAGTAAATAGTGTATTGTGACGCTTCTAGGATATGACTCAGAGCTGTGTTGATGCAAAGAGATAAAGTTGTGTCATACAGGTCTCGATGGCTGAGGCTGGATGAACATAATTATCCAACACACGACCTTGAGTTGGTAGTGGTGGTTTATCCTTTGAAGTGTTGGTTACACTACCTACTGGGTGAAAGGCTTACAGTTTATACAGACCACAAGAGCTTGAAGTACATATTTTCTCAGTGTGATTTTAATCTTCGACAGTGGATATGGGTTGAGTATATACAGTCTTTTGATTTTGAGCTGGTATATACACCTGTGAAAGGAAACGATGTGGCTAATGCTTTGAGTAGGAAGACTCAGACTCAGATTGTTCAGGAATATAGTGTTGAGGGGAGGATGATGTCATTTCTAGATGAAATGAACATTCTGGTTCAAGAGAGACAGTAGGAAATGGAACTCGTGTCGGTTGAAGTGGTGTCGACACTTTTGAGACGGATCAGGGACAAGCAATATGAGGACACTGGATGCTTAGACTTGAGGGAAACCTCTGAAGGCGTGGAGACACCTTCATACTGGAAGATAGACAATAATGATATCATTTATATGAAGAATCAGGTTGTTGTTCCTATAAGCATGTGAGAGGAGCTCATGAGAGAATTTCATGCCTCGAGATGGGCAGTGCACCCTGATGTGACCAAAAGGTATCGTGATCTGCCACGGCAGTTTTGGTGGTTAGGAATGAAAAAAGAAGATATCATGGTTTTTGACACGATGATTTACCTGTCAGCAGGTGAAGGCGGAGCATCAACGACCTGGAGGTTTACTACGACCTTTTTCCATTTCAGAATGGAAGTGGGATGACATGACCATGGACTTCGTGATATTCCTTCCAAAAACTCTTATGAAGAATGATTCTATTTGGGTCATTGTGGATCGACTGAAAAAAGTGGCACATATCTTGCCTATAAGGGAAACTTTTACAGTTTAGTAGTTGGGAGAGCTGTATTTATAGAAGATATTTTGATTACATGGGGTGCCATGAACTATAGTTTCGGACCGTGATTCATGTTTTACTTCGCACTTTAGGAAGGGTATGCAAAAGGCAGTTGGTACATAGGTTTTATTGAGTTCGGCTTTCCATCTACAAAAAGATGGACAGTCAGAGTGTACTATACAAGTGCTTGACGATATGTTGAGGGTGTGTGTTCTTGACTTCGGTGGCTCATGGTAGAAACACCTATCTTTAGTGGAGTTTGCCAATAACAATATTTATCAGGAAACTATATAGATGACACCATACGAGGCTTTTTATGGTAGGCCATGCAGATCATCGCTATGCTGGATGGAAGTAGGTGAGTTAGAGTTATTGGGACCAAGTCTCATGCAGGAGATGACATAGTAGGTTCATCTAATTTAGAACTGTATGGCTACGGCATAGAGTAGGCAGAAGTCATACGCTGAAAAACAGAGACGACCCGTAGAGTTTATATAGGGTGATCTTGTTTTTCTTCGGGTGTCACCTAGGTTGGGTCATCGCAGGATACGGAGGTAGGGAAATTTGGCACCGAGGTTTGTTGGACCTTTTGAGGCTGTAAAGAGAATCGGGCTGGTAACATACCAATTGACTCTTCCAAAAAAATTTAGTGCTATGCATGATGTTTTACATGTATCACAACTGTGACAGTACCACCTCGACCCTTATCATGTGATCGATGTGGATGATGTTGAGCTAGAAATGGATGCTTACTTTGAGGAACATCTGATACGTGTGTTGGATCGAAGTGAGAAGGTGTTGAGGGGAAATGTTGTACCGATAGTTCATGTTTTATGGAAGCATGGATGTGTGCAAAAAGAGACATGGGAAAGGGAATCAGATATATGGACTCAATGGCCCGATCTTTTTAGCTCGGAATCTCAGAGAAGTTCAAGAGTACAGCTCAAGGATGAGCTGTTATAAGGTGGGGAGAATGTAAGATCTCAGCCTTTTCTGGAGTCAATCTCAAGCATGTTTTCATGTACTTTTTATGTTTTTGAGTATCTCTATTTTGGAGTAGTGACTTGGGGTGCGTTCGGGTGAACTTTTAAGTTAAACATAAGGGCAGTGGGTTGTGCACGGTTTATGCACGGTTTGAAAAACTGTGTGACCAAACCATTCCAACCAAGTAGAACTGGATAGAGAGGTACACATGGTTTGCGCACAATTTGACAAACCGTGCGACCAAACTGTACGGACCCTGCATCTCTGGACAGTGAGGTCCGCACAGTTTGCACACAGTTTGATAAACCGTACGCCACTGTCCAGGAAACCTTTCACACAGTTTTTAACTCCGAAAATATTTTTTTAAAACCACCCGAACCCCGGGTCTTCTTTTTTTCTGACCTCTACTCAGGCTTGACAAATTCTAGGTGTTTCTAAAGCCTCTCGGAAAGATTCCAAGGCGATCCAAACATCATTCTTCAATATTGAACGCATGGATTGAATATCCGCTCTCCTTCTGGTAAGTGGATTTCATCTTGTTGCGTCTTCCGTTTATTCCTCTATATATCCTTGATATTTTCTTGGCATATTTCCATCTTTTCCATGGATCTAAACCTATGAGTTGAGGTATAGATCTAGGATTTTGGATCTAGATCTAGTTTTTCAAGATCTTAATGCCTTCGATCTTAATTTTGGTTTTAAGTATTTAGATCCAGAACTTGATCGACGACGTTGTGACGCTTGGATTTTGGGGTTTCTCATTGGGCAAACTTCCGTCAATAAATTGAGGTAGGTGGTCTAAATCCAATCCCATAGTCTCATCTTGTTAGGTGTATGCAGTTGTATAAATGATGTGGAATAAATAATTAATTGCTTGTTTGGTTATGCGGTTCTTTGTGAATTGTGGATCTAGTGGAGTATGGGTGAGAGTTATGATGGAATGATAAAGATGATTAAACATTTGAATATGGTTGTATATGTGAATTGGTTATTTGTTTTGAAAAAGGGTTGGGGGACACAGACTGATGTTCCAAATACCCACATAGGTTCTATACAGGCCGATCTAGAACTAATGACATGCATAAATCTGATATTTCATGGGACAAGGACTGATGATCCAAATACCCATGGGGTTGTGAGACAGGGACTAATACTTTAAATACTCACATGTGTGCTAGACATGACGTTCTAAACTTCATTTATTTTATACTATGGTTTCTTTTGGCTATTTATAAATTGATTATCGTGACATAATGATTATGAATTGAACATGGGAAATGGTTCAGGCTCTGACACGGGACGAAGCATGTATTGTGGTTTGGGTGTCCTCTGGAACCCGAAAGTTTAAGTTATTAAAGATAGGTAATTGGATAAATATAATTGTTTTCCCTTTTTTTCTTGCTTTATTATTAATGAAACTGCAT
Organism: Viscum album; assembly: GCA_963277665.1. Taxonomy (NCBI): domain Eukaryota; kingdom Viridiplantae; phylum Streptophyta; class Magnoliopsida; order Santalales; family Viscaceae; genus Viscum; species Viscum album. Next base: position 1,271,696,905 of record OY728127.1, read on the forward strand.
ACACTAATTTTGACTGGATTGTTTTTGACACTGTTGGTGGTGACCTTCTGAGTTCTACTCACACCCTACTCGGGTTGCCTGATCGGTACCCGAATAGACTGTTGCTGGAGGACAAGACAAGGGCAAGATCCTTGGTTAGAAGGATGAGTTCGGGATTGAGCTAGGTTGAGGGAGCCAGACATGGTTTGGGACCCATTGGGAGTCGTTGTGTCTTTACTTCAGTTTCATTGTGAACACATGGCATTTTTATTGTAATAGCATGTTTTACCTTTCGGTTGAGTAATGTATTTAATGGTTTGGTTATTCTAGTCACATTTGTGCTATTATATTTATTTGTGTTTCTGATATTTCTTGGTTACATCCGCTGGTATTTTATTCTAATAACAGAGTGTATAGTGTCACGACCCGTCCTCGGGGCCCGTGCCGTGACTACCCCAAACCTTCCTTCCATAGGCCCGAGGCTGGCGACTAGCACCAAAGGCGTAAATCCCGATAACTAGGAAGGTATTACCTTTGTAAAACTGACCAAACACCATAGAGTACAAGCGGAAGTAAAGCACTAAGTAAAACTGAAACAAGCTGTGCTGAAAGTAAACGGGCCGGAAATAAAAGCACAACTGTAAAGTAAAAGGAAGAAAAAGATAAAATAGACGGAAGGTGACAAGCAGCTCCTGGATCATCCACCAAGGATCCTACTTGAAGGGTAGGTACAGATAGCCTCCAAAAAACTCTCACCCGTCAGCCTCCTTCGAGTGTCTCCTCGTCGTGAAGTCCACCACCGGATACTGTCTCATCTTGAGGTCCACCTCCGGGTACCGTCCAGTCCTCGAACACTCGGCCTCTGTCTGCGCCGCCCATCGTCTGCAACCAACACAATGAGGTGCGGGCATAGCCCGTGTAGGGGTGTGTATAACGATACTCAGTAGGTACCCTGAGACCCTCAAGGTCTCACTAAATCTAACAAGGATAACCATAAAGAATATCTCAACAGATAACCTCTACTTAGGTATATGCCCATACATATACCCAAGTTATCAAGTAACCCATCTCAATTATGAGAAAACAAAAAGATTATGAGATCAACGGATAACCATTACCCAGGTATATGCCCATACATATACCTAAGTTATCTTGTGACCCATCTCAATCATGAGGTAAAAACTAAGATCATAGACTCAGCTCAACCAGGATTTTATTCGTGATGTCGAAACCACAGCTGCTGGAGAACATCTCCTCTGTCGAGTATAGTGGGCCTGCCGCTACAACCAAGCGCACCCCACTAACCTTGGAGTGCTGTTGTACTCCACCCGTTGAGTACTATGGGCCTGCTAATACAACCAAGCGCTTCCCACCATGGGTCTGCCGCTACAACCAAGCGCTCCACCTCATAGCCTCCAGAGGTACTCCTTCTGTTGAGTACCGCAGGTCTGCCGCTACAACCATGTGCTCCTCTGCCGTGTGTCTGCCACTACAACCAAGCGCTCCCCCTCATAGCCTCCAAAGGTACTCCTTCTTTTGAGTACCACGGGTTTGCCGCTACAACCAAGCGCTCCTCCGTTGTGGGTCTGCCGCTACAACCAAGCGCTCCCCACTGGTCTATCCGAAACACACCGAGTCGATAGATCAATAGTCGTCAAGTCTCAACCAGCTACTAGGTCTCTACACTCTGCTAGCTCGTCAACGGGAGGGTCCACTCCATGAGATACTAGTCGATACTCAATGTATCACAAAGTTCCACAAATAAGAATCTCTAGGGACCACCTCGTCATAGGGGTCTCAACGCAACAGACGACGCATCAGTCGGACGCTCGGTCTGTGAGTTACTAGCCTTTTCGTCCCAGGGTCCTGGTTGGTTTCGTGTGTGAACCAACCCGGCCGTATCTCAACTGTACCCCGAACTCTCATAGGGTATACTCATAGGGACCGTTTCTCAATTTGATCACCAACACCGCTGACGGTTCGTCAAACAGACGTCCGGTCTGAAAGTTATCAGCCTTTCCGTTCTAGGGGCCCGGTTGGATTTCGGGTACAATCCAACCCGTCCGCTATCCAACTTCATCCAAAACTCAAGAAAATCATTCCAAAAGTTCCTTCTCATCATGAGAAATTTAACAAAGTCGACGGCACGTCAATCAGACGTCCAGAGCTTGAGATATAAGCGTTTCCGCTCCGAGGGCCCGGATGGTTTCGTATCCGAACCAACCCGGCCATACTCAATGTTCTCCGAAACCTTGAGTGTAATATACCAAAATTACCATCTCGATCCAAGGATCTCATCACAACTGACGGTGCGTCGATCGGAGGTCCGTCTCCCAAGATATTGGTGTTTGAACAAAAACTGCCAAAGAATAGGGGGTTCGGGCCCAGACCGACCCGGCCCGAGACCCCCCCTGGGTCGGCCCGAACCAGGTTGACCCGAACCGGGTCCGGGTCCATCCCAATAGGGTGTGGCCCGGCCCGGCCTGGCGGCTCGGCCCGGCGCGCTGGTGCTGGCCAGGTGGCTCGGCCAAAACGGCCGAGCATTGAGGGGGTGCTGGGGGGGCATGCTGCCCCCCACCGGTTCGTAACCGTGGCCCCCACGGGAGGCCGTTCCTTGCCAACGGTCGCAGCATAGCGCTGCGTCCCCGCCTCCTCGATACCGCACGGTCAAGGTACCAGAAGCCTGCCGTCGCGGCTTCAGACGCGGCGGCCCTCTTCGGCGGCGTGTCGGGCGCCGCCGCCGCCTGGCGGCCGGCCGGTGCCCTCCGGCTGCCGTCGTCGCCGTGCCGGCGAGGCGTGCTGGCAATGTTTTCCACGGACCACTGGACGTGCTCCGGTGGTCCGTTTTTTCTACCGTCTTCGCCAGCGGTCCTCCCGGGAATGGCTCTTCATTGCGAAGACCTCAAAATGCCATTGCGGCCTGCTTCGTCGTCACCCGCCGATCCGCACACCAAGAACGAAGAAACGGTGGGTTCGGAATTGTTCATTGGTCCGCACCCACCGCATTAGCGGTTTAATAGGATTCTGGATAATTTTAAACACGTGCCGAGGATATAAATCACATAGATTTAATTGAACCAAAACCCCTACCTCAAGCGTCGTCGAGCGAGGGTTCGTCACGGAATTGCACGTCGCAGAAGAAGGCGTCGCGGAAGGGGGATCGTCGCGTTGCGAAGAAAGAATTCGTCGGCGTCGCGTCGTCGATCTCCGAGGATCCGGTGTTCTTGTCAACCTTCTTCGAAGGTTGGCATTCTTTGCGTTCTTTGCGTTCTTCGCGTTCTTCGCATTCTTCGTCGAGGAAGGAGTGTCTCACGACTTGCGTGATTTCTCCCCAAACCCTCTCGCACAACCCACCTCTAATAAAATAAGAGTTGTCTTATTTTATTAACACACAAGCCAACACTTTGAATTTCAAAAAGAATTGAAACAATAAATTAATTGAATTAATTGAGGAGTTTTAAACCGCCCAATTAATGAGGCGTTTATTATCCAGATTAAACGCAAGAGTTGACTTCATTAAAAGGAGGGTGCAGGTGCGTTACTTAATTAAAGAAGGGGGGGTCGAAAAAGGTGAAAGAAACGGTGGGGCTCATGTGGGACCCACCTCACAAATATCCTACCTAGAGGTGTAGGATATTGTGGGTCCCACTTTAATCTCTTAACTTAGGTTAAACAACTTAAAATAAAATAAATTGGTCACACTATTTTATTTTATTCATTTACTTAACCCGAAAATTTAAAAAAAACATATTCGAGCAAATGCAACTCTGGAAAAGGTGTTTATAAACAATTACCGGCACTGTGATTCCATCGGTGCCCCCAGAATTTGATTCTGAGCACCGGTTCAAAATTTAGAAAAACCTGCTTGTTCGTTCACTGAACGTACCCGAGCGAAACTTCAGAAAATGTTTTCAGGCACACCGGGCCTCGGAATCAGGTGATGTCAGAAACTGCATTCTTGTAAAATCCCAAAAAATATTAAGAAAAAAATATCCCTTGAATTTAATGGGTCTTTACATTACTCCCACCTCAGGGCTTTATGTCCCCATAAATCCTTAACAGAAACTAAGATACAAAAGCGATATTGAGCACGCATCTGAGCCTTCCGCTCACATGTGCTCACCTAGAGGTTCTTGTACTTCCAGTGAAAGTGCACCCGAGGAATCGACCGTCCTAGTAGGATCCGCTCCTGTCGTTCCTTTATCCCCACTAGAACCTCCGTGAGGGTCACCCCATCGCCCAAGTCCATCTCCTCATGGTCGATGAAAAGCGAAGGGTCGAGCTCGTATCTCCTCAGTTGAGATACATGGTAGTCGTCGTGCACCTGGTGCAATTGAGGTGGGTGGGTCAAGTGGTAAACCACCTCGCTTACCCTGCTGATGACCTAGAAAGGTCCGTTGAACCTCAGAGATAACTTGTCGCCTCTGCCACATCTCCGTAACTCACGTCGAGGTGAGACCCATAGGGAAACATGGTCTCAATCCTTGAACTATAGTGGTCTCTGCCTCCTGTCAGCACAAGACTTTTTCCGGTTCTGAGCTGTCCTCATCTGCTCTTGGATGACTTGGACCTTTCTGGTCCTACAAGAGCTGCTGAGATTTCTTCTTTTCCGATAAGAGAAATTCGGTCTCATCCCCTGGATGAACCACGTTCTTCGCCTAATACAGTCAATCCCGACATGGAAGATATTAATCCATACTAACGATGATGTCGTAATGCCTCGACGCTACTACCAATAGATCCAACCGTTACTCTCGCCCCCAAGGGATGAGTCACACTTTCGGCATCAGTGTGTGGTCACTAGGTCTCCTCTAGTAGGTATCTCAAAGTGAGGGTTAAGTCAACGGTTTTTAAACTGGAACCTCTTAGTAACAACATAAAGAGAGGACAGGAAGGTAAACGCCACAAGAAAGGTGTCTTTTATCACTACAACTCAAAGTAAAAAGACACAAAGCATCTACAAACAAACATAAACCAAGTTAGAAGCAAAATCAACAAAAGTCTCTAGGTCTGGAGCTAGTCCCGGTCTTGTCCATCTGCTCCCGGAGCTCAATGATCATAGGCCTCAACTTCCTGAAGCTGAGCTCTCCCACGTCCACCTATTCCCGGCGGTCGGCGTGAACCTCCTGGTGGTGGTGGTGGCAACACTTCGAAGCGTCGTCCACCTCCAGCTGCACAGCCAGCTCCCCTACCACAGTCTCCTGCTCTATGAGGTCTGCCTCGATCGAACCTCTGCCTCTGCCTGGGAGGTCCTTCGTTCATCTGCTGGTCATCTACATGGAGGGTCGGACAGTCACGATCCATGTGACCAACCCCACCGCAGGAGTAACATTGTCTGTGCATGGTAAGTCGTTCTCCACCCCGGGTGCCTCACACAAACGATCATGTGTCATGCAGTCGACCACCAGTAGGTCTAGTCCTCTTGGACCTCTACGTCATCTGTCTATTGCCTACTGTAGAAGACTCTGCCGCATGCTGGATAGTGGTGGGTCCTGCTGCTGGAGACTGCTCAGCAAGGAAACTCTCCACTAAGAGGGATCGCTCCAACACCCATGTCTGTGTCGGAATGCTATGAGAAACAATTGAAGCTCTGATATCTCGCATGAGCCCATGCTCGATGGTTCGGGACCTGAAGAATGGGTCTCGTACCATGTACGTGGAAGAGCGCGAGAGATCGGTAAACCTCACCGCGTACTGGGCTACTGTCATGCTGCCCTGCCTCAGCTGTAGTAGCTCCTGAATGCGCACCGCACGGAGGGTGGCTAGGACTAACTCTGAGCAGAAAAGGCTCTCAAAGTCCGTCTAGAGGAGAGATGCCTCGTTGTGCTCCTGGAGCATCAAGCTCCACCACCTGCCTGCTACCGCGTGTAGGAGGCTCGCTGCCAGGACCACCATTAGGTCAGCTGGTGTCCCTACCAAACGGAAAACTCGAACAACTACCTCCAGCCAATCCTCGGCTTCCAAAGGGTTCATCTCCAAATGGAACCTGGGCGGTCGCTGACGCTGAAACTCGTGCAGCGCACTAAGGCGACGTGCACTGTCTGCGGCTGGGGCTGGTAGCATCAGTGGCTCGGCGGGTAGAGGTACCGCCGGTGCCTCTGCTGTCAAAGGGCCCTGTACTGAGGCCTCATCACTCGGTGGGCTGTCGTCCCACACAACGCTCGGAACCCTAGCTGGCTACCATCGTGGGGCCATCCTGAAAAGAAACAGGTGCGCCGCGGTCAAACAGTATACCTGGTGAGCTGAAACAAAGTAATCACAAAGAAAACATGAAACACACACGAAATCAATGTTTTCGTGCATTAAGTCGTAAATCAGAAGTCAGGGTCCTGGTGTACGGATACATCGGCCACCGCACCAACACTGGACTCCCTGGACTGATAACCACACCCAATACCCTTACCACTATTCCTTCACATAGAAGAAAGATCAGAGTCCAATGTTCTACGGTAGAACCGAACTCCTCTGATACCAATTTTTCACGACCCGTTATCGGGGCCCGTGTCGTGACTACCCCAAGCCCACCTTCCATAGGACAGGGGCTGGCGACTAGCACCAAAGGCATAAATCCTGATAAATGGGAAGGCATTGCCTTTATAAAAGTAAACAAACACCACAGAGTACAAGCGAAAGTAAAACACTAAGTAAAACTGAAACAAGCTGTGCTGAAAGTAAAGGGGCCCGAAATACAAGCCCAACTATAAAGTACAAGGAAAAAAAGATAAAACAGCCGGAAGGTGACAAGCAGCTCCTGGATTGTCCACCAAGGATCCTACCTGAAGGGTAGGTACGGATAGCCTCCACAACACTCTCGCCCGTCAACCTCCTCCGACTGTCGCCTCATCGTGAATTCCACCACCGGATACTATCTCGTCGTGAGGTCCACCTCAGGGTACCGTCCAGTCCTCAAACACTTGGCCTCTATCTGCGCTGCCCGTCGTCTGCAACCAACACAACGAGGTGCGGGCATAGCCCGTTCATGGGTGAGTATAAAGATACTCAGTAGGGACCCCGAGACCCTCAAGGTCTCACTAAATCCAACAAGGATAACCACAAAGAAGATCTTAGCAGATAACCTCTACTTAGGTATATGCCCATACATATACCCAAGTTATCAAGTAACCCATCTCAATCATGAGGGAACACAAACATTATGAGATCAAAGGATAACCACTACCCAGGAATATGCCCACACATATACCTAAGTTATCAAGTGACCCATCTCAATCATGAGGTAAACACAAAGGTCATAGACTCAGCTCAACCCGGATTTTATTCATGATGTCGAAACCACGACTGCTGGAGAACTCCTCCTCTGTCAAGTACAGTGGGCCTGCCGCTACAACCAAGCGCCCCCACTAACCTTGGACTGTTTTAGTACTCCACCTGTCGAGTACTGTGGGCCTGCTGCTACAACCAAGTGCTTCCCACCATGGGTCTGCCGCTACAACCAAGCGCTCCCCCTCATAGCCTCCAGAGGTACTCCTTCTGTTGAGTACCGCGGGTATGCCGCTACAACCAAGCGCTCCTCCGCCGTGGGTCTTCCGCCACAACCAAGCGCTCCTCCTCATAGCCTCAAGAGGTACTCCTTCTTTTGAGTAACCCGGGTCTGCCGCTACAACCAAGCACTCCTCCGTCGTGGGTCTGCCACTACAACCAAGCGCTCCCCACTAGGCTATCCGAAACACAACGAGTCGATAGATTAGCAGTCGTCAAGTCTCAGCCAGCTACTAGGTCTCTGTACTCTGCTAGATCATCACCGGAAGGGTCTGCTCCACGAGCTACTGGTCGATACTCCATGTATCATAAAGTTCCACAAATAAGTATCTCAAGGGACCGCCTCGTTATAGGGGTCTCAAGGAAAAAGACAGCGCTTCAGTCGGACGCCCGGTTTGTGAGTTACTAGCCTTTTCGTCCTAGGGGCCTGGTTGGTTTCATGTGCGAACCAACCTGGACGTATCTCGACTGTACCCTGAACTCTCTCAGGGTATACTCATAGGGACCGTTTCTCAACGTGATCACCAATGCCACTGAAGGTTCGTCAAACGGACGTCCGGTCTGAAAGTTATCAACCTTTCCGTTCTAGGGGCCTTGTTGGATTTCGGGTACAATCCAACCCAGACACTATCCAACTGCATCCAAAACTCAGGAAAATCATGCCAAAAGTTCCTTCTCATCAAGAGGAATCCAAAAAGTCGACGGCATGTCAATCAGACGTCTGAAGCTTGAGATATAAGTGTTTCCGCTCCGAGGGCCCGGTTGGTTTCGTATACAAACCAACCTGGCCATACACAAAGTTCTTAGAAACCTTGAGTGTAATATAGAGAAATGACCGTCCCGATCTAAGGATCACATCGCAATTGACGGTGCATCGATCAGGGGTCTGTAGCCCAAGATATAGGTGTTTGAACGAAAACTACCCAAGAATAGGGGGTTCGGGCCCGAACCGACCCGGCCCGAGACCCCCCCTGGGTCGGCCCGAACCGGGTCCGAGTCTAGCCTAATAGGGAGCGGCCCGACTGGGTGTGCGATGCCCGGCCCAGCCTGGCAGCTCTTCCCGGCGCGCTGGCGCTGGCCAGGTGGCTCGGCCAATACGGACGAGCGTTGAGGTGGTGCGGGGGGGGGGGGGGGGGGCATGCTGCCCCTCGCCGGTTCATAACTGCGGCCCCCACGGGGGGCCGCTCCTTGCCAACGGACGTGACATAGCGCGACGTCCCCGCCTGCTCGGTCCCGCGCGGTCGCGGGACCGGCAGCCTGCCACCGCGGCTTCAGACGTTGCGGCCCTTCCCGACGGCGCGCCGGGCGCCGCCACCGTGCCGACGAGGCACGCCGGCGGAGTTTTCCGCGGATCACCGAACACGCTCCGGTGGTCCGTTTTGCCTATCTTCTTTGCCAGCAGTCCTCCCGGGATTGGCTCTTCACTGCGAAGACCTCAAAATGCCCTTACGGCCTGCTTCGTCATCGTCCGCCGATCCGCACACCAAGAACAAAGAAACTGTGGGTTCAGACTTGTTCTTTGGTCCGCACCCACCGTGTTAGTGGTTTAAAAGGCTTCCAGAAAATTTTAAACACATTCCAAGGATATAAATCTCATAGATTTAATTGAACCAAAACCACTACCTCAAGCGTCGTCGAGCGAGGGTTCGTCGTGGAATTGCACGTCGCGGAAGAAGGCGCCGCGGAAGGGGGATCGTCGCGTCGCGGAGAAAGGATTCGTCGGCGTCGCGTCGTCGGTCTTTGAGGATCCGGAGTTCTTGTCGACCTTTGTCGGAGGTCGGCATTCTTTTCGTTCTTCGCGTTCTTCGTGTTCTTCGCATTCTTCATCAAGGAAGGAGTGTTTCATGGCTTGAGTTATTTCTCCCCAAACCCTCTCGCACAACCCACCTCTAATAAAATAAGAGTTGCCTTATTTTATTAACACACAAGCCAACGCTTTGAATATCAAAAAGAATTGAAACAATAAATTAATTGAATTAATTGAGGAGTTTTAAACCGCCCAATTAATGAGGCGTTTATTAGCCAGATTAAATGCAAGGGTTGACTTTATTAAAAGGGGGTGTGGGTGCGTTACTTAATTAAAGGAGGGGGGTCGAAAAAGGTGAAAGAAACGGTGGGGCTCGTGTGGGCCCCACCTCACAAATATCCTACCTAGAGGTGTAGGATATTGTGGGTCCCACTTTAATCCCTTAACTTAGGTTAAAAAACTTAAAATAAAATAAATTGGTCGCACCATTTTATTTTATTCATTTACTTAACCCTTAAATTTTAAAATAACACACCCGAGAAAACGCAACTCCGGAAATGGTGTTTCTAAGAAATTACCAGCGCTGCGATTCCATCGGTGCCCCCGGAATTCGATTCCGAGCTTCAGTTCAAAAGTTATAAAAACCCGCTCGTTCCTTCACTGAACGTACCCGAGATAAACTTCAGAAAATGTTTCCGGGCACACCGAGCCTCGGAATCAGGTGCCGTCAGAAACTGCGTTCTTGTAAAATCCCAAAGAAAATTAAGAAAAATATTTTCTCTTGAATTTTACGGATCTTTACATATATTCTCCCCAAGACTAACTTACGAGAGCCTTGCTGCTAGTCTGCACCCTCTGGCGTACGAGGAGGTGCACTTGAGGGATTGTGAGAAACCGGCTCGGAGCATTGTTCAGTGGCTCCTGGGTCAGGACGTTACACTCCAGTACCCCATGTATACTAGGATCATCATTCCCTCACACACAATTATTTTTTCACATGAATGAATTAGGGCGATAAGGTATCATTCGGAAACCCCATGGGTAATTGGAGCATCCCTCATCACCCAAAACTGATTATTCACATTTATATATAAAAAACTATGGTTTCACATTCATAACTCATTTATCGACCATTTTCAACATGGGGCACCATTTAATTTATCAAACACAATCATGACTCTTCACATTCATCATAACTAATGAGATGTTCAATTCCCCCATTATTCCATTTGTCATTTATCATTACACTACACATTAACCCTTCAAGGTTAAGACAATCATCCATTTAACTCCTATTATCAAAAAAATAAATAAGGATTTAGTTGAATTCCACAAACCCATTATTCCCATTTTTACATTTTATGAATCATCATTTCAAGGACAACAGAATACCCCATGGGTTTCCATCATGCCCAGTCTCATAATCTCCAACGGGTCCAACGGGATCCATGGAGTTTCTCTCAATTAAATGGGAATCAAATATTTTATCTAATTTAAAAAAATTGAACAACAAGGAAATTCAACGGTATAACTAAAAGCATGAGATCACGATCAAGACTGCAAGAATGATAAATTAGACCACCAACAATAGGATCATTGATGAATGACCGCCAAACAATAGCCCCCAATTTAATGTAGTATGATTGAATTCAGTATGATAGAGGAGATATAGGATCATAACATTGAATTAATATCCAATGAAACAAGATCCATTAAAACCTATATCTAAACCATAAATAGTGGCTAGATTCATCCGCCTCCAAAAGAAGAGAAAGACAAAGAGAGAGAAACCAATTCAAAGAAGAGACCAATTACCATAGAGTATTTCATTTTATGACCTGATCATTGATTAAAAAAGAATGGACTATTTTGAACCTAGGAATCCTCTCGAGAGTCTCCAAGAGTAAATTAAATCATATTAGTCCAATACGGTGTTATTAGGGATATAAACAGAGGGTTCGTGAATTTTTTTAATTAAAATATCAAGGCATTAAATAACCATATAATGGGTTTCTTGAATGAGGGACATGATTAGAATGATTGTTCTCCATAATCATGTGAACCTATAATCCAAGGGGTGAACTGTTTCTCCCTTAGGAGCACAGTTTGTAAAGCCACACACAAACTGTGAAAATTCCACAGTACATGGTGTGAATAGTTTTCCTAGGTGGGATAACTATTTTGTTGAACCATGTGACAAATGTGAACTTACCAAACACACCCCAAAACTTCCAAAAACTCACCCAAACACATCTATGAAAAGATAAAACTAGAGTATGATCAAAATAAGGATAAAAACTATATGAAACATATTATAAGAAGCCTATATAAAGGTCAGGAAATTATATTCTCCCAGCCTTATAATATCCCAACCTTGCATTGTACTACCAAGCATCACTATGCTTTTGATGTGAAAGGGTATGGAAATTAGACCCTCATATATGCTTCCATATCCCATGTTTTCTCCTAAACACAAAAATCCCACCACAAAACTCAGACCAATGAAATGGTATTTCCACAAAAAACATTTTCACTGTGATCCAAAACATTAATTGAATGCTCTTCAAAGGATGTATCAACCTCAACCACAATATCATCAATATTGATAACATGAGAATGGCCATACTAATACTATCAAAGTTGTGACACATGAAAAATATCATGAATAGAACTGTACATATATGTAAGATCTAGTGTGTATACTACTAGTATAATCCTCTCTACAATCTCAAATGGTCCAATAAACTATGCACTAACTTCCCTACTTTTGTATCTGATGGTGACCCAATATTGACATCACCCAAAGGAATACCTGATCACCCACAGAAAAATCAGGAGTTCAATGACACTGAAAATCATAGGACTTTTTTATAATTTTCATAGTTTCCAAAAAAAATTAATCAATTAAACATGTCCTGATATCTCCTATATGAAACTTGGTCCAAAAATCTCTAACTCGCCCACCTCAATCCACCCTAGATCTGATCATAATGGAACACCATAAATTTCAACATATGGTTGCATCTAAATAGTCACATTTTAACTATTGTTATATGAAAAATAAAACAACTCTAAGTGCTTCTCTCAAGACCCACCAGAATCTTGGTAGCATTCCTGAAGCATTTCCTCGAACACTTCATTAGTACATTCTGATTTCCCATTAATCTGTGGGAAAAAATTTGTATATAGAAAAAACTAACTACCAAGTTCCATCTACATGCATTTTCTAGAAGGAGAAGGTAAACCATTAGTAATGATATGAAACTATTCTCTTTGGCACTCCTTCCAAATGAACTATCTCTCAAACAAAAAATGCACCAAATAGAACAAATATCAACAATTTCCTAATTGCTAATAAATGGGATAATCAAATCAACCAACCCATGTTCACCCATATAGCATCATTAATTTGATGTTTCCTTAGAATAACTACCACAATTTTAATGGTAACATCACTCAACTTCTATCCTAAAATGGAATACGACTGTAAAAACACATAAGTTCACACATTCCTATCCATCACTTACTGAGATGTGTATCATCGCGTCATGAATCTTGGAACATTATCTTTCATTCCCAAGAAAAAAAACTATCTCCCAAGATCATGGTAAATCTTCGAAAAAATGGGGTTCAATTCCAACTTCAATGCAAGAAATTCATGTATAAAAACTTATTGAATACAAATAGGAACAACAAAACATCCCCATACATAGAAAATATCATCCTTATAGATAGTCCAATCTGAAATTGACTCCCCACATTCCAGGCTTCACCTTAAGTTCAAACACTCTGGATCCTCAAACATCCATTCCATTATCCAAATCAAAAGTGCGCATTCATATCATAAAGGCATGAAAGTGATCTACTCCTATCCCACCTGAACCTCTCTGTGCATCCTAATAAACATGGTCCTCAACTTCCAGATAGAACTAAACTTTTAAACTTCAAAGTTATTTGTCCCCCAACTCAAATATTTAGAAACACTATTCCAATTCCAAATTATAAAGGATACCCCAATGTCAAACGATTTCATATATTCAACTAATATTTCTTTCCATACATTAACATCTCACAATGATAAGATATAATTTAATATTTTTGGGTTGGTGTTCATAATAAACCATTCACGCAAAAGGTAATGATGCAAAAACATTAAGGAATAAACCACTACATAGAACTCAAGACCATGTGTAGGATAATTCCATTCATGTGGCCCCTATAGTCATGATCCATGAACCAAAACTTGATCAATTTGCATCCACATTACCCCAATTTGGATTCTAGATGCATTATGAGACATGGGATACTCCTAAAATAGCATGAGAATGATTAGAATTAGTTAAGTATTCAAATTATTATTTAAATCGTGAATGGAATTCATGCATGTAACAAACCATTCAAATTTACACCCTTCTTGGTTTGACCCAAAAGCGGTGTAACCAAGCAAGAAAAGTATACAATGAATATCTAATAATATTTAATGAAACGAAAATTTATTTGGATATGAAAAATATTCTTGGGCTACATCCAATAAACCTCTCCCAGAACATTCTGTAGGTCCACTGATACACCTTCCCCACAAAATATGTGACCCGATAATTCAACCTTGTCAATCCAGAATTGAAAATTTTGATAGCTTGGAGTGTGGTATATTCACTCGTAGTGTACTCCGAATGAAGTCAAAATGTGTTTCATTGTCATCATGAGTGTGGAGGTACAACAAGATATCATCAAAGAAATCCCCCACAAACTTATCCAATAATAGGTGGGAGATTCGATTAATCATGGCCATGAATATAGCAACACCATTTTTCTGTCCAAATGACATCACAACAAACTCATACATTCCATAAATAATCCTGATGTCTGGGGTATTTAAGAATGTCACACTCTCAACTGATGATACTCTATACTAAAATCAATCTTGGAAAACATATAATAACCTCTCAGATAGACAAGGAGATCATTGATAAGTGGACGAGGATATTGGTTCTCAACTATCATGTATTTTGACATCTGATAATTGACACATAAACACAACTTCATACCCGATTGATCAATAAAAATTATGAGAACCCCAATGTTACATAATTAGATAGATAAATAATATATCCATAAATTCATCCAATGGATTATTAATATCTTTAATTTGTATTGGTTCCAATTCTTAAGGTGGAATAGAAATTGGTTCAGCTAGACGAATTTTCTCAATTGTAAACTCAACATCTCTATCAGGTGGAATTCATGATAATTCCTTAGGAAACACATCCATATTCTAATCCACTACTAGTGGAAATACAATATATTTCACACTCCCATCATCAAAAAAATACTCACAACCTGGTTTGTGAGATCCCCCAGTTACTAATGAAAAGGCCCTACGACCCTGCCTGGAAATCCCATTCTCCATGATGAACATAACTATTACCCTTAGGAGATGTAAATTCCACTATCCAATGGTAACAATTGATATAGTATTGGTATGATGATATCCATTCCATACTCAAAATAAATTCTAAATTTTACATGTAATGTACGTAAGGATCCCAACATAAATGATACTCTCTATCTGAGAGGGAACAACCCTTCCATAAATAGACTTCATTTGACATTAAACTCAGCAGTGTATCGATCATCATAACCCAACATACATACACCACCATCATAATCAAAATTTTCATAGGTTGAAAAGATATATAAGAAATGATTCCCTTATATCAAATAAATACTAAGAATGTATATAAGTGATCATAATTGCACCTCTCACTATTGATGTCCCAACATAGAATTCTAAAACTATATCCTAAAATACATGAAACTAACCATTCCACATACCGTGTGTTAAATTATGAGTTCTTTATTCTACATTTCTCTATTTATATTTTTTCTCCCACCTTGAAGTACTACATCCTCCATCAAGACTAACATATCCATCATAAAACCAGGTACTCGACTATAATAGGGTATAATACCCCCTTCCAGTACTCTAGTTATATCAAACTCCTCCATCACTACTAATCAGTCATAGGTCCCAATAGTTCCTATATATGTGTCTCATCTTACTAGAATAACATCACTCCATTAGTGGTCAAGAATAGAAACAACCATTGTGATATGGGCTACCATACAGATGGTAGTACACACGATTACTGCATTGGGAAACTTATCCTTCTCCCTGGATACTTTTTTCCAAATATGTAGTTGATATTCTCATATAAACACATCATAACCTTAGAATATGTGCCTCATGCTCTTTTATAAGAAACCAAATATCCTCTACTAGAAGAATCCATGAGGTTTCCCTTATAAATGAGATCCCAATTCACCACTTTAGTAAAATTATTTATTCATAATATGTTAAGCTAGGAAATAATCTCACATTTGAGTCTATCTAGAAAAAATCTTCCCAGAGTAGTCACATCTTCCCCAGCGTTATTCCAAAGTGATATGAATCAGTGAAATGACCATCATAGTCCATCACTAACATGCTTCCCTTCGTTAAACACATAAACACCATCTATCTCTACATCCATGGCATCTATAATTAAAATTGTTCCAGAGCTTTCCACCAATATTACTTTCATGCCACGATCTTTAACTTATCATCATGATCCATAATATCCTACCAACTATTTTCTTAACTTTTTAACATATAAGTATCCATCTGGAACCTTTTTTTAGCGATTCTTTAAGATGTTAAGAATTTTTTAGATGGACTCAATCCAGAAATCAGTTGCCTCAGCCTCACCCACTTTTGTGAAGAACATAAGGTGGTTCAAATAGAACTCCCATGTAATTTTAGACATATTTTGAAAAACCCATTCTAGGTCTCTCCACATGAGATTCATTAAAGATCAAATTTCTCACATAAATTCTCTCCCACTCCTTCACTCAAAACTGATGAGGCATCATGTACCTGTACTGTAGGAAAATTTCCAACCATGTACTCCAGTCATCCTACCAAAATATGTCATCATGGAGGCATGTCTCTATATTACCAAATACGCATCTTTGGAAACATAACACATCATTAGAAAATTTACACAAAATAGGGATTCACATGAGTTCATAACAATCCATCCCTTATACACATCCCCATGGTGACAACCAAGACACTACCATAACCCTTAATAGTCTTTCACTTGGGACATGGAAAAACACTATAAAAAACTATTTTGAATATTAATTTTACCATTATAAACCATTTTCATCTACAAAAAATTACCATATTTGTCATTGTTTATTCATTATTAATCCATCATTAGGAACCATTTATTTTAAATTAATTAAATAATGAAAATCATTTTCAACTCCCACAACCCACTCATAACATTATTTTCTATTGGTGCCTAACAAGATGCACGTCATATAAATTCTTGTGTTCCTAGAATGATTCATTCAAAAAAATATCATCCCATATAGCTACATGAGTAAAATCTTAGAAAACAATAACATCACACAACAAGTAAATCATCCAAGTGGAACTAACATTCAATGGTGACAGAAAAATTCAAGAACAAAAATCGCTCCTTGGGTACTTACATTTTCCCCAAACAAGATTTAGATACTCCTATGGGAGAAATCATGACCAAGGCCTAAATCATACTGGTATTCGATCTACATTTCCCAAATAATAATAAAAATAAAAAATTTATTTGATACCACTTTGTAACACCCCGACCTGGGCACACATATTAATGAACCAAGCTAATCTTCTACATGAACTCAAGAATTCCTCCCCACATGTGAGATATTCCCAACTAATAGAAAGGTTCAAAAATATAAACTTGGGAGATTATACCCTCTGCATCAATGTATCACCACAATAGAAATAAATATGAAATATAAACAAGACACGACAATAATAAATATTCAACCAAACCACACATAAACAAATCAAAAACAAAGGAGAATAAAATTACCAAAGTAGTAAATATGTCATGCCAAAAAACTTAAATGTTTCAAATGAAAAAAATAGAGACACAATGGAATCTACCATGTGGTTATAGATATCCAGAATGGTTCCATCATCCACACACCATCTTAAATCCAAACTCGTCCATCTATAAGAGGGATCTTGCGCATATCATATCCTATAAACATGAATTATATTTGGGTACCAATCAGGTGGACTGAGTAGGGTGTGAGTAAAAATCAGTAGGTCACCACCAATAGTGTCTAAATAAATATCCAATATATAATAGTGTATTAATTTTTACAAATAATAGAGATCAAATTTACAAAGTAAACACATTTCAAAATTTTTATTCTTTATTAAACCACATCATACCATCTTTATCGCATTCCAATGTTTCAATGTAAATACTCTGACCCCAGTAGCCCAAAGAAGGTGTCTTTGTTTATTACATTAGAAAAGATACAATATTCAAATCCCAAAGGACCAATAAGTTTAGTAGTTTTAGAAACCATATTGAAAACATGAATCTTATATTAATATTTAAAATATAAAATCTAATATAGTTATTCCTTTATGAATGCCATTATTCTCCTATCTTAACCCTTCATATTAGTCATAATAGTCTTATTAACATCCTCTGAAAAAATAAAATATAAGAAAGGGGTAATATAAAAGTCTTATTAAGTTTATAAATACAATGGAATGTATCATAAATAATCATAAATTAATATTGAATGATAAATAAGTAAGAACGTGTCATTTAATCTGTAACATGATCATAATATAGAAAATTAAAATATGATCAAATAATACCATATAAATAATTCATATGAGATAGAAAACATAACCATATATATTATATAAGTCTAATAATCACATGGAAATCAATGACTAATCTAATAATGAGGTAATGAATAATGTGGTATTTCTAAAACATACCATCAAGGCCTCATTCAAGAAGTCTACATAAATGGGTATGGCCTTAGCCAAAACCGGGACTTCTTTGTCTCATACGACCTATTGATGTATCAATGGGCTATAATGGGCCTCATGAATCACTTAATAAGTCCAATTAATTTCTAATATTAATGTTATGAAATGTAATCAATATATAAATCCATACTAAAAATAGAATATGAAACACATTTCACCACAAAATAAATATAATCACAAACCATCTGGTGTAATATGATGAATGATATAAAAATAGAACATCAAAAGACTATCTAATAATCATAAATTCAATAAAATATTGTAGATTTTATCATATGTTATAAAACTCATTTAAGAATAATATCAAACAAAGGGTGTTGACATAGATGAAAATAATCCAATAAAATCATTGAGAAATTATTGAGAGAAATACCATGTTACTTTGAAATCATTAGTCTAAAAAGTTTTCCAATGATGAAATAGAACATTTTCTTTTCCAAAATCCTTGTAAACATGTAAGGGGTTCCCTAATAAATTAAGGAGTAATGAAGGTGGGGAAATCTATTCATGTTGTATAAGCTTTTAAATAATACATTCCTGTTAAATGTTTAAAAATTAAACATTTAAAGGGGTATTTTTAAAAGAAAGTGTGTCTGTTAACCAGAATAATAGATTATATGTATAATTATTTAATAAACATGAAATAAGTTGAAATAAAAATAATATTATTAAAAAAATCACATATAATTATAGCATGAAATAATCAAGGTAGTAGAAGTTTTACCCACAGAATTGAAATTACATTAATAATTCCCTTACCGCTTTGTAATAAGTCAAACCATATGCCCTATAAAATTAATGATCTTCAAATGAGACAATAAATGACATGAAGATAAAGAGATTCATGATATGATATCTTAAATGGTAGTATATACACAACACATAACAAGTAATGTTTGAATAAAGAATATATCTCACAGAAGTGAAAGTGAGACAAGAAACCATTACCACTTCATAATCAGTCGATTCGTATGTCCCAAATTAATAATAATCAAAAGATTAATTGAATACAATGAATATAATTTGATTCATGATACAATATATCAATGGTAATTATAGAAACCAAACATAATATATTAGTGGTTAATAATACATATTTCCCACATAAATAAAAGGTGGGAGGAGAAACACTTACCTTATGTACGAATGAGTTATTTTCTTATAATTAATATATTGGAAAGATTAACTAGTTTATTAATTAATAACATATTATATATATATATATTTGTTTTATTATAATTTTATAATGTTAATTTATTGTTATTTAAATGGGTAATAATGTTTAAATTTGTGGTTCTGTGAGCATTTGTTTCATGTTTTTATGGGGGGTTCCCATTACTATAAATATAAGAGTTTTGGTCAATTTGGAATAACTTCCACAGAAGTGAAATTATCTAGTGTTAATGAACACTAGTAGTTTAAATAGTCTCATATATAATTTTTTTTATATTTTATTAAGATGATTCATTAGATCAAATATTAATGAAAATATCTTATTTTATCTTCTAGTTTTTAGGCCAATCACAAACTTGTGTCTTTTTATTTAATATTGTGCTTATGTATTGGTTAGAGAACATGATATAACATAATATATATATATATATATATTAAAATATTATTTGACCATAATAATGGTTTTATGACCTGAATCTAAGGCAGTAATAGAAAATGATAATTCATTATCCATGATGTTGGTGAATCGACACATCACGAACGATGTTATCATTTTTCAAATAAAAGGAGCAGAGAAGAGATTTGATTATGGATATAACATTAGAAAATTAAAATTATAGTATATATATGATTTTGTATTTACCATTTTAATTTCAATAGGGGAGGTTAGGAGATGATAATAAAAGGAAATAAATTAAATTAAAATAGAAAAGAGAACATAACCTCCTGAATATCTTCTCTTTGGAAACCACCATAAGGAACACAGATTTGACCTTTTGGTAATACAAAAATGTCTCGGACATGGGGGAGAGGCTTGGGAAGTGAATTGGGAATAATTTAGATAATATTAAAGGCTTTTGAGGTGTAAGGAGAAGGGGTGTGTGAGGTGGTATTTATTGGGGAGGAGACGAGTGTTTTTTGATTATTTTTTTCGTTTGTTTAGTGTTTTGGCTTAAGAATATCAATAGTGTTTATTATTGTGAATAAGTAAAAAAAATATTTAATGAGAGTTTTGACTAATAATTTCTTACCTCATCCACACATCATCCATTATTCAATAATTCATTTATTTACTTATAATTTTAAATACAGTAAATTACAGTATTTTACTACTGGAAATAAATCCAACTATTTGAGAAAAACCCCAAAACATTACCCTAAAATTTTATTGTTGTGTATATTTCAGAAATGGTCTCCATTTTATAAATATAATTTTCTAAATATGATAAATTTAATATTAAAAAAAATTACCGTTTATTCGAAAAATACTGATTTTAATATTATAACTAATTTTATGAAACTATTAAAATTTAATTATGGTATCATAAAATTAACATATAATTATAATGAAGTAAAATAATAATTTCAGAATCTATTTTATGAAAATATATTTTATTTTTAATGATTATAATTATTTTAAAATTTTAAATAAACATTTATGTTTCAAAAAAATACCAACACTTAATTAATCATTTTTTAAATATTAATAAACTTATTCCATGATATAAATATATCATATTTTAATTTATAATATACCTAAAATCTATTTGTACATTAATAAGTTAGGTTATTATTCTAATGGCCTTATTACTATTCCTAATGGCCACAAGACAATTCTGACATTCATTTTAATATTTAATAGTATTTCACAGTTCATTTAATCTTATTGTTACATATAATATTGAATGAATTGAATTTATTTATGAAGATAAATACCTTAATATATTTATTTGTTACATTATCCACAACATTAATAAATTAAATCCTCGTAATTTAAAATTATTATTTTAAATCATTGAGTTGCTATTTTAAAATATCCTTGTTGAAATCCTACACCATCCACAAGATTAATAAAATGACCACTGAAAAAAGGGAATGGGAAACATGATGGTCACCAAAAAATTACTCATTAAAATAGAATACATTAGTGAAAATTTAAAAGAGGGACATGAAAAAAATATAACCATAATGTTCTTAAGGAGAGTGATAGAAAACATGGTCATCATAATGTTAACCATCGTGAGGTTATAAAGATACGATCATTTAAGAGACCATTGATTTCTCATAATGGAAAGTAAATGGATAACATTTTTGTTCTAAAATCCTTTTCATAAAGTTGAGGGATTATTTTACAATATAGATAGGCAGATGAGTAAATAATATTACCTAATTAATTTCCATGTCATAAGAATAATCTCATCATTTTGTTTTTCTTCAATCCATATCCAATTCATTTCTTAAAAAAATTGATATTCAAGATGACTTTTTATACCTGAAGCACTTTAATGTATCAAAACAACCATGAGTCATTTTTATAACCATTGAATTTTTATTGAGACCAAAATGGTTAGCACATTATATCTAACATAAAAAATCATACTTTAAACTCAAAAAATAATATCGAATATCAAACATAATTAATTCCATAAGTAAATAATATTAACACTCGTTAAAAATATGTCTATCAAAATTCAACGTCCAAAAATTTGGAAGGAAGATCATTAAATTTAAAAATTAAACTTATCATTATATTCCACAAAAAAATTATGTAACTCTTAATATCACATACCAAATATATAAATATCTTGACCACTGTAATACCTTAATGAAAACATGCATGCTTCCAAAAAAACTCAGGTTGTATAATGTATTCCTTAAATAAAAACTGTATTAGACCCTGTAAGGAAAACATAAAACATAAAATCACTAATCACCATCATAGACACCAAAAATATCCCATTAAAATATATTTATAATTATCTTAGAAACAAGCACATATTCAGTGTAATATTTCCCAAATAATGTGTTTTCAATAAGAAAAAATTACAACAGAATCACGTATCTTTGTTATCGGTGCTATTAATCATATACTTGTAATTCCTTAAAGAATAAGTATTGTTTTTAAATAATCATATATATCATTATTATTATAAAAAAAATTATTTATAAAATAATAAAATATAGTAATTCTTGAATACAAACACATGAATATTAGTCATTCCTCTGCATCTATAGTAGTAGCATCAGCTTAAAAATGATCCATTGGCATCCTTTAGAGTGAATTATTTTGACTATAGAGACATTTTTCTACATAGTGACACATCTCCTTCTAGTTAAATAATTGTTAATTGGAAACCATTTTCTTACCCTTGAAATCACAAGCATTTTTTCCTTTCTCTCCACACTTGTAGCAAACTCCCATTCTGTTTTAGAAATTACAATGGTGTTTCATTCCACTATTAGAAAATGTGGGAAAATAATTATTTCTATTCCTTCATATATCAAACTTTTTCTTAGAACTACACTTTCTCTTTTTCTCCCTTATGAATCCATAATACATAGAGAATTATTTCTTGTCTCATTATCATATGATACTATGTAATCATAAGATAAAACGTTTTGGTATAATTTTACCCTTCAAAATATTTTCATAATTCCATTAAAGGTATGATCATTCTTACTATTTGGATCATGTGAATTGATGAGGTTATCATTATTTATGGTATGTTCCATTTTTATGTGACAATATACACTAGATTAAGTCATGTTATTATGTATAATTTCAAAAATATTAAAATACATAACACAAACTGAAAATTCTGGGGTATTTAATCCCAAAATCATAAACAAAGAATTTTTGGAATTTTATTTTATTCATATCCTCCAAGTATATCATATGTTGAGCTTATCTAATCAATGTTTTATGAAATCTAGTTCCCAAGGTTTCTATTAAACCTACTCTGATAACAACTATAAATAATCTAACCCCAGTAGCTTGAAGTTGGTTCCTTAAATTTTTACATTAGAATAGAAATAAGACTCGAATCCTAAATACCAAACAATTTTGAATTTTTGGAAACCATGTTACATACATTAATCATACACTTTAATTTAAAATATAAAATACAATATAGTGAATACTCTAAGAACTAAATTATTCTCGAAGATTAACTACTAGTACCATTCATAATAAACTTCTTGACATCCTAGGGGAAAATAAAACATTAGAAAGGGGAATCTCAGATTCTTAGTAAGGGTATAAATACGTATAAAGATATCATACACTAGTATAAACTATTATGAAAATGTAAATTACTAAAAAACATTACCCTTAATCAATAACTTGAGCATAATATTGGAGAATAAAAGTAAATCAAATAATACAATATAAATAATTCATATGAGCTATAAAAAATAAAATTGATATTATAAGAGTAAAATAATCACTTGGAAATAAATGACTAATCTCATATAGAAAAAATTAATGATGTTATAATTCAAAAACATATCATCAATTCCTCGGCCAAGAATATTATGTAATTGGGTAAGGCCATGGTCAAAACTCAGTCTAGTTTGAATAATGAGACCTACCAATGCATCAAGATTCTATAGAGGGCCCCTTCCATCAATTACTTAGTCCAATGAATTACTAATATTAAATGGGTGAAACATAATCAACATATACTTTCATACTAAAGCTAGAATATGAAATAACGTTTCTGGAATAATAAACATAGTCATAAACCATCTAGAGTAATATGATGAATGGTGTCAAAATAGCACATCCACAATCTAACTAATCATAAAAAAACTAAAATATATGGTATATGGTATTATAAGAGATCAAAATCAATTAATAATAAGATATTACAAATGTTGTTTTCATAGATTATAATACTCTAATAAAATCATTGTGAAATTCTTGAGAAAAATACTACTTTACTTGGAATAAATTTATTTAAAAAGTTTCGCAATTATAAAAAACATTTATTTGAAAATAACCTTGTAAAATATTAATGGTTTAATAAATAAATTATGGATATTCAATGTGGTGAAATCTGTTCAAGTTGTGAAATTTGTTAAAGAAAACATTACTTTTTAATTTTGAAAATGAAAATGATTAAAAGAATATTTTTTACAGAATGTCTGACTGTTAACCAAAAAAATAGATTATTTGTATCATAAATAAATCAAAATAAATAAAGTTAAAATACTGCATAATATAATCAAAAAAATTTCACACATAATGGTATCATGAAATAATCAATTGTGTAGAAGTTTTACCCTACAAATTGATATTGGGTTCAGAATTCCCATACTACTTTGTATTCAGTTAACCATATTCCCCATAATAGTAATGATTGTAAAATGAAACATTGAATTACATGAATATAAATAGATTCATGATATTATATATTAATAGGTAGTATGTACACCACACACAATAATTTAGGGTTTAATAAGGAATATATCTCATATATGTAAAAGTGAGATGATCAACTAGTACCGCTTGTAATCAGTCGAATCATTTTCCCTAAATAATTATTATCAAATAAAACATTAAATAATAAAAAGATAATTTGATTTTGGATATGATATATAAAAGGGAAGTTTATAAACTGAATAAAATAAATTAATGGTTAATAAGACATATTTCTCACTAAAATAAAAAGGGAGAGGAGAAACCCTTAGCATGTGTCTAAAAGAATTATGAACTTGTACAAAATGTCCAAAATAATAAAATTATATTAATAGAATACATAATTAAAATAACCTCAAAACTATAGTTTATTTATATTAATTTTATTAATTTAATTTATTGTTTCTTGATGAGTTATAATGTTTAATTTTGTTATTCTGGGAGCATTCGTTTCATGGTTTTACTGTCAATTCCCTTGAGTATAAATATGAGAGTACTTGTCAAATGGGAATAAATTCTATAAAAATGAAATTATATATTATTAATGAACTTACATAATTTTAAATAGTCCTATGTAACATTTGGTTATATCATTTTAGGATGATTCATTAGATAATATTTTAAATAATATGTCTTAATTTATCTGGGCGGTTTTTACGACCATCATGAACTTATGTCAGTTTGTTCAATATTATGTATATATTTTGGATCCAGAACATTATATAACTTATAATATGTTTATTATAATTTTATTTAACCATAGTAATGGTTTTATGACCTATTTTGAATGTGGTAATGGAAAATAAAAACTCATCATCCATTAATTCTGTGAATCGACAGATCATAGATGTTGTTTTCATTTTAAAAATAAATGTAGAAGAGAATAGATTTTATGATTCATATTTCACTATAATAATAATATTATAATTATAATTATGATACTATATCTAACATTCCACTATTAATAGTGGAGTTGGGGATAGGATAATAAATTAAAAAAAAATAAATTAAAGGAGAAAGATGGAGGATATTACCTCTTGAATATAATCTCCATTGAAACCACCTTAAGGTAATGGATTTAATATTTTGGTAATTCCATAAGATCATGGTTATGGGGAATATTATTGGGAAGGAATTTGGGTGGAATTTATACAGCCTACGTGACGTTGGAGTTGTGAGGTAAAGGGGTGGTGAGGGGTATTTTTTGTTTATTTTATTCATTTGTTTATTATTTTGGATCAATACTATCAATAATGCTAATTATTGTGACTAAATACAGTAACTATAGTATGTGAGTTTGAAATAATGGGTTCATACTTCATCAATAAATCATCCATGGCTCTATAATTCATTTATATATAAAAGTTTAAATACGGTAAATTACAGTATTTCACTACTCACAAAAAATTAAAATATTTTAGAAAAATACCAAAACATCAACCTGATATATTATATTTTTATTATTGAAAAATGATATTAATTTTATGAAAATATTTTAATAAATATGATATGTTTAATTTTAACACAAAAATATTAATTTATTCGAAAAATAAAAATTTAAATATTATAACTTATTTTACAAAACATTGTAAAATTAATTGTGGTCTTAACAAATTATCATATAATTATAATGAATTGTAATATTAATTTATGAATCTATTTTATGAAAATAAATTTTATTTTTAATCATTATATTCATTATAAAATTTTAATTAAACATTTAATGTTCACCAAAACTCCAACACAAAATTTATCAATTTTAAGACAACTATTTAATTAATCCATGATATAAATATATATTATTTTAATTTAAGGGATTCATAAAATTTATTGATACTTTATAGGTGACGATATTATTCTAATGGTCATATAAATATTCCTGAAAGTGACATTACATTTCAACATTCATAACTCATTTATCAATCATTCTCAACATAGAGAACCTTTTCATTTGTAAAACAAACTCATGTTTCTTTATGATCATCACAAGGAACAACATTTGAAATTATCTAATTATTCCATTTAACATCCATTGTTACACAAATAATTAAGACTTCATGTTTATGAAAATCAACCCTTTAAAAACCAATATCAAACTATGCAACATGGATTTAGTTAAATTCCATAAACCCATAATTCCCTTTTTAAAATTTCTTGAATCTTCCATTCAAGGATATTAGAATCCCCAATGGGTTACCATAATTCCATGTATCATAATCCCCAATGGTTCCAAGGGGATTCGTGAGGGATCTCAAAATTATATGGGAATCAAATCATTTTTCGTAATTAAAAGGATTTACACTATGTGTAAAAGGAATGGTAAAACTAAAAACAATATATCATGATTAATAATATGAGAGTTAGAAAATAGGCCACCTAAATTAGGATCATTGAATAATTCTTTCCATACCATATCACACAATTCGATCTAGAATGGTGCAATTCAAAATATTGGAGGAGATATAGGATCAAATCCTAACATCAAGATCCCAAAAAAAATATCCATTAAAACATAGATCAATATTATCAATAATGAGAGGATATATCCATCTCTAAAGTGATATAAATAATTGACAGATATGAACCTAATAAAAGAATATATCAATTACTATATAGGATTCAATTCTTTAAACAAAACATTGATTCAATAAAAAAAGAGTTCAATGAGACTATGAATACTCTTGGGAGCCTCCAATAGAAAATTAAATCATATTATACTGACTTGGGGTTATTAGAAATATAAACTGGTTTCATGGTATATTTTTAATAAAAAATTTGGGGTATTAAATAACTATAACCATGGTCTCCTAGAAGGGATACTTGGACAGAAGAACTGCATGTCCAAATCGTGTGCCCTCACTCTCCAAGGGGTGCATGATTCCTTCTTAAGGTTAATAGTTTCTAAAACCAAGATAAAATCATGAAAATACCACTTTATTAGAGGTTCCTGAATTTCAGTGGTGGGAATACGATTTGGGAATACTCTGTGCTAACTATGAACTGCCCAAAAAACACATAAAACTTCCAAAAACTCCCTTGAACACATCCATAACAACATCAAACCAATGTATTATCCAAACGAGGATAAAAATTACGAAAAAACCTGTACAATATGCCTCAAGAATAGTCATTATATTTCAATAAGACATGGAGAAGTGCACCTAATTTTGAAATGCTAATGTTCATACATTTTTCAATCGAGTCACCAAAACCAGTTTCCTTAGTGGACCTCCCACTAGCTAGGTGTTATATATAACTAGGATAGACTATCAAGTGCATAATATGAACTAACATATAAATGACCCACTACATCCCAATTATTAACCTAGGGTTCACCATTGAATAACTAAATGAGGGGGACCACAAAAAAACAAAAATAATCCCATGATAATAAAAAATCCCCAAGGGCTGACACCACAATCATGTCCTCCCCAATTCACATACCAAACTTATAAATATCCTCAATCCATTAGTTTATCATGAATAAGATCAAAAAACACCCATAATAAGTATAACAAAACATCATCAATAAGCATAAGAGGGATAAACAAGGGAAGATCGAACAATCAACTAATCATCACTTCGTAAAGTTCTAACTATGCCTATAAATTATCATATACAGTATATATATTTGGAGACCCCTTTTTAAAAAAAATTGGAATCCAAACATAATTCTAAAAAAATCATGATAAAAAATAATAATAATAACTAGCCAATAAAAACATAATTTAATTTTATAAAACAACACAACACAATTTAAATATAGAAAACCTCTTAAACATAAAAGTGAACCCACTTTGAAAGTAACTTGTGGCTTAAAACACAATTAACATGTTTTTTCTCAATGAAAATTGTTCTTGTAATTTTATAGAATGTGTATAATTCATAAGATACAACTTGAAAACCATACCCATAAAACTAAGCTATTCGCCCATTATTTCCAACCGAAAACCCACACAGTCATAGAAAACTGTTGGCAAATCAAAACTATATAACACATATATATTCACATTATTTAAGAATCAATTTTAAAGAATCCATAATTCAATGAACTCTATCAGAAAAGGAAATAAAATTGGAACACCTATCCTATGTGGTGGAATCATGTTTGCTTCAATGAAATCAATTAAAAATGAACACTAAAAAGGGATAAAGTCCCTTGGTAAGTGAAAACCCAATTTTTGAACATTCCTACATAACAAAATCATCCAAACATGCCCACTAGAGTTATACTAGAAGGGGAAAATTTTAAAACCAAAGAGGAAAAAGAAAGAGAACCTAACTGTTTGAATGAGAAAAAGAATCACCAACAAACCCATTTGAAATTACTATAGGGTTCTCAAAGGAGGGAGCACCTAAAAATAGGTGACATGGTATGAAGGGAATAAATGGGATGTCTTTGGGTGGAAGCCCCAATTTAAAAGAAGATGAATTATCAAAAACCCCAAAATTGGGTAGGACACACGGTTTTAAAAACCACATGATAACTATGTGTTTCTCATTGTCTCAAATATAAAATGTTGAAAGGTTTTATTTCATAATTTCCATAACCAA
This sequence comes from Viscum album, assembly GCA_963277665.1. Taxonomy (NCBI): domain Eukaryota; kingdom Viridiplantae; phylum Streptophyta; class Magnoliopsida; order Santalales; family Viscaceae; genus Viscum; species Viscum album. The sequence goes on from OY728127.1 coordinate 1,271,725,966, forward strand.
TTTTAGATCATTCACTCACCTCTATCCACCACAACACTAGGAACGTTGTTTATACTACATAGATTATAAACTATGTTATTAACCATGAAACCCTAGAAAACCCTACAAAAGATCAAGATTTTAACCTAGTACACCTGAAAACCAAGGGGAAAACAACCACAAGATTTCTACCAATAAATTCACACCTAGGGGTGTCCCAAAATCCCCACTAATCACCTTTATACACCAATAAATCCCCTAGAAACAAAGGGAAGGCATGGATTTAAAGACTACCACCCTTATAATGAGGAAACCATTGGTAACCAACTTCCCAAAACAATTGAATAACCATTATTTAAATATTCATAATTCACCAAAATATGATTCACTGTGGGTCCTAAGATGTATATAGGTTACTAAAAAGAATTTAAGAGAAAATAAAAGATGATGTTGGGATTTCAACACCTATGATCATTTGATATTGGAATTATCAGGATATCCACCACTACTCCTCATATCCTCTTAAATACTAAACTGAGTCATAGAATAAAACAGAAATAGAACCTCTGAAACATATGTGGTACCTTTATCTATGTGATAGAACATCCCAACCAAAGGCATCCAAAATTATCGTTCCAAAGGGAATGATAAAAACACACAGAGACATAGTACTGGTCTCCCCACAATTTATAATTTATCAAAAAATCAGAAACACCAGATAACCTCACCCCAAATGAACATCATCCACAAATAGAAATTATTCTAATAATTATGTTAAATATCTTAAAATACTATAAGAGAGCACATCCTCAGACATAAACAAGAGGCCACTAGTCCTGATCACCATGAAGAATCACTCTAAGAAACAACAGGGACACCTTAATATTCACTTACCTCAAATAAGAATGGCAGGGTTCCAAAAATGGTTCAAAAGAAAACATGGAGTGCAGATCAGGGTTAAAATCATGGAACACCACTCATGTTGATCCCAAATATAATCCTGACTTGATAGATTTTACAGCATACCCCAAATCCAACAACTGATTCCCATAACCATAGACCACATTCAAGGAATCCCCATGTCATCCACTAAAAAAATAAAATCATGCTCCACACCATTAATAAAATATAAAAAAAATCATGAATTAACAATTCATGAATATCTCAAAAGATAAAAAATTTGTTCAAAATCCCTTTCACTTATTATACATTAACGAACTGGGTACACAAAAGATGGTTCAAGTCCAAAACCAAAAATGAAATTACAAACAAGGATTACAAAAAAAAACAATTATCAACATTTTAATATCAAATAGAAATGAAAATAAATAATACTGACCAGATAGAATCAATTTATGATTATTGTTTTGATGTTTGACAATATCAAAAAATTTCTTAATGTGACTCCGAAAGATATACTGATGACATGTCTTTGGTGTGGGCGAACATCACTATCTTGAATGTCCAAACATCCCAAAATGAATTTATGCCCAAAAAACCCTCTTTAATAATATGGGAACAATAGGTTTTGAATATGGACTCTTATCCTTATCACATCAATGTTTATCCATCTTGCTAGCATGACAATAAATATTGGCTCTAATGTGAATCGATGTATTTCCAATTACCCTACTAATATTGCCTCAATGATAATTCCCCAATAAAAATCTTCCATATATGTAGTCATCCCAGACTGAAGTTCTAATTAACATAGTTATAAGAAACTTCATATAAAAAAGAGTTATTTATTATTCAAATCAGCAGTATCCAACTCCATGGAGAAGGGTATCAGACTAGAAAAACATTTGGCATATCCTTTCATTGTCTGATCACCCTAGATTATTCCCATAAACTTCATCACTATCTCAACTCTCACATATTTATGAAGAAACTTTTGAATAAAACAAAGTATTTTTAATATAGATCCTCAAATGGTTGGGAATTAATATCAAGCTTCCAATATTCCAAACCCAAACCTTTGATCAAGGGAATATTTCACTTTACCTTAGATTCTTTAGGTGTTTTTAACATGTCAAGGATCTCTTAAGTTGGTCTACCCAATTATTCCCCTCATGGGATCCTGGATCATCATACTATATTGGAGAATATCACTTCAAAAACACTCATGCATGATCTACGATATGGGAAGAACATGGATTTACCACTCTATTGTGAATCTGGGCAGAGTGAGATCCCCAAAGCATAACCCATAGATCACCAACTACTTGAGGCATTTCTTTCCTAAATTATTAATTAATTCCTACAGAAATCATTTTAAAACAACAAAAAACTCAATCTAAAAAAATGATCCAAAAATAAGAAAACTATAAAACCACCTCAAAATTCCCCACATGGAAACCAACCCTCAAAGCACCAAATCAAGGTCACAATCCCCCTTTAAAATTTTCACCCTAAATATTTTGAAAAATTCCATACAACATATACAAATTTTTTTAAAACTAACACAACATCAAATTAACTGTATTTTTCTCAAACCAATAAAATTGAAGATAAAAAATTTATAAAGACTTTACCAAATCTCTCAAAACATTATTTTCAAACAATCCCAACCACTAAATCGTTAAACATTGATTTTAAAACTTGATTACAAAAAACTTCCCCCTAAAATAAATTCCACTCAAACACCTATAATATGTAATATCAATAAACGAAGAATCAAAATTGATGTAATTGGTGAAAATAAAAAATATATATACAAACTTTCTTCACTACAAACTATTTGGCCCCATGGTTTATTAGACCATGAACTAACCATATGAGTGACACTAGAACTTATCTAGGATATCCTTATTTTCATGTGTGCGGTTTGGCCGACCATGTTCCTTAACAATTATCCCTATAAAACTCATCCAATTCCACTCTTAAATGATGATTTTCTTGGGATTTCTAATGAAATATCCAAAAAACAAAATGTAAGTGAAACCATATCAAAATATCCTAAAAATAATTAGATAAAAACCCAAACTCAAAATAAAACAAACAAAAACTCTTGGAAACTCTAGATATAACACAAGGAAAATATTTTAAATAACTTCCCTAAACCTACTACCTGATTCTTGATGGTACTATATCCCTTAACAACTAACCAAAAAATAACAATAAGGAGAATCTAAAAAACTGAACACCTTTTGAGAATATTAGATTAAACTAATACCAAATTGTAATGGATAAGTTTGGGACACAACTTGAACTTTCCTTACACATAATCAAGGAGCATCCCAAATCTGAAATGTTGATGACAAGAATATAGGGTATCAAATTAACTAATGGAGATGGTTTCACCCTCAAAACCAAATATAAACATTCAATCAAGGAACAAAAAAAGAGAAATAAAAATAAATTCCATTAATTTCATTTAAAACAAAAAACCATTTACCTAAAGGATGAAAAAATATAATAGAATCTCATAGAAACTAAAACTTAAAACAAAAGAGGAAAAAAATATATCCAACCAGTAACATGAAATGGAAGGTCCAATCACTATCTCTAGGAGACTATCAAATCATAACCATGATGAAAACAACTTACCATTTCCCATGGAGGATGTCACAGAATCCAACCCAAAATAAAAAAAATAAACAAACCAACACAACACATCAGAAATTCAATTTATTATCACACAATTTTATAAAACATACCACCACAATTATTTACAAAAAAATTATTTACAGAAAAATAATTTCCAAAAACATTTTTTATGTTAAAAATTTCACACATTTGAAAACAAACTCACACATGGAATAAAAAAATAAAAAAACAATTATGACCAAAAGGCCATATAAACCATATAAAACCTTTAAACCCAAGATCTATTAAACACCCAACATAAATGTAAGTTTGGAAAGAATGTCAATCTTAATGAAAACAAAACAGTGAATGGTAAAAAGAAATTATAATAAATGGATTTTGAAAATATCCAAACATTAATTATAAAAAACAAGTGTATGAATAGATCATACAATTAAATCCAAACAATAATTAACACACATGGATGTAAATAATGAAACACATATCATATGACACATCACATTAAGTAACATCATAAATGCTAGTGGGACAAAAAGAGACATGAAATGTTGGACCAACATTCGACTAGTTAACGATCACACATCCATTAAATATATCACTATAACCAATCTCTTTGATGACTTTACCATGGACTGCTTGTTATGTAACACTAGGGGGACTATCCAATGAATAATCCCATCTAGCCTTGCGAAGTAACACTACTTCCCACTTAATTACCCTGTATTCTTCATTGAATAACTTAAAGGTGTGGTCCATGAATAAACAACTATAATAACATGATAATAGAAAATATATAATGTCTATCACCACATACATGTCCTTCCCACCTCACTTGTGTCCCTCAAAAGGACATCAATAAAAATTCACATTATGAATCTCATCATAAAACATCCATAAAATGGATAAAATGAAATCATCAACAGGAAAAATGGGGCTCAATAAGGGTGTAAAAAATAATCACCCAATCATAACATAAAAAAGAGATAATCATTTCTTACACTCATCACATATAACATATACATTTGGTGATCCCATTATAAAAAAATTCAATCCAATCATAATTATAAAATAATTCATGATCAAGAACAATCATACATGAACAATCCAAGAAAAAATCCATTTAAGTTTTTAAAAAAACACTACCCATTTCTAAATCAAGAAAACCCCTTAGACCAAAAAATTAACCCACTTTTAAATTTAAAATTGTATTGAAACACAATAAAAAAGTGTTTCTCTTAATAAAAATCATTCTTGAAATTCTATCAAACATGTTGAATGCATAAGATACCATTTGAAAACCATCTTACATTGAACTAATCAATTCACCCATTCTTTCCAAATGAAAACCTACCTAAGCATCGAAAACATTTGAAAAATACAAACTATATATGATATAGATGTTTACATTAATTTGAAAAAAAATTAAGCATCATGTATTCGATGAAATCCTTAATAAAATGAAATGAAATTTAAACACCTACCTAATTTAGTGGAATTATGTCACCATCAGGGTAATACACATGTAAAGAATTCCTTTGAGGGATCACAAAACTTGGGAAGGAAAAAACCAAATTTTAGAAAAAACCAAGGTATGGAAATCAGTTAAACATGGTCAATATGGTTAGAGGATAATGGTAAATTGGAAAAACCCAAGAGGAAAAAGAATGTGACCATAACATCATGATTCAGGTGAACAATCACCAGGAAGCCACCTTGAAATAACTATTGGGATCTAGAATAATTATATAGAACCTAAGGAGAGGAACCATGATTATGAGAGAAATAATAGGATGACATGGGATGCGATCCCCAAAAATAAGATGGTGAAAAATAAAAAATACACCACAATATTAAAGAAGCATGATAGTGTTTCAAGGTTTTCCGATCTATACAATGATTGTGAATATACCAATATCTCAAACCCTAGAGGTCACATCTTTGTTTTCCATGGTTTCCCAAATTGTGTGTAGATTGTGAGCTCCCCTCTTCCCACCATAGAACATGGTGAAAAGTTTTTACTACACAGATTCCAAACCACATGCACAACCATGAACCATTTTTAGGTCATCCAAAATCTCGTTCATTCTACTTGGGAAAACCTAAACCCAGTGGAAAAAACAACCTCCATATTTCAGCCAACAAAGTGACACCTTAGGGGGTTACCCATGGATTGAGAATGTTTTTAATCATATCAACAATTTTTTTCATTCTATCCCCCATAACATTCGGTTTCTCAGGAGGAAAATCATTTTCTTGTATTTCATATTCAATATTAACATGGTTCCTTCAGTTTTTATCCACTGATTGAAACAAAAATTTATATTTTGAGCAATAAAAAAGTGGCATAAAATATTATAGTCAAGAAAATAATTAATATAATTCCTAAAATGTGACAACTATTTTTAAATCTCAGAAATCATAGGCTATACTTTGGTCTTTCATGGAAATTTTTCATTTCAAATACTTCATAATGGATCTTAAATAAAATGTGAATTTACCTCAATAAATAACCTAAGAGTGTCGATCTTGGTTTAAAGTCAAGGCCCAATCACCATGAACCATAATGATAATTGAGACATACTAGACCAACTCTTTTAATGTATATCACCACAAGATGCATGTGTTTTCATACAAAGTCCACTTGTTGTATCCAAAAAATGATATATTTTTTTAGGGATACTATGATCCCACAATTCCTTTAACTTAGGTAGTTCTCTTAAACATAGGATTATCCTAATGTTTTGTACTAATGTTTCCTCATCACTATTTCCCAAATCTAATAAACCTTTCCTCTTGTTATAGTTGGAGAGACCATAACTTTTCATAAATAAATATTACATAATCTTATAAAAAATCAAAAAAATCACAATAATTCATGACTAAGAACCATATAGGTTTAGTGTATTTATAAACCTAGATACATAAATAACTAGTGCAAAAAAGATCTATATCACTTCCAATTATGTTCTTGATTACTAGAACCCTTCTGATAAATAACATACATAAAACCATTCTTCACAATCTAGTGTAAGGAAACATAATAAAGTATGGGTAAACATAATAGATATTAATTAATAATCATAAGTGAATATAAAATATGTGTATGGGTATAAGAACATAATGATGACATTTAAAAATCATACCCAATCATTGAAATATCTCTAGTCATAAATCACGTCGTAAGGTTTTTTCAAACAAATTACATAAGAAATAAGAGTGCAGATTCATAAAATATCAATTATTATTTATGAAGACATATCATAAGCACAAGACATACATTTTTTGAATGCACATAATCATAAAAAATAATTTCATTAGAAATTTATCACAGCCATGTCTATTATAGTAGATTGGGCTCCCTCACAATTCCTTCAAGTCCTTTTTCATGATCCACTCCCAAGACTTTCATATTGGACAATGTACCTTACATAACATGGTTCACTCCTCATTATAGTCCTTATTATCTCATGAGATTTTATTATTTAAAAATTAAACTGAACGAATATATAATTCTAGCCCCATGCCTTCACATAAGGAAAACCATACGTATGTGTTCCACAATATAATAAAACATTCATCATATCATCAAATCTTAAATTGTGGAAGGGATATGGGTTTCAAAAATATTTCATCATCATAATCATAAAAAATCTACAGAGAGAATAAATATAAAAACATTGTATCATATCCCAAATATATCATAAGAAATGTCAATGGATGTTATTATAGAAAAGTTTACCTTTAAAACATCACTAGAACATTTTTCAAGGAAAATACATGATTTATTTTAAATCACTTATTTACAATATCATTTTTTTGATAATATTAAGGGATAAAAATTGGAAAAAACCAAGGAAACATAAAATGTATGATTTGAAGAAAAGAGTGTTCATGATGGAAGAGAAAGTCATTTATCTTATGTATGTTAAAATGAAAATTCCTTTTAAATTTTTGGAAAAAAGTCTGATTCACCTTATTTAGTAAATGAAAATAAGATCCATTTTGTTTTATATTACATCCACCAATATGAACCAAGTGTGTGAGGATGCCTAATGGCCATATACCTGGAATACAAGTGCTTCCTAGACTAGGTAATAACTCACACTATATATAACAACTCTATGAGGCTAAAATATAAATTTCCATTATACATGCCCTTCATATTGATTGAGTGAGAGATGTTATACTACAACACCCGATATGTCAAGTGTGCTACCATGAAATAGTCTATAATGGTATGTGGCACCTCATCCCAAAATCCATATCATATCCCTCGTCTGAGATGCCAAACTCAACAATCGATGGAAGGGAGTGTAACACTCCATGCTCAGTTGAACACCTTACCATCGTTCCCATCCACTATAAATGTATATTATAATTTTAAATATCATGGGGATTTACCACTCATCAATTACTTTTATCTATCCCACATATATATAAGAGGCATAATCACTTATAGAATATAAATGAGGTTTACCATTGCATTATAAGAATTTAATAAAGGGGAAATAATGGGCGTAGCCATACCACCCTCTACTCATTCCACTTAAAACCATTTTATTTAATAAGAATGGAAAAAAACCAAGAATTATCCATTTCTTTTAAAACAAACATTTCAATTTATCAAACTTTGAAAATTCATTTATAAAGAGAAAAGTTCAAAGGAAAGTGTCATGGTAATTTTATTTAAATGAAGCCACCATACTTCATAAGCCATACTATCCAATTCCATACAAGAAAACTAATTCATTTAACCCTATGAAGGAATTCAATTTCATTTCAAAGGATTAAGTATCAACGGAATGTGTCATGGGAAACAAAGAATATTCCCACTTCGTCATATACAACTAAAAAGAGGCCAATATCCTTTGAGATTCCCTATGTTACACTAAATTCACATGATTCAAGGGATATTTAATTTTGAATCCAACCCAAAAGCTAAATTGGCTTTATACACATTGAACCAACTGAATAAATTGGCCAATTCCAAGTGCCACACCCGTGGGATGACCATATAAGGTATGTATAGCCTCTAAAACACTAAATAAGGTTCAATTAACATGTATCTAGATGTAATAATCAATTGGGCATGAAATAAGAAATATAATCATGATGCTAAAGAAATATTATCACAGGACATGATGACATGATTACGAAACGACCAAAACATGATCAGTAAATGATGTAACCTCCTACATTAATGTAATATATGATGTCTCACCTTATTCTAGCCTCATATTTGAAGAATACAAGAATAAAACTAAGAAATGGTCCAATTCCCTAAATATATAATAAATAAGTTTATATCTAAATAGTGTTATAGAACCTAATAAAAATTGGTATAGGAAGGATGAGTTATGTTATCCTTACCATGATCTGTCAAACTCCTTTAACAGTTTGAGAAATAAGTGTCAGATGAGAGAGTTATCAAAAATTAATGGATAAAGAGACGTGAGGGATATGAGGGAAGGAATCCACTTCCAATAACTAGAGGAAGAATTAGAAACTTAAATATGGGTTAAATAATTAAATAGGGGATTTTTTGAAAATTCACCCTAAAACAAGGGTGTTCATGGTTTAGGTGCAAGGTTAGTCAAATCATTCATCATCCATGCATGTTTTTCTATAGAGTAGGGTCATCTTGAATGATTGGACACAAAATTATACTACCTATGAACAAACCATGCATAATACATCTATCCCCAATCTATAATAGGTCATATGACCATGCTCCCTAGGTGGTGTGGTTGTAGACAAACCATGTGACCCAGTCTGTTTTTCCCATTTCGGAACTCTAGGATCCAAATGTTCTCCAAATCCTCATGGAACCTCTGCAACTTGATTAGACATCATTATTTGGTGCATATAAGTTATAAAAAAAATAAAAACTGATGATGCATACCTTCATTGAAAATATGTTACATTACAACCTCCCCTCTATAAAGCAACTCGTCTCTGAGTCTTCTTTCTATGAGTAAAGTGGTATTTTCAAAAAGAACGTTATGGTCATTGAGATCATAAATCAGATTCTCGCTCCCAGGTCTCTTCCTATACTCAAAAGTGCTATCATAGAAACTGTACATGGGGAAAGAACCTTTACTATAGTGTTTTCATGTTTCGATCAACTATACACATGGGATACAACTTGATGTAATCATCCATATAGGCTGAAAGACATGATTCGGGTCTAGATAGTAACGACGAATCTAAGATACATGAATAACATCGTGCATGGACCTGTATCTATGAGAAATCACTAATTGTTATGCCATTGGAGTGATCTATTTCACAACCTCGTAGGGTCCAACTAACCTCAGTGAGAGCTTAACCTAACATAGAATATTTCTATTCACTAACATGGGTGATACTTGAAAGAAACCCTATTCTTCAACCTTAAACTCAATAGGTATCCAGTGTCTATTAGTATACAACTAATGTATGGATTGAGCTGTCAATATGCGCTTTTAGATCAACTGGACCCTCTCTATAGTATCTTTTATAATTCATGGTCCAAGCATTGTTTCACCCCTAACTATATCCAACATTGAGGGGAGATACAGGGCCTACCATATAAGTCTTGGTATGGATTCATCTCAATGGTATCCTAAAAGTTATTGTTATAAGATAACTCGAATAGAGGAATGTATTTCACCCAGGAATCCGAAATTCCTGGATACAGGCGTGGAGCATGTCCTTGACAATCTGAATTGTATTATCTTTTTCTCTATTGGTATGCGGGTGATTGGTTGTGCTCAAAATTACCTGCATACCCAAGGAATTCTTTAAAACATGCAAAAACTATGATATGAAATGAGAATCTCTGCCCAAAATGATAAAATGAGGATATCCATGAAGATATAAGACCTATTTGACATACATACTTCCATTCTAGTCTACTGGTAATTTTTATTAAACATATAGGAAGTTCACGACCATTATCATAAAATCGAGGAAAACCCACATAATATCATTTCCACAAGGAAATTTGGATAGACCAATCATAAATCCCATGAAAACATCATCCCATTTCAACTCCGGAATAGAAAATGGTATAGAAGTTCTATGAGATGTTGATGATTTTCCTTCACCTGCTGATAGGAGGAACACCATGTGATGAAGCCAACAATCTCACATTCAATTCTAGGACACCAATATTTGTGTCATATATCCCAATATATTTTTATAACACAAGGGTGAACCTCCCTTCCTAACATGTGAAATTTTTCCATAAACGCCTCTCTATTGTTTGTAGGGACCCATACATACCCATTGAAAAACTAGGTATAATTCCTATCTATAGTCCGACAAGAATATGTATCATCATAAGAGATAATTTCCTGTAGGATAATTCCCTCAGGATGATATAGTTGTCTCTATCTCACCCATTTTTTAAGAGTTTAAGTTAATGATAAGGATGGGAGGATAATCAGTTTGTGGTCCTCCTAAACCTCAATTTATATCTTTGGTTATATTTACATAATCTTCCATTCATAACTATATTGATGAGCCTCTTGTGTCTAGGTATTCTATCTCATAGCATCGGCTACAAAATTTCCTTTATCAGACATATTGGAAAACAAAAGATCAAATGATCATTGGTATTCCACCCACAAATATTTTCTAGGACTTAGATCCCTGAGTGTAAAGATGTAATTGATTCCTTTGTGGTCCATTAATACTAAAAACACTCTCCAAGTAGATATTGTATCCAATAGAATAAGGATTTAACTATAGTATAAATCGCAATATTGTTCATTGGGTAATTCCGCTTGTGATGCCTCAACTGGTGAGACTCGTGCACAATGACTCACTTATCCTATATCAAAATAGATCCATGTCTGATACATGATGCATCACAGTATATAGTGTAGACCCTTCCTTGATCCATCAGAATCAATATTGGCACTGAAGATAGTCTTCCCCTCAACTCTTGAATTGCTACTTTATAAGCTTTTGACAATATGAAATTCACACACTTAATAGTCAAATCGTAATTAGTTCTCCATGGTTTGAGAAATCTTGGATGAAGTTTCTATAATATCTAACAAGACCCAAAAAACTTCGGATGTCAAAGGAAATCTTGGGATGCTCCCATGAAACTATAGTTCTCACCATTTCTGGGTCTACTAATACTCTGGACTCTTAGATAATTTGAACTAAGAAGTGGAATTTAGCAATCCCAAAGTGGCATTTACTGATCTCATTATAGAGTTGACACTCTCCCAATTTAATCAACATGCTATCAATATGGGATGCATTTTCATGTGTGGAGAATGAATAACCGAAGATATAACCAATAAAGACTGCCAAAATTGAATCTATATACGGCTGGATAACCTGATTCATAAGACCCATAAATAATGTACATGTGTTCATGAGTTAGAACTACCTAACCATGTACACATACAAACCATACCTGCTCATGAAAATTCTGCATGGTATGTCTAAAGACCTGAAACACACAAGTTGATAGTAGTGAAATCACTATGAATGGATACCTAACAGTGTGACTAGACTCATGATTAAATGATAATACATGATGTTGAGGCTAGTATTCAAGTGATTTTATCTGATATAATTGATTGATACATTCCTATGTCAAATAAAGGAGACACTAAAGTTGAGGAAACTAGGGTAGTACCTCGTACATTAGAAGGTCAAGTGCTCTACTCTGGAAGCATAGGCTGGACTAAATGTAACTAGAATTTATTGTATCCTTGATTAACTCCATGAATTCCCTAAGTAAGCTTTCTCTACTAGCACAATGCATTGTTAGTCTAACTGCCTCTACCTTAATCACATCTCTATCTAGATCAGTTTTTGGTATTCCAACTACCTATTTGTCCTGATCCTACTGACACTACTCTTGACCAAGGAGTATATGCAGATCCTTACTCGCTTGGAAGTGAATAGAAATTCCTATAAAGCATTGGATATGACCCATCGTTCCATATCCATTTAACTTTATTGGCCCCAAAAAACATCGATACCTGATTTTTCTTTCCTTCCCACACAATTGAAATATGGAGATTCTTTCTAAAAGAGTATCCTTACTATTTCCACCTCTGTGGGTAGTCTCAAAGTTCCTCTTTCACCCAATGGAAAAACCATTGGAATCCCTAGGTGTCAAACCACCCTTGTTTGCACCTTCAACATCACTCAAATTTCTCTCTATGAATAGGGCCTAGATGAAGATTTTAGAAATGGTTGTCAATATGAACACATTGACCTGTTACCGAATGGTGTAAAATATCCCAGCCTCAAATCAACTAGCAGTCCTAAGATCGTCAGCAACTAGGGATAGAGTGAATCATTGTAACTCTGTAAAATGAGCAGAGTATTCAATAAATGTCATTCTAACCTACTACAGATTTATAAATTCCAATTCCCTATCTTTTGTCATAGTTTGGGTAAAGTACTAATCCTATGATACAGTCTAATTTTTATACCAAACCATCTCATGTTGACGATCCTTCTGGGTGATAACATCCCACCACCTCTTAGATAATACAAATAGAATATAAGATTCTAGCTTCACCCTCCACTCTCGAGGAATCTCTAGAACCTTGAATATAGAAAAACTTTCTTTGATCCAAGACTCTATAGCATGAACTCCTCTTTCCCCGAAGAAGGTGGGAGGATTTTACTTCTAAAATTTGTGATTCAACTCTACCATGCTTGGGGATGGTCGGCCAACAACATGAATTGACGGAAGCATACACAAGTAACTCTCACAACACTACATATAAAAACCCACATCAGGAATTAGAATATGAGCCAAATGTGTCTCTACATGATTAATTATTGGTGACTCTCATCCCGCCAACTTTGTAACATGATCACCATCACTTTCAAGGATCAAGACTGGAGGACGTCATGGTGCCATAATGATACAATTCCAAATGAAGGTCTCGGAAAATATTTACAAAATTGAAAATATTTTATTTCCAAAAACTGAGATAGGTAGAATAACTTCCTATAAAAAATATCATGACACTATGCATCCTCCAAAATCCAAGACTAGGTAAAAAATAAAGACCATAACAAAACATAAGAACGATATAATATACACCACTACCCACTGCCAATGTCGCATTCTGGTATAAGTCCTTAGGATAGGAATGTGAATGATGACCATTTAAATTCAAAGATCATAGTCATTTTAACTATCATATCCCATTTAAATGACTTGTTAAAAACATTAAAACACATTAAGATTGTTTAATCAAATGGTTTTCCATTTTCGGATCCATAAGGGACCATGCACCTAAGGAAGAAAAACATATAATACACATGAACCACACTATAACGTGTTCTAGCTCATGTGACTGATGGTCTATAGCTCAACATGCCATAACTGACTCCTTAAAGTGTCTGCTTTAACCTATTTAGGAAAACACTATTTTGTTAAGGCACACACTTTAAGTTTCAATTTTTTTTCCAATACCTACAAGCAGTTTGGGTATAATTAAATATTTATCAAGGAACAATAAATATGCTCAAGAAAATTCAAGCTAAAAATAAATGTTCCATGAAAAAATGTGTGACATATTCATCATATTTTGGTTATAGTGATGTATGTCTAAATACAATCCCTCATTTCATTAGGCCTAAATAAGAAATCCTAATTTCAATATCACCAACATCAATAACATCATAAATCAACTACATCACCTAATGGTGAAATGATATCAACGGTAATAAGAAAAACCAGAACTATAGTTTAAAATTCTGGAAACGTGGACCTTACCCTAAACATGGGTTCACAATACCTAAGAAATAACTATGAAAAAGTTAAAAGCATTCTCAATTATTTAATCTATTTTCTTGAAATAGTAAATCAATAAAGGACTGACTATAAAACCATTCATAATGTCCCAACCTAGTGTCCACATAAACTAAACCCCATGCGAGTGGGTCACATGGGATCCAGTTTTCCTCCCTGTATTCTAGAGCCAACCAACTAGCAGCGAGGGTGTAAGGGTGATTTAGTGGGGAGACTATAACCTCATGTCAGAGTAGTACATTGGATAAAAAAGATAAATAAAAAATAGTGGAATCATAATATAAACATTAAAAATAAATAACTATTGATGCGTAAACACATCATTGAATAAGTAATCAGTAGAAGAAATAGATAACTAAACAACTGACCAATATAAAAAAATCCACTATGACAGTTTCACTATAATATTCATAGCATGCTGGTATTAAAATGGGAATAGGGGAATGGGTAAACATTCATTCCAAATGAAAAATTATAAAAAAAAGTTGTTCCACAAGAATCACAACTAAATTATCGATCCTCTTCTCTTAAGATATAGATAAACAATACATATCAGCAACCTGTAGTAGGGTGCTTTCCCTTATCAGAACCTGTAGGTCGATAGTCTTTTTGGGTGCCAATGGTAGAATATGTAGTGTGTAAGATAAAATCTCATAATTCCACATGCAATTGTGTCTACATTTAATTGGAGTAGTGATCATAACTAAATAATGTGTAGGTATAAGAAAGAAATTAATGAAATGTTTAATAATTGAATAACTGCCTACTCATGTTCTAAAAAGAACATATGGTGGGTATACCTTCTTCATCTCATGGATGGAATGTTTTTTGATCAATCCAATATATATATAAATATTAATAATTTATATATGTTGTTTATTTGTATATTTCATCCACTTATATGAACTAGGTGCACAAGGATGCCAAATAGACACTAACCTAGAATACTAGTGCTAGATAGACTAGGGTATAACTTAGACTATTAATACCTATTCTTCGAGCATAAAAGACCATTTTCAATGGTATGTTACCTTCATCCCAATATGGTGAGAGATTCCATACTAAAACACTTGGTAGGTCATGTAACCCACCATGAAATAGTCTAAAATGGTATGTCATATATCATCCCAAATCCGTTATCATATCACTTCCCTAAGATACCATACTCAACACTTGATTCAAGGGACTGTAATGCACTAAACTCAGCTAAACACCTTACCGTCATTCACAACCTCTACAAAGGTGTACTATAATAATAAATGTAATGGGGTTTTACCACCCATACATTTGTTTTATATAACACAAATATATATATAAGAGGCATAATCATTTATAGAATAAACATAAGTCTTATCATTCCTTTATAGTTATTTAATAAAATTGAAAAAATGGGGGTGGCCTTACCACCCTCTACTCATTCCACTTAAAATAATTTTACTTAAAAATATAGGTAAAACACTATACATTATCCATTTTGTTAAAACCCCCCTTTCAATTTATCAAATATGAAAAACACTTTTATAAAGATCAAAGGTTAGTGGAAATTTTCATTCACATTTTATTTAATGGAATCCACCATCTTTAATAATCCATCATATCAAAGTCTATTTACCATTACCAATTCATTCAACTCTTTGAGACAAGTAAATTTTATTTCAAAGGCTCAAGTATCAAGGGAAGGTTTCATTGAAAACAGCGCATATGCCCATATAGGAAATTCCAAATAAAAAGGGTCCAAGCACCTATTAGGTACTTTAGGATTACATTAAATATGCATGAGTCAAGGAAAATTTAATTTAGAATCTATGTCAAGTGAAAAATTATTTTTTTTGGAATTTTAACCAATCAGAAAGATTAGAAAATTACAAGTGGAACACCCAGGGGGAGACCTTATAAGGTATGTGAATCCTCTAATCCACTAAAAAAGGTTAAATTAACATGTATCTTGATGAATGGGTCAATGAGAAATCAAATAAGAAATATAATCGAGATGCTCAGTAAAGGACATTATATGAAATGATGGAATAATTAAGAAACAACCAAAACATAATAGGAAAATGGAATGATCACATTCCTCAAGGTCGTAGATAAGTAATTGATCGATTTTGGCCTCAGATATGAAGTATATTAGAATAGATATAAGAAATGGAAAAATCCCCCAATAATAGGGAAAATTATCCTTCATCTAAATAGTATAAAAAATCCGAAAGAAAATAGAGATAGGAAGGTTTTGTTAGGTTATCCTTACCTTTAGTAATAAATTTCCATTAATGGTTTAATAAATGGGTTTTGTTTGAATGAGTTATCAAAGATCAAAGGATGATGAGATTTTTACGGCTATGAGAGAAGGAGGCCAATGCCACCAACTAGAGGATGAATTAGAAAACAAAATAAGGTTTTAATAATTTAAGAGGGGTGTTTTTAAAATTTCACAAAAAAAAATAAGTGGGAATAAGGATTATGTTCATTTTTTGTCAAACTGTGTGCCATCCATACACAGTAGTCTTATAGTAGGGGAACCCCACACTGTCTGGCACACAGTTTCCCTAACCATGCAAAAAATGTGCATAATGTGTATGTCCCACATTTGCAATAAGTCACAATCCATACACCCTAGGTTAGAGAGTTTATGAAAAATTGTGCATCCCCATCTATTTTTCACCATTTTGGTGCTCCAGGCTCCATAAAATCCCCAAATGCTTCTAGAACCTCCATGAATGGATTTGGCATCATTGTTAGGTCAGTTATGTTATTCAAAAATAGAAACTAACAATTGAACCTTGGATGAAAATATTGTACGTTAAACTAAAATATGGTAAAATGAAAGAAAAAAAATGAAAAATATATAAAAAAGAATAACATAATAAAATAAAAAAATACATGGGAGAGAGATATCATATTATTTCTTTATAAGAAAATTTTATCATAAACAATCCCTGTAAAAAATGATATATTAACATAAAACCCTTACCTAAAGACTGCATTTTTTGTAATCTCACTAACCTACTACATAATAAATTTATATTTATTAGAATTCAATAACAGAAACATAATAACACCTAAAATATCATATGAGGTTTACTTATAAAATTTTATCACCGATTAATTCATAATCCTTCATCATTGTCATCATTTTGGGTGTTAACTACTTTATATTTTATGTATGTTTTTATTCAGTGGTTGTGGACCTTCCACTTTTATCATGGTAACCTCATCTATAGAATTATAATAATGATATTAATTTCATATATATTAATTTTACACATATTTATAACCATCCATAAAAGGTATTGGTTAAAAATTAATTAAATCACTATGTTAAGATAGTAGTTCATACATATGCACGAATGACGTTTTGATTTTTTGGCGAGTGAAATGAAATAAAATTAATTATTAATTAAAATTTTAAAAAATTATTATTATAACATAAATATCATATATAAATATTATATCTATCAAAATAACCTACCATGAATGATTTGTGCAGAAAATGAGTCAAATCCCTATGTGGAGGCGGTAGTCCACTGGTATGCACGAGCAATACATCCATCACCAATTGGATTGAGATGCATGGGTAAATGGTTGTTACATAATCATAATAACTTCATATTATATTTGTGATATTGGATTAATGATTTATATATGTATACAACATGTTTAGAGGAACCATATGAAGAAATAAAATTCAACGATCTTAGTCAATATCTATACATATTCTTTAGGAGCCCCCCTTTGGGTTTACACTTATGCCTTGAAGGACTGAACTAAAAAGAAGAAAAAGTCTATAGAATAAAGGGAAATATTTTAAAATGGTTTTGGAGTAGGTATTTATAAATGTATAAGGCCAAAATGGGAGGAATAAAGGAGGAGAAGAGGTACCCTTTTATATGTGAGGGGGGATACATATAAGGAATTTATACAAAGATTTCAATACATTATGGCTACTTTAATGGAAAAGTAGCTCCAAATTTCTAGGAATTAGAAATTAGAATAAGATAAGTATGAAATATTTTTGAAAAATGATAATTTTTATGGTTTAGTTTCCAAACATACCCATATTTCATTATTTAACCCCCCTACTAAACTTGTTTTAACCTTTACCAGGGTAAGAGAATTTCAATACTTTTACTATTCAGAAGGAAGAAATATTAACCAAACCATACTAAATAATATTAATTATAATTATTATAAATATGAATTATATTTTAATATATTCCAGTTATATAGGTTGAAAATTTTAATTTTAATTAATTGCACAAATTGCAACAAAAACTCATTTTTGGAAAATAAATTTCCAAGAATAAATCTTATTTTACTTCCACTCTTTGCATTATAAAAATATAAAAATATAAATTTAAAATATTATATAGAAAATATGATCTATATATTAAATTAAAGACATTAATAAAAAGAATTTTATAAATTATCTAATACAAAAACACATTTCTCATAATAAAATAGTTTTTTAGAAAAATGTGGTTTTAAGCCAAAAAAATAACTTATACAAAAATCAGTAATTGATATGAAATTAATTATATTATTTCTTTTAAAATGGGAGATGGATAAATTAAACATCAAATTAAAAATATAATGGGTTATTTACATGAGATTAAATGATAATTTTTACAAAAAATGATACTTTCAACTATTCTCTAAAAAAATAAATCTTTATATAAAATTCAACAAATACACATTTATATAATATTGAAATTATAATTTTAAAAAATTATATTTATTTAATAAAATAATATTTATAAAAGGGGTTGAAATTATTCAAATAAAATCATTTAAAAATTAAATAAAGATATAATTTTGAAACAAGCATAATATGACCCCACTGAAAATTTAATACTAAATTATTAAGAATTAATCAATATATTTTCATTAATAAAGGATTTAAAATAAACTATTAAAATATTATCACCCAAGAATGACCTCAATATGATCTTTTTGTGGTATAAATATAATATATCATGAAATGGAACATCCCAAAGCACCGTAAGACAATCAACGAACACCCATGAGCAGACCTCTGTCATATAAGGATAAGAGGATGTAATTTAATCAATGAGAGGGGATAGGTATATAATTAGATAAATCCAGCCATACTATGGTGTGGTCTCCCAAGAACCAGAACTCGATTTCATATGAACATTCCCAATTAAAAAAATATAGAAACATAAAAGGACCACTCTTATAAATTTCACCTCATATTTAACTCTTTGAATGTGAAATTTGAAAAGAACATAATGTGGTTATCAACACCACGATGTCTTCTTATCAGGTCTCCCAAAAACCCTGAGATAATATCAAAAAAAATTCACTAAGACCATTACAATTTCATACTTTCACTTACTTCAAACCACAAGACCCCCACAACATATCCCTTCTAGACATGGTCACTTTCATTAAAATTTATCAAAGACCTACAATAATACCACATCAAAGAACTCACGAAAAATGGAATAATGCACCAAAATAACTGACCCTTATTACTCTGACACCAATATAAACAAACCACGATATTTTTAATCCAAAATAATTAAATTGTTACATTTAAAATACTAAACTCAATATTTTAGTCTAAAATAACCCAAATATTAACCCTTCTTACTCTAACACCAAAAATATCAATATATAGAAGATCAAGAAAACTATATCCACTTTACGCTGACATATATCAAGACTCATGGAAAAATTAATGAGGCTGTTATCAAAATGGATTATGACTATAAGAAATTTATTTTTTAAAAGGAATAAAGTAAATCAGTTTCATGATGTGAGAGATATTGGGAAAATTTTATTTTTGGGTATAAGCCCATAATTCTCTGAGAATTAAATTGTTTAAAAAATTAATTTATTGTAAACATTGTGGAGGATGTGTAAATCAATGCTTATGGCTATCAATGTTTCACATCAGCTTCTAATTTCAAGCATCTGTGTTATATTTTGTAAGTGATTAATGGTTATGGTAAAATTATAGTTAGTATTATTCAGTAGGATTCAAAATCATGCGAAAATAGAAATGAATATCTTTGATGAAGGTACTAATATCAAACATGATTTTAGGTGAGATACATTTTTTTATGAATGATTCTTCAATACATGTATTTTTAACTAATTCTTATTGGATTTTATTATCTTCTATTTTGGATGGTGTATATTAGATAACTATTCCATTATATATCATATGATATAGCCCAATGAGCTATAGGCACAACCCAAAACAATGATGTGAAATGATATAATTTTTTCCTTCGTGAGTGTATTTATATTAATATCATTGCATTTGAGAAATAATTGAAGGTTTTTGATGAAAACTGTTGGTGATTATGCATGAACATAAGAGGTGAATTAAAGAAGAATCAATTAGTTAATTCATCAATTAATTTCTATCACACATGTTTAAACATTATTAGGTGAGTTTCTAATCAGAAATTCCATTTAAGACATGGATAATATATATTAAGGCACATAATGATATGTTTCAATGAGGGATGTAATTTTTGGTATCAATGTTATAGTATACCTAGCTTGTTCAGAGAGTAAGAATGTGATGTGATATTAAACTATGATATGTGATTTAAATAAAGAGAAATATTATGGGTACTTATAAATGATAAATAATAAAATGGTAGGAAGTTTATAGTGACTTGTAACCATTTTACTAGAAAAATATATTAAGAGTATGAATTCCATTGGTGTAGATTAAAGGTTAATTTGAATTTTGAGACTCATATAGGGTAATAGGTAATTTATTCATGTTTTGGATAATTATATAAAGGTTTATGATGAGTTAGATTGGGTGTAATAAACCTAGGATGAAATAATGGGGTGGAGATAATTGAAAACTCCCTTATATGGTTATGAATACCTCCACTAGAAGTCTGTTAAGGTTCTCCAAAAATGTAGATATGGCTAGGAATTTCTATTTAGCAACTATTATTACACTGTAGTTCCAATATAAGGTAACCAAAGTATTATTGTCCCTTGTTTGATTTAATAAATATAGTAATTTGACTAAAAAATATTATTAATTAAAACTAAATAAATCCCCTCCGATGAATCATTTTGAAAAAATTGTCGGAGATACCAGGTTTATAACCCTATCATCTTATTTTCTTTCATATATCTAAGAACTTTATATTATTTCCAATTTTTCGATATGTTAAAAGCAACAGAATATGTATATTGAGATGAATCATTCCTTCCACATCACTACATTATGATATTTCCCACATTTCTTTATTCAAATTAAAATAATTATTCTAGGGTTTTTTATACATATTCAATTTCAATCATTTAAAGCCATGTTAACTAGTTATTTTTAACATGTAAACAATTACAAGAATCTGGTATGTGAAATTATGTATTCCTGTTCATCTTATATATGTTTTACAATTTTTTGTGATAGAAAGATAGGGTGAGTGTGTCCTAATAATCTAAAAATTGGTCGATAGTATATTGGATGATTTTTCATGTGGCATTTGGTTTCCATGGATTTATTTAGAATGTACAATCCATCGCTTATCATGAATTTGGCAGGGTTTTCTTATATTTAAGAATATATGCATGTGCGACATGGTCTAATGGGTTTCCTATAACTATATCCAGAACCCATTGAGTTTTTTTAAGTTAAATTAAGTTAATATGGTTTCAAGAGGCTCTATATCATGGTTTTGAGTTATTCGAGTGTGATCTTTGACTTAACATGAGTAAAGATTCATCTGGGATGAGTTTCTATTTTCAATGTTAGCTCATCAGAGGTATGAGTTGCTTATTTTAGAAAAATTAAAAATATTAATTTAATATTAATTTTTACCTTTAGTGAAATCCTAGATAAGAAATATTGGGTTTAAGGTTCCTAATATAGAGTTTCGTAGGTTTATAGTCCATGTGTAGAAGATAAAATGTGTTCGGTTTTAGTGTCTCTAAAAAGAAGGTGAATCAGGAAGATTCCCTTTAGGGATTATATTTAAACTAAATGATATTACTGTGTCTTAAGGAACATATTCCTTCTAATAAAGTAAATTATGTGTAAATATCAGATTTTTTAAATCCATAGTGGTCCTTTATAATTATAAAATATTACCTTTTGGGAGATGTTGATTCTTTCTCTCTTTTATATAGCTCAAAAATGTGGTTATGGGTATAGTGTCCAGAAGATGGGAGAGATATAATAAAAAAATTTATTTATTATTTTAAACATAATTTTTTTTGAAAAAATTTCCTTTGATTTGATTAAATTAATTATCATTTGATAGATTATAACATTTCTTCATGATATTTTTTTTATATACATATACACTATTGTTTATTTTAGATGAGCATGTTTATATTTATGTTATGCCATGAAATTGTTTTTATAAGAAAAAATATGACTTGGTTATTCTTTCCTGATTATATTTACTTCTATTAATAATTTGAAATCTAATATTATATGTTATCTTACATGTATGGGGTGGATTATATCTGGAATACAAGCTCTTATATATATCATTACTTGCTTTGATCATGATATATGTTTATAAATGAAACTTTTTTATATTATTACATTTCATAGGGATGAATATATATATATAGTGACACTTATACAAGTCTTGATGACAAAATCCAGAGATTTAGATAAATGTGTTTCCTAGGAAATCCTCCTTAATGTCTTGTATAGAGGGTTTTCATATAAAAATTTTTTATACATATTATCATATTATTTTCTTTACCAGAATATTTTTTTAAGATTATACCATTGATAGTATTGTATTTGTATAGATTTGTTTTGAAGATATCTGTGGCTATTTTTGAGATTTTTATACAAATATTATCATGGAGACATGTATCTAAACTAAATATAATGATATATATATATATATGATCATCCCTATTAAAAGAGATGCTTCACATATGAGGAGGATTATTTATATGTATATGATTTTTCTCACACAAACAAATATATAAATAAATTTATATTTATCCTCCCTATGAGGAGAGATTATCCTTTGATATGAGGATGGTTTCATGCATATAGATATGATTATATTTTCTTCCTATGAGGATATAGTATCCTATTATGTGATTATTCATATAGATATACATATATAGTAAATACTTATGTTGAGAGAGTGTCATCAAATATGAGGATAATATATATATACATTTATTTCAATAAAAATGATGCATAATAACTATTAATGATTGATAATATTCTTAATGGATATACTTTTCACTGCCATTATATTTAAGCAAAGATCAAAGTAGATATAATGGACTCACAATAGTTTAGTGAGTACATAGGAAACCAACATAAGGTTATTATATTTATTTTGTTCCATGATTCATAGTATATTGGTTTATAATTGTTCACACACTACTTAATTTTCTTCCTATCAGGTACTATTATTTCGTACCACATCATGTCACATAATTAGTAATGTATATAATGGATTTTTCATGAGTTCCCATTGGTGGTTACCAATTCTGTTCTGTAATCACATCCTATATATTCAACCTCGTGCTTATATATTTCAATATGTTACACTTTAGGTACCAGAAAGATAATGTTTAGGATGAATATTCAAATATATCGAGACTAGTAGGGTCTCGATATCTCTCCATAGTTTTGGTCTTGGATTTGGATAATAAGGAACAGCTTGTAAGGTGTCTATTATTTATCCCTTACTCATGGATTCTCTTTTATATTGTTCCATTTGATGTATTTTATGACTATGTTAAGATATATGAGATTTTTTTATAATTATATGTAGATAACTTATTAAAGATTCATATACCACGTACTCCCAATGTGCAGGTATACCCATTCGATGTAAAAGAAGATTAATATTTTTTGAACCATTTGATAAAATGAAGTTTAATGATAATTTTTTAAATCATGGACATTATTTAACATAAAAAGTGGTAATAATTATACCCCTAATATTTTTATTAACACTTTGTGTAGTCACCAGCCTATATGGTCAATGAATTTTCATGGAGTCATTAATGATTATTTTAGAAAATGATAGGTTATTCTAATAAAGATATTATAGGTTTCATGGGAATGGAATTTTTTATATAGATATGTTACTAGTCAATAATGTAAATAGTAATTGTTTAATAAAAAAATTGTGTCATTTAATAATATTGTATATAATTTTGATGGTTACTTCATAGAAAGATGGGTGGTTTTCTTTCCATAATTATGGGCTCTACAAGATTGTTTATAAATAATAACAATGATCATTTGAGATCTAAAATACATGTTTTTTTATTTATAAATAAAAGACTAAAATAATTGGTATAGAAGGAGGATATAACTTCAAGTAAATTAGGAAAGAATATTTTAAATTTAGATAAATATTAATACACATATTTTCTAATATAAATTTCATGTGGCTATTATCTACATATTATAATTGTTAAAAATATAGGTAAACATGGAAGATAGAGGTTGTGATTCCAATAAAGAATTTAGTATTTTATAAACAATTAAATTACACATCATGTTGAAAATTGACAATGTAAGGTATTGGATTGGAAACAAAATTCTATAAATAAGGGGTCATTAATGACTTTTACGGAAGCATAAAAAATACATATAGGAAAATTACGGAGATTAAATTTTAGTGTATTTTTGGGGATAAATTTTATGATATAATAAAATATTCTCATTATTATAAAATAATGTCGTTATACATATCAGGTTTCATGACATTTTTCTATTTCTTTTGAGTAATCAATAAGTCATGAGTGAATAATTCTCTTATTTAGAGTATTTAAATAATGCGTGATCCAACCAAAAAGTACCAAATCACTCTATGTTGGTGTGAATGTGGGTAATTTAATTCTGTTGAATGTGTATATTATTCTCTTGTTAGTCAGTATACAATAACCTTAAAAATTAATCCAACAAAGGTCAATGTTCGGATTTGAAAATATATTATAAGGATATAAGGATTTTTACATGGTTCACCCATATAGGATATATCTAAAGAGAAGACACCATAAATATTACAAAGTAATGATATATCACAAACTAACTTTTATTATATTACAATGTTTAAAAATTGTACACTATAGAAAAAAGGAACACTTCTTCTTTTCAACCCCTCAATTGCTTCTTTAAGACAAGGTATCTAGATTATGGAATTCCTTTCATTAATTAAGAATGGTTAAAAGGAAACCAAGTAAATTATCCTTAATTCATTGACACTTTTAATATTTATATTCAAGATTAAAAAATCATCTTCAACTGCATTTTGTTACTTATACATGACATACAAATCCCATTATAAATTTATTCATGAAATATCTTTTCTCTACTATGTGTGTTTTTCTATTCAGTAAATATTTTTAAAAATACTTTTAAATATATTCTATAAAAAAATTAATCTATATTTCCCATGATATATCTTTTTATGTGTAATACCTTGAAATTTTATGAATTATTTTTTCAAAAAAAATTAATTTCATCGATTGAATGCGTTACGGGAAACATAAATTTCTAATAAACTATGATATACAACTAAAATATTATTCTATATAACAATTGTCGCATAGAGAAGGGATATGAGAGTATAAATAGAAATAAATAAATTATAAAAAAATTTATGGTTAGCCCTTTTTAAAATAAATTCTTTAGTTATCAATTTATTATAAAATGAAATTAAAACCATTTCAAATAAAAAATATTTTTTTCTTGAAAATGGTCTTTAGATGTGTAATATGCTTTTATCTAAAAAATAAATTAATAACTATTGAAGAATTATTTTATTTAAATTTATTTATTATATACTCAATAAAAATAATTATCATTAATAAAATCCTTTTTCAAAGCTTGCATTAATAATAAATCATGTTTTATGCTTAAAAACACTACTTTTCTATAAATACATTTTCCTCCCATTTTGTGCACTTATTATAAGAAATTAATTTATTTACACTTTTATAAAATTCATCAGAAAATATGAACTTAATTTCTGAAATCAAATTTACAAAATTATCTATGATTTAGTTTTGATAATATTCTAAAAAGATTAATTTTTCAATGAATAATGAAAATACTATTTTTTATTAAAATCATTAATTTCGTTTAAGGAATTTAAAAAGAACAATTTTTTTTAAAATGCCTTTCAAAGTAAAATTAGTTCAAACATATTACTAATAATATAATTTGGGTAATTATAATCATTTTTTTAGTTTTCATATAAAACATTTTTATACTTTAGAAAAAAAATTCTTTGAAACCTATATTTCATCACATCTAAAGGTTTAATTTTAAAATAAATTCTAAAATTATAATGAATGTAATTTGGTAAAAATTATTTCATATTTGTAATTATCCTATTAAATATTTTTTTCTTTTATCTTATTTTATTTTTATAAGGAATAGTAAATATATTTAAATTTAATTACCACAGTTAAGGATAAAATAGTGATTTCACGTTACAGGTTATTGTGTTCAAATTAAATTTAAAAACACATGGGATTTTCATTTGATATTTTTTTTAATAATTATAATTATTGTGTCAAAATTATCTGATGACAATGATTTTTTTATTCTCAAAGAATTAATTGTTCTGGTAGATAAAAAAGGCTAATTATCGTAGTGAAAACTAAAATGGTAAAAGTGAGTAACCTTAGAGTTTAAGGAATAACACCTTTAATTTTTTTTTATTTTTTTGTAATTGAGGTGTGTATAATTATTATCTCCCATATATTCCAATATTTAGTTGTTTTTAGGAACATGGGTTTTGAGTGAATTCCCATTATTGAATAGATTTGGGTATTTGAAAAAATATCAGTCTTCCGGAATTATAAAAAGCCAACTTCGCCCCTTCACTAATTCAAACCTATTGAGCCATATATCCAAAAAAATTAAAAGTACCTATAAAAATTATAATACATGTTATAGAACTATTTTTCTCCAAAAATGCCAAATCTATGGTCATTAATAAGAGATCTAAGGGAGGATTTTCTAAGTGAAGGTAATTGTATCCACTAATATCATTCTTTTGACTTATTATATTTCCAAATTAATTCCTGTTTAGCAATTAAAATATAAGGTAAAATATATCTAAAATATACATAGATGTTATTATCATAATAGAATAATCTATATCCATCTCCTCATCCATAAAAATAGAAATGATAACAATGATTGTGTGTATGGAGGGCTACCATCTCGCGAACATATCTAATTTTCATTCCCTCACCACATATCATGGTTGGATATGATGATTATTTTAATTTATAAATATGGTATTTGTGAGATAATTATGCTTATATAATTATATTATCACATATAATTTATTACCTTCCAACCTGTTGGATAACGACTACATATCTTATGTGTACGTGTGGACTACCGCCTTTATGAAGCGATGTCATTCTTTTTTTGTTTTATTTTAACATATATGGTAATAGGGATAATTTTAATAAATATATATGATTTATATGATATAAAAATTATTCTATAAAGGTGAAATATTAATTAGCTTTATTTTTTTTCACTTATCAAAAAAAATAAAAACAACGTCCACGCGTATGTACGACCTACTTTCTCCCTGAATAGTGTAATTAATTCTCTATATCTTACATTTTTTGATGAAATTAAATATGGTATTAAGGAAATTATTTTATATTTATATTATTATTAACAATATTTATATTATATAACCATGATAAATGTTAAATGAAAAAAATTACTGAACCAAAACATTCTTGAAAAACAAAGCAGTAATTTCACAAAACAGTGATCTTAACAAAGAATTCTTAATGAACCAGTAATAACAGGTAATAAGTAAATAATATATGGTTTGATATATATGATTATTATTAATTAAAATATTTATAATAAATATATATTTGTTCTACATGAGGCTTAAAAAAGTACAAAATAATTCAGGCCTATGATAATGGATTTTCATCTCACATTTATTTCTCTGGGACACATTCCATGTTCACCAATTGTTTCTTTTTTGTGTTATATAAACTACCCTTGAATTTAAATTATGATTATTCTCAATAAAATAATTTTATAGAGGTATTCGTCTATGGTTATCTCCTTAAGGTTTCTCACGATCAAAAAGCTACCAATGTGAAAAGGATTTTATGATACAATCTCATTTATTATCAGGATTATTAATAATTATGTTTTTGATGATGAGATATTATGAAAAAAGTATAATGAAAATCAATACGTGGTTCTCATTTTATTTTTTCTTGAGAATAAATGTTTTCCATTGATTTTACTCCCTTTAATAACTCGATACATTAAAATAATGTTTTTAAAGAATACTGACCTTTTGTATCTCTCCAGTTAGAAATCCATTCACTTTCAACTCAATGATTTCTAAAAAATATTATAAATAATCATTACAATATTATAAAATTATTTTTTAAAGTTATTTTTTCTAAATTTTTAGTTTTTAAATAATATTTTTAAAGGTATATTTTTTTCATTTTCTAAACGATGATCTTTTTACTGAAAATATGACAGAATTTTTAACATGTACGACATGAAAAATGATTCACACCTACGTCAACAAACAATAATTTAATTATTAATATAAAATAATCCGTATTTATTTTCAAATTAAATGTTGTATTTTAAATTTTGGAATGATTTTGTATTTTATGGCAGTGATTTTAATATGTATTATATATTAACCTCAATAATGGTTTTATGATATTTTTGTGGAATTTATATTTATCAATGACAACAAAATTAGGTGTCATTTATGTTTTAATTGAGATATGACCCAAAAATACCGTTCAATTTAATTATCTATATATTCTATGATTATTATGATGATGTGATTAGAAAACCCACTTATTTTCCCTGGGTTTTTCTGTGATGGAATAATGAAATTTTTATGAAACCTGGTTTCTTGTAGGGGTTATGATATGATGATATACATATTGTTTAATATTTTTATGGAAAAAAATATATGTTTTTATTTATGATAAGTGTTTTCCTATAATTATATACACAATAAATGAATTTTTTAAATATGGATAACTCATGACAGAATATGTTGTTTGTGAACTTGATTTCATGTTTACAATTTCATGCATGGACATTTATTTCATGTTTATAATATTATGCATAGGACTAGTTTTTGTATCTGTACGTTTATTCATAGACCAAGGATTAAATTCCAAAAGATTATGCGTAGACATGGATTTCATGTTCATAAGTTAATTTTGGTTCTTAATTTTATGTCCTTGGCTTAACTACTGAACCTGTTTCTATATATACATGTACAAAATGTGATAATCATCTATTTATGCGACTAATAATTGTGTTATACATATCTAATGCTCTCGTGGATTATGTTATTTGATTCCTTTGTGATTAATGTCTTATAAACAATCTGGATTTATTCCGTGACTCATTTTAATGATCTCTGATGTTCAAGGTATAGTTATTAAATTCTATCATCATGTTATCTGGCCCATATGATCATGTTATGTTGATATATCCCTTCTTTAACCATTTTGAGTATCTGAGATCACTCGTTATTATGTGTCATTTCCCTAGGTTATGAAGAAAGGTATTAATTATCATATTTCTAAGTAGAGTGCCAATTATGAAGAACATACTAGAATATGATGTCCTTCACTTATGAATAGATCGATTATATAATCTGTCTCTATAAACATACAACCTTTATGATCCTTGAGAATGTATTTTAAAAGTATATTAAACATTATTATATTAAGATGTAATATCTATGTATGAATATCCTAGGATTCAATTATTTCTCTTAGAGTATCAGTTTATTCAATCATTGTATGTTAGGATTATATAACATTATTGAAAACCCTGAGGGAAATTCTAAGTATTGGATAACATACAAATGTTTTTGTAATGAAGTGATTATGAGATTGTACAAGAAATTACATCACTATCTAAGTACTATGAGTGGATATGGATATGGAAAAATTGTACCTATGGGTAATAGATCCAAAAATATTTTATTGATATATAACTTGATGTTCACCTGGTACATGACAACATGCCTTGCATCATACTTTGTTTTACACACCTCGGGGATACTCTTTGGTTAATCCATATTTTAATTACTAAAAATTATGAAAAATTTGAATAGATGATGATCATAGATTACATAGGCTAAGCCAATGGGGTAATAGATTTAAAAGGTTTAATGATTTATACATATTTTAAATTTTTTGTCATTATAATGTGTTTTCCCTCTATGAATATTTTTTCCCCTTGCTATGCTTCTTGATTTGGATCAATGCTGGTAACCAGAAGAAATTGGGTTAATGTTGAATGTAACAAAAATTGTGTTGACGAGAAAAAACTGGGATTATGGTTATAGTGTTGGGTATCATGAATATTTATAATTAATTATCATGATATATTATTAATAACATGAACCATAACTAACTCTTGTTGTAACCAAAGAAGATTAGAATGTAGTACTTAAAGTGCTTGGGTGGTAGAGATCATGGAAGAAAGAAGAATAATTTTCATATATATTGGTAATGTGGGAAAAATCACTCTAGGTAATGTCTCAAAGGAATGATAAGACATCTTATGTATGGAGAATAATTGTAGAGATTCGATAATTGATGAGCATAAGTGAAAATTGTAAATTAACTCAATAAGCGGTAATAAGGTTTCCCCAAAGGAATCATTGAGTATTGATTTATTTAAATGTAGAAAGTATAAGAATTATAAAAATTGATTTCCACAGGAGAAATCTCAATAAGAGTATTATCAAGGTTATATGAGTAGATTTTATGTTGTTGATGATGAGGAGACTAAAAATTAAATATTAAAGGATGGAGATATTATGGAATAAGATGATGAAGCATATTTAATGGTTATAAAATGAAGTGAAACAATTTAAGTGTTTATATATTAGATCTTGATAATTATGTTATATAAATCATTAAATATGTAATTATTATTCTATAAAAAATATTCACTGAGTATTTTCAAGAATATGTTGAATAATACATATGAACTAAAAAAATAATTTAATTGAAATTTGATATTTTAATGAAAACATGTGATTAATGGAAAGGTAACCCATGAAATATTCCCAATGTTGAGATAATTATGTTTAGTTAGTTTGAAGAGAATATTGATATAGATAAAGTAACATTTATAGTATTAATGACCTAGGAACTGATTAATGATTTCAAGAAAAAATGGTTTTTGTAATTTTTGATAGAGTATAAAATATTTTTGGATCTATATATTATATTAAACATTATATAGTTTTATTTAAGTAATGAGGTATAATTTATGGTTTCATTGAGGTTTTAGGGTAATTCTGGTTATTTTAGTGTTTTAGGGGAATATATAACCATGTTATTCACATATTTGTTATGTGATAGTTAAGAGTGAATTTATGATATTTTTGGGATTAATGTCAAGATGAATTTGAAAATTTATTAAAATTATTTATAATGTTTTAATTCTTGAATGTTCTAAAGGTTAACCATTTTTGGAATTAATTATGTTGAACTTTGGGTGTGGTTTTAGTGAATAGTATATTATTAAATCTTATGAGGATTTATCCATATTGGATAACTTAAGCTAGAAATTGTGGGTTTTAAAATCACTAGAGATGGAGGGAATAAATTATTAATCTTTTTGGATCTTGTTATTCATTAGTGCTTCTAGAATGAGAAATTCATTTTCATTTCATGGACTATATGGGGAAGGGGAAATTCATCAAAGCACAAACAAATGATGAGATTTTCTTATGAAATGGAAATAAATCATGTCATTATATATTTTTGTGTTCCCTATATTGACAATAAAAATTACCTCAACTTTAGATAAATGATATTGAGATAAAAACTTCAACTTATTACTTTCATTTGTGATGAATCAATCATCTTTTAACTCATCATAAATTTATGGTTTTTCGGCGGTTAACATTTTCATGACCATGTTTTCTGTCACCATTTATTATTTTTTGGGAAATAATATTCTATTATATGTCAATATTAATTCTCTAATATTTGTAATCAAAATTTTGTTTAATTTAACATGAACTTTTCCTTTTCCTTTCTCTCTTTTCAAGACGATGTTTTTTAAAACATTTTTCAATGTGGGTTTTCCACATGCAGATTTTCATATGTTAAACCCTTGTTTTAGGAGCATAATTTCAAATTTTGACGAGTATATTTATTAAATAGGGGTATAATGAAACACCCCATGATTTTATGAATAATTTTTTTTCAAAAAAAATATCAAATTCATTAATAATTTGAGTTAAATACTACATCAAGTTCAAAAAAACCATGATGTACAATTGAAATATTATCTTTTTTTATAGATATATCATTTTTTTATGGATTTGTGGGTTTGAATAGGACTAAATAAATTATAAAAAATATATTTTTTTGTGATGTACAAAATAAATTCATTATTTCAAATTGATTAGAAATGAAAATAAAACATATTCAAAAGTAAAAGAAATATTTTTCTTAAGAACACAATTTTTGTGCACAATATTTTTTTTTCTAAATAAATTTAATTATTAAATATTGGAGAATGCTTTTAATGATGTTTATATAATATATGTTCAATAAACTTTTTTATCATTCATCTAATATTTGTTTAGGCATGGAATAAGAGAAGATATATTTTTACTCTTAAAAACTATATTTTCCTAAAAACAAGTTTCGTCGAATTTATTGATATTATTTAAAAAGTTATTTTATTCAAATTTAAGAAAATTTACCAAAAAATTAAAATAAATTTTTAAATAAATAGGTAAAATTTTTCTTAGGGTCAATTTTTGAGTATTTTATGAAAATATTTATTTTTTGATGAGTAGTGAAAAATACTATTTTCTTATTAAAATATATATTTAATTTAAAGATCTTAAAAAGTAATATTTTATTTTAAAATGGATATATTTTTTATATTATTTAAAATATTTTTTTTATAATCCAATTTAGTTAAATTTCATGTCTAATTTTTATATATAGGTTTTTTATACTTTAGAAAAAAAATTCTTTGAAAACCCGCTTCACATCATGTATGTGGGTTCAATTTTAAATTAAATTACTCCCCTTCTTTGAATTGAATTTGGTAAAATGGATTAATTATTTTGAATCAGAATAATTAATATTATTTAATAATTTAAACATAATATATAGTCACAATTAATAATAAATGAAATAAAGATTAATTGTTGTGGTTAATATTGAAATAGAGTTTTCTAAGTCACACGCTCTTGTGTTAGTATTAATTTCCCACACACATAGAATATTTATTTTATAAATTTATTTAATTTTTTAAATCAGTAGGTAAAAATTATCAAATAATTCCCTTTTTATTTTTATTCTTAAAGGATAAATTACCTTGGTAAATAAAAAAGACTAGTTACAATAGTGAAAACTAAAATGGTAAAAGTGAGTAACCATAAAAGTTTAGGAATAACATGTTTAAGACATGTAATTAGTTTTTTTTTGATGTTTTCATCAACCTTATCTCCCCTAAACTAAATTATTGATCAATTTTGGAGGCATCTATTTTGAGAGTGACTTCGATTATTGAATAGTTTTTAGTACTTCAGAAAATATCACTCCACAATTATAAAAGTTCACCTCCTCCATTCATTTATTAACAACTATTAAGACGATTATCTATAAAATACCTAAAAAAATACCTCCCCAAAATAATTATATATGTTTTATATCTTATTATATTCCCAAAATACAAAACTTGGGGTCCTTATTAAAATATACAAAGGATGATTTTCTAAGAAATGGTTATTGTCTTCACTAAGATCGTTCTTTTTTACTTCTTATATTACCTCCTATGTTATTGTATTAATAATTAAAATATAGTAAAACCAGTTTATAAAATATAAAAATGTTTTATTATCATAATTTGATAACCTAAATAAATATCCTCTCCCATAAAATGAAAAATTAAATGGTCGATCGTGTGTACATTGGGCTACCTCCTCAAGAAGTAATGTAATTCATTTTCAATCCCCACCTCTTCTGGATAGATATAAGAAAGGATTTTTTTAATATATGACATTTATAACATATTTATACCTTTATAATTATATTATCACATTAAAATTCTTTCCTTCCAACCCGTTATAAATTTATAACATCATTTATGCATACGTGAACACAACCGCATCCAAAAAGCGATATGATTTTTTTGCTTTATTTTGACATGTATGGTAATAAATATATATCTAATAAATATATATTATATATATTATATAAAATATATTATTTAAACATAAAATATTAATTTCCTTTCTTTCCTACCATCCACAAATATAGTAGAAACATTGTTCAGATGTACGTTTGATCTACCGTCTCTATGAACTCTGTAATTGATTTTCTATATCAAGATTTTATTGATGAATATAAATATGTAAATAATTAATTTATATTATATTTATTTAAGTATAAAAATTATGGATATTATGGATCCATGACAAAATTAATGGAACAAAATAAATAAACCAAATCATACATGAAAAACAAAGTAATAATTACCCGAAACAGTGATTTTTACACAGTATTTTTAATGACTCAATAAAAAAATATCATAAGTAAATTTTATATAGTATCTTATATACCATTTTGAATATTAAATTGATTTATATTAAATTTATATTTATTATTCATGATTTTTTCACATGTACATAGGAATTCGGACCCTAGGAATGGGATTTTCACCTCATGTTAATTTCTATGAGACACATGACATATTCGCCACTTTTTTCTTTCATGTGATGTATATAATAAACATGAATGTATTTGATGTTTATTATTGTGATAATTATGGGATATAAATATAAATTTAATCTTATTTCAAAATAGGTAATTTGGATCCCATTGTTACCAAAGTGGTCAGGGTTTTTTGATAAAATCCCACTTTTTATTTGGAAAGTTTATAAGTATGATATTAATGATAAACTATTATGATATATCAATAAAGAAATTTAGGAATTTGATAATCCTATAACTATATATAATGATTAAATGGTTCCCTTCCATTAACCTCTATTTAGTAACACATTATACCTAAAGAATGTTTTTAAGGAAAAATGAATTTATCTTTATCTTTGGTCGAATATTCCTTCCCTTCCATGACTATATTTTCTAAAAAAATTAAAGAATGATTTTTATTTTAAAAAAATATTATTTAAATTCATTTTTACCATTTCTGAAATTTTATAAAATATTTTGAAAGTACCCCTCTTGTAATTTTCTAAATGAGGCACTTTTTAACAAAAAATTTAAAAAAAATAATTTTTTACTATGTACGATATGAATTGTATTCCATGCCATAATTAATGGTACATTATTTAAATATTACTATATATATTTACAATGTTATTTTGAATTAAAAATATTTATTTGATATTTTAGAATGATTATATATTTTAAATATGTGAATTTATAAAGGAAGTGGTTTCTCCCTCAAGAATATTTTAGTGGTCCTTTTATTAAATTTCCTTTTATAAATGACAATAAACTTTTGTTTTTCTTATGTTTTTTCTAGGGATATGATCCAATAGTACCACGGTTATTGTTTATCTATATATTTTATGGTTATTATTTTGATATTTTTAGGAAACACAATATTTTTCCATGGGTAAAACTCTTATGGGTTGATGAAATGTTTATCCAAACCAATTTCTTTCAAAAATTATGATATGATGATATGAAAAATGTTTAAGGATTTTATGGGAAACATATTTATAGATTTAATAATCTGATAGGTGGGCCTGCAATTATATTTACCTTAAATATATTGGGTGATGATAGATAACTCATGAGTAAATATGTTAATTGTGAACCTGATTTCATGTTCACAATTCCATGCATGGACCTCATTTGGATGTCTACAATATTAAGAGTGGGCCAGGATTTCATGTCTCTATGTTTATATGTGGCCTTATTTTTCATGTCTACTAGAGTATGGGAGGACATATATTTAATGTCTATAAGTTTATGAGAGGTCATGATTTCATTTCCTTAGCTTAATGAGTGAACATATTTCCATTTATACATTTTTAAAATGCCATATGATTATCTACATGCCACAAATATATGAATTAGGTAAATGTTATACTCTTAGAGATTATGTTATTTGATTACATTATGATTCATGTCTTAAAATATTCAAGATTTATCCAATGAATCATGTTCATGATATATTATTTGTGGTGTATAGATTTCAAATGTTATCAACTTTATATCATACTGATATTATCATTTTATGTTGATATCTCCCTTATTTACCCCTAATGAGCATCTAAGATCACCCTTTATTATTTTTCATTTCCCCATGTTATGAATAAAGGTATTATTTATGATATATATAATAGGATTTCTCATTATGAACTTAGTGGGGGATGATGTGGTTCACTTATGAACAAATTTTTTATGT
Source organism: Viscum album (assembly GCA_963277665.1). Lineage (NCBI taxonomy): Eukaryota > Viridiplantae > Streptophyta > Magnoliopsida > Santalales > Viscaceae > Viscum > Viscum album. Next base: position 1,271,762,700 of record OY728127.1, read on the forward strand.
ATCTATTCTCTAAAGAAACTAAACTATTCCAGTCATAAGTCAAGTATTTTTAAAGTATATTGAATATTATTTTATTAAGATGTAATATATGTGTTTTAATATCCTTGGTCACTATAGTGTGGCCTCAAAATAATCAATAATCGTTAATATAAAAATTATCATCAATGATCATACAGAAAAATATTTAAAAAATATAACAAAATATATAAAATGTAATTTTAGTCCCTGATGATTTATGTTGAGATATACCCTATGGGGGGTAAATCTATAACACCCCAATATATTTGTATATAAATTCTCTCTTTATTAAATTATCAGGTTTTCACTAGATTACTTTACATGAAACACTAAGCTTACATGAACCACATTATACTAATGAAGTATATGTATATTTTTCATACCTATTAAAATGAATAATCAATTATAAATTAAATATTAGTTATTTATAATTGAAGATAAAATAATTTGAAGGACAAATAAATAACTTTACATGAATTTTTTTTATTTGTACACTTTGTTTTTTTCCAAAACAATCATTTCTTTTCATTAAATCAACTTATGTAAAAGACCCATTATATTTTTTTTGGTTTTAAAATAACATAATATAAATTTTTAAAAAATAAACGAATTAATTTATAAAAATATTAATATATTTTATTTTCTTATAATTTCATTTTTATGCTTAAAAAGGAATATTTCTAAAATATATTTTTATTTTTGTTTCACACACTTAGATTAAAATTAATTTCTAAAAAATTTAAATATACAATCTCAAAAATTGATTTCACTTTTATAATAATGGGTTTTAAACTCATTGATGAGGTCATTATCAATTTTAGTCTTTATTAATATTAATCTTTGTAAAAATGTATTCACTATGGTAAATGGGTAAAACCAGTTAAGTATGGTTAAAAAATTATAATTAGGTCAAATAATATCAATCTAATTCCTGGATTATGAGGTTATCTCAACCCCTATAACCTTATATTCAAAAATTTATTTTTTTAGTTGCAATTGAACTTGAGTATGACACTTATAAGGTACAAAATTTAGTAATATTTTCAAGTGTGTCACTCTCATCACATATAAAAGGGAACCACCTATTATCACTTATCTACAACACTTAGTGACCTTATTTTAGTGAAAACCTTCCAAATTCACCTCATAAATTACTTCCCCATTTCCTTGTCTTTTTTGCCTCACCGAAGGACCATCCTAGAAGGGTATAATGTGTAATCCAATTAAGGTTCTCCAAAGAAATTGTATAACTCCAAACCAACTCTTTTCATGTTTATTTATTTTAAACTCCTTCAAAAATATCATAAAATTATATTATAATAACATAATTATCCTAAATATACATGAATTTTATTATTTTTATATTATACCCCTTTTCACCACATTTTTTATCTTTCAGTAAACAAAAACATTACTCGTTTGTATGAGTGCGCTACCACCTCTGGGAAGAAATGTGTTTCATTTTTAATCACCATCTCTCATAAAAATGTTATATATAAGTATTTAAGGAATATGTTTTATATTTATTATAACTTTATGACTATATAATTGAATATTATTATTCACCGATATTTCTTTCCAATTTTTAGAAAATGAAAACATCACTCGTGCGTATATACGGAAATCCACCTCTATAGTTTAATGTAGTTCATTAGTTATCACCTATTTAAATGAAATATTATAAAATTATATATAATTAAAAAATATTATCCTTATGACTTGATTAATATTTTTAGACGATGAAACCACTTCCAAGGTGAAAATATAGGAACTATTGAACTGAAACATGGATGTTAAACGGAAGAGTTGACACCCAAATATTGATTTTAATGAAGAATAATTAATAAATGGGTAATTGGAAATTAAAAGTCAATTATATATTGTTTAATAATTATGATATATTTATATTATATTTTTATAATAAATATTTATTTTTATTAGAGTACATATTATGAGGATGTAGGGAGAATATTAGGATCTAAGTTAAAGAAAACCTCATCTCAATTTCCCTTTATTGAAATATATTCTATATTCATAACATTCCTATTTTTGTTCTGTGTATACTCCAAATGAATATATATTTTGATTATTTTAATGGAAATTATAATAATTATGAAATAAATGTATGTTTCTCTGTTATATGATGTTTTAATCCCAAGGTTACTAATTCTGTAAGGGTTTATGATACAATCTCATTTCTTTTTGGGTCTGTCTATGTAAAATATGCAATGAGGGAAATTATCTGTTCCCTATATTTTAAAACAATTATATTTTATTATCCTCTTGAAATTTATATGGTTTTCAAGTATTTTTACAATTTACTCTATTTAGTACTCAAAAAAGGACCAAAACAATGCCTTTTAGAAAATCTAACATGATTTTCTACTTTGGTTCCAGAATAATTGCCCTATGATTCTATGATTTTGATGTTTTTAATAAGTGATTTTACCTATGCTTTAATTATTTATAAAATGATAATTTCAAAACATTTTAATTACATTAAAAATGTTTAAAAGGAATATTTTTAAATGTTTCCCAAAAAAAATATTTTCTTTACTTTTTATAAATTTATGAAAAGAATGTTTTATTTTAACGTATATAGACTGAATGAATTTTCCATTTTTCATTGTTCTTAATTTGTTATAAAGAATAATTTACATGTATCAAATGTTTTAAAAATAAAATCATTTTCATATTATTTTGTAATTTTAATTTTGAAAATTTATATTAATAAATGGGATGTTTTCTATTCATCTTTAAATAATAATTTAAATGATTATATAAAATATATTTTTCATTTATGTCAACATCTGTTAAGGATAGTTATAATTCACTAGGGATATAAGAATATCGTACTTTCCACTTTATCTCTCTAAATGTCTTATGATAATGATATTTTAAGGATGATATCACAAAACTTTTTACATTCTTATGGTTTAATTATGTGATGATGAAATGATGAATGTTTTTATGGTCTTTTCGGCACATATATGTATTTTTTTTTATTATGTTACAGATGGGAATGGAACTATATATCCCTCCAATGCATCGGTTTAATATTTATATCCCATGAGATGATATAAGAGTGGATGTGTAGTGAACTCATTAAAGTAATGATAAGAGGTTTTGAAGTGAACCCAGTCTATTATGGGACTTTTTCCACTATGTGATGATGGTCTTGAAAGAGAGCCCCAACAGATAAAATGAACTTATATAATTATAACAGTTTCAAACACTAATATGAAATTTTCTTATGATTATTATATACTTAAGCATAAAATTTTTCCTATTTATGATTCCCCGCCCTTATGAATCAACTCTTATATTATGAAAAAAAACAATGTCATTACTCATGATTTATGGCATATGAGAAGTTGGGTATGTTTCGTAATTTATGATCATATTATCATTACTTTATGATTATTTTATTCTCATAAATGATAATTGATTTATATATACAATGTTTACTGAAGGATACATCGAATATCATTCATGGATTATGTTTCTTAAATAACTAGTCTTCTAGGAAATTAAACCTTTATGGTTTTAGGGAATGTTACATGTGAGATGTATTAAAAATTCATCTATAATAATGTAATATATATGTATTTAATTATTGGGTCACATATTTGGTATCAGATGGGGATTAGGTTATTTCTAGAGAATATACTATGATTAAAAGTAAGATAAAACATAAGACAACCAATAATGAACAATAATAATGATATGATTAACCAAATGTGTCATATTCCAAAAACAATGTTTCCTAGTTTAAGACATCTTTGGAATGACTTTTATGATTATGTGATTGTTCACATTATTAACTATCTTTGATTCTCACACTATGAGTTTTGAATTTAGTTAATCTTTTTAACCTAGAATAATCATGTTAATAATTAATGTGAAGGACAAAGCAATGACTATTCATATGAACATACGAATGGAATATGAGATATAATGAAAAATACTTTTTTATGCACATAATAATATCTCAAGATATGAAACAAGTGAAATATCCAAATGACCAAAGGAAGGAGAAATGCACCATCGAGTCTTTTCATGAGGAAACTTCCACCTTCCTTTAGTATGTCCTCTAATCCACTAATTTATGATCAATGTATCGGTACCATTGAAAATAATTTTTTTATTCTCTAATTCTCAGAGAAAAAAAATTAAGTTTTTTATCATTTAGAAAGTTATATTAATCAATGGTGGGCTCTTATAAAGAATATGAGGAAGGTGAAAGAGATTAAAACCATGGAATATGAACTGTTTAAGATATTATTATTCAATAATTACTTTATTCAAAATATCCATCCAAGAATGAAAACGTAATTCCTTAATCTTAATAAGGATAAATCCCTGAGTACCTATGAGAAAAATTTCACCAAAATATAACTGGAAGCTTCTTCTTTTATCATAAAACATGAAAAAATTTGATTGATTCTTTATTGGATAAAAAATGCATCTTCAAAAGTCATTATCATTAAGGTAAATTGATATTTATGAATAAATTATTTGATGTTCTCTCAACGTATATATGGGGAGTGGAGAATCTCATTGTTCTCATGGTTTTTGGGATAAGAAGAGAATAATAGATCTTTAAGGAGATTCAAATAATAAAACCCGTAAAGGAAGATAATTTAATTAGTGATTATGATTAATGTGCATAAAAACTAGGGGAAATTTACTTAATTTAACTCATAAGTGTGTTAATTTTGTAAAATAAGTCCTTCTATAAATTTATTTGAATAGTTTTTTGAAGATTTCCACCAATGAAATAAATAGAGATAAACCTAAACTTAATATGCCACCCATATTACAGTGTTATAATTTTAATGTGTATGGAAATTATTGAAATTAGTGAATGTATCCGCGTGTTAAATGTGAAATTTTTCATTAGTATAAACTTAAATCAAAAGAAAAAGGGAAATATCTTACAGTCCCAATTTTTAATGTTTTTCATGAAAATGAAGTGATGTAAGGTACACTTATCAACGAATCTTTAACTACAAATTTCTTATTTTATTCATCCTATATTCAAAATTTAATATCCGAATAATTTACTAAGGGTATCAAATTACCACACTAATGATTAAAAATTCAATTATCTTGCAAAATTAATAATTATTTGATGATTATATCTCAAGTTTATATCTCCCCTCTGATAGAAGTGTATGGTTATCTTTTTCTTGAAAATCACTTTATTCTCCATCTAGTTGAATTTGATATGATTTTGGGAAAGTATTGGCTCTATCTATATAGATCTCATATCATTTTTTTCAGAATAGATGTCATATTTGATACCTAGAATCAGGAGATGACTGTCTGTAGTTGGGTGGATAAACATGAACATTCCCAAGAAATCACTTCCATTATATGTTTATTATATCGATTCATGAGGGGTACATATCTAAAATTATTTAGGAAAAAATAAAAATGAATATATTCATATTTTTTGGGAATATTACGATATATTCATTAATGTTTTTTTTCTAATCGTCCCCAGAATCATGAACTAGGGTTTTCAAAACAATACATACTTGGTTCAATGATAATTCCAAATACTCCTCATATAACATTACAAAATGAGTTGTAGGAGTTGAAGAAACCACTCTAGTATATGAAATGAAAGGGATTTATATGGATTACTATATCCTAATGGGTTAAACCATTTATTTTTGTTAAGAATGAATATGGTTCAATGCATCATTCCATTGACTATTTAAAACATAACAATATAATTAATAAGAAATGTATCATATCCCCCATATTGAGGACTTGTTCAGTCAACTGCATGGAGATCAATAATTTCTAAAGGTTTAACTTCATTATAAATACCATTAATTCAGGGATAATAAAAATGATATAAACAATACATCCTTCCATATGTGGTATAGAAATTATAAATTTATAAAAATTCTATTTAGACTTACCAATGCCCTTATCTTCCTTGATCTAACTAGTAAATTATTTAGACCACGACTAGTTAGTGGTGGTATTTATAGATTATTTTCTTATATATTAAATACCAAGGATAAAATAAATCTTATTAAAGGATTTAATTATATACCCAAGGGAATTAAAAAATATATGCCAAATTTATCAAGTGTTACTTTTGGTTAAAAAAGTTTGATTCATGGGTTGTGAGATCGCAAATGATGGAATATATATGAATCATTATTATATAGATCTTATTGAATAATGGAAAAGACCAACCGAGGTGACTGAAATCCAGAGTTTTCATGGATTGGATGGATAATATATACACATAATGAGAAATTTATTGTGCTTAAAAAATCCAATTACCAAGGATATGGGGAAGGAATCCAAGTTCTTTTCAATATACTAGTTTAATGAAAATTTCAAATATAATAAGAGAAGGATGGTCACTATATTTTTTCATTCAACACCATAAATTGGTGAATGGTTTTTTATTTATAGTGATACATAAAATAATCTAATAGGGTATTTTATACTACAAAATGACATGGATGTGTCATATGCCTCATAATAATTAAATATTCGCGAATAAAATTACCCAACTTGTGATTTAGAGATCAGAGTGGTAAATTTTTATTTAAAAATATGGATCCATTATCTATATAGTGAAAGGTTTTATATATATACTGAACATAAAATTATGAATTATATATTCACATAGAAATAGTTGAATATGTTCCAAAGGAGATGGTTGTACTTGATTGATGATTAGGACTTCTTAATATATTACCACAATGAGAATGAAAAAAAGATAGTTGATACTCTCAGTTAGTGGGACCATGCTAGTTTTTCTATTCTGTTGATTAAAAGGAATATAACACTTATATATTTTAAAAGAATTGATCTTTAAATCATAAATATTTGGGAGGGATCCTATATTTCTCATATGAATGTTCAACCATACATCTATTTGAAGAATGAAGTGGCATAGAATGAGGATGTGGAGCTGCAAAAAAGGAAAGGAATGTTCATGAGTTACACTATGATAGTGATTTAATTATTGGGATATGGTACCATTTATATGTAACATAAATATTTAATTTAAATAAATTATTATTGGATAAATTACATCTCTCTTCAATATATATTCATCTTAGAAACGTGAAGATACATGGATAACTTAATGAGTACTTCCACTAGGAAAACATGAAGAGATATATTTTAGTGTATGTATTTCTATGACCAGAATGTAACCATGTTAAGGATGTATGATATAATTCTATGTGGATGCTATAATTATTACCCATACCAAAATATAAATTGGAAAACATCACCATGTATCTCTTAATAATACTCCCCAAGATATCTAAATTTTATTATTCCATTTGGTTTATAATTTCTCACCTTATGAAGTTATCTCATATTATTTCTATCAAAGAATATTTAACACAGGATCATCTAGTCAACAAATATATTAAGGAAGTGGTAATCTTGTATAGAGTACCACTTTCTATTTTATCTAATCGAGATCATTGGTTTACCTCATACTTCTAGAGAAGTATTCAGTAATATTTAAATATGGAGTTGAATGTAAGCACTGTATGTCAACCTCAAATACATGTTTGGCCATAAACGACACATTAAACCCTAAAATATTTACAAGGTAATTAATCAAGTAATTTCAAAGGTGGTTGGGATCACCAACATGCTCTAATTGAATTTTCATAAAATAATGGGATTCACCTGGTTATTCAGATTGATCTTTATAAATCCCTCTATGGAAATATGCATCAGACCCCAGCTTGTTGGGATAAAGTGTGGTAATTAAAACAATTAAGACCTGATCTAGATAAGTAAATACAATAAAATGTTTTATTTATTCTGTAACATATCTTGGTAGTTCATAGTTGATAGAAAAATTGTTCTAAAAATATTTTGAGAGATCCCGAGTTCAATGTTGGTGATAAGGTACACTTGGAATATCTCTATGGGAAAAGGTTATGATATTTGGATATAATCAAAAGACAAGACTTAAATATATCAATCCCTTTGAAATATTTCACAACATTGGAGAAGTAACATATGACTTGGCCTATCCAATAAACCTCTAAAGTTTATAATGTGTTCAATGTATTTTTTCTGGGAAGGTACATACATGATTCTTAATATATACAAAACTCAATGGTTATACCACTGGATGATGATCATTATAATGAAGATAAACCCATAGAGATTCTAAATTAAAGAGAGAAAGTGTTTTAGAACAAGACCACTAATTTAGTAATATTTTTATGCTAAATCTATAACATTAAAGAAGCTATATGGAAACCTGGGGATGGGATCGGGTATAAGTATCCCAGTTTTTCTATAACAATCATAGATTTTTAGTTATGAAATTATTACATGGAGAATAATGTAACACCATAATATTTTAGAATATACAATTCACTATTGTTAAATTAGAAGTGTTCTGCAGCATTTTTTACATGAAAAATCGAGTTTAGATTAACTTTGTAAAACTATTGAAATATATGTCGATTTTTTTCATAAAAATGAATAATAAATTAATCATTTATTAAAAATATTTTGGAAATTAAGATAATTTTTTTAATGTAATAGAGATATTTTCTTCAAGAAAATATTTTTATGTGTGAAAATATTTTTCTCTTAATAGATTAAATTTTTCAATTTTGATAAATGACCCTAATTAAGTAAGTAGATTGTATATATAATAGAATTATTTAAACATTGTACAGTTTTGATTATTAGTAATGTAATGAGAATAAATTCATTTTTTATTTAAAAAAATTATCTTAAAAAATAGTTTTTATTTCATTTTTTGGGTGGATATTATAATTAATTTATAGTACATATAGACATTGAATTATAAAAAATGGAAATTATTTTCTAAATAACAATGTATAAATATTTTTAGAGTGATGTGTTGGAATTTTTTTTGAAAAGTTTGATTTTTTAGACACTAGTGAAAAATATTGATTTTTGTAAAACTCTAATTTCATTTCTGTAAATAAATAAATTTTAAAGAACTATTCTATTTTGGATTTGGTTTTAAATTAACAAAATAACAATAGTAAAAATAATCTAATTAATTCTATACTAGTAAATGTTTATTTTATTTTGGTAGAAGATATTTTTTATACTTTAAATTGTATTTTTATAAAACCATTTGTTCTTTACATTTTCCACACTTATAAAAAATTTAATTTCTACTACATTATCAAATTGTATCTTAAAAAAATATTTAATATTTGGAATTAGGAGTTTCAAATTTATTAATTAGATCAATTTTATTTTTTTTCATTTTAAATATAATCTTTAGTAAAAATATTGTCATAATAATAAAAGGGTAAAACATGTTAACTAAGATTAAATATTTTTTAAAAGGTTACAAAATATCATATTAAATCTTATTGGATGATATAATATTATCCCTTATCAATTTATCTTTTTCATGACCCAACATAATCTAACCCCATACCGGTCACCCGATTCAGCCTGAGAGAAGGCCTGAGAAGCATTCTCAATCCTCTATGGCTAGAAAATAGTGTTATAGGAATCAAACGAGATACAAAAAGAATGATTTTAGCCAATAAAATAAACTTAACAGTTAAAAATAATAAGTGCAGTCAAAAACAAATAGAATAACCAAACTGAACATCATTTATACAAAAACTGAAAATACAAAAAACTGAACAACAACAACAACCAAACTGAACATAATGAACACAACATGTCCATGTGACATCGAGGTTCACTCTCCAATGTCAAAACCAACCATATCCCATAACGATTGAAAAGAATCTTGATTCTACACCAAAATCTAAAATATATGAATGAACTATAGGCATGAGTATTAAAACTATGTAGGCTTACACAAAATATCTATTCCCTATGTATTCCATTTAAATAAAGAAACAAAAATTTCTTGTTTGAAATAAAAAATTAAAAAGATTTTTTCACTCATCGCCACTTTAAATCCAATCATGATCCACTTACATTTTCCCATTCAAAACCATATTATTTACCAAGGCAGAGATAATATCATTTTAAAAGAGAATGATGTTGTTTTCAATTAAAAATGGGAAAGTGGGTGTAAAATATTTTCTCTACAATTTTTATGAACCATTTTAAACCAGCACATCACTTTTCATAAAATTTCATCATGCAACAAAGAATCCCCAATAATCACATGACAAGGGAAATGGAAAATAGCATGTATAAGATACCTACAAAAAAATTCATCTTAATCGCCCACCGTAGATAACCTAGTGTCAAAGAACATGGAAGAACCTAGGAGCTCCGGGGAATAATATAGAACATAGTTACAATTGACTAATCCTAAAGGAATGCCTCACATGATCACATCAACTAACCCACATGCTTGATCTCACCCTACCGAGTCTGACCAATAGGAATTTTCACAAAGAGAATAAATTTCCTTATTATGGGCCATTAGCCAAAGCAAAATCCTAAGCAACTGGTGGTACTGTTCACTAAAAATCTTCTAAATATGTCAAGTTCCCATGTCAAGACTGAAGTTAAGGTGAGCCAAAAATTCCACACAAGTATCAAACCACATGAACATACATCATACAAACTAAACAAAAACAACAAGTCTCCCCTGAGTCATTCCCGATGAATATCTCTTTCCTTTTACCGATTTAAACAAAAGGGTGCCTCACAGTGTGGGCCTCCCATAAAATTCAACATAAAAAGGGAAATATAATTATCCAAGGAGAGTTTTCAATTCAACCAATTTCATAAATGTTACAAAAAATCCTCAAACACCCTTCAAAAAATCATCCATTTCCAAAAGTAAACCAACACATTTATGTCACAAGTCAAACCATTTTCAAAGAACCAAACATACACCAATTCTGAATCCAAAACAATTTATAAATCAATTTTAGAAATCTAACCCACCATTTTAGATACCATAAAAACCTTTACAAAGCTAAACCATGCTTTAATAACCATGAATCCCAAAAAAAATCCAATCAAGTATTTTATAAAACACTTGGTGTTCAAAATTTCACAAAACAAGGCCATATACTTCAAAACAAATAGGAATCCCAAATAATTTCATATTAAAAAAATGTAAAAAATATATATCACTATTTAATATCCATGGAATGTGATAAAATAAATTATTGTTAAATTTAAATGGAATGTGTGAAGGGAAACCTACCTCAAACTCAGGGTGCATCAACAATGCCCACCAAAAACAACTCTACAAAAAATCAAGGATACAAGAACAACAAATATAAACCTTATATAATAAAATCAACTAATTAAACCCAAATAGGCATGAAACCTAAATCCAAAATTCGAAGAAAGAATAATAACTCAAGAGAACATGGAAGTTTTATGACAAATAAGAGATGAGAATAATACCTTGATGATTTAGCCCCAAAACATGAATAAATCACTAGATCCAATCCTTGGGAGATGAAACCATGTACTGAACGTGCACCCCTTACTGGACAACATGGGCACCCATGTAGTTTGGTAATCCATGGGCCAACTCTGTGACAGGGTTCTATCCAATATTTTATTACTATTTTCATATCTTCCACACGTTTTTTCAAATAGTTATCATGTAACGCCCCGACCCCAGCTACCCAGAGTCGGTGCATTACTTCATAACATTGGCATGATCACAAAAGATCAAGTCTCGAAAGACCGATTAGTTTAGTAGCCTTGGAAACACTAGATACATTCATAAGTCTTTCATTACATCAAAAATTAAACAAACTACAATAACATTGTCTTAATAGTCCACACTCATATCCCTTTCTGACTACCCCTGTAGGTCATTCATAAAATACTTCTTCACATCCTGGAAAAATATTAAAACATTGAAAGGGGTGAGCTCAGATGCTCAGTAAGGATAACAATATTGCGGAAGCTTTCATAAATAAACATTAACATTAAGGCAATGTATAACTAAAACAAAAGTCTTTTTAAACTTGAACTTCAGCATAATGTGGCAAAAATAAAATTAAATAATGCCATTTACTTACTCACATGGATATTCTACTAGTGGAATAATCACATGCAATATCAATAACCACTTTCATAATGAGGGAATGTATAATGCCAGACATTCTGAAACATTTTGTCAAGGCCTCGGCCAAGACGTCTAAAATGATTAAGGCCTCGGCCAAAACCCTAAATCAAATTGGTAAAGGGCCTCGGCCAATTCCACGTCTAGTTGTCTCAATAGACCTACCGATGCATCGAGGAGCTATAGCGGGCTCCACCCGTCACTTATTAAGTCCAATGCATTCCTCATATGAATAGGTTTAAACATATCATAAACCATAACATAATCGTATCACATAAAACGTGAATAAAGGAAACATAAAATTTCCACATTTCAATCACAAGATTTCAATACAACACATTGATATAATAAAAACTCTTTCAAAACCATTTTCAATACCATCATAAAAGAAAGTTAAAACTTTGTATTTATTTTTCATTAAAAAAAAGTGATGGCTTGTAGAGGAATCCGAAACTCAAATAATGGTCACGGCGGCGGAGAAGTCGTTGTCGCCACATATGTATGGAAAGAAAAACATTCCCTTTTTTTGTTTAGTAAAACGCTTCGTATAAAAAAGATTCCTTTTGAATAAACGTAAAAGCCAAAGGGGTTTATACACCGTAAAAAAGAAAGTTGTGTATAAAACCAAACATGCCTCAATGAAAGGAGATTGAGACGAAGTCCTTAAAAATATCATTTTTAAAATAAAATAGATATATTATGTTTATTCACTATAGGTACACATAAAAAAAGTAAAAATACAAAATAGGACATAATAATATCATGACATAATTTGAAAGTAGTAGATTAACCCAAAGAATGGAAGTTGGGTTAAGAAATTCCCTTACCTCGTGTCCGACTTGACTCAACCGTTCTTTAACCTCCTGAATAATAAACTAGAGTTAATATCTACCTTATTAAGAACCATTTTCAATTTCATTATCCTTTTTATATCACTTATTACAATGTTATGAACATTATGTAATTATTTAAGTTAATAACGGTTGTTTTGTCGATCATTGGTACTTGAGTCAACAATAAACTTCTTATAATTACAAGTTGTTTATGTGGTAGAATATATATTATCTACAGAATTATATTCATGATTTAGATGTCATATATATCATGTATATCCAGTATATAAATTCATTCATAATATTACGTAACATTTAGAGGTAAGAAATGAAATGCACCGTTCATGGAGACGGTAAGCCGTACGTACGCATGAACGCTACTTTCATTTATATTTCGTATTTAATGGAATGAAATCATAATGATATAAATGTATAATATAATTCCAGTATAATATAGTGTATAATACCATTTACTCCATCCTTTATACATCCCACATATGGCATTAACGATTCAAATCACTTTGAGGGGGCGGTAGTCCGCACTTCCTAAAATGAAATTATCGCGTTTACCCATAATGGAAATCATAAAGTATGACATAAACGAGAAATAAAGAAGCATAAGTAAAACATAAACATATTATATATCATATATAAATATTGTGACAACTTAATGGCCACCTTTGAAGGTGTTATATGAGTGTTGAACAATCATCGTTTCGTGAGGCAGAAATTCACCATCCACAGAAACCGTATGTTCTTTAACTATTAGATGTAGGTGTGTGTAAGTGTAGCTCGAATCCTTCTTATAAAAACATCTTAGTATATTTAGGATACTAGTTTTGTTACAAAAGAAATGAATAAAAAGATTTTAGGGGGTTGGAGAAGAAAAATAAAATAAAACAACATTAGAGAAGACATTACCTCAAAATCGGGTAACTTTTTTTGATTTGAGCCAAAGGATTCCTTGGGAAGAGTTCTGCCCAAATTGAGGCTTCTAGGAGTAATAGGGGGAAGTTGGGAGAGTATTTGGGCAGAGTTTGGCCTAGCCAAATGGCTTGAAAGTGTGAATGAGGTGGTAGAGGTGGGGGCCTTTTATAAGAGGAGAGGAGGGGCACTCTTGGAAAGTAAGGAAATTTTACATTATTATACAATGCTTTTCGGATTATAAAGGTCTCACACTTATATAATTCGTGGCTAAGGTGATAAGGGTTCGAAATATACTCATCCAATAGTCTTTGTACAAGTTTAAGCCTTGGATTGTACATTATATTTTCATTTTATTAAAATCGTTAAATAATGAGGTCATCGCTGCATCATAATGATGTCGTAAATAATTTAATTTATTCAATGTCTAAAACTTATAAAAAAAATACTATGATGTATGAAATCTTTTTAGATTTCCAATTACTATTTATAGTCAAAAATATGACTTGTATAACCCCATATAAAAATTGTTTTAGTAAAACATTTCATGTTTGTGTCATTTTTTACTTTAACATTAAATAAATATACATTAATGTCATTTTCCAACCAAAGTGGATCCATGGGGTCCCCAAGTTGACCCATGGGTTGTCTTGGTCGGCCATGACTCATCCAATAGGAGAAGGACATGTTTCAAGCTCATCTCATATTATTAAAACATTATTTTTACCTTAAACTACACTAATTACCTCTAATCGCGATTAAGAACTTAAAAGTTACTATTCACCAAAAAATTATTTCAATCTCATTGAACCAAATTTTACTTATTAATGACAACCATGTATGTCGGATTTTTGAAAATCAAATCATTGAAGTAGTAATATTTCATTTAAACGAAAAATCAATTATTTAACTACCACTTAGTGGTTTCACGATTCATCCAAAATTGAAGTTTTTCAGAACAATGCCAAAATTTCACCCTAAGCTATAATTGATATTCCGAATTCAAAAATGATGTCTATTTTACAAAATTCCAAACATATAAGTTGCATTAATTAATTTTATAATTAATTCCCGTTGTCACAACAATAGCGTGTTTTTAAGAAACAATTTATATCAAAAGATTGGCAATTGTTTATGTCCAATTTCAATGTTAAATTAATTCTAATGACCACCATTGGATAAAATGGTAAAAATATATTCTAATTATTCTTTAAAACCACTAAATAGTATAATTTATCACTATAAATTATTTTGATTAAAAAATTTGTTTTTAAGTATTTTTCACTATTCATAAAAAATTGGAAGTTCTCTGAAAATTACAAAAAAATCAACTTAGGCTACTTTCAATATTACGAATACAAAAATGAAGTCCATTTTGAAATATAAAATTTCTATAATTTTAAAAAGTGGTTATTACTATTCATAACGGCTACTTTGATTAGTCGCAGTGTTTTAGAACTCGAAGTTGCGTACAATGTAAGCTATTGCATTATTGAATGAGAAGCGTATCGTGGAAGCTCGGGGTGTTACATTCTCCACTCCTTCAATAAATTGCGTCCTCACAATTTGAAATTTTTCTTTGAAAATAAAAGGTTGAAAAGAGAAAATACCTTTGAGGAAAACCCACATCGGAAATAAGATTAATAAAATTTAGCCTTAATAAGAGGGAAAGGGAAATGAAAAAGTCACCACCCAATTATGATCTCGATTAGGAGAACATTGGTGGCAATTAGAGACATATAATTGGAGGAAAAACGTAAATATTTGTAGGGAGTGATTGAGGTCATCAATCACAATCAACTATCAAATTGAGGGCCTCAAAGCCTTCAATCTATGTTGATTTAAAATATCATCAGTTCAAAAAGACATAAGGTATTAGGATAACACATTTTTTTGTTTTAATATCCCTTTACTAAAGTTTAAGAATTAATTTATTCATTGAATAAGAGATAGGTATATATATATTTATGCTTGACAATTAGAGTTTCAACCTTCAACTCATCTTTCACTCAAAAAGATAATAGAACTCAAAAATATTATACTTATCCTAATTGTATAAGGTTCCAAATGTTAACACATACCATTTAGATTCGGAAAATTATTTTTTAATAACTAGGGACTTCCTGTAGGCTAGTGGTAGGAAATAAAGGCCTGTCGCACTATGATTGTGGGTTCAATTCCTGCAGCTTTGTCCGATGCGATGGGTTATACCCCACCCTGCAGGTTGTCCTTTTCCTAAAACTATAGTATCATAATATTCCAAAAATAATCTTCATAAATTTTTTAACCTTAAACAATATTATCCAAAGATCAACTTAATCCACTCCAACCTTTATATTTATCCAAAATACCTCTGTCCAGACTTTCTCTAAAAGGTCTCTTAATTCCAAAATCAATTTATCAGATTCCCCAAACAAAGTAAAGTTTCTCTTATTGTCACATACTAAAAATATAATTACCTTCATCATATTAAAACCTTACTGAAATCAACAAGTACTGCAGTACAATCCTTATATATATATCACATTATTCTAATAACCAGAATATAATCCATGAGTCCAAAAGCACCAATACATTAGTTATTCTACTTCAACTATAGTAACAGCATAAGATTGTCCTTGATCCCTTGGCCTTTTCTGAGGTAAGTTTCCCTGACGCTTATGACATTCATTTGCATAATGACCCATTTCTCTACAATTGTAGCATTAAACTTTGATAGCCTCTTTCTTTCCCTTGCAATCACGAGCCTGGTGACCCTTTTCTCCACATTTATAACAAACTCCCATTCCTTTTAGGCAAGTACCAGGGTGATTCTTCCCACAATTATCACATAATGGGAAATCCTTCTTTCCCTTTTTCCATTTATCTATCTCTTGTTCCACCGTTCTCTTCTTCCCTTTCTTTACTTTTTTGTCATAAGACTTATAGAATTCTTTTTCTATATTGATAGCACACGAGACAATATCTTCGTATGATGAGAAGGATTGTGATACTAAAGCTCGACGGAGAAATGGTTTTAACCCAACAAAGAAATGATCAATCTTACTCCTTGGGTTACGTATATAATCGGCAGCATGCCTCGCTAACCTTGTAAAGTTAGCCTCATACTTTGCGATATTCTCATCCTCCTTCTTCCTCAGACTCAGAAATTTCCTTTCCATATCTTCTCGATGTTTACAAGGAAAGTCGTTTTCTAAGAAAAGCTCTTTGAACTCCCTCCATTCCATATTCGATACGTCATCATCTTCCTTTGTGTTTTGAATCAGCGACCACCACTGATCGGCATCTCCAGTGAGGCGGTAAACTGCCATGACAACCTTCTCCATTTCGCTACTCCCCAAGGCATGGAATATTTTCTCTAAGGAGTTTATCCATTGCTCAGCTACTAACGGATTTGTACCCACATTAAATGTCGGTGGTTGTTGCCTCATGAAGCGGTCTAACATTGATCCTCCACGTTGTGGATCAGGGTGATCCATACGAGTAAGGTTATTATTCATAACTTGAGTGAGTTGTCCCAGTATGGTAATAAGTTGATCAGCACCAGTTGTATCTCCAGATCCACAATAATTACCTTGAGCAGGAGGGAAATCCCTACACGGAGTGCATGCGTTGATACGGTTTCCATTCCTTCCACTAGGCGCCATTTCTAAACAATGGCATAAACTAGATTAGTTTATGAATCAAAATACATAATTCCATACTTGTAAAATACTTAACATAAATTGAACTATTTATGGATATAATCCATAATCATAAAAAGGTTTTATTTGAGGAAGTATATACTCATAACCAATCATAGTGGTTTGTAAAGAAAATGGGAATTATCCTAAACATATCCCCCGTGAGTGTCGTAACCAAGAGTGCAGCAAGGCCCGTTGTCGTGCACCAGTTCCCGTTCGAGTCTAGCTCAAAGTGGTGTTTTCATGTTTTACCCCTAGGTACATATGTACCAGAGCCGCCTCTACCTTCTCGTATCCAGACAGGGATGTATTGCTCGGAAAACTCACAAAATCTCTACAATAACAAAATTCTAGGAAGTTCTTCTATACTAATCCTCAAAGTCTATCTTCTGGCTATGTGCTCTAATCAGAGTTTATCTAAATCTAGCTTCCAAGGTTAGTACTAAACTGCCTCTGATACCAACTGTAACGCCCCGACCCCAGCTACCCAGAGTCGGTGCATTACTTCATAACATTGGCATGATCACAAAAGATCAAGTCTCGAAAGACCGATTAGTTTAGTAGCCTTGGAAACACTAGATACATTCATAAGTCTTTCATTACATCAAAAATTAAACAAACTACAATAACATGGTCTTCATAGTCCACACTCATATCCATTTTTGACTACCCCTACAGGTCATTCATAAAATACTTCTTCACATCCTGGAAAAATATTAAAACATTGAAAGGGGTGAGCTCAGATGCTTAGTAAGGATAACAATATTGTGGAAGCTTTCATAAATAAACATTAACATTTAAGGCAATGTATAACTAAAACAAAAGCCTTTTTAAACTTGAAATTCAGCATAATATGGAAAAAATAAAATTAAATAATGTCATTTACTTACTCACATTGATATTCTACTAGTCGAATAATCACATGCAATATCAATAACCACTTTCATAATGAGGGAATGTATAATGCCAGACATTCTGAAACATTTTTTCAAGGCCTCGTCCAAGACGTCTAAAATGATTAAGGCCTCGGCCAAAACCATAAATCAAATTGGGAAAGGGCCTCGGCCAATTCCACGTCTAGTTGTCTCATGAGACCTACCGATGCATCGAGGAGCTATAGCGGGCTCCACCCGTCACTTATTAAGTCCAATGCATTCCTCATATGAATAGGTTTAAACATATCATAAACCATAACATAGTCGTATCACATAAAACACGAATAAAGGAAACATAACATTTTTACATTTCAATCACCAGATTTCAATACAACACATTGATATAATAAAAATGATTTCAAAACCATTTTCAATACCAAAATAAAAGAAAGTTAAAACTTTGTATTTATTTTTCATTAAAAAAAAGTGATGGCTTGTAGAGGAAGCCGAAACTCAAATAATGGTCACGGCGGCGGAGAAGTCATTGTCGCCGCATATGTACGGAAAGAAAAACATTCCCTTTTTGTCTTTTAGTAAAATGCTTCTTATAAAAAAGATTCCTTTTGAATAAACGTAAAAGTCAAAGGGGTTTATACACCGTAAAAAAGAAAGTTGTGTATAAAACCAAATATGCCTCAATGAAAGGAGATTGAGACGAAGTCCTTAAAAAGATCATTTTTAAAATAAAATAGATATATTATGTGTATTAACTATAGTTACACATAAAAAAAGTAAAAATACAAAATAGGACATAATAATATCATGACATAATTTGAAAGTAGTAGATTATCCCAAAGAATGAAAGTTGTGTTAAGAAATTCCCTTACCTCGTGTCCGACTTGACTCAACCGTTCTTTAACCTCCTGAATAATAAACTAGAGTTAATATCTACCTTATTAAGAACCATTTTCAATTTCATTATCCTTTTTATATCACTTATTACAATGTTATGAACATTATGTAATTATTTAAGTTAATAACGGTCGTTTTGTCGATCATTGGTACTTGAGTCAACAATAAACTTCTTATAATTACAAGTTGTTTATGTGGTAGAATATCCATTATCTCCAGAATTATATTCATGATTTAGATGTCATATATATCATATATATCCAGTATATACATTCATTTATAATATTACGTAACATTTAGAGGTAAGAAATGAAATGCACCGTTCATGGAGACGGTAAGCCGTACGTACGCATGAACGCTACTTTTATTTCTATTTCGTATTTAATGGAATGAAATCATAATGATATAAATTTATAATATAATTCCAGTATAATATAGTGTATAATACCATTTACTCCATCCTTTATACATCCCACGTATGGCATTAACGATTCAAATCACTTTGAGGGGGCGGTAGTCCGCACTTCCTAAAATGAAATTATCGTGTTTACCCATAATGGAAATCATAAAGTATGCCATAAACGAGAAATACAAAAGCATAAGTAAAACATAAACATATTATATATCATATATAAATATAGTGACAACTTAATGGACACCTTTGAAGGTGTTATATGAGTGTTGAACAATCATCGTTTCGTGAGGCAGAAATTCGCCATCCACAGAAACCGTATGTTCTTTAACCATTAGATGTAGGTCTGTGTAATTTTAGCTCGAATCCTTATTATAAAAACATCTTAGTATATTGATGATACTGGTTTTGTTACAAAAGAAATGAATAAAAAGAGTTTAGGGGTTTGTAGAAGAAAAATAAAATAAAAAAACATTAGAGAAGACATTACCTCAAAATCGGGTAACTCTTTTTGATTTGAGCCAAAGGATTCCTTGGGAAGAGTTCTGCCCAAAGTGAGGCTTCTAGGAGTAAGAGGGGGAAGTTGGGAGAGTATTTGGGAAGAGTTTGGCCTATCCAAATGGCTTGAAAGTGTGAATGAGGTGGTAGAGGTGGGGGCCTTTTATAAGAGGAGAGGAGGGGCACTCTTGGAAAGTAAGGAAATTTTACATTATTATACAATGCTTTTCGGATTCTAAAGGTCTCATACTTATATAATTCGTGGATAAGGTGATAATGGTTCTAAATATACCCATCAAATAGTCTTTGTACATGTGTAATCCTTGGATTGTACATTATCTTTTCATTTTATTAAAATCGTTAAATAATGAGGTCATCGCTGCATCATAATGATGCCGTAAATATTTTAATTTATTTAATGTCTAAAAATTATAAAAAAAATACTATGATGTAGGAAATATTTTTATATTTCCAATGACTATTTATAGTCAAAAATATGACTTCTATAACCCCATGTAAAACTTGTTTTAGTAAAACATTTCATGTTTGTGTCATTTTTTACTTTAACATTAAATAAATATACATTAATGTCAATTTCCAACCAAAGTGGATCCATGGGGTCCCCATATTGACCCATGGGTTGTCTTGGTCGGCCATGACTCATCCAATAGGAGTAGGACATGTTTCAAGCTCATCTCATATTATTAAAACATTATTTTTACCTTAAACTACACTAATTACCTCTAATCGCGATTAAGAACATAAAAGTTACTATTCACCAAAAAATTATTTTAATCTCATTGAACCAAATTTTAATTCTTAATGACAACCATGTATGTCGCATTTTTTAAAATCAGATCACAGAAGTGGTAATATTTCATTTAAACGAAAAATCAGTTATTTAACTACCACTTAGTGGTTTCACTATTCATCAAAAATTGAAGTTTTTCAGAACAATGCCAAAATTTCACCCTAAGCTATAATTGATATTACGAATTCAAAAATGATGTCTATTTTGCAAAATTCCAAACATATAAGTTTCATTAATTAATTTTATAATTAATTCCCGCTGTCACAACAATAGCGTGTGTTTAAGAAACAATTTATATCAAAAGATTGGCAATTGTTTATGTCCAATTTCAATGTTAAATTAATTCTAATGACCACCATTGGATAAAATGGTAAAAATATATTCTAATTATTCTATAAAAGCACTAAATAGTATAATTTATCACTATAAATTATTTTGATTAAAAAAGTTGTTTTTAAGTAATTTTCACTATTCATAAAAAATTGGAAGTTCTCAGAAAATTACAAAAAATTCAACTTAGGCTAATTTCGATATTACAAATACAAAAATGAATTCCATTTTGAAATATAAAATTTATATAATTTTAAAAAGTGGTTATTACTATTCATAACGACTACTTTGATTAGTCGCGGTGTTTTAAAACTCGAAGTTGCGTACAATGTAAGCTATTGCATTATTGAATGAGAAGCGTATCGTGGAAGCTCGCGGTGTTACATCTTGGGTTGTGCACCCTCAAAAAGAGACATCACAAGGTTCACGTAGTTTTTTCCCTTAGATACACACAGTTTGGAACAAACTCTTAGCATCTTGTGAAACTCAAACCACGTGGACTGCAATGAGGAAATAAGGCCTCTAAAACTTTTACCACAAAATGGGAGATTCCAAGATGAAGAAGAAACTATACATAAGCTTAAATTATCCATATTCCATCACAAAAGAATAAATCTCATCCATGTTCATTCATACCCTTGTGATTCCTATCGGCATGAAAGCTTCACATTAAGACCTCTGGAATGTGCCCAGAAGTCATAAAGCATCCACTTCCTCACAATCAGAAGTTGATAATCCTATATGGTTACTCCTTTTGGTGTCTCGGGCGGCTGCACAACATTCCTGGTAGAACTAAAGTAACCTGACACACCACAAGACTGAATTTTATCCAACAAGGAACTTTCCCTAAGGCAAGGATTTAGAAGATACAACATCATCCTCTTTCACTCCAAATAAAATGTAGTAAAAACAAGTCACTCAACAGAACCAAATTCTATCAAGATGAAAAAAAATTATAATTTCCAAAAGACACACTATAAGGACCCATCCATAAATGGTTACTTAATCTTTAAATTCAGTCAATAACACACTTCCTTTAACATTGAGTATATTTTCATGATTATGATTTAGAGAACTTGGATATAATACATTCATAACATTACACAATATTAAATATTGGATACCTTAAAAACAGTACTCATTTCTTCCAAAATTTAAAACTTTTCAAATAAAACATCATTTCTTTGACAGTTCTTCAAACATTTAACTTTCCTTCCTTCACTTTATTACACATCCTTATAACCTGTGATAATCATTTAAAAACTTGGTATGGGAAAATAAATCTCATTAAGGGATATTAAAAGAAGTGAAGAACACATTAGTCCAAGAATACTTGTAACATATGAAATCACTTTCAAAAGACATACTTGTCACCCATATATACTTACTTTGTAAAACATAAGATTTACACAAGATTCATACAAAACATAAGAACATAAATATAAATATAAAGTCATCTTGTGATATTTCTTACATAATCTTGTACCCATCTCAGCCACCTTATCATTTTTAACTCTCACGGATACCTTACAATTTGTGTAACCATCGCAGTTACACTTGGAGTAACCATACAGAAGACTTTAAACATTCACATATCCAATGAATTTAAGGGAGATATAGGTCCCAAAATTCATCATAAACAATTAAAAATAACCATAACATAATCATAGAACATTAATAATTTCAAAAAAAACATTGCTTTTGAATTTTGTAAAAAAGAATTTTAAAAGAGGTTTTTAAAAGCAAATCCCCATACATATATCATATAATCGAAGTGAGACTTAATAGAGTGGATCGAATATGTATAAAAATTTTAAATAAACATGGTTCAACATAATATAAATAAAAACCACCTTACAAACAATTTTAATACAACATAAATAATGGAGTTAAATGTAAACCCAATGAATGGAAATCAGGTTAAGAATTCCCTTACCTCGAGTTTGTATTAATTCCAACTCATTTAAACCTCCTGTATAATGGTTAAAATAATTTTATTAATATATTACAGAAACATATCCATTATTATAATACCTTACATGATCATTTAATTATATCATTTCACACATTAATTATTAGTATTTAGTTTCTTGCATTGTTTTGGGTGTGTTCTTTACATGATTTCCATGATCGATTCATGATGGATGTTCTTATCAATTGGAAGTGAAACTAAAGAATTGGAATGGGGTGTTATTTAAATATTTCCATAATCAAAAATCATACCATTTACCTTTTTGAATTCTTACGTGGGGATGATTCATAACTTAAAATATTAATGATGTTTGTTTAGATCATTTTAGTGGTTCTTTGAAAATAACGATCTCACTTTGTTTTATAATTTATAACCATGTGAAAAAAATAATTACAGAAACATGGATGAGAAATAATACATATATTATTACTTGGTTCAACCATAAAAAAGGTTTCATGACCAGACTTGAAGGATATAAAGAAAAATGAATTCACATCGTCCACGATGTCGGTAATTCGACACATCAAGGACAATGTTTTTATTCCTTGAATAAGTGGGTGAGGAGAAGAAGATTGGTGATGAATTTTCCATGAACACGAGAACATATAGAATAAAAATTATTCATGTATCTTTTATGCCTCTCAGATAATAGGATATGATGAAAGAAGAATAAAAGAAAGAAATCTTGAAAAAAACAAAACTTGAGAAATCCCTTACAAAAATTTGGCAGCCTAACGGCTATGAAACATGGTTTTAGAAAATATTAAAAAAAAGTGGGGAAAAGGACCCCCTTCCTGAAATGAATCATAATACAGAATAGTGCAATAATAATATTAAAAGAATAACATGGTATGGATTCTTGAATTCTATACCACAAAAAGAAGAACATTAATGGAAAAAAGAAAGAAGATACGAATTTTCTTACATAGTAGAGTAACTCCTAGAACATAAAGGTTGGGACCATAAGGGTTTGATGAAACCATGGGAGGACTACTAGGTAGGTATGGATTCCAGAGCTTCGTTGATGATAAATTGGAATA
This sequence comes from Viscum album, assembly GCA_963277665.1. Taxonomy (NCBI): domain Eukaryota; kingdom Viridiplantae; phylum Streptophyta; class Magnoliopsida; order Santalales; family Viscaceae; genus Viscum; species Viscum album. The sequence goes on from OY728127.1 coordinate 1,271,787,039, forward strand.
AATTTAATGAAGGGATGGGTTAATATTTAAAGGAAAAGTGAGGGAATATTTTGATAATTTCCAAGGGACACCTCATTAGTGGTATTTTCAAAACCATGGGCTTGCCCATGGTATTTTCCATTGGTATAATCCAACTGGGACACCTCATTAAATATTATACTATATATAAGTTGACAATATTTATTACATTATTATTACATCATTAATGGTGTCATTAACAGAACAAAAATCAAAATTGTATTTTTTACAATTCACCAAGAATCAATTGTTTCAAAAAATCCAAAAAAAACCCTTACAAATTTTCGACATGTAGAATTCAAAAATGAACTCCATTTTTCGAGAATAATTTTCTATATATTATTAATTTAATTTTTAAATAAAATCATACTTAATTCCAAAATTAAAAATTTTAAAACAATAACCGCTTTTATATCATGTTGAAAAATTAACCAAGATGTCATTATCTTAAATCCTCAAGAAAATAAAATAATTATATAGTTACTATTCATTATGGTAATAATACTATTAACGTTACTATTCATAAAGGTATGTTACTATTCACCCAAAATACAATTTGGTTCTATCAGACTCTAAATAACTTACTGAACACAATTGTAGATGATCGATTTTCAAATTTAAAACATAGAAGCCACAAAATTATATTTAAAGGAGAAATAAAAATATCTAATTAAAATAAATTCTCATGCCCTTCCATTTATTTTTAAAACCTTGGGGTGTTTCACACACATTCATTAAAATAGCAATTTAAGAAAGATACCCAACATCCAACATTGTCGCAAGGAAAGAAAAACTCAACAAAAAACCACTACAATAGAAGAAACTCTCAAATGGAAATGGTCTTCAAACTGAACACGTGACAGAACCTCACACCTAAAAATTGGATTTTGAGTCTTCTAAAGGGGTGGATTTCGCTCCACATCTTTTCCTAGAAACATCTTGATAGAACTGTCACAAGTGACCTAGATGACCAAAGCTATGAAAGGTCTTTGATTCATTCTAACCCAATGGATTCTTATGACTAGTATTTATGAACTGATGAAATGTTGTGATCCTACAATCAGAATATCTAAATGAAATATGTAGAGGAATTTTAATTCCAAGACCAACAACACCATATTTAGGATGGTTTCTAATATCCTTGTTATAATTTCCTGCATTGCTTCTAAATATTGTACAAAGGTTGACTACCTCAAGAACTTCATCTAACACATCTTCCACCGGAACAACATTCCTCACCGCATTGTAAATGGATGTTAGACCAAACTCCAATACCAGGAATCATCTGTATCCCCCTATTCTAGGTAAGGAACTAGATCAAAAAATGACCAAATAAATCAATCATTGATCCATCACTTTACTATAGATATAATATCTCCATAGCCTTAATCACCTTTACTACGTCTGAGAAATACTTCCAAATTAACGAAGCCTTGAAGAACACCCAAGTAAGATCCTCCTAAGTCTTGGTTGGAGATACTGACTTCCACCAATTCCAGATTAGACCTTCATTCATTATAATAGAGAAATTCATCTTCAATTAATTTGGAAGCTTAATTAAACTGAAGATCCTTTCAATTATCTACAATCAATATTATTCATTTACATGATCCACTTTTCTATAAAAAAAGGAGCATTTAACTTTTGAAACTCAAGGATAAATTCATTTGATTGATCAAACGAGTGGCCTTCCAAAGGTGAACCACTAATATATGCTCCCTTAATATCCATTGAATCTTTGTGGGGGTGTACACAAATCAATAAGAAACCCAATGTCTCAATAAAAAACAACTCACCAACAAGATCTCATCTCACAACCCCAATTAAACAAAAATTCCAAAATTAAAATAAAATAATACACACAACCACTTATTATTGAAATGTAAATTCTATTCCTATTAAGAACACATTTGAAAAGGAAAAAACATGGGAAGTCACACCCACACCAATGGTATTCCAGGGATCCCCAAACACACATATTATCATTCCAATCTGAGCACCCATACACTCATTCCATAAATCGTCAGTCCTCTCACATGCATCCCCACATGTGAGTGCTCATTAGAATACCATAGGACAAAATAATACTTTTCCATTTTAAAACAAAATATTCTATCCAAATATAATACTCTTAATCAACATCAGATTTCAAATTTCACACAACCCCTCAAAAATTATAATAAATCAATCCAAAAACCCAATTCATCCCATTCATAAAATTTATATAAATTCAACATGGCTCATTTAACCAATAATAATTTGATTAAAACTCATTTAATCAAAAGTTAATTCTCAATTAAAATTTATTTACAAGCCCCTATTTTAAATAATTATGAAAATCATTTTCCAATTTCCCAAAAACCCAACCACTACCACATTAAATACGGTTTTCTAAATTTCAAAAAATGGTTCTCCATACAATTCTAGAATCAAGAGATACCCAAAAAACTCACAAGGGGAAACTAGTGTATATGTGTGAATTAGTCATATGGTTGGCGGCCATATTCCAATCACTACATTGTCAAGAGTCCTTGAGAACCATTTCCCTGGCTCCAAATGGATTTCCAGGACCTATGAACTCATCAAGACCACCTTCCCAATTCCCATTTTTCATCCAAACCATTAAACATCAATCAAGAACAAAATAAATTAAATAAAACCTAAATTCCACACCAAACATTAGGTTCAGCATCAAAAGTGTAGGTCATACACTCCCACATACCTACACCCCATTTTTTCTAGTCCTACTCCATCTACTATGACATATTAAATAAAAAAAGGCACATTGAAATCATGTTCCTCTAAATAACCCACCTCCTCTAATACCATTTTATCATTAATCAACCTGATTTGACACCAAACTAGTCACTTGAGTCGGCCCGAGATAAGGTAGGAGAGGCATTCCCAATATTCCTAGGTTAGAACCTCATGTTGGGTCCTCAGCAGAGAAACAAAGTGAATTATTTATCCCAATAAATTAAAATGAAAAAATGTAGAATAAGTTGAGAAACCCAAAATAAATACAATTCACAAGCTGATCCTCTTATATAACAAAAATCAAAATATAGAAAAACTCAATCCGAACATGATGACCACAACATCTCCATGAGAATCCAAGGGTCACTCTTCAATTATGAAACATAAAATCACCCATCATGATAGAACCCAAGTTACAACCTATATCGAAGTCTTAAAAAAATAAAAAACAATATATGTTGTTATTAAAACACAGTACTCAAGCCCAAAAAAATCTATTCCCAACGCATTCCTTTTAAATAAAGAAATATCAATTTCATGTTTGAAATAAAATATATAAAATTATGTTTTCACATTTCTCTACTTTAAATGAATACATAGCCTATTTCCACTTTTTCCATTCAAATCCATATTCTTTTCCAAGGATGAGACCTTTTCATTTTAAAAGCGAATGATGGAGTTTTTATTTAAAAAAAGATGGAAGGTGAGTAAAAAAATTACCCACATTTTTTATAAAACTTTCCAAACCATCACATCACATTTCAAAAAAATTACACCATGAAATAGAGAGTTAGAAATAATGAAAAAACAAGGGAAACAAAAAAGCATCGTTCACAAATAACCAACCAACAATTCATATTAATCCTCAACTATAGATAAATTATTTTCAAAGGATATGGGAGAACCTAGAATATCATGGGAATAATCTAGACCATACTTATATCTATAACATCTCTAAGGCATGCCTCACTCAATAACATTAACTCATAAATACACTCGATTTCACCCTACCATGTCTGGTCAAGGGGAACTATCCCAAAGCAAAGAAATGTCTTGGCTATGGTCCACTTTCTAGAGTAAAATCCTAAAAAAAATGTCATCAGATTTCAATCGAAAATTATCTAGAAATGGCTAGTTACTATTTTAATAATAAAGTGGTGGTGATCCAACAATTCCATACAAGAAGAGAATCGCATGCTCAGTCATCGTACAAAGCAACACACACAAAAAGTCAACCCTGATTCATCCCAATGGACAATCTCTTTCCTTTCAACCATTTTATCATGAGGAATCCTCTCATAGTGGGCCTCACACAACATTCAAAATTACCAAGGTAATAAAATCATCCAAGGATAGTTTTAAAGATATTCATTTTCACAAAAGTTCCATACAGGCATCAAACACCCTTTTAGAAATCACTCATTGCCAAACGTAACCAACACATTTCTATCAGATGTCAAACCATTTTCAAATAACCAGACACAAAAAAAATTGAATACAAAACCATTTAGAAATTTATTTTGAGAAATAAAAAAAAAATTAGACTCCACAATTACATTTACCATGCCAACCCATTCTTTCAGAACAAAAAATAACATAAAAAATCCAACATAGAATATTATCCAACACTTGGTGTTTATAGACTACGAAAACAATTCCATATACTTCAATAATAATCAATAAAACCAAAAAATTTCATAAAAAAATATTCTAAAAATTATAGATCACAATTTAATATCCAAGAAAGGTGAGAAAAGAAAGAAATTAATGATTCCTAAATTTAAATGGGAAAGTGCAATGAGAAATTTACATTAAACATTAGACGATTCAAGATCACCCAACTGAAACAACTCCATGAAGGAATAAGTAATAAATAACAACCAAGAGGAACCTAAACACATAAAAAACCCAAATCAAAACCCAAAAAAACATGAACCCTGGATCCATAATACCAAGGAAGAAGATGAAGTCAAGAGAAAATGGAAGAAGAAGGGATGGGAAGAAGAAAAGAGATTAATATCTTGAATATTTGGCCTCAAAACATGATGAAATCACTAGATACAACCCTTAGTAGAGGAGAGGAGGCTTGGAGATGAAGGAAGTGGCTCTCTTTGTGTCCTAAAAACTAGAAGGAATGGAAATGGGTTATTTGGGATTAAAATTTGAAGAGGATAGAATGGAAAATCTATACTTGTAATGAGCTAGGAACTATGCATGCTGAGGCTTCAAGGTTTCACAAAAAATATGCCAACTGTGTACCACTTACTGGACAACCTAGGAATAAATTTTTTTGGCTAAATGGTTTAGTAATTCATGCCCCAAATGTGAAACATGGTTCTATCCAAAATTACATAACCATGTGCACGCCATCCACATGGTTTTTCTAGCCGTACTTGGGTCAGGTAGCCCTAAAAAAGAGACATCCCAGGTCTTGAATAGTTTTCCTCTTTCAAGATGTATAGTTTGGACCAAACCATGAACATTACATGAATCTCAAACTATGGAAGTTCAAAATGAACCCAAAACGAGACTCAACATCATGAGGTCACACTATTTCCCATAACCATGAATACAAACCATAAAACTGAAGAAAAACATACCTGAACATAAAATTTAATTCTAGAGAAACCAGAACAAGAGTGAAAACACAATAAACAAAAGGTAACTCAATCAAATTGTAACGTCCCATTTCCAGGTGTCTCCCAAAGATGCCCCGTACCTGGTGGGTCACATGGCCCCAAGTGCATTACCCTGAATGCCAGAGGCTGCCGACTAGCAGTGAGGTCCTTGGATGTGATAGCGGGGAAACAATTCCATCATTGGGAGAGTAACATGGTGGAAACAAACAGATAAAAATAGCTGAAGCACTAATAATACCAAACAAAAGTAAATAGTAGAAGACAAGAAAGTAAATAAGAAACTGGAGAACATGTACAAATTATACCAGATACGCATATCTTTGAAATCATCCAAACAATACCCAATGAAAGAATAAAACACTAAACCATAGTAAAAAGGAAAAAACAAGTAAACAACTCCAAAAACATCTCAAGAGTCAGCTTGGTCACATGCTCCCCAAATCCACAGTAGTCAAGTACCTAAAGTAGACGGTCACTTGCCCTTATCTATAACTGCAGCAATATAATCTGTTTGGGACCAAATGAATGACCCAAATATGGTGTGAGACAAATCCCAGTAGGAAACCACCCAAATATTTGTGCCTAACTATTAGTGAATATATATATAGCAGGAAATATGAAAAATGAAGTAATAACCAAGGAAGTACTCAAAGTAAAACATCCTACAATTTCTACTACATTCAATTACATTTATCAATTATTCCACCAACGAATACATGTAACCTTATGGAAAGTTCTCACAGCCTAACCCCTATAGTTCAACAAATCAATACAGATATAACAACCCTCTCAGTAATCTCACACAGTCCTACACATTTGGTCTCATAAAAACAAAGACTCTGTGAGGAAGCACTCACCCTTAACTCCCCCTATAGTCTTTCAACGATAAACTAATGACACTATGAGGAAGCACTCAACATCAATTCCTCATGTGGTCTCATAATCATAACTATATACAATCTGAGGGATCACCCAACATTAATCCCCTATATGATATCACAACCTCATAAATATAGCAAACACTCTAGGGAAGCCCTCAACGTCAATTCCACCTATGGTCTCACTACTCCAGGTTCCCATGGCCCTATGCAAAGAAATCATGCACATATGATGTTGAGAAGCCAAATTAAACCTCAACTGCTACTTGGATAAATATCTAAAATGCATATCACAAGCATGTCAGATAATATGACTTTATTCTAAAAACACTAGGCATAGAAAAAAATAGCCTAAAAGGAAATTTTTGACCCAACAGCCAATATCAGATCAAACATAGGAAAAACATTTATATCCAGGAAAATAACCCTATTCAAAATCAAAATCCCTAACTCAAGAAAACAAGCATGGAAGGCATCAACCAGGTTATATACCCAAAACACACAACACCCCGAACTAGGTTCTCGAGCACATTTTCCCATATAATTCAAAGACAAACTATAGAAAGGAACAAAGAACCTACACGGATGTTGTACATTCGATATAGTTGAATGTCATCCTTTTATTCAACCTAGAGCATTGTAGATCTACAAAAACATCCAAAATGTCTAACAAGGGATATATCATGAAATAGTGGAAATCAAGAGGACATGATCTAAAAGAAGGAAGATCTCACCGTAGTGATTCCAACACAATTTACGATGGTTGAATCAAATAATGTATGGTCGATTGGGGGTTTAGATGAGATTCATGATCTTTGGTCACTCTTGGACGTGACAGATTTAGAGAAGGAATATCTCGGGATTTGAGGTGACCCCGGCCAGTTTAATCAATTATAAAGAAATATACATTGCAAGTCCTTTAAAATTACACAGTGTGTATATGCCTTTACCGAGCCCCACTTTAGGTGGTCTCTAGGTCAGCCCCCACGACCATGTACTCTTCCATTACACGGCCACTACAGGGCTACCTGTGGCAACTGGGTACATGGTGTGTACTCCTAAGTACAGGGTGTGTACTTAAATTTCCAGAATCTCTTCTTTTTCTCAAAAACACCAGAAATCAACATCTATACCTAAAATGAGGATCCGAGTTCTTAAAAGACACCCCCACTTAAGGAAATTTGTCCCCAAATTTCCTAAGAATGGTGGCGAATAAGAAGAATCCTCAACAGATCCGACCACTGTGATCGTACATCAGACTCCCTCTCCCAAGTCTCGTCCTTTACTCGACTGTGCTACCATAGAACCCATACCAGAGGAACCGACCAACCATAGAGAAACTTCACTCTATGATCAACAATCCGGATAGAATGCTCTTTGAACGATGTGTCCTCCTCCAGCTCAACCTCCATGGGGATAAAAACATTAGATGGGTCTGACAAGTAATGTTGTAGCTGAGAGATGTGGAAGACATCGTGCATATCTTGGTACTTTGAGATAACTGCAACCAATGGGAAACTAGATCAATCCTCTCCAAAACCTCAAACGTCCTAACGTATCTCAGTGAAAGCTTACCATGTACCCTAATCCTCATATGTCCCAACCTCGGTGAGACACATAGGAACACCTTATCTCCAACCTCGAACTTCAGAGGCCATCTCTGTCGATCAACATAAGACTTCTTCCGTGACTGTTCAGTTTCCATTCTCTTCCAAATCAACTCTACCAGCTCTGTGGTCTCCTAGACAAGACGAGGTCCTAGTATAGTTTCCTCTCCTGATTCCATCCAACATAAGGGTGATCGGCATGACCTACCATACAAATCCTCGTAAGGTGTCATCTAAATAGTTTCTTGAAATATATTATTGTCGGAAAACTTCATAAAAGGTATGTGCTTCTCTTAAGAACCCCCAAAATTTTTGATGAATGCTCGAAGCATGTCCTCTACCACCTGAATTGTACGCTCGGATTGGCCATCTATTTGGGAATAGTAAGTTGTACTAAAAATGACATGTATAACCAATGCCCTCTATATTCCCTAATAGACCCAAGAAGTAAAATAGGAATCCCTGTCTAAAATAATGGAGTTAGGAACCCCATATAAGCGTACAATCTCTCAGACATACAACCTTCCCAGATCATCCACACTAGAGGATTCCTTAATCGGAAAGAAGTGTGAAACCTTCATGAGTCTGTCAATGACATCCCAAACTACATCATTCCCTTGAGGCAACCTTGGTATCCATTTCACAAAGTCCATCACCTTATCATTCACCTTAAACTCAGGAATGGGTAACTACTTCAAAATCCCTTCTGATCGCTAATGCTCCACCTTCACCTTCTGACAGGTGGAACATCTCATCACAAAATTAGAAAAATCTCTCTTCATACATGACCAAAAATATTGACTGTGTAGATCTCGATACGTCTTGGTTACACCAGGATGAACTGCCCATACTCAGGAGTGAAAATCGTGCATCAACTCCTCATGTATGTCTTCTGACACCCATACGAGCCCCTGAAAATGCAAGATCTCATCCTCACCTATGGTCCATCAATGAATAGGGTCCTATCCTAACACACTCTCTAGTAGTATTATGCCTTCATAAACTGATAGCTTCCTCATTCACACTCGATCAAGTAGAGTAGAAGTAACAGCTAGAAAAGAAAGAAATGTCTTCCCCTATTTTTCGTGCATCTCGAAATTCATCTCAGAGAACAGAGCCATAAGTTTCCACTCAATGTTGGCCTCCGGAACTAGCTGAATCTGAATCCTCTATCTCACCACATTATCCACTGGATTGCCTTTCATAGGTATGCAGGCATGCTTGAAATAAAATTACTAAAGGTACTCAATTGACAATCGTAGTCTCAAGTTCAGATCGCATTGGGTGAAGATGTACTTGAGGCTTTTGTGGTTGGTGAAAAACAACAAATTTCCTCCCAATAGATAATTTCTCCAATAGCATAAAACATGAACAAATTTAGCCAATATAATATTGTGCATCGGGTAATTCCTATCATGTGGCCTCAACTACTGAGACATGTACACAACGACTCCTTCCCCCGGCATAAGCACTACTCCCATCCCAATACTTGATGCATCATAGTGAACAGTTTAGATCTTTCCCAGTTATTTCAATACTAGTATCAGTGTTGAAGTCAATCTCCCTTTCATCTCCTTAAAGGATGACTCACAAGAATCTAACCATAGGTACTTCGCACCATTCTTAGTCAGGATCATCAGTGGCAATTCTAAGCGTGAGAAGTCCTGTATGAAATTTCTATAGTAACCAACCAACCGTTGAAAACTTCATACCTCAAAGAAGTTCTTCGAATTCTCCAAGGAATGTACTACTCTCACTTTCTCTGGGACTATTTAAACTCTTGTCTCTGAGATGACACGACCCAATAAGTGAATCGTGTCCATCCAAAAGTGGCATTTTGGTAGATTAGCATATAAAATATGCTCTCTCGTTGTACTCAAAATGATCTCAAGATGTGTGGAATGGTCGTGTTGAGTGTGATATTACACCAAGATATCATCCATGAATACTACCATAAAAGAATCCATGTATGGATGGAACACTCAGTTCATCAGTACCATGAAAACTGAAATCATTTTCATGAGACCAACCGGCATAACCACATTCTCGTATAGACCATACCTACGCAAACAGGCTGTAAGAGGTATATTACATTGTCTAATGTGAAACTGATGATAATAGGATATCAAGTCAATATTCGAGAACACCTAGGCTCCTCGAAGCTGATTAAAGAGATCATAAATCCTCAGTAAGGGATATCAGTTCTTGATCATAAACTTGTTCATCTTCCAATAATCCACACAAAGTCTGAGGGTACCATCCACCTTCTTCACAAACAGGACTGGAGAACCACATGGAGATGTACTGGGTTGAATGAATCTCTTTTCCTGCAACTATTCCAACTGCTTCTTGAGCTCCTTTAACTCTGGGGTAGCCATCCCATAAGGAGGAATAAACACAGGTGCCGCCCCTGGAAAAAGCTCAATAGAAAATTCTACCTATCGCTCCAAAGGTAAACCTGAAAAGTATTCTAAAAATACATCCCTGAAACAGTATACCACTAGAGGAATTTCCATTTTTGAAGTCCATTGGTCATCTAGATATTGACTAGCCATTTGGGTTGTAACTCCTCCCAACCCATGATGCTCGAGTTCTTCTCTACTCACCTAGACTTCCCATTCACCCTTATGTAGAAAAAAACATATCTCTAGTGATGTGAAACTCACCCTCCAGTAATAGAAATCAACAATATCCTAGAAGGAAAATAACTAGTCTATTCTGAGAATGTTATCATAGCCCATCATCTCTATGATGTAAATATTCTATGATAATTGACACCACCAACCTCAAGAGGGCACTCCTTTCACTGATGTACACAAGCCGTTCTTATCCCAAATAGAGTGTCTAGCATCAAAAAATCAAAAGAAGTAAACATACAGAGTCCAAGGATCTCCACAATAGAAATAGATATGAAACACTGGGATGCCCCAGTATCAAAAAGTGAAGAATATAAAAATGAGGAAACTAGGATCGTACCTCAAACCGTAGAGGGTCTGAGATCCTACTCCTACTGGGTCTTCTCCACTCTAAATACCTGGCATGTACCAAAGCCCTAAGACCCTTCCTGACCACCCTATTGTTGCTAAAATCCTGGAGACTGGCTACCACAGACATGAACTCCACATTGGCCTGAATGGTCAGAAGAACTATAGTTCCCAGACTGATGATAAACTAGTGGTCCTACTCCAGAACACGCAGTCCTAGAAGAACCTCTTTCATAAGTTGATGCTGAGAAAAATTTATTGAATCATGTAAGATGACCCATCTTTCTGCAATATTTGCACTCCACTAGGTCTCTTAGGGATTGTGGCCTCATATTCTTACCATTCCCACACTGGTAGCATACCACCAGGCTACCTGAAGGTGTATCTTGCCTACTTGGACCTCCATGTGTAGACTCCCTATGGCGCTTCATACTATCAGCCAGAGAAGAACCTACTCTGGAAGCTGAACTACTCTAGATCACGGCTCCAGAATCCCGTAGGTTGTGCTCAGTGATCAGTTCATGGTTAACAATAGAAGAAATGAAATTCAACCGGAAGATGTACACCTAATATTGGATTTCATTCTAGAGATCATCCTTGAATTTCCTCACCAGGAATAACTCATCGCCCCCAGAATGTGTGTGAAACACTGTAACTCTTTGAAGCGAGAATAGTACTCCATGATTGAGAGAGTAACCTATTCCATACTCATAAACACTCAGGCTCAATCATCCCTCAATTTCTCGAGGTAGAATTAATCGTTGAAGGCATGCTAGAACTCCTCCCAATCCATAACCTGCTGTCATCCTGAATATGAGATCACATCCCACCATCTCTTGGGAGAGTGCTGAAGAATATAAGTAGTGAGAATCACCCTCTTATCTGGAGGCATATCCAGATGCTCGAACATAGATAGCACGACTTCCAACAATGAATCCGCAGCCTAAGGTCCTTCATCCCCTGAGAAAGTGGTAGGATGACGATACTGAAAAACCTGTGTCAACTCTTCAATAGATGGGGCAGGAGGCAGTTCTACGTGGAAGTTCTTCATGAACCACATGAATCCCTCTTGAAAATGTGTATCGGCACCTATTTCTAGGATAACGACTGGTGCCAAGATGGGAATGACTGGTGGATCTGCTAGTAGTCCCTGATCAGCCATGTCTGGTGTCTGATCAATGCCTTGTACCTGGCGTACAACCAGAGGACTTCTTGGAAGCATGACTCTGCAAGCTCAAGCGCACACCTTAGTTCAAGATTATCAATGACTGAAATTTAGAAGTGCAAGAGAGTAATAGGAGAATGAAATCATTCATGTTTTTCAAAACAGGGATACAAGGCGTGTATGTCCCCTATAAGGCATGTTCCTTTAAGCCTTTACATGGGCGTATACTTCTACCAACCCTGGTCCCGTAACACCCCATACACACAACGTGTTCCCTCAAGACATGGTGTGTTCTTGAATTGTTTTCCCCTTATCAAGTTCTTCTAAATGACTAACCCACACAGTTTTCCAAAAACAGGACTATACAAAGTGTTCTCCCTGAACACGGCATGTACCACTTAAGTTTCAACCGTCTGTGTCATTAGACACATGTTTAGAGACACGGTTGATTCTACACAGTGTTTTTGTGCAAGAAATAGTGTGTACTAGAAGGATTTCACCAACCCATGTTGTTAGTCAGGCGGTCGGATACATTGGTTACACTACATGGCGTGTTCAATCTGGTCACGTCATGTATAGCCTATGTTTCATCCATCTGTGTCGTTAGTCACACGGGTGGGCACAGGTTCCTTATAACACGAAGTGTATGTCTGACACACAGCGTGTTCCTCAAAGGATTCCCCAAATCTGTGTCTCTTCCCGCATAGGCAGTAACATGGTTAGAGACTACACTGTGTGTACCTAAAGTACACAACATGTACTTATGAAAAACAGTTCTTTCACAAACTGAAGAATACATGGCATGTATTCTAGATTTTTCCAGATAGTAAGCCTTAGAAACTACAACAAAATCACATAAAACACTAAATATAGCATTAAAGTGCCAAATTCTGATCCTTGGGGAGCCATACTCCCCACGAATCAAAGCTAGTCATCTTTTTCATGTCATATACAAGTATAAAAGTTCAATTATCCATCAAATTCTGATTCATGAGGGCACATAACACCTTAGGGACCAAAGTTTGGATTCCATTCAAATTAAACCTTACACAATCTAACACCCTATCAAATAGAAGGTTTCATATCAAATTATATATCAAAAAGTCATGCATATCTAGCACAATATCTATCACAACAACATGAAATCGGTAATTCACCCTAAATGGAAGGACAAGAATGCATGACATGTGATCTCTATCAAGAGCATATATGATGCATGAGTTGGAATACTGTCATCTAATCATGTTGAAATAGAGATAGAACCTCAATAATATCAAATGTAACAACACAAAACATGTGAATCGCCCCACTACTAGAAAAGTAGGATTTACCGACTGTTCTGAACCATTGTGAAAGGCCAGAGAACTGTTGTTATACCTTATACCAACGGTTCTATGAACCTTTGGTAAGTAAGTCGTTGGGATTGATTTTCCCAATGGTTTTCATAGAATCGTTGGGATAGGTTAGAAAACTTAGCCTACCCCAATGGTTTCCCCTGAACCGTTGGGAAAACCAACATTTTCCCATGGTTACCAACGGTTTCTAAAACCATTGGGAATGTATTTTTACCAATGGTTCCCTTTAAACCGTTGGTAAAAACTTTCTATGAATCCTATTCCAATGGTTTGAAACTGTTGGCATAGGCTCTTCTGTGCAAATTGCACAGCAGCCTGCAATTTATACAACAACCGGAAATTTGCACAACATAGGTAATTGTCCAACCTCTTTATACCTGCAATAACATACTAACGCATACATATATATAAAAAATTCATACACATTTAACATATATTACATATGGAAATATAAACATCCAGAATCAAATCAAAATTCATAACTTAATTATAAACATACATAATTCATTTAAAAATACACATTTAAATGCGTTTTTTCTATAAATGATGTCCATTTTAAGCAGAATACATACACTTGGAGTGATACTGGCAACACCGTGCCCTGGATTGAGGCGAGGTTGACTCGTACACATCACAAATGACACATGGATCATTGTCCTAAAGTATCAACATATTCCAAAATCATTTGGTTGGTTTTCCATATGTCATTTATTGTCACTTAAAATGTTGTTCATTTCAAAAAATATGATACACTTTGAGTGGTACTGGCCACACCATGACTCGGATTAAGGTGGGGTTGACTCTTACACATTCATATGATGCATTGATCGTTTTTCTACAGTTTCAACCCATTCCTAATTCATTTGGTCAGTTTTCCACATGCCAGTAGTTTTTAATTAAAATGTTGTCCATTTCATATAAACATGACACTTTGAGTGGTGACGACAACAGCGCGCCTCTTATTGAGGTGGTGTTGACATGTACACATCACATATGACCCATGGATCGTTTTCCTAACATTTTAATGGAATCTGAATGAGATAGGTCGGTTTTTCGTATGTTAGTTGTTGTTTTCACTTAAAATGGTGTCCTTTTGAAAAAAAGAGACACTTTGAGTGGTGTCGGCCACACTGCGCATCGTATTGAGGTGGGGTTTACTCTTACATGGCACATATGACCCATGGATCGTTTTCCTAAATTTTCAATAGAAACCGTATTCATTTGGTTGATTTCCCCTATGCCAGTTATTGTTTTCACTTAAAATCCTGTCCATTTAAAAAAAAAGAGAGACACTTTGAGTGGTTTTGTCCACACCGTGCCTCAGATTGAAACAGGGTTACATCGTGCACGTCATATATGACCCATGGATCTTTTTTCTAAAGTATCAACACAATCAGAATCCGTTTGATCGGCTTTCCGTATGTACTTAAAATGTTGTACATTTTAAACAAAATAGAGACACTTAGAGTGATCTCACCCACACTATGACTCGGATTGAGGCGTGGTGGACTCGTACACCTCACATATGACCCATGGATAGTTTTACTAAAGTTTCAATAGAATCCTAATTCGTTTGGTCAGATTACATTATGTCAGTTATTTTTTTCAATTAAAATGAAGTCCATTTTAAACTATAGAGAGACACTTCGAGTGGTGTCGGCCACTCCATGCCTCGGATTGAGGCTGGGTTGACACATTCATGTCACATTTGGTTGTATTCATTATAATCCACTATAACCTGTGTGCGGTGGTTCCACACCGCACGCATTCGTGTATGCCCCCGCCCCCGCCTCCTGTCAGTAGATGTATCTGTCATGAAAGAAAAACGAATATTTTATCAAAACATGTTATAATGAAAATAAATACTGCTATAAAATTTTTTTAGGGTTCTATAAATATACCTGCACCAGTCTGATTGGTAAGCTCCGCTGGATCCACAAAAACTGATGGAACACCCTGTGGTGGAACAGGAGTTTAAGAAGTTGGAATATAGATTCTTGGAGAGACATAAGTATAAGGAAAAGGATATGGCATAGCTGTATGACCGGATTCTGGCTGGGGAGTGGGAATCATCATGGGATATGAAAAAGATGGTTCAGAAGATGGAAAAGGTGGTGAAAACATTGGAGACCTAAATACCCCGTGTGTCCCTAACGACACGCCGGGATCAGAATGTGGGAAGGATGACTTGTCAGTGGGAGGGGTAGGGTCTAGTCGGGTATGCAAATCTACTCGTCCACCTCTGGTACGAACCCTCCTCGTACCGCTAGCCTGAGTACTAGGACCAGTACTAGGCTCCTCATCAAATAACTGTCGATATATAGGTGGATCCTACAAAAATGTTTACAAAAAACATAATCACATGACATTATATATTCTTTTAATATATATATTTTAAATAAAGTACTCACTATAGGAACTAATTGTGGAACACCCATATGCGTCATTTGACTATAGTTCTCAATCATTTGTTTCCTTCTCCTATCTTCAATTGGATGCATTTCCTGCTTCTGAAAACAAATATTTAATTAATTAGAAAAAGAAAACTAATGTGTAACCCAAAAAACTAAATATATGAGGGAATAGGGGAATCCATTAGTAATTTAGCTATCAATTGTTTTAGAAGAGAATGAATGGATTTAATAAATCATATAAGTTGTGATGGTCACCAAGTTAGAAATATTGTTTGACTAGGTTTGAATACAGTTCAATTCCAAATTAGAAAATGCAATACAAATAAAACTGTAAACAATAAACATTGAAAATTCACATAACAGTAAAGTCAGCTAAAACATATTTGTGATCAATACTAAATCAATTTGAATATTACCAACCTTAACAACCCAACTCAAGGTAAACCAAAAGAATTGAGAACATGGATGGATGATTCTATATATTTTCAACCACAACTTCAGGTTCGCAATCAACTCTGACAATTGAGCTATTATAGTCATCAAAAGAAATAAATGGATTTGTTCCAATGGAACTAGGGACAGTGTCAATTCCATCATCACCATCATCAAAAATATTTCTTGGAATTACTTCAACTATGACACCAAATTCAGGTCGATGTTGGTCTTTGACATAAAAAACTTGTTTAGCCATTGATTCCAACACATATGGTTATTCCGTAGCAAGAGTTCAAGTCATATTAATTACTCGAAATCCACAATCATAAATAAATGTGCTCTGTATCATCATCGAATCAAACCAATGGCATTTCATCATCGTGACTCGTCCATGAGAGTAATAATCCAATATTATTATTTTCTCAACGACTCCATAATAACCGACATTTTCACATCACGGTCTACTATCTGATGCACTGGCATAACAATCTATTATGGCAGTAACCATAACACCATCATGTTGTGTTATCATGTTCTTTTCCCGTTCAGTGACAATAAATTTGTACCCATTGATAACAATTGATATATAGTCACAAACCACGATATTAGGACCAAAATCCAAAGCGCTTATTTCCACAGAGACAGAGTCCGCAGAAAAACTCAATACCTACAATATAAATTACTATTAAACTTAATTAAATATTGATATAATTATTTTGAACAGTAATATTTTTACCTTCAATTTTAACCAAGTAGAAAACTCTTTGCTATGAAAAGTCTCCCTCCTTCTCAAAGATAAAGAACGATGCATTCTATTTATCATTGTTTTTTGTTCCTTGTAGATAAGAAATATGAATTGTTTAATAGATATATATGTAAGATATACATATTCAATTTAGTTACTGGATATAGTCATCAAACAAATTACAGTTGAACAAAACTGTGCGATGTGGCATCTCCCGCTCTTCATGGCTTAATGTATTCAATGTATACGATCCAGGAATTCTTCCTATTTGAGGAAGGGATGAAAAACTGGGTTCAACTTTCTCATACTGTTCTTCTTAATTTCTCATTGGTTTGTTCATTCTTGTAGTAAGATCAGACAAATACATTGAGCATAAATCCATAGATTCTTGATCCAAGTAACTGTTCACGATAGAACCTTCAGGGTGATTCCAGTTTCGGACATAAGACTTTAATGTGTACATATTTCTTAAAGATGGATACATCCAACGAAAAGAAACAGGTCCTCTAAGAATTATTTCAGTGGGAATATGGGCAGTCAGATGCAGCATTCTTGTGAAAAATGATGGAAGAAATATTTTCTCAAACTCACACAAAATTAATGGGGCATCTGTCAAATTTTTTTGCAAGAAAGACTTCGAAAACTTCTTAGCACAAAGATCTATAAACAAATGGCACAACCGAATAACAGTCACCCTTAAATTATTGGAAAAAAGTTGACGGATTTCTATTGGAATCAACTCATGCAGTAGAACGTCATAATCATGAGTCTTCAAAGATTTTAGCTTCAACTCTCTTCTGTTGACCAGTTTAGATATGTTGCTTCAATAGCCATCTGGAAATCCAATAGTCTCTAATACTTCTAGAAATTGTTTTTTTCGTAGGTTTCATCACATAACAAGCACATGGAAGTTTCCATTTATTTTCACTAATATGCACAGGATGCAATTCTGGTTTGATTCCCCAATCCATGAAGTCACGCCGAGATCATAAATCATCTTTTGTCTTCCCCTTGACATTTAGAAGAACTGAAAGAAAAATTTCGCAAATATTCTTTTCAATATGCATTACGTATAAGAGATGATGTAAAAAATTGGTTGACCAAGAAGGAAAATCAAAAAAGATACTCATCTTCCTCCAATTATAACAAGTTTCAGTGGAAATATTCTTTCTCTTTCCAGATTTCATTTGACTCTTCCCGAATGAAAAACTAAAATCTTTCAATTCATTAAGCACATCAGTTCTAGACATATGCTGAGGTGGATCATCGGTCTCTATTGTATTATCAAATCTTCGACGATTCATTCTATATGGATAATGCTTTGGCAAGAATCGTCGATGTCCCATAAAACTGAAACTACAGCAATGTTTCACTCTTCTGGATCACGTATTCTTCATATAAACTGGAAATGATAGTTTTCCATTTGTGCTCCATCCAGACATCATTGCATAAGCCGGAAAATCATTGATCGTCCACTTGATCGCATCGCGCATTTGAAATATGTCTTTTGAACATGCATCGTATGTGGGCACACCCACATCCCAAAGAAGTTTCAACTCTTTTATTAAAGGTTGCATGTATACATCAATATCAATGTCGGGATTAGAAGGGCCAGATATGAGTATACTCATGAAAGTGAAATGTTTTTTCATACACAACCATGGGGGAAGATTATAAATGTGTATAAAAACTGTCCATGTGCTATGAGAAGTAAGAATCTACCCAAACGGATTAAAACCATCGCATGAAAGTCGCAGCCTCACATTACGCACATCAACTGCAAAATCAGGATGTCGAGCATCAAATCTCTACCATGAAAATCCATCTACAGGATGAACCAACTCATCATTAGTCTTCTTTCTCTCGGTATCATGCCATCTCATTTTTATTGATATTTCATCAGAAATAAAATGATTCTGGAGTCTGGGGATAAATTGAAAGTGCCACATTACATTATGTGGAATGTGGGATGGTGTTCCATCATATTTTGACTTCCAGTAGGATGTTCCACATTTTATACAGTCATTTCATTCAGCGGTTTCCTCCCAAAATAATCTAAAATCTTTTGGGCAAGCATGATTTTTGTTTCTTGAAAATCTAAGTTCCTCAACTAATTTCCATGCCATATAGTGGTTTGAGGGAATATCTGCATCATCTGAAAGTAAATCCTTCAAGAGGGTAAGAATGTAATCTATTGCTGTAATAGAAATCTCATACATAGTTTTCCCATGAAACAATCGGATTAAAAATTCCAGATTTTTCATTTTATCGCATTGTAGATATACTGGAGTCATGGCAGTATCATTCAATTTTCTCACCCTATCAATATCATCATTTTCACTAGATGCATCATCTGTCCTCATATCGAAGTCTTCTTGAGTTTAAATCCTTTCTTTTTCATGATGATGAATAAACGGAAACCGATCATCTAACAAATTATCCATTCCAGTCCTTTCATTTCGATCATCACCAATTTGAGATTTAATTTTCTCTCCATTGTGATACCACACAAAGTAGTTTCCTTGAAAACCATATTTGGTTATGTGTTAGCTGACCCCAACTCAACCAAGGTCTACCAACACAATTGGAACATGGTCAGTTTATGCGACCACTGTCTGAAGCATTGTGAAATGAAACATTTATAAATCTCTCCAAATTGTTTTGAAAATCGCTTGATATCTGATCGGTTTCATACATAAAACTTATATCCATTCTATAAAAAGAATTTATATAAGTAATTTTTTCATAAACAATTCAATAAGATCGAACTTTAATAGAAAATACATTTAAGTAAACGATAAAGGAAGAAGTTTCTAGTCGATGTAGTGAACTATTAAAATAATGTAAAGAACAAGTACTCGAAAATTAAATTAAAATTTATTTATATTCATTTTCATTAGGTCTATAAGAGGAACATGCCTCAGGTCCCATTATGTGTTATAGTCATCCCAAATCATTCACTCGTGTTCAATAACTTATTATTGGCACCTCTATGGCCATACCTTTCATTACCCAATTACTTCCCTAAGTCAAGCGCACCCCATGGGTGAGTAAATTTTAGGCTTCTACACTAATAGGTTGTTCATGTCTTGTAAAAAGATTTAATTCCATAAAGTATAGAAAAAAACATATATTTTTAAATTCTAGATTACTAATAAAGTATGTCAATGATAAAAACACTACTGAATTATACTTGTGACTTAGCAAACATTTTTTTGGATGTCTACACATGCCAGCATGGCCAGTGAAAAGTACCCCACCCTCATAAAAATGAGAATTGGCCAAGAAGGACACATAATATACAACATACATTGAGAACCATATTTAATTGACCCTAAAGTTATATTAGTACAATCCTCTAGGGGAAAATGGAATATATGATCCTGGTTAAATGATGAATTCAAAAGCTCGTATTCCATATGTTGGACACTATCTAAGGTAAGAAATCATGTGAGGATTGGTATACATCATTCAATTTCTTACATGATAGTGAGAATGAAGGCTTGAATTAATGACTTGAGTTCACGTATTAAATGTGGGTAGAGGTTACATAGGATGTGTAAACAGAATGATTAAAAAAGGGTAGAGGATGCATACACTGTGCATGGTGGGGGAGTCTCAGCCGATTTAGAAACTAAAATAAATTCCCATCATAGGTATCAATAAGAAACATCAGCATCAAAAGAAACTCCAAATAAAAAGGACTAAAAACCTAAATTATTTCAAGAATTAACTATTATGCATGGTTTATCCACAAGTTTAACAGTAATTATATGTCTTAATCATGAACCACCTCTACAGCTCCCAATTTTCACCAATAAACATAAGTTAAATATCTCAAAATATCTTTAAAAGAACTCATTAATAGGATCAAAATGTAAATATAATCTTGAACCAACCATGGAATCTCTTTCACAACACATTCTCACACACCAGTTATCTCATGTGTTACAAAATAACAAACATAGTCACATAACAAGTGTACTATAAAAAATTACATTACACAAGCCTTATTAAAAAAATCTCGTTTTAATAAAACACTTTCCTCAAGATTAAATCATTTCTTAAATATCTTTCGAAATCCATTTTAAATCACTTATGTTTGCCTTTACCAACGGTTTTATGAAACCATTGGTATAGAAGCATCGTGAAAACCCAGATTTCTAGTAGTGTATTCCACTAGATGAGGTATGAGTCCACTAGTGAATCATAAATCTAGATTTTCCCATCTAACTATCTAAGTCACCATGACTAGTCAAAAAGGGGTGACTAAGATAATTAAGTTATGAGGACCACAATGAGAATCCTTATTAATATCAATCATATTATTCAGATCTCAAATCATATCTCAAACTCACCCCAATCTCTATCGATGTTAATAATCCCATTTTCAACATCCATAAATTGTAATTACAAGAATTGAGCAGGTTACATTAATGAATTATTACAATTGAGGATCTTCATAAAGTTCCATCTAAGTGGTAAAAATTCTTCAATTCAATCCAAAACCCCTTATTTAATTCAATATTTATAAATATTATCAATACCAACTTCCTTCAAAAAACTAACAAGTAATTATAAACATGCATTTAAAAAATACTTTATTTCAAAACATCCCAAAGGAATTAATGGATTTTTTACAATTAAAAATTCTCAAAATTAATTCAAAACATGGGATTAAAACCTATTTTTACATGAATAAATATCTAAATTAAAATTACCAAAGAAATATCATTTCAAAAAAAAATCATTCCAAGAGGGTTCATTGTCATTTCACAAATTAAATCATTTGAAACTACTTAGAAAACATTAAATAGGTCAACTCATTTCATGAGAATCAATTTATTTCATTATTTGAATAAAAACATGAGAAAAAGACTCAATTTCACCAATTAATTCTTTAAATATTCTTTGAAAATAAATTTAAAAACTCATGGAATTGAATAATTCATAAATACTTGAAAGATGTCAAAATTATTATCATCAAATTCATGACTTGTTCAATTCAAAGAGAATATGGTTAAATAATATTTCACAAGGAATTTCAAGGAAAACATTCATAGAAACATTGCTAAAAATTAATAAACACATATAAATAAATTTCCAAGTAACAATTAATTTCATGATGAAGAAAAGGCATAAAAACACATACTTAGAAAATCTGGAATCCAACCGCAATGAATTTTCTATGTTTCTTCTTCGATGGGGGGTTAAATATTTAATTAATTAAATGGATTGGAATGGAGAAAGTCTAGATTAAATCAAAACACAAAAAAATTATATACACATCAAAATCAAAACTTAAAACTAAAAATTAGATGAATTAAAATAAAAACAAGGTACCACTTAAATATTTTATGTGTATAAAGAAAAAAATACCTGATTTGAGATGAATCTGATAGAGTTTCAGTGGTTTGGATGGGGGAAGTCATGAGAGGAGTCGAGCACTGCAGATTTAGGGTTCTGTCACGAATGGGGGAGAGGTGCCGTCGGCTGTATTTGGGGTAAAAATTTACCAACGGTTTTTAAAAAACATTGGTAAAGGGGTGTTTGAGTCACCATTTACCAACGGTTCTATAGAACAATTTGTAATGGGTGACTCAAAAACCCCTTTACCAACGGTTCTAGGAAACCATTGGTAAAGGGTGTCCTGGCCCTTCTTTACCAATGATTTAAGAAAACCGTTGGTAATGAACCATCGGAAAAACCTCACATTCCAGTAGTCCCCTACCATGAAATAAAATCAACTTTAAAATTGAAAAACTAGAAAATTTTCAATAATCGATGTAAATTAGCTTTTCCCTGTAAATGGGTTAGCTACTCTCATGGACAGCTTATTACTAATTACATATTATTTATTGTCCCTATCTATAAGAACCAAATAGTAAATCAATAAGAAAATAATCCCTCTCATACCACATTGTAACATCCTAGTTTTGATTTTCGCCCAATGGTGCCCCATACCCAGTTGGTCACATGGCATCAGGCACATTTCTCTGAATGCCACAGGCTGCCAACTAGAAGCGAGGGCCTTGGGTGTGAAAGTGGGTAAACTATCCCCTCATTAGAAGAGTAACATAGTGGAAACAAATAGATAAAAATACCGGAAGTAGTAATAATACCATACAAAACTAAACAATGGATGACTTTCATGTAAAAACAATTGGATCTATTGTATAAATGATGCATGATACATATATCTATGAAAGAATCTAACCATGTAATAGTTCTGGAATTCAGTTCTAAACCAAAGTAAAAAAGAAAAAACAAGTAAACAACTCCAACAGCATCTCAAGACTCTGCTTGGTCTCATGCTCCCCAGCTCCCCAGCAGTCAAGTACTTGAAGTAGAAGAGCACTTTCCCTTATCTATACCTGCAGTAATATAATCTTTTTGGGCCTCAAATCATGACCCAAGCAGGTTGTGAGACGAATCCCATTAGGCAACCACCCAAATATCTATGCCTAAAAGTCAGTTAATATATATATAGTTGGCAATATACAAAATGAAGTAATAATAAAGGAAGTACTCAAAGTAAACAATCCTACAGTTTCAACTACATTCATTTACATTTATCAATTATTCAATCAAAGAATAAAAGTAACCCTTTTGAAATTTCTCATAGCCTAACCCCTCTAGTTCAACCAATCAATATAGATATAACGACCCTCTGGTTAATCTCACACAGTCCGACCCATTCGGTCTCATGAAAACAAGGACTCTCTGAAGAAGAACTCACTGTCAATTACCAATATATTATTTCAACGATAAACTATAGACACTCTGAGGAAGCACTCAATGTAAATTACCCATATAGTCTCTTAATGATAACAATATACACTTAGAGGTAGCACTCCACATCAATCCCCCATAGGGTCTCACAAAGTAAAAAATATAACAGAAACTCGGGGGAAGCCCTCAATATCAATTCCCCTTATAACCTCAGTATACTAGCTTCCCGTAGCCATGTGAGAAGAAATTTTTCACATACGATGTTAAGTAGCCAAACTAAACCTCAAGTACTACTTGGATAAATATCTACACTGAAAATCACAGGAATGTCAGATAATATGACTCCATCCTAACAACACTAGGAATGGAAAACAAAACAGCCAAACATGCAATTCTAGACCCAATGGACAATATCAAATAAAACATGGGAAAACACATACATAGCATGTAAAATAACCCTATTCACAATATAAATCCATAACTCCAGAAAACAAGCATGGCAGACATCAACCGGGTTATATACCCTAAACACACAATACCCCAAACTAGGGTATCAGGCAATTTTTCACATATAACTCAATGAAAAACTATGTAATGGAACAAACCACCAATATGGACGTTGTAAAATCTATATAGTTTAATCTCAGCCTTTGATTCAACCTAGAATGCTGTAAATCTATTAAAACTTCAAAAACATTCAACTAAGGATATTTCACGAAAGAGGAGAAATCAAGAGGAGAAGCTCTAGAAGAAGGAAGAGCCCACCATAGTGATTCCAACACAATTGATGATGGTTGAATTGGAGAAGGGATGGTCGATCAGAGCCTTAGAGGAGATTCGTGATCTTCAATCTCTCCTGGATGAGACGAAGTTAGAAGAAGGATGATCTGGGGATTAGACGCGACCTCAGTCAATTTAATCAATTAAAAATAAATATACATGGCATGTCCTTTAAAATTACACGCCGTGTATATGTCTTTATCAGGCCCCACTTTAGGTGGTCTCCAGGTCACCCCACAGAGCCATGTACTTAACCATTACATGGCCAGTACATGACTACCCATGGAAACTGGGTACTCTACGTGTACACCTAAGTACATGGCGTGTACTGCTTAAATTTCCAGATTCACCACTTTTTCTCAAAAACACTAGAAACACAGATTATGAAAATAAAAACTAGGTGTTATAATCATAGATTTTAAATTTTTTTAGTACCACAAGACCATGAGTAGAACACTTATAATATTTAAAAGTTAAGAATTATTACAAGTGTTTCACCCCCCTCAATTATGAAAGTGTACCTCTTATTGTCACTTCTCTACACCACATGAGCTTTCTAGTTTGGAAAATACCATCCCAAATTCCGTAAGGCTTATGGTCTAAGATAAAGTATGTTTTCAAAAGAAGAGATTTAACTCTTAATGGTGTTTCATAAATTTAAATTCTTCATCCACCTCCTTCAAAACAATCATAACCACACTAGTTTAATAACATCAATATATCCATTATGATTAAATATTATCATATTTAATATATACCACTTTTAATATCAATTTACATCCAATAGAAAATAAAAACATCACACATGCATACGTGTGGATTACCACCCCCAAAAATGATAGGTTTTAGTTTTCATCACAAAATATCATTGATAGAAATATAGATTGAACTGTGAATATATAATATATTTTTATATTATTATGATTTTTTAATGGTAGATTTTTATTTATCATTCTTTCCTCCCATTCAATGTAGAATAAAAAGAACACCCATGTGTACATGCACAGTACCATCTACCCAAATTCTTGTTATTCATTTTGTATCACCACATTATATAAATGGTTATAAAAGTGTTTATAATGAGTAAATATAACATATATGACATGATTATGGTTATGTAGATGATAAAAAAATGAAAAACATTTATGGTCCAAAACTATTGATCAAAACAATCCAAGGAAATTTAATTGTTAACACCAAAATAATGATTTTAAAGGAGAATTGTAAATAAATGCGTAACTTGAAATTATAAGGGAGGGAAATTTTATTATATAAATATCTTATGATTTTTTATAGATATATAAAAATTTATATTTATTATAAATGAGGATATGAAAATTTATGATTATATTCAAGACCTAGGGTAAGGGTTTCATCATCTAAATTTCCATTCATTAGGATTTTTCAATATTCACCAAATTCTTCCCTTTCGTAGTTTATATACTTCCCCTGAACGTATATACAATTTTATTAATTAATATTAATTATATCTGAAAATATATCAAATGTTCTTTTTTTATGAAGTTTCAATTAAAAGTTTACCAAAGTTTTAAGGTCATGTGTTACAATCTTGTATCCTTTCAAGCTTTTCCAAGTTCAATTTATGATGGAGGAAATTATATGATCCTTATCTTTCAAAAATAATTTATTTTCTTCTACACAATTTATTTCTATTTTTTTCAATTATTTATTCCATTTTCTGCTCATTGGTTCTCATAGTGGACCTAAAGGATGATTTTATAAAATTATGACACTATTTTTATTTATTTGGTAAGAGATATTTTTCTTCCATACCCATTTTTGTAAAATTATTTTTCATAAGTTTCAACCTCAATATGATATTTCTTAAAAACGTATGTTTCACAAAAATTTACTTTATTTATAAATATTTAGAAGAAATATTTTTAACATATTTCTGAAGATGCGTTTTTTTTTCTATTTACAAAAGTGTTAAAAGATTGATCTCTTTCGAAATATATAGAAGAAATGAATCTTACTACCATAATGTGTCCTTTTTCATAAATATTCATTTAAAAGTTTCACATTTTTTATAAAAGGAAATATTATAACTAATTTTCCAGTAATTTTAGTTTTTAAAAGTTACTAAAAGAAGATATTTCTCCTTATTTTCAAATCTTAATTTAAATACTTTTATAAAATAGATTTTCCATATATGTCAACATACTATAAGGATTTTTGCTTCACTGGAGAAATAATATTGGGATACCATTCACTATATTTCTTTATATGGATTATAATAATAATTTTTTGAGGATAACATCATGAAAACTAATTCATTCACCTTGGTTAATTATGATATGATGAAATGATGAATATTTTAATGATCTTATGGAATATGTATATATGATTTCAATTTTGTTAACGGTGAGGCAAAAATTACATATCCCTCTAATGAATTGGGTGAAGATTTATATCTCATTATATAATATGAAGTGAGATGGGTATTGATCCCATTCCAAGAATGAAACGGTTTAGGGCATTAAAGCTAATCCACTATGTGAATTTTTACACAATGTGATGATGTCCATGGCTATGATTTTTGAATAATGAAATGATTTTATATGATTATAATTATTAGTCATACTCTTATGAAAATATTTTAGGATTATGATATTCTCTCATAGATCATGATTAATTATTTTTGATTATGATATCTTTTGAAACGTATCTTTTTTTATAACAAATCCTTAATCCATGACTCAAGATTTATAGTATGTGAAGTGATTAGTTTGTTTTTGTAAGATATGGTAATGTTATCATTCCCTTATGGTTATCTTACTCCAACATGTGATCATCAATTTAAATATCCCTAGTTTACCATTATTGAGCATCTCATTTCAACCATTATTATATTTTAGTTTTCCCATTTTATGAAGCAAGTTATTAAATAGGATATGTTTAAGGAGGGTAACATTTAAGAATATATTTCTATTAGATATTGAATATCTTTCAAGAAATACATTTTCTCTATATCTATTCTCTAAAGACACTGAAGCATTATTGTTTTTGGGAATTTTTTATTTTGAGATGCATTAAATATTTTTATAATATGGTGAATATTTTTGTACATAATGGTCATATAACCTCAAAATTTGGGTATTAAAAATTGTCAAAAAACCATATAATCTTATAAACACTAATTGAACTGAAATATCACTCCAAAATGATTAATATTATCACCATTAAGTTATTCTTACTATTTTTTTAGATAAAAATTATATTTCTATGTACCATGTTTCAATTTATTCAATTAATACTTAACTCACACACAAATTTATATCATACTAAAAATATATGAATCATGCATACAAGACACCATAATTTTACTGTGTTCATATTCAATGGGATACATCTATGGTGTTTAAAATGTAAGTTTGCAATTATCTTGTGAAAATACCCAAAAAAATTTAAATTTTGTCCACCTTGAAATTTTAATGATACATTTTTTTCATTAAGTGGTACTAAATTTTAGAACGATTCATCCGTAAATGTTATAATAAATTCCACAAAAGATCAATTTCAAATTTTTCAAAAATTATAACCATAATATAATTAATATTATAATAAATATAATCTAACAATTTATTCATTAAATTTATTGGCTATATGAATTTTCTTATAACTTAAAAAAAATTACTAAGTGAATTTTTTTCCCTTAATTCAATTCCAATTTAAAAATTTAATACCAATTATGTAATTTCATCCAATTTTTAATTTTCTATTTAAAATGTCTAAAATCCAATCTATATCTTAATAAGTAATTTTTTTTGTAATTTACCAATACCATAGATCAAATAATAATCAAGGTAACCTTGAAAATTTTTCAAGATCCACTTCATAAATATAAGATTCTCTTCCTTAATATATTTTTTCATATTGAAGTTCTAATAAAAAATAGTTATATTAAAATCCAATTTCTAAAATTATAAAAAAAAATCAGTATACCATTATAATAGTATTTGTTTATTATATATAAATTAGTCTTGGGGTTAAAATTTTGGAATCCATCGTAATCAAATTGAAGACCCACTAGTGGTTTGTTGTAGACCTCAACATAGTGACGTCTACTTAGATAATATTTTTCTTCAAATCCATTTTCTTTAATATAAATACACAAAGGATTTAAACCACAAAAAAAATTTTGATCCATTCATGTATGATTTTTTCCTAGATATAATTATAAACATTATGTACCAATCACATTTAATATTAAATTTTGTCATCAAGCTCATCATGTTTCTTTTTAAATTCCCATTTTCCGTTAATAACATCTTGATCACTTAGACCCTGCATATTATCACATGTATAAGTCATATATATTTGGTTGAGAACATAATTGATATATTTAATCAATGATTCACCATTTTATAAACTCAAATAATTTTATAACCACCAATGAAAATAAAAAATCTATCCACAGAACACCCATTCACTGATTTTTTTTGTTTGGGTAATTTTATTTCTGATGATTTTAGAATTATCAATTTCTCCTCATTTTGTCAACATTTTAGTTAATCAATGTTCTTATTAGATATTGTTTTCCTCTTATAATTTAAATTATAGTATTCCCCATTTGATGATCATTGAGGTTCTCTTAAAAAAATCTGATAAAACCCTTGTTCACATATTTATTTTAAAACTATATTCAATCATATCGACATTATTTTCCTCAATCCTATTATTTTGCCTCATTTTAAGAAACTTAAAATATTTACTCTTTCTCAAATAACTAAGAAATATTACCTTATCTTTAATATTGCAATAATTTCCATCACTTAATTCCCTGTTTTCATTAAACCAATTTCTTGTGAATAATCTAATGTAATTTATAAGTATATTTATCACATGACACAACTCATATGGAATCATATTATTGATAATAAATAATAATCCTCTATATTTTATATACACTACTAAATTAACTCCACCAATCCAATAGTTACTAGATATACCACTCATACGAAGTAATGTCTTCACTATGTTATTCATCATGTGGATCCATCTATCAACAACAGCATTTTATTATATATTTCTTAGGAATGATTCCTTATGTTTGATTCCATGCATCTTATAATAATTTTATACTTTAATAGAGGTGTGTTTTATAATATTTTACAATAACAATATTATTTATTGACCTTATAGTCTCATTTATAGTTTTTCTTGGTTATTTTTTGATACACCCCATTACGTATTTATTAGTTTACAAGAACATCCTACACACCACTCTATTATAATCACATATAGATATGATAAAGTATGTCTCATCACTACTTCCCATTTGTTCCATGTGACCAAACACAAAAGTAAAAACCAAAAAAAATAAAATTTTAATTTCACTTATTTATTATCATATTAGTATTTCACAATATCTTCCCTCTAATGCATGTATCACATGTATTTTTCCTTTCTAAAATTAAAATATTTATCATTTCCTTAATCAATAAAAGTTTTTCAATGTTTTATTGGTGTATATTCCCAGGTAATATATGATAAATACTACTATCATCTTATTAGATAATTAAATATAAGTTCACCTTGTTTTCTACTTAACATATATTTTAATTTATCCTGCATTCATTATTCAATGTACCACCAAACCTTCCTTTTTTCATGAGGACATTAGGCTCTATATTCAACTTTGAGTTCCAAGTCTCAAAGTTTAATCACACAAAGAAATATTATGTTAGTTTTAATCTATAGATATTATATTGGTATTCTTTATCTATTCACTAGAAAATACTGTTTTTGTTACTATATTAAATTATTAAATCTTCATCACTTAAAAAAGTACCATTTAATCAAAAAAACTCTTAATTTTATTTATAAATTCGCATTTCCAATCTTGTGAGATGAACCCCCACTATCAAGTGTTCATTATAAAAATTATTACTCACATTAAGTATTATTTCATCTAAGATAGCCATTTCAATTTTTTATATACCCCTTTTGAGCATCTCTTTTCTATGTTTATATACAAGTGGGTATTTCATCAATACATTCATAATAATAAATGATGAAATCCTACTCATGTTCCATTTAAAGGAAATTAATTTTAAATTTAATGGTATTTATGCCTTTACTTCAATTCCAATTGATAATAAATTGTAAATCAACAATTTCCTAAAATGATAATGTTTATGAACAAATATAGTGAAATGAAAATAATATCCATATAATAGATTCTCTAATTACATTATAATTGTTCTTATCCATCTTTTATGGATTCCATGTTCTTGTCATTATATATAGAATATTCCATTATCAAAATAGATCATTGAGTGACATAAATTATCCTAGAATTAGGTGCTAAATCAAAAGCAATATCCTCTCACTTTTAATTATTCCCTAAAAATTGTTCTTTAGAGAGAGATTACCCTCACAAGGTGTAGGATGAATCTGGGAATGCAAATTCTTATCCAGTTAAAAAACCATTTTTTATTTTACTCTCATTTCCCTAAATGGATATTGACCTATCAACCATTTGGGTCCTTTTTATTTGATTTAATATTCCATTTACCATATTTTTTTGTGCATGCATACACTAATTATGGATGAGAGAATATGCTTGGTTCGACCTTATGGGGAAACATCCAAGGAGCGTGCATCAGTGAGTTCATGTAATAAATCAAAATAATGGACACTACTATTCATAATGGGTTATTGATTGGAAACTCCTTGCATTGGTTCACTACCAAACATCATTTAGGGAAAACTCACTTCTTCTCCAGGGTCACTCCCATAAAATTTCATTCCTTCTCTCATTGTGGTGGAAAATATTACCTTCTCACAATTTTTGAAAATGTAGGTCCATTCGTCAGATACACTTTCACGGCATGAATCCTTATGTATATATGGATGCACTATTGATAACTCCCTATTTGACACCTTTAAAGTATGGGATAAACTCCAAATACTTCACTTCCTCTTTTTATAATGGAAATGTAATTACTCTTCTCATTTTCAATTTTCATACAAATATCCTTCCTAATCTTTTTTTGATATATCATAAGGGGTTATAAAGTCCAACTCTTTCTTTCCATCCCCTCATATAGGATTTCTCTTATTCTATAAAAAATGGATATACAATACATGGTCTATATTCTTCTATTTGATCCCTTACAAAAATAGTCCAAATCAAATTGCATAGTTATCTTCATTATTATAGGCTTTGAAAACCACTTTTAGCTTCTTTTATCATCTCTATAATTGTATTCAACAGAATTTTCTACATGGTCTATATTCTCTATCCTGGTAGAATAAATTAATTCACCAATTAATTCACCATTAAGATTGAATCATGTAAGAATATGGCCAAAAACCAAAAACTATGATTTATAAATCGTTTAAAATCTATCCAAGAATAATTATAACCAATTACATTACATTTTGTTCCTCTCCTCCTATCACTCCTATCAACATGCATTTCTTATAGAAACCATGGTGTGGTATTTTTATTTCGATGGAATACACTAATCACCACCATTTGGTCTATCTACCTTGTTCATATGGACCATTTTGATCATTAAGTCTTCAATGAAGCACAAATATCAACCATAGAGACTCCTTTATAGCATGGAACAAAAACGTTGTCTATGTTTTAGTCACCATGGCTTATACAACTGCAGAGTCAACCTTCACTGACCATGTTTTTCCACTATATATTCAATTAACTACACAAATATTTAAATGCCTCTCTACTATTTATAGTGGTTCACCCCGTTATACAGGTTTATTGTAACTTCAACATAGGGACATTCATGGAGTGATCCTTTCTAGTTTTCACATGTTAGGAACCTCCTTCATTATCGCTACCATAAGGTATGGAATGGTAACACTAGTCTTCTTCTTCATCTGAACTACACCCAGTAAATATGGTGTGGAATGTCCCATGATGGGAAACTTCAACCCATCCTTATCAAAGATTCCTTCCACATATCTCTAGAAATTCCCTAGACCATGTAGATCCATTGTGGAATTATTTTTTCACATTCATGTTGTCTTCGGACTCCATTCTATTTGTGTGGATTATAAATACAAAAAAACAACCAAGATGATGCCTTATTAAAATATCCAAATTAAATAATTCAGGATCCCTATTAACTATGCTCGAATTATAAAGATAATCATAGTTTTTCATGCCATCAAGGTCATATTCATTATTTCAAAAAACACAACACAATACTTCTAGATTACAAATACAATAAATCCATGATTTCAAATTATCTAAGTATATTTTGGAATTTTAATTATGCATTAATTATTATTTTTGAAAATATAGTCCCTAATTTTACATTTAATATACTAATAAATATGTTTTATGGGTCGTGGATGATCTTCCTTCATAAAAAAATATAATTCTTACCATAAAATTAGATACTTTTATAATAAAGAAATTCTGAAAATTAATATACCAATTAAATCTCTCTCCTTAATATCCACATCAAAAAATTTCCCAAAATTAAAATTTCATGATTTGGTATATAAATTTCAATTTGACTTCTAATATTTTAAATTAATTTAACTACATGTTCAAAAGGTAGTTTGATAATTTTTTATATTTTCAATATAATAATTAACGTAATTATTTACCTAACTGTGTTACCCTAATTTTAAACTTGAATTAAATAACTTCATTTTTTGTAAAATATCTTGATCTTCAACAACATTCTATAATTGCATGATTTAAGCTTTCACATCATCAATGTAATTTGAGGATTATTTTAGTAATAAATACATTTTCTTATTTTTTTAAATTCAATATCATTACCTCAAGTGATCCATGAAGTTATCACTTTAAAACAACTACAACTAATAATTGATCTTATTTTTTTTTAAATTGAATCTTTTCATAGTCACCATTTTATCATAGTCTAAGATTGATATAATTTATTTACGTTACTTAAGATAGATATAATCTTCATACTCAAATTTATTAATTAGACACTTCCAATAAATCATCTTTTTAATTTGATTAATATATTTTGAATACCTTCTTGAGAGAAACATCATTTGTTTGTTTTTTTAAATCAATCTCCCTCTTATCTACCCCTAGAGTTCTTTGATACTAAAAAGTTATATATCCAAATTTATCACACCTAAAGAATTTCAGTTGTAGCTTTCCTTCAAATATACCTCTACCATACATGAAAATTATATCTAGAAGTGATATAAATTCATAAATTACTTTATACTAACCTTCACCATAGTTGAGACTGAGTCTCTCCATTTCCTTAAAATTGGTCAACGTCAATGAATGACTTGTTGATCCAATATTCTTCACCATCCACCCTTATGATACGATTGTTATTTGTAAATATTATATGCATAATGATTACCTATTTCCTACCTGAGGCTCTAAGAAAATTTTATTATATAATTCTCCAAGACATTTTAATTTCATTTTTTGGGTTTCATTATCCTAGGTTACATCATTAAGACCTTTTACAGAACCAACAAACTCAACGATGTGATTGAAGAAACCTTTAATATTATCATTAGGGTACATCTTCAAATAACAAAATTTATTATAAAAATGAAGTATTTACTCACTAAACTCTTTCTATAAATTAATAATATTGTATATTTTGTTCTATATATCTTTCAAATACGTAAAAGTTATTAATTTTTAATAAAAATGATTTTAGAGTACTACAAAAAATGTGTTTTGTATCATAACATCACCATTGAGAATATTACTATTTTTTTCATTTAGAAACATATTTATAGGAAAAATTATTCATATTCTATGAATAGTTATATAGAGAACAAACCATCCATGAGATCATATATAAGATCTCATGTAGTCAATATTAATATAATTGTTGATTTTATAGAATAACATAACTTATTCTTAAATAAGACACTCACCATGGAAATGGGGGACTTGTTAAAAAAATATTGGATGATAACCTCTTGAATCTCATAAAACATATTTTCCAAAAAATGGATGAAATCACCCTATTAGGGGGTGTATTAGGGTAATAAAATATCTAATCATGCTGATCTTAATATTAGATTAATAGGAACATTTGAACCTATGAACTCAATCCAATCAAGAACAACATCCAAATATAATTGTAATTCTCAAGGACCTGAGTATTTTTAATTGGTTCATGTTTAATTCCTACGCATAGGGATAATACACTAGAGATATAGAATTGTAAAAATAAATAACTAAATATATATTAATATATCAAAATTTTTGTCAACAATTCACATCCATATCAGAGGAATATTTTTTACTGTTATTCCTCAACTCACAACATAAAGACAAGGTAGACAGAATATGATACAAAATGTTTTTACCATAAAGCTTAGAATAAAAAATAAATAAACCTTCATGGTAAAGATTCTTCTCTTTATCTTCATCTCTGAAAATAAATATATCAAAATGAACCGACTCAAATCTTCTATAAACCCGAACTAGAGAACTGCATGCCTCTAGCAAGTTCCCTGATGTCCGAGGGTTAAAATATTAATTAATGGTCTGGTAGTATCATTAGGGAATGGTTTACCCTCCTTTGACATAAATTTAGGTCAATACTAGATTCTAATGAATTTCATCATGTCTCATCTGTATATCATATATTCAATAATATATAACAAGCACAAGAGAGAAAAATAACCCACTAATATGTTCCTAGAATAAATTTATAAAAATATAAATAATAAGAAAGTATATATAGAAATAAAAACACCACAATATTCTATATATATGCAATAAAAATATATACATAAATTAATACAATAGAAATACTTGGAAATTTTGCGCACAACTCTTCGTTCCAATGTTGGATACATATACTCCATATCCTAGTAGATTCATGTCTCACTACCAGAACACTAAAATAATAAATATAACACAAAATATTTAATCCATACATTATTACATTTACCTATAATGGAACTTGTGAATTGGAATTTGAATTGAGACATGCATGCATGGAGTGTGTATAGAGACCAGCAGGGACCACCCTGAGAACTCAACAACCATAATTGTATAATTAAGTAAATACATTTGAATGAGTTTATGAAATTGACATATATAATAATTTACAATTAAAAAACATAAAAATGGTATATGAAAGAACAACCATAGCATAAACACCATTATATGAATATAATGAAAAAACTCGCTAGAAAGAGGATCCTTCTGATGATGTGACACTTGATTGAGAAAATTATAATTGAAAAATGTATATGGTAACTGAAAATTAATTATTGAAATCCAAAAATACTATTCCAGTAAAATTCAAAAATTAACTCCCAAACTGTGATAAAAAGAAACCCCACTTCGCAATTTCACATAACATCTCCCCATAACCATTGTAAGCCCTTTTTTATTCAAATGTACATAGATTATTTCATTTATAGAGTATGGTGTTAAGATCTTGGTTGAACTTTTTTGTTTCTGGATTTTAGAATACTTTAACAGTATTTAACTAAATCTATAAGGTAAATGAAATATATTGGA
Source organism: Viscum album (assembly GCA_963277665.1). Lineage (NCBI taxonomy): Eukaryota > Viridiplantae > Streptophyta > Magnoliopsida > Santalales > Viscaceae > Viscum > Viscum album. The sequence goes on from OY728127.1 coordinate 1,271,823,045, forward strand.
TTTTGTAAGGTCATTATAAGAATTATTGATGATTTTCATATTCATTAAAAATTAATTCATAGTGATGTGCTCTGTAACTATTATAAATACAATTCATGGATATTTATCGATTTAAAATAATGGTATCTAAGTGCTATATATTCATTAATGATGCCTATGAGTCCCTAAAGTTACCAACTTGGGTTAGATTTTATAGTTTTACTTTGCATCCTTTCTGATTGGATTCACTAATGGATTTTGACAACACTCTTTATGACACCATCAAGATTCACTCTTCTATTATTAATCATTCAAGACCCACTGTCTTTGGAGTTCTAAAAGAACCTAAAATTTTGACTGGTTTTACCATGTGAATTTTGATATGTATTAGAGATAAATATTTTTTAAGTTTCTTTTAAATAAAATCATTCTCATTTATATATTAAGTGTCATCTCTAGAGTCATTTCTTGGAAAATTTCCTAATTTGGATGCTAAAAAATTTTATAATAATTGAGGAAACTAACTTTTGGTGAACTTGCATCAAAGAACCATCAATGCCATAATCTGGTACTTATTTCGGAATAAGGGAAGACTAAAACCAAAGTTATGGGTTTTTTATAAAATAATATGAAAAATAAATACATATAAGGATACACTATTAAAAAATAGAAATGTTTTCACTTCTTTGAAAATTGGTTAATCTAGGAAACCATGTTTTTTTAAAGTTGTTTTAAAAGGAATAATGACTAGATAATTTGATTCAGGATCATGTTTATGGTTATTAGAATATAGTCAATCGACATGGATTTGATGCAAGTTCCCATGGAAACAAGCAAAGTGGATCTCTTCTCTATGGTCTAATTCAAATAGAATATTATTCTTATATTTGGAGATTTGGGAAGTGATAATAGACTCTCTTATTGTGTCCCAAATGGTTGTTTATTCTATACAATGGGAGTACTAATTTCATTTTAGGGTTATTGGGTCTTCTAAAGAATCTCTTATATGCTTCACTTATATGGTGATTGCAAATAAACCAGTGAATGTTATATCTATCCATCATGATATATAAAACTATATCATTGAGATTACTAAAAAATGTAAATATTTACTTGTAGTTGTTAAAAAATAGTTTAAAGATATTTTGAATTAATTATAATTATTTGAAGAAGATTGTGATGGATTGTTATACTCGTAAAAAAATTGGATGCCCTTTTTCACCCACGAAAGATAATATAAATAATTTATGTCAATCAAAAAAATAAAAAGGAATAAATCCATTTTTTAATACTGATAAATTCTTGGTTTCTCATCCAAAAATTCCAAGGTATCACAAAGATTATTGAGTTAGTTAATATACTATAATTATTGAATCTATTAGTAAACATAAATCTAGTAGAAAAAGTAGATTTTTCGTTTATGTATTTACTTTATTTAATATATAATTGGTGTAAAAATATACACAAGGAGTGTTTTAATGTCTCTTATTATAATAACTAAAATAAAAACCCTATTTATGTAGATTTTTAATATTTATTTTTTAGTATCTGATGTTAAAACCCAATATGTTTATGTTCTGGAATTAGTTATTATATATTCAATGTTAAAATCCTTGAGTTCAAATGTATGTTTTTATAATAATAAATGATTAATGTAATATTTGAAAATAGTTATATAATTTATAACATTAAAACCTTTTCAAATTGTAAAACAATCATATCATTCACTTCTACTCATTCAATAGATGATTGAGTTTTTTAAACCCTGACTTTTGTGACTCACTAGCACAACACTATTTCATTGTTTGGCCTAGTCATACCTCCTCTTCTGGAATTCCTCCATCCTTGATCATGTTCAAAAAGATTCAATATTTTTATATATTCATTTGTCAAATTCTTCTTAACATAACTATATTCCACCTCCTTTGTTTAAGATCCTCTATCACCAACCACAAATATACTTATTTAGGAGCACTGGTCTTCTATTTCATGTAATCCTACCACCAACATTGAATATTTTCTCTCTATGGGATTAAAATTACTACATCTAAATTTTATATGAGTTAAATATTTATATTATTTTTTTATAAGATTTACTAAAAGATTATGAGTTTTAAATAATGCCCATTTAGTTATTGTAGATATAAATAAATAATACCTCTACTATATAGTATTAAATTATTTAATACATTGATTTTAATATTTTATAAAAAAAATTAAATGATTATATTCTTATATTATTTAAATTTTTAGATATTAATACATTGTAAAATATTTATTTAAACTTTTAAATTTAAAATGTTTAAAAATTTATTAGTTTACATTGTTTCATGTTTATATAATTATTTATAATTATTTTTTTTTTTAATTTTAAGATTAATTAATAAGTTTATTAGACAATTAGTTTACTATTTAATATCTGATCAGTTGATTATTTTCAGATATTAATGTCTACGAATATGTAGTTTTCTTATCTTGTGTTTTTATTACATTTTCTTGTATGTATTGGTTTAATTTTTTGTATATATTATTCACACTCAATCTATGCTTCACTTTTATTTGTTTGTGTGTGCTTTAATTTTTTTATATACCATTTTTTGAGTTCTTATATATTATTCTAATATCTTTTTCTATTTATATATTATTTTTTTGTTCACATATTATTTATTATATATAATTTAAAATTACCTCTGTTTATATGATAATATGTTTTAAATTGATCTCTTTATATATATGTCTAAATATTTATAGGTTTTAATATATTCATATATTGTATTATGGTTTCGGGTAATTAATGGATCATAATTGGATAAATACATGAATAATGAAGATTGAATATGCGAAAGTTGTTTAAATTTTTTTAAAATTTCTTAATTAAATAATATAAAATTTGCATGATTTTCAATCTATTTGTGAGGTTTGGAATATGAAAAATTTATGTTCTAGGGTATTCAAATACATCTTCTATGATTTAAATAATATTTATATAAGCTAGATCTGGTATAGTGAAATAATAAATAATTAACGATCCAACATTTATGAAGTTGGTCAGCATGAAACAAAAGATCTTCTTCATGCATGTATTCATGATATACGCATTTAAACCATCAAAAAAACAAGTTTTGAATAATTGTAAAAAGATAATGAAAACCCCTTACTCTCATTTTATACTAATTTTACATTTTTATTAATGGCGATAATATTAAATAACATAAAAGAAATATATATTGTGAGTAATAAAAGTTCCATTCATTTTTTCTACTTTTCAAAGAGTTATTCCCATAAGGATATGGGCTTATAGATTTCAATAATGACGCAACAAAAGATATTATGTTAATGAAATGGGTAATAAAAAGTACTTAATCTCTGTAATGAACATGTGTTGTATAGAATGGAATATGAATAATTATAAAAATTTCCAAAATATGGAAAATCAAGATATAAAATGGATGTGAGATCTAACTTTAATTCATTATTAAAGAAAAGAACCAACCCAATAACTGATGAAAATAAAGAATCTTCCCATAATTCCACATTTAAATTATTTATTTTCTAATTCAAATTATGATTAGTGGATGAGATAGAATAAATATTATTAAATATCATATGGAAACTTATGTTTCTTGGTTTATTTCTTATAGTGGAGGATATTTGATCAAAAAAAAATTATTATCAAAATCCTGTTAGAATTATTAGAGTGGGAATGTGAACAAATAAGTTAAATTCGTGTCAAATATTTAAAATATAATATAGTTTATAGATTATAGTATTTTAGGTTTAGAATATATCTGACAGTACCTAAGGACGTAGTTGTTTCCCTATGGGCCTAATAAAAATGAGAAAATTATATATATTGGATAAGTGAAATTAGTTAAACAAGATGTTTCATGTAGAAAGATCAAGAAAAAACTCTTAATAATAAATAATTTAGTATGATTTAATAAATAAAAATATATGATTTATTCAAATTACAATTATTATACATATACTAAATACTTTCTGGTAAAATATCAAAATAATGGACTCAAAAACTACAGATTTAAATGAGTTTACTAATACTAAACTCCAAGATGATCTTTTCATTGAACAAGCGACTCATGTCGAGACAAATTTTGGATTTGACACCTTCTTGAACTCAAACTCATTTAATTTTATTGAAACTGAATTGTCTACCACTCCAAGATATTTTCATTTTATAGATTCAGCCAAATAAAAACTTTCATTTTCGGAATATGATGAATATAAAAATACACTTATTGAGGAACACATTGAGCTTCTGAACATGTTGAATATCTATTGGAGGAATCCAAGGAGGATATCCAAGTGTCATTTCCTAAACAGACCAAGTCATGATATTTTGATTCCAAAGTATAATATTTTTTAATTGATTCATCAAAATTAAATTTTGTTAAAAAAATTATATTTTAACTTTCTTGTTGAATATTATTTTGATGTAGCACATCTAGAGTAGGCACTAAAAAGTGAAGATAGGGTTACACAGGTAGTAGAAAAACAGGAAGAAGTTCAATACTTTATCCAACCACTTCCATTAAAGATATTAATTATTTTATAAGGGGGATATTTGATCTACTTTATATATGGAGTCCTATTAAATAATGAATAATAATTTCATTCATGGAAGAATAACTTGTGGTGGTTCAAGTCCACGAAACTCCACCTGAAGAAAAAACTATGGACGACTACTGGTACAATTCATCTAGAGGAAGAAAAAAACATAGGTCCGACTTGGGGTTCAAACTAAGAATTTTATAACTGTTACGTTTATTTAATTTCTAGGAATTTAAATTTAAATTATAATTTTAGTAATAAATGAGTAAGAATCCAAATCTCCCTTGTTATTTTTTCACTTAATTTGGCATGGATCTTGTACTTAGAAGAGTTTATTTATTTTTTAGGTCCATCATGATGGCACAAAGAAGTGTAGGATGGAATCCAGGTGGCTTCCTATTGGAATTTTTTTCCTAGAAATAATTCATAATCGATATGTGAAATGAAAACTCATGTTGTGAAATGAATTTAGGGAATTAATCATTACTAAGGAGTGCCTAAACAACAAGAACTTGTGCAGCCAAAACTGAAGAATCATTGTGAGTGGATTTTGAGTTCAATTTTTTATTTAACTTTTACTCAAGTTATTAAAATTTTCTATAGTTATTTAATGAAAATTACATGCCCCATTTTGAAATATTGAACTCTAGTATCGATTGAGGACACAGAAGTTTCCTAGGATAATCATTATAACCTGTATTTATATTTTCTTTTTTCATTAATAAATGAGTGAAATTGTAAAATTAATGATTAAAGATAACAATAAGGGGATGAATTTGAAATGAAAATATTTTTGGATATGAGTTGATTTTTTAAATGATGTTCTTCTTAGATTTGTAATGTTTCAAATTTCTGAAATTATTATAGATTAGTTTATTTTTTTTCTCTATTTCCATGCATAATTGTCCCAACCCATATCTTTACATCCCTAAGAAAAACTCTACACCAAATATTTCTCATTATTAGATTAGTATATTTCTTGGGAGACAATGGCATGTTTTCTTCTAGAAAAATATTTTCACCTTAATGAATCTATGGTTGAAGAATAAAAATTCTAATATGATTGAGGAATTTTATTATTGATCCCTTTATCACTGAACCCACCTTGAAATCAATACTATTTTTTCCTACATACTACATGAATAACCTTTTATGGAAATGATCAGTGTTTCAATCCTATTCTATCCATCCATAAGCTTATCATAGTATATTACATGATAATGAAAAGACTACGTGAAGGGGAGTTGTTGTTCATGATATATGGGCATGTACTACATTAACCATATTTGGGGTTATTCATGATATTCAGGGAAAGGGTATAATTTCATTTTACATTATTATTCACCTATCTTTCTAAAAAATAGATACCAAAATTAAAAAAATGTGTTGTATCTTTTGTTGATCAAAAATTACCATTTCCAAACTGATGGTATTATAAAAGATCAATGTTTGGTGGTGTATGTGATATTTAACTTAATAAAAATAAGAAAATATAAGAATATATTGAACAATAATAAAAAAATATTTCAAAAAAATATCAATAGAGGGAAATTGAATGATTATTTTGACTTTTATCATGTTCCAACTATGAATTTTGGGGTTTGGAAGAAGAAATTTTTTAGAGTATTTCATTAGAATTCTATTTTGATATCATGTTGTATACTAAAGAGTCAATCATTGTATTTTAGATTATTCTTAATCATTATCCTACCCAACATAATACGCATAGACATTTGAATCATAATTACAAGCCCTCATGACTAATTTAGGCTTTGTCTTTATTCAGTGGATATTTTAGATCCCTTTCAAGTCTACGTTCAGTGACACTTAGTTAACATTTGTGAATAATTATATTTATATTTCTTACCAATAGAGATGAATAAAATTAATTCAATGTGAGGTAAATTTAAAATAAAATGCTCATTATTTATGAATTAACAAATAATATTTGAAGTAGGTAGTGGCATTTTTATTTCAAAATAAGGAAAGTAGATTTCATGATTGTTTTTGTTTCTTTTAAGAATGAGGAGGTGGAGGAATTATTTTTTGTGGATTTAAAAGTTTAGTTTTGAATATCATAAATTTTATTTCAGTTATTTTGAAATATAAATATTGGTAGAATGAAATTACTTTGAAATTTTTTTGAGATTACATGCGTGAGGACAATAAAGTTCTAAGTGTGCGGGAATTTATAGAGTCAAATTTTTCATGCATGTTTGATTATAAAAAATATTTTTTAGAACAATAAATGAAACTTGGAAAAAAAATATAGAAGACAACATTACATGACCTAAATGACATTCATGATGTGTAACTAGAAGGAATAAATTATTCTAATGAAGTTGTTATATAATTTTGGACCCCAAACATTACAAATCCTGAAAACTATTCAAATTTTGAAACACTTAGGCAAGACCCAAAAGTGGTGATTTTGATGAAAATATATGGCAGATACACCTTTTGATGACATGAATATCCACATTATGAATTGAAACCCATTAAAAGACCATTTATGTCACCCTATCTGAGTATTGAAGAATATAAATACATTTCCTGTTAGGGATTGGAAAATGTCATCAGTTCCCAAGGATCAGATACTATGTTATGATGTAAGGATGCAACTTCAAGGGTTTTTCTTTTATTAAATTAATTTTTTAATGTAATTCATTTTGATATTTATAATAAAAGTGTCTTCCATTTATTATTCTGTTACTCTTTATCTTCCAAAACTAATCTCATTCTCTCTATTTCCCCTTTTCCATTGTGATCTCTTTTCACTATATATTGGAAATTGACTCACCTAAGGCTTGGCCCTAAGGGAGGTATCATGGTTTTCTAAATTATTTTTCAATTAAACTAATGAATGTTATGATTGTTTTTTGTGGTGTATGAGAGTGAAATTAATGGGTTAAGTGAACATCCATCACTCCTTGGATCTCAAATTAATTACTACTTCCTAAATAGTGAGGAGAACCTTTGTTTCTCCAAAAAGTTTTCTTAGGTTGGTAAAATTCCCCATCGAGATAAGGAATACCAATCCATTTAAAATGTAATAGTATTGTCAAATTGAATTTAAAAAAACAATAAATAGTGAAATAACTCAAGTAACCAAACATTAAGACCAAGGATTTTCTCCCAAATTTCATTCTTGATACATCTGCATTTAAATTTTATTTCTGCATTAAATTAGATTTCCAAAACCCGAAACCCCAAAACCCCATAATTTCAATTATTTCATTAAATAAAATAAATAAAAAATAAGATTAGGAGAATTTAAAATTATTGATGGATTGAACAAAATTATCCTCCATTGAAACAACCCAAATCATCCACTGGGTAGTATTAGGAAAAATGATTTAGCTTTTGATTCTAACATGATTCAGTTGTACTAGGAGACATTATCTTACAATGATGAATACAATGCCACGAATTTAAATTTATTTCATAGTAAATTTGAATGAAATAAATGGGGAAAGGAATCCGCGGATATAATCATGTGTATTTTGATTTCAAAAATCCTGATTTATGGATACTATAAATTCTTGTAAATGAAATTTTAATAACATTTTTCTTACCTATAAGTTTTTATTTTTTTCATTCATTAATTTAATAAATTAGATGAATTTCCATGAGTTTTTGTCCCAACCCTTCATTAACATTACAATAAAATCCTATAATCCTTATGTTTCACATTATTTTCCATGGAATATTTCTTATGAGACTCGATCAAGTTCTATTCTAGAACATTCATTTCATATTGTAAAATCTTAGATCATAAAAAATTAACATCTAATATGATTGAAGAATATTTTTTGTTTAGACCTTATCTCGATACCCACCTTATATTAATCCTTTTTAAGAACATATATATTATTTATTTTCTAGTTATGGAATATCCATGTTATAATCCCATTTTATCCATTCCTACCTTCACTTAAATATTTATCATTATTATAAAAAATAAGAGTGAGAGAGATGGAAATTGGAGGAAGGGATAAAATTTTTGTAACAGATATGTTTGTCTAAACATTCCTAAAAAATTTTGGAAGGAATTTTCATTGTATTTATTGTAACCCTCTATAAATAAATTGAAAAACGGGTTGTGTCTTGGGAATTTGAAAAAAACACCAGTATTGGACCAATGATCTTGTTATAACTATTATAATAAATTTTTTTGAGGAGATCATTCGGGGTTAGGTGGAGGATATGAGATTCTTCCCCAGTAAATATTTTGAAAAAGAAAAAGAAAAAAATGAAATAATAATAATAATAATATAAGAGGGTATTTCATGTAATATAGTCCATCCCTTTATCAACATTCTCTAAGATACAAGGGTGAGAGGATACTTTTATCAAGTTTTCTTTTATTTTCATGAAAAATTAAATAGATATAACATTATTATTGATCATTAATTTTTTTACTTCATTTACCTACCTTCCCTAAGCTAGACGGTCATTCGCTCCTATATGGTGAAGCACTCATGATTATTTGTGATTTTTTCTCTATACGATGGAGAACTTAAATTCATTATAATCATATAGAAAGTGATATTTTCTTGAGGTATCTGATGAACTCTATTACAACTTTTACAGTAATTATAATTGGAAAATTCAATGTGTGTTAAATTGAAAAATTAATGGTTTTTAATAATAAATTGAAAAATGAAAATATATGAATTAAAAGGTTTGGATATTTCATAATAGGAAAAGTAAAATACTTGATTAATTTGTTTCTATGAAAAAATAGGGGTTTATGAATTTTACTTTATGATTCTTCAATATTCAATTTCATATTTAATCAATTGATTTTCTTAATATTTAATTTCAATCATGGTAAGGGGAACATCCTTCTTAGTATGTTGAGATTACATCCTTGAGGAGAAGTCTAAATTCAAGTGTGGGGGTATTTATGATCCTTGTACTTCATGAAAATATTTTTGGGTGTTTTATTGCATTAATTTTTCAAATATAATAAATATTCTTGAAAATGTTTTCACTATTGAACATTTATTAGGAATTTTGGTATGAAAAAATTAATTATTGAGATAGGATAAAAACGAGATGAATTTTTCCCACCAGAGGCACTTCGTGCCGCAAACCAAAGCGGGGATGCATTGAAACAGAAAATTGAAGCTAAAATAGAGCTAGTAAGAGTTGAATAATCTTAATAAAATCATTTTCACAAAACATAAGAATCAATACCATGATGTTAATGGGGATCTCTCAGGGGTGGAAAGTGATAAACTGAGAAGAAACATGGATTCCAAAGCAGGACATTGAAATGTCACATCATGAAACACATATAGGGTGTGAAAGAATATAAGGTGTGAATAAAATATAGAATTAGAACTCAATCCAAAGAGAACCAAACACTTTATTGATGTGAATCTCATTCATGTTGTGGACCATCCTAGATACACCTGATAGGAAATATCGACAGACAAAAAAAATTATTCCATGGACATTCATTAATCATGATGTTGACCTATACATCATCATAGGCTACATTGATTACAAATTTAATGCAACATGAGCCCCAGGTAGTTCTTAAAATAGAGGGATATATTTTTACTTTCAAGATAGATATGGATACCAAATTCTTGAGATAGAATCTTCACTACAACAGGGTACTCCACCACAATCTCCTTAGTTTTCTTTGTCTATATTTTCTTTATTTCTTAACACTTACCCCAATCCACTAGGGTGATAGGTTAAAACCTGCATTGTTATAGGGTTATGTAGATGAAGGGGGAAAGAACCACAGGATTTATGTATTTTTATTCATGTTCTCGATTTCTGTAATTTATTAATTCAATTACAAACCATTTCAAGACTTTATATCAATTCCATTGTAAATTTAATATAAAAGGACATTTAAAATTGTGAAATGGGTTACCTTGAATTGACACATGGCCATTATCACAATTAGGGAAACTAGGTTCAAATAAGGATTCCATACAACCTTGAATTGGCAAAACCCCAATTTTACAAACTAAGGGAAACAATAGATTTCTGCATTGAGTATAGGATACCATGACCATTAGATCCACCTCATCTCAACTCCTATGCCAAACATGGATTAGTCAATTTATTTTATAAAATCCAATCACATCCGAACATTGATACTAAAAAACCCAAGCACACAGTCAAACTTGATTTTCAAATCCAAAACTACTTTTCGTCATTCTCTATCCTTATTCAATCATAGGAGAGACTAACACTTTCACATCCTAAAACCAATTCATGTCATGGGACATTTTAAATGTAAATTTCAATAGAGTATCAAATAATCTCTTGAAGATACATTAAACATAGTGGTGGAACCAACACTTATAATGGACTTTATTAATCTAAAACTAAAGTAACCTGATCCCCCTATAGTTATAAAAATATAGAGATTCATTTTTTCCAAAGATAGATCTAAATACCAAAGTCTAGGGCAATAGGCTCTGTAGCTACAAGGTCCTCCATCACTTTATCTCTAATTTTATTTACACGTTATTTTGTTATTACATCCCCATTACTCCCTAGTTACTTTGAGGATTGGCTAAAACCCACCTTGTGATAGGGTTTTATAGCCTAAGGGTGTAGTTTTAGTTACATTTATATATTTCTATTCATGTTCTGGATTGCTGTAGTTTTTTTATTCAATTCCAATCCATTAAAAATTATCAAGAACATTCTTAATGGAATATAAAATGGAATTTAAAATTGTGTCACATGTTACCCCGAATTGGGGAATGACCTTTTTTCATTTAGGGAAACCTATTTTATACATGGTATCAAGAAAAAATAGATTTTCAAAAAACAAAATTACCATACCAATGGAAATTGGGGATTTCCATGTTGAAGAGAAGATACCATGGCCATTGGATTTTCCTCCTCTCTAATATGAAACCAAACATGTATTAATCAATTTATTTATAAAATAAAATTTTTTCCAACCCCCGAAGCTATGATACCCTAGAAAGCTTTTGAAACAAGATTTTTAAAACACTAAATTCATTGCATAATTCCCTCTCTTTATTTAAATTGATTTCAAAACCAGTATCTTTTCTTATATCACTTTTTTAAAATAAATCAAATTAAAAACAAATTAAAAACATAATTAGACTAATTTCATGGTCTCTGTGGGATTTATCATGATCTTGCTGCATTCTATGTTTGGTTAAAATATTACATTGATCTATGTTTTATAGATTTTGTTTTTTTATTATACCTATATGAAAATATTGATTACCTTGGAGACTATAAAAACTAATTACATTTCTAGGGATAGTTTCGAATTAGTCTTTAAGATTAAGATATCATTAATTGTTTTATCTAATTTTATCTCTTTTACATTGGGTCTTTTTATGATTCACTTTTTGGGAATTTAAATCTTAATGCATGACCACAACATGAACACAAAAGGAAATTAGGTTTTTGAATTTTATTCCAAACATGAGAAAATTATGAGAAATAATAGAACTAGGACCATTAATGAAGTAGAGAAAATTCATAAATTACCTACTAGAAGGGATACTCTGTAATATCCAGGGATACAAATGCTCACTAACTTTTGTTGGTCATCAAACATGAGATTTCAATCGAGCATCCTGGCACTTTACGTTGCTAAAAATCACTTTGAGATCAAACCTTCTATTATCCAGATGATATTAAACTATGTGAAATTCACTAGACTACTATAACATGATCCATATCTTGGAATATTTTTGGAGCTTTGTGATGACTTTCAATTCCATAATGTCTCAATTTATGTTTTAAGACTTCAGCTCTTCTGATTTTCATTCCAGGATCAATCTTGTGAATGGATTCCAAGTCTAACAAGTCATTCCATAATCACATGGGATGTGCCATAAAGAGATATCTCGTTAGGTTCTTTCCAATATATATTTCAATGGACATCATAATAAACATCCTTAACATTTTTCAATTATAGGATGAATCTCACAACTCTACATTGTAACTTTACAAAGATATGAATCATTAATTTCCAAATGATGGTATAAATCTATGGCTATTAATCTAGACTTTATATAAGGTATTTTTGTGGGGGAAAATTTTTATTCTTTATGATATAGCAGGAGTATCACTATTAAAGAGTTAACTTGAAGAGATATAAAACTTCTTGGATGAAACAGATAGAAATAGATTTCAGGGGAAAGGAGAAGGGATGTAAGGAAGAGGAATTCATAGCTTTAACAACAATGACTGGATTATGGAATAGGTGGAATCATTTACCAAGAAGATGTAAATTATGATGGTCCAGCAGAAAACCCATTAGTATTTATATTTATGACACAAATTATTCTAATTACAATAATGGTAATCAATTTTAGGGTTGGTGTCTACAACAACAATAAGGAAAAGGATGTTAACAAAGAGTATAGGGATACAAAAAACAAGCTCCCCATGGGCTGACATAGATGATCAAGCTTCATATATTGGAAGAAAAACTTTCTACATTTATGAACACGACTGGGGCGGTAATGAAAGATATAAAAAAAGAATTAGTGAATCATAACACTGCATTAAAAAATAAGGAGAGTCAAGTGATAAAAATTACTAAGCAGCTTAGGGAGTGACCAAGAGGAGAACAGTTGGGATTCCCTAAAGTCTGTTGACATGATTATATTAAATTCCTTTCCCCCGGAAGTGTGAAAATCACTTAGGATCATCCCAAACCATGAAAATTATCTAAATAATCTAATGAATAACCACCACAATGCATTCCAATACATCAATTTCTAGAGTAATGAGCACGAGTGAAGTTCGAAACATAGAAAGGTCAGTTTCATGGACATATTAAATAACTGGATATCAATATTAATTTTATAGAGGCCCTAGAAAAAATTCTTAACAATGATAAATTCGTGAAATATTTGGGTGAAAACAAGAAGAATATTGATGAAATTGAAACCATTACAATCACACGAGAATGTTTAGCAATAGAATCAAAGGACCAACATAAGAAAAAAAAGATATAGGTAGATTTTAAATTATAATATTTATTGGATGAAATACATTTGGAAATGGTTTATGTTACTTAGGAGAGAGATTCAATATAATTTTATAAACCACATTTAATATACTAGAACTAGAGACATTGAAGTCCACAAGATTTTCACTCATGTTGGCAGATTTAACAATAAATACCCCTAAGGTGTCATTGAATATGTTTTGATTAAATTTGACAAGTTTAACTTCCTTAATGACTGTTTGGGGTTTGATATGGAAGAGGATAGGAAAAAATTAATTCTAGGGAAACTTTTTTTAGCTAATAGGTGTACGCTGATTGATTTCTAAAGCAGATAAATCAATATATGAGTAGAATTTTAATAGGTAAGTTTTAATAATTATCGGGTGATAAATAACTCTAATGTATAGAAGGAAAATGAGTCTTTAGAATTCAAAATAATCATAGTTTACTGTATAGAAAATATAATTAAATGCATGATGTAAATTTCATTCTATGATATGATAATCAAAATAAACATGCTGAGAAGTCGAAAGTGAAGTTGAAGGGTCAGACCGTTGACACTAGAGAAGAAAGAAACTCCACCACATTTCAAAAAAGTAAATAGGTAGAGTTGAAACAATAAAATTAATTTATTTTTTCAAGATTAAGGAAGAAAAAGTGGATTACCCCAATTAAAATAAAGTAATTAGTTCATTTGGAAGAGTTAAATTATTTAGGGAGAAATGAAAAGGATAACCCTACGTGGAAAAGACATAGATAAGACCATTTACTGATCCTGACGAGGTAAAAAATTTCCAATCACCCATAAATTGAGGTGAAGCTGAAATATGTGATTTTGATTCAATGATGTTAAGCAAAATTTCTTCTTGTAGGTAACCTTATTTTTTTTGAATATTTTATTTTTTTCTATTTTTAGAGGCATAGTTTCACTCACCCCAAAATATATCAAAATTCATAGATTATGTCTTGTCCTTTCACATATATATTCTTTTTTTTAAGACCAACAATACCTTAGCTGGCCGAAAGTAGTATAAATTTCATTTTCAAGCTGTATTACCAATCAATGTTTTACAAATCATTCACATCTCAAATCTAAAGAATAAAAATCATGAAATCTATTCATGATGTGAATCAGGACTAAGAATAACCTACATGACTGAATAATAAAAATCATTCAAAAGGAGGTTAAGAATTTAAATGCTATAGTTTTCATTTATATTCCCCTTATTTAATTGTTTTAGTTCTTTTAGTTTCCAATTTCAGGACCACATTTGATTCCTTATATAATTTACCAAACTAGAAGACATAAACCTCTCTAGGGACATTCTATACTATGATTTTAAATGTATTTATCACAAAACATTAGTCAGAAAAATGGGGAAACTGATTAGTATGATTGCACACAATTAACAAAAAATATTTATTATTCTTTTTAAATTCCATTTATTGTGAAACTTGGGTATGGTCCCTTATAGAATATGTGTTTCCTCTTATTGAATCTATGATTCCCCAAAACTAACATTTAATATGGTTTAGAAAATTTTATTTGTTTACAACTTATCTTGATGCCATCTATACATTAATCATTTTTTTGTAGAAACCATGAACAACATTTTTTGGGAAGATGTGTGTTACAATCCCGTTTTATCCTTTTCTAACATCTAAAAAATATTTTTCATGATTATCAAAAAAAATAGTAGGGTAGATAATGAATGGTTCACGGAATAAATAATTTTTAATGGATAATTTTGGGGGGTTTTAGGAGATTTTATAGAGTCACAATCATTATATTTATAATTCACCCTCTTAAAAAATTAAAAAAAATGGGTTCTATCTTGGGAAATTAGAAAATCACTATTTCTTGGATGATTAAATTGTTGTAACTATTATATGTAGTTTATTGAGGATACCATTCGAGGTTGGGAGGTGGCTGTGAGATTTTTCCCAAGAATAATTTTTGAAATAAAAATAATAAAAAAAGTAAATAAAATAAAAAATACAAAAGGGTGTTTCGTTTATTTTATTTCATATATTTATGATCATGTTCTGAGGTACTTATGAGAGAGGAAACTTTTAGCATGTTTTTTTATTTTTATGAAAAATACCTTAGATTGAACATAATTTTTTATATTTAACTATTTTATATAACTTATCTACCTTCTCCAAGCCATATAGTCATTTGATTCATTATGGTGAATCCCTCATGATTATTTTTTATTTTCTCTATGTGGAGGAGAAAGTAAATGCACTTCAAACCAATATTAAGTGACTTTTTCAATAGGTATGTTATGAAATATACTTTTTAATCATAGCCTAATGATGAGTAGAAAAATCATAAATATTTCAAATGAAAATATTATGCATATTACTTATGAATTTAAAAATAAAAATGGATGAATGAAAAGGATTATCTATTTTTAAAGAGAAAATTAAAATACATGGTTAATTTATATTATATTAAGAGTGAGGAATTAATAAATTTTCTCATGAGATTATTAAGCATTTATTTTCTCAAATGATCATTTTTTTAAATTGAATTTAAATCATTGTTATTTGAACATAAATTGTAGTATGTTAATATTCCATCTTTTTCTATAAGTTTAAATTTAAGTGTGGGGGTGATTGATATTTTTTTTTCATACATTTATTTTATGGTGTTTTAATATAGTGATTTCTTTAATTTAATTAATATTCATTACTAAATTTGGATTGCATAATTTTTCTTGTGATAATTGATAATATAAAGCTAATATATGGAAAAAAACAAAAAATAATTAATTTTAATAGAAAAATACACATCTCTCCATGATGCTTTGTGTCGCAGAACGACGCCGGAAAACTAAATCCACAATGGAGCTTGAAAGTTAAAAGAAAAGGAAAATAGATCTTTTAGCACTGAAAATTAAATATTTGCATTAGGTAAATATTTAATAGTGTGAAACAATTAAAAAATGAGAACCATATATAATGTGTGATGTGAATAAGACACAATCAAAGGAGACCCTAACACTTTTATGCGGTGAAACCAATTCACATCATGAACCATTGCAACCGGAAGTTTCAACATATTATCAAATAATGTCTCAAAATAAATTAAACATAGAAGAGGACCTAACGCATATTATGGGATTAATTAATGGAAAAATAAATTCAATAGGATAAACCCTAGAGTTCTATAAATATATATTTTCACTGCTGCTACCAAAGATAGAAACAGAGACCAAAGTCTTGGGTGAGAACTTGTGATACTGTAAGTTCCTCCACCCCTTTTTATCTATTTTAATTTATGATTAATTTTATTTCATTCATCCCCCTTAATCTATATTCCCTGGGATGAGAGGATAAACCCCACCATGTGCTAGGGTTTTTTATATGAAGTGGGAAGGTACTATTGGATTTATATATTTTTATTCATGTCCAAGACTACTTCAATTTTTATATTCACCTACAGTCCCTTTATTTTAAGTTTATTATGAACATCATTACATGAATCTGAATGGAAACATAAAATTACACAAGTGCTTACCCTAAACTATGTCATGACCATTGTCTCATTTTGGAACACCAATTTTAAATATGGTATCCATACAAACTTGATTCAGTAGAACCCTAAATTGATAGACCAAGGGAATCATGGGAATATATTTTTAATGAGGGGATACCATTACTATTCTATAAACCTTGTCAAGACATTGATGCCAAACAAGGAATAATAAATTTGTTTTCTAAAATCTAATTACACCTTAACCATAAAAAATAGAAATCCCAGAATGCTTTCAAAAAATTATTTTCAAAACCCAAATTGATTTTCTTTATTATCTCCCTTTCTTCAAATCACTTTTAAAATCATAATTTTTTATTATAAATCCTTATTAAAATAAATAAAACAAAATAATTTTATTAATAAACATAATTAAACATATTTCACCATCTCTATGGGATCGATCTCGATCATTATGCATGTTAAATTTTAGTTAACTAATTGTATTAACCCGAGTTTTATATATTTTTTATTTTCATTAGATCTATATAGAAATAAATAAACCCTTTGGTTCTATCAATATCCACTTTAAAATTTTTAAAGGAAATATATATTATATTGATCTTAATTATTTAAAGACTATAGTATTTTTTAAATGGTATTTAAGGTTATCAATCACCATTGATTCATGATTTAAAAAATTGTGATGTAGGTTTTTATATATTTAATTCACACAAGATATAATATGTTTTATTGTATTGTATATAAATATTCATTATAAATAACTTTAATTTATATGGAAAAATATTTGGATGTAGTGTTAAGAGATGCATGGATGGTATAATTTGAAAAGAAGGGACTTAATATCATCAATTATAGAATTGTAGAAAAATAGTGTTCATATGTCATCAAAGGTTTCTTTAAATACATCACCCATATAGACGATTATAAATGGAATTTATTGGTTTAAAAGTGTCCAGTTTTCTCAAATAACCTTTATCAACTGAAGAACATTAAAAAAATTGGAAATAAAATTTTCACATTTTGGGAGAAAAAAAGTCCATCCCTTAAAACATATACATGGAAGAAAAAATTAAACTTATAAATTCTACCAAATTATAGATTTTTTTGAATTATAATTTTAATGTTAGTCGTGTTAATAATAACAAATTTGATGGTTTGATTAGAAATTTTTAGACACAAAAGTATTGGAAGAAGAATGATTACATGCCAGATTGGACTTAATATCTATGCCAATACATTTGGAGTTGCCACTGGCTAGGACTAAATAAAAGTATATTTACCTCCATCTTATAACAAAGCAAGAAATGTGGAAAAGATGTATTTTTTCAATGTAAACCTAGTTTTAAAGTCACTATTTTGGATTCTATAGATGTGAAAAATTGGTTATCCATGGAGGATTTTATGTTAATAGGGGTAAAATCTCATAAATATCAGGTATTGATAAAATAACTATTATAGGTTGCATGATGTGCAATATTTTTATGCCTATTAAAAAGTATATCATCAAGATATAAAACTTTTTCAATTCAATTTGTATAAAATTTATAGCTGAAATTTTCTAAAATATTTTGGACAATGAATTTCTCACCATACTTTATCAGTTAGAGATATATTTTCCACCATTGAATTCTATAAAATGGTTCATCTTTTGATTTATTTTACTTGAGGGATGAAGATATGTGGGCCATTATATTTAAATTTTATGTACCTTTTTGAATGATATATGAAAATTCTCAAGGGATATATTAAAATATGTATCAACCAAATATATTTATCCTTTATATATATATATATATATATATTTTATGTGGGGACCAATTTTTTAATTGACTACTTTTATAATGTGAAGAAAATTAGTCTTTCGTTCTCTCAGTATCTAGAATTCAATAGTGATGGTAAGGGGATATTTTTCTTAAACGTAAAATTAATTACATGTGATGTAGAGATAGAAGAACTCTTTTCCATTTTTATCAATTTAGGCATTTTTCAACCATATATATCATCACATATTATGGAATTAATGGAATGATATCAAAGATGAAATGAAAATTTGACAATGTAAGAGTATAAAATAAATTTTATAATGTGTTAAATACAACTTCAATGTTAATTTATCTGCATCATAAACATTGAAATGGATTAATGGGGGACCATGTGTTAATGTGATCTCAATGTCTGGTTTCGATATTACATGTTACACGTTTTACATAAAAATATCAGGACAACATGACAATCATTAAAAATATAAGAGTAATGTTCATGGATAAAGAAATTCATTTTTTGAGTGAAAATGATTAAAACAAAATTTTTGTAACAAAAATATATTTTTCATTAGTTTATTATATACAATAAATTTATTACACTATGTGTATATGATATAAGTTTTATCTTGTAGCAGGGTTGATATTAATAGTGGTGAGAAAAAAGATGATTATACATTTTAACTTGTTGATTTGAAAATATATATTTTCAAGTAGTTACCATTTATTAACCATATGTATGTGATGGATATATTTTTATTAGTTATGTGGTCAAATGATTAGTGGTCCAATTTTTGTTAGGGAAAAATCAATTTGTGTGATGAGGATGTCAAAAAAATACGGACTTATGTGATATTTATTATCTATTACATTATTACCTAAGGATAATAAGGATTGAAATACAGATATTTTCTATGGTATAGTAAATAATTACACATAAAGGACATGGGAAACCACCTCATTACAAACTTAATTATTCAGGTTAATATCTACTTTTTATTTATTTGTTTTTTGAGACTTACTTATATAAAAAAAAAATATAGAATTTCATACATAAATCTATATATATTATTAATTTATTCCATTTTTATATTAATTTTTATATATAATTGTTTCATTTGTACTTTTTTGGTTAAGGAATCTGGATATCATTGTTTATCTATGATTCTTCCTATAAATTCATCATTCTAATGTATTCCATTTTTTAGCTAAATTAGTTAACAGAATAGATATAGTTTTTTGTTATGAACAATTAAATTTTTAATTATAAAAACCATTTTATTTTAATCAAATATAGGTACATTGAATTACACTTTTTTAGATCTTTATCATTTTTTCATTTTGGTATTAATATTTATTTTTATCAAATTATGTTACACAATATTATTTCTAAAGAACCCCAACATCACTTTTTGTTTCTAATCTTCCATAATATTCATAATTTTTATGTATACACTATTATTAATCAATATTAGTTAACATAATAGATATAATTTTATTTTATTGTGAACAACCAAATTTTTAAATTTAAAAAACATGTATCTTTAGTCAAATATAGCAATACCAAATTTAATTATTGTAGCATAAAATTATTTAAAATATAGACACAAAGGAATAGAAAAATTTACCAAGTTATTAACACATATCTTCATCTAAATATACATAAAATAATTATTTTTTTATTAAATTGAAAATATGTTTATTCAATTATTTTTATCTCTTCTTATTTTCTATAGAAGATGATACATGAAGTTGGCTGACATATAATTATATATTATAAAAACTTTCTTTTGTGAAAGGTTAAGAGAGGTTTATAATAAAGTTTCATGATAAAAATCACTCATTTAGACTAAATGGAAATCATTTTTTGAGTTATATGGAAATAATGAGACATTTTAATATTATTTTGTTATATCCTAATGAGAGATGTTTTGAAAAGATGATGAAGAATCACCTATGAGAATGTAAAATGGTAAAACTTCCCACATAGTCTATTTTTTCCATTTGTATAAACATTAAATATTTTATATAACTTAGATTTATTCAATTATATATTACATTATAATTTACTAATATAATATCAATTAAGAAGATATGGGTACATTTTTTTTGTATTTAGATAGATATATTTTAAATCAAAGTTTACTTCACCTTACATTTTCATAATTTAATTGAATGTGTATTCAAGACATAAATTTTTATTTATTTATGAAATGTAATAGGAGAATTTTTTCACCAGTATGAAAGAGGAATCCTTTTCGGTTTGATAATAGATTTTTAATAAAATAAATTTTTAAAATTATTTGGGAATTACTTGACGAATTATTTAATTATTCTTATGTAACAGGTATCGAGGAGATCTCACCAAGACAGTTAGTCATAAAACTTATAACCTCAAATATTATCTTGTTGGTGTATATTTTACTATAGGTGTAAATGAATGTCAAAATGTTTGATAAATTAAGAGTTAAATCTAGTGACAGCTTCCAAGAGTCTTAGTTTAGTCCACCATCACCCCTTACATGCCATAAAACTAGAAAAAGGTATTAATAACAAAATGATAGAGTTTCCTACTAATCCATAAAAGCAAGTATTTGATAATATTATATTATAATAATTATTAATTTTCTTGAATATCCATATTAATTAAAATAATTGAACTAATATAAAATTAATATATATCATTTATAAATTCACTTCAAGAAAAAGTGACGCAAGGTACCCTTATCCTAGAGGTTCGAAAGGTCATTATTATGAATTATTTATTAGAGTATGAACACCTGGTTCATGTTTGAGGATATGAGGTGGGGGTTAATGTTATATTAAATTTTGGACACACTAGTGTAATATAAAGAGAAGTATACCATAAGTAATAAATATTTTTGTTAAATAATGATCTTTGGGAGATGAATTTATTTGTATAAACGTTCATTAATTTTTTTACACGCTCTACTTGTATAAATGATGAGATGAAAATGACCAATTAATCCAAGATATATAAATTCTCTACCACGTCATTCAACCCCAACTATGGAATTTCATTTTTATACTCGGGATCCTAACAAAAAAAAATTATCTTACATAATGATACATAATATATGGGATTTTTTACATCATCAAATTTTTAATTCATATTAAGTAAGAGTAGAGGTACATGATATTATTAGTCTAACCACATTATTATTACTTCTTGTAGAGGTGGTGTCCAAAGTTGAATAAGGTATGAGACATTTTCTACTCTGACCATCTGACCTTGTTCCTTAGTAAACATATGAGGTGTGTGTCGGTTTTAAAATATTGATTTACTTTTAATTTTAAACTAATTTCAAGGTTTTATTACATATTCCTTATATAGTAGTGTCAAAATTTTATATAAACATTGAAAAATAAATAAAATTCTTAGTTACAAGAACCATAAGATAATTATCATATTTCTAAGGTAAAAAATTAGTTTTTAAATCTATTTGTTGGTTGGTTTTTAGGGGTTTCTGATGAGTGGCCACATCTATGGGATAAACTATGTTTTGGGTTATGATATATCGATAACCTTATTGTATTATTTACATGTAAGCATATTTTTATATAATTTTTTTTATTTAGTAAATATAGATTATAGTGATTTAATTTATTACTTATTTATCTAGGTAGCAGTATAATTTTTACATAAATAATAAATTGACTTCCATTTTTGGTTTTTGGGGTCAATAATAAAATTAAATGGATATGAAATATCTAAAGATATATATATATACTATAAGAAAATATAGAGATTCAGTGATAGTTTCTTTCATTCCTTAATTGGTTAGAAGACTCATATAATTATGAAGCATTATTCACTATAATATCATTCATATTTAAAATTTTAAACTTTAGTAAACATTATATGTTATTCATATTCTTCCCATATGATTGAACATAATTAAGGTTATACTCTAAATAGGTGAATCTGATATGAATTTTCAAGATTTATTGAATTTGTAATTTTTATTTTATTTTACTGGTTATTTAATCTAAATATTTTTATGTTCTAGGTGTTTTGTTAAATAATAATTGAAAATAAAAAATTTCATGGAAAGTGTTTAATAGGGATCACAATAAAATTTGTAAGTTAAATGAAATTAATTATATCAAAGTTCTTGTAGATAAATTTTATATTACTTTACCCTAGTTTTATCTTACCTATGTAGAGTTTTTAAATTTTTAAAGGGTTTTTCATAAACATGGTTTCATCATCAAAGAGGAAATGTAAACTATGGATAATATTTTTTAAAAAAAAAATTTTGAACTATCATGACTTGAACGTTGATATATTTCCCAAAGGCCAATTCCATTAAAACTCTTATATTTTAAACAAATATATTGTTTTATAAATTTTATAAAATATAATGTTTTGGTGGGATTTTTATGAAACTTAATCATCTTTGAAAATTTTCTTTAGCAACCTAAAAGGATTAATATTACACTATTTTTTAAGTTGGATTAATTTACATATATATATTTATTAGTTTGATGATTTTGTAAAGTTATAACGATTTGTTCACTAATGTTATTTATTGTTATCTACTTTTGTATTTTTATTTATAGGTAATGGGTTATTATGAAAAAGTATATTTAAAAAATTTATGCTTAAATATTGATTATTAGTAAAACAGTTGTCGAAAACAGATTTCACCCTTAGTTTTATAAAAATATAACATCAAAAGTCTATATATAGTCAGTTGTAGAGACATTCAGCATCAGTTTCTACTAAAATATGATATTAAAATTCAATGTCATTCTATATTTACTTATTATTTAATCCTCTGTGATTATGTTAAATAATTTTTAAACTGGAATTACACATCAATTTTTCTGAAAACCATTGTGGATATTAATTTTCTATATCATTTGTTCTAATAACCTATGTGAAAAGTCACTTTATGTCTACATTCATTCATGATTGAAAAGAATATTATTATAAAAATGGGTTTCATATTTTTATTTCAATGATTTTTCATAATAAACGATGTTAAAACTATAATTTTAAAATTAATTATATCCAGTTATGTTTTTAATAGAAATTAAAAATGAAAAACATATGATGTTATAGAAGATTATATTAGACACAACTGACACTATAAAATCAACAAAAGTGATATCATCTCAATTGGATTTTATTGTGTTCCAATATTTTTAAAGGAGGATTGATGAGACTATGATTTTTCATAGAATAAAATGGTTTGAAAAATATGGTATATGCCATGAAAAAACCCAACAGGGCCCTCTTAATCAGTGTCAAGATGTGTGTGACACCAGAATCGGGCCTCCAAAATGCCAGGGGATAGAATCTAGTGCATATTAAAAATATCACACACATTATTTGGAATATCTGAATATACCTATACAAACACAAGTCTTCAAACACATATACTATAAAAAATTAAAATAAATAGATCATAAAAAAATATGGGCATAAATCAAATCCCACCTGATATTTTAACACAAGTTAAGGGGCTAAATAAAATCCCAAAAAGAAAAAAAAATATATTCTATCCTTCTATTAAAATGGTTCTTTCATATAGATACAACTCCTATATCCATATATGTTCTAATAAGTACAACTAAGATTCACCTACTCATGTCCCAACATGGTCTCCATCAAAATGATTGTCATTTGTATAAGACATGAAATATGTAAGAAAATCCAATGTAGGGACCAGTAGAAACATATCTAGTAAGACAACCCTAAATCCCTAAACATAAAGTTTCAAAGAGAGTTATACTGAAAAATGGATTATAACATCCTAGATATTCTCCAAAATGAAAACTAAGTCTCAATGCAAGGTCTGATCCTCATAGTCAACCTAGAATTTTTCTCCATGCTCCAAGGTAATGATCCTTTTGGAGAACTCACACCTCGGGTATTTTAAACATAGATAGTTCACATAAAAGGGGTAATTCTTCTCATCATGTACATAAATAGGTACACACAAGGACTCATAACATTTAAATAAATAGGTAGGAGTTCTCACTTAGGGCCTATAGGTGATTGTTTACCCTATCTAAAATAACCCTAATAGGATGGGGATCCCATGCCATGAAATTTGGTAATGGGATACCTAACCCAACCTTATAAAGAATGATAAAGTATCTCACCCCATTACCCAATGAAGGATAGATGACTCTAACCAGCACATTCCCATATACTGTATCATTAATCCTATTTATAGGATGGTATTCATCAATGTATCCTCATAGGAAAGGGCCAATGAACATACCATCCTGGTACTCTACTAGACTGAAGAGAACGAGTGATCCAACCCACCCCGGAAGGGATAAATAAAGTGTATAATGAATAAATTCCATGTCCCACTAAGCCTAAACATAATTGATTCTGTTTCAAAAAAATTCATCATGCCCCAAAGTACTCTAGTCGTACCAATGTACATTGGTCATTCCCATGTACACAAGTAATGTTTGTGCCCATGTACAGAGGGGTGCATGCTGGGCCACAAGATTCAGATAACATGGTGTATGGACATTCCACAATGAATGTGATTTTTATCCCAATGCATAACCTTATCTTTCATAGAAGGAGGTCCACACTGCATGTTTTCTTTCAAACTGCAGATCATGTATATCAATATTTTCCATAATCCCATGGTCTTTATGAATATTTACTTGTGTCTCATTTTCCTCCACTCCAGCTACAAATCTAACCAATTAAATTTGAATCCATGGTTTACCATACTTAAAAAATAACCATTGGATATATTCGTACCACCCTTCTACTCGTGAATCATCAATTGTCACATGGAATCACTAAAATGGAATCTTGAGGAACGAAATCCCTTGATTGAACCCTAAACTTATTTTATCATAATGAAACCTCAATCATGTATTTGATTCTAAATTTGAACTCATGGTAATGATCCATTTTTTCAAACATCAAACATGAAATGATAAATTATCAACAACATTCAAACCATTGATCAAAAGAAATACAGATGGCGATCATTCAAAGAATGAGGGGAAAAAGTGAGAAACAAAAAAGTGACCAAATGAGCATGGATCATTGTTTGTGTATTCCTTCATAAATGGATGGGAAAAATGAATAACCTATAGGAATAAGGAATAATTAATGATATATTTATAAAATACTTATTCTATGGAGAAAACCATAAATTATAATAAAAGTAATTGATCTGTGAATTTATTTTTTAAACGAACTAATTCATGTTTTAAATGGGAGAATAAAAACTAGTGAAAATCCAACAAAAATAAACCTACCTTAGAATTTTATTGATCACTCGGGAAGAAATATTAAACATTTTTTTGTTGAAGAGATCTAATAATTTTTTTAACGATGAAATACTCCTTGGAAAATTGATCATCGATCCACAATCCCGATGTCCACCACCAAATATCTATATCACATTCCCCTATAGTATCTAGGTATATGAATCCAACCAAAGGATATTTCCATAGTTGTGTTAAAATATAATAGGATTTGGCTACGTCAAATAAATAGATAATAAAATATTTATTAGATTTATTTTTATATTATTCTTATTATGATTACTCCTAAATGAAACACTCGACCTGTAAAAACATTATATCATTCTTATGTTAAAAATAAAATTATAAATTTAGTATTGGTCAAAGTTTCCATATAAGAAGCATCATTAATAAGATATTTCATTATTTGAATAAAATTTTGCATAAGTTATTAATATTATATTAAATATTTTTATTATATCAACCACAAGGCTCAACTATACATGAAATACCACACTGACTACATGCCTAATTCAAATAAAATTTAAAATATTCCAAATTATTAAAAGAAAAAAAACAAGGCAATAAAATATCTTAATCATAGTACATTTCATTTAATAAATTAATCCAACTAAAAAATGAGGATACAGAGCTCGCATATTGTTCCCTCACTCCCAAGAGTTCTCCTAGAGGTTCCCATTATGCCGCCAAAAAAACACCAAGGGAATTACATGACCACAAAGTATCTCTTCATACCACTCCCCAATCACTACCAAGTTATTTATAAAGGTAGATTCATCCTTGATGTCCATCTCACCCAAGTCGATAATATAAAATAGTTAGTTTACATACCTCATTCATTGTGACCCATAGAAGACATCGTGCACCCAGTCTAATTGTTCATATAGTGATAACTAGTATACCACCTCACCAACCCTACGTAGTATTTGGAATTATATAAATAATTTTTTTGATAACTCCTCATCTATTCCAAACCTCCACAATCCCCACAAAATTGACACCTTCAGGACCATATGGTATCCATAATTTAACTCCAATGGCCTCATTAGATAGTTTTCTTAAGACTTATGATGCATTTTGGAATTACTCATCTTCTCATAGATTATATGGACCTTCTCTTTCATCACCCACACCAACTCAAGGCCCATAATAAATGTATCCACTAACTCTTTCCACCCTAGTGGGGACTTAAAGGTTCTCCTATATAGGATCGTGAATACTGTTATACATATGGTAAAGTGGAAATAATTAATTGTTGAAAACTCCAACAAGGGTAGGTTATCCCACCACCCACAGATAAAGTATAACATGAATTATTGAATCACATCCTCTATAAAATTCATAGTCCTCTCTATATGGAAATCTATCTTGGGGAGAAATGAAGTAATCAACCACAAATAACTCTATAAGGCCTCTAGTAATAATCACCATAATAATAATGTTATGTGATAATCACAGTATGATATGATCATAAATAATACTCTCTAAATTTGGAATATCACATAAACATAAAGTCACACAAAACTCTCTACTGAACTCTACTCCCAGATTCTAAGGAATCAGAATGACATTGTGAGTTGGTATACGATAACCCCAAGAGAATTCGGACCTCTATCTAATCGTGGAAGACCTTTCCCAAATTATATGGAGATACCCACCCGATTCTAATATAGAAACACCAAGAATTGGGAATGTCCTTATAGAAACTTATTCTCATCCTTCACCATCTAGAAATTGAGAAATCAAGAGATAAAATTAGCAACAAAAATCTTTATACCAAGCCACCAGAACTGGTGGTCAAGGTCCACGTGCAACTTTTAAATCCCTAGATATAAATCATAGGGGTTTATGAAAATCCCAAATCACCTCCACCCAAAGCATAACTAGTACCATCGTCCATCCTTGAAAAAGGATGAGGTGATCCCCACATTCATAAAATACATAACTATCATGTCCAATAGATATCTAGACACGAAATACCTCATAGTAAATAACTCCATGTTAAGACTCATGAACATCTTGAAGAAGAATAGGGTATTGTTACTATATCTTTTGGGTGAAGACCACTTTTGTGACCTCTAAATCATGGGTTGTGTATGTCTGATCATGTGGTCTTAGCTTCCATGACCCATAAGAAATCAACTCCTATCTCTACATCAAAACACATCCAATCACAGATCTAGAGGAATAAAAAAAACCCATAATCAACACACTCCTCTAGAATTCTAAATATCAAGGAACTCATCAACTTTTATTGATAATCCCAAAAATACCACTAGAATATCTTTTTCTAGATAAATGGCCACCACTTCTAGGTCAAAGTAGTCAATGATATCACCATCCGAGAGAAATTAGTAATTAATCTATGATGGTAGCATCCTCAACAAAGTAATCGACAAAACCTAGACACACTCTTGGGTGGATCCCATTATATCACTACCTCAAAAATTGTTGTCCCCGCCACTACTCCCTCTAGAAAGATTACACGTCCTAGGAAATGGACCTCTAAAATACATTACAGAAACATAAAGAGTAATTCATTAATAGTGGGAACTCATAGTATGTACAAAAATATAATTATATATCTCATGTGATCCACTTATAAAACTGAGTACACAAGGATATAATCTATTAAGACCACCATGAACTGGTCCCAAAAGGGATAAAAGATCAATTTCATAGTCCTATAAACACTTCTGGGGAATTTCCCACACTGAAGGGAATCAAAAAACACCGATAGTAACCATTAAGACACCTATGTTTCATCTTAATTATATCCGCCTCCCAAAATTAGAGTTTTTGATATGTTTATATAAGGTCATTATTCAAGAACAACCATATCATTTTTAGTTGGATGAATAGGTAATCATTTATTTAATGTGTATACTTATTCTTTATGTTCACCTAATTTGGAATATGGTACTCTACACATAACCTCAATCTCCCATGTACCTTCTTGGTGAATAACACTGGGGACACTCAGGGGGATGAAAGGGTCTTACGAAGACCTTTCTCTATAATTTCTCCAATGAAAACTTCTCCCTCAAATCTATATAGGGTTATCATATATTATTTCATTGATATCAATGAATTCATTAGGTTTTGTTATTTTCATAAATAGATCGCTTGGTGGGGAGGTAATCCCGAAATATAATCTAGTAGGATGGCCTCATACTCAGAGACTACTATAGGAAAATAAAATCTCATAACATATAAAGTTCCACGGGTGATCATAGAAAATTGATGAGTAATCCGATATACACTCTTGTATATAAGTCCATCCTACTTTTCAGGGACTAACTTATCAACAATGATGGAAAACATCAACCCATTAACTCGATCAGACTGTATCCTCCACCTATTGTAGTAAATCATCCCATGGACCATAGTGGTCAAATATATACCTATAATGATGTTTTATGGCCTCATTTTAGAAAAAAAAGACACCACAAGAATCTCTCAACTCTAAGTGTTAGGACACACATTTGGAAAAATTGTGTGATCATTCAACATCCCATGGTAGGAGTCTTCAAAACATAAGGTTCTAGACAAATACTCCACTGGAATGTCTCGAACATGGACAAGTGATACAGAAAAGAAAAATTACCAGGTGCATGTGTCTATAAATACTTATTCTAAGATGATGAATATATAGATCACACATTAAAGCATCTATAGAGCCTCTGAATGAAATCACCCACTACCAACAGCTACCCACATCCCTGATCACCAACTCCCGGAACCGGGCATGGAACAGCTGGGGTTGATGGAGGTAGAAAAACATCAAAACATTATCTACATCATACTTCAATCCCAACTCATCCTCCATTTTTTTTACTCTTTTCACCTCTCTGTACAATATCTTTCATTTTTTAAGTGTTATATTGATTTTATCTCTATTTGCTACTTGGCAGGTCAAGTAATTATATGTGATGCATCCTCACCTATCACAAGAGTAGAATCACCTCACCCTTGACTAGCTGGAACTATCCTATGAGATCTGAATGATAAAATATATATAATGTGACTAACATCATAAATGCCTCATATTCCTATATCCATGAGTGTGTTATTGATAACCCACTACTGAAGTCTCAACTTTAGGGTTCCCACAGCTAGATCCAACTATCAATGACTAATTATCTACAAATATATCTACTAAGAGGGAATTATCTAGTACCCTGTCACAAGAAATAATTCAAATTTATAACACACCATCCATAATATCTCACTAAATTCCAAATATGATGTACTGTTATCGAAAACAAGCATTGTGAACTATATCCAATGAGTACCATGAGAGGTTAGTGAACCTCAATAAATACTCTATGACAGACATACGATAACACCCCAGGATTTTCAAAAGTTCATATTATATCTTTTTAGATGAGTATTCCTTACATTATACAAACACATGACCAATTACCATAATAGTTTATTTCATTTTAAAACATAGAACAAGGAAATATATTACGGTGAAAGATCTTCAATGTTTCCCACAAAGATCTTCCCCTTTAGTACCCCAATTTAAAACATTTCTCCATACCATTTGGAAAGGAATAATTTGGAACGGGTGATATTAGATGCTCAATAATGGTAAACAAGGGAGATACATAAGAAAAACCATGAACATAAGGTAATAATAACATGATCATAATATTATAATATTTTTCCTTGAATATCAAAGATCATATACATTAGACATGGAATAAATATTCCCAGTTCATAATACATGAATCATGAGGTAATCAATAGCATAATACATGAAAGAATATTATAGGAATTAGACATGGAATTCTTTCCAGACACAAAACCATATAATATCATTCCCTATAAGTTGAGGATCATAGCTAAAACATATCAACAAACTTCATGGGGATACATTTATTTGGAGGGACACACCACCATCCCAATCAGAGTCCTTTTTTATAGTGGATCAGGTTTTCCCTTTCTTACCATTATACATATGGTTTTCCCATATTTCCATTGTGGATTTGGTTCCCCTTCTCCATAGAGTGTATCAATCCAATCGACATGTTCCCATCATTATCTCATGAGATATAAATTTTTACCTAATTCATTGGAGGGAAATAGAGGTCCCACCAATCAAATAATGAAAACCATACATATGTGTTCCAAAAGAACATAAATAATTAATCATAAACATAAACTAACCACATAATGAATAAGGATAAAATACATGAATCACAAAACCAATAAATAAAAAATGACATCAAATAAAGTTATCATATATGATAAATGGTTTTGAAAGATTATTTGAAATAATTATTGAGGAAAATATCCTTTAATCATTGAAAAAGGCATTTTTTAAATAATAAAACAATTATCAAACCATTTTCACTGAAAGTATATTCAAAAAAAATATAAATTAATATTTAAAACTTATTCTAAATATCTTTGAAATCATTTTCTATGAAAATTTATAAAGTATCATTTAAAACACTTTTAAATATTTTTTAAAAACTTTTATTTTGAAGGAACACGGATTTTTGACCAAAGAGAGGAAAATATTACATGAAACTTATAATATAATAAAAAAATGATATTTATGATAAAACATGTAAAATGTTAGCATATACAACTCATAAAATAATATAGTTACATAACATAACATGTGTTTAAAAGAATTAAAATTGAGATAAAATTACCTTATCGATTTGTAAACTTTTAAACTATAATTCCAATAAAAGAGAGATCATTAAATAGATATCAAAACACCAATAAATTTAAGGATAAATATATTAAATTAAATTCATGGGTAGTATATACACCACAAAAAATAAATAAGTGGTTAATATGAGATAATTCTGGGAGAAATAAAAGTGAGACTAGAAATCCCCTAACCATAAGTTTTGACTTCATTTGTATGTGTTAAAACCCAAAGTATAATAATTATAAGTTTATTATAAATATAACACATAACTATATTCATATATATAATACTATATATTATTTACTTATGAATTATATTACTCATTTTTTACCAAATTAATGTTAAAGTTACCTCATTTTTGTGTTCATGTTTTCAGCTGTTATTCTTCATCCTCTTACATAGATCATGACATAATCGTCTAAAAAATGATAAAATTATATAAATATAATATATATGCACAAAATATATTTATTTATGGTGATTCATAAAAGTTATTGGTAGAAAATAAAATACATCATTCATGGAGATGGTAGGTCGTACAAACGCAACAACATTATTTTAATTCATTTAATATTAAAATAAAAAGATATATAAGATATATTATCATTAAAGAATAAATTTTATGTCATATATATCAGTATTTTAATTTAAAATATTCTTAATACATTCCTTGTAAATTGTGAATGAATCACATCACTTCACAAGGCGGTAGTTCGTCGTACACACGAACAACATTACTGTATTCCCACATAATGTAAAGAATGTCAGTATGTGTGATATAAAAATTCCAGGGTCATAATAAAATCATTAAAATCATATTTACCATATATATAAACTTTTAATCTATCATTATTCTCAACCATTAGAAGTGGTAATTAAAGAATAAACAACATCGGTTCTCGAGGTAGTAGTACATCGTACACCTGAACGATGATTGTCAATCCCATTTGTTGGAAGTGTGTGTGAGTATAAGTTTAACCATTAAAATAAAAACATACCCATATACATAGGATACTGATGTTATCACATAATTATTAAATTAAAAAATTAACTGGTTTATTGAAGAAATAAAAGAAAAATGTTAGTTGATGAACATTACCTCTTCCTCAGGTATCTCCTTATTTTCACAAAACGACTTCCTTGGTAGGATTTTTTCCCAAAGGATGGATTATATGTTGAAGTTAGAGAATTTTGGAGGATTTTTTGGATGGTTTTTCATGAAAAAAATAGGTTTTAAGGTGTGGAGAGGTAGATGAATATGATCCATTTTCTAAGAGAGGGGAGGGGAAATTTTTCAAATTATAAAAAGATTAATTTATAATAAATTTTTTATAAATTAAAATACATAAAAAAGGAACTTTATTATTATATAAGATATAAAAATTTTGTAATATCTTAAAAAATATATTTCAGACAAGTTATGGTGTTATTTTAAACCTTATCATTTTGATTGACAGTTCGTTATCCTATTTTCATTTTAACAATAGAAACAAATTTCTCAGTATTAAAAGGTAGTTTTCTTACATACAAGGTGTCAATTGAACTATAAATATAAAATTCATGATACTATAGACCATATCTCACCCATATTTTGTATATTGATTATTTTTAGGATTTCTAAATAATTTAATATGGCATTACTTTCATAAAAAAATCATTAATGTAAATTTTGACACTATTCATTACGTTATCGTTTAGAAAATCACTACAGTAGAATAACTTAAAACCAAATAATTTAAAACAGCCCATATATTTCATAAGAACCTATAAAATTTATTTAAAACTTTAATTTATTCAAATTTAATTTCTTTTAATATTTATAATATCATTCAATTTATTTTTGGAATAATTTAATAATTACTACATCACCATTGTGTAATTATTTATGATAATTATTTGTTAAAAAATAATAATAATAAATTCCATGATATATATAAAACTATTATAATTATGAATAATATTTATATTCAAGAATAACT
This sequence comes from Viscum album, assembly GCA_963277665.1. Lineage (NCBI taxonomy): Eukaryota > Viridiplantae > Streptophyta > Magnoliopsida > Santalales > Viscaceae > Viscum > Viscum album. Next base: position 1,271,856,772 of record OY728127.1, read on the forward strand.
ACTATTTAAAACCATATTAAAAATATTATACAAATTAAAAGTAAGAATGTTGCATTTTTTCACTCTCTTCGATTTTAAAAATATCTAATTCATTTTCATCTATAAGTGTTCATTAAATTATTAAATTTATATTATTATGTGTTTATTTTTTAATTAAATTCTTCCAATAACATTTGGAAAACTTTTAGGGTCATTTAATAAAATTTATAATATTTTTTTACCCTTAATTACCTGATTTTCCCTTAACCATCGTAATAAAATTACTAAGTTCACTATTCATATTGTCCAAAAATAAAATGGACCTATTTAATAAAATTTACAATTATCATTCCAAATATTGAATACATTATTCAAAATACTAATCGCATAACTGGCAATAATTAATTTACATTAATCCCACATACAATATAAAACAACGAGTTTTAGAAGTAAAAATGAGCAAAACATTGAAATTTTTGTATATCTAATTTCAATGTAAAATTTATTATAATGAACTAGATTATATTAAATGATATAAATTTGATCTAATTATAATATAAAAATGAAACAAAGTATAATTTAACATATAAATTATTTACATGAAAAAACTATTTTAAATTAAAATTTTGTATTTCTAACTACTAATCAAGACATTGAACTTATCAGAAAAATTCCAAACAATCATCCAAATTAAATTTTGATATTCAAAATTAAAATTAAAATTTTATTTTTTATATTGGAATTTATAAAAATGTATAAAACTAGATTTAATATAATTTCACCATCAAAAGGATGTAAAAATGCTTTTTAGAAAAAGAAAACAACTTTAATGCAAATAATTAGAATTGATGTTATTTTATGACAAGAAAATACATAGGTTGAATGATAAATATTTGATTTATTATATTATTTATAAATTTTATTAATATAAACCAACAAGATTGATTTTTTTATTTATTGGTATAAAAAACACTTGTGTACATTTAAATAGTTCTTCAGAAATACATTTCAATTCATTTTTAAAAAGTTTTTATTTTAATTAATAACTAATTAGTCACTAAATTATTAATTATAAATAAATTTATAAATTATATTTTAATAATTTAGTTATTTCTATTCATACCCTCCATTATAATGGCTATATTATAATCTATCTTTTTTAAATATAAACAATAATAAAATATTGTTTCGTAGAAACTTAGTGTTGCATGTAACAAAAGATAAGTTTGTTTTGTGTGTATAAAAAGATTAATATGGTGAAGTGTCAGTAAAATAATTCAATCAAATTGAATTTATTCAGAAAAGAAAGGTTCATAAGAACTCACGGTGTTACATTATAACACCCAAAATATGAATTTCTCCACCAAAATTCATGATGTTCATCAATGTTTTAATACAGGAAACTCACTTTAATTGAATGTCACATCATAAAAAATAATAATAAAATTTCCTTTTTAAAAAATTGTTAGCACATGTTATCCAATACGAATAAATATTCATATTAATAAACATTAATCTCTAAAACCTCATCCAAATTTCCACGTAAAATTTTCAATAAATAGTTTCCCTCATGAACCTTCCTAATGATTAAAAACTAATAATTTAGAAATAAGGTCACTAAAAGTTTCATTTATACCTAGAAACATTGATTTATCTCTTAGTTTCCACATACCAAAAATGTTAATACCATTATCATGTGTCTTCTTGACATATGGTAACAACCTAAATTACCAAAACACCATAGCGAAAACATGCATTTTTTGGAAAATTAACTCATTCCTTATACCATCAATCAAAAAATTCTATAAAATCAATCCATGATATCATAAACCCCCTTCTTATCTTATCAGTCCCAAGGTAATCAATATTATACAATTTATTTTATCATAATAAAAAATCTCTTTTTCATTATCCCAACATCATGAACATATTAATGGTTATTTTTCCCTTACGATATTAACATACAACCTCAATCACTTTTTAGGGTTACTAATACTACTCAATATATTATTTAAAATCCTCAAGAAATACAATGGTGTACCAATCCTTAATTATTTTAGTATTATGTAATACGTTAAAATTAATTCTACATCATTATTCTAGAATTCTAAGACATTAGCACTCAATTATTCAACCACTTGGTAGTTGAACTCCAGATATCCAGTAGTTAGAACATTAGAATTCCCTTTTTTCCTTTTATTAATGTTGTTGTTGATGTATATCGTCGTCATTAACCCATTTATTTGGGCACTGGTTAGAATAATTCCCATTTTCTTTACACTTGATGACCTGATGTTTGGGTGGATACTTAGATGGAATCCTCTTTTCCTCTACTGTATTAAATGAACTATTAATCTCCTATTGACATTAATTATCCTTATCCCCTACCATTACACATTTAAATAACCTCTTAGTTCCATTTATACACCTTACTTGATGTTTCTTCCCACATTTCTTGCATGTATATGCATTCAATTTCTTTCCACCATGTGATCTATATTAGTTTTCATGAAACTCGATCTTTATTTTCTTATCAAAACTATGGGAATAGTGGGGAAATCCCATTTTCATTTCTATTTGAAGTGGACATCAAATGATTTATTTATAGCTGCTAAAGTCCCTTATCAATAATACCCTTTGGAGACTTCGTTTTAAGAAATTTGAAAAATGGTTAATCCTACCTTAATTTTTTATGATAATACCGAAATTGTACCTTGCAAAGCTAGTAAACTTTTCCTTGTAAGTACCAAAAGATTATTCATACATTCACTTTAGCTTGAGGAACTCTTTCTCCATTTTTGTATGAAGAATATTGGGAATGAACTTATTAAAAAACATGTTATTTGACTTATCCCATTCTAGGGAGGCAATTGCTTCCTATTTCCTAATATTTTTAATAAGATTCCACCATTGATCCACTTCACCATCCTAACGATATAAAACCAAAAATAATTTCTCTTATTCTTAACAATAGATAACCAAAAATATATTTTCAGTGGTATGGATCCATTCCTCTTCCACCATTTGATTAGAAGACCCACTAAAAGATGGTGTTCATTGCCTCAAGAAGGTCTCAATAGAATGATGTTCCCTCCTTTGATCATTTGAAATTACAACATGATTCATTTCTATAAAACATTGTGTGGGAACATAACTAAGATTTTTCATTCATTCTCCCTCATTATTCGGTCTCTATAGAGGACAATCATAGCATTGACCATCACATTCATCATTAACTCAGTTCTTTCAGGTTCCATACTTTGACTAAAACTAGAAATCACAGTTTGAGAAACATTAATCATAGTTGTATAACCAAAACATTAAGGGAAATTAGTAATAAAATTTCAATCTATGGAACCGTAGTTTTAATCATAGGTTATTCATGATCATTTTAATAACTCTATGAATATGACCTATACTTATACTTCTCCATGGGGATATTACTAATTTTTTTCATCTATGTTTCGAAATGTTGACTAAAAAATTTCTTTGATATCAACTAATGACACAGGAATTTCATAAAATTATATTAATTCATTTTAGATGGGTATTAATCAAGTTAAAAAACACATGCCTGAGGACCATAATTTTTCAGTGCCTTCGGAATCTCAGAACACAAACTTATAGTCTGGTGAAAGATACTCAATGTTTCCCATAAAGATCAACCCTTTTAGTACCCCTATATAAAACCTATCTTCATAACCTGATGAAAGGAATCATAAGAAAAGGTATATCTCATATGATAAATATGGGTAAAAAGGGAGATACATAAGAATAATTAGGAACATAAGGGTATGATAACATGATCATAACATTAGAAGATCATACCTTGTATATCAAAGATCATATACAGGAGAAATGGAATAAATATTTTAGTTTCCTAAGACATGACTCATGAGGGAATTATGATCATGATCCTTGAAATAATAACACAGGCTCCTGATTGGCATCCAAAAGGCACGAGTTCAAATCCGGGTAGGGATGAATTTTCAGGTACTGTAGCAGGGGCACTATAGCGGGTCACTGTAGCAGACACTGTAGTTGCGGTGGCAGCATTGTAGCGGCGGAGGAACTGTTGCAGGATACTGTAGCGGCGACGGTACTGTAGCAGGCACTGTAGCTAAACGGGGTACAGTAGCAGTACTGTTCACAGAGGGTCCTTTGGGCCAAAAAAATGGGCTTTCAAGCCTTGTATTCAGGCCACTTGGCCTTGGGCCTTCGGACTATGTATTGGGTCTCCCTCTACCCTCTAAAGAGGTCTTTGCTTTAAATAATAAATTGAGGCTTCGGCCCCAACCTTTTAAAAAAATAACACAGGAATAAGACATGGAATTTGTGGTAGACAAATAAACCTGTAATATCACTCCATATAAGTCAGGACTCAATTCCAATACCTATCATGGCTCTTAATGGGGTTTTCACCTACTATGAAGAAAACACCACCATCCCAAATCACAGTCCTTTCTTTAAAGTAGATCAATTTTACCCTTCTTATCTTTATGGATTGGGATTCCCCTTCTTCTTATAGTGGATCTGGTTTCCCTTTATTCCCATATAATATCAAGAACTTATACTAGTTTCCTATCATTATCTCATGAGATAAAAATCTTTACTCAATGCATTAGAGTGAGATATTGGTACAACCCATCAGATAACAAAACCATACATTTGTGTTCCATGAGAACATAAATCATTCATCATGAACATAAAAAATCCGTAGTAATAATAAGTATATAATCCAAGAATCATGACCCCAATAAGGTATATGTAACATCAAAAAATGTTATCATGTAAGGAAAATAGTTTTGAATGGTGATTTGAAATAATTCTTGAGAAAAAATATCATTTCTTCTATGAAAAAATGATTTTTTTAAAATCATAAAACATTTATAAAACCTACTTAAATTAAAATAACATTTATAAATAATAAATTAATCTTATAAGACCATTTTAAACATCTTTGAAACCCTTTTGCTTAAAAATTCATAAAATATCATTTAAAAAAAATTTGAATCATTTTTAGAAAATATTATTTTGAAGGAACACGTATTTTCAACTGAAGAGAGAATAACATTACATGAAACTTATAATAACATAAAAAATTTATTTTTAAGATTAAATATATAAAATGTAAGTATATATTAGTCATAAAAGAATATATGTGTATAATATAACAAGTGTCTCAAAGAAGGAAAATTAAAACAAAATTACATTACTGATTTGGTATCTTTTGAACCATAAACCCTATAAGAGAGATATCATAAAATGGATATGTAACTGACCATAACTTTAATGATATGTATCTTATATTACATTAATGGTTAGTATATATCTAAAAAAACAAAAAAGTGGTGAATATGGCATAAGACTCACAGAAATAAAAGTGAGACTATAAATCCCCCTACATTAGGTCTGGACTTCCTTCATACACATTAAAACCTCATGTATAATAAATTTAAGTTTATTATATATCCAAAAAACTTCAATACTCATATATATAAAAAAAAATGATTTAATTATGACTTTATATTACTCTTTTATTAAAAAAAATCATGTCAAAGTTATCGCATTCTATTTCATACTAGTTTTGACTTGTTATTTTTGGTCCTCTTACATATATCATTATTTAATCATATCCATAATTATTAAAGTGATATGAATATCATATATATGTTCCTTATATATTTATTCATATTAGTTCATAAAATTTATTGGTATAACATAAAATACACCATTCATGGAGATAGTAGGTTATACGTTCTGATGAATGATGATTTCATTTGGTTTTCATATTAAAATAAAGAAAAGTATGTGATATATTATCCTTACAGAATCACTTTATTGTCATATATATTACATATTTTTTTTAAACCATCATTAATACATTCCATTTAAAGCATGAACAAATCACATCACTTCTCCAGGTGGTAGCCCACCATACACCCAAACGATGTTGTTGTATTCCCATAAAATGGAAAGCATGAAGGTATGTGGGACATAACAATTCCAGAATCAGTATAATTCATAAAATTAATATTTTTCATATATTAATATTAAATACATCATCATTCCCCACCATTAAAATTTTCAATTGAAGAACGAACAACATCATTTCCGGAGGTAGTAGTTTGACATACAAACCAATGATTATTGTGTATTGATTATATGGAAGTGTGAGTGAGTGTAGTTCATATCCCAATCATAAATACGTTAAAATATATTTAAGATACTTGTGTAATTATATAATCATTAAAATAGAATAATGTTATTGTTTTAAAGAAGAAATAAAAAAATGTTTTTTGATGAACATTACTTCTTCTTTGGGTATCTCCTTTTTATTTGAACAAAAGGACTTCCTTGGTTGGATTTATAACCAAAGTAAGGATTCTAGAATAATTGTAGGGAATATGAGGTGATATCTGGATAGATTTTTTCTGAACTCAATATGTTTTAAAGTGTGAAGAAAAAACTGCTATATGAGTCCTTTTAAAGGAGAGGGGAGCGGGCACTCTTGGAATTTCTCAAAATATTAATTGATAATAAACTTAATCGCATCCCAAATAATTCCAAAAGGCCATTTATTAAGAGATAAGATGTTATAAGGTTTTAACATCTTCATAAAAAATATTTTAGACATAATTATTTTTTATTTTAAACCATATAATATTTAATAACCCTTTGTAATCATAGTTAAATATTAACTATGGTAACAAAATTTTCAATATTAAAAGGCGGTATTTTTTTCATAAAAAGATTCAATTGGGACACAAATATCTAATTTATGATATTTTTGACCATATCTATCCATGTATATCCATATTTAATATTTTTATGGCTTATAAATAATTTAATAGAATATTATTTTCAAAAAATATCATTAGTGTTGATTTTGACACTATTAATTATTTTGACTTTATGAAAATAAATACAAGGTAACTTTAAAAATCATTTAATACACCAATAATATATCATACTCACATAAAAAATTTTGGGATTATCTTAATTAATTTAAATTATCTGTTAAGGTTAAAATTAACATCATCCAATAACGTGTGTTCATGTTCTAGGGTAATTTTCTAATATCTATAATATTATTTTTAACCATAATTGTCTGATTTAACCTTAAACATGTTAATAAAATTACTAAGTTTTGTGTTCAAATTGTCCTAAAATAAAATTGAAATATTTAATAAATTTGGAACTATTTATTCCAATTATTTAATCCATTTTTCAAAATTATAATCATATAATTTTCAAAAATTAATTTAAAATTAATCTGCTAGATGGGACAAAAAAAGAAGTTTTTAAATTAAAAATGTTCAAAAGATTGAAATTTTCAATATCTAATTTCAATATAAAATTTATACTAGTTAAATAAATTATATTAATTTATATAAAATTATTCTAGATGTACTTTAAAACCAATTATAAATATAATTTTACAATATAAATCATTTAGATAAAAAATCGATTTTCAATTAAAATTCAATATTTCTCACTATTTATAAAAACAAAAAACATATTAGAAAAATAAAAAAAGCTTATTATTTAAAATATAATTAATAAAATTTTCTAATACTACATTTAAAATTAGTGTGACCTCAAAAGGTAGTAAAACTTATTTTTTTGAGAAAGAAACATCTTTTATATATAAAATTCGATTTCATATTATATCATTTCTAGAAAAAATAGAGGATGAATAGTAAATATTATATTATATATATTATATATAAATTTTATTAATATAATCCAACAAGGTTAATTTGTTTGTTTATTGGGATAAAACATACTTGTGCACATTTAAATTGTTTTTCAGAAAAAATATTTCCTTTTATTTTAAAAAAGGCTCCATTTTCAATTATAATTAATTAGTCTCTGAATGATTATTTATATTTACATGTATAATAAAAATTTTAATAATTTATTTAATCTTGTTTATAGTACCATTCTAATGGATGGATTATAATTTTTCTTGTTTAAATATTTACAATAATAATGTATTATTTCATAGAAACTCATTTTTTCATGTAATGCAAGATAAAATAGCGTTGAGTGTATCTCAAGATTAAATTGGTGTATCTTATAATGAAATACATAAAATAAAGTAAATTTATTTTAAAAAAATCATAAAAACTCAGGGTGTTACACACACTACTCTAATGGATCTCCAGAATCCCATGGATACACACTACCTGTAACTTTGTTCGGTCAAAATCCTTTCTGAAGAGGTGATCAAACTCTGCCCACATGAGATTCTTCGTATCATGAATCCTATCCAAAAATATCCATTGTCTACCTAGGTGAATATGCATGAGGATCCCCACTATGATCACTATCTTGTTGGGAGGGGTCTTAAAAATGTTGAAAAAACTCCCAACTGACTCAAACTAGTCCTCTACTACAAGGGGCATGGATCAACCTACCAGATAAGGGATATCTACCTATATAAATTTTTATATTCACTCAACCTTTACATTCCATATCTGAGTACTTACAGGAAATCTGGATACTAAGTCGTTTGAGGTATGATTGGAAAACCACAGGGTGATACACCTCCTATACAATCCCCTGAACTAATGCCTTATCCTTAATCAGATCGTCGTCCAAATCCCACTGTGGAATCCAAGCTAGTTATCACCGTAGAGGAATCCAGAAAAATTCAATACAATCCATGGTCAAATATCATATCAGTTGAGAAGAATAGTGAAGGACGTGGGAACCACAACCAATTTCTATATGAATATATCGATTTTTTTCTAGAAACTAGTGCCTATATGTATAGATTCGACAATAATTTTATCTGAGTCCAAGTGAATTGATACATGGGCCACCACACTATGACTAAGTTCTTTGGCCTAAGAGCCGAACATGAGACACTTTAACAATTTCACCATATTTCTAAAACCAATCATTCCTATTATACTATTTTCAAACCCAAGTCCAAATGAAACATGTGCTTAGGTACCACATTTTCAACACCCAACCCACTGGGGATATCCTGGATATTGTTAATATAATTTTAACATCGGATACCACCACCAATAAGCAAAGGGATAACAAATATCACTAAGTAGTAATATCAAACACATGGGATGCCTTAACCAAAAGTACATATAAACGTGCACACATCTCTAAACACCAACTTAATGACGAAACAAAAAGAAAAAATTCAGAGCATAAATGTGCATATAAAACTCAAATAACATTAGAGTATAACATGAGTGTAAAAAAGAAAATGGAAAATTATAAGCTCGTAGAAACTATAAATGAGGCTATCCAGCTAGAAAAATAGGGTGCTTTTCAAGATTAAACTCCAAGAACTATCTATAGTACATCAAGTGCAACTAATATCCACTTACTCTAGTTCACCCCAGGACACTACCAAAAGTACTATGTCTTCATAATACATGACATGTGTGGGAAGATCCCATGTAGGGGTTACAATAAACATACCCAGTGAAACACAACAAAATCACCAAATTTAAAAGAATTAAATATTTTGAGTTCAAAATAATGGACAATAATTACTTATATATGCTCATAAATAGATGTCAAGTCTTAAAGTAGGGTCATTTCCTAACTTCCATCCTCATCTTCTTCTTGAGGCTCCATGGTAATGATCATTTGAGATAACTCACTCCAGAAATCTTCTAAAAAATGAATTTTCTCATCCAAAATGTCAAGATCATCATCGTCGCCATGAATATATACACACCAAAACTCATAATATTCCAATACACAGGTAGGGGATCACACATAGGGCCTTTGGAGGATACCGAACCCCATCAAGAATAACCCACTAGGATGTGAATCATACAACATGAATGTCAGTAATGATATAACAAACCCATACTAGGAATTAATGATAAAGGACCGGAACATGGGCCACATTAAGGGATACCATACACTATCTAAAACTAACTTGTAAAGGGGATAAGTCATCTAATTATTATGAGGGGATTATTTAATGTACTCACATGGGATGGACCAAGGATTCATATATTTCTTATACTCTACTAGAATGAAGATAACAGGGCTCCAAACTACCCTATAAGAGGTAAACAATGTATGTACAGAATAAAATGTATTTCACACTAAACTCAAGCCTAACTAAGACTATGTCCTTGTATTTTATCTTATTCCCATGTGCTCTAGTCAATCCCATGTACAGAGATGTTCTCATACCCATATAATCAAGGTTACACACTACTTATCTAGTTTTAGGAAACCCTTTTTGGGGATACCTAACATGGAATATGATATTTATCTTAGTGTGTAACCCTATCCACTGTGCAAGGGGGTCAATAGATCATGTTCTCTTTCTAATTACATTCTGTGTATGTTAGGTTTTCCATAATTTGATTATCTTCATGCATATCTTCCTATTTCACCTCCTCCTCCAATATATCTCTAAAGAATACACATAAAAATTGAATCTATGATTGACCAACCCAGAACAAACATCATTGGCCAAATTTTGTCCACCCATCCACAGAAATTCCATCCTGATTAAAAAAACCCCAATCAAACCTAGATCTTCAATCATTATCAACACATCTGAATCATGTCTTCAATCCAAAATCAGAACCCACAATAATGATTAGTTCTTATAAAGATCAAATGCACAATGATTTATTCCATAGTATAGTCAAACTATCAATCAAATGAAATACCCAAAATGAATTTTCTAAAAATTATGGGAGAAAATCATGAAACACAAATGTGGGTAAATGAATGTCAAACTTGGTTCAGGTTTTCCTTCATCCATACATGAATAAAACGTTGACATAAAATAATATTAAAGAATAAATGAATCGTCGATTAAATCCTTTTTCAAGAGAGAGAAAATATCAACTATATATCAACAATATATCCATGAGTTAATTTTATAAAATAATTTATTAATGTCCAAATTGGGAGAATCAAAATGGAGATCAATCCAAAAAAAAAAATACCAACCTTGAAATTGGAACAATAATTGGTGAAGAATTATTCCTTATTATTTTCTATATCCGGATCAAATAATTCTATTGACAATGACAAACACCTTTAAAATTAATTATCGATCCGCAATCCTGATTCCATCTATAAAATATTTCCTCAATTTTCCTCTCCAATATCTAGGGTTATGTATCTAACACTATGATATATCCACATATGTGTTTTAATAAAATAGGATTACATCATGTATAGTTGATAGAAGAAAATTACTTAATTAATTATTTTTCCCTTATTGCACCTATGACTTATCTAGAAATCATCCCAGGTGTAAAAATATTATGTGGTAATAGGGAAGAACCTACATTTCATATTTAACAGTTTTCTTAGTTATCCCAGGTAATAAATCATTCAGGATATATTTCATTATTTAAATAAAACTACATGAACATGATATCTGTTATATTTGAAATTTTTATTATATCAATAACAACTCTCTATGGGCCTAATAATCCCACAATGACTTCGTTCCTAACTCTGAAAATATTTATTAAATTATTCCAATGTGTTACAAGGAAAAAAGATTCATTATATGTGAATTTAAAAAGGATCTAAAGTATTAAACATAATAAAAATAATACTTGGTGTTCAATAAAATTAAACCTATCCCAAAACAAAAAAAAAACGATGAGTGTATTATATTCGAAAAATAATTCTAGGGTAGTGGGAAAATTTTAGAATACCATGATCATACTCTTATAGAGAATCTATATGTAAATATTGACTCTCACCACTATATAATCCAATTTGATCATAAAAAAATCAAATTATTTTTTATGGGGAGGTCAAGGTTTTTTTTTTTTTTGAGGTTTCTAAGGTTTCACTTCTCTTAAACATAGACTTTTTAAATTATAGTTTTCCTATAAAATAAGTGATGTTCTATGTTATGTATTTTTCTTTTCTATCAAAAAAATAAAATATCTTTTTATGTGAGTGAAAATAGAAATATTTATATCATCTAATTAGAGTGAAAATATCCATTTATAAACCCTCTCATATATTAAAAAACATTCACATTAATATCCTCTCACCTAACAAAAATATTCATTATATGTATATATTTATCTTATGATGGTTATATGAGAATTATTATTCCTTATATAGTTATTTAGTAACCTAGAAAATAAATTTAAAATGATATAGGAAAATATACCAATCTCATGGAAGAATTACACCACAAATATGGGTAAAAACACAATATACAAAAAATATCTATAAAATGAATATAGAAATATAAGGAACCAATATTAAATTAACAATAGCAGTGACATGATATAACTCAATTAATAATATTGAATTAACATGTAATCCATAAAAAGGGTGAAAAATTGCTTTAATGAGGTTATTTAAATACGAAATAAGTTTTGTAATGTGTTTTTAAAATAAATAGCATTTTTAATTGTAAAATATTGAATATTATTCTTTTAAATGTCACACCAAATAACTCAAAGTATCATTTCAAAAAAAATACAAAGTACTCACAATTCCTTAACCTCTCTGACCAAAAATAATCCAAAAAAAAATTTATTTATCAAATTATCAATTATTTAAATCCCCCCATAAGTCCTATTACTCAGCCCATAAATAACCTTAATTGTTTACCCTTACTTAATCCACTAAATATAACTTGGACAACATATAATATATATAAAAACAATATAAATTACATGAAAATAAGGACCTAAAGACACAAATATCGCAACCTAAGAAAAGATATTATGACATCCTAATGGAACTTTCACCATGAAATTTATAAATAAATAAATTAAAAGTATAATCAAAAGGAAAATATTAGTGGACTATCCAAAGTCACCCAGTTGTATAATTTTTTAGACCAATGGTTAATAGATTGGGGTTTTCTCTAATTAACCACATTTAGAGAGAGTGGTTTAGAATTATAAAACTTTTCAATTAAAATAATCATTTATTTATATCAATAGGATTCAGAAACCCACCCACTTTTAGTAAACCCATCCATTATATTTGCACTGATATACCCACTTAACTGAATGTTAAATGTGGTGTATTGAATTATTATTCCTTAAATTAATCAATTTAAATTTTTTTTATATATTTAAAATGATATAATGGAGTTTAAGAGAATAATTCTTTAACTTGTAATTTTATTCCAATGAAACATTCACTAATGACCAATCACAAGTCATGAATGTGATATAATAAAATTCATATAATTTTCTAGAAAGAAAATCCTCCAGCTAACCAAGTAAAAATTAAAATTAAAATACCCAAAAAATTTAATTTTATTATTTACTGATGAATAAGTACAATAAAGGATTAAAATTAATTTATTTATCTATTGAGAAAATATCAAAAAACAAAAAAAAAGAAACAAGTGAACCAAAAATAACACAAAGATTCTTATGATATTTAAATAGAAATAAATTTCATTTAAAATTCCAAATCATTTATTAAAAAATTAATTTACATATAAAAAATAAGAATTTAAATTTCATTAATGTTTTTTAAATCATTTTTGGGGACTAACATAATGTAAAAACAAAGTAAATATCGAGTGGTTGAAAACACATATCTCAACCACCCAATAGAAAGTTCTTCATAATAAAAGATCCACAAAGTATATATTTATAATTTAAAACCCAACATCCTAAATAACTAGACTGAAATAAATAAGATATAAAAATAAATAAAATCAAATATTATGTTAAACACTCATAAATAATTCATTATGAACTCTTGAATATCATACACAAAAAAGTTCCAAATTAAATAATCTATATAACCATCAATTATAATACAAATCAACAAAATTACTAAAATAATTCCCCCAATAAACTTACTATACCAAAATAATGTTATATAGAAACAAAATAAATTATATAAAACTACTATAAATACATAATAAATCCCACTTATCTAAAATATATTTCACCATGCTCATATAAAATCAAATCGGCAATCGTTATTATAGAGGATGAAGACACAAAAATGTAAGGGACAAAGAAAATAAATGTAAAAATTAATTTAATTGTCACTTTTTTTTGAATCAAAACCATCCTTGGAAACATAGAATAAAAGGTATAAAGGTGGAATAAATGTGATTAAATGGTCATCCCTTATTTTTAATCAGTCAAATGAAACCAAGAACTCTATGGTGTTGTTTAAAGATAAAACTTGAATGAAAAAATTTACAAAAAACCATTATTAAAAAAATACATGGGAACCAATGGTTACCGGATTTTCCTCTATTTAACACTTAGTGGTAGTCTAGTGGATATGGACCCATTATTCTAATCACTACATAACACCTAGATATTTTAGTACGTGTTACCTTAGGTTAATATCTTGTTAAATATTATTTGATATACAAAAAACAAAACTAATGTGGATAATAATTTAATAAAATAAAATTTAAACACCAATAATTTATGAGTATATAATGTGAAAGAAAATAAATTAATACTCATTTGAAAATGATATGAAATTAACCAAAAAAATACTTAAAGGTCAAAAGGGACATTTTTTATGAAATATGTTTTTCTTTAAATGTTTCATTTTCATTTAGAAGATAGATTTTTGAATTTAGTAATTTTAATTAGATGAAATGAAATTAATTATTAATTTATAATATCAAAAAAATCTTAGGTGTATTTTTTATAATTATTCTGAAAATGATGATTTTTTGGGTGAATAATTAAAAATACTAATTTTAAAAATACCATAAATTTTTTGATATAATTATGATTTAAGAATGATTGAAAGATATAGAAAACCTTCTTCTAAAAAAATATATATTTAATTAGTAAACAAAATAATATAAAAGTATTATATTGAATTTGTAAACTCATGCTTGAATTTTTGGAACCTGAGTAACATTTAAATATAATAAAAATCTATTCTTGGTTCTTTGTATTTAATAGTGTGGTTAGAAGGTGTAATTCAGTTTTTGAAATAGTTATAAAGTACGTGAACCATCATTATTTTAATATTAATCCAAAAAAATTGTATGATGAACCACTACTCAAGATACTTTGGCCAAAATAAGTATAAATTCTTTTTTATATTAAAAAATATTTTCTTCTAAAAATAGTTTATGAATTTTGTAACCCTATATAAGAATCAATTTCTACCACTTATTGAAATTGAATATTTTGAAATAGATTTCATATTTATAATAACTATATTAAAATTTTATAATATGGGTAATTTAATTTTTTTGTCATAACATTAAGTTACCATAGAAAACATGTTATCCACCATGGTAAGTGTTAAATTGGTTAAAGAAGGCGTTAAACTAACATATAAGGCTTCAAAAAACTCTAAAACTAGTCTAAATAAGAATATATTAGTGGATATATACAAAACCCAATACTATATATAAAATTTTACTAAATTGGATCCACTTTATTTGAGATAAATATTTATTATATTTAAAATTTCTTAATATTTTAAAGGGTGTTACTCCACTTACATATGAAATGTCTGCACTTATCCTCCATTATCCATAAAATTTGAGCACTTTAGATCAACAAATATTCATCCAAACACCTTACCAACACACGTATACTTTTACTAGAGATCATAGTCTCACCAATATACCACTCATGGATGGATTAATTTGTAGAACAATGGAAGTTTGTAACGTACCATCTTGACTCACGATGTGGAGTAACCAGGCTGGTGGCGTTACGCAATGTCAATCATGCCTTCTCGTATTCCATAGGATGATGAATATAAGTGATGGAATATGGTGGAATGGAGATGATAATATATCCCCATGTCAAAGTGTGAAATAATAGAATAAAATAACTAAGAAACAACTAAAATTGATAATAACCAGAGTACGTAGGATATGTAAAACAACCAAACAAAAAATGTGGAATTTAGAAGCATACATACAATAATATAGAATCAATGACACACTGGGAGGAAAATATATAAAAAAATAAATTAAATATAAAGTCTCAACTAAAAATTTCATTTATACCTCATCCCAACCTTTATATCCCAACCATGTTGCTCTAACTCTATAAAGAAATATTGGGCCTCAACCCAACCTGGGGTTTCAAGAAGTGAGGGATGCTTAAGTGCCAATTTCAATAGTGGAATGAGAATGGTGTGATAAAAAACTCAGTATAGAACCACCAATGTGGTCTCATAAATACCATCCATGTAGTGATATGTGCAAGTGACATTCTCTAAATGAATAAATAAATTCATATAAATAAATAAATAAACCACCCTTGATGATCAATCATGTGACCCCAATCGACCATACCTACCTCATCCACTGCCACCATTTCTATTATTATGTTTAAATTACAATGTTAAAAATAATAATGAACTAAGGTTCCTTCACCCTGGTATACAGGTAATTACCCCAGGGCCTGATCCACCCAAGTGTAAAATATAACATCCTGGAGAATGATCTATCCAAAAATAAAACCTTAGGTAACGCTTCATCCAAGTATATGATTTTTATTGGAATTAGAACCCTAGAAATGTGTAATACTCAACCACTCCCACCAAATAAGCCATAGGACCTTGGAGGATAACATGTGGTATGAATGCTCGCCTCTACCTAGAACCAATAATCCTAACTTCAAATCAATTGTAGCCCAACCTGTAGTATCTAGACCACATCATAGAGGGTTTAAATATAAAATCCACCATTTACGGTGTTTTACATAAAACTACCACCTTCTGTAGAGTATTCTATGTTAAGATTGTATTTTATAGAAATTTTTATATAATGAAAGCCACTTTAGGCATTTTCTTTGTATCATACCTCAACCTCCATAGGGGAGTTTTCTTATAAAATCAAATCCTTCATGAGGACATATGTCATATAACCTCATAAATACATAAAAGGTATATACTAATTATTTTATAATATATCCAAATATAAATATCATAGATAGGGGTATCCATCTTCCTAATTCATTATAAAACCAAATTCTAAAATCCAAAAATAATAACCAATATTGAATCTACCTTCTCCCAAGGTTCTCATATCTTTAGGGTACCTATAGGGGAACCCTAGGTCTCAGTGAAGAAAATATGTCTTATAAGGGTACCTTAATACCTATCTCATATCTTGGTTGAAAACTAATCACCATGAGTGTATAGCCTCACATAGCAACATTGAGGTCCCAATAAGGCCACCCTGATCTCTTAGGAAAATCTCACAAGAGGAATGGCCATAAGAAAACTCCCTTTCTATGCTACTTTAGGTTAATCCTAAATTCCAACCATATTTATCCATATCATCATAGTATACCCACCCAAGTCATCATATATCCATGGGGAATGAACTCTCACCCTATGGCTATCTACCACACCCTAAAGCTCGAAGGCAACTCAATGTAATCATATGTCCAACACCTAGGCCATCAAACCAAAGACATTATCCACCTCCACCCAGAAGAATCATGGTCTCATACTCTACCGAAATAACATAATTTTCATTTTTTTAACTGAAAAAACCTCAAGTCCAATATTTAACAATGAAAATGATCCCCACTAGGGCATCCTCCATTTAAGACTGATACGAGTAAAGCCATTATCCAATGACACTCATGGAATTGGAATTTTTTAAATTAATTAAAAACCTAAAATATTTGATTAAAAATATAATAAATCTAAAATAGAAAATCTTACAGAGTGGTGAGACCACACATCTTACGTTACTCATTAAAATAAGCATAAACCATAGGGGTATGTATGAATTACTAGTTACATAAAACATATCATTACCCCTTTTAAAGTATCCCAAAAACTCTCTACGAGACTCTTCAAATCCCAACCCCACATCACCAAATCTCTTGAATCACTAAATAATGTAAAGGAATTAAATAATATGTGAAAAATCAGTATAATAAATTATACAACTCGCCTTAAAAAATTTAAAATTTATATATATCTAATAAAATTATGGAACAACACATTGGTCGGTCCCACCACAGAACAATTGCAACCCAACACATTAAAATGACCCCTGGAATGTCTATATTCTCATTTCAAGAGATATATCTAACATTAAACAACAAAACAAAATCCAAAATAAATTAATTTGAACCAAAAATCAAATAAATTTCACCATAGTTCCATACCTCACATAAACAATGTGCGATGACATGTGGATGTAGACCTGGGGTTCTCTACATCCATTCTACATGAAATACTTATCATATAAAGATGATCTCATCATGATATGTTGTAATTATAAATGAAAACCCACTATAAGTTTTAAATAATTAAAATTAAAAAAAAAATCAGTTGTGTATACAACACGCAACATCGAGCCTAAATAAACCCCAAAGTGTTATTTATTAAATATGACTATTATAACCTAGCTATTGAATTAGTGGGTAAAAATGAGTTTAATTAAATTAAAAAATATATGTATTGGTACTACTAAAAATAAATGTATTCATAAATTCTAGTTAAATAATCAATCAATTTTTAGTAAAGTCATTTAATTCAACAAAAATACATTTTCTTACAAAATAAATATTGTTTTCTTTCATGAGAAAATATTATAATTAGTTTATATAATTTTTTGAAATTTTATTCCATAAATAGGATATAATTTTCAAAATCATCATATTAAATTAATCTCATGATTAAATGTTGATATTTTTATTAAATTATTGATGTTTCAATGTATATGAAAAAATACTGGTTTTTATTGAAAACCGTATTTTCTTTTCAAATATTTACAAATTAAAATTCTATTTTGTATTAGTTTTAAATTTTAATTACTTCAATTTATTAAATATAATATAATAATGGAAATTATAATTAATTTAGAATTATATATGTTATAAATAATAATAATAAAAATTATTTTGTTTTGAAAAACTATCTTTCTTCACTTCTCACTGGAATAATTTTAAATTAATTTATTCCACTTGTGGGATTTAATTTTGAAAAATAGTTATAAAATTTGTAATCATGTGGTAAAAATTTTGTAAATACTCCCCCATTAATAATTTTTCATTATGAATAGTAACTGTAGAAAATAATTATCTGCACACAAAAGGTAAATTGGTTAATTAAGGTTAAAAATAATAAGACAAGGATTAAAACATGACCCTAAAACTTACCTTTATCCTATTCTATGAGTGTTTCTCATCCATTTAAATCCAATTATATAATACTTGGACACTTGGTTTCATATTTCATTGATTTTTACCTTTATAATATTTAACTAAAATATAAAGACAAAAATGTGACTTTCATTATTTTAATAACTATTATATTTTTTGATAGGGGTAAAAAAAATCTGTTTAATTTTAAATATTCATTTCTAATATAAAATATTTTTCTTCATAGTATTTTATTTCTAAATTTTAGTAATGAGATATTTAATCTAAATGTTGTGAAATACTGACACATTATTTATTCAATTCATAGAAAAATTAAATAAATGATTTTAAAAATATAATAAGTAAAATAAATGGAATGAATTATTGGATTCCATGAATTTTTAGAATATAAAATTTTAGTGATATTCGAGATGATTTGATTCAAATTTAATTGTTTTCATTTTCTTTTCAAAATCAAATTAAAGGAGTAGTTCAAAAAGTAAAATTAATGATATCTTATAAATACTATTTTTATTAAATAATATAAAACTCATAAAATATGATATTCATCCATGTGCTTGGTATATGGTTCAAAATATCAAATATTTTCAATTTATTGTCCAATTTTCATTTTATAGTAACTATATTTACCCCTAAAGAGTTAAAACAATGTTAACATAGTAATTGTAAAAAAGGGCCAACACGAGTTCAAACCAAAAGATAAGTGTAAAAATATATACTAAAATTTTCCAAAGATTATTTAATAATAGTAGTTTTACCCATGATCAACCTATATTATAATTATATATGTTTATAACCATTTTTACATGTAAATTATTTTATATTAATTTTAAAAAAATTGAAATTCCAAAAGTGCCCCACCCCTCACATATAAAATGGCAGCTCCTCAACTTTTTTATTCACATATAAAAATCCATTTTTTTCATCCAATACCGTCCCAAATAACTTATTTCATTAACTTAACATGTCTAAGAACAGTTTTTTTCATAAAACCCTCCTAAAAAGATTTTCGTGTGAACCTAAAGAGGCTTTCTGAAGAAGTTTTATCCTTCTTAACATGTCATTTTTATTTTATTTTTTCCACAACATACATAGAATCTTATTAAACCATGGTGATATAATAAAATCATTATATGAAATATAATTAGATGTTATTATGTTAATTTCATACCCTAAATCCACCTCTTATTCCATCAAATGGGAAACGAAATTATCGTCCATGTGTATTGCAGACCACCGCCTCATTAACCGATGCAATTAATTTTCCTTCATCACCTCTCATAGATATTTATGATGATGTATTTAATGTATATTAGTGATATTAATGGAATATTAATAATTCCAGAAAATTCATATATATTTTATTCTCTTACCTTCCCATTCATCGAAAGATGATAACATCGTTCATGGGTATGTGTTGGTTACCACCTCCTCAAAGAGATGTGATTTTTTCAGTATTGAATCACATGGATAGAATATAATACATCATTAAAATAAATTATATGATATATATCATATTATCTTAATTATTTAAATTTAAAATAACACTTACCTATATTGCATATATATCATTGAAAAATTGTAACATTACCCATCCATATGTTAAGACTACCATCACAATAATTGTAACATAGTTCATGTAACACCCCGATATTTTATGAGATATATTATTTTCTTTGATGTCTTCTATTATACACTACACCAAGATTATCTTGTGCTACATGCAACTTCATATTATCTTTCATTATACACAACACTATTCTTGGCTCGTGTTACACACAATTTCAAGTTCGTTTTGTGGAAATTATTCTACGCAACAATATGTATAGATTTTGTTTAATGTATAAATGAAATAAGTTTTGATTATGTTATAGACAACACCAAACTGGTATTTCACAAAACGCAACCCTGACTTGTCTTGCATTACATGTAATCAAGACCTTCTTCGATAGCGTGTGTAGTACACAATACCAAGTTTCACTAAACGAGCTATTATTATAATATTATTATGAACTAGCCGTTATGAATAGTAATACCCACTTTTTGAAATTTTATAAATTTTATCTTTCAATATCGACTTCATTTTTGGATTTGGAATTTCGAAATTATCTTAGGGTGAATTTTTGGTATTTTTCTGAAAACTTTTAATTGTTGATGAATAGTGAAAACATTGGGTTACTATTTAAAACCCGAAATTTTATTTAAATAATTATTTATTTTATTTAAATTTATTTTAGGTAAAAATTGATACATAATACCTATATAAGTTCAATGTAATTAATTTAAGTCATTTTATAATAATTTTAGTTATATAAAAATTTTATTGAACTTGACACCGTCTTTTACCATCCTCCTAGGAGAATTTGAATATTTACATAAAATTTAATTTTACCGCTTATGTGAGTAGAATTTCAAAAATCCGAGAGACACAGTCAATATCAATGAGTAAAATGTGGTTCAATGACATAAAAATATTTTTTGTTGAATAGTAACTTTTTACTTTTATTTACCACGATTAAAAGTAAATAGGGTAATTAAGGGTAAAAATGATATTATTATTACCCTGAAACATGTCCTAATTCTATTGGATAAGTTTAATTCGACCAAAAACAACCTTAGGAAAAAAATATTACCCTTTAGGTCCACTTGGATTATATTAGGGCACTTATTATTATTTTATTTAAAGAAGAGTTAAAATAGTTAAAATCAAAGTTTAATAAATAAAACATTTTTAATATAGCGTTATACATATTATAAATTCAACAATAAATATTCATTATAAATATAAAAAGATTTCATACATACTTTTAGTTTATTTATAATTTTTAGACATTAAATAATTTAATTTTTTTATGACACAATGATGATGCAGTAATTACCTTATTAATGAAATATTATCATAATTGATGTTATAAATACCCAAATAAATGTAATTTGAGACTTTGTATGAATTAAAATAATTTTATAGGTTAATATGACATGTTATTATTGATTCAATTAACTTTTTTATAACTAATCATGTTGTTATGATTTTCACAAAAACCAATTACCAAATAGTGTCAAAATTGACATAAAATAGTTTTTAAAACAAATATTATATTATTAATTGTTATTATATTCCTAAAAATCTAAGGTTCAGTAAAATTACTTATATAAGGTTATATATATTAATAATGAACCACTTGGGGTTCTTTTGTCTTGTTATAGTATGTTTAATAACCATATAGTGTAAGAAAACAATAAGACACAGTAAAAGTAAAATTATTTAACTTATAGTTAAATCTAAATGATAAAGTTAAAATAGTAACCTAAACTTGTCTAAAACCTATTGGTTGAGAGTAGTTCGACCCATATCAACTTTATATTAGAAATAAATCATTTTGGAGATATTATAAACCAAATATGACTTTATTATAAAATAATATTTTAAGTTTTTTCAAAGGTGCCCCTCTCCTCCCTTATAAAAAGGGCACCCCTTCCCCATTATCTTCACACCCTTTGGAGCCTTGAAGATCAGCCAAAACCTTCCAATTACTCTTATAAACCTCTATATTTATATCATAGAGGTTTTGGTCTTCTAAAAAAACCAACTCTAGTTCCCTAAGAATAAGTTTAAAGGAGGTACGTCGAGGAAGAGGTAATCTCTTCTACAGACTCTTTCAAGTTTATTTAGTCTTATACTTCCTCTTATTTAGTTTTTTCATTATAAAGTAATAACATAAGTATTAATTATATACTAATATTTTATTATAAATATTAAACAACCTTATTTCACCTTCTATCAATCCTATCAAAAATGAAATCACCGCGCGTGCATACGTACAGAATACCGTCTCCACGCCGTGGTGTAATCAGTTTTTCCACAACCACATAACTTGGATGAGTATAATGGTGTAAAGAATGACTATATATTATTATTATAATATCATAGTGATTATAAGATATTATATAATCCACTCCAGTTCCATTCAATAAATATGGCAATGATATCATCGCTCGTGCGTATGTACGGATTACCGTCTCCACGACGCAATGAGATTCATTTTCCATGTTAACAATTCAAGAATGATTATAAAGTATATATAATAAGTAATAACGAAATATATTACTTAATAGTAATACTGAATTTATTTATATATATATTTTTCATCTACTTAATTCCATTCAATTCAATAAGGAAATGAAAAACAACGTTCATGCGTACGTACAGCCTACCATCTCCATGAACGGTGTATTTCTTTCCATTTATCGATCTATTATATATATGTATATTCTGAATATAAATTATATATAAATCATGTTTTATATTCCTTAATTAATTAATCATGAGCTAAGTAATCATATTAATAATTACAAGTCAAAACACGAACGATAAATGAAACGATTTTACCCAAAACGCTGCTTTAACATGGACTTGACAAATAACGGATAATATAAAGTCATAAGTGAATCATATATGATATCATAAATATTATTATGGTTCTGTTACAAGTTAATAATATGTTTAAACACACTATATAGGAGTGTCGGACACAAACGGAAGAAATTGGACATAAGGTATGGGATAACTATTCCAACCTCGTTTTTATCCGAGATTGTTTATTCATAAGTATTTACTGGAGGTATATTTATCATCCATGTCCCTATTTTATAAAAATGGTTTCATGTATGTTTAATGTCCTTTTTTACCCATTTCATATTTTACTACATGGTATGTAAAAAATCTTTCTTTTTTTTACCATACGAGGTACTTTTTGACTTTTCCGGTAAAAGTACGAGAAGAATATTTTTTTAACCTATACGACATGAATGAATTTTTACGGTTTTATAACGCTTTTTCATCATTAAGATTAATCTACAAGATTTCATAATTATTTTAAACAAAATCCTTTTCTTTTAAAATTGAATGGCATTTTTTGAAAATAAAATGATTTTGAAGAAGAAAGGATATTTTCCTCAAGAATTCATTTCAAGTATTTTATCAAAACTATTTTCCATCTAAGAAGAAATTATTTAGTATGTTTATGATTCAAGTATAATGACTCTATTATTTACATGCTTTGATTTTTTCTTATAATTAAATGATATACATTTATTTTATATGGATTATGTTATGATGGGATGATGTTTATGAAACCCATTTTATTCTTTTGGTTATTATGAATGATTTATGTTTATGTTGTGGCACATGTAAGAATGATTTCATTATGAGATGGGTGGGACCTATATCTCCCTCCAATGCATTGGGTAAAGATTTATATCTCATGAGATAGACATGGCTGGAATGGCAAGTTAATCTGGTTCAGTGATATAGGACTGGAACGAGGAGTGAACTTGATTCCGAAAGGGACTTTGTCCACTAAGATGGTCTTGGCAGTAATGCCTTGGATACTATGGAAATCATATCATGTGCTTAATGGTTTCCATAACTAAATGTTTTATTCCCATGTTATTCTATCATGATTTATGTTTCTTTATGATCTATTCCTTACGTACTTCCATGTTTTATGTCATTGCTCATGATTTTGATGTTTAAACATTATGATCATTTTTTTAAGTTCAAATTTATATGATTTGTTTTATTTTCTCCATGCTTACCCTTACTGAGCATTTGATCTCACCCTTTATATGTTTTCTTTTTCCCAGGATTTAATGAAATTTTTATGCTAGAAAACAAAACGTGGAAGATCTTTATGGACGATGTTGAAGATCATTCACCATGATTAGAAGATTATATTCCGAGTTTCCAAAGACACTAAACTATTACGGTCCTTGTGTGTCTGTTTTTGTTATGTATTAAGTATTCTTAAAAAGTAATGCAATTTCTATGTACGTCAGGCAATGGGTCTCTACAATTGGTATCAGAGGAAAGATTTAGTTAACCTTTGGAATCTTGGATGCGAAAACTTTTGTGAAATACCTTGAGATATTTCTAAGTTATGTCTAGGGATGTCCCTAAGGTTAAGTATAAGTATAGGTTATAGTGCTATAATTATGGTAACGATATTAGAATTAAACCTAAGATGATAGATATTGAAGGTAATCCCCCTTTATTATGTTGTTTTCCTATCATGATTTTGCCTCTCACGCTATTATTTTTGGGTTTTAGACGATGGCTGGAACCCGAAGGAACCGTGTTGATCAATGTAATGGATGATGTAATGATTGTCCTCGAGAAAAAACCAACGTTACGGGTGATGAAGTGAAAAATCTAATTTCTATACTTACACAAGCTATGAACCATTCTGGACTTCCAAATTAGCAGAGAAGGGAACAATATTCTATTGAGTCCTTCATGAGGCAACGTCCACCTTCTTTCAATGGGTCTTCTGGTCCACTTGTTGCTGAAAAATGGATCAGAACTATTGAAAAGATATTTTCCATAATTTGCTGTTTAGAACATGAAAAATTCATTTTAGATGTTTACTGTTTAGAAGGTGAAGCAGACCAGTGGTGTACTCTAATTAAAAATATGAGGCCCTGAGATGAAATTGAATCCATGGAATGGAACGAGTTCAAGAACTTGTTTTTAAATAATTACATACCTATTATTCTTCGAACAAAGATAGAGAAGGATTTCCTTGAACTTAAGCAAAAGGATGATGAATCTGTTGGTATATAAGAAGCGAATTTTACATGGCTTGCAAGGTATGCATTTGGATTTATCATCCAACCTAAAAGTAAAGTTGATCGATTCTTCAGTGGCTTAAAACCAAGTCTTTGAAGGGCATTAGCGAGAAGAGACTTCAATAGCTATAAAGAAATTTCACGTTGTGCTATCAAGGTAGAACTGGAATTTGGTGCTATATATCCATCTCATGGTTGTGACAAGAATCGAAATATGGAGTTTAAGGAAAAATCTCAGAACAATGATGAAAATAAGGTGAATGTTTCTTTATGCTCAAAGTGTGGAAAGATTCATGGTGGAGATTGTTTAAAAGGTACTATAAAACGTTTCAAGTGTGGAAAAGAAGGTCATCGAGCAGCTGAGTGTAGAAGTAACGGTAAAAATGTTTCTAATGACTTGAATAGAGAAAAGACTACAGAGAACGCTCCACCAACACTTCAATGCTTCATGTGAAAGGAAATGGGGCATTATGTAAATCAATGCCCAAATCCAAGGGTTAATGATGATAGGTGTGAGAAACCTCTTGAGGCAATGGACAAAGGGAAGTCACATGCGACCACTATTAGAAATGTTGAGTATGACAATGATGTGGAGGAATGATTATGTGTTTATGTAAAGGGATTCCAAAATAATGTTGTGGAATCTCATTTATAGTATTATGGAACATTGGAATATCTATGTAATGGTTTATTGTTGTTTTTGATAATTATATGGTACAGGTAACCATGAAAAGTGATTGAAATATTTTTGGAAAGTAGATTATATGCACATAATGAATGGATAAAGAGAAAATAATATGTTTGATAGTATTCATGAGCTCATGATTGATATAAGGACGAAGTGATATCATGGTTTAAGTATATAGAATTTTTGGGATTTTGGTATATGGAAAGAGTTAACTTTTAACTGTATTAATGTTTTCACTAAGGATCAATGGGTATTAATTTTTTAAGATAATACATGATTAAGGTATTAGAATGTTTGGAATGTGACCAACAAGACATATCTTATGATATATGGGGATAAATGACGGTATTTAAATGCTTGGTAGATGACCTCTATATCAATCTTTTTCCTTATACTATGAGTTTGGGAAAGCCTAAAGATTGGAATAGATTAAGTTATACATCAGATAGTATTGTTTAAGGCTATAACTTTTTGATATTATTTTTGGAATGTTATAATTTTATATTTTTAGAAAAAGGACAACCCGTAGGATGGGCGACAACCCGTAGGATGGGCGACAACCCGTCACATTGGACAAGGATACAGGAATCAAACCCACAACCGAAGTGAGACAAGCCTTTATCGTATACCACTGGCCTACAGGAAGTCACTAGTTAGTAGAAACTAGTTTTAGTTTATTAATAAGGATGATAGATAGAGTATAAGTCCATTTTGGAACCATATCCGATTAATCTCACCATAGATAGACTTATGTATATAACTTTTGCTAACTTATGTTTGAGACGGATGGAATGACCTATCATTCTATCACATGATCTGATAATACTTCACAGAAGAAAAATTCTACATCATTTCTTGAAGAGATGAAGTGTAAATTGTTCAAGGCACAAACAACAGTAAGATTGTATCAAAATCAAGTAAGTATTTATTTTAATTCAAAAATTCTTCAACATTAGGGAAATGATCTTGAAAACCAAAAATTTTGTCCTAGTGCCCTCATATCTGATTAATCAGATAGTACCATAGATCATCAAAAATTTATGGCTTTATGATTGTAGTATTTTTCATATCCATGTTCTCTACCACTCTTCATCTAAACATGATGGTTAGATTTCTCTTCCATATCCATATTTTCACCTATATTCTCCTATGTGGAAACCTAGTGATGAGTTACTTTGGGTATCCATTATGTTTCTAACGCTCCTTTTTAAAATGATGATTTAGTTTTCCTTTTTACGATGTGGGTTTCTATGAATGAAACTTTCAAGTAGTAAACGATTTATAACAGTGACGAATTTAGAGGGAGAAATTAATTTTAAGGGGGGTAGAATGTAACACCCCGAGATTTAATGAGATATATTATTTTCTTTGATGTCTTCTATTATACACTACACCAAGATTTGCTTGTACTAAACACAGCACCGTATTAGCTTGGAGTATACACTACTAACAATCTCAGGGGGGGCTTTTTATAGTGCTTGAGCCCCCCTTTATCAGTGCTTTCCCACACCTCCAGCACCCACCAGCACCGCCTACACCATTTATCAGTGCTAGCGCTCTAAATCACCCTTGCATGCACACCCCTACCTCCACCCAGATTTGATCTTGAGACCGCCCCCCTGCCCATCTATAGCCTTTGTCACTCCCCTATATTGATTTGTTCTCTTATTTATGATATATCAATTTATTTATATATATATATAGTTATATTTTTTCGTATAGTAATATATATTTATATTAATATATATAGTTATATTAATATATATATATATATAGTTATATTAATATATATATAGTTACATTAATATATATTAGTTATATAAATATTCATATATTGGTATTTTAAAAAAAATGGATATTAGTTATTATTTAGATAATGTTGATATATTTTATATGTAAATATGTTTAATTATTTATTTAAAAAAATTAATTTTTAGGTGTGAATATATAAAAAATATGTACATATCGTTATATATTTGATTATAAATAGTAATTAATTATAAAAAACGATAAAATTTCAAAGACATAATATCAATATGAATGTAATAACTTGGAATAAATTCAGTCCCCACCAAAAAAATCCAATAATACCCCCTTAAACGAGGCTGAAATCCACAAAATGTTAAAAAATCAGGGTACCCTGACTAAAAACTCGGTTTTTGAGGAATTTTGGGCCACTTTTGGCCTCTAACAAACCTTCACTAGGGTTCCTTGTGTCCCAAAGATATAGATCTCATCACAGACTTCTATTTGATATGCGGTAGAGCTCAAACGGACACCCGGATCAAAAGTTATGGCCGTTTGAAGTTGGAGTTGTGTTTTCAACATATTTTGGACTTTTTTTAATTTTTTTTTTAGTCTTAAAATTGTTATTAAATTACTATTACTACATAATAATTAGAAAATTATTAATTAAAAATATTTTTTAAATTTTTTTATAAGCCATTTTCACTAAATATCTTATATATTAAGTATAATAAGTGTAAATGTATATTTATACTTATCTAAAATATATTTAAAAATTATATATTATATTTATATCAATATAACAATATTGATATAATTATATATTAATATTTTTTTAATTACTTTTTTTTGAAGTCAAGCCCTTTATCAACGCTAAAAAAAGCGCTGATATAGGGGGGGCCTTTATCAGCGCTAAAAAAGCGCTGATAAAGGAGTAATTTTATCAGCGCTTTTTTTTAGCGCTGATAAATGTACCCTTTATCAGGGATTTTTTTAGGGCTGATAAAGGGGTGGCACTCTCCTTACCCAGTTTTGTGGTAGTGGTACGCAACACTATTCTTGGCTCGTCTTACACACAATTTCAAGTTTGTTTTGTGGAAATTATTCTACGCAACATTAAGTATAGATTTTATTTAATGTATAAATGAAATAAGTTTTGATTATGTTATACGCAACACCAAACAAAGCTTTCACTACACACAGCCCTGACTTGTCTTGAATTACACCCAATCAAGACCTTCTTTGATATCATGTGTAGTATTAAAAACCAAGTATCACAAAATGAGATATTATTATAATATTATTTTGAACTAGCCGTTATGAATAGTAATACCCACTTTTTGAAATTTTATAAATTTTATCATTCAAAATTGACTTCATTTTTGGATTTGGAATATCAAAATTAGCTTAGGGTGAATTTTTGGTAATTTTCTGAAAACTTTCAATTTTTGATGAATAGTGAAAACACTGGTTTACTATTTAAAAACGGACTTCTTATTTAAATAATTATTTATTTTATTTAAATTTATTTTAGGTAAAAGTTGATACATAATACCTATATAAGTTCAATGTAATTCATTGGAGTCATTTTATAATAATTTTAGATATATAAAAATTTTATTGAACTTTTCACCGTCTTTTACCCACCTCCTAGGAAAATTTGAAAATTTACATAAAACATAATTTTACCGCTTCTGTGAGTGGAATTTTGAAAATCCGAGAAACATGGCTAATATCAAGGAGTAAAATTTGGTTCAATAAGATAAAAAAAATTTTTGGTGAATGGTAACCTTTTACTTATATTTACCACGGTTAAAAGTAAATAGGGTAATTAAGGGTAAAAATGATATTATTATTACCCTAACAGATATCCTAATTCTATTGGATTTGTGTAATTCAACCAAAAACAAACTTTGGAATAAATTATTACCCTTTAGGTCCACTTGGATTAGATTAGGACACTTATTATTATTTTTTTTTAAGAAAAGTTAAAATAGTTAAATCAAAGTTTAATAACTAAAACATTTTTAATATAGGGTTATACATATTATAAATTCGACTATAAATATTAATTAGAAATATAAAAATATTTCCTACATAATGGTTGTTTATTTATAATTTTTAGACATTAAATGATTTAATTTATCTATGACACAATGATGATGCAGTAATTACCTTATTAATGAAATATTAACATAATCGATGTTATAAATACCCAAATAAATGTAATTTGAGCCTTTTTATTAATTAAACTAATTTTATAGGTTAATATGACATGTTATTATTGATTCAATTAACTTTTTTAGAACTAATCATTTTGTTATGATTTTCACAAAAATCAATTACCAAATAGTGTCAAAATTGACATAAAATAGTTTTTAAAATAAATATTAAATTATTAATTGTTATTATGTTCCTAAAAATCTAAGGTTCGGCCAAATGACATAGATAAGGTTATATATATTAATAATGAACCACTTGGGGTTCTTTTGGCTTGTTATAGTAAGTTTATTAACCATAAATTTTAAGAAAACAAGAAGACACAGTAAAAGATAAATTATTTAACTTAGAGTTAAATCTAAATGATAAGGTTAAAATAGTAACCTAAACTTTTCTAAAACCTATTGGTTGAGAGTATTTCGATCCATACCCACTCTATCTTCTAAATAAATCAATTTTAAGCTATTATAAACGAATATGACTTTATTATAAAATAATAATTTATGTTTTTTCAAAGGTCCCCTCTCCTCCCTTATAAAAAGGGCACCCCTTCCCTCCTATATTCACACCCTTTTTAGCCTTGAATCTCGTCCAACCCCTACCAATTCCTCTTCTCAACCTATCTAGTTATATCATGGAGGATCTGGTATTCTCAAAAGACTAACTCTAGTTCCCTAAGAAGAAGTTTAAAGGAGGTGCATCGAGGAAGAGGTAATCTCTTCTACCGAAGCTCTCAAGTTTATTTCTTCTTCTAATTCCTCTTCTTTAGTTGTTTAATTATAAAGTAGTAACATAAATATTACTTATATACTTACATGTTAATATAAATATTAAAAAACCCTATCTCACCTTCTATCCATCCTACGGAAAACAAAATCACCACGTGTGCGAATGTACGGAATACCGTCTCCACGCCGTGGTGTAATCAGTTTTTCCACCACCACTTACATGGATGGGTATAATGGTGTAAAAAATAACTATATATGATTATTATAACATAATAAGGATTCTAAGATATTATGTCATCCACTCCAATTCCATTCAATAAATATGGGAATGATATCATCGCTCGTGCATACGTACAGATTACCGTCTCCACGACGTGATGAGATTCATTTTCCATGTTAACAATTCAAGAATGATTATAAAGTATATATGATAAGTAATCATGAAATATATGACATAATAATACTACTTTATATATATATATATTTATTTATTTATTTCATCTAATTAATTCCATTCAATTCAATAAGGAAACGAAAAACAGCATTCATGCGTACGTACGGCCTACCGTCTCCATGAACAGTGTATTTCTTTCCATTTATCGATATATTATATATATTTATATTATGAATATATATTATATATAAATCATTTTTATATTCTGGAATTAAGTAATCATTATCTAAGTAATCATATTAATAATTACAAGTCAATACACGGACGATAAATGAAACGATTTTACCCAAAACGCTGCTTTAACAGGGACTTGACAAATGAACGGATAATATAAAGTCCTAAGTGAATCATATATGATATCATAAATATTATTATGGTTATATTACAACTTAATGATATCTTTAAACACACTATACAGGAGTCTTGGACACATACCGAAGAAATTGGACATAAGGTAAGGGATAATTGTTCCAATCTCGTTTTTATCCGAGATTGTTTATTCGTAAGTATTTACTGGGGTTATATTTATCATCCATGTCCATGTTTTCTAAAAATGATTTCATGTATTTTTAATGTTATTTTTTACCCATTTTTACTTTTACTACATGGTATGTAAGGAATCTTTCTTTTGTTTACCATACGAGGTACTTTTTGACTTTTCCGGCAAAAGTACGAGAAGAATGTTTTTTTAACTTATACGGCATGAATAAATTTTTACGGTTTCATAACTCTTTTTCTTCATTAAGATTACTCTAAAAGATTTAATGATTATTTTCAACAAAATCCTTTTCCTTAAAAATTTAATGGAATTTTTTGAAAAGAAAATTATTTTGAAGAAGAAAGGATATTTTCCTCAACAATTCATTTCAAGTGATTTAACAAAACTATTTTCCATCTAAGATGACATTATTTAGTGTGTTTATGTTTCAAGTATAATGTCTCTATTATTTACATGCTTTGATTTTTTCTTATGATGAAATGATATCCATTTCTTTTATATGCATTATGTTATGATGTGATGATGTTTATTAAACCCATTTTATTCTTTGGGTTATGATGAATGATTTATGTTTATGTTGTGGCACACGTAATCATGATTTCATTATGAGAAGGGTGGGACCTATATATCCCTACAATAAATTGGTTAAAGATTTATATCTCATAAGATATACATGGCTGGAACAACAAGTTATTCTGGTTCAGTGATACAGGACTAGAACAAGGAGTGAACTCGATTCAGAAACGGAATTTGTCCACTAAGATGGTCTTGGTAGCAATTCCTTGGCTATTATGAAAATCATATCATGTGCTTAATGGTTTCCACAGTTACATGTTTTATTCCCATGCTATTTTATCGTGATTTATGTTTCTTTCTGATCTATTCCTTACGTACTTCCATGTTTTACGTCACTGCTCATGATTTTGATGTTTAAACATTATGATCATTTTTTAAGTTCAAATTTATATGATTTGTTTTATTTTCTCCATTCTAACCCTTACTAAGAATTTGAGATCACCCTTTATATGTTTTCTTTTCCCCAAGATTTAAAGAAAG
This sequence comes from Viscum album, assembly GCA_963277665.1. Taxonomy (NCBI): domain Eukaryota; kingdom Viridiplantae; phylum Streptophyta; class Magnoliopsida; order Santalales; family Viscaceae; genus Viscum; species Viscum album. Next base: position 1,271,889,857 of record OY728127.1, read on the forward strand.
GTTTTAGGTAAGAAAAAAAAAAGGGAAGATCTTTATGGGAGATGTTGAAGATCTTTTACCACAATTAGGAGATTATATTCTGAGTTTCCAAATACAAAAAACTATTACGGTCCTTGTGTGTCTGTTTTTGTTATGTATTATGTGTTCCAAAAAAGTAATGTAATGTCTATGTACGTCAGGATATGGGTCCCTATAGTTCATTTTTCCTAACCATATTTCATAGTTTGTTTTAAAAGAGTAATTAACCTATAAAAAAGATAATTATTTCATGATTATTATTGTATATATGAAACAATAATGACCCTTTGTCTATATTCAACCTTCTGAAGTCATTTTAGACATATGAGTAGAATATCATCAAAACATCTAATGTATGTTTAAATGATTAAGTAATTGAATATAACATGTTAATAAAAAAAATAAAGGTGATAATAAAATTGAAAAAATATCAAAATAAATTAAAAAATTAACATAATTTTATTAATTATAAAAACAAATAGCATTAGTGATGAATCAGACATGAAATAAGGTATTTTTTAAATCTTGTTTTGAAGTTTCACATCCAATTTTATTTCAACCATGCCCATTTTCTTATAAATTTTCATCAAAAAAATTATGATTAAATCGATGATAAAGGATATTTTATACCATATTTAACATTATTTGAGATGTTTTCAAATATTTATATTTTTATTATTTTTCATAAGGGATACATTACTTCAAAATATTTCTCTTTTATATCCATGTTCTTAAAATTATTTATTAATGTATTAATATGAACATAACTATATTATAAAGGAAATTTTAGGTTTATTTTAACTTTATTTAAATTTTTTTACTATGGAACACTTTTTATATATTTTACATGGAACGTCTTGAATTTCTTTATAAAAGAAAAAAAAGAATGCTTTATCTTAAAATATAATGCATTAGCGTATTTTCTAGCTATCGTAACCAACATTTTATATTTTTATTTCTCTATCATATTACTTGTTTAATTCCATAAAAACCCCTATTAAAATTAATTATATGTATTCTCAAAAAGGTTTTTATATGGAATGGATATTTAGATATCTGGAAACATTTTAATTATAGATGGAAAGCATTTCTTTATACCACCCATTTCATTGCATTACAACATTTCTCTCTCATGATTGATTACTATATCTAGTTAAAATTATAAAATGATTCTAAATTATATATATATATATCTCACATATATATCTATCTTATTCTCCCTTCCTTTGATGTGGTAATACATGCCTTATGTTCATTTCTAAAATTAATTCATTATGAAATTTACATTGATTATGAAATGTGGAAAGATTATAAATTCCATTTATTTCCATGGTTAATTATTATGATTATGATGTATAATTATTTCCATTTTTTCCACAAATTATCATGAACATGTTATGATGGATGCACCTAGAAATTTCTCAAATTAATTGGTAAAATATTTTGTCTAATGAGACGTTATGTATGGTATTGGGAAGTGAACGTAATCCATTATGGTACTATATCAACCATGTGATGTTGTCTTTTTAGTTACCCTTTACTAATGTATATGTTATATTTTTTGTTGTTTCCACATTTCCTATGTTTCCATAAACATATGATTACATGTTTTTTTATTTTATTCACCCATGTGATTACTCATGATTATTTGTTTACAAGAAATTATATAATACTTCATAAGTGTGATATGTATATATTTTTTGAAAAAAAACAAATGTTTTTCATGATTGCAAAGTAACCTTTGCCACTTTTATTTTTTATTCTATGATTTCTCATGATATATTTTAAGAAAATATTTGGGAATAAAAGTTGACTTACTGAGTAATATAACATTTATTTTTAACAAAAATATTAATTTAAAAAATATATATTGCATAGTTATTTTTTATTTAATAGGTTCCTTTATTTATTTTTATATTTCCCATACTAATCTTTTTTTCTTCATCCTATATTTAAAAAATTCATATGATTTTAAGGATTACTAGTGATAAAGTGGTGTTCTAGAAGTCAATTTTGACAGTACTTCATGAAAATAAAATATGTTATCTCATAAAAAATTTTATGGTAAAAATGTATTCTTAGAATAATTATAAACCTTGTGATATAATATTTATTCATATAATAATGATGGACTAATTTTCTAAAACTATAAACTAAAAAGATCATAAACTGTAAAATAATGAGTTCTTAACATAAAAAAACAAATTTTATTCTGTGTTTAACATTGGAACTTTAAAGTTGGTATCATATTAAAGGATTAGATAACATTAGAGATTAGGATATGAGAACTTTTGTGAAAACTCTTGGGATAAGCCTAAGAATAAGAAAATAACAAAGAGTTTTTCTAAGATACATATTATTTGGTTTTACTAGAAGTAAATCCCTATATAGATAGGAAAAGTGGATATGGTTTTTTCATAGAAACATCTAGGGGTAAAAAGAGGTAAATTATTTTTCTTTCCATGATAATGATCATAGATATATATTGAACATGGAGGGCCAATGATAAACCCAAGGTGCAAAATATTGGAAATAAGGTGACATGATTTTCAAAATCCAATAATTTATTTCTCATAAATATGATTATTGTTGTTCACGCCACAATTTTTTGTTTCAGTCAAACTCTATAACCAATAAAAATTATGTTAAGAAGGAATGTGATGGAAAAAAGGTGATTATAAGAAACCAAATGGCATAATTGAAAATTTGAAATATATTTCCACTATTATAAGTCAGTTACCATGTTATATGACTAAAAACATATATGTTAGAAAACTCTTAGACTCACCAAGGAAGAGATTGGTGGAGGCCGCTAAGATATCAGGAGGTGGATAAAATAGAGGAAATAAGGATTAATTTCCTTTATATAATAAATGCAGAAAGATAAACCCAAGATAAAGTCTCAAAGGGATAGGAAAAATTTTTGTGTAGAAAATAAGGGCATAAAGAAATGAATTACTAATGAAAAATGAGGATTTCATCGAGACAAATAAATTTTATCTTATAGTATCATTTCTAGTGTATTTTGATAAATTTAGGGAACCTAGGAATTATCGGAGTCAATTCCCCCTTCTAATGGTTAACCCCAAGACCAAGGAAGGTCTTATGTTATACCAATAATTTAAGTGAAATGGTTGAAGTATTTATGTAATGGGATATGTGAATAATTTTTTTTAAGTATTTCTAAAAATGGTATTTTGGTTATAATAATCAGGGATCATCTATTTATTGTTCTATAATAGTTTTTATTTAAGGATTTGAAAATATATTTCAAACGGTACTGATAACCAAGAAAAGTGATTTAGTGTTAAGGTCCTATTTTTCAAAAAAAACTCGATTAGGGGAAATATAACCATTAACGTGTTATTTTTATTGATTTAATAATGTTTATTGTGGATAAATTGATGATTGAAATTGAGGAAGTAAATGGGATAGTATTTTTAACCCTAAAATTCTAATGTTATTTGATTAAAAATTGATTGAGGACATATTAAATGAATTTGATTTAATTTTTTGATTTATGTAAAATATTCAATAGTGTATGATTAATAATGATTGAGTCAATTTTTTGAATCATGTATATCTTCATATTAGATTAAATTTAGAGTAATAGATACCATATTGGGTTTATAAGTTTAATATTGATAATATGTTCCAAGGAATTTATGCCACTGTTATGGTTTTAAGTGATTTAATTTTAATTTTATTAATGACATTTGGGGATATGTTTTTTTGTGTTTAGGTACATGTGTCCCTTAATTTAAACATGAAGTATTATTTGTAAAAAAATATATTTTCATATGTTTAATGGTATTGATAACCCTTAGGTTTTATATGATCATGGATGATTAAAGTTATTTTTAAATATATTCATCATATTTCTAGGGATGTAATAAGAATTATATTAACAAGGTTTTATTAAAAATGATAACTTGTAACATCTGGAAAATTTGTGGGTAATGAACCCATGATCAAATGGAAACAAGGGGAAACACCTACCACTGGACTCCGTCATATCCGGATTAGTATGGAAATTTCTTAATGATGAGACAGATAAAAATTACGTTAATTTTTGGAAGTTATGTTTTATCATTGAGATAACCATGGGATCTAAAATTCATTTGGATATTAGTTCATTAGTGTTATTTTGGATTAATATTGTAATTTTGGGAAAATTATATGATTATAGTAAACAAAACATTATAGGATTGTATTTTATAAATAAAGGTAAAATTATCTTTGGAAGGCATATATGACTATATGTAGATTTATAGTTATTTGGGTAACTTATGGAAAAAATTGTGTTACCTTATAGATTATATGATTAGGGAATATATGTTTTGGTATAATAAATTAATAGTGATTGTTGTTTTCTTGAGATAAAGTTTAAATGTATATTGAAAGAATATATTATAAAATAATTCTAATATTTGTGTTTCAATCATAGAATATAGTATTTTGAAGAATCTTAAGGTTAGTTATTTATCAAATGATCTAATTTGAACTTTGGGTATTATATTTGATGCTTTGGTGGTCAATGTTATATTTCTTCATATGATGGTTTATTCATTGTGAGAATTATCAGATGTTAAAAAATTCAATGTTGGGTAATGTATAATAATAAAATTAATGGATTTTTATCCTTTTAGGATTATTTAATCCATTAGAAGTTTATTTTAGGGATTCAGAAATTAAAACTTCTTCTAAAATACTCATCATTTAATGAAATTTTTTTACTGTGGTAAAAATATATTAAAGGATGAAATTATAATTATCAAGTAACTATATTTATTAATATTTATTTTTTAGATGGTAAAATAATTACTCAACTCTAGGAAAAGGATCTTAAAACCAAACATTTATTATATTAACTTCATTTTTTATGAATTGATGGTCACTATCAAACATCATCATTTTATCGTTTCTGGATAGTTAACTTTCTCTTGATCATTCACTTTCTTATGATCAATTATCTCTATCAATCTATTTAATTATTTTGAAATTAATTTTTTTTATCCATGTCTACATTTTCACTTTTGAATAATTTAAACCTATTTGGAAACTTATCTATATGATGGATTTAGTGTTTCTTTTTCACTTTTTCAAAAGTAATTTTATTAACCACTTTTATGATGTGGTATTTCGATAAAAGGTATTTTATTATGTAAAACCATTGTATACCAATAACGAGTTCAATTTTTGATAATCAAATATATTAAAGGAAGAAGAATGTGACACCCCTATTTTTTTTTTGAAAACTATGTTCAATATTGTATACAACATCAAACACCAATCCTAAACGAACTATAAAATTTTATTATTTAGATATGACCAATATATCCAAGCAATTAAATAAGAAGGTATGAATAGGATTTATTTTTTTCAGATATATATATATATAAAGGTCAGTCTCATTAAAAATTTATGGATAAATTCCTTGTAAATAATCACTCAAATTTTAGTAAATCGATTTTATTCTTCAAAAATATGTTTTCTCCAAAAATAGATTTTATTTCTTTTCACGAGAAAACATTGTAATTATATATGGAAAATTAAGAAATTTTATTTGATAAATAGTATACCATTATTTAAATAAATATATCCAAATAAACATATCTCTATAGTCTCATTAATGTATTTTATGTTAATTTTATAAATAAATACAGTATAAAAACATTTTATACTTAAGAAGGAATTTTTTTCTAAAAAAACTATCTTCTATAACATATTATGGGTCTATTTTAAAATTAAATTCTAACACTTTTCTAAATTGATTCTTGAAAATTGGATTCCAAATTTACAATTATGAGGTAAAAATTTTGTAAATATTGCACTTATATTTTTATTCATTATGTATAGTAACTCAAATTAGTTAATTAAAGTTAAAAATAATGTGATAAAGACTAAAAATTTTCCATAACACTTGCCTTTATCCTATTGGATGAGTGGAGTCCTTCCCTTTCCATACAAGCCTGTAATATATGGTAACATTATTCTTCATTTCTATTATTTTTACCTTTATAATATTTAAATAAATATAAAGACAAAAATGACACTTTCTTATTATTAATAACTATAATATTTTTTTTATGGGGATAAAAATATCTTAGCTTTGGTTATAAAGAGTAATTTAAAGGATATAAAATTGTTTTATCATGTTAATATTTTTCTAATTTTTAGTAAATAAATACATTAAATGCTTATGAAACTCGGACTCAGTATTTATTCAATAAAAATAAAAATAAAAGGAATTATTTTAAAAATATTAAGAGTAATATAAATAAAATAAATTATTGTTTTCTAGGAATTTTATATATAAATATAACATGTTATTTATTTATGATATTATTATATTTAAATTCCATTATTTTCATGTTTTTTTCATGGTCAAATTAATTGAAAAGTTGCAAAAAATGACATTAATGATATTTTATATGTAATATTTTATCAAATAATAGAAAATTCATAAAATTCATATTTATAGCCAAGTGATATGGAAATAGCTTAAAACATTAAACCATATTCCATTTCTGAGAAAATTTTATTTTTTATATTAAATATGTTTACCTTTAAATAATAAAAAATTTGTTATCAAGGTAATTGTCAAAATGGGGAAATATGGGCTAAAACAAAAATATAAAGGTACAAATATCACCTAAACTTGTAAAAAATTATTTAATGAGTTTATTTTTACCCATAATCACTCAATATTTTTATTATATCAGTTTTGATCCTTTCAACCAAGAAAAATAATTTATATTGATTTTATATTTTAAAAAATTCCAAAAAGTACCCCTCCCCTCACTTATAAAAGGGAACCATCTCTTCACTTTTATTTACTCTTAAAAAACATTTTTCATCCAATAAATACCCAATTTCATTCCTTATTTTCCTTCCCTTATCCAAGATTCATTATTTTGATTATAAAAACTTCTTTGGAACGCTTTTAGTGAAAACCTAAAGAGGTTGTCCGAAGAAAAGGTATCACTCTAAACTAAGCATTTTTTATTTATTTCATCTTCCTTATACTTAAAATATTATTAAACTCTAATGGTTTAATAACATCAGTATCTCCAATATACTAATAATTTATTATCTTAATGGTATAACCAACATCCACCTCCTCTTCTATCAAATGTGAAACGAAAAAATCATTCATTTGTACGGAGGACCACCACCTCACGAACTGATGTAAATTGATTTCTATAATAAAAAATCATTGATATTTATGGTTATGAATTTAATATATATATATATATATTTATTTATTTATATATATATTATTCCTGACATATTTATCATTCTGAAAAATTGGTAACATTGTTGACGTGTACATGTGGATTACCACCTCCATGGAGCGATGTGACACATTTTTCATTACTACATCACATGGATCGTATATATAAGTCTATTTAAAGAAATGATATTATATTTATAAAATAATGATAAATAGGTAAAAGTATAATAACACTTATTTTATCTCCATAATGATCGCTAAAAATGGAAATGTTACTCATTCGTATGTACACCCTACCGTCTTCATGGTTGTATTATAGTTCTATATTCACAACCACATTTCATGGTTTGTTTTAAAATTATAACTAGTGGATAAAAATTATAATTATTTCATTATTTTTGTTCTTTAGATTATTTAATGATGACCTGATTCACCATAGTCAATCTTTCAAAGTCATCTAATACTTATGTGCTGAATATCATCAAAAAGTATGTTGTGAAGTTAAATGATTAAATAATTGAATTTAATATGATAATATACAAGATAAAATGGATATTAAAATTGAAAAAGGTTTTTCATAAAGTAAATAATTTACATACATTTATTATTTAGTAATATATTGAATTTATAAGATGACTCGAACTGAAGGTTAGGCAATTTCTTTAAAAACCCTCTTTTGAAGTTTCTCTTCCATATCTCTTTCTACCATTCCCATGTTCTTCTAAATGTTTCCTGAAAAAAATTATGATTCAATGGATGAAAAAATTCATTTTTTCCATATTTAAATTTTTTTTCATTTAAAAAAATGATACTTTTTAAGGTTAAATGTAAGAGACACTTTATATTAAAAACCTCATTTTAATGGTTTTTATTTTTTATTTTCTAAATCATTATCTTCCATGTCCTTGTTATTAAAATTATTTTTTTAGTGCATTCATATGGAAAAAGACTAATTATAAAGTAAATTTTGGGTCACTTTTGACATTTTTCAAATATTTTCAAAAGGAATCGTTTTTACATATTTTATATAGAACATTATAACTTTCTTTACAAAATAAAAAAGTAGTGTTTTATTTTAATGTATACAGTATAAATGGTTTCTCTCACTGTTGAAACCATTTTTTAATATTTGGATTTATTTATATGATTCCTTTTTTTCTTCAAAAAACCACAATTTCAATTTTTTCAAAGTATTTTCAAAAAGGGATTAAAATGGAATCAATATTTCAAAATCTGGAAATATTTGCTTTTGGGTGTAAGGGATCTCTCCAAACCACTCCTTTCTTTGGGTTATGACCTTTCTCTCAATATCTCACTTCCACTCCTCTCTTTAAAGTAATAGAATGATTCAAAATTTTGTATATATGTCTCTCACATATACACCTAGCTTATTTTTCCTTCGTTTTATGAAGAAATACATGCTTTGTTACCATTTATCAAATGCATTCATTATTAAATTCCCTTGGATTATGATATGAATAAATATTATGCAACCCAATTATTTCCATTGGTAATTCTTATGATTATGAATTATAATTCATTACATTTTTTTTCATGCATAATGATGAACATGTGATGACGGGTTCACTAAGATATCACTCCAATACAATAGATAAAACTTTTGTCAAATGATAAAGTATGTATGGGATTAATGTGTAAAATTAATACACAACGGGACTCTATCAACCATGTGATTTAATTTTGGTTGTTACCCTTGACTTAAGCTTAAGATGTGTTTTATGTTAATTCCACATTTACTTTGTTTCCATGACCTTATAATGCTATGTTTTTTTTATTTTCCCACCATGTGATTACTCATGATCTTAGTGTTAAATGAATGTATATGGTAATCTATAAGGGTGAAATGTAAAACTTTTTTTGAAAATGTTTTCATAAGTTATTCATAATTACCAAGAAACCATTATGAGTGTTATTTTTCCTTCATGATATATTTTGATTTTTTTATGAAAATATTCAGGTAGAGAAGTTCATTTTTAGGGTAAAAGGCTTTATTCTGATTATATAGTTTAACTTTGAAAAGGAAAAATATTTTATAAGTATTCATGAAGTAACTGGTTTCATTCCTTCTTTTAATATGTCCCTTAAAATGATTTTGGTGTTCGTCCCTTGTTTTAAATTTTCTTACTAGGTTTTTAAGTATGATTAAGGAAAATGAGGAGTTATAGATAAATATTTTGAAGATATTTCATTATATAAAAAATTTATATATCATAGATGTCTTGTTTTGCGGGAAAATGGATACAAAGTGGCAGTGTCCACTTTTTGATTTTATATTTATTTTTATAATATTGAAGGCCTAATTATATAAAACACTAAACCATAATGATCCTAAAATATATAAGGATTTATTCTTTACATAATAATAAATATTATAAAATGTTTAAGGTTGGGAATTTATATTCTCAGAACCCAATCCCAAGAGAAACAAAAAATAGTAGGAAACGAAGGGGAAGATTCAAAGAGGCTAATAATAGTGGAAACGTACCAAAAGTTTAATTGAATATCCATCTAAAACAACCATTTTTCAAGGGAAAATATGATGGTGTTGTCCCCCAATATAAGAGATAAGTATAGGGAAAAATAAATAGGCTTCCCCAACTTTATGTTCGACTATGAAAAATAGTATTTTCTCCTCTTAGAAATGAGGTTTGAATCTGAATTTAAAATCTGACACTCCAACATCAAAAAAATTAATCCCAACATCAAATTAAAAATCTATAAGGAAAAGTAAAATTATAAAATCCCCATTATAACACTTCTCATAGTTGATAATTCTTAGAGGTTATCAACAAACAATCTTCAACTTGGCTCAGTCATTAATTCATCGTTAAACGCATGTGTTACATCTCTGAATGCTCAATTTACTTCTAAATAACAATATAAAAGTCCATGATCATATGTTTCTAATTCCTGATCCAATTCTCATAACCACTCTTGGACAATCAAGATAATTATTATCCAAGTTAATTTATCCAAATAAACCTTGGTGTCAATGTCCAATCAATCATCGGGCACATTATGCTCTACGCCATAAATCATATCTTCTATAGGATAACTCTAATCTACAGAGATAATAATATTATAATTACCTGTAAAAACGCCTATTTATGGCATCCTTATGATGCACTAGGTACGGTTTTCGTCATACCAAACTAGATTATACATGATAGCATTATTTTTATTCCATTACTGCTCCTCGTCATCTACATTCTATTGTATTGGACAGGTTCCAATCGCCTAATAATATCTCTCAGTCATGATGGGTTTTATATGAGTCCCCTAACCAAACAATAAAATTCACCAATCTAGTCTTGAATTCCATACCCTGAATGGTATTTATCCCACTACATCAAATCACATGAAAAACTATTATAGAACACCCTATGGTCGAGTATTCCTAAAATTTCTTGGTCTTTCCCATTAAATCACTATAAAATATCTGAATCATAATGAATTAAACATAGTAATCTTTTCATTATCATTTTATCATACTAATCGAAATCCATTACTAATTGTTTTTGAAATTCCTTGTCCGAAACACCAATAGATAAAAATGGGTACCACTCTCCCACGGAGCACTGAGGTAACACCAACCCAAAGCTCCCTCAAATCACTTCAAGTCTATCTCGAGCCCAATGTCAATTCTTGGAATCCATCTAGTAACATATTGAATTTTAGTTCAGTTATTCCCCATGGAATCTAGGTAAATTTTAATATATTATCACAACACCAAATACATTCATCATGAATATCCCCTAACTTGTCTCCCATTTACAAGTCCCTTCAAACATGAGGGTCAAATATTTCGAATCGTTGTGAGATAAACCATTATAATAGTATCCAAGTCATCACTCCACTAAATAATAATGCATTATATATATCTCATACTCTATCTTCCACTGGACATAGATGTAAAACATGGATAAACACACTCGCGCCTAAGCACCCCTCAAAATGTCAATTCCACCTATTCTTAACTCAAGAGAACATCAAAGTAATAAATTTTTGAAATTAAATCATAATGAGGGTCACACTTTTGAATTCCCAATGGAATACTCCCCAACATCTTACATTCTTGAAAAAAAACTCCTCTATTATTGCTTTAAGATGTACCACTATCAACATTTTACACCCCTACCAATCCATACTTATCTATTTTCAGCCATTAACACTATTCCTCTCTAGAGATATGTGTCAAGGTCCATACATGAGTCGACCATCCAATGGATCCTGATCCATTTTTGAAGTCTCATATAACATGTAGTGACATTTCAAATCCTCATCCAAACATCAGTCAACCATCACCATAAGTGTCGTACAAGATCATTTGGTCCCAATCTAGTATGTGGATGCCCAAAATTTTCCAATACAAGGGTAACATGTGTACCCAATGAATTCTACATGATCTCATATATCAAAAGAACTAAGATCTCACACCTCACCCATTGGTCATATCACAGATTGTCACATCTAAAGTGTAACACCTATGTTACCTTCACAAATGTCACACAATGACTAGGACACCGAAAACACCCACCCTAGGGTTCTCATATCCATATTGCCTTTATCACATGACAAAATCATCAACCCATTCATGAACCAATACTCTTCCTTTTAGGGAATTGATTTTCATTAGGAATCCATATATGGGACCCTCTGATCAAAAATAAAAAACCACATGTTTGGTTATATAGATATATATGTAATGACATCTCCCTACCACGATCTATGTCCCAGGAACCACCGTCACACTATTCTGTTATCTTTAATGGAATTAAAACATATATTAGAAAACATAATACAGGTTATTAATCACACATTAAGTAATTGAACATTAATAATAACCACCACTAAGGGGTTCATTATCATGGCATAAAGTTCTCGTACCAACCTTCTAGTTTCATTATGTATCCCCCATTAAAGGGAATATATCTATGTCATCATCATCGATCATCTCACTCTAGAATCCACTAGTCTTCTCATTATAAGGAAATGTTCATTTATCTACGTCTATCTATGTATAATTCCTCCAGAACTTATTTGGGGAAACACCATATGAGATGTTCTTGGAACTTTAAATAGATTAACCATATATTTAGTGATAGTAATCACACTATCAAGCCTATACATATCTTGCGAAACTTATACGAAAAATCAATATTCATGAAACACCTCTTTAATTTATATAAAATATAAAAAACTATGACAAAATAAACACCATAAATTCAAGCATCAAGCGTGTCACATAAGACGAAATAACAATTTACCAAACTAGTGAAAGCCAAGAAAATCAATCCCATACCCATGGTAACCAAGACATCCACCACAAAATGTGTTCATGATGCACCATTTTGGTTTCCATCACAAGATTTGACACATTCTTATACCTATAATCTTCTATATACCTAAATAGAAAAAAACAAACCTTGGATACAACTTTGTAATGTCCCAGACCATATCACTCTAACTAGTATTTGGACATGTGTTGCAACTTAACCTCAGGCACACAACCACATAGGTAATGTGTTTTTGACTAGTATAGGGATTATATAGTTGTATGGTGATGAGACTATAACCCTGTATCAGAGTGTAAAAATATGATAAAATAACCAAGAACTATCCAAAATAGATAATAACCAAATAATATAGGACAACTAAACCTTAAAAACAATAATAATCTGAATTTTGGAAGTTGGGATATAGTTATATTAGGTCAATCAACTACAAGGATGATAATATATATTAAATAAACAAAAGAAATCAAATAAAAATTATACACTAAAAATAAAAGTAACACCTCATCCAAGATCTATATACAATTCAAGATTCTCCAAAATGATCAATAAATACTGAGCCTCATCCCATTATAGACATGCAAAAAGTGAGGTTCTCCCAGGTACCCAAGTTAAATTTTATCCCAAGAAATGTGTGAGTAAAAAACTCATTTTGGAAACACCAATGTGGTCTCATATATACTGGAAATAAAGATATATATTCATGGGACATTCTCTTAATAAATAATAAAACTAAACCACCATCAATACTCAAGTGACTAAACTTGATCGAATATACCTGCCTCAAGAAGTTTCAGTTTTTCTTTGACCATGTCATGATAACGACACTAACCTTAATAATGACCCAGGGGTCCTTTACCCCATTATACAAGAAACTACCCGGGAACCTAATCCACCCTAGTATATAGTATAACAACCTAGTGAATTATATATCCTAGAATAAAAAACTATGGAATAACCAATCACACTATAAGATGGTTCCCAGTAGAATATCCCCAATAGTGTAGGAGGCAAGATAATACCCACCAAATAACCCACAATCCCCGTATAGATAACACATTTTAGGAACTTTCCCATTTATCTAGAACCAAAAATACTGACCCCAAATACAATGAACCCCCACTAATTGTATCAAGATGTAATAATAGGGAGTATTTGTCAAAAAAAACTTCCTTGGAAACCCTAAAAAATTGGAACTCAATCTGGTCTATGGAATACTCTTTGGGAGTTCTGAATCCCCACAGGTAGGAGACTATCATATGGGTATTAACAAAAACTAGTGGGAATGATTGTATCCAATATAAAATAGACAACATGAAATATATATACAAAATAGGAAGAAAAAAAAGAAGGAAACCATAATAAAAACTTTCCATAACTGAAAGAAAACAACATAAGTGATACAGCTCAAAAGAATCTAAAAAACCTCAAATATTAGAGTCTAAAAACAAAGGAAAATCCCAAAATGAAAAATATCTACTCCATGTGACAATCGGTTGAAGTACAACTATATCACCCCAAACTACCCAAGACAAGGTGACTAAAATATCGTTTCCTTACTATGGTACCATTCATTTCCCAGTAAAGAAATACATAACTGTGGATATAGACCATGAAAGGTTTGTATAGGGTATGAGCTAGAAAATAATAGTAGGATCCCACCTAGGTGTTACATATCAGGTATATATATAACATTCCAAACAAGATCCCATTTTATGAAAACAACTTATTATAATTAGTAAAATAGTTTTTCTTCCAAAATTATAGAAAAACATCTCCAATTTTAAAACAATTCTGAAAAATCCATGTCAAATAGTTTCAAATAAAGTCACATATATAAAAATCAATAATCATATATCGAATATTAAAAAACCAAAGAAAAATTAAATCAATCCAAGGATAAAAATAGGTTATGATAGATAGAAAAATCATACCCAAGCCTTTCCATGTGTAACATTTTTGAATTCATTTCATAAAAACCATTCTTTGAACACCATTTCATAAGTAAATTTCACAATTATTTCTAAATATGTTTTCTATTCAAGAAAATGTGGAAAACAATATTTTATAAAAACTAACTTTTGACACACAAAAATCAATAAATCATGCTAATTTATTTATAAAATAATTAATAAAATAAAATCATTCAAGGTTCATCTATCATAGGACAGATATAGAACCACCTACCTCAAACTCAGGTCGCACACACCTGTAGAAAGATCCTCTAACACAAAAAGGAACGAAAGACAACAATAGAGGACCCAGGATTAATTCCCACATAATAGAATCACATTCTACAAACAAAAATTTTGGTTGATAGGTTACATCACAACATGCCTTGGAGAACATGCAACCACCAAACCAAAAACAACAAATGAATATCCCCATGAGAAATATGACACAATAGGTCTAGAACGGATCAATAATAACATCCACAAAATATCAACATATTCAAAAATATGAAAAAATGACACTATCACAACCAATGGAAATAAAGAAAAAGAAAGATTCCTTACCTAGAAATAGGTAGCGTAACCACCCTGGAGATCATGTGTCGACCTATGAAATCAAGAAGGAGAAAATATCACCCAAAATGCACTTAGAATTTCAAAGGGTTTGAGGGAGGAAACCTATGTGTAGAATTGGAGAAGGGTTACCTGATGAACAGATAAAAATCTATAGGTTCAAAATGTTTACAGTATAAATTTGTATTTTTCGACATAAAGCCCCAATGAAACATGTATTCTGAAAAACACATTTCATATGCTTAAAAATCATAGATGATGGACATATTTCTTAAAAGTGTGTCTTGTAGTGTAAAAGGAATTTACACCATAAAAATGATTTTGTGTCTCGAAAGATTCTTCTCTCATAAATTTTCGCACCTTATTCTCAGTGACACATTTACACCATAAAAAGGATTATTTGTCTTGAAATAGAATACTTTAAAATACTGAATGTCACAATCTCATCACTATAATAATTTACATCCCAAAAAAATCATAAGGAAGAAGGGTGATCCATAAATTAGTAGGGCTGCTTCTCACTTGATGATGATTCCAACACCCTAGTCTTGTGAGAATCTAATATGTGTCACCTTAACACTCTGAACAATAGAATAGACTTCCCATGAAAGACCCACACCTGAGAATAAATGATCTCTAATGGATACAATACAATATAAATTTATGGATCTAACTTGACCTCCCCCAATATAAAATGTGAGAGGTATTTTAATGGTATATCTTAGGCTGATATATGTGGAAAATATCATGAATACATGTCTACTAAACTGGTAATTCCAATTTATATACAACCAACCCTAGTCTCTTTGTGACCTCAAATGATTTAACTTGTCCTAAAGCCAATATTCCCTATTTCCCAAGACAATGGTCACCCAAATAAAGAAAAAATCATCAAAAAAACTCAGTCAAAAATAGAAAACTACAAAGGTCAATGTCAAGGATCTGCAAACTATTTCGGCTGAATCTATGCTCTAATGAGATGCTAAAATGTATCTTGAACCCAAACCAATATCTCCTGAATGAGACTTGGTCCCAAAAGAGAGGACTTGACCATATCTTCTCAATAAAGAGATTATATAAATGGTTGACCAATAAAATACTCTAAGGGATCCATTCTGATAGATTACTGATAACTTTATGGAAGAATGAGAGGGTATGGAATTTTCCATTGGTACCAAGCCTGTGCATATCAACACATTGACATGATAGCCAAACAGCCATGAAAATTTGGAGATCTGATCACGTTGCAGATGTTGGGGAGGGTCTATTTCAAGTAGTCATAGTATTTATGATTTCCTTAAGGCCTATGAGTCCTGTAATGTCTCCAATCCTATGGGAAATGTAATCTATAAGCCTATGGGCCTTGTAAGGATTCCCCATCATCCCATGAAAGTGGGGATAACAAAAATACATAAAAAAAATAAGACCTTTGGGCCATTCAAGCATATATTTATAAGAAACCTCAACAACTCTAATCTGGTTTTTCCATGACCCATTAAAATATAATTTGTAGGTATATAGAAAATCCTCCAACATCTTAAAAGTGCCCTTTTTTGACCATTTACCAATGGATGGTAAGATATACTCAACCTATCCTGAGTCCCCATCTTCTCTTGAGTAATTTCCAAGAATCGAGAGTTAAACATGGGATCCCTATCTAAAATAATTGTTAAGGTAACCCTATGAAATCTCATGATATCCTACACAAGAAAATTACCATGATCTTTAACATTAGTAGCGTCCCAGATCAAAAAAATTAAGCAGAATTCATAAACCAATCAGTAACCATAGAGAAAGTATTCTTCCCTCAAGGATTCTATTTTAATATAACAACAATGTGCATGGACACCTCATCACGGTTCCAAACTAGCACTAGAAGAGATTATAGTAAACCAAAAGGTTTTAGATTCTCTACTGTTATCTATTGATAGTTGTAATATTGGGACACATAGCCTAAAATGTTCCACCACATACCTGACCACCAAAAACTTCATCTCATGTCATAATACATTTTCATATTTCCCAAATGAACAACTCATCAATAAATATGATGGTAGAAAAAACTAATCTTCTCATACACACTAAGATGAAAAACTAATCCTCAAAGAAGATAATACCTTTAGATGGGAGAGACCAATGAGAAATGGTCTCCCCTCTATATAAGGCCTCTCAAATTCCCTTTGATTCACCATCCAACTACTAACCCTACAAAATAGACTCAATGAGAGAATATTATAAATAACACATAACATATCCGACATGAAACAATCTCTTGATAGTCTAGATGCAACTAAAATAGAGTCCCATAAGATTCCCCTATTCCTTAGATTCCAAAATAGGTTGTGATGGTAATTTCATTATAAGATCATTTATAGAGAAATTCCTCTTCTCAAGGGTGTAATTGATGCCTAAGTCAAACATATGAAGGTATTCCACTCACCTTATATGTCTGAGATAAAAATATTTCTATTAAATTATATATCCCAAACTATAATAGTCAGAAAAGATAGTTAACCTATCCCCAAATAGATACTTCCGCCAATATTTAATTTCATGTATTATGGTGGTGATCTCCAAATCATGAGTGGGATAAATCTTCTCTTCCAATCAAATATGATGGGATCCATAGGAAAAAAACGTGATCATCCTATATAAGAATTAAATCCATACCATCACTACAAGAATTAAATTACACCACACACCCATTACAGGGATTAAGTAAGATTATAATAGGATCAGATTTCAGAATCCATTCCAGTTCATCCAATGAAGACTTACATTTTTTGTCCCATGTGAATTTCACCAATCTTCTATTAAGAGTAGTCACAAATGAAACAAAATTTTAGAAATACTTAATGAAACACTTATAGTATAAAACAAGGCTAAAGAAGATCTAGATTTCAATGACATTTCATAGATCCTCCCATGACAGGATATCCTTCACCTTCTCAGGATAAACTACTAAGTCACATTCAAAAAATCATATTACCTAAGAACAGAACTTCTTATGTACAGAAATTACACTTATAAATATTTTCATACATACAGTGCCACATCAGGATTTCCAGAATCATACTCATTTGGTGATCATGCTCACACTCAGGCCTTGAATAAACCAAAATACCATCCACAAACACTACCACAAATGTGTTAGTTTACAGATGGAATATATGATTCATCAAAGGTATAAAAACTAAAGTAGTTTTATTCATACCAAATGGAATCACAAGATACTTATAATGGATATACATTCTCCTAAAATTATTCTATGGTATATCAGACTCCCAAACTCCAAGATAATGATAAAACGAACAAATATCAATCATTGAAAATAACTTCCCCCCATTTAACTAATCAAAAAATCATATAAACGGGGAAAATGATACTTTTTCTTAATCATCACTAGGTTCAAATTTTGATAGACCATTCACAATTGAAGTGAAATATTTGCCTTATTATTAAATGGAACTGGGGTTTCCCATGATGAAACACATGGGTGAGAAACCCCATTCTTTATTTAATCATTCAACTGAGTATTGAGCTCTTTCATCTCTATTTGTTCCATATTATAAGAGGGTATCAAGACCAGTTATATAACCCGCACTAAATCAATTGTAAACTCTAACCCCCTCTCTAGAGGAATATCAGAGAATTAATTTTGGAAAACATTAGAAATATACCTGATAATGAGGGAATGATAACCAACAAAAGAAAGGTTATGAAGAACAATTACAATAGTATATAACAAACTCGTGATCTCTTGGTGGAAAGGTCATTCATGACTAGACCTCATAGCCCACTCTCCCTAAAATGATCGAGACTCTCTTCGAAAGCAAGGAACGTGACAGGTAGATGATAAAAATAAAATTCATCATGATGAGTGGAAATCCAATAAATCTCAATGATGAAATAAAATAGATCCAGTTGAAGAATAAAGAAATCTCAGACTAACCATTTGTCATCTTCTGATAGAAAAAAATAAGGACACTGAAACCCCTTCTCTTTCCGCTTCCCATGAGGCGTCACTAAATCCATAAAAACCAGATGAAATCTATTGGATGTTTCGACATATCAATAAAATGGGTATATATAAATTATTTTGAGGAACTTATATCAAATAAATCAGTCATTATAGAATATTCAATAAGGATGGTACCTATCACTATCATTGGACCCACATAATCCTCTGCTGGAAACTCATCGGGTGTGTGAAGGTGCTTCACTACTAAATCCATTGGATGGTACCCTATAGACATTGAAGCATCAAACTATGTTGAAGTGGGATTTAGAGATAAAAATCCCTGACCATAACAAGGTGTAGACATTTCCTAATAGTATCAATGTAAATAGTCACAATGGAAACAACCATTCCACATCATGCAAGTGCCAGACAATAGTGTTGGGTGTGCCCAATCTTGTCACACTGGTAGTAATACATGGGCACACTAATTACTGTAACATATGGTGTATATGAGTACTGATATAGAGAACAACCTCCACCACTCCTATGGTGCTCATTCCACTTCCTTTTCATTCTATATACACCACTAGAGTTGTAACTGTATGGAAGAGAGGGGGAAAATGGCCAATCCTTCTTGACGTGACCATTACATCCATCATAGCCATTTCTACCATCTCTACATACGTAGAAGAATTTATCACAAATACTTGAGACATGAAATCCAATGACACTCCCTTTGGGTACTCATGATCCTTCATCTAATCATTCTTCACTTCCTCTAGAGAAAAATTCACTAGCTTTGTGAACCGATTGGTGTATGCTCGCACCAAATTCTCTCTTTGCTGCAAAGAGGGAAACTAAAAAGGATTTTTGATAATCAGGGACTCTAGACAAATATTTCTGAATAATAGAGTCTTAAAACCCTTTTAGTCTAAGCCCATGTTCCTATCCTCTAGAACCATGGAACTCCACCATCCCTTGCGGGGACCATCGAGTCTGAAAGTTGTGTACTTCATCATGATATTATCAGGTGTTTCCTAGAATTGGAAGACCTGATTAGTATTTTCCATGTAATATTTTCCCCCCTGGGGATCCTTTGAACCATTTTATTTTCATATAATAACTACCAATATCGAACCTTTTCTTCTTCATCAACTATTTGTACCTCAAAAATTATGTTCTACAATTTTGAAACCTTTTGGTGTGTGGTACGAACAACTCGCAAATAGACTGTATATGATTCTGATCTAGAGGGTGATTCCCTTGAGTACCATCCAATGTACCCTCATTTTTAACCTATAGAAGAAATATCATAGACATAAAATTGCACACCCAAAAAAATAAATGCTCTGAATATTGGATTATCTCTGCACAAACCATAAAACTATAAGTAAAAAACTGAGATTAAGATCAAAAGCTCAACATATGAGACATATATACCAACATCCCATGGTAACATGAGTATCATCATGGTAATAGTTGTTCATTAACATACCATAAAATACCTCCCAAGTTCTGAAAATCCTCTCTAGTCTAAAGAACATCCCAAGACTATGAAAAACTTTGATCTGATGTTATTTTTCACAAATTGACCTAGGATAATTTCTCAAATTGGCACCCAACCCATTACATGATATACCTTAAGGGAATTACCAACACCCATGGGATGGATACTAGCACCCGATAACCAATATAAATAAAAAAATGATTTTTCCCAACCTAAAGTAGACAATGTTAAATATACATGCATAACAAGAATAAGAATTGGAAGTAAACTATACGAAACATATTCCTTAACTGAAAGAAAACAATATAAGAAATATAACTAAAAAACCTAAATAAATTCCAATATATGAGTCCAAAAGAAAAGGAAAAAACCCAAAATGAGAAATATATACTCCATGTGATAAGCGGGTAACATCCCACAATCTCCCCACCCGATACCCAAGACCAGCTAACTAAAACCTCACTACCACAGAATGATACCATGTCTTTCCCTCCATCAAATGACATAACTAGGTATACAAACCATCAAAGGGGTGTTCATGGTGTGAGATAAATATGCTTAGTAGGATACCCCACATTTTTTCCACATCAAATCTATATAAAATAATATAAAAATTATCAACATTAAAGAAACCAAAAAATGAAAAATAGTTTAATAGTTTTTATATTAAAAGCATGGTAAAAAATATTCTCTATTTCAAAAGTTCTAAACCATCTAGGTAAATAAGATTAAAATAATATCAAATATATCAAAGAGGGTAATTAAATAATAAATAGAACGAAACCAAATCAAAGGTAAATATATCTTAGGATCACAATAGTTCAGGTTATCTTAAACACTCATACCTAAACATAGACAATCAAGTGTGTTATATCCCTAGAAATATGTATAGAACCTAGGGAGTATAGGAACACCAAAGTAATTAAACCTTTCAATAGGTCTAACAAGTCCCTTGGACACATGTTTTAGGGGGAATAAGAACACACCTTGAGGGAACCCACTAATAGTATAAACATACGAGGCCAATTACTATACCTTCCACTTAAGTTCACTAGGCTTCCCTTGTGCTAGATTTCCTAATCCATTTCATCAAAACAAAAATTTGAAAACAAATTCAATAATCCATTTCAAAATTCCTTCCAAATACACTTTATTTTACAAAAAAAATCAAAAAAAAACCATCTTTTCTAAAAAAACTACTTATGCACATGAAAATCAATAAATTAAGAAAAAAATATTTATAATAAATTTTATAATGATATGGAATTCAAGGTTCGTACAACATAGTCAAGAGATACAATAAAATAAATCAATGAATATTAACCCACCACACCATATCAAATAAAAGGCTATCCCACAGAATAATATCACACAACAGATCTAGAAATGATTAAGAAAAACATTGCCACAAGATCAAAAAATCCAGAAATGTTGCACAACAACATTTTATTGACCAATGGAAATGAAGAATTAGAAAGGTATATTACTCATAGAGATGTAGTGAAACCACAATGGAGATCAAGAAATTAATGATAAGATCTGGGAGAAGTGTGGATCGCATAAAATGTACCTAGAATATCCTAGGGTTTGAGGGAGGAAACTTTCACATTAAAAGGTATAAGTGTCACCAAAACGGAAGATGAAAAACATACTAGGACAAAGTGTTTATGGAAAAAATCATGTATTAATTATGTAAAACCCCCATGAAACATATATGCTGAAAAACATGTCACCTTGGGATAAAAATCCCCATCAATGGTCTAATAGATTAAAATCAGGTCTTACATCATAAAATTAATTTACACCATTAAAAAGTATTTTTTGGATTGATGTATTCTTGTGTTGTAAACTATTTTCATGACTTGTTCCTAGAGACACATTTAAATCAAAAATATTCCTTATGGTGTAAAACTTTACAACATGCCATACCAGACCCAGATTCTATAATTACTCCCAAAATAAATTTTAATACCTTCAAACTTGAAAACACACTCTCAAATATTGAATGAGAATACCTTAAATACTTGGATGTTATAATTTCTATGTAATGAATTCCACTTAGAGAATTTTTGTATGATGATCACCTCTTGGAGATTTTCATATATATAATATCTTACTATTAAGGAGTTTTTTTATAATTACTTCTTTTTACAGAGTTTTCTTTATATCATATCACAAACTACTTAAGTGAATTTTTTATATATATAACAACATTCACAATGGAACATTCCATATATCATCATAACTTCCTAGAAGTCATATTATAATAGTGTCTATATATGTATCACCAACATAGAATTCCATCATCCAAACTCATCATACAACTGATGGTTAGACTCCTTGGATCATGAGCCATCTCAAATCCACCCTCTCCCTGGGGTTTCATATCCCCATGCCACCCACTGGGGTCTCTTGGATCTCATAGTTGCACGGATGCATCATAAGGGTCCCTCAATCACAATCACATCTCTTGGGTCAAAACCTTTCACCGTGAGTGTATATAATTACTCAAGAACATTAAGGAATCATCATGGCCTCACCATTCTCAAATAAAATCTCATATGGGGGTGGACTTAAACATACTCATATTCCATGCACTCTAGGACGGAATAAACACTAAAACTATTTATCCATATCCTTAGGGTCTACCCATTAATTTCATAACTTCTCAATGGGGAAGGAACACTTTCCTTATATTCATCTCACCTTTAGAAAGGCCCGATGGAAACTCAAGGCACTCATATGGGAAGCCCATAGGCCATCCATCCCAAAACACCATTCACCTCCATAGAGTGGTCTCTAGGGATCCTAATATAGGGAAACTACATTCAGTTCATTGATTTAAATCATAATTTTTTAGGTTTAAAAACTTTCCAAAGAATTCCATTACAATATGTTTCCAATTTATCAGTAGTCGATGTAATTCAATCTACTGTACAAGGAACATTGTGGCCCTGGAACATTGTACGACTCATCCAAGGAATGAAAATTTTATATAAAAATTACTTAATTTAAAATGGTCATTCCTCCATAGTTTAAAGACAAAAAAATCACACATGTCTTATAAAACCGGTAATAATAAGTTTCCCCCATTTGAAGTAACATAGCAGCTCGGGTTGATGCACTTCCAAACACAACCAGTAATAATCCAATCTCCCAACTCCCTAACTCATGGAAAGGAATTAAATAATTAATTATAAACCATTATATATAATTATCCAAATCACATTAAATACTTTATGATTTACAACCACCTAATTAAATTAGAAAATAACATTAAATAACTCATTGGTCGACCCCATCAAACTGAAACTGCAATACAATGCATTCCAGCAACATTAGGTGCTCCTTGGCCCTCATTTAAGTAAAAATACTTAATACATAACAAAAATGATAAAATTAATTAATTTTTAACGAAAAATCATTGAAAATTCACTAATGTGACATACCTCACTAAAATGGAACACAGTGATGTGTGGACATCGGCTTGTGATGCCCCCTAGAAAGGCTTTATGAAAGCCCTATCATTTCTGGTTGATTCCAATATGATTTTCTATAATTTTATAATAACCCAAGCCTAAGAGAAATTAAAATTATAAGGGAATAAGGATGATATATAAGGAAGACTACAATAGAGAAAATGTATTATAAATGTCATTTAATAGCCATCTAAAACACCCATTGGTCAACTGAAAAGAGGAGGGATGGGGGTTCATCCCCTAGCCCACATGTTAAAGATAGGGAACAGAGTAGGTGATCCATTGTAATTAGGTTTAAAGGGTAAAATATATTTTTTATCACCCTTTTAATCCCACCCTCTAGTTAGTATTGGTCCATCGGCAAGCTGGTGGATCACTAATGGTAGTAGTATGGATCTGTTGTTTCCCTTGCCACCTTTGGCTACCTCCACCGCTCTCTAGAACCTTACCCAATCCAAAGTAGATTTTTCATTCCCAAAAAATTATTTTACAGATGTTCATCCCCTCAAAGTTGAGGCCTAAATTACAATTCAAAATCCATCCCTCTAATGGATGTAAATCCAAATTCCCCCAAAAATTTCATACTCATCTAGACAATAAACATTATAATGTTATCCATGGAGACGGTATAGGTTTTAATCAAATTATTTCATGTTTATTTCCTCTTCTTACCATATAAAATATATTCTAACCATCCTACCACAGTTATATTAGAATAGTTACTACATGAAATTTTTTTATGTTTCTAGAATAACAATTTTCTACCTCCTTTATATCATATGGGAATTGAAAATTCCATTCATGCGTATACGTAGTCTACCACCTCTACAAACCGATGTATTTCGTTTTTTCACATCACGTAACATAGATGTTTATAAATATGAAATGGATGAGTATAAATAATATTTATGACACAATCAAGATTCTATAAATATAAAATAGTATTTCCCAACTTAACCTTTTATATGTTTGAAAATAACAACATCGCTCAGGCGTGTGAGTGAACTAACTCCTCTGTGAATGGTGCATTTCACTTTTCATATCTGTCTTACATGGATAGTTTTGGGGATGGTTTTAATAAATAAATATGATATTTATAATACTATTTGAATTATTTAAAGGTAAATGAATCTATTTTTTCCATTTCATCCATTAGAAAAATTATAAATACCACTCAGGTGTACGTGTGGATTACCACAACTATGAAATGATGTATATAAACTTTCATAGTTGTATTTCATGGATAGTTAAAAAAATTATTGAAAGAAATATAAATATAAAACTTTTATGAATATATATATTATATAAACATGACCCATTTGAAGTTGGTTAACCAACCTATTGTAACACCCAAAGCTTCCGCGGTATGTTTCCCTTTGAATAATGCAATAGCTTGCATTGTACGGAACTTCGAGATCCTAACACACACCACAACCAATCAAACTAGCCATTATGAATAGTAATACCCACTTTTTGAAATTTTATAAATTTTATATTTCAAAATGGACTTCATTTATAGATTTCGTATATCAAAATTAGCTTAGGGTGAATTTTTTGTATTTTTCCGAAAAATTTCAATTTTTGATGAATAGTGAAAAACATTGAGTCATAGTTTAAAACCGAATTTTTATTTAAATAATTATTTATTTTATTTAAATTTATTTTAGGTCAAAATAGATACATAATCCCTATATAAGTTCAATGTAATTCATTGGAATCTGTTTATAATAATTTTAGATATATAAAAATTTAATAAAACATTTCACTGTCTTTTACCCATCTCCTAGGAGAATTTTCAAATTCACTTAAAACTTAATTTTACCTCTTTTGTGAGTGGAATTTCGAAAAACCAAGAGACACGGTTAATATCAAGGAGTAAAATGTGGTTCAATAGGATAAAAATATTTTTTGGGGGATAATAACTTTTCACTTTTATTTACCGAGGTTAAAAGTAAATAGGGTAATTACGGGTAAAAATGATATTATTATTACCCTAAAATGTGTACTAATTTTATTGAATAATTATAATTAGACCAAAAAAAACCTTCGGAATAAAATATTAACCTCTTTGGTCAACTTGGATTAGATTAGGATATTTATTATTATTTAATTCAAAGAAGAGTTAAAAGAGTTAAAATCAATGTTTAATAACTAAAATATTTTTAATATAGGGTTATACATAAGTTAATTAATTTATAAATATTAATTAAAAATATAAAAATATTTCCTACATAATTGTATTTTATTTTTAATTTTTAGACATTAAATAATTTAATTTATTTATGACACAATAATGATGCAGTAATTACCTTATTAGTGAAATCTTAAAATAATTGATATTATAAATACCCAAATAAATATAATTAGAGACTTTTAATGAATTCCACGGATTTTATAAGTTAGTATGACATGTTAGGGTTGATTAAATGAATTAGTTTCGAAGTAATAATGCTATAATGAATTTAGCAAAAAAAATACCAAATAGTGTCACAATTGACATAAAAGAGTTTTTAAAACAAATATTATATTATTAATTGATATTCAATTCCTAAAAATCTAAGGTTTTGACAATAGTATTATATAATGATAGTTTTATCATTAATAAACCACTTGGGGTTATCTTGGAAGTATATAGTAAGTTTATTAACCATATAATATAAAAATACCAAGAGACATGGTAAAAGTTAAATTATTTAACTAAGAGTTAAATAAAAAAGATAAAGTTAATATAGCAACCCAAACCTATCTAAAACCTATTAGTTGAGTGGTTTTAGACCTATCCCAACCTTATCCTTTAAATAATCGACTTTCTAGCCATTATAATCTGAATATGAAGTTATTATAAAATAATATTTCTATATTTTCCTAAGGTGCCCCTCACCCCTCTTATAAAATGGCACTCCCCCTTCTCTCTAATTCACACCTTCAAAGCCTTTTGGCTCGGCCAACCCCTTCCCAAATATTCTCCCAACGTTCCTCACTTCAACCCAGGGGCCTTATTGTGATCATAAATCCATCCTAAGGATCCCTTTTGATCAAATCAAAAGGAAGAACCCGAAGAAGAGGTAATGTTTTCATCACCCTCTTTCAAGTTCATTTCTTCTTCCACTTCTTATTTATTCATTATTTCCATTATAAAATAATTATTCCAGTATATTATATATACTTTTATGTTATTATAAATATGGTACAACCATATTCATCATTGTATCCATCCTTTGAATGACATGTCACCATACGTGCGTACGTATGGCTTACCGTCTCCACATCACGGTGTAATGGTTATTCAAAACATTATTATTTTGATGGGTATGATAATGATGTTTAATTGAAGTAAATAAAAAATATAACATTATAAAGATTCTATATATATGATATATCATCCAATTATATATGATTTTAATATCAAAAAAATGATATTGTCGCTCGTGCGTACGTACGGACTACTGTCTCCACGAACGCGATGAGATTCATTCCCCATCGTATCAATTCAAGAATAATTCTCATTTGATGATTAAAAGTAATGTTTAAGGACATTCTATCATTACGGATATGAATAAGATTCAACCTATCCATAACAAACACGGCTTACGTAACAAATCATATAAGGGAAAACGAATCAGTTAACACCTGAAACAACGATAATACTAAGATTTTATTAACAAAGCAATGTTAAAAGATAATATATGATATCATATTAATGTATGTGATTCTTGTATAAATTAAAAACAATTATTTCACCATTATATAGGAGGTAAACCAACCCTCTACCAAGGAAAAGTACAAGGTAAGGGTTTATTTAACAATCTCTTCATTATCTGAGGTTGTTTATACGTAATTATCTACTGGGACCTATTTATCATCCACATCCATGTTTCTTAAAAATGTATTTCAAAACATTCTTAATATTTTATAGAATATGGGTTGAAGTCATTTATACCCTTTTTTTACTTTTATAAGATATTTATAAAGGAATCATTCCGTAGATTTCCAAATAAGTTCCTTTTAACCTTTTCGATATAATTAAGGTAAGAATGTATTTTTTAACTTATACGGTGGGTGCGGCTATTTTATGCCCTTATAAAATCGTCGAAGCTTCCATTAAAATCTTATAAGAATATTTTCAAAGTAAATGATTCCTTTTATAATTATGTGAAATTTAAATTATTTCAAAAAAAGAGATATTTCTCTCAAATAGTTTTGATTTCATCTATGTCAAAATCCTTTGATAGATTTTAAGTTTATTTGAAGTTGATTTATTATGATACAAAACATCCCTATTGTATTGAAGGTTTTGTGATATTTTTTACTGTGGATGTTTTATTTTTATACCATTCATGGTTTATGGATAAATTTTTGTCATTTCTTATTCTAGTTTCAATACGAATGTTAATGTTATGTTTAAACCTTTTCATATGAGGAATGCATTGGAATTAGTAAGTGACGGGTGGAGCCCACTATAGATCCTTGATAAATCGGTAGGTCTCATGATAAAAACTAGTGTATTGGCACAAGTCCATGAAAAAAAATTATTTGTAGTCTTGGGACAAGGCCTTGACTCTGTGGTTATGATAGTATGATATTTTCCATTCCATTATTATGAAAGTGGTTATTGATATTGCATGAGATTATTCGACTAGTATAATATCCATGTGAATAATTAAATTGCATTATTTTATTTTATATTTTCCATATTATGCTGAAGTTCAAGTTTAAAGGGCTTTTGTTTTAGTTATACATTGCCTTAAATGTTTATGTTTATTGATGAAAGTTTCCGCTGTATTGTTATCCTTACTGAGCATCTGAGCTCACCCCTTTTAGTGTTTTATTTTCCCCAGGATGTGAACAAGTATTTTATGAATGACCTGCAGGGATAGTATGAGGAGATATGAATACAAGATGTTATTGTAGTTTTTTCACTTTATTATGTAATGTAAGACTTATGAATATATCTAGTGTTTCCAAGGCTACTAAACTAATCGGCCTTTCGAGACATGATCCTTTGTGATCATGCCAATATTATGTAATAATGCACGAACTTTGGGTAACTGGGGTCGGGGTGTTACAGTTGGTATCAGAGAAATTTTCATACAAACCTTGGAAGCTAGATTTAGATAAACTCTGATTATAGAACATATACCTACGATGGACTTTGAGGATTAGTATAGAAGAACTTCCTAGAATTTTGGTATTGTAGGGATTTTGTGAGTTTTCTAAGAAATATATCTCTGTCTAGATACAAGCAGGTAGAGGCAGCTCTGGAACAAATGTACCTAGAGATAAAACCCAAAAAACACTGCTTTGAGCTAGACTCGAATGGGAACCGGTGCACGACAATGGGTTTTGCTACACTCTTGGTTACGACACTCCTAGGGGATATGCTTAGGATAATTCTCATTTTCTTTACAAACCATTATGAAGGGTTTATGAGTATATACTTCCTCAAAGAAAACATTTTTATGATTATGGATTATATCCCTAAACTATTCAATTTATGTTAAGTGTTTTATAAGATTGGATTTATGTATTGCGATACATAAACTAATCTAGTGTATGAAATTTTTTAGAAATGGCACCTAGTGAAAGAAATGAAATCTGTATCATTGCACACACTCCATGTAGGGATTTCCCTCCTACTCAAGATAATTATAGTGGAGCTGGTGGTGCAACTGGTGCTGATCAGCTAATCACTATACTCGGACAACTCACTCAGGTTATGAATAATAACCTTACCCGTATGGATCACCCTGATCCGTAGTGTAGAGGATCAATGTTATATCGCTTCATGATGAAACAACCACCAAAAATCAATGGGGGTAAAAATACACTAGTAGCTGAGCAATGGATAAATTCCTTAGAGAAAATATTTCACGCCTTAGGGAGTAGCAAAAGGGAAAAATTTGTCATGGAAGTTTACCGCCTCACTGGAGATGCT
Organism: Viscum album; assembly: GCA_963277665.1. Taxonomy (NCBI): domain Eukaryota; kingdom Viridiplantae; phylum Streptophyta; class Magnoliopsida; order Santalales; family Viscaceae; genus Viscum; species Viscum album. Next base: position 1,271,919,834 of record OY728127.1, read on the forward strand.
GATCAATAGTGGTCATTGATTCAAAACATGAAGGAAGATGATGAAATATAAAATATGGAATGGAGTATGTTTAAAGATATTTTCTTAGAAAAATACTTTCCTTATGACCATCTAGCGCATACAGAAAGACAATTTCTGAGGCTGAGGCAAAAGGAGGATGAGAATGTTGCAAAGTATGAGTCTAACTTTACAAGGTTAGTAGGGCATGCTGCAGATTATATACGTAACCCAAGAAGTAAGATTGGTCATTTCTTTGATGGGTTAAAATCATTTCTCCATCGAGTATTAGTCTCACAATCCTTCTCATAGTACGAAGATATTGTCTCATGTTCTATCAAGACAGAAAAATAATTCTCTAAGTCTTATGAATTTAAAGCAAAGAAAGAGAAGAAGATATCTACTGATCACTCTAGAAATGGAAATAAGGGGAAGAATACAAAATCCGAATATCCATCATGCAGTAAATGTGGGAAGAAACACCCTGGTACTTTCTTGAGTGGAATGGGAGTATGTTACAAGTGTGTTGAAAAAGGCCACTAAGCTCGTGATTGTAAGGGGAAGAAAGAAGCTATCGAAGTTCAATGCTACAATTGCATGGAGATGGGAAATTATTAAAATGAATGTCCTTAGTGTCAGGGAAACTTACCTCAGAAAAGGCCAAGGGATCAAGGCCAAACTTATGTTATCACTACAGCTGAGGTAGAAGCTCTGAAATAATTGGGGGGAGGTAATTTAATGGTTTCCTTAAGTTTAGTAAATGAATTATTTGATTTTGGATCATTGCATTGTTTCATATCTTCCCAGTTTGCTACGAAAATTAGATATTTCCATTTTGATTTAACAAGGGGGTTTTCAGTTAAAACTCCTAAAGGAAGTATCATCGCAACAAAGTTTTTAGAATATACTGCCATTAGTGTATATAAATGTTCTTTATCTACTGATCTCATCATCATACCTATGATTGAGTTTGATATAATCCTCAGTATGGATTGGCTTTCAGACCATGATGCAAAGATTTATTGAAAGAATAAGGAGGTTATTATTTTTGATGATGATAATAAGGAACACCTTATCTTTAGAGCAGAATCATCGCTGCCTAATTCTTATCTAGATCCACCCCAAGTAGCTCAACTAAATTCAATTATTGGGGAGGAAGAGAATGAAATGACTGTGGGTGGGGAAATGAATGTTCAAATAGAGGATGTACCTATTGTGATAGAATATGTTGATGTGTTTCCAGAATATTTACCTGGACATCCTCCAGAATGAAAAATTGAGTTTTCCATTGATTTAATTCCTGGATCAAGGCACATATCAAAGACCCCTTATAGAATGGACACTATGGAATTAGTGGAACTAAAGAAACAACTAAATGAATTGAGTGATAAGGGATATATTTTCCCTAGTGTTTCTCCATAGGGAGCCATGTCCTTTTCGTTAAGAAGAAATACGGATCTATGAGGTTATGTATCGACTATAGGGAAATCAATGCTATAAAAACAAAGAACAAGTATCACCTACCTCGTATTGATGATTTACTTGACCGACTACATGGAGCTCAATACTTTTTAAAGATTGACCTTCGATTTGGATACCATCAGTTTTGTGTAAAAAAGGAAGACATTCTGAAGACATCATTTCGAACTAGGTACGGGCATTACGAGTTTACAATAATGCCTTTTGGATTGTCTAATGTACCCTTTGTTTTCATGGATCTAATGAACAGAGTTTTCAAGTAATATCTTGATGACTTTTTAGTGGTATTTATTGATGATATCTTGGTATACTCCAAAATCTACGAATATCATGAAAATCACTTGCGCATTATATTGAAGACTCTGAGAAGACATGAATTATATGGGATGTTTAGAAAGTGTGAATTTTGGCTTCAGGATATTTCTTTTCTAGGCCATATTGTCTCTAATGATGGAATCTCTGTTGATCCTTCTAAGACAAGAGAAATCCAAGAATGGCCAGCACCGACGAGTATAATTGAGGTACATAATTTTATTGGTTTAGCGGGTTATTATTGACGTTCATCCATAATTTTCCCTGATTGGCTAACCCGTTAATGAAGCTCACATGTAAAGGGGTTAAATTAGTTTGGGAAAAAGAGTGTGAAGAATGTTTTGAATAACTGAAGAGAGTATTTGTCAATGCTCCTATCTTGACTCTTCCATCGGGGAATGATGGGTTTTTTATTTATAGTGATGCTTCAAAGAAAGGACTTGGTTGTGTCCTTATGCAGAATGATATGCTTATTTCCTATGCATCACTACATCTAAAAATTCATGAGAAAAACTATCCTACTAATGATCTTGAGTTAGTAGCTGTAATCTTTGCTTTGATGATTTGGAGACACTATCTCTATGGTGAGAAATGTGAGATTTATACTGATCACAAGAGTTCGAAGTATATTTTTTCATAGAAATAACTCAACTTGAGGAAAAGGAGATGGCTTGAACTACTCAAGGATTATGATTGCATGATACACTACCACCCGAGGAAGGAAAATAAGGTTGCAGATGCATTGAGTAAAAAATATCATGGAGTTCTAAACAAGATGAGAGTTGAGAGAGATCCTATTTTCATGGATCTAGTATTGATGGATATGGGAATCACCATGGAAGGTGAAACATCAATACGTTTTCAAATGGTTGCCAAACAATCTTTACTATAAAGGATAAAGAGTTGTCAGACTGATGATAAATAATTTCAAAAGAAGATTAAAGCTGTGAATGATGGGAGATTGAGTGACTTTGTATATGAATATGGAATTTTGAAATTTGGCAATAGACATGGTGTTCTCGATATACCTGATCTAAAAAGGGAATTGTTGGATGATGCTCATAGTTCCAATATCTCTATTCACCCTGGGAGCACCAAGGTGTATATAGATTTAAGGTAACAATTTGGTGGGACAACATGAAGAGTTAGATTGCTGATTTTGTGTCAAGATGTATGGTTTTTCAACAAGTGAAAGCTGGAAGGCAACATCCTGGAGGAGTCATGCAACCTCTTCCCATACCTGAGTGGAAATGGGATAATATCACGATGGACTTTATCATGGGACTACCAAAGACTCCTAGAAGGAACGATGAAATATGGGTCATTGTTGATCTTCTTACCAAGTTAGAACATTTTACTTGCTATAAGGGAAGTTTTACCACTTGAATGTTTAGCAAGACTATATATTAATGAAGTTTTGAGACTTCATGGAGTATCCATATTGATTATTTCTGATCATGATCCATGTTTTACATCAAGATTCTGGAAAAGTCTTCAGAAATCCCTGGATATTGAACTTCATTTGAGCACTACCTACCACCCCCAAACTGATGGACAATCAGAACGGACTATTTAAACCTTACAAGTCATGCTGAGATCTTGCTCACTTTACTTTTAGGGTATGTGGGATCAATATTTACCTTTGGTAGAATTTTTCTATAATAATAGCTTTCATTCAAGTATTCGGATGGCACCATATGAAGCGTTATACAGAAAGAGATTTCTCACACCAACCTGTTGGGATGATGTTGGTGAAAGAAAACTCGTAGGCCCAGAACTTGTGGTGGAAACGATGGAAAATGTGAAGGTAATCCAAAACCACATCAAATCAGCATAAATTAGGCAGAATAGCTATGCTAATAACCGAAGAAAGGATTTGGAATTTCAGGTAGGAGATCATGTTTTCTTGAAGGTATCCATATGGAATGGAGTTATACGTTTTGGTAAGAAAGGTAAATTTAGTCCCAGGTATATCGTACCTTTCGAAATTCTAGAACTAATTGGGGTTGTAACTTACCGGTTGGCAATGCCGCCAAATCTTTCCAAAGTTCACGATGTGTTCCACGTATCATTGTTGAGAAAATACATGTCTGACCCAACGCATGTACTCACCTATGAAAAATTAGAATTGGTACCTGATCTATCTTATTGCGAAGAACCTGTAAAGTTTCTTGATACAATAAAACAAGTGCTGATAAACCGAATGGCTCGTCTGGTAAAAGTTTTATGGAGAAACCATAAGATGGAAGAGGCAATGTGGGAACCCATGGAACTTTTGATGAAGAACCACCCGAGTCTTTTTATGTAGTAATATTCTAGAAATTTCAAGGTTGAAATTATTTGAAGGAGGGGAGAATGTAACACCCCAAGCTTCCAAGGTACGTTTTTCTTTGAATAATGCAATAGCTTGCATTGTACGCAACTTCGAGATCCTAACACACACCAAAACCAATCAAACTATCCGTTATCAATACTAATTCCCACTTTTTAAAAAAATTTAGAAATTTTATCTTTCAAAATGGACTTCATTTTTGGATTCTGAATATCGAAATTATCTTATAGTGAATTTTTGGTATTTTTCTGAAAACTTTCAATTTTTGATGAAGTGTGAAAAACACTGAGTCATAGTTTAATACCGAATTTTTATTTAAATAATTATTTATTTTATTTAAATTTATTTTAGGTAAAAATAGATACATAATACCTATATAAGTTTAATTTAATTCATTGGAGTTAGTGTATAATAATTTTAGATATATAAAAATTTTATTGAACTTTTCACCGTCTTTTACCCATCTCCTAGGAGAATTTGCAAATTCACATAAAACTTAATTTTACTACTACTGTGAGTGGAATATCGAAAATATGAGACACAAAGTTAATATCAATGACTAAAATTTGTTTCAATAAGATAAAAATAATTTTTCGTGAATTGTAACTTTTTACTTTTATTTACCACGGTTAAAAGTAAATAGGGTAATTAAGGGTAAAAATGATATTATTATTACCGTATCACATGTACTTATTCTATTGGATAAGTATAATTCGACCAAAAAATACCTTAAGAATAAAATATAAACCTCTTTGGTCTACATGGATTAGATTAGGACATTTATTATTATTTAATTCAAAGAAGAGTTGAAAGAGTTAAAATCAAAGATTAATAACTAAAATATTTTTAATATCGGGTTATAAATAAGATAGATTAGATTATAAATATTCATTAGAAAGGTATGAAGATTTCCTACATAATTGTATTTTATTTATAATTTTTAGACATTAAATAATTTAATTTATTTAAGACACAATGATGATGCAGTAATTACCTTATTAGTGAAATATTAAAATAATTGATATTACATGTTAGGGTTGATTAAATGAATTAGTTTAGAATAAATAATGATATTATGAATTTATCAAAAACAAAATACCAAATATTTTCAAAATTGACATAAAAGAGTTTTTAAAACAAATGTTATATTATAAATTGATATTCAATTCCTAAAAATCTAAGGTTTGGACAAGAGACTTATATAATGATACGTCTATCATTAATGAACCACTTGAGGTTCTCTTGGAAGTATATAGTAAGTTTATTAACCATATAATATAAAAATATAAAGAGACATGGTAAATGTTAAACTATTTAACTAAGAGTTAAATAAAAAAGATAATGTTAATATAGTGACCCAAACCTATATAAAACCTATTGGTTGAGTGGTTTTAGGCCTATCCCCGCCTTAAACTTTAAATAATCCACTTTGGAGCCATTATAAACCGAGTATTAATTTATTATAAAATAATATTTCTAACTTTTCCTAAGGTTCCCCTCACCCCTCTTATAAAAGGGAACTCCCCCTTCTTTCTAATTCACACCTTCAAAGCCTTTTGGCTCAGCCAACCCCTGCCCAAATATTCTCTAAACTTCGCTCACTTCAACCCAAGGGCCTTAGTTTGACCATAAAGCTATACTAAAGAGCCTTTTTGATCAAATCAAAAGGAAGAAGATGAAGAAGAGGTAATGTTTTCACCACCCTCTTTCAAGTTCCTTTCTTCTTACACTTCTTCTATCTTTGTTATTTCCATTATAAAATAAAATATCCAATATATTCTATATATTTTTATGTTATTATAAATATGGTACAACCATATTCAGTATTCTATCCATCCTTTTAATGACATGTCACCATATGTGCGTACGTACAGCTTACCGTCTCCACGTCGTGGTGTTATTGTTCTCCAAAACATTATTATTTGGATGGGTATGATAATGATGAGTAATTGAAGTAAATAATAAAAATAACATTATAATGATTATTTATTTATAATATACCATCCAATTATATACGATTTTAATATCAAAAAAATGATATTTTCGCTTCTGCGTACATATGGACTACCGCCTCCATGAATGCAATGAGATTCATTCCCCATTGTATCAATTCAAGACTAATTCTCATTTGATGGTTAAAAGTAATGTTTAAGGACTTTATATCATTCTGGATATGAATAAGATACAACCTATCCATGACAAACACGGCTTACGTAACAAATCATATAAAGTATAATGAATCAGTTAACACACGAAACAACGATAATACTAAGATATTATTAACAAAGCAATGTTAAAAGATCATATATGATATCATATTAATGTATATGATTATTTTAAAATTTAATAACAATTTTTTCACCATTTTACAGGAGTTAAACTAACCCTCTCCCATGGAAAAGTACAACGTAAGGGTTTATTTCACAATCTCTTCATTATCCAAGGTTGTTTATACGTAATTATCTACTGGGACCTCTTTATCATCCACATCCATGTTTCTTAAAAATGTATTTCAAAACATTATTACTATTTTATAGACTATGGGTTAAAGTCATTTATACCCTTTGTTTGACTTTTATAAGATATTTATAAAGGAATCTTTCTGTTGTTTTCCAAACAATGTCAATTTAACCTTTTCCACAGAATTAAGATAAGAATGTATTTTTTTAACTTATACGGCGGGTGAGGCTATTTTACGCCATTATAAAATCATCAAAGCCTCCATTAAAAGATTATAAGAATATTTTCAAAGTAAATTTTTCCATTTATAATTATGTGACTTTTAAATTATTTCAAAAAAAGAGTTATTTCTCTCAAATAGTTTTGATTTCATCTATTTCAACATCCTTTGATGGATTTTAAGTTTATTCGAAGTTGATTTATTATGATACAAAACATCCCTATTGTATTGAAGGTATTGTGATATGTTTGATAGTGGATGTGTTATTTTTATACCATTCATGGTTTATGGACAAATTGTTGACATTTTTGTATGCTATTTTCAATACGAATGTTTATGTTATGTTTAAACCTTTTCATATGAGGAATGCATTGGACTTAGTAAGTGATAAGTGGAGCCCATTATATCTCCTCGATGCATCGGTAGGTCTCATGAAACAAAATAGTGTCTTGGCATAAGGCCTTGATAAAAAATTATTTGTAGTCTTGGCTCAAGGCCTTGAATATGTGGTTATGATTGTCTCGCATTATGCATTATATTATTATGAAAGTGGTTATTGATATTTCGACTAGTAAAATATCCATGTGAATAAGTAAATTGAGTTATTTCATTTTATATTTTCCACATTATGCTAAAGTTCAAGTTTAAAAGGCTTTTTTTTAGTTATACATTGCTTTAAATGTTTATATTTATTTATGAAAGTTTCCGCTATATTGTTATCCTTACTGAGCATCTGAGCTCAACCCTTTAAATGTTTTATTTTTCCTAGGATGTGAAGAAGTATTTTATTAATGACCTACAGAGATAGTATGAGGGGATATTAAGACATGATGTTGTTGTAGTTTTTTCCACTTTATGATGTAATGTAAGACTTATGAATATATCTATTTTTTCCAAGGCTATTAAACTAATTGGTCTTTCGAGACTTGATCCTTTGTGATCATGCCAATATTATGTAATAATGCACCAACTCTGGGTAAATGGTATGGGGGCGTTACACCTGTGATGTTTTAAAATTTATAGACTGAATGACAACAAAACTTCTGATGTAAATTTAACTGATTTAATATATAAAATTCACATGGAAATTAATGAAATCAAAAGAATAATAATGAGTAAATTATCATAAAAAAGGTTCCAAAACAATTAGATAATTAATTTTATACTATTATTTTAGAAACAAATATATACATCAAGTTTCTTGACATGACGTAAAGGATTTCTCATCTCAATTTCCTTTTTTATAAATGTTCATTTTTCTCCACATGTTATTGATTGTGTGATGTATAAAATTCAATATTGATTTTATTAACAATTAATTTACATAAATTAAATTGTTTAAAATCCATCTCGTTTTCTCTCCTTCAATGTTATTTTTATTCAAAATAAAAAAAACTGAAAGTGATTTTTCTTTAAATACATATTTTAAATATTTTAAAATTTTTTTCCTCTATATAAATATTTATATAAATTGTTAAAAAAATATTATTTATACCTAAAATATTGTTAAATTTTATTTCCAAAAAACATTGGACTTAATTTATATATTTTTTTAAAAAATAAATCTTATTAAGGAATTCAATGAGGTCCATTTTTTACATTCTTTATAAAAGTGAAAAAAATACTTTCTCAATGCTTATCACATGAAAATATTTTTTCCCCATAATAGTTGTTATTAATTATCAATATTCATCGAAAAGTTTATAGGAATTTTTATTGAATATATAATTCCCATTTTTATGGGAAATTTTGGTTTTTAAGTTATCTTTAAGTGGAAAGGAAATTTCTCATTATTTTAATAAGTTAAATAAAAGTGATTTTTCTTATTGATCCAACGTCAATTATTAATATCTTTATGATGAAAATGAAATATATTATGTGTTTTATTCATTATATGGTACTTTTACATTTTAAATGGTGTTTTTATGGTATGATATATCATTATAATGCATTGGGTAATGATGTGTTCTCAAAAAAAATATAAGAATTAGCCTTTAAGGTTATTATTTTGTTATGGGGATTGTAATTTTGATATCCCAATATGAAAACATGGTTTTACTATCTTTTTATATGATTTTTTATATAAATATTTATATTTAATAGAGAAATAAAATAATTTTAGGATTTAAATTAATGTTCTAACGGTGAAATCTTAGTTCGGAAGAAATATTTTTCATATTTTTAAATAAACCCTAATGAATTGTTATTTCCCATTTATGAATCCAAAAAATATTATATTAAAAAATGTATATATAAATTTAGTTTCTTTATTTAATTAATTATTATTTTAGTTTAAATTTGACTTTCTAAATAATTAAATTTCCTTATGGATTTCCCAATTTAGAAAAAATGATTAATAGTGTTCCTTTTTTTATCCTCTAATGATCTTTATTTTACACCTCCCAAATTTTCAAATGTATTGATAGGGCCTAATTATTTATTGTAACCATAGAAAGGCTAATGGTGACATGTATTGAATAAAGAAAAAATATCATGAATGAAACATGAGTGTAAACATACGAACCTATTTTTATCAAAAAAATGTACTCTCTATGGAAGTTTAAACTTTTTTATGTAATTATTTTCTAAATTATCTAAAATTAAAAACCTAAACGATATAGTAAATATAATAATTTGAAACCCATTCTATTAAAATCACAACTAATGTTTATCTAAAATATAGGGTGTAATAGTTTGTATCATAGAAATGTTTTAGACTGATTTATAGGTTAGGCTGTTATTATATTAGTATTAAAATATTTATATAATTTAATGGTAAATATTATCATTTAAGATAATAATTTAAAAGTAATATATAACATTAAATGCCAATATGATATAGATAAATATGCTAAATTTTTTTGGATCAAAATATTTTAATAGAAGATGATGTCTCTATGGATATATTATTATTTATCCTCCCTATAGGATATATTATTATGAATTTATTTTATATACTTACAGTAATAATTTCTGATTTTATAAAATAGTTAAAACCAACAAGAACCATGTTAACATTATATTTGAAGGAAAATGTGGTGGTTGTATAAATGAGAAACCAAATTAGAGAGGATATGGAGTGAAAGCTCTTGTATTTATTCCTAAAAAGATATGTCAAGTTATAATTAATAACCTATACCTAAGAGAGTTTACTAATACACAAAATGAGATAAAAATTAAGTTTCATGGAATTTCATGTAATAAATATATTAATGGTAAAAACGTTTCAGCATTCTACATGTCATGAATATAGGAAGAATAGCCTATAGAAATGAATAAGAAGAAGAGGAAGATGATTCATATATGGTAAAGGACAAAATCAAACAATAAACTATTAAATAAAAATAAAGTGTTCCATTAACAAAATATATGGGAATAAAGTTCTACTAAAGTATAAATTTATTATTTAAAAAAGTGGAGAGTTTGGAAATTATTAAAATTGATTCCCTATACAGAATGATGATGAATTGTATCAAAATAATCATATATATAAAGGTTTAGAATTTTCCTATTAAAAATATAAAAAATTTATGAGTAACATATAAAATTTATGAATTGTTTCAATTTATTAGATTGTGTTTAAAGTAAGAATATTGATTATATTGTCACTAATAAATCTTAGTAAATAATTCTTATTTTTTTAATGAATAAATTATTCAGTAAAAAGATTCAAAATCGGGGATAAATTTATATGAAGGAATTTGAATGATTAAAGTTTCTATATATAAGGCTCCAAGAATTAGTATATAGTAGTATTTTATTTGATTATAAATAAGCTTTAAGAATGAATAAAATTTAAACATATATAAACACTTTTTAGATATTATGTGATTGTATTCCAATATAAATAATGATATTTTGGGGAAAAGATTTTGGGATTAAGGAAAAACTAAATATTGAAGTATTAAGAACTGATGTATTATTATGATCTTTGATATTAAGGAAATTACGGTGAATTGTGATATAGGATTATTATATTTTTGGGAACATATGTTTTATCATATAGATAACTGTGGGATAAAAAATTGTTTTAGTGAATGGGTGGTTATAGTAACTTTGAATAAAGTTCACTATATTCTTGGGAACATTATTGGAATCATGGTAAATAAGAAAAAAATCATGTAAAGAATTTTATGTCAATGTGGTTGATATTAATTGAGGAATATTGATTGATTTAGATTTTGGAATGATATATGATTTTATTGTGGCTTAATTGTGATTCTAGTTATTTATGGAATAGATTATCAAATTTTTTAGAATATATATTTTCTATATTTTAATTTATGAGTAATTGATGTTTCATAGAGATAAATTTTAAGTTGATTTTGGAATAACATGTCATAAATTCATTCTAATCTTTGGGTTTCAAATTTGGTATTTTATATTATGAATAATATTAGTGTTAGTTATTTGTGGAATGATTTTATTTTAAATATGGGTATTATTGTTGTGTATTTATATATTCAAGTATTATATATTCATATAATGGTTTATTTATATTGGATATTATTTTAACATTTTCTAACCATTTTGGTCTTGGATAATGGATAAAAGGGGAGGAATAATTTATCATCCTTTTTTTGATCATATAATCTGTCAAAATTTAATTTCAATGATTTGGGATTTAAAGTTTTATCATATTTATTTATCATTTAAAATATGGGAAGGATAAAACAAGTAAATATTATAAAAATGCAATTGATGGATGAAATTGAGCTGATGGAATGAAAAGAAATCATGTATTTATATTTTACAATATTCTCTATCTTGTGAATAAAAGAATCCCACAACTCAAACAAGATAAAGATAAATATATCAAGACTTATTTGGGAAATATTACTTAGTTATAAGTTATTATTTTGGAAACTTATTCACATGCATGTGTCTTAAAATGGTATATACATGGGTTTATAAATACTGAAATAAAAATACTAAGTTTACTAGTAGTTAAATAAAAATAAATTACCTTAACAAAATGTACATTTAATTTTAGTAATTTTTCAGAATTCAACATTTTTGCTAAGGGAAAAAAAATTAAAAGGTTCAATATATTTATGTGAGAGATGTAACATCTTGAGATTTTAGTCAATATCACTTTTAATAAATATCTTCTTGGATAGAATGTCATATAAAAAACACAAAACTAGAGGGTGCAATATTTTATTAAAATAAAATTTAAACATCAATAACTTATCAGTATCCAATGTGAAAATAATAAAATTAACACTCATTGTAAAATTATATGAAATAAGGTTTAAAACCATTAATGTTTAAAAAGTTCATTTTTTATAAAATTGAATTTTATTTATATTTTATATTTTATATTTTAATTTAGAATATAAATTTGTGAATTTTTTTATTTTAATTTGATGAGATGAAATTAATTTATGAATTATTAATATAAAAACTTTTGTCACATCCCAACTATTCACATTGCTTTCTTGGTTATTTTACTTATACTTGTGTATTTTTATTAAGTTCAAAATTGATCGAATTAAAAAAATCAAAATTAAACAAAATATAATGAAAAAAATTATTTATAAATTATAATAATGATATTATTATTATTATTATTAAATTTATTATAATAAATTTTATTATTATCATCATTATTGTCATGAGTTTATTATTATCATTATTGCAATTACATTATTAATATTATTATTATTATTATTATTATTATTATTTTAAAGGTCAAAAAACAATATATAAAATAAAAAGGTTACAAGAGACAAAAAGATGAGATTTTTTTATAATCTCTGTCGAAAAGATAAGATAATTCAGCTGGCAGAGTGTCAAACCAAGTCATGCTTTGATGGACTCCTTTGTTAGCAAGGGCATCAGCAACAACATTTGCTTCACGTTAGGCATGAGTAGAAATATAATCAATCCCATGGAGAGTCTTAAAGCAATTCATCCAGTGTGTAGTGAGAGGCCAGGCCAGATGAATGTTGCCATTCTAGATGGCATGAATGATGGTGGTAGAATCACTTTCAATCCAAAGCTTTCTCCATCCTTTTTGAAGCGCAAACTCAACAGCGTGAATGACTCCAAGCATTTCTGCCTCTAGAGATGAATAGTGACCTCCTCCATGGCACATTGAACCGGTTGGCCTCCCTCTTCTAGTGCATCATGAACTCACTATCCTCATCCTCCAGTGATCGTAAACCTTCCGCCCTCTCTTTTGTGGCCCCACCGCTGCTCCCTCTTCCTTCGGTAATATTCTTCACCCTCTTCATCCATGTTCTTTGAGTTTTTCTTTCAAATAGGTTTAGTTGTGTTTTTAGAATCTAATCTTGGGTTGTTTTTTGTTAGAATTATTGGTTTAGGGTCCAATTTGGGTTCTTCATAGTGTGACTGGATTTTCGCATTAATATTTTGAGTTTTGAACACCCAAGGCAGGTGGTTCCATCTATAAACATTATTTGGCTAAGTATTTTTCTTTATTAGTAAATTTAATGTGTTAATTGGTTAATATGTGTGGTGAAAAAAAATTTATTGAAAAGGTTTCAAGTGATTTTTAATTTAAATAATCCTTTTTAGATGAAATTGAGTGTTTTTCATGTGTATCCCATACTGTGTTATTTGATGTCAATTTATAAATCGCTCAATTGATTGTTTAAATTTTGTAAGTGATGCGAATGATATTTAGAAATGTTTTTGTTTTCCTTCGGTTCAAAAAAAGGTATTTTTGGTATGTTCTTGGTGTGAGTCTTTTTTGTGTTTCTTGGGGTTGTTTTATAAATTGGGTAATGGTTTGTTTAAATTATTAGAATGGTGAGAGTAATATTCTGTCATGGTGATGATTTGTGGTTGGTTTTAAATTGGATTTTTTATATGAAATCGGGTGTGTTTTTTGTGTAAATTTTTGTGGTTCAAATCTTGAAGTGTTTAATAAATTGTTTTATTGATTTATTAAATTATCAGGTAGTACAATGGTCATTGCCTTGTTATTTCCGTCTTTCTTGGTTCATCAGTCACCATTTGAGGTGATATTTCTCATGCTTCCTTGTTTAATTTTGTTTTATTTGAAGCCCTTTGTGATTGTTAGATTCATTTTCATTGTTGTAGTTTTTTGTGGTCATCGTGGTGTGATTTCAAGTGGTTGGAAGCAAATTCCTACATGTAAATTTGTAGGTAGGCATGTATATATATATATATATTAAAGGTAATGCTTTGGTCAAAGACCAAAGCACAATTTATTGATAAGCAAAAAGATTACAAAAGTCGGAAGGATGGGATTTTTTTACAATCTCTATCAAAAAGATATAATAAGTCAGCTGGAAGAGTGTCCAGCCAAGTCATTCTTTGATGTACACCTTTGTTAGCAAGAGAATCTGCAATAGTATTCACTTCACAGTAGGCATGAGAAGCTATGTAATCAATCACATGGAGCGAGTTCATACAATTTACCCAAAGTGTGGTAAGCGGCCAGGCAAGATGAATGTTGCCATTCCAGATGGCATGAATGATAGTGGTAGAATCACTTTTAATCCAAAGCTTTCTCCAAACTCTTTGAAGCGCAAAATCAACTGCATGGATGACCCCCAGCATTTCAGCCTCCAGAGATGAATAATGTCCACATCCAACATAGAAGCAACCCTGACACTGGCCAACTAAGTCTCTGAAGATGGCAACACAACTGGAAAGGCCTGGATTGCCTTTAGAAGCACCATCAACGTTCACTTTGATCCATCCCGACATCGGTGATTGCCTGAATACTTCAAAGGAACGTTTGGGCTTTGGGTATATGCCAGGCACACATAGATGACGAAGGATCTCAAAGTCACCAACCGAGTTGTTGCAACAGTGTTTTTGAATTGAATAAGCTTCATGAATCGCAATAAGAATCCGAGATTTTCCTACATTGAGACTAAATGAGCATTTATTGTGAATAATATCATTTCTAACATACCAGATCTCATGCAGGAGTTCAGCCACCATCGCAAGAAAAATATTTTTAACTTATAGAGAGGCTTCATATCTAGTGCATTTTTTTAAACAAACAAATAGAGTCAGATAAGGGCCATATGCAATGAAATAATTCAAGAACACAATTCCATAAAGCAGAGTCCATCGCACAAGAAAAAAACTATGATAAGCATCCTCCCTGTGCTGATTACACAAGTGACATTTAGAGCAGAGTTGTATGCTAAAAGTTTGCAGACCAGTTTCAGTAGGCAATCTATTATGAGCAATGCGCCAAATAAGGGTGAGCATAGAAGGCTTGGTCCAAGGATTGTTAAATTGACTCACCCATTTATAATTAGATTCATTTCCAGAAAAATTATGCATATAGTAGTTTTTAGAGTCTAGGATGCCATTTGATTCAGGTTACCAAACAAGGAAGTCACCATAAGAAGAAAAAGGGTGATTATCTATGATCTGCACAATATTGTCAGGGATGTCATGTCTATGAAATTGTAAGACATCTTTTATTGAATGACTAGTATCTTCAGGAATAATATTAGGAGGTAAAAATGATATCAGGGGTTTACCACACCATTTTTCACACCAAAAATTAATGGAAGAATCAGCACTAACCATCCATTTAGAATTTTCCATGATATTGTGGTACGAGTCCCTAATAGAATGCCATATCGAAGAGATGATGAAATTAAAATTCTCATTTAAGAGTTTAAAGAGGAACCTATGGTTCAAGATTTCGGAAGTTTAGAAGTACAATTAATAATACGCTAAGTAAGACGGGATTGAAGAGCATTATTGAACTGCTTTAAATTTTATATTCCAATGCCACCTTTATCAAGGGGTTTACGACAGGATTTCCAAGGGATAGTGACAAGTTTCTTTTCCAAAATACTTCCCGTCCAAATGAAGTTTTTAATATAAGTATTAATTTTCTTGAAGATTCCGACAGGCCATTTATAAATCATAAGAGAGTATACCATTTTAGAGACAATGGTCAATTTGACCAAACATATTCTTCCAACCATGGAGAGAGATTTCCCTTTCCATGTAGAGAGTTGGTTTATGATTTGATCAATGATATTAGCAAAGTAGATTGATTTATGATGACCCCAAAATATTGGGACACCCAAATAAGTGAAAGGTAAGAGGCCTTATTTAATTCCAAGATAAGTGGTAATGCTAGATTTCCTTCTGACAGGAAAGTTGTTTCTAAAAAATATATACAATTTTTTCCAGGAAATTGCATGTCCTGAGACTTCCTCATAGTGATTAAGAGCTTTCTTGAGGACATGAATATTTTTTTGATCCCCTTTGAGAAATAGGATGATATAATCTATATATAAAAGGTGGGTAGGGGTATTTAGGTTTCCGGAAACTTTTATAGGCTTAATCATACTTTGATCAACTAGATTATTGAGGAGTCTACTTAAGTAATCCTCAGAAATAACAAATAAAATGATAGAAAGAGGTTCGCACTGCCTGACACCTTTAGAGCATTTGAACAAACCTCTAGGGGTGCCATTAATCAGAATAGAAATAAAAGTTGAGAGAAATAAATTTTTAAGTCTTCCAATGAATGAATCTTGAAATCCAAAGTTTTTTATGACTTTGAAAATAAAATTCTAGTCTATGGTGTCAAAAGCCTTTCTGATATCAAGTTTGATCTCCACACACCCCCTCTAGTATTTTTATTTAAACTATTGGTACATTCGAAGGCAAGACAAATACAGTCCTGGATGGACCTTCCTTTAATAAAACCAAACTAATTCCATGAGTTTATTTTATTTCAAATAGGCAGATGTATATTCGCAATAATTTTGGTAATGATCTTATAAAGTGTGTTAATCAGAGCAATAGGTCTGAATTGATGGATCTCTGAGGCATTTTCAACCTTAGGTATTAAAGTTATAAATTGAGCATTGATTCCATGAGGAAGAGATCCTTGGATAAAAAAGGTCTTAACAAGGTTACAAACATCATTGTGGATTATATCCCAATGCTTTTGGTTGAAACCATTATTGAACCCATCTGGACTAGGTGCACTGTCTGGATTAAGGCCAAAACTGTATATTTATTTTCATGATCAAGTGGAGTGCTTAAAAGTGACTCATTGTATCTTTCATCCACCATTAAGGGAATAATATCATATCGGAGATCAATATTTATCTCCGGACCATTAAAGATGTTGTAAAAGTACGAGATAACATGATCCGTTATGGCCTCTTCAAAATCAATGATCAAATAATTATGAATAATCTTAGAAAGAGAACGATTGGCCTTTCGGATTCTTTGAATGGAATTATAAAATTTAGTATTACGATCACCATCTGTAAGCCACTTAGTCCTAAACATTTTATTACAAATATTATCCTTAAATGTGTGCAAGTAATTAAGTTTAAGGGAGATATTTTCTTCCAATTTAGGATCCATATTAAAATCTGAATTAGTGCTTTGTGTTTGGACGCGGCTAAGTTCATTTTCAAGAGAGGAAATATATTGGTCTATATGAGAATTTGTAGTTTTTCACCATCCTTCAAGGGACTGTTTTAGGATTTTTAACTTTTACGAACAGGAAAATGAATCCTTATGGTGTTTCATAGAGTTCCAAGTGTTATGAATAAATGTGACACAATTAGGATTCGAAGACCAAGCATTATTAAATTTAAAAGGAAGAACAAGCTTACGGTTATTCAAAAGGATGCTAACTAGGATAGGATGATGTTCAGAGTTAAGTCTAGGTAGAGTTACACAGGATATATTATCCCAAATATCAAGAGCCTTCATGTTAACAAAAGCCATGTCAAGCTTACTGGAAACAGTTTTGTTATAGTGTTTTCTATACCAAGTATATTTGGCACCAGTAAAAGTGACTTCAAAAAGGCTATAGTCTTCAATAGTAGACCTGAATTCCCTTGAGGATATAGAAATATATGAGGGACCATTTTTTTCACAAGAGTTAAGAATGGAATTGAAGTCTCCCATAACAACCCAAGGATCCTGAATGGAGTTGTCCATATCAAAAAGTTTATGCCATAAAACTCTTCTATCTTGATATATATTATTGGCATAAACCATAGTGAAAAAGGTATGTCGGCCATTCCACAAGAAATCACAGGTAAGTTGTTGCTCATTATTTTTAAAGATATTGATATTTTGTAGGGTATTGTGATAAAAGATCCACATAGAGTCACTTTGAGGACCATTTTTACAAGAGCTTAGAAAACTATAATTAAGAGAACCAAATCTCATGAAGTTCATATTGAAGTTGATTTTAGGATCTGAAATGGAAAAGAGATAAGGCTTATGAGTGTTTAAGAACCTCCTAAGTGTTGTGGAGGTATCATTGATGTCCAATCCTTGGAAATTCCAATAGAGAAAATTCATTTCTATTTGCATTTTGGGTAAGAACCCTTCTTTTTTTTAGATTTTCCAGAGCCTTTATTCCTTTGGGATCGCCTAACCATAGGGGAGGAAGAAAGTTTTTGTTTTCTCTCATAAGTTTCAGAACTTGGAGAAGTATCTATTTTCAAAGTAGAATTTGAATTAGGGTCAAAAACTGGAGTACCTAAAATGTCAGTACTGTCCAGATAATGATCCTTCACAGTTACATGAACAGGGGTCTGTTCTATTGGAGGAGGATTCTCAATTATAACCAGAGTAGCTTTAGACTTTGGTGAGAACTGATCTAGGCTTATGGATAGGGTAGTAGGGGAAAAATTTGTGGAGTCAGGTGGCAGGACAGTACAATCCTGAGGGGTGTGTGAAATGTTGTGTGCAATAAAAGTAGCAGTAGTGTTAACATTAGCAGCATGTGTAGCAATTTTAGAGACAGGAATAATAACTTTGTTAGTAGATGTGGGAATAGAATTTACAAAATGAGGCTGTAACAAATCAGAATTGTGTTTGTAAACAGGAGGGATGAACACTACCCT
The DNA here is from genome assembly GCA_963277665.1 of Viscum album. Lineage (NCBI taxonomy): Eukaryota > Viridiplantae > Streptophyta > Magnoliopsida > Santalales > Viscaceae > Viscum > Viscum album. The sequence continues at coordinate 1,271,938,495 of OY728127.1, forward strand.
ATTAATAAGACAGAAAGAAGGAGTTTAGGCAGACTCAGAGTGTGAAACAGAGACAGAAAAAGTGGTGTGTGAAATGTTGTGTGCAATATTAGTAGCAGTAGTGTCAACATTAGCAGCATGAGTGACCATAACAGCAATTTCAGGAACACGAGTAATAATTTTATCAGAAGATATGGTTTGCACAGAAATACCTGGTTCTAAAGTTTTTTCCATATCACTTTGTGTCTTATTAGAAGCATCAGAGGTACTATTCAGATCCATAAAAACCAAGGCAGATTTCTCCAAGTCCCTACAAAAATACTCATTCGAAGTTGATGTACCAGAGGTAGAAGAAATAGAAGATGGATTGGAAATAGTGGTGGTATTTCTCCTGTCCAGATTATTTCCATTACCTTCAGCCACTATTTTTTCTATTCTAGTGAAAATGTTATCATTATTTTGAATAACCTCTTCTTCCTCAACCAAATATCCCCAAGATTTACCTTCTAGGGATGTAAAGACATTGGATTTTTAACCCAAATATCTTGTTTTTTTGGGGAGCTCAGGTTTGTCTGTAATATTCAACCCCTTTTTACCATGTTTTACTTCCTGAAAATCATTAGTGATTAGGGGATCCATTTGTTTCCTAACCACCCTACAGTTGGAGAGGTTATGCCCAATCAATTTGCACACCTCACAAAAGGGTGGTTTCTTTTCATATTCAATTCTAAGATAAAATTTTTAATCAGGATCATTGAATCCTATTTTAGATGGGGGTTCACTGTCCAGATTAACCTTAACCATTATTCTAGCATATAGGCCAAGATCCCCAATCAAATTCATGTGATCAATTTTAATGGGGGTCCCTATGCAGGAAGCAATGTCATTAAGTATCTTCAGATGACAATAGAACCAATTGAGTCCATGAATTATAACCCAAACATGTGCCATATAGTTTTTGTGTGTGTATGGGTTAAATGAATCATCCCAATCCAAAATTCTAAGAAAGCCTGGTTTAAGCTGCAAGTTCCCAAATTTCCACACCTGATCAAGCTCACATTGAGAGATGAAGAGTATATGATAATTTTCATTGCCTATGGGAACCATATTCAATTTTGATGAGCCCCAGCAGTGAGAAATATGGTTCTTTAGTTCGAATATAGGCCAGGGCCGGTCACCTGTGTTGTATGAAACTCAGACAACAACCGAGTATTTGAACAGCTGCTCTCTTTGCTTCAAGGATTCCGAATCTGCATCAACCATGTAACTGCCATCTTCAATATTTTTAAAGAGCAGTTGTTTGAACTCTTTCATGATACTGAGATCAGTTCCTTGCAAAGCATTGTGGAAGGAGACAGGTAAGGTACGAAGGGGGACTTTAAGATTTCCCACTTCAATTTTTGAAGAACCAGGATCAGAAGATGTAGGAGTAGGAGGGGTTAGTTCCCATGCCGGATCAAAGTTGTCCATCGACGAATCTCAGGGAGAATCAACGAATAATTTTAGGGTTTTCAGTCGCCTTTTGGAGAGCACTTTGAGAGCACCCATCCATCTTCTAAAAAAATCTATATATATATATATATATTCACCTTGTACATATTCCCTCACGGTGAGGGGAATATGTACTTTAGGTCAAAGTATATGTTTGGGTGTGTGTGTGTGAAAATTTATTCATATGTAAGGTGAAGCGGTATTAGGCTACCTTCATCAAAAGTTTCGGGTTTTGAGGTAAGAAATTTTTTGATGTCGGTTGGTTTCACACATGTTTAATGGAATTATTTTTATGTTTTAAGGATCCTTATAATTGTTATCTAGTGTGTTGGGATATTTTTAGTGGTTTCAATCCACTGGTTCTAAGGCTACTCACCTACGTGTGCATAGGTATGTATATACATATATATGTGTTCCCCTGTTACATGTATAATAATCCATGGAAGTGATTATACATGTATGGTCTAGGTGTTTCCCAGTATATATAGAAAAATACATATGTAGGTGAGTGGAGAATGGTCTATGCGTATGAGTATAACTGTAAGGATCTCTTTTCACATGTTCATGGGCCATGTGAATGTGTGCCTAGGGGCTAGCCATCCTTGTATGTATGTGAAGATGCAATTTCTTAATGGGGGAGTTGTAGCTTTTAATTATAAAGCACCAAGATCTGAAGAGGATGACATGGTTCCACCTTGAGGTCGGTTCCCTATACCCTGACCTTTAGTTATAATTTCCATTAATGCTTGGTATTCTTTTAAAAGTGTGTCCCTTACCTTTATATGAATTTCATATGAAATATATATATATATATATATATATATATATTTGTGTGTGTGTGTGTTTATGAATAAATGGTTTTCGTTCTTGAAAAGTGGCTTCTTAGACGTTTTAAATGTGCAATGGGTATTTCCAAAGACGTATAGTCTTTCGTCAGTTTTGTTGTATAAGTGTAATGACATGCTTTTTTTTCAAAAAAGATCCCAAGTGATTTTTGAAATGGGTTTTTCTGTGAATTCAAGGTAAAAGGGTGGTATGATTTTCTTAAAGGGATTTATTCTTTTTAAGTACGGTTTATGCTACATTTAAAAATGTAGTACCTTGGTTATTAGTTAAGCTTCAAAACAATTTTGGAAACTTAAAAATGTACGGTGATTATGTCTCTAAAATTATAAGTGTTCCTTGTAAGTGATTAATCCATTTTGGCATTTTAATAATGATTTATAAAATATAAAATCCCATCTTAAGGCTTTCAATCATAATTTATAAAAATTATGTGTATGTTAAATGTACAAATTTTTATATGTGCCTAGTGAGGAGGCTTGTGCAATGATGTGTGTGTTTTTTTTAAAGAGGGGGAGGTGATTAAGAGTAGAGGTTGGTGGGGAAAACTTGAAAGTTTGTAGATAAATAATGTGACGTGTGTGTGTCCTTAATAGTTGATAAAACTCACCAACATTGAAATAGATAACATTGGTAACCCCGAGTTTCTAGGTTGGCAGACTAAGACTTGTATGATAGATGATACGGAAGTGGTTTGTCCTGGTTTCTTCTAGAAAGATTGAAAATAACAACACTAAATAAATATTGATTATGGGTTGGAGACCACTAGGTTATGGGTGTGTTCCCTACTAGTTCATCATGCATGAGAACGATGTTCGGTGTGGTTACTATTCCACATTTCACTAAGGTACGAGGTCTCTAGGGTCCCACATGTTCTAGTTACCTACAGGGATTTTCCATGGTGTTCATTTGTGACATGTTGCTTTTGATGTGAGTTGTCATTTCATTGTTTTCTATATTGATGTCTCATTTTTAAAAACCACTTCTTAATCTATGTTGGTTCCTATTCATTTTGGAATATTAATGAATGATTGGATTCTATTTTGAAAATGTATTGGGAGTGAAATGTTTTCCATGAAAATGTAAACTTGTTAATTGATTTTGAAAACAATGAAAAACACTATTTTAATATGTCTTATTTTAAAACTAGCATTATTGGGTTTATTTTTAAAGGTAAGGTCAAAAGGAATTATCATCCCTTGGATTTCATACTAATAATCTCGGTGTTAATGCCAAATTTACATTTTAGTTACAGGTTCTAATCTTGGATGTCTCTTGGGTGAGCATGGATATATGTTTGGTGGTGAATCATATTGTCACATAGAGGTATGTCTAGATGTTTATATTTATATTATATTCCACTACGACTGTTTTTTTTGTTATGATTTGTTTATATTCAGCTCTTTGTATTTTGTTTATGGGCCAACCATTCCCAACTATCTTACTTGGATGCTCGACACTAGTTTCCAACCAATGGGGATTGGGAATACCCTTCGGGCCATGTCGCAGACTGTTTTGGGTGACCAGTATGGGGTTGAACAAGGTTGGTTCATAAAAATACGGTATCAGAGTAGGTTCTCTCTTTTGAGTATTGTTTTATGGGAAAGAGTTGGTGTAGACCAAAGCTAGGATTGTTAGAATTCGATATTATGGTTATGAGTAAGGTGGCTAGCCAGCACACCTTGTAGCAGAACTTGAGTTACCAGGGGAAATCGGTTTCAACCGTGTCTTTTGGTCCTTGGAGTTCATTACTGTTTTGTAAATGAATATAGTGTTGGTTAAATGGTCTCTGTGAGCATGTAAGACCTAGAAATCCATGTGGAGCTAGGGAAGTTGTCCTAAAACACTCTCTATGAGGGTGGTGTGATGGGCATATGGCTACCAATCATATTTAAGAGTCACCCATTGGCACTAGATTACTATTACATCATCCCATGTCTCCTTGTTTTGGAATCTATAAAACATGGTTTTAAAACTAAAGATATTTCAGATTTGTAAAGGAGGAAAATGAGTTTTCTGAATCACTTTAAATTGAATCTTATAAAAGTATACTTTCATGAAATGATTTTTTTATACAAATGAGAATGATTTCAATGAGATTGAATTTTCATAATCAAAGTTTGGGAATTATGGGAAAATTGGTTGTTGCAAAATGGGGTATTGGTTTCAAAATGGTTTTGGAAACTTTTTTTAAATAAGATCAAATGAGTTATAATTTAATATTTATTGATAAAAAGGGTTGTAGTGAAATTCAAAGTGTTTTGAAGCGGTGAATAATTTTGGAAATTAATGTGTGGGGTTTGTAAATAAGTTTTATTTTAAGTGGGATTGTTGGGGATGTGAGTTAAATGTCTTTTTTGGAATAATGTGATGATTTTTTTTCTAAAAATTGGTATTTTCATTATCAAACATATGCATTGGTTATATGTCGAATGTGAATTTGGTGCCAAATTGGCATGAGAACATGCATTCTTGAGGAACACGGGACACCATTGGTGAATCTGAAGCCCACCAATATTTTTTATTTAAAAATATATTTTAATGGAAAACATTTGGTGTTTGGTGACCCGAAGTTGTGTGGTATGTTTCGCTATAATTTGGGATTGTTGCATGCAAGGTGTTTTGAGTTTGAGAATCCTTCTTGTTTGGGAAATGTTTCATTTTGTTTTTTATCGGTGATTCGGTTTGAAATCATGGTTAGTGGTTTATTTTGTGAAGTGTTTCATGAAGACTTTGTGATGATTCCCCTCATGGGTTCATTGTTTTCTTATGGTACGTCTTGTCTAATGGAAATGTTTGATTGGGTCCATGTATTTTCCTTTTTGGCTAGTGTGCACCCCCATAAAGAATTGATGTTTTTGTGAAGTGCATCCTTGGGTGACCCACTGATTGTAGACCCTATAGTTGAGCCAAATTAGTTCTTCTAACATGGGTTTTAGAATTTATTCTACCTCTACTTTTCCTAATAGGAAGATCCTATCACATCAAGATATAGGATATGAGGGGATTGGAATAAAGCTTTGGTTTCCTTGATTCATCTGGTGGTTAAAGTTGAAGCTTGAAAATGCTAAATCTAAATATCTTTTCTGGAAGTGGTGAAGGGAATCCTAGTGTCAATAATTCAGTCTCATTGAGTTCATTGTTTGATTCACATAAAATTAGTAAACCCTTTAGGGAATGTTTAAGGTGTTTTGTCTCATGTTTCTGAGTGGTATGTTGTGAGAGTTCCAATATTATGATATCATCTTGTGGTGTTTTAGCTTTTGGGGGCGGGATACACCTGGGGGAATCCATTATGGGTATATTGAGTTTAATTTTTAAGCCTTTATCTTTATTGGTAGTGTTTTAGTCTCCTCTCCCTTGTTGTTTATTGGAAATACACTTGGATTGTGAAGGGGTATTGGTTTCTATGTTGGTGTTAATCCATGTTTTGGCTCCCCAAGGGTATAAAGAGTTATGGTGGGCAGAATTGTCACACCCTGACTTGACACCTTGCATTCCCAATTACATTACTTATATCTGAGACTTTTAATTATGTAAAATTTTGATTAAATTAAAAAAATGAATGAAAAGATAATAAAAATAAAATGATTTAAAAATAAAAATAATTATAATATTATTATTATGAATAATATTATTATTATTATTATTAAATTTATTATTAGGGTGTTTCTTATTATTATCATTATTATTATTATGAGGTTATTGTTTTTTATTATAACTAGGTTACTATTATTGTTATTATTGTTGTTGTTGTTGTTGGTTCTGTTTTTTATATTAATAATATTATAATTGGATATTTTTTAGGTTTCTTCTATTCCCCCTCCCCCCTCGGGTCGAGACAGATCACCCCCCCCCCCTTCCCGAACCTATGGCACGATAACCCCCCTATTTCTCTCCTTCCAGCAAACCCCAGTACCCACTAATTGACCTCTCACCCCTCCTAGTGACCTCCACTAGTCGGACTCCCACCTTCGTGGTACACAGAACCGGCTTCCCTCCCTCATTTGGCCTAACGCGAACCCACCAGTCTCCTCCTCCGATGACCACAAACCTGCGACCCTCCCTCGTGTGACCCCACTGCTACACTGTCTTCCTCTAGTAATTTTCTTCCCAATCTTGGTCTTTATTCATTGGGGTTTTGTTTTCCAAAAGGTTGATTTGTTTTTTGCGGTTCAATAAAGGGTCATTTTGTTGTTCTAATTCTTGAATTTTGGTCAATTTGGGTTCCTTGTGGTGAAATTGTATTTTCGCACCAATTTTTGTATTTTTCGACACCCAATGTAGGTGGTTCCATCTATAAACATGATTTTGAAAAAAAAAATATTTCTTAATTAATTTAATGTGTAACTTGTTTAAGATGTGTGGTGTGAAATTTGTTTTTGAAAAGGTTCCATATGTGTTTAAATTTAAAGTTTCCTTTTTATAAGAAATTGATTTTTCATGTGTAATCCTTGTTGTGTTATAAGATTTCAATTTATAAATCACTCAATTTGTAATTTAAATAATTTAAGTTATGCGAATGATTTTTTGGAAAGTTTTTTAGTGTGCTTTTGATTCTAAAATAGGAATTTTGTTTATATTCATGGTGTGAGGCCTTGTGGTGTTTCTTTGGGTTGTTTTATAAATTTTGTAAGGGTTTATTTAAATTTTTTTATTGACGTGATTTGTGGTTTGACATGGTTATGATGTGCAGTTGGATTTAAAGTGGAGTTTGGATATGAAATTGGGTGTGTTTTGGTGTAATTTTCTATGGTGGTAATTTTTAACTGTTTAGTAAATTGTTTTATGGATTTATTAAATTATCTTGTAGTTTTTTGGTCACTACCTTGTGATTTTGATCTTTCTCGGTTCATCAGTCACCATTTGAAGTGAGATTTCTCTTGATGCCTTGTTTAATTTAGTTTTTTTTTTGAAGTCTTTTGTGATTATTAAATTTCATTTTATTTTTTTAGTTTGTTATAGTCATCGTAGTGTGATTCCAAGTGGTTTCCAGAAAACACCTATATGTATGTACATGGGTACACATGTATATATATATCCTACTTGTATATATTCCCCAATGGTAAGGGGAATATGTATTTGTGTCAAAGTATATATATATATATATATGAAAATGTATATGTGTGTAAGGTGAAGCGGTCACTGGCCACCTTCGTCAAAAGTTTTGTGTTTTGAGGTATTGAATTTTATGGCACTGGTTTGTTTTTCACTTATTTAATGGAGTTATTTTGATGTTTTAAGGTTCCATCAAATTGTTGTGTTGTGCGTTGGATTTTTCTGAGTGGTTTCGAGTCATCAGGTATAAGACGACTCGTTCACGTGTTCATAGGTAGGTGTGTGTGTGTGTGTGCCTATATATATGGGTTCCCCTATTACATATATAATCATTTATGAAAGTGTTTAAACATGTATGGGTCTAGTTGTTCCCATGTATATAAATATATATATATAAATGAATACATAAGTGAGTGGAGACTAGAATATGAGTATGAGCATACCTATATGGATCCCCTGTACATGTTCATAGGCCATTTGAATGAGTGCATAGGGTCTAGGTGTCCTTTAATTTATGCGAATACGCATATTCTTAGTGGGAGAGTAGAAGATTTTAGTTAGAAAGTGCCAAGAACCAAAGTGGATAGCTTGGTTCCACCTTGAGGTAGGTTCCCAATGCCCTGAACTTTAATTATAATTTCAATTACTATTTGGTATTCTTTTAAAAGTGTGTATTCTACTTTATATGAAATGTTTATGCAATATATATGTATATATATATATATATCTGTGTGTGTGTGTGTGTGTGCATATGAATAAATGGTTGTGGTTCTTGAAAAGTGGTTTCTTAGATTTTTTAAATGTCAAATGGGTATTTCCATAGATGTGTGGTTATTCGATCTATTTGTTATAAAAGTGTAATGACATGCTTTTTTTTCCAAAGAAGTTCCAAAGTGATTAGAAAAATGGATTTTGGTGTGAATTCAAGGTAAAAGGGTGGTTAGATTTTCTTAAAAGGTTTGCATCATTTTAAGTTCGGTTTAAGCTTTCATTAAACATGTAGTACCTTGGTTGTTAGTTAAGATTTCAAATTATTTTGGAAACATAAAAATGTTGGGTGATTATGTTTCTAAAATGTAAATTGTTCCTTATAAGTGATCAATCCCATTTGGAACTTTCAGAATGATTTTTGAAAAATTGAAACCCCTCTAAAATTTGTCCCTATTACTTTAGAAAAATGATGTGTATGTAAATGTACAAATTGTTAAATGTTCCTATAGAGTATTCTTGTGCAATGATGTGTTTTTTTAACAAAAATAGGGTATTCGCTTAAGGGTGGGTTCGGTGGTGAAAATTGGAATGTTTTGAGATAAATAATGTGATATTTGTTTGTGTATTGAATTTTTGATAAAACTCACCACCATTCAAATAGAAAAAGTTGGTAACCCCAAGTATCTAGATGGAAATACTAATACTAGTACACTAGATGATACAAAAGTGTTTTGTCCCAATTTATTCAAGAAATATTGATGATGAAAACACTTACTAAATATTGATGATGGGTTAGGGACCACTAGGTTAGGGTAGTGTTCCCTACTAGTGGATCACGCACAAGAATGATGTTCGGTGTGGTTACTATTCCATGTTTCACTGAGGTATGAGGTCTCTAGGGTCCGACGTGTTCTAGTTACCTATAGAGATTTCCCATAGTGCTCATTTGTGACATGTTGCTTTTGATGTGAGTTTTCATTTCAGTTTTTTCTAACTTGATGACTCATTTTTTAAAACCACTTCTTAATCTAAGTTGGTATCCTTTCAATTTATAATTGTAATTCATGATTTGATTCTATTTTTGAAAATTTAGTGGAGATATATGTTTTACATAGAAATTTAAACTTGTTACATTATTTTGAAATGAGTGAAAAATATTATTTTAATATGTATTATTTTAAAACTATAAGGATTGGTTTCTTTTTCAAGGTAGGGTTATAGGTTGTTGTCATTATTTGACTTTCCTACTAAGAATCTTAGTAATCTCACCTACTTTACTTTTTAGTATCAGGTTTTAGTCTTGGATCTATCTTGGATGAGAGTGGTTCTACATTTGGTGGTAAACCATGGGGTCACTTGGAGGTATCCCTAGCTGGTGATATTATTTTATCTTCTTCTTCTAGTGTTTTTTTTGTTTTGTTTAGTTTATATTCATCTTTTTGTCTTCTGTTTATGGACCAAACTATTCCCACCTATCTTACATTGATATCTAACACTAGTTGCCAGCCCGTGGGGATCTGGAATGCATTTCGGGCTATGTCACAGACTTGCTCGGGTGACCAATACAGGGATGACCAAGATTTTTTCATGACAATTTTCATATATTTATTAATTAGGATTTTTATGAAATTGTTGGTATTTGGGTAAATAGTGAAAAAATATCAATTTTACAAATATCAAAAAAATTATGACATCATTACGATATAATCATTAAATAAAATTTATAAAACTTTTTAGTAACGAAATTTGTATTTAAGTGGACAAATAAATCATTCAAAAGTTTTATTTTGAATTTGGAAACTCATACATGACTTTTTCGAGCTTATGTAATATTTTAATAAAAAACAATCTATTTTTTCTACTTTATATTGAATAGTGTTTTTAGAAGGTAAAATTTGGTTTTTACATGGCTATATTATCAAAAAAACCTTTTTTAAAATTATATTATTATAAACTCATGTTAATCACTAGTTCTCATGAGATGTTGTCCCAAATATGTATAAATTCATTTCTACACATAAAAATCATTTTTTATAAAAAAACTTTGTATCTATTTGGTGAAATTATATTATATTTAATTTATACCACCTATATAAATTTAATCTTTTAAAATAGATTACAAATTTTAAATAATCATATTCCAATTATGTAATAAGGTCTATTTCATTTTTAGTGATACAATTCAATTTCCATAGTAAAAAAGTTAGTCATCGTTGTAAGGGTTTAAAGGGATTAAACTAAGATATAAGGTTTCAAATATCTCTAAATTTTTTATAAATTTAATTTACGGACTGTATTTTGAACATAACATATTATATCTTAAAAAAGGGACAAAATTTGAGACATTTTCAATAAGATGTACATTTATTATATTTAAATGTTCTTAATATTTACCACGGAGCAACTCCCCTCACTTATAAAAGGGAAAATCTCTCTTTTCTTCTAAGCACAATTTCATAACATTGGATCAAAAAATATGAGATCAAATACATTTAAAAAATACCTACCCATTCTTGGGAGTTCCTTTTCCCATGAAAATATCACTTCTAAAAGAATAATGTGTTAGCCAAAGCAAGATATCCAATGGGGTGGTATAAGGCTTAACCAAATTTTTTCAAGTATATTTATTCTTATACACCATTAAAATAAAGTTTAACCATACTAAAATAATTAAATTAAGTATCCTTCATATAATTAAATTTTTTTAATGGACCTAATATTTTTTACCACTTTTCCATCCTACAGAAAATGGAAACACAGCTCGTGCATAAGTGTGGACTACCGCCACAACAAAAAAATGTATTTCGTTTTTCATCACCACTTCACATGAATATATATAAATATGTTATTAATGAATATATATTTTATTTAGTAAATTATTAAAAATATTTAATTATAGAGTAACATATAACTTTTTACCCTCACATCCATAGGATAATAGAAATGCTACTCATGTGTACATTCAGACTACCGCTTCCATGAATTATGAATTTCATTCATTACCTTCTCAAATAGATGGACATAAAGATGGATTAAATGAAAAAAATAATTTTTATAATATTATTATGATTGTTTAAGTTTAAATAATTTTTCTACTTTATTCCCTTTTCACCCATTAGATAAATGAAAATATCGCCCAAGTGTATATGCTGACGGTAGCCTCCGTGAAACGACACATTTCATTTTTCATGGATGGTTGTAAAAGTAAATTTAATGTGTAAAAATATCATTATAAAATCTTAAATATTCTATATAGTTTGGAACCATTACATCTCTGACTTTAGTGAACCGACCTAAATAATTTTAAAAGTTAATGATCGAACAACCTCAAAATGTATGATTTGAACTTAAAAGGTTCAAAAAATAAAATGAATATCATGATAAATAAAATAAAATTTATAATAATAAAGGAATTAATAAGAAAATATATTGGAATAAAGTATATACTTAATATAATTTTATCATTTAGGAAAGTAAAATTCATATGTGGTGAGTTAGGATCTGAGGTAATGATTTTATTGTCTTGATTTCCATTCTTCAAGACTTATGACATTTTAACCACTTGTTTTATTTTTTTTATAGAGCATAAAATTATTTATAAATATAGTTTTTCATTAATATAAATAAATTAAAATGGTTTAAATTCCATTTCATGTACTCTCATTTAATTTTCTTTTGATTCAAACGTTTCTAAAGTTATAAGGGGTTTTTATTTGAAACCTTGATTTAATTATTTTAAAAACGTTTTCCACAAAATCCATGTTCTTTTAAATTTTACATGAATTTAGTTATTTATAAATAAATTGTTTTTATAGTTTTATTCTTATAATTTTTACTTTTTTACAAACTTTTCAAAAATTAGTGTTTTTAGTGTTTTTTAAACAGTTCATTTTTAACATTCATTATAAAATTACAAAATGAATTTTTGTAACACTTTCTACAGGACATACTTTTCTCATAGAAATAGCTATTATTCATTATCAAGACTCCTATAAAAAATTTATAGTTTTTAAAATAATATTATATTCCAATTGTTCATGGTTTTTTTATTTCTTAAAATGTTATCAAAATAAAAGTATATTTCTTCTCAATTTTATGAGATAACTAAAAGATGTTTTTCTTATAGGATCAAATTAAAATTATTATAAGTTTTATATTTGAAATGAATGATTTTATATGTATTATTCATTATATTTTACATTGAATATTTATATAATTATGGGGGGTCTAGGATAACCCTCCAATGCATTAGAAAAAATATTTTCTTGAGAAGAGACTTTTTTTAATTAACCAATCATGTTATACCTTTATCAGGGTGATTTTAAGGATTTTCTCCCAATATTCATAAATGGTTTTCATATGATTTATTTTATTTTAAATTGAAATATTTTGATTTCATAACATATTAAAATGATCTTATGATTTGAATAGAAGTTTAATGATCTTCTAAACATGAAATTTTTTTTCCAGGAAAACATTTTAGGGTTTTTAATAAACAGCCTTGAATTGTGATTTTTCATTTATACATTCTATAAAATGTTTTTTGAAAAACTTTGTGAAACAAATTTGGTTCCTTGAGTGATTAAATTATTATTTTCACTCAATGTTTATTTTTTAAAAAGAAAACCTTCCTTCTTGATTTTTTATGGTTTTTTAAAAGGGGTTAATAGTTTTCCATTCTTATATATCACTTAATGAAATTTATTTTTATCATCCCATATTTAAAAAAAATCACAGTAACTAAGTATGTATAGTAACTATATAAAGTTCAATGGGGGCATGACATTAAGGAATCAAAAGCTACCTGAATAAAGTAGATTGTAAATATAATAACAATTTTTTGTGAAAAAAATGTATAATACATGGAAGTGACCAATTTGTTATGTAATTATTTTCCTAATTTTCTAAAACTCTAAAACCAAAAAAATACAATAAATTTAATAATGCGAAAGCATTTCTATTAAAATCATCATTATTAATTTCATAAGACATTAGGTGTTATGCACTAGGTACCTAGGGGCATTACACTAGGTACCCAATAGCTAGAAGAAAACACCTATATAAAACATAAATTCTAAAAATAATAAAACATCTACTCCTTGAATTTTTAATCATCCAATCCTCTCTAAAAACTCACTTTTATCTTCATTTAAATGAAAACAATGATCACCTAAAAATAAAGATCCAAAATTCAATCACACTTATATTTTCACCATAAAAGCGTCAAATTTAAATCTAAAATTTCAATAAAATCCCACCAAATTAAATCCAATGGAAAATATATAAATAATAATAAATTAATAAATTCAAAAAATAATGAAATTGTTCATTACATTTGTATCATCAATTGAGTTATCTTATCTAGTTTTTACTAAGAAATATCCTCAGAATTCTAAATATGAAATATCTTATATCTATTCAATGTTTTTTCTTCTTCAATTAACCTCATTTATCCAAATAAATTCAAATATATTGTCCAAATATTTATAATTCTATATTCTACATGTCATAGCCATAATTTTCTCTAAAAAATAAACCACGGTCAAGTAAAAAAATGCATAAAAGATAATAAGTTTCCATATTTGAAAATTAAAACCAATTCTACTATATATGTAACACCCCGACCCCAGTTACCCAGAGTCGGTGCATTATTACATAATATCGGCATGATCACAAAGGATCAAGTCTCAAAAAAATGATTATTTTAGTAGCCTTGGAAACACTAGATATATTCATAAGTCTTACATTACATCATAAAGTGAGAAAAACTACAACAACATCTTGTCTTCATATCCCCTAATACTATCCCGGAAGGTAATTCATAAATACTTCCTCACATATTGGGAAAAATAAAACATTGAAAGGGGTGAGCTCAGATGCTCAGTAAGGATAACAATATAGCGAAAATTTTCATAAATAAACATAAACATTTAAGGCAACGTATAACTAAATCAAAAGCCTTTTAAACTTGAACTTCAGCATAATATGGAAAAGATAAAATGAAATAATTTCATTTACTTATTCATAAGGATATTCTACTAGTCGAATAATCACATGAAATATCAATAACCACTTTCATAATAATGGAATGCATAATTCCAGACTATCATAACCACATAGTCAAGGCCTTGTTCCCATAATACAAATAATTTTTTGTCAAGGCCTTGTTCTAAGACACTATTTTGTCTCATGAGACCTACCGATGCATTGAGGAGCTATAGCGGGCTCCACCCGTCACTTATTAAGTCTAATGCATTACTTATATGAACAGGTTTAAACATAACATAAACATTCATATTAAAACTTGCATACAAAATGCCAATAATTTCTCTATAAACCATAAATGGTATAAAAATAACACATCCACAGTCAAAAATATCACAAAACCTTCAATACTATATTGAATTTTTGTATCATAATAAATAAACTTCAAAAAAGCTCAAAATACATAAAAGGATGTTGACATAGATGAAATCAATACAATTTGAGAGAAATATCTCTTTTTTGAATTCATTTAAAAGAAACATAATTAAAACATTTACTTTGAAAATATTATTATACGATTTTAAGGGAAGCTTTGATGATTTTATAACGGTGGAAAATAGCGCACCCACCGTATAAGTTAAAAAAATAAATTCTTACCTTAATTATGTCGAAAATGTTTAAAAAATGACTTTTTTGGAAAACGACGGAAAGATTCCTTTATAAACATCTCATAAAAAATCAAAAAATGGTATAAATGAAATTAACCCATATTCTTTGAAATATTAAGAGTTATTTGAAATACATTTTTAAGAAACTTGGTTGTGGATGATAAAGAGGTCCCAGTAGATAATTATGTATAAACATCCTCGGATAATGAAGAGATTGTTAAATAAACCATTACCTTTTATTTCTACTTGGTTGAGGGTTGTTTAACCTCATGTATAATGGTGAAATAATTGTTATTAAATCATAAAATAATCATATACATTAATATGATATCATATATGATCTTTTAACATTGCTTTTTTAATAATATCTTAGTATTATCGTTGTTTCGGGTGTTAACTGATTCGTTTTCCTTTATATGCTTTGTTACATAAGTAATTTTTTTATGGATAGGTTGTATCTTATTCATGTACAGAATTATATCAAGTATTTAAAAATTATTTTTAACCATAAAATGAAAATTATTCTTGAATAGATAGGATGGGGAATGAATCTCATCGCATTCGTGGAGACGGTAGTCCGTACGTACGCATGAGCGACAATATCATTCTTTTGATATTAAAATAATATATAATTGGATTGTGTATCATATATACAGAATAATTATCATTTTATATTTATTATTTAGAATAATTACACAAAATTATTATACCCATCAAAATAATAATGTATTGAATAACAATTGCACCACGACGTGGAGACGGTAAGTCGTTCGTATGCATGTATGGTGACATGTCATTCAAGGGATGGATAGAATAATGAATTTGGTTGTAAAATATTTATAATAATATCAAATTATATAGAAGATACTGGATTTATTATCTTATAATGGAAACAACAAAGAACAAATAAGTGGAAGAAGAAAGGAACTTGAAAGAGGTGGTGAAAACATTACCTCTTCTATGGGTTCTTCCTTTTGATTTGAACAAAAGGGATCCTTAGGTTGGCTTTCTGGTCAAACTAAGGCCTCTAGGTTTAATTGAGGGAATTTGAGAGGATATTTGGGCAGGTTTTGGCCGAGAAAAAAGGTTTTGAAGGTGTGAAATTGAGATAAGGGTGAGTGTCCTTTTATAAGAGGGGTGAGGGACACCTTAGGAAAAGGTTGAAATATTATTTTATAATAAATTCATATTCAGTTTATAATGGCTCCAAAGTGACTTATTTAGAGGCTAATGTGGGTATGGGTCTAAATCCTTTCAACCAATAGATTTTAGATAGGTTTGAGTAGCTAAATTAAAATTATCATTTATATTTAACTCTTAGTTAAATAGTTTGACATTTACCATGTCTCTTTGTATTTTTATATTATATGGTTAATAAACTTACTATATACATCCAAGAGAACCCCAAGTGGTTAATTAATGATACAAATATAATTATATAAGTCCTTTGGCCGAACCATAGATTTTTAGGAATATAATACCAATTAATAATATAATATTTGTTTTAAAAACTCTTTTATGCCAATTTTGACACTATTTGGTATGTTGATTTTGATAAATTCAAAACAGCATTAATACATAGAAAAAACTCATATAACCAAACATAATATGTAATATTAACCTAGAAAATTAGTTTAATTCATAAAAAGTCTCAAATTACAATTATTTGGATATTTATAATATCAATTATTTTAATATTTCATTAATTAGGTAATTACTGCATCACCATTGTGTCATAAATATATTAAATTATTTATTTTCTAAAAATTATAAATAAAATACCATTATGTAGGAAATATTTTTATCTTTATAATTAATATATATAATCTAATTTATCTTTTGTATAACCCTATATTAAATACGTTTTATTTATTAAACTTTGATTTTAACTCTTTTAACTCTTCTTTAAATTAAATAATAATAAATGTCCTAATCTAATCCAAGTGGACCAAAGATGTTCATATTTTATTCCTAAGGTTTTTTTTGGTCGAATTATACTTATCCAATAGAATTAGAACATGTTTTAGGGTAATAATAATATCATTTTTACCCTTAATTACCCTATTTACATTTAACCGTGGTAAATAAAAGTAAAAAGTTACTATTCACTAAAAATTATTTTTATCATATTGAACCAAATTTTACTCCATGATATTAACCGTGTCTCTATGTTTTTCGAAATTCCACTCACATAAGTGGTAAAATTAAGTTTTATGTGAATTTTCAAATTCTCCTAGGAGATGGCTAAAAGGCGGTGAAATGTTCAATAAAATTTCTATATATCTAAAATTATTATAAACTGACCCCAATGAATTACATTGAACTTATATAGGTACCATGTATCTATTTTGACCTAAAATAAATTTAAATAAAATAAATAATTATTTAAATACAAATTCAGTTTTAAACTATGACTCAGTGTTTTCCACTATTCATCAAAAATTGAAAGTTTTCAGAAAAATACCAAAAATTCACCCTAAGATAATTTTGATATTCTGAATCCAAAAATGAAGGCCATTTTGAAAGATAAAATTTATAAAATTTCAAAAAGTGGGTATTACTATTCATAATGGCTAGTTTTATTGGTTGTGGTGTGTGTTAGAACTCGAAGTTTCGTACACCACACGCTACTGTATTATTCGAAGAAAAGAGCACTATGGAAGATTGGGGTGTTACATTCTCCCCTACATCAAATAATTTCATCCTCGAAATTTATAGAATATTACTGCATAAAAAGACTCGGGTGGGTCTTCATCATAAGTTCCTCAGGTTCCCACGTTGCCTCTTCCATCTTAGGGTTTCTCTATAAAACTTTTACCAGTCGAGTCATCCAGTTTCTCAGCACTTGTTCTCTTGTATCAATAATCTTGATTGGATCTTCGCAATAAGACATATCAGGTTCCAGTTCTAATTCCTCATAGGTGAGTACATGCATTGTCTCAGGAATGTATTTTCTCAATAGTGATACGTGGAACACATCATGAACTTTGGAGAGATTTGGCGGCATTGCCAAACCGTAAGATACAGCACCAATTCTATCTAGAATTTCGAAAGGTTCGATGTACCTTGGACTCAATTTTCCCTTCTTACCGAAACATATAACTCCCTTCCATGGAGATACCTTCCAGAAAACATGATCTTCTACGTGAAATTCCAAATCCTTCCTTCAGTTATCGGTATAGCACTTCTGCCTACTTTGAGCTTCATTGATGTGGTTTTGGATTGCCTTCACCTTTTCCATCATTTCCTCCACCAGTTCTGGGCCTACGAGTTTTCTTTCCCCAACATCATCCCAACAGGTTGGTGTGAGACATCTCTCTCTGTATAATGCTTCATATAATGTCATCTGAATACTTGAATGGAAGCTATTGTTATAGAAAATTCCACCAGATGTAAATATTGATCCCACATACCTTGAAAGTCTAGTGAGCAAGATCTCAACATATCTTATAAGGTTTGAATAGTCCGTTCTGATTGTCCATCAGTTTGGAGGTGGTAGGGAGTTCTCAAACGAAGTTCAGGGTCTAGGGATTTCTGAATACTTTTCCAGAATCTTGAAGTAAAACGGGGATCATGATCAGAAACAATCGATAGGGGTACTACATGAAGTCCCAAAACTTCATTAATATATTGTCTTGCTAGAAGTTCAAGTGGTAGATCTTCTCTTATAACAAGAAAATTTGATGACTTGGTAAGACGATAAAAAATTACCCATATTGCATCGTTCCTTCTAGTATTCTTTGGAAGTCCCATGAAAAATTCCATCATGATATTATAATATTTCCACTCATGTATGGGAAGAGGTTGCATGACTCCTCCAGGATGTTTCCTTCCAGCTTTCACTTGTTGAAAAACTATACATCTTGACACAAAATCAGCAATCTCCCTCTTCATGTTGTCCCCCCAAAAATGTTCCTTCAAATCTCTATACATTTTTGTGATCCAAGGGTTTATAGATAAATTGGAACTATGACCATCATCCAACAATATCCTTTTTAGATCAGGTATATTGGGAACAGAAAGTCTCTTCCCAAATTTCAAAATTCCTTCTTGATACACAAAGTCACTCAATCTCCCATCATTCACAACATTAATCTTCTTTTTAAATTCTTCATCACCAGTCTGAGAACTCTTAATACTTCCTAGTAAAGATGGTTTGGAAACCATTTGAAAAAGTATCGATGTCTCACCTTCCATGGTTATTCCCATATCCAACTTTACTAGATCCATGAAAATTGGAATTCTTTCAACTCTCATTTTGTTCATAACTCCATGATCCTTTCTGCTCAAACCATCTGCCACCTTATTTTCCTTCCCCGGGTGGTAGTGTATCATTCAATCATAATCCTTCAGTAGTTCAAGTCATCGCCTTTTCCTCATGTTTAGTTCTTTTTGTGAGAAAATATACTTCAAACTCTTGTGATCGGTATACATCTCACATATTTCACCATAGATATAATGTCTCCAAATCTTCGAATCAAAGATTACAGAATCAAACTCAAGATCATGAGTAGGATAGTTTTGCTCTTTAATTTTCAGGTGTCGTGATGCATAGGCAATAACTCTATAATTCTGCATAAGGACACAACCAAGTCCTTTAATTGAAGCATCACTATAAATAACAAACCCATCATTACCCGATGGTAGAGTCAAGATAGGAGCATTGAATAATATTCCTTTCAGTTCTTCAAAACATTCTTCACACTCTTTTTTACAAACAAATTTAACCCCTTTACATGTAAGCTTCGTTAATGGGTAATCCAATCGGGCAAAATTCTAGAGTAAACGTCAATAATAACCTGCTAAACCAATAAAACTGTGTACCTCAATTATAATCTTCGGTTCTGGACATTCTTGGATTTCTCTTGTCTTAGAAGGATCAACATATATTCCATATTTAGATACAATATGGCCAAGAAACGAAATCTCCTGAATCCAAAATTAACACTTACTAAACTTCCCATATAATTCATGTCTTCTCAGAGTATTCAATATAATGCGCAAGTTATTTGCATGATCTTCGTAGCTTTTGGAGTATACCAAGATATCATCAATAAATTCCACTACAAAGTCATCAAGATATACCTTTAAAACATAGTTCATTAGATCCATGAAAACAAATGGTGCATTAGTCAGCCCAAAAGTCATTAATGTAAACTCGTAATTCTTGTACCTGGTTCGAAATGTTGTCTTCAAAATGTCTTCCTACATTTACTACAGGATGGACATTCAACTTTTCACTTCATCCCCTTATTTTCATTTCCAGATTGATCCTCAAATCTCTTCTTCTCTTTCTTTTCTTTAAAGTCATAAGACTTAGAGAATTCTTTTTCTGTCTTGATAGCACATGAAACAATATCTTCGTATGACGAGAAGGATTGTGAGACTAATGCTCGAAGAAGAAAAGATTTTAACCAATCAAAGAAATTATAAATCTTACTTCTTGGGTTACATATATAATCTGAAGCATTCCTTGATAACCATGTAAAGTTACCCTCATACTTTGCAACATTCTCATCCTCCTTTTTCCCCAGTCTCAGAAATTTCCTTTCCATATCTGCTCGATGGTCATGAGGAAAGTATTTTTCTAAGAAAATCTCTTTGAACTCCCTCCATTCCATATTTGATAATTCATCATCTTCCTTTGTGTTTTGAATCAATGACCACCATTGGTCAGCATCTCCAATGAGGCGGTAAACTGCCATGAGAACTTTTTCCTTTTCACCTCTCCCCAAGGCATGGAATATTTTCTCTAAAAAATTTATTCATTGCTCAGCTACTAGTGGATTTGTACCCCAATTGAATTTTGGTGGTTGTTGCCTCATGAATCGATCTAACATTGATCCTCTACACCTTGGATCAGGGTGCTCCATACGGGTATTGTTATTATTCATAACTTGAGTGAGTTATCCCAGTATGGTGATAAGCTGATCAGCACCAGTTGTATCACCAGCTCCGCTATAATTATCTTCAGTAGTAGGGAAATTCCTACATGTAGTGTGTGCATTGATATGGTTTCCATTCCTTCTACTAGGGTCCATTTCTAAACAATGGAATAAACTAGATTAGTTTATGAATCGCAATACATAAATCCAAACATGTAAAACAGTTAACATAAATTGAACAGTTTATGGATATAATCCATAATCATAAAAATGTTTTCTTTGAGGAAGTAAATACTCATAAACACTTCATAATGGTTTGTAAAGAAAATGATAATTATCCTAAGCATATCCCCCGGGAGTGTTGTAACCAAGAGTGCAGCAAGGCCCGTTGTCGAGCACCGGTTCTCGATCAAGTCTAGCTCAAAGTGGTGTATTCGGGTTTTACCCCTAGGTACATCTATGCCAGAGCTGCCTCTACCTGCTCGTATCCAGATAGAGATGTATTTCTTGGAAAACTAACAAAATCTCTACAGTACCAAAATTCTAGGAAGTTCTTCTACACTAATCGTCAAAGTCTATCTTAGGGATATGTTCTCTAATCAAAGTTTATCTAAATCTAGATTCTAAGGTTTGTACTAAACTTCCTCTAATACCAAATGTAATGCCCTGACCCCAGTTACCCATATTCGGTGCATTATTACAAAATATTGGCATGATCACAAAGGATCAAGTCTCGAAAGACCGATTAGTTTACTAGCCTTGGAAACTCTAGATATATTCATAAGTCTTACATTACATCATAAAGTGAAAGAAACTAAAACAACATATTTTCTTCATATCCCCTCATACTATCCCTGTAGGTAATTCATAAAATACTACCTCACATCCTGGGAAAAATAAAAAATTGAAAGGGGAGAGCTCAGATTCTCAGTAAGGATAACAATATAGCGGAAACTTTCATAAATAAACATAAAAATTTAAGTCAATGTATAACTAAAAAAAAATCCTTTTAAACTTGAGATTCATCATAATATGGAAAAGATAAAATGAAATAATGTCATTTACTTATTCACAAGGATATTCTACTAGTTGAATAATCACATGAAATATCAATAACCACTTTCTTAATAATGGAATGCAAAATGCCAGACTATCCTAACCACAAAGTCAAGGCCTTGTGCCAAGACTACAAATGAGTTTTTGTCAAGGCCAGGTGCCAAGACACTAGTTTGTCTCATGAGACCTACCGATGCATCGAGGAGGTATAGCGGGCTCCACACGTCACTTATTAAGTCTAATTCATCCCTCATTTGAACAGGTTTAAACATATCATAAACATTCGTATTAAAACTAGCATACGAAATGTCAATACTTTCTCCATAAACCATGAATGGTATAAAAATAACACATCCATAGTCAAACATATCACATAACTTTCAATAATATATGGAAGTTTTGAATCTTAATAATTCAACTTCAAATAAGCTTAAAATCCATCAAAGGATCTTGACATAGATGAAATAAAAACTATTTGAGAGAAATATATATTTTTTAAAATAATTTAAAATCCACATAATTAAAACATTTACTTTTAAAATATTCTTATAATATTTTAAGGGAATCTTCGATGATTTTATAACGGCGTAAAATAGCGCTCCCGTCGTATAAGTTAAAAAAAGACATTCTTACCTTAATTCTGTCGAAAAGGTTTAAAAAGGTCATTGTTTGGAAAACGATGGAAAGATTCCTTTATAAACATATTATAAAAAGACAAAAAAGGGTATAAATGAATTTAACCCATAGTATATGAAATAGTAAGAATGATTTGAAATACATTTTTAAGGAACATGGATGTGGATGATAAAGAGGTCCTAGTAGATAATTAGGTATAAACAACCTCAGATAATGAAGAGATTGTGAAATAAACACTTACCTTGTATTTATCCTTGGTTGAGGTTAGGTTAAACTCTTGTATAATGGCGAAATAATTGTTATTAAGTTATAAAATAATCATATACATTAATATGATGTCATATATGATCTTTTAACATTGCTTTGTTAATAATATCTTAGTATTATCGTTGTTTCAGGTGTTAACTGATTTGTTTTCCTTTATATGCTTTGTTACATAAGCTGTGTTTGTTATGGATAGGTTGTATCTTATTCATATACAGAATTATATCAAGTCGTTAAACATTATTTTTAAACATGAAATGAAAATTATTCTTGAATGGATGCGATGGGGAATGAATCTCATCGCGTTCGTGGAGACGGCAGTCCGTACATACGTAAGAGCGACAATATCATTATTTTGATATTAAAATAATATATATTTGGATGTTGTATCATATATAAAGAATTATTATCATGTTATATTTATTATTTACATGAATTACACATCATTATTATACCCATCCAAATAATAATTTATCGAATAACAATCACACCACGACGTGGAGACGGTAAGTCGTACGTACGCACGTATGGTGACATGTCATTCAACGGATGGATAGAATAATGAATTTGGTTGTAACATATTTATAATAACATCATATTATATAGAAGATACTGTATTTGTAATCTTATAATGTAAACAATAAAGAAAAAATAAGTGGAAGAAGAAATGAACTTGGAAGAGGTGGTGAAAACATTACCTCTTCTTCGGCTTCTTCCTTTTTATTTGATCAAAATGGATCATTTGGTTGGCTTTCTAATTAAAATAAGGCCTCTAGGTTTAAGTGAGGGAATATGAGAGGATATATGGGCAGCTTTTGTCCGATCCAAAAGGATTTAAAGGTGTGACATTGAAAGAAGGGGGAGTTACCTTTTATAAGAGGGGTGAGGGGCACCTTAAGGAAATCTTGAAATATTATTTTATAATAAATTCATATTTGGTTTATAATGGCTCCAAAGTGACTTATTTTGAGTCTAAGGTGAGGATGGGTCTAAATACTTTCAACCAATATATTTTAGACTGGTTTGGGTCGCTAAATTAACCTTATCTTTTATATTTAACTCTTAGTTAAATAGTTTGACATTTACCATGTCTCTTTGTATTTTTATATTATATGGTTAATAAACTTACTATATATATCCAAGAGAACCCCATGTGGTTCATTAATGATACAAATATCATTATATAAGTCCTTTTTCCAAACCTTATATTTTTATGAATAGAATATCAATTAATAATATAATATTTTAAAAAAAACTCTTTTATGTCAATTTTGACACTATTTGGTATTTTTTTTCTTCTAAATTCATAACAGCATTATTACTTCGAAAAAAATTTATCTAACCAACCCTAATATGTAATATAATCCTTTAAAATTAGTTTAATTCATAAAAAGTCTCAAATTACATTTATTTAGATATTTATAATATCAATTATTTTAATATTTCATTAATTAGGTTATTACTACATCACCATTGTTTCATAAATAAATTAAATTATTTAATGTCTAAAAATTATAAATAAAATACCATTATGTAGGAAATATTTTTATATTTATAATTAATATTTATAATATAATTTATCTTATGTATAACTCTATATTAAAAATGTTTTAGTTATTAACCTTTGATTTTAACTCATTTAACTCTTCTTTGACTTAAATAATAATAAATGTCCTAATCTAATCCAAGTGGGCCAAAGAGGTTCATATTTTTTTCCTAAGGTTTTTTTTGGTCGAACTATACTAATTCAATAGAATTAGGACATTTGGTAGGGTAATAATAATATCATTTTGACCCTTAATTACCCTATTTACATTTAACAATCGTAAATAAATGTAAAAAGATACTATGCACCAAAAATTATATTTATCTTATTGAACCAAATTTTACTCCTTGATATTAACCGTGTCTCTCAGATTTTTGATATTCCACTCACAGAAGTGGTAAAATTATGTTTTATGGGAATTTTCAAATTCTCCTAGGAGATGGGTAAAAGACGGTGAAAAGTACAATAAACTTTTTATATATCTAAAATTATTATAAACTGACTCCAACTAATTACATTGAAATTAGATAGGTATTATGTATCTATTTTGACCTAAAATAAATTTAAATAAAATAAATAATTATTTAAATAAAAATTTGGTTTTAAACTATGACTCAGTGTTTTTTTTATTCATCAAAAATTGAAAGTTTTCATAAAAATACCAAAAATTCACCCTAAGATAATTTCGAAATTCCGAATCCAAAAATGAAGTCCATTTTGAAAGATAAAATTTATAAAATTTCAAAAAGTGTATATTACTATTCATAATGACTAGTTTGATTGGTTGTGGTGTGTGTTAGATCATGAAGTTGCGTACGACACACGCTACTTTATTATTCAAAGAAAAGTGTACCATGGAAGCTTGGGGTGTTACAATATATGAGAAGACTATGAAAACCAAAACATTCGTATCAAAACCATGGAATTTAATCTTATTTAATTTATTGAATCTATAAATCGTAGACTATATATCTCCAAATCCATAAAAATTTTCATATTTTTATATTTTGAAATCAACATCTCATACACACCATGATGGGGGGTTAATCTATGTTATGTCATGGTTTTTATAATATATCTCTTTGGTTTTAGAAACTGTATTTGATAAATGAAATTCTCCACTATCAATACCGTGACCAAATTCGTTATTTTTCAAAAATAACACTTCGTAACATGACTATAGTTCCTCTATTCATTATATTAGAGAGAAATTATGTAAAAATATCCACATTGAATTAAATTATGACATGGTTTATCTAGTGTACCTCACTTTTCTTTTGGATTGTAAACCTATTTCAAACCCATAAATATTTTCTATTTTACACCAGTTTTTCCCCAATATTATATAGAAACCATGAGAACTACCTTTTCTTGTTTTATTCATCCTATGGTATTCATAGATATTTTCAAAACCCATCTTCAAGAAAATGATATGTTGCGGTGGTGGTTCGAAATCCAGGATTTGGTTTATTAATCATTGTAATGGTTTATCCCAATGGTTTTATATAACTTTATCTACTTTTTTATAAAAAAAATTATGGAATAAAAACTATTCTGCATCCTTCACAAAAATGTAGTTCGTATTTTCCCACTAAAAACTACTAAAAACTCTATCGAGACAAATTCAAACTTCTTCCAAGATTAAAAAAATATTATTCCATCATTTTAATATAATTGAATAAAATAATAACCAATTTTAGACCACTATCATAATTATACTCACATTATCCACATTGGTTTCCACATTATCCACATTTAGGTTATTCATAAATACACTTGTTCATTCATAAGTTTCTCATTATTCTATATATATTGTTTACAATTACAAAAACACTAGAAAATAAAAAACGTAATAGATGATCAAATGTGTCACATTAAATTTATGTAACCCTTTCTCAGTGTAAAAAACATTATATAAGAATCTATATGATTATAGTGAACCATCCAACTCTATGGTCTACTATTTTCATAGGACACCCCATTTCATATATATGAATTTATGTTAATTACCACAACAAAAATATCCCCTTTATTTAAATACTAAAATAACCACATCAAGGGTATATTTCTCATTTAGATTCATTAAATTCTTCAAAAAAACTTTTATCCATTTTTATAACTCCTCCCACTTTTAAAATAATCCCAAAATGGTACCAATTCAGTCATAGATAAACAACACTCTCTAGTATTAAACAAATATATAGATATGGAACAACTCAAATCCTTCTTAATATTTTGGAGGTGATTAAACATTAAGATTAAACTTTTTTATCATCAAATTTTATTTTATAAAATTATTTCATTGATAAATCCACTACATATTCATTTGTTCCAAGGTGTTCCACCTTGATAAAATTATGCAATATCATAATAGTAATTTTAACTTCATCTATAAGAACTTTGAAGAGTTTAATTATAGATTTTATTTGATTACATTACTTTATTTACAAGATGTACACTTCTGTATATATAATAAGAGATATTATTTCTAATATCTTTCTAATCCTGATAAGACACATAAAACCAATGTAGAATTCTAAACCACTGGTGGATTATCTATCCAAAATACCTCAATCCCAATTCTTAATAAGATAGTAAATAATTTGATTTTAAAATAAAATATATAAAACCATTATCCAGGGTAATTTAAAAAACCTTATGATTCACTTTTCTAACATAATATTCCACTCTTTGGTATTGTTTCATATATAGTGGTTGTAATCAACACCACCTATCTTAATCTCAAAATTCATCATCTGTGAATATATAAAGTTACACCAGTCTCATGGTTCTTATGTTATTCCATATAAATCCTTATTTAAATGAAAAACCATATATCCATAATTATTAATTTTAAAACCAAAAACGTTGCTATATAGAACCCCTATTGGAGTATAATATTTCAAAAATGTCTTCTTTACATTGATTACCTTAATTCCTCTTTTAATCTCCTCTATAAGAAATGATCATATAAATTCAAGTCTCACAAATATTATAATTGGATATCTAATATAAATTTAATTTGTCTAAGAAAAAAACATATAAAACTATCATTATAATTGAAAAAATTCCCTTTCCCATAATGTATTTTTTGAAAACCCATTTGGTTCCAATGACATTATGGTCACTTGGAATATTCCCAAGATCCCAAGTGTAATTATTCTATATTTTATCAATCAGTTAATCCATATATTTGTCTCATGGTTCATCCTATAACACTTATTTTAATTATGTGAGCTCCACATATTAATGAAAAATAGTTTATACGGTACACTATATTTGATAAGCCTTTTATATAGTAGTTTTTTTACAAAATGATTTTCGACTCCTCAATTTTAGCTCTCATTTTCCACCTTTGAGTAGATTATTAACCTAATTAACCTTTTATTTCAACTTTTAGATTAGTTTCAAATTCCTCATTATGTAAATAACATTAAGGTTATCCAAATTAAATCTGATCATTATCTCCTTCACATATTTTTTCATATTTGAACTCCCTAATTTATTTTATAATTTTTTCAATAACATTAAAATCACCACATTAAATGATATTTTTTATCTGCATGATAAAGTCTTTTAAAGTATTAAAATTTGAGTAATATCAAAAATAAATACATTCATCTATCACATCGCCATGCTTTCCATGAGTTCATTTGTTATTTTGAAAGAAATAATATCTTCGGATTAATATAAGTTTCTTATAGTTTGATTTATCTCATTCCACATATCATATTGAAAAAAAATATATAGGACTTAAAAATCTCTATTTTGTGTATACGTCAATATATATAATTCTTTCTTCCAATAGTTCCCTTAAATAAAACTCTCAATGAGGTGTTTCATTATAATATTATTAACTATGTGGTCATTTCTTCATAAACCCAATTCTATTATGGAGTTATCATGAATCATACTAAATTTTTTATTCCATTATTATAAAAATAGAATTTATCTTCAATATAGGTTTAATTCAAATTGTTGTCATATCTTAAGATTTTGTTAATAAGTTTAGTTTCATTTTTATCTCACCTTTGGAATATTTCAATACATTTCACCACATATTTCTTAATTAGTATAAGAATATTAAATTTCATCAATCAATAATTATCTATAAATAAGATGTTGTCCCTTTATCCTTGAGTATACATTTACATCCTTAGAACACATATATTACTATTAATATCATATAAAAAATCCAAATATCTATTCTTATTTAACTTATATATATTTTCCAATACCTTACCGCTCATGTTTAAATAACATGTATTTTCCCTATCACATTTTATATTAGAAATCTACGTTAGTTTTTAAAGTTTTCTAATATTCTCTAGACCTTTTTTGTATATGAATAATACACTTATAGACCAAGCTTTTCATCTCTTACACCACAATTATTGATGAGTTTACATGATTTTCTAATTGATAGATATTAAGATTCATACCCCACCCATGAATAAATTCATAATTATCATTTCCTTTGATTAACCAACCCTTATTGTTGAATGTGATATATAGTTTCAAGATGCATATTTAACTAAAATTCAAAATATTTTATCAATTTCCATACATATAGTAATCTTAAAATCATTACCATATAATATTTTATTACCACTACCTTTGATTTTTTAGTATCAATTTAATCATAAACAAAAAAATTTATCAACATGACTCTTATTGTTCTTATGAAAACTATCATTTCATATCATCTGATAAGGAAACTAACTATAATGTATATATACTTCTTCTTTTTATCACCATAAGTGAAATTTCATCCATGATAACTTTTATCTTTTTCCTCTTCTCCTTCTAGTAAAGTTGTAGTTGTATAAAGATATAATTAGTTCTATCTGATTGAATTTTAGCATGAGAAGTGTTGTAATCCTAATCCACTTATAGTGGAGATAATTTATTCTCCAATTAAATGATATAAATTTGTTTTATTTCCATTATAGGTGTTATAATTTGACCTCCAAAAGTAATCATATTTTTTCAAAAATATAAAAAACTTTTTAAAAAAAAATTAGCTATGAAAAATATATATATATATAAATTCTCATGTGTTGTGTTAAATATATTCCCACCATACTATTTGTATTATAGATACTTAACCTTAAAGATATATTTTTTCAAATCATAATATTTCATATTATAACCTAGTTAACCCTAGAGTTAGTGGTTTTTCATTGTGAATAACTTCTCAATTTCACTTTATATTTTCTTATCATTTCACAAGATTCTGGGTTTTTGCATGACCCTTGATGTTTATGTTTTTGAATTTATTCTAAAATTTTTATTTAAATTATTTACTAAACATGATACCCTAGTGTTGGATGGTTAAACTTCATAACAAATTATAATTTTACATATTTAATTGTATTTTTTATTATTGAAGTGACTCTAAAAATTAAACATATATTTTTCTCTGGGTTCTTACTGTATCGTCTCTTAGTATTGTGTAACCAACACAAAATGAGTGATTTTATCTTTAAATTTTTAAATTTACTCTAAGGAAAATTTTATTAGTCAACCAATATTTTCATTTTTATTCCATTGAATATCCACCTCCTACAGTTCTCCTTCAAGTTCCATTTTAAGATCAACTAATCATATGGGTTGATATTCTCACTTGTTTTAAAATTTTAAATTATCCTCTATCACTATATTACTATCCTCTAAATAATATTTTAATTAGGTTTCACCTTTATCAATACAAATATAATATTAATATTTCTATTTCATAATTAGATAATTCTTTTAAAATAACCTTTTAGTTTGATTCCTATATTTTACATTTCTTCTTAGTGGAAAGATCCTTTGTTGATTTTGTAAGAAATCAATACCACTCTCATGTTGAATTAGATTTCTTAAAACCATCTCGACTATGTGTCCAAAATTACCACACATGAAACAATCCATTGGGGTCTTTCCTTGAAAATGAATGTTATAAAAATTTATCACTCTCATCATCTTCACCTTCATCATGGCTAATATTGAGATTCTAAATTTCCGTGAAATAAATATCCTTAGATGAATGATATTTTGATCCTTTATAATTCACCATCATATCATAAAATATCAATTTACTTTATATATCACAAATATATAATTATACCCAATTCTATTCTTCTATTAATGAGAGATTTTGATTTTATAAATCTGTATGTCTTCTTAATATATTATTTTCATAATTATGGCACTTTTATTTTTATCACCAAGAAAAAAAATAGATCGAACAACTTCAATGATACATTTGATGATACCATCAATTTTCATATTAAAATATAAAATATAATAATAAAACATATTATAAAAAATCTATATTTTCCTACCTAAAATTTTATCTCCCCCATAAATATTTGATAATGTTTTCCCTATCGATTTTGAAGAAATTTTGTTCATAAATTTCATGTAAATATGATTTAATATTGCTTTATATAATGATTTATAATCATTATAATCAACATTAAAAGGATTCTTTTCCATTAAATTTTTTATATTATCTATATGATCACTTAATGGAATTCTATGAATAGACAAAAAGAAAAAAACAACCCAAAAAGTTAATATATGTGATCACATATGGTTATTCAAAATATATTGATTCATACCATTGAAGAGTGTATCTACCTTTATGTTAAAACTATTATCTATTTTAAATAATACATAGTGACATAATCACCTAACAAAAATAATTTTCCTCTAATACCACATGTTGCAACCACATGGAACTAAATAATCCTTATAGGGGAGGTGAAATTATAGTAATTTCATATCTATTCTTATAGATCTTGTTATATGGTTGGAAGACACAATTGGAATTTTTAACTCAAAACAAAAAAATAAAATATCAAAATATTTAATTAAAGTGAAAATATACAAGGATTTTTACCTCGTTTTCCCATAAGGGATATGTCAAATGAAAATACACTAATGATGTGATGATATACCAAGAAATAAATAACTCTCACTTAATTTATTATTATTTATTAGAATAAATCACTATTTAATCATAGGATCAATTCTTATTTTTATCCCCCCACTCACTAGTTGAAGATAATATTTCCAAAATATGGAAAAAGGGTCATTTATAATGAAAGTTCTAATGAAAAATCAGTACACCATCACAACAAGAGTGCTTCTCTTCCTCTTTATTTTCATTAATAAATTTCAATATTCATTTTCAATCCATTACTTAATCATGAAGAAATAATGTCCTTAAAATTTCATATATAAAATATCTTCTATCTATTTATTTATTTTTAAATCAATTATGCATTTATTTTAAATCCCTTTATGTCACTTATTTAAAAATTTATAACTCTGTATATCAAATTTCATTGCCTGATAGGTCCTCAAATACATCCATAATGGATAAGTAAACAATTCACATAAAAATAACAGCTTTAAATATTATAATAATGTAAAAATTCAAAAAAATATATATAAATTGGGAAAAAACTTGTATAAGAACACAAACAAAAACATGGTTTCATTTTCAATGGTTTAACATTGAAAACCAAAACTATAATATCTCTATATCTATAATAATACACATGTTCATAAGTTTTTTAATTTATATCTAACATGCACCATGACATGGATTCTTCTATGTTACGTTGTGGTTTCATCTTGATATCCCCAATAGATTTCAACAAATTTCATTAGTAAACAGTTTTCTAAGTAAAAAACTACTTGAAAAAATTACAAATTTATTCTATAAAATTACATTATATCCCAATCAATGGTCCTTCACATCTCATTTTGGATATATATTATTTGAAAAACAAATTCCATCAAAACTTACATTCTGGATGAGTTTATCTGGTCTTAATTGTTTTTCTTCAACCTTCTAAATCCTCTTTAGACCTATTTCTATTTTTTTTACGCCATGTTTTACCAATATTACATAGAAATCTAACCACTACCACAATAATTATTTATCATCCCCTAGTTTCTGAGAATTTTTTCAAGAATCCTTCCCAAATAATTCAATATACCATAATTATGATTTCAAAACCAATATATATTTTACTAAACACTACTTTTGTATATCATCTAAGAAACCAATAGATTCCTCTTCTCTTCTATAATTTTTTTGAAGGATCACAACATGTTCTATGTGCTTCAAAATAACATGATTTATACTTATTCACCAAAATTTTCTATAAAATACCTTAAAAAACTATAAACTTCTTCCAAGTAAATACCAAGTAATATTTCATCCTTTAACCTAGATTAAAAATTAAAAAAAATATGTCATACCAAACTCAGAATTATTATAACATTACAAACCTATGTACCAATAAAGGATAATTTAATTATAAAATTTTTTAATTTATTTTAAGGATATTAAATGAGTTTGAATTATCATTCTTTACTTCTATATAATTTTTATTTTAAACTAATTATCATTGTGAATTAATTATATTATTTCATTAATTACTCAGACTATATAATTAATCTATATTCTATATCATTTAATAAATTGATAGTATATATGAAAAAATAATATATTTAGTCCCTATATGTTTTAATAGATATATCATTCAATATGTTTAATGAACATTTTTTAACACATTTTAAATAAGTATTACACAAGGAACCTATTTGGACTCAATTTATCTGAAAACAGTTTATTCATTAAAATATATTAGATCTCTATAAGCATGGTATTTTCAACTAAACCCTTATATTCTACATAATTAATAAGTTTTATACATATTTTACTACTTGGAATTATAAATGATTAAATCAAATAAAATTTAATTTAATTATATAAATATATATAATGGAGAAGTCCTTTTTGTATCAATAGATTTTTTATGGTCTTGAAACTAAACAATCCAATATTTTATACATTTTTAATTTAATATGCAAGAAATTTTTATTATAAATTTACAAATTTATAGAGTTTGTGTGGTTTATTGACATTGAGGGGCTCTTTTATAGAATGAGTAACATCAGTTACAACATAGGACAATGGATACTCAATCACAGATTGCAAAAAGTATTGGGATACCTTTTTTCATAAAATTAAGGGGATATAAATGATTAATTTTAAGGCTCAATTGTAAAATAAAATAGTTGGGAGTTCCTAGAATTTATCCTTGAAATTATATTCTACCATTTTCTATGATGAAAATATCAATGGCGGGGTGGTTGTTACACATATAGATTCTGTAATATAATTAGTTAAGTAATTAATTAAATTAAATTAAGTGTTATTTTTAACAAGGAAAATTTAAAAAAAAAATGAAATTATGTTTCTATTAGATTTATCACATAAAATCTGATAAAATATAGTTTTAATGTTAAATATTGGTAGAATCAGGGTGATTACATGAAATCTGGGAGAATTATAATATAATAAGTAAAATATTTATCAGTTATTATTTCAATGGGATGTGAAATTGGATTCATAATTATTCAAAGGTTTCCATAAACTACTTGTATAAATATAAATAAATAACTACCAATTTAATGAGTGGTTTATTTATCAAGTTATTATTTGGATCTAGAAATTTGGTTTGGATGATTTACTTGAATTTTTTGTGTGACTGAAGTAAATGGTTTAAATACTTCCATAATAGTTTAATAAGTGATATAATTATTAAAATATAACATTATAAGAAACCAAAATGTGTGGCCTTGACATTAAGAAAATGCATTACTTCTCTTATTTTTTAATGAGATCCATGTCACTCCCCAAACCATCTCATTATCTTCTAATACCTTGTGGAACATATCCATCCCGGAAAGGATGCATTAGATCAACACCTCTTCATATTTAACTCTATATTCCCTTATGAATCATCGGGTTAATTGTATAAATATTTTATCTCCTTCATTAAATCACGGGTATATGTTTGATATTTTTGAATCACTATTTCATGATCTTTTTTATAAGTTAATACATGTTAAATGTTTTATTTTGATATATATATTGTGATAACACACCTCAAAAACCTATATTAGGTCTGTAGTAAATATTGTGGTGTCCCTTAAAGTCCACCTCAAATAGGACATTTAATGTTGACTAGTATTAAGGTTAAAAATAAATTAATATGGGAGGAATTTCCCTCTTTTATCCAAAGAAATAAAGAACACACACAAATCAACACCAACTCCATAAATAAATAAAAAACATATAATCAAAAACATAATTCATATAATTTCCTATAGAATAAGAGAATATGTGAAGCTAATACCAAATTAAAATTTCTCCTATGAAAACAACTCCAACTCCTATAAAAAACACAACACCACAAGCTAAAAATATCTAGAAGAAACAATGAAATTACTCTATATATCTATAAAAAAATATTTATATATAAGTAAGGTTTGGTTTATTATTATACTCATATTGTTCCTCCCTAGAAACTCTCTTGTTAATTTGGAATTTTCATACTAAAACTTCAATGAATATACAAAAAAAACTCATTATCTATCCTTGTCCAACTAAATACAACCTCATCAAATATCACTCAGCAAATCTTCACACATGTATGGTATAGAAAATAGGAAAATATATCAATACATATTCACACACCCACTTCCCCAACTAATCTAGTCTCCCTTGCATCTCGTTGAAAATTTTACTGGTGATTTCATCCCTTACCATTTCCATATATCATATCCTTATTCTAGTACCACATATCACATTCCATATTCACATACTAAAACCATATACCACATAGCACAAGAACATTTAGTATACAAAACCCGCACACCACAGTGCTACACCATCACTACATCACTTCCATATAAACATTAAATTTGAAAACACTAAACAACCATATTATGGTTGTAAGGAGAAGAAAAGTGGTAGTATTTATTCATTTATATCACTTGGATCTTTGATGTTATGGGTACACTCAGAACCCAACATCCCAAATACACATCAATCCTATTACACAACTTTGGTAGTGGTGGATAATAAATAATAAAAATTACAATTGATATTTATACTTTCATAAAATTACTAACCTAGGGTCAAATCCCTATATCACACTTCTATAATCATACCCTAACATCCTACTATCACATCCACAAAACAATGATAACCACTGCCACCAATAACCACATGAAAAAAAACCCCATAATAATAAAACAATCACACAATTTACCCTTTAAAATTAATCATTATCAATTACACATTTATTCCACTTATTTCATCCAAATATAAACATATTTATATTAATTACCAACTTTATGTAAATTAATTTACACTTCCACAGTATTTATTATTCATAATTTATTATCACATAATTTTCAAAACATTAATTCAAGTTACTTTCCATAGTATTATTTTCATATAAAACTTATCTATATCATGTTATACAAATCATTAATTAATTTAATCATTATTTCTTAACTCTATGAAACTATAACTTACTATCCCCACTAACATTATCATTCCACCATGTCAGAAAAAGGTTAACAACCCACAATATCACCTCTATTACATCCATATTAAGAAAACCACATGAATATTCATTAGCCACATTGAAATACCACAACATCAAACCACATCATCAAATATTCTACAAAAACATAAACATTACACAAAAATATATCATCCACCACAAAATCATTTTATCAAAACAACTCAACCAAAATAATTAAGAATCTGTAATTCATTAAAAAATATCAATCCATGTTCAACAAAATAATATTAAAACAAAAAATTACTTTTTCCCATTTTTTTATCTAGTTAAAGTTTTTCAATTAAATAATACAAATTAAATTATAACTCCACAAGTAAAGAAAAAATTTAATCTCTCTAAAAAACTTATCATCGTAATCAAGAAACCAAAAAATCAACAACAAATGGAAAACTTCTAAATAATAATTGACCCATATGCTTCTTCATTAATTTCAATTATTGATCTTCATATATGCCAATTACCATTCCTTACATAAAGATAAACTAAATAATTATATAATAATATCAACATGATAAAATAAAATATTGAATTAAAAAACCTACAATGAATGAAGTGAAGGAATTCAAGTGCAGTAAAAGACATAATATATGACACTTTATGAAAATTTGGTCACATCTACTATAAAAAAATTAGATCCTACTTAGTAGTAATCACAAACCATCTAATTCCATCCCCGAATTAGGTACTTGAGTCACCCCGCAGCAAAGCCTAAAGGGCATTCCTGATCCCCATTGACTGGAAGCTAGTTCCAGGACATCAAAAATAATAATTGGGAATAATTTTTCCTAGATAAATAAAAAGAAACATATATTCTAATTCTATAAAAATCTTGAAATGGTGTTTCCATATATTGGAATCCCATGAAATACCCAATAAGAAGTTTTCAAAACAAAACAAAACAAACATAAATAATAATAATGTAATATCCAACTCAAAATAAAATACAATAAATAATAACTAAATTTGGAACACATGGAAAATTAAATTAGGTCTATCCAACTATGATCAATAAAAAAATACAATATGATTGTCTCCGTGTGACACAAAGGTCACCATACAACCTATTCAACCTTCTCTAAGGGAAAAATAAAAGAAAGATTCAATAAAATAGATATCATGGATACCAAAACATTAACCTCTTTGAAAAATTCCGTCTATATATACTGAGTAGTTTAAGAATAATCTTATAGTAAACATCCTAGAAGGATTTTAAAAATTAAGTCATGTATATCCATTAACAAAAAATATCGTAAATGCTAGTTTAAAATACATTATTTGAAAATATGGATTTTTTATTTCAAGAAAGACAGTCACATAAGTATTTCCCAATTTACTTTATAAAATATGGAATGTGATTATATAAAACATTTTAAAATTTTAATAGGTAATTTATTTTAAAATTTTCCTTTGAAATCACATTTCAAAATAATCTTTTAAAACTAAAAAAATAAATAATAGGTCATAGGTAACCGAGAAGTCAACTATGGGAAATGGTTATTAAATAATATGAAATATAAATTAATGGAAAAGGAATAAAACATATTTGATCCATAATATGAAATGAGATGATCTGATTTCATAATGATGGAATAATAATATTAAAGGAAAGAAAAAAAATTAAGTTTGATTGGAAGAAACTATAGAAAAGTGTATGTAATAATGGGAAATTCATAAACATCAATTGATATAATACAAGTTTTACTTATATGTAACCATCTGTCATCCAATAAATGTATTCTTATAAAATAATCCCCTAACATATTATAACTATTCTATCTAATGGCACTCCTCATAATCGGTAGAAGTCTGATGATAGGGGATACTAGTAAATTTTCTCATGAATAATATAGTAATTGTCCCTAATCTCTCACTATGAAACCTAGTATAGCCATGAATATAGATATAGGTGGTGGGGTAGCATTTATTATATATTGGTCACAATTCAACACTTACAATAATATCCCATCATCTCACCTCCATGCACGACCCTCTAATGAAAATACCCTTATTACTAGTCACAACTACAAAAAAATCACATATATCTTTAACCACACATAAACGATAATGTCTTAGTTTTTTTCATATAAATATTTTAAATTTATATAGTATTATTTTTATAGCCAATCACTGAAATAGTGTGATATTCTAAGGCCTGGTGAGTCCATAATTGATATTTTAAAAATAAATCAGTACACTAATATCACAAACAGAGATTTTTCCTTAAAAAGTATAATAAATCTTGAATAAAGTATCAGATTAGGAATCTAAGGCCATAGTTGAGTTCAGAATGTGGTTTTTACCCTAGGTTCACATAACCATTTTCTGTGTTAGATTATTGTGAAAACGTTTTCATAGAAGCTAATAATAAATAAATAAATTTTTTATTTTATTTTATTTCATTGATGGAGTGAACTAGATCCCTCCTCTATAAAAACCCCATTATGGGTAAGTAAAAGTATTAACAACATAACCCTAGATGCCTGAAGACTATTAATTTTAGATACATTGGTGAATGAGATCATATCGTAGGATCGGATCGGTACCGCATAGATCGTCCACGCCAATAGAGTTTATGGATCTTTCCAATGACATCAGTGAAGAATAATTATTCATATATTATTTATCCAAACTCTAAGTATAATATTTTATGTATGAGTATTCAACCCGTTTATTTATCATGTGTCGAACAAGGATCTATTCTACACATAAGAATTTATTCTCATGTCGAAAATTGATTTATTTTATGGTTGATTGATTTGTTTGTTGTTGATTATTCCTCGTTTTCATCTAATCAAACATAATGGATCATGCCTCAAATGAAAAAAGTTTGAGGTATATTCTTAATATTTAGAGTTTAGAGTTTTATCCCTCATTTATTCACACATTAATCATAGGAAATTTATTTTCCCACAGTATAATGAATTATGGGTATTTGATCCCTGTGCATCTGTTCTTCAATGAATCAGATCAAAAACACTGGTGAATATTTAGATTGAGGGTTTGATCGAGGTGCAATGATGGAGGAATATTGAAGTCGGATCGGATTGGATAGGTGTTCCTTGTTTTTTCTAGTTTGATGTGTAGTATTAATGGCATGGCTTGAGGTGAAATTTTCTAATAAACTCCATGCATGATTTCTGATGAGTGGTGAAATTGAAGGTCATCTTACTCCAAATCTAAATTTCTTAGTGAGTTTGATACTTTTGGTGATAGATCCATAGGATGTGTGAAGAACCCATGGAATCTAGAAAATTTCTAATTACACGGTGTGTTATCCGAAGATACATCCTGTGTGGGGCCCTAGATACAGTGATAGGGTTTCCATAAAAGATAAAAGGATCACATGATGTGTGGCCCCTAATGTACATCGTGTGAACCCTATCTTATGGAATGTCATGTATATAAGATGATACACAAGAATGGGATGAGTACATAGGCTAAAATGTGTACTTGAACATAGCAAGATTACATGGCCTAAGTTTTGTACTTGGACACAGCTAGGTATACACGGGAACAGACTGAGGTATACAAGAATAGGAAGAGGAACATGGTCATAGACATGGGTTGGTCCTAATTTAGTGGTACACACCATGTACCCTAATTAATTTCCATGAAATTACCTTAAGATTAATTCGATCTCTTTGTTTCATCAGTTTTGACTGATATCGATTCAAAGTGTTCCCTTGTTCCATCCCCTCAATGGTGTAGTGTAGAATTACATCCTAATCTCTAGATTGTTATCCCCTCTTGATAATGAGTCATAGATAGAGTTTTTGGTTTCCCCCTATGAGACCAAGGTGTGATCCAATATCATTTATTATTATACATGAAATGGGGTTCATGAAATTGTTTTGACTACCATGCCTAGGGCGTCAATAAATCATCTAGAAGTTCATTTTATAAGGGTTAGTGAAACCATGCGGCATATGATCCCCAACATAGTAGAATGGTACAGATTGGGGTTTTAATGTCCCCCAACAGTTCTGTGTGTGATACACTATAAATATATAGATATCTTCATAGATGTAGTGAGTTCTTCTTGGGTGGTACCATTGATAACACCCTCTAGGATTAGAATCTCTTGTGATATCATGGATTTTGGGGTAGATTCTCATGGATAAATCATTTACTAGAATCCTAAAGCAGAATAATATTTCTAGAATTTTTTGTTGTGATCATTTAATACTGGTTGTCTATTATGAGTATATCTGGGTTTTTTTAATAATGTAATGATGTTATGAGCAAACTCATATTGAGTAGTTATGATTAGTGACTTCAAGGTGTCCTATTGGAAATTTTTATACTCACCCATTCATGGGATCTAGGCTCACACGTCATATCTTATGTAGATCATGACCATTTTGACAA
Organism: Viscum album; assembly: GCA_963277665.1. NCBI lineage: Eukaryota > Viridiplantae > Streptophyta > Magnoliopsida > Santalales > Viscaceae > Viscum > Viscum album. Next base: position 1,271,978,432 of record OY728127.1, read on the forward strand.
CAACCTAAGAGGAAAAGCAGTAGGAAAAAGAATATTTGGGTTAAGAAGGTCAATGTTTTTTCTATGAGGTCTCATTTGGTAGTAGTCCCCTAATTCAAATAGGGTTATATACTTTGTAGTTTTTTTGGGATTTTATCTCTCCCCTTTATCAATTTTAGTACCTTTTTCATACTCTGATGTGGGATATATGTTATGCATGCATTTATATAATTAGTTATTTTTACTTTCTCAGTATTTTGTGGGATTTGATAAGAGTTTGTGTGTGTGTGTGTGTGTATCGGTACATTAGGAAAATTTCCCCATTTTATTGGTTATTCCAACTCAGATCTGGTCGCCAACTCTTGGCTAGTTGGAGGTGGGATTGGGGTAGTAACACACAGCTTATAATCATCTAGGAATTCCCTAGTTGGTCGGGTTGCGATAGAGTGGTATCAAAGTGTAGTTCTAGCTTAGAACCAGAAAATAGATTTTTTTTCTCGCTATGATAGGTGTTTGGGATTTATCACAGTAATGTTAAATTTTTTTCAGTTAATATTTTTGGCCAGATACTCCAGTGTTGGTGTGGTGTTTGACATATCCATTTTCCATGAATTTGATCACATACTTGTTGAATAGATATATGTGTACATTGGTCATAGATAAAAACATTGATAGATACATCATATAGGAATGGGTTGTAGTTTCCATATCCTTATTGTGTCATCCCCTGATATGTACTCTTTAGTTTTGGTACATCTTGTTCATTTTAGGATTTCTCCATTAAGACACCCAGATATGATTCCACAGTGTGATCATGTAGATGATCAAGAAAGTAAATAGGCTTCGTTTTTGGGGCCTATATAGGTTGTAGTACCTCCATGTGGTCTTCTAGTTATGACACCATCTATGGAGGAGTAGATATAACCTATAGTACTGATTGACATTACATGTGGTCTGGCTATATTTTAGGAGTTCTAGAGGCATTAAACTTCAAATTTTCCAGGTGAACTAGACCCAGAAGTATCTATGCACTGTCTATATGAAGTCACCCTAGAATTCTACCACATGAGTAAACCTATAGATCTCATACAATTCATTATATTGAGTCTTCTTCAGGGTGCCATTGGGTGTTGGGGAAATCTAGTGACTCGGTAACAAGGCGATACTACTCTCTCTTAGTCAGTCTTTGTTTATTTCATCAGGGAGAAGTTTTATCTATCCATGTTGTGATCAATACACATATAGGAACATCAACATCTATAGCATGGTAGTGTGACCATGGAATATTATTTAGTGATATTTAGTAATATCTCATGATACTCTCTAGATATGAGGAAATATGATTTCTTTAAGCCACAAACCTTCAAGCAGGGATTACAGTGAAATGTCCTTGATTTAGTGATATCTCAATACATTCCCACCAACGACATAGTTCTTGAGTGGGATTTATTTTTTGAGAGATTCATGGAAGAGTTGAATCCAATAGTAGTTGTCGGTGGTGGTAATCATCAAGGTTGGTGACATGACTCCTCCAGATGAGTATGATCAACGATCAAGATCTTTTTGGGTTCTATGTTTGTAATTTTTTATGTTTTTAAATTTGAATATTCAATATCAAAAGATATTGTTTTTTAGATCCCACTGATGGTGTTCGGGTTACCTCTCAACAACAAAGTGTCTTTCATGATAATAAAATAAAAGTTTTATGGGTGGATTTCATCCCATGTATGGACTGGTTATCTATAATTCATACCAATATTGACTATTTTAGGAGGAGGATGTGGAGAATCCTTGGTGATGAATTTACGTTATCCTTTATGGGATAGCTAGAAACCCAAGAAGAGCATGATGGAATCATATATCGGAAAGTGAAATTGATTACCCACCATTTGGCTAGAATGAATCTTAGAGAAGTGGATGCTATGGGCTATAGTTTTCTTGTGGTGGTGGTGAAGTATGAGTATGTCTTTCCTAAAGACATATCAGGATTTCATCCTCATCAAGAGATAGACTTATGTATTGAATTACACCCCATGATAGCCAAGATATCTAATCTATATTATCAGATAGATCCCACAGAGCTTCAAGAGCAGAGAGTATAGTTTGGGGACTCATAGTGGAAGGGCTTCCTGAGACCAAGGGTTTCCCTCTAAGAATCCATAGTGTTGTTTTCCAAGAAGTTTCATGGGAGCTTGAGGCATTTTATAGATTATTGGTCCCAAAACCAGGTGACTGTGAAGAACAAGTATTCACTACCAAGTATTTTTGACCCCTTCAATCATTTGAGAGGGGTGCACTTATTATTGAAGATTAGCCTCGGATTAGCCTATAACCATATGCGAGTATAAGATGAGAATATACCAATAGAAAAATTAAGATGTCTATATAGATAGTATGAGTGATTGGTGATGCCATTTGGGTTGATAAACTCCCTAGCTATGTCTAGGGGAATCATGAACGGGATCATTCATCCTTTCTGAGACTAGTTTATGGTGGTCTTCATTGATGATACTCTAGTGTACTCAACATCCCAGTAGGATCATGTGAGACACTTTTGGATTTTTTTTTAGACACACTCCAAGAGCACTAGATTTATGGGTATCTTTCAAAGTTTTAGTTCTATTTTTATAAGGTCCACTTTTTTAGACACATCATCTCAAATTATGGTATATGATAGGACCCATCCAAGGTTGAGGCATTGTTATTATGGGTTCCACCTAAGAGCATTATGGAGGTATGTAGTTTCCTTATGTTTGAGGGCTACTATATGATATTTTTTCCCAATTCCTCTAGGATATTTTCACTTTTGACTTCTTAGACTTATAAGGGGTGCCCATTCATTAGGATAGAAAGGTTTCAATGGGATTTTTTAGATTTGAGGAGATGGATAGACAATTCACCCATCTCGATATTTATAGAGGAGGGTGTCAAGTACATAGTTCTCTGAAATGCCTCATGAAACATACCTTGTTTTTACTAAGGAAAATGAAGTTTGTGATTTCCTATGGGTCTCGGTAGTTGAGAACACATAAGTAGAACTATAAAACCCACAATCTTGCGTTAGAAATGGTAGTATTCACCCTACTTATGTGGTGACACTACCTTATGGGTGACTCTTTTATCATCTACTCTGGCCACAAGAGTCTCATGTATATCTTTTATCAGAAGGATCATAACTTGATATGGCGGAAATGAGAAGAGTTCCTCTAGGACTATAGCTTCATGATATTATGTACTACTAAGAACGTGAATGTGGTGTAACATGCACTTAGTAGGATAACCTGTTACTGGTTTTTGGTCATGTATTTGAGGAATTTATCCTCATTACAATTGTCCTTAGTGGAAAAGGATAATATTTCATATCTTCATTTGATATTTATTAACCAACCATTTTTATAATGTGTTAGGGGATTTTGGAATGGAGATATCGATTATGAGAGCTTACTTACTCAGATATCCACTTGATGTTCTCTTGATGAATTTTATGAAAGTGGGAAGTAAATTATCCTTTTCAGAGGAAGAAATATGGTATCAGTGACATTATGGAATGAGTTTATGAGGGAGTTCCACAAATCCCCTTCAGTGGTACATCCGGATGTGTAACATATGTACTAGGACCTCCAGTATTACTTTTGGTGGCCTGTACTGAATAACTCAATAGCATAGTTTGAATCTTTTTACCTCACTTGTTAGTAGGTGAAGGTGGATCACTATGTTCCACAATGGTTAGATTAGCCCCTTGAGGTTCCATAATGGAAGTGGGATGTTATATATATGGACTTCAGGATGGCATTCCCAGGTATATCTGTAGGACATGATTCCATAAGTGATCGTAGACTAACATTCCACGTAGGTTCACTTCCTGGATATTTGAGAGTATAGGTCACTTGATAGATTATAATTCCTTTATGTTCATAAAATAGTATATCACCACTTATTTACCATGAATATCATTTTATATTGTGATACTCTCTTTATGTCATGTTAATGGATAGGATTGCAAGAGTCCTTTTGGATTCAGTTGAATTTGAGCATGGGGTTTCACCCAGATGAAGATGGCCAAACATAGTGGATGATTCAAGTTCTAGAGGAAATTCATAGGGATTACATGTTGGACTTTGTATATATTTGGTAGGATATCCTACCCTTGGTAGAGTTTTCATAAAATAATTGAAACCATTCCACCATTGTTATGGAACAATTTCAGGCCTTGTACAGGTGACCCTACAGGTCACCACTATGTTGGATAGACCCAAGAGAGTCAGCACAAATGGTCCTAGATATGGTGTGAACTAAGATAGATAAAGTGCATATCATAAAAGAGAAAATTAATAGTATATGTAGCCATCATAATTCCCATTTTAACTGATGATAAAGGCCTCTTTAGTTTAAGGAGGGAGACCACATGTTCCTAAATATCTCACATCGATGTAGAGTGTCAATATTTGGTTGATATAGAAAGATATCTTTAAGATTAATTGGCCTTCTCTAGATACTAAATAGAGATTATGAGGTGGCATACCTCTTTTCTATACAACTATAATTAGACTAGGTACGTGAAATCTTCTACTCGTCACATCTGAGGAGGTATCTATATGACCTGCCGTATTTTATCGACTGGGGTGATCTAGACATCAAGGATGGATCTACCTTTATGGGGTACTTATTACAGATTGATGATTGGTTAGAGTGGATTTTCCATGGGTGGGTGTCTTTTATGGTGCATGTCCAGTGGTAACACTGGTGTCTTTGGGAGAGAACTGGTGAGGACTCATAGATGTGAGCTCAGTACCCACATCTTTTTTAGTTGACTTTTATTTACTCTTATGGATGAAAATACCTAATGTGGGGAGAATTTTAGGTCTCTATATTTTCCATTCAATTTTTTTAAATATATCCAGGGTTATTTTTGGTACATGGTGCTCAGATGGTAAGATATTTCGAGTCTAGTTGAGCCTAGAATTGATATTTGAAAAAAAAATAGTAAATATATTAATGTCACATGCATGTTGTTTTCATAAAAAATTATAATAACTCTTGAAAATATACTTGTATCAAACAATTTAGAAAACCATTGATTTATGAATTTGGGTTTAACCCTAGGCATGACATCGCATATTTTTTCCTCAGACATTTGTGAAAAAGTTGTTGCACGTTCTAAAAATAAATAAATTATTTAATTATTTTAATTTATTTAATTTACACAGTGACCTAGATCCCTCCTCTATAAATAAAACATTATGGATAAGTCTCTAGGTCATCTTCTTAGCCTTAGAGACATCAAGAGGAGTCTTTGCAGTGATATTTTTTAATAACATTGGATCGTCAGATCGGATTGGAACAGCATGGATCATCTACGCCAATGAAGTCCATAGATCTCACCAAAAAAATCAATGAAGAACTATTCTCCATCAATGATGAATCCAAAATCCAGATTGTATGTTTTATTTATGATGTTTCATTCAATTTATTTATCTCGGGTCAAATTCTGATCAATAACACAAATAAAAATTGATTCACACATCGATGGTTCATTTATTTTATGGTTGATTTATTTGTTTGTCGTTGATTATTACGCTTTATTTTTCTATTCAATGATAATGTATAAAGGACATAACAAACAAAGTCCAAGGTCTATTACTCTTGTATATGATTAATTTATGCCTCCCTCATTTCTTAGCATGTTTATCATGTGTCATTTCATTGGCCTGCGGTTCTATGAATAGTGGTAATTTGATCATTGCACGACTGTTATTCAGTGTAACGGATCAATACCATGGGTATATTTAGTGATCTAGAGGACAATCATGGTGCAATGGAAAAGGAAAACGGGAGGAGGATTGGATCAAACTGGTTTTCCTCATTCTTCCTAATTTGATTCATAGCGGTGACCTTGTATGGTGACGACATGGATTGAGGTGTCATTTTTTGAGAAAACCACAGCATGGTTTCTAATGAGTAGTGATGGTGAGGGATGACCTAACCCATATTCAAATTTCTCTGTGAGACCAAAAGTGGTGGAAAAAGTTTAGGATGATACCTGAAGTAACTAAAAAATCTGGAAAATTCTATAGTACTCCATATGTAATTAAAAGATAAATGCGATGATGGGGGATGACTACAATTCTAGTGTTTCCATAGAAGATATAGGGAACACACACGAAGTGGTACCTACCACATACCGTGTGACCCTTATCATGAGACGTGCTATGTATCTTGGAGGATACAAAGGCAAGGGATGAGTAAGTGGGAAAAGACATGTACTGGATGCGGCCATAGTGTACAGGATGATCCATGTACACAAAAATGGCTATGTGTACATGGGTAAGCACTAAGGTACATGGGAATTGGCATAGTAACATGTTCATAGACATGGGTAGATCTAGATTTAGCAGTACTTGTAATGTACCCGAAGTACCAACTATGTACTTCCTCTGAGATGGTTGTGAGGCCTTCATTTCTTTAATATGAACTAGTATCAGTTGATAGTGTTTCCTTGGTCTGTACCCACGATTGTACAATTCATAATTACTTCCCCAGCTCTGGATTGTGATCACCTCTTGAGGATGAGTCTCAGATAGAGTTCATGTTTCTCACCACGAGACCTAATTGTTATCTTATATCATTCCTTATTATAACTTGGGTGGGGTTCTTGGAATCAATATGACTACCATCTATAGGGTTTCGATCCCCCATCTAGAAAACTATTTCAATACATTTCACAGAATCATCCTTTATACAATACCATACACAGAAGGTTGATCCATATTAAGTTTTTGGTGACCCCTAGCAGTTTTGGGTGTGATACCATATCTATGTATCGATATCTTCAATGATCCAATGAGGAATAATTGGGTGAGTCCAAATGATCATACTTCTTGGATGATAATGATCAATAATATTAGGTCTCATTGATTGGACCCTCCAAGATTTAAAAGTTACTAGAATCCCCGAGAAGTATCATATGGCGGCCTATTTTGGTTATGGTCATTTGAAACCGATTGTCTACTATGAGTATATAGGGGTTTTGTTAATTAATGTATTCTTTTTATGAGATGACAACTTTTTATTATTTATTCCTAGTGATTTCGGTGTGTCCTACTAGGTATTTTTATACTCACCCCTATAAGAACTCTATATGAATGTGTCGTTTATTATGTAGAAAATAAACAATTTTACAGTGTCCTAAGAGGATAGGGACTAGGAATACATAGTTGGGATAAACAAACTAATGTGATTTCTAGGTGGTTTGATTTGGAAATGGTTCCTCCTTTTAAGAAGAATAGACACTCTATATTTTTTATGGGATTGTATTTGGACACATTATCACTTTTAGTGCATTTTTTATAATGTAATGTGGGATAGAAAATGTGCATGCATTTATGGTACTATTTATTTTTACTTTCTCAGAATTATATGGGCTTGGAGAACTATGCATGTGTAGAGGTGTGTTGGGATAATTCCTCCCATATAGGGGTTATTCCTACTCGGTGTTCTTCACCTTCCCCTATCCTATTAGAGGCGGGCCTGGGTTAGTCACACTCCGCTTATCACCAGCCAGGCAGGCCCTAATGGGTCATGTCGTAACATAAATCATGATGATATGTTTCGTTGATGTTATAACTCATTTTATAAAAATTAATTATCAAAAGTTTCAATCATGCGTTATTTTTTCAAACTATTGTTATCCATTATTAAAAATTAAATAAAACCCATTTTAAAACCAATGTTACTCAGAAATATGTTTTTTAATGCCCAATCAATCCTTCAAATTTTAATTTTAGAAAACATGCTGAAATTTTATTTGAAACCACTTTTAAAGATAAACCAACTTTTTAAAATATAATTTTAATCATCAGGAACTAATATTTAATTTTATATTATCCTTCACATGATATATATATATAAACAAAAATTCATTAGATAAAATATGAAAAATCATAATCATAAATAACTTGTGAATAACCAATAAAGTAATATCAAATAATCTCATAGAAACAAATTAATAACAATGTACTAATTGAAAATATATCAAAACCTTAACCAAATTCATATTAAATAATTTAAAAGTCACAAGAATCATTTACATATCTAGTTTGTTGGGAAAATAACCTTTTGAAATTTTATTAAATACATTATATAAAAATTTCATCTTATAAAAAAATAATTTATCTAAAACCCCTTCTTAACAAATAATGGAGTTTATTAAACTATAAAATATAATATAATAAACCACCAAAATTAACAAAAAAATAATTATTTTTAATAAAATACATTTAAAATTTCAAGCATCGCATAGCATGTCAAGAAAAGGAAATGGAATGAAAGCACCGACATTTGGTGGGAGTGGGTGAGACAAAATATTAAATAATAAATATAAGGGAAACGTGAAGATAATTCTAACACCCTAACAATAAGATTCAAAATGTGTTTATAAAAAACATTCATGGTTCGGACAATATGGACCCATGAAGAAGAAGAAGAAGAAGGGAAAAATAAGAATAGAGGGAGAGGGAAAGATAAAAGAGAAGGAAATTGGGACATCAACTTAATAAAGCAATATAGAGGAATGTAGGGATCTTGAAGTAGAAAGGATTGAGATACCAAGATCTCCCATTGAGCTATGTTTAATAAGATATGGGAAAAGGAACCACTAAGGTTCTTTAAGGAGACAAGGGAAATTAAGGATCTTCATAATTTTTAAACGCCTAGGAAGAACACATGGTTTGGCTACACAATTTTCTATATAGTGTGAAATATGTGGAGAAGTAATAGGAAACACCTGAGAGATGACACATGGTTTTACCTAACCATTTAATAACCATGCAAAAGAAACCCAACCCCAAAGTACATTTCATTGATTACCCTTGGAGTAGCGTAGTTTGCATAACCATGAATTAATCGGGCTAGAGGCACTAAATTACCTAAAAATAGCCACATTGATTACCAAATAATAACCCAAGGATGTTCATGTGAAAAACTATCAAAATTTCCAAAAAATAAAACTTATACTCCCCTAAGTCTAATAAAATCAAAGACTAAACAAAAATAAACATAATTGTGATATTAGGGGGTAATAACTCTCCACTCCATGTCACTTTCTTCTCCCTAGAAATTAATCAATGTTTCAAGCGAGAACATGATCTTATTTCCATATATCACAATTAAATACTCAATAGATAAATTATTAATGACTAAGTAATGAAAATATTAAAACATTCTATATTAGAGAAATGAATATGTCAATAAAAATCTCTAAGTCTAAGAATGTCACCAAACAATTTTAGAGAAAATATAAAGAACACGAGACCTAAAGTGTGGGGTTATTATAATCATATAATAATTTCACTAAAATATTTTATTAATAAAATAATGGTGCACTAAAAGGAGATCCTTATGAATAACTACTAGAACTTCGAACCAAGTTAAATCAACCCAAACACTCAATAAAAGTTATATCTACAAAACTAGGTGAAGGTAAATCAAAGAACTTACTCAATTTTATGATCTATTAGTACCCAATAAAAAAAATATCTAAAAGATAAAAAGTAACCAACAATATTAAGAATAAAATTATGAATCAAGAAACTAATAGAGTTCAAAAGAACAAGATAATGAACTAAGAAACGAAATAAAAAATAAAGATTGCACCATGAACAAGTCCCCTCCATGTTTCATATACAAAAATTATATAGTAATTTGATTTTCATAACTCTAAAAGAATACTAAACAAACAATAGATATGGAGAATCATTGAAATATTCGCATATTATTTCTTAGGATGTTGTTATAGTGGGTTCCCTAGACCAAACTTGAACAGTTTATTTTATTACCATTACTTGTATATAGTTTAATATATACATGTGTTTATTCTTACCATAATGGTGTTGGAATTTTTTCATCACCTATTTAAATGTAAATTTCTTTATATTACATGTCATATCAAAAGGGTATAGCATCTCCTATCTATAATAAAACCTAGTGATACTATGACAATAATCTTAACCATATGTCATATGGTCTAGAAACATCATAATAACAGGACAGATATGATGTATGACTATCAGGTGTTAGGGGATCATAATCATTGGGAATTATTCTCATTATATTCTCATTTTAAGATCTTAAGTAGACAGATATTGAGAATAGACTCGATAATAATAACACTATATGTTTCAGTTGTAATTGCTTGTTCTTATCTACAAACATGTGTATTGGTCTTCATATTTAAGATCATTATCAGTGTGTGTTATTTAATCACATACATTGATGCAAGGTGAAAACCAGGATAATTAAACTGTGGTGAGGTAGTTTTTGTTGGGTCTATCATTGGTAGTATAAAATTTAATGAATGATCAAGATAGAATTTTTTCACTTCTGAGTTGAGTTATAGATATATCATGGGCTCTGGTTGACCAGGACGGTAGTACCTTCATAAATCCATGACCTTGGTACATGAAGGTAAGCATATCCAGTAAGGTCATGAAATATATAAGTCAATAAAAGTATGATGAACCAAGTGTGAATCCTACTTTATCATATATCACAAGGAAAAGTGATTATATTACATAGTAATTGTTCATAAGAGGAGGTCGTAGAAATGACATTCCTTATCTCCTTAGGGGTCATGATTGGTTTTTGGGCCTCACTCTTAGTTTATGTTTTTGAATCACTACTATCAATATAAGTACATAGTGGTTTACACACTAAGTGTATACAAAAGTTCCACCATGAATAATTGTTTTGGACAAAGTGGGACCCACAAACGAGGAACATCGAACGTTCGAGTATGATCGATCACATGGAAAACTATTTTAATTATGTTATTTAAGTTTGGAATAATGAGGATTGAGTTTATTTCTCAACGTATTCATAAGTTTATTGATCTTAAATGTGAATATGACAAAATATAATTTTTTTAATGAACATATTATGTTTGAGGTTCATTAAATTATTTGGGGAGCTTACGGGATAAGTTAATGGTTTTTATAGATTCACATATCATTTCATAATGTTACAAGTGAGTTATAAAATATTTTTGACATTTCTGATTTGTTAATTATGTCATATGTGTGTGCAAATGTCAAAAATCGAGGTTACTACTTTTCCAAGACCAAAGTGAAAATTTTAAAAGTATAACCTATGTATAAAAGATAATTTTACCACCTTGAATAGAAATTTATACTGTTTGAATTAATTTAGTGAGATAAGTTATATTCTATTACCCTCTCAATTCCTTAGAGACATATTGTAATGGAAGAAAAAGGTAAGATCAGTCTTTCTTTCTCAGTCAATTCTCTATTCTTAAAGTGGTCAAAGGGTCATCGTAAGGATCTTTGATATCAAATTCTAGAACCCAAGAAACATATATTGATGATCCAAAAATTTTGGAGCATATCTGGATGATCGAGAGAACATCTAGTAAGGTTTATTTGAGAAACAACACATTGACGATGAGAAAATAAATTTTCTGACTTCAAACGAACAAGGTTCCATTTAAGATTTCATTTTATTTTATTTTTCATGATTATATTTAATTTAATGTGATCCTTTTATAAATAAAAATAAAGGTATTTTTTTGGATTCTATGTTTTTAACCAAAATAAAAACACCAAATTTTAAATTTTGCCTCTTTCACGCTTCTACAGCACACCTAGTTCCTTCAATTGGTATCAGATAAATCATATCTTTATTTAAGTAAAAAATGTATAAATTTAAATAAATATTTCTATGATTTGTAAATATAGTTTTCATAGGGTCCCAATGTAAAATACTATACTCGATCTGAGTTCGTATTGCCAAGATATATTCAATTGAATATTGATAGGTTTTATTAAAAAAAGGTGGAGATGAAAATTAAAGTATTAATTATTTATTCATCTTAATGGCGACTAATTTGATGAATTATATACAGAACATGATGTAATTATATAGGGTATTAGTTAGATCTCTTGGAATTCAGTTGGGGTTGTCTGTTGTTAATAGAAACTTTCCTTGGAAGCTTGTTTAATTAAATGGATAAAGCTTCCCTTCGAAGATTGTTTAAAGATTCTCAAAGAAGCTTCTTTAGTTAAAAGGATAAAATTTCCTTATAATATAGTTTAATGAATCTCATAAAAGCTTGTTTAATTAAAAGGATAAATATTCCCATGGAAGCTAGTTTAGCATTTCTCGTAGAAGCTTGTTTTATTAAAAGGATAAATCTTCCCATTAAAGTTTCTTTAATTAAAATGGTAAAGCTACCCAAGGAAGCAATTTAAATCTTTCCATGGAATATTTTTTATCTAAAAGGTAAACTCATCCCTTGTAAGATTATATAAAGCTTCCCTTTGAATCTTGATTAATAAAAATGACAAAGAATCCCTTGGAAGCTTATTCTAATATTTCCAAGGAAGCTTGTTTAAAATATATTAAAAAATTACAAAGGATCCATTGGAAGCTTGTTATAATTTTATATATATATATATATATATATATATATATATATCTTCATGTCCTTTAAATCTACACCCCATCCTGGTTGATACCAATTTTTCCCATGTCCGACAGTCCTAACCCATTTAACCTTTCAATAGTCTTAAATTAATTTTTAGGAATCTTATTTATGTCCAAATAGAGTAGAAAATTTATAAATAAAATTTAAAATATCAAATTTAATTGTTTTGGATTTAATAAAATTATTTTGGGTTTTTTGGGACATATTTATAATTAATTAAAATTATTTTAATACAACTTAACACAATAAAAATAACATCAAGTTGAATTTTAGAAAATTTAATATTTTCGTAGGTAGTATAATTGCATTTTGAGTAATCCTAAGTCGATATGGACACATGCATGTTTGGTTTTATATTTATTAAATTTAAATATTAAAATTAAATTTTTAAAATGTAATAATTATTTTATTTTTACTGTCTAAACATCATTGTTGCATATTTAATTTTTAAAAGGGTCTATGTGTCAAGATTTAAGTGCTAAAACATTTAATTTCGCACCATGAGTTACCCACACCATTGTTTGAGTATACTTTGGAAATACCGTAAGAGTTCATAGAGATGTTGTTCGAGATTAGAACTAGAGTATACCAAAAAAGTTGAATGCATGAGAGTTGAGGGTGAAACAATTAAAGTCAAGTATTGACTACAAGAGTTCACCTAGGGTATCGGTTTGTTCATTATTTTCTTGAGGAATTAACTGGTAGTTAACGGCTAATGATCACTTCCTTATTTATTTATTTTATTAGGTTCAGGGTTTATTATTTTTTGAATGTTTATTTATTACATGTGATCACATAGTATAATAATAAACAAGGATGAAAAGATAAAATGAACATGTGAAGTGAATGTTTTCTATTTAAAAGTGTGGTTATGTTGTAAGAGAGATCACATAATGCATTAATTTTAAATATAAAAGGATTTCATTCACAGATATTAAATTAATAAATCCAAAAAAACAAGATATTTAGTCATTATATTCTTTACATCGCTAAAATTTGAGCACAACAAGGTGTACAGGGTGCTCGATCAGCCAAAGTTGAGAGTTCCTCTTACTACCAAAGATTTCTTATGAGAGTGGTGGGTCAAATTAACTATATTTGGTAGCAAATTCCAATCCAAATATATCTTGTTGAAACTATTATAGGAAAATATTTGATCAATGAAAATTAATTCTTGTCATGATATGGGACTCCACTCAACAGGTCAATGATCCACGAGTTAACGTGACTGGCCATATTAGGGTCTACATTATACTACCCTAGTAGTGGCATAGCCAATGATTATATACTATAAGGAAGGGTTTCAGGGATCATTTCCACTATAATACTCAAGTGATAGATTATTATGATTCTAGTATAGAGGGTTCCTAGAATTCGATAAAATATTGGGTGACATTAAAAATTAATAATCTGAAAATTTTCTAATAGTAATCAAGAGAAAAGAAGAATCTACTATATTTTATTTTTAATGGAAATTTGAATGTAAATACCACAAGAAACCATATGATAATCATTGAACAAAATTATTGTTCTATCTATCATGAATTTCCAAATAGTAGTAGTGGCACTTGTGCACAAGACTACGATATAGTAAAGTTAAGGTATTGGAGTCCCCAAAACCTGTTAATCCACATCCAAATGTGAGGGTGTTAAAAATTCAAACATTAAACTCATTTATGATGAATACGATGGTTTTTCATAATTTTATCATCAATATCCTATGTGATATGTGGATACGACACCATGACACAAATGATTTCACATGTTCTCTTGTCTTTGTGAATCTTTTGGGGATAAAGAAAAGTAAAGATATGAATAGGTGATGTTTACACTCGATATGTTTAAATTGAAAGATAGATAATGATATTTAAATGGATACCTTTATGGCATAATTTTCACCCATTTAATCTAGTTTCTTTTAATATTTCTAAATGAAGAGTATAGAGAAAAATCTTTATTACCTTTGGAGTAAGGTTAACGAAGCAACAATAACATGAAGGATAGATTATTCTTTATCCCTTATGGTGAACAAAAGGAATGAAAAGGAAAAAAGGTCAATGGAAAGTGTCATGACCGAGTAAAATTCACAACATCCTTCAAAGAAATAGGTAGGATGATATTTTCTTTGCATATCATTAAATGAATCAATGGAATTTTAAATGAAATGAACTGAATGGATGAATAAAGTAGTCACTTATTCTTCAGTCATATTCATAAAATATAAGTAATGCTTCAATTTTATTTGTTGGGTATTGAATATATTATGATCATAACATATTTGTATTTATATATAGTAACCAAGTATGTAATGAAACATTATAATATATAAGTTTTGTTCTCTAAGTAGCTGACAAAATGTGATTCTTAAATCTGTGGTGGCAAGTACACAACTTCTATACTTCAAAGATTATTTATACCAGTTGAACATTTAGAGTATCACAAAAACCTTAATCTCATGTTTCCATTGAACACAATAATAAATTTTTCTAGTTTCATGATGAATGTTTTTTATGGTGTCAAATACTTAAGTAATAGTTTAGTGATACAAAAATCATTGGAAATACATGAAGAATATAAAATGCAAGACTAATATACCCAGTTGTGGAAATAAAATACATTTTCAAGAAAAACTAAATAGTTGTCCAGGATATAAATAGTATGTATTTAGACTGTTCGTAGTTAAAAAACTTAGGTGCTATCGATATACTTTTGAACTTAGTTTTGTAAAAACAAATATTTAAAAACAAAGGTTGGCCACAAAGCTTTCGAAACTAGTTCATCTTGAGAGTCTGATCTATTCCAAGGGTAAGCTAGGGGTAAGTATACTTGATAATATTTCATTAAGTGTTTGACGAATTTAAAATTGAAATATGTTATATGCATGTTCATAAGATATGAGATGTTTCAGGCTGTTGTGCTGATGAATATCCTAACCAAGCATTCATCAATCATTATAATTTTTTGTAGAGAAATTTACTAAATGCACATTACCATATCTGTGTCAAAATAACGAAAATAATGATGAAGATTTTTTTTGATCCTTACATGTCCACATTGATTGAAAAAATGTAGCATAGAGTAATTCCTAAATGCCAATTTCCTTATATACATCAGATTTATGAAGCAAGTAAAAGGAGCATCAATGTAAAAACTCATGCATTATAGATACATCCATTTTTGAACACATGGTTCAAAAATAATGATGTTATCTCATAACCATACATCAACTATCATGACAAATGGATATAATATGAGTTAAATTATGTATAAAATACATTATATCATAAGAAAATGTGTTTAGATGTAAAGAGTTTGTTGAGGATATAAACAATCTTGTTTTAAGTAAAACACAATGTGCCTCTAATGTAATTATCCTAGATGTTTTTTAGGATATTATATAAATATAAATGATATAAAAAGTCATAGTCATGTTGTAGACTAAATTTATGTAATAAGGTGAGAATATATACTTTAGGTAATGGAAGTCATCCTGACTTGGGTTTAGTCAATGCCAAATAATCACAAGTAAGCATTATAGGAAAAAATTTAATGAGGCTTATGGAAAAAATAATGTTCCAAATACACATACTGTATAGGAAGGATAAAACCATGGTGATTATTTTATATTCACCGTGGTTAGTGATTCATTATCCATTGAGAATAATTATTCCTACAATTTAGTAGTATATGGAAGTTAGTTAATATTTAATAGATCAAATAAAATTCAATAATGTATTCTTTGTATCAAAGTATAGAAGTCTTATTAATTTGAATAATATGGTGGGTACTCAAAGGAGACTATACATGGATGGTACAAGTGTGGTACCACTAAGGCTTGATTAGTTATAACAAATTGTTATTCCTAAATCCATTAGAATTTTACTTTCCATAGATAATTTCTATGATCAATTTATTGAGAATTGTATGTCAAGACTGCCAATAATGGAATATGTCTACACAACGCACCCAAAAAGGGATCATGACATCATATAATTCCAGTAAATGGAAAGGTTACTAAAATCTACGCTATGATTAATTTAAGAAACTATATCATAGAATATTCAATTGGAGTGAATCTTATCCATGTTTATACTAAAGGATAGTGGGATAACCATTATTTTAAAAGTAAAATGTATTTATTAGCATATGGGAAAAAATTATTGGCATTATAGTTATTTGAGACTTGGATAGAAAATATCTCTAATGATTGAATTATATTAGAAACCGGAGTTCTAGAAAATGATATTTAATGAGGTAGATCTAACAGTTTCTTCAACTTATTCAATTGTACATACACTAAAATGGTATTTAAAATTTTAGGATTGACCAATTAGATAGAGAATTATTACCAGTTTCACATTGAATATATTTCTCTCGGTAGACATGTACAGGACAAGGGATGAGATTAAAGTGGCTATTTGAATTCTATATTCTATAGAGATGGATCAATCAAATATTTCATGATATGTACAAGAATTGATATTTCCAATATTTACTTTATAGTAAGAAAATTATTTTTTGTAACCAAGATAATAGCAAGGGATGCCGTCAGAAATGTCCATTTGAACATGAATGAGTTTAAAGGATGTGTACCTGGAATGTGGAGAGTAAAGGATTCTATATTCCAAGAAAAAAACTAGTATTCCTTGGGAAAATGTCATCTAATATCACAATAAATATAAGGTAATGAGAAATAAAATCTCATTCAAGCTGGTGGTAGCCACACCTACAAATACCGAGTTTGTTGCAGCTTCTAAGGAAGTTAAAAAGTGATTTAAAATAAACAAAAAAATTTATAGATCTTAGAATCACACCTAGTAAGTAAATTATTATCATAATGTAAATTATACTACTCTTATTAGCCAATATTTAAAGTTAAGAGAGTGTAAAAAAGAGATATGTCTGGGGATATCATCTCTTGAGAAGTCTTACACAAAGAGGTAAAGTCACAGACAGCAGAATAGTTAGCTAGTGGAAATGTGATAGGCCCCTAACTAAATCTATATCTCAGCAGAAACATGATCATATCAAGTTAGTTCTAACAAGGATGATAAGAAATTTTTTAGTAGTGCAAGTGGGAGTATGGTAATAGTGGGTTCCCTAGACCCAAATTGAACAGTACTTTTTATTACCATTACATGTATACAGTTTGATATATACATTTTTTTTATTTTTTCCATAATAGTGTTAATATTTTTTCATCTGCTATCTACATGATAATGTCCTTATATTATGTCTCGTATCAAAAGGTTATTGTAGTTCCAAACTATAATGAGAACCTCACGATACAAGGAATGTAATCATAAACATATTCCATATGGTCTAGATACATCTTACTGAAAGGACACATATGATTTTTGACAACCAGGTAGCGGGGTATCATAACCATTGATTCTTCTTCTTAAGAAGTTCAAAATTGTAAATCTCTTATAGTTATATCATGATGAAATACCCTCCAATAAGAACATCACATGTTTCTGGTGTCATTGGTTGTTCTTACCTATAAACATATGTATTGATCATTAGACTTGAGATAATTATCAATGTGCTCCATTTTATTGCATAATTTTATGCAAGGTGAAAACCATGATATTTAAATTATGGTGAGTTAGTTTTTTTTGGGTGCATCATGGGTGGTATGACATTAATTGAATGATCAATATATAATTTGTTGCTTCTGATTGAAGGAAGAGATATATCATGGTCCCAGGTTGACAAGGATGGTAGTACCTTCCTAAATCCATGGTCATGCTACATGGAAGTAATTCTACTCAATAAGGCCATGAAATATATAAATAAAAAAATATTGATGACATAAGTGTACATTATACTTTATGAGATATCATGAGATAAAGAGATCATATTATACATTACTTGTTTATATAAGGAAGCCATATCTATTGCATTCCTTATCTTCATAGGGGAAATAATGGGACTCGAGACTCATCTCTTGGTTTGCAGGTTGGACAAAATTCTATCAAGATAAGGACCTATAGCATCAGACACTAAGTTTATCCATAAGTTCCACCCATTCTAATGAATACGAGTTTACGGAAAGGTGGCCCCACATGTGGGGGTTGATGAACATCCGAGTATTTTCTATCAAAATAAAAATTAATTCAATTATTTTATTCAATTATAGAATAATGATGATTGAATTTATTTCCCATGGTATTCAAAATATGTTCGATCAAAAATCCGAATACGAGAGAATATAATTTTTTAGATGAACATATGATGTTCAAGGTTCGTTAAATTATTTGGGGAACTTACAGGATGAGTTAAATGTTCGTATAATATCACACAACATTTTATAGTGTCACACGTGAGTGATAAAATATTTGTGACATTTATGACAAGTTTATTAAGTCATAGATGTCCACAGAGGTCAAAAATGATGTTCATTACTTATTGGGGACCAAAGTGCATTTTTGGAAAGTATAACCAAAGTATAAGCTCATTTTATCCAATTGAATAGTAAGATCCAACATTTCCACGAATTTAGTGAGGTAATTTCCCCACTAATATTCTATCATATTATTAGAGAGATATTCTAAAGGAAGAACAAGGTGGGATCGATCCGACTATATCAATCAAGTTTTCATTCTCCAGACGATCAAAGAGATGTCATAATGCTCTTAAATTTTCTAAGACTAGCACCTAGGGAATGTAGATTGATGATATAATAATTTTTTAACCTTTTTGGATGATCTAAAGGAAGTATAGTTTGGAATCATTGAGCCACAATAGATTGATTGTGAGTGAATCAAAATGGCGACCACAAACGAACGAGGTTCCTTTTAAGCTTTCGTTTGATTTTATATTTCATTATTGAATTGAATTCCATTTAATAATTTTGGAAATATGGGAAAGGTTTTGTGTGTATTCAAATTGTTTAACATTTTTCAAAACCCAAAAATTTAAATTTATCTATTTTGTGCTTCCCCTTATCACCGGGTTCCTTTATAGGATCCCTAGGTTGACCTTGAAAAAGCATACAAGGATTTTATTCTTCATAGGAGAGTACAGATGAGATAATAATGTACTCTAAAAGTATAAAAAAATTCTATAGGAATAAATAAATGTGCCAATCATATCAAAATACCCTAAATAAATAAATTTTAATCTTATAGCTCAATCGCTGCACCCCCAAATGAAACCAGGCTAGTAGAGAACAATAACAAACCTGGGTCTAAACAGGGTCATGTTCCAAAGAATTCAACATTCATCCTGGAATTCTTAAATGACTCAAGGAGAAGTATTTAATTTAGATAAGGATGAATAAATCCTATGGGATGGTCCTACCACTAAATCAAGAGCCTAGGTAAGGTAAAAAAAATATCAAAAACTATTACTGAACCCCATAAGACTCTAATTGTGAAACCCTAAAAGATATAAAATTATATTATCTATAAAGAAGTTTCTAGGATGAAGACTCCATATAATATAACAAAAAACAACACTCAATCAGAAACTCTTTAATTTTAACTCCCATCAATCAAAAAAACTCATAAAATTAAATCAATAATAGCACTCAAAAAGGTCACGACCTTGAATGAAATTATAATATTCATCCTTAAATCCATTAAAACTCATAAAAAAATTAACACTAGTATTGAATCCCCAAATTTATTTATTAAATCCCTTTAATTAAAATTAAAAACAACCAAATCCATTTTTATTTATTTTTAGAACATTTAATTATTAATCTCAAAACTAACATTCACCATTAAAAAGTATAGAAACAAACTCTTATTGTTTAAAATAATGTTTTTAACAAAAATGTCAACATAATACACCCAAATAAAATCAAAATTACATAAAAGGTTTCACTGATTTATCCTAAATAGAAGACACTATGAACTAAAAAATAATTAAAAGTAGAAGAGGCCCAACACAAAATAAAATTAACAGGGTCAATTTTTGGGAATCGTTTGGTCAATTTTTTTAGTAGAACACATCCCAACCAAGAAACTAATATAAAGAGACTCTAAGAACCATGTGTATGGAATCTGAATGGTTTACTAAATTTTGTGATCTAACCATGCACCTCTGGTCCAACTCCCATTTTCAACCCAAAAATTCATTAAGAAACGTATCTTTTATAAAATTTTAAAATACCATTATTCTAAATCAAAATACACTATAATAAACAAAAACAAAATCCAAATTTCAAAACTCATAACATGACTTCCTATGGTAACTCGAGGCTTGGAATGAAAAAGAGATAGATAGAACCTCCCCAGGACTACCTCTTAAGGTACAATGTTTCTACCTTCAATCTACCATTACTTCCCAACTAACAAAGGTTAGATTGAAACCATTTTTCTTGAAAAAAACAAGGACACCTCTAAACTGGGTACCCTATACAACCAATGAAAAGGCTGAAAGGGTGTTCGCTATCCCTAAGGGTTGGAAACTCGCACAAGGGTATTAAAACATAATTTTTGGGAATTATTTTTCCTAAATAAATAAAAATCAACATGTAGTGAAATTTCTTCATAATTATGGAATGGAACATATATATTGGAAATCTATGAAAAAACCAATATGTAGTTTTCAAAAAAAGATCAATTTGTATAAACATAAAGTAAAATGCAAATAAAAATGAATGCAATAATTTAAAATGTAACATAGAATATGAGTAAAATCCAATTAGGATGAAAAAACTATGAAAAATAATAAATACCAAAATACATTATAATGATCTCCATGAACACCAAGGTCACCATCAAGTATCAACCCACCCCATGGAAAACCTAAAATATTTATTCCATAAGAAAGAGCACCTCGATAAAAAACCCCAATCCAACAGAAAGCACTCAGTTTACAGACTCTAAGTGGTGTAAATATAATGTGAGTATAAACAACCCAATAGGATTTCACTAAATTTTTAATGTGTTTCCTTTAAAAAAACAAAACATAAATTATATTTTGAAATATTTTATTGGATAAAATGTATATTATTATTTTAAGAAAGGAAACCCCATAATAATTTCCCAATTTCTTTTTTAAAAACTGAAATGCACTATAATAAAACCTTTATAACTATAACTAGGTAATTATTTTAGAAAACATACAATTGAAATCCCATTTTAAAATTAATTTGTTAAAATAATACAAAATAATAGGACATAAATAACCATATATAAGTCAGGTATTCACAGCTATTCAAAAATAATACAAAATATTAATGGATAGTACAATAATAAAACACATTTGAGTCATGATATGAACATGATAAGTAGAAAAAATAGCGATTGAAAAATAATAAGAGGATGTAAAATAAATAAAATTTAGGTGTAATGAAATTAAATTACAGTAAATTATACATAATCAATGGAAATTGTTAAATCTCTAGTGAGTTGATCATTAACATAATTGGGTTGGACCATATACTAACCAATAAATGCATCCTAAGGAAATAACCTTCTACTTTATTATACTTAGCCTCACCAATTTCACTCCTCATAGTTGGTACTGTTTTGGAGATAGGGGATACTACTCAATATTATCATGACCAATAATAGAAACTATCTCTCATACCTCACAAAGATGTACTGAATCCCCATGAATATAGAGATATAAGGACGAGAAACATTTATTATATATATTTCATAAGTCAATAAATACAATAACATATCCACATCACAAATCCAGACACCCCTAATGAAAATCATCTTCTTAAAAGTCATAACAACACCCTAAATCACATAAAGAGCAAATCTCATATAAACCATGATAATATGTTCCATTGAGGGTGTATCTTATTTTATGAAAATTCATATTTGAAAACACCAATCGAGCCTCAGATTTTGTATATATTATTATACTAAGGCAACCTGAGCACAACATAAATAAATATTACATCATTTTAAATGAATATTCAATACATTGCATAATAATACAATCCCCATAACTATAATGGTTTAGTGTATTTAAAGACTAGATATATAATATTTTTATATAATGAAAGATATTCAACATCTCCCACAAAGTTCTTCTCATATAACACACTCTTTTGACATTCCCTACTTTAAACATTTATTCATAACTAGAGGAAAAGAAACATAAGAAACGTCAATCCCATATTCTTAGAAAGGCTAAACATAAGAGATATCAATCAATGATCATAAGTGAGAGTAAGAAAAGTATAAGGGTATGATAATATGATCATAACTTATGAATTTCATACTAAATCAGTCAAATATATTTAATCATAAATCACGGAATAATTATTAATCAAAATAAAATATATATTTTAGAAGTTTCCAAAATCATTAATAACCAATCATGATCCGTGAGAACATATTATAAGAAAAATGCATAGGTTTGTGGCATACACATAAGCACAAAGAAATTAAATTAGTTAACAAGCATTTTAAGGACAATCATAGTGGATTTGGTACACTCCATATTATATCATTTCCTTTATCAATGTTCCCTCCCAAGACTATCATATTGGACAGAGTCCCATTATAAACTGGATTCACTCCCACTTCTAGCCCACCTTATCTCATAATATATCAATATTTTACCAAATAATTAGATGGATATATAATTCCAGACCCACAATCATAAAATAAAAACTGTATATATTTATTCCATGATATCCTAAAAACAATTCATCATATCATAACTCATGGAAAGTAAATGGGTTCATAAACATTTACTGATTTCATCATATCATAACTGGTGTAAAAGAAATGGGTTGCATAAAAATTTCACCATAACTTAATCATAACTTATACATATAAATAAAATGAATGGTATCATTATATTATATCCCCTTTGGATCAAAAGAAACATCAAAAGATGGTTGCATGGATGAAAAGTACCTTTAAAAGTGTATTTGAAAATTTCATTGAAAATAGGGGAAAATATGATTTTCCTTCTGTATATTTAAAGATTGAAATTTCAAAAATATAATAAGATAAAATTATTTTAAAATAAACAAGGAAAATATTATAAGATTATTTAAATTAATTAATGGTTTTGATAGTAGTAAAAAAAATTCATCTGATACATGTTAAATCAAATATTTAATTTATGATTTTTTTTTAAAAAATACATATATAATCAATTAAAAAATATTTAAAAATAATAATTTTTAAAACATAAAAACAAATTTAAAATATGGTTTAAAAACATAAAATAATTATTTTAGGACAGAAAATAATAATCTTTATAAAATTGGAATAACATGGACATTAAAGAAAAAAATTTCAATAAAAGAGTAAATAAGTATTGTTTTCTTAAAAATATTTTCTTGGTCATTTTATTTACCAGGGAGAAAAATGTATCTATTAATTGAAAAAATTTTAAATAAATAGATAAAAAGAAAATATATTTTGATTAAGGGATAATATATATATATATATATATAATTTTTCACAACATTAATTTATCATTGAAAATCTCGATAAGAAATGATATTGTAAGCTAATTCCTTACACCCATCCTCGTCTTGTCTCATACATGTTCAAACAAACTATATGATAAATATAGTTTTATTATACATATATTATATAAATAAATTCATAAATAACATAAAATTTATAATTTATTTGTAATTTATAATTATCTTATTATTAATAATTCTTTTATTAAAATGAATATTCTAGTGAAAAAATAGTCCATTTTCAATGCATATTTCATTTATATGGTTCGGTTCCTTTCAAATTGGTTATATATTAATCATAAAAAAGTATTAATCATTAAATAATTATAATATTTATTCATTATACAATATTTTATAACTATTCATAAAAAAGAAAATATGACAATTGAATTACATCATTCCGTGGAGGTGGTAGTCCACACATGTGCACGGGTGATGTTTTCACTTTTCAATGGATGGAATGAAATAAATGAATATAATAATTAAACCAAAATAAATAATAAATGTATCATAAATATCATATATATTCATTAAATAAATCATTATTACCATCCATATAATGATGTTTTCACAAGTGATTTTTCATTTTCTAACAGATAAGAAGGGGATAGAAAATGGATATATAATAAATAAAAATACTTATTTTTATAGTGAAAATAAGTATTCAACCTTTTTAGTATGGTTATATAACATTTGGAAGGGTTTTAAAAATAAGGAAACGTGAAAAATATATGTAATAATATATACCTCATCTTCAATTAGCCTCCTTTGGAGATCACCTTAAGGATTCTGGGATGGGTATTTTTGGGAGAAATGAATATCAATTTAATAGATAAAGTTGTTGAGAGATTATTTGGGTATAAATTTTTCAACCTAAGGGGATCCAGTGGTGTGGATAATAGAGGAGAGAATGCACCCATTTATAAGTGAGGCCGGTGGAAAACTTGTAAATACTTGGAACTTTATTAAAAATATATTTCTTACTCAAGTCAAGTGGATCCAAATTATTATGATTAAATAATAATAATTATAAATTATAAATCAAATCAAATCATAAAAATTAACATTTTTTTTTGATATTATAAACACTAAATCTTATGTTAACCTATCTTTTTAGCCGTTTAACCCCAACCGTTCTGACGGGATTTTTACCATAGTAACTACTCATTATGGTCAAAAATTAAACTAATTATATTCATTTAATTATTATAATTCAAAAAATTTAATAAATTTTAAAATATTTAACTTCTATAAGTTTTAGAAATTTATTTTATTATAAGTACATAAAAAATCAACAAAAATAGTTTTTAGAAAATATCAGTTTTAAGCTTAAATCTGAATTAATTCTAGTTACATTCCTAGTAAAAATAATAACATGAGTGTAAAATATTTTATTGAATATATTATCATAAAATTCAATTAGAATAATTCATTAGTTTAAAATAATTTAATTTATTTATATAAAAACATATTAGGTGCATAGAAACAGTTTGTTAAGAAAAACAAATATTTCTAGATAAAAATGCTTTTATTTTCATTTCTAAAAAATTTATAACCAATGAATTAATTTTATAGAGGTAAAAACACAATTTTTATTAATTTATTTGGTTTGATACACTCCCAAAAATATAATATATAGAAGATAAGTATCATATTTAACAATTATATTTCAATAGTATATCATTGTTTGATTAAACATAGCATTGAGTATAAAACTAGATATGAAAGACATTAATCATTTTTTAAATAGAAATATATCCTAAAATATCATTTTTTTATATTCTAACATCATTATATGAATTTATAATTAAAAAATTTATAACCTATATATAAAAAATAAAGGATACTTCTCCCTCGTCACAACCTTGGGTTCCAACATTGCTTCCTAAAATTTATAGACACACCATAAAAATTTGACCATGCTAGTGGTTATTTTTAAAATAACTTCGTCTTTAAAATATGGAATATCCGTTAATTTTTTATCATAATAAATATCATACTCTAGTGTTTTATCCATTGATTTTATTATATTTGAAGGATAAGGTATGTACTTCCTCAAAAACAATACATGGAATATATTATAAACTTGAGAGAGATTCGGTGGATGCATTGGTTGATAAGAAACTATTCTAGTCCAATAAAGAATTTTAAAATAGATAATATATCTAGTGCTAAAATTTTCCTTATTTCCAAATCCCTTCACCACATTTCATGTATATAGACGTAAAAACACCTTATCACTAACAATGAACTGTAGATCACATTGACGATTGTTAGCATAACTTTTCTATCGATGCTAAGCAGGATTGATGTACAATTTAATTCCTCTAACCTATTCTATAATTTACTATGATATATTGGGTCATAATTTATTTCTTTATAAAACTTCATCCTAACTATATAATGTTATGAACTTCCAACCATATGTGGATTCATAAGAATTCATCTGAATTCTCAAGTGAAATATGTTATTGCAAAAAAACTCGACAAGATAAAATTATTTATCCAAATAAATTTTGAAATACATAAAACAATCACTCAAAATATATTATAAGGTTTTACTAACCCTATAATATTTACAATCTATCAAAAAATAATATAAAATTCTATATTTTAACAATATATTTAATGTTTGTTAAATATTACTCCAAAATATTAGGGTAAAACTTTTATCCCAATCATATTCGATGGAATGTGGTACACAATGAATCATTAACAATTCCTTAATGTATATCCTAGAAATATGATAAATATAGAAATATTATTCTATTTTAATGAAATTTGTTTTTCTAAGTGAAAAATTACAACCCAAATATAATTGTTCACTTAGCGTCTTGGTGAGTCCCACAATGAAATCTATAGTGTTGTTTTCCCATTCCCATTAATGTATGGGTAATTTTTGTAACATAGCTTTAGTCCTCTGTCTCTCATATTTATCCTACTGAAATACCAGGCATCAAGATATATAATATGTAATATCCCATTTCATGTTTTCCTACTAAAAATACACTTTCAGATCCTTATACATCTTCATACTTCCAAGACGGATAAATAATGGTGAACTATGATATTCTTCTAACATCTCATCCTTAAATTATGGAATTTAAATGGAACATAAACTACTCTAGAAACTTAAAATTCCATGATAATCAGGTTTAAACTTAGTAAAATTCCTCACCTTCATCTATAGTTACACGTGTTCCTTTTATTCCTTCAAAATCCCACCTTGGATGGATGGTTGAACATTAATAGGAGAAATATTGAATCTTTCTCCCATACTTATTATTTTAGGGTCTATACACCACAAAACTATAACTATTTTATGACTTTAATTCCTCATCAAGGATAAAATAGTGTGGTCTTTCCAAATCAAAGCATCATCCACATTATTTGTGTAACAACCCCATCTCAAATAACCCAGATCCAGTGTATACATTATAACATTGCTATACACAACAAAAGAGATCATCCTAAAGAACCAATTAGTTTAGTAATCTTGAAAAACTATATACATACATGATTATAATATTACATTAAATATATAAAATACATATCAAGAAAGTATTCTTGTGAATTTGATATTATTCATAATATCCATCTTCATATCCTGGGGAAAATAAAAAAATTAAGTTTTATCTCATATTATGAGTAAGAGTAAAGTACAATATATTACATCATGAGTTAATAAGTTACAATCAATATAGAAAGGTAAATATCTGAATACATATGTCATTTAATCAATAATTTGTGCACAAAATACATACATAGATAATATCAATGTATTATTCTCATGGATAATGATTAATAAATTCTCATTGAATGAAATGATTAATATTGGATGTCATGATTTCAAACATCATGATATATATTCCATCGAATCCTTTTCCCAATACAGTTAAATCGATGGGGAGGTGTACACCAAAGACCCTTTTAACTCTAGCTCACTGATTTATTGTCTAATACCTATGAATGTATTGAGGGGATATCATTTAGTGGTTCCCCACCCATAATTACAAGTATAATGCATTCATATTATATTGAATAATAAATTGGATTTATAACCAATATTCCTTATCAATAAATATCCATATTGAGAAAAGAATACATATTTATCCATATTACCCTAGTAAATCAAATAAAAATCGTGGAAAAGAAGCATATTTATAAATGATATATGATTTAATAAATATGAATATCTATGACACAAAGAATATGGATATTTAATAGAAATTTAATATCCCAATTACCAAAATAGATTTAATGCCTTAATAGATATTTAATGACCAAAAAATTAATAGGAGATAAGATATGACTATCAATTCATTAGAAATATAGGATTTTGTAAAAAAATCATAACCTTTATTGAAATATGGAAAATATAAGAAGAATACTAAAAGTAAAGTATAACTTAAATTTTCCTTAATAAATCATTTGAGTAATAAAAAAAACTTTTTTAAATTAATTTTTAAAAATATGGACATGGAAGAAAAATATACCCGTTTAAAAAAAGAAATAATATCATATATAATTTTAAACATTAATCTTGAAGTAGTAACATAAATTGAATATTTATTCTTCATGAATAAATATATATACATGTGAAATACCTTAAATGGGTTGTATATACACCACATGAAATTTATAGGTATATCAAATATCTCCCAATGAAGTCGAAATAGAGATGAAATATTATACCTAAAGTTTGACTCATCACATACACACTTTACTATAAAGACCTGACCCTGGTAATCAAAAGTCGATGGTTACCTTATTACATTGGAAAAATATACCAGTAATCAAATCCCAAAAAACTAAAAAGTTTAGTAGTTTTTTAAAACATGATACATATTTGAAACATTAATTAAAATGGAAAATATAAAATAAAATATAATAAATCCTAAAAGAACATCGTTATTCTCCTTTATAAACCATGAGTATCTCTCATAAGGGACTTCTTGGAATTATAGAAAAAATAAAATATAAGAAATAGGTGAACTCAAGTGCTCACCAAAGGTACGTATACAGTGAAATTTATCATATATAAGCAATAATAATTATGGAAAGTTAGATAACTAAAACATATTCCATTTAATCAAAAACATGAGCACAATATGGATAGAATAAAAGGTGATCAAATAATTCCATATAAATAATCAAAAGAGAAAGAAAATTTAACCATGGATATTCTATTAATTGAATAATCACGTCGACCTCAATAAATAATCTCATAATGGGGGAATGAAAAATGTCGGGCATCATTAACATATTACCAAGGTTTCAAAGAAGACATCAAACATAAACAGGTAACACAATTGCCAATACCCAAGCCAGTTTCTCTCGGGAGACCTGCAGATGCATCGAGGGGATATAGTAGGGCCCACCTACTACTTACTAAGTCCAATTCATCCCTCTTATCAAAATGGTAAAAAATAATCAACATATAAATTTGTATTGAAACTATCACATGAAATGTAAATAACTTTCCCCAAGGAGTAAACATAATCACCAACCATCAAGAGTAATATGGTGAATAGTATCAAAATTTTATATACCCAATCAAATTGATCATAAAATATTTAATAATATATGGAATATGGTATCATAATAGATCAACCTCAATGAATCATAATATTCAACACTATATTTTGACATAGTTGAAAAAACATTAAATTAAATCATAGAAACACTCTTTTTGAAAATACCATTTTCCAATTTGATAATTGCGTTGGTTTAAAACACCCCACAGTTATAAAATAAAAAAATTTCTTTAAACATAAAATTTTAAAATTCTAAATTTATATTAAAAACATTAATGCGTATTGATTTTAGGAAAATCCAATAATGTCTTATAAGTCAAGAAAACATTCCTTCTGTATTTTTGTGGGAAAAGTCTAAAAGAACCATTTTTAGAGAACAAAAAATATATAACTTTCAAAAAAAAATTAAAAAGTCAAACAAGAGTAAAATTGAATTTAAAAATAATAGTAGAACAGTTGAAACAATTTTGGGAACAACTTTAGAAAACAAAAACGTGGAAAAAAGATAGTTTTAAGGTAATCTTTAAGTAGATATTATTTTAAAAGAAATAGCCATATAAAAATCATATCATTAGAGTGAGCATTAATACAATGAATTCAATATGTGTATTTTATATAAATCAACATATAAAAAGTGTAAATAAAACATAATATATTCAAAAGTAATTTCACAAATAGTCTTAGTATGATATAATCAAGAAAGTAGAAGTTTAACACAAAGAATAGAAATTAGGTTAAGAATTCACTTACCACATTATAATAAATAGAATCAAATTCCCCATAAAATTAATGATTATAAAATGAAAATTTTAATAATATTAAGATAATTAGATTCATGATATAATATATCAAGGGGTATTATACATATCACACATTTGAAAAAAGCTTTGAATAAGGAAAATATATCACAGAATTAAAAGTGATTCAGAAAAAACTTACCTCTAGCTTCCCTTTAGGTTTTCATACTTTGAACTCCTATATAAATGTTTAAATAATGTTATCAATTCATTATAGAAAAATATAATTATTTATAATACCTTATACTATACTTTTGTAACATTTTTTACATGAATTTTTTAAAATTATTTCATTATTTTCATTGTTTCTAGTCCACTCATTTCATGGTTTCATGGTTGGTACACCTGTTCATAATTATGGATTTTCTTGTAAAATTGAAAAAAAATCATAAGTGAAATAAAATGGAATTTTCACATACATAAGTTTAAATACTCCCATATATCATTTTAATTTCTTAAAATAAGATGATTCATTTTGATAAAATGTTATTGATAAATGTTTAGTTTAATCTGGAAGTTTTTCTGAAAATCACAATCTAGATTCAGCTTATTTAATATTATATCTATATATTAGTTATAGAACATTAAATAAGTTATAATATACATATTAAAATATCCTTTAACTAGAATAATACTTTTATTACAATCCTTGAAGTCGGTAATGGAAAATTAAAAATCAGTATCTACGAAGATGGTTAACCGCCATAATTCGGACAATGGTTTCATTTATTTGAATAAGAGGAGATAATAAAAGGGATGGATATAATATATTTAATTAGCAGTATAAAATTATAGTATATATATCATACTAGAGTTATTATTCCTTTACATATGAATGAGGTTAATATAAGGTTGAAAATGAAAATAAATTAAGATAGGTATCTTGAAAAAACATGCCTCTTGAATATCACCACCTTGAAGGACCTCTTAAAGAACTTGGGATTGTTTTATGAGTGATACTAGAAGCAATAGTATCTTAGGAAAGTGGGTATGATATTTTTTAGAAAATATTTGAAAATATTGAATTATTTTTAAGGAAAATGAGGTGTGAGGGGTGGTATTTACACATGAGGAGGGGCGGTTTTAATTGATTAAATAATTATTATTATATTTTTAAAGTCAACCATATTTCGGTGGAATTAACTCAAAATAATTTTGATGCTAATTAATTTTTAAATGGTGATTTAAGGTAGAAAAAAATATCAACTACCCATTTATTATTTTATTTTTTTGTCTATTTAAGCTTTTACCTTTTAACATTAACCCCCTATATTTTTTTACCTATAATGAAGGAAATATTTTTTTACCATAGTAATTTTTTTATTAATAAAAAATAAAATATCTTCATAACCTAAAATGGAAATCCTAATTCAAAATATTCTACACGTTTTAATTAATTTAGTTTATATAAGTTATAAAAATAAATTTTAAATATGTTTTGTGTATAACTTATAAAAAATATTTTTTAAGGTTAAAATCAGGTTTTTCTAAAGTGTTAAGAATGTGCTTCTAATTGTAACACCTTATGTATTATTTAATTAATTAAATAAATTTGTATAAATAATAATTATTAAGATATTTTAAATCATGATCATATAATAATTATTTCAATACAGTTATGGTATTTTGTAAAAAAATCATTCTCACTTTTAACCCCAACATGAAAATTTTTAGAAAATTCCCAAAAAAATATCCAAACCTAATTTTAAAATTATGAGTCAAAAAATGAATTTTATTATTTGAAATAAATATCCTAAAAATATCAAAAATTAATTATATTTATTTTCTCTTAGAAATCAATAAAAATCACTTTTTAAGAAAATGTATACTTGAAGAATAAAATGATTGTACTAAATATTAGTTGTACATATCCTAAGAATAATTAAATTTTTAATGAATTTTAACTTAGTATTTATTTCATAATAAAGTTAATAGTATTAGAACCAACCAATTTTATGGCTTGTTTATAATAATCATGTTAAAATAATAATATTTTTTAGTTTGTTTAAGATCGGTGTTTTGTGCAACATAAGACATAGAACATAGTGTTCTATTAAAATATCAAGGTTTTAAATTCTCCCCAAATAAAATAAACTTCTTCCTGAAAATTTTAAATTCAAATTTGAAGATAAAGTGTTGGTATTTTAAAATTCCCTTATGGGAAACCCATATCTTAGGAATGGTTAATAAAATGTCCTCTTAAAAAGAGGGAATGTAAATTACGAAGGTCACCACTAAACATGGTTTCTGAATATGAGAACATTACTAGAAAGTGAAAACATGGACATAGAAAAGGAATCTAACTATCAATTTTTAAGGGTTAATGGTAGATTACATGGTTATTAGAAACTTTACCATCACAAAACATAAATATGTCATGGGTAAAGATTCTGTTGATATCTCATTAATAAAATTAAACGAATAACATTATTGTTCCAAAATACTTTTCCTAGAGTTTTGGAATTATTTTAATATAAATATAAATCACTCATAAAATAATCTTACTTTACTTATAATCATTATATAATCTTCTTTTTGTGATTATCACTCTTTCCACTTCATCTCTTATGTGAAGACATGGATATTCAAGGTGATGTTTTCATGCCAAAACCCTATTAATGAATCATAAGATCCAAAAGACATTCCTTTGGCCACTAAATATATATAGAAAATAAAATGGTCATCATATGTTATCAAAAATTAATAATATTCAATGTTAAACTTAATCCATTCCACAAGTAGTTAATCTTAAGACTCGTCCAAAATAGCTCTATCCAAATTAAAAGACCAAAAATTTAGATTGAAGCTAACTAAATTATAAAAATAAACATTAAATTTGATTGCGAAAACAAAATAATGTAACTCTTTATGTCACATACCAAAGATATAAATAGCTTGATTGATATAAAACCAAAATGAAAACATGCATACTCCCAAAAATAAAATCTCATATTTTCGAACATATTTTTTAAATCCAATCATATAGTAAACCCAACAGAGATAACATAAAATACCAAAGAAATAAAGAATTTCATGGTTACCAATAATATTCTATAAAAAACCCTTGTTATAATTATCTCAACATCAGGCACAGATTTAGGGTTATCTTCCCAAAATAATGTGATTTCCATAACATCAACTTGCAAAAAATTCACTTCTTTTGGTTACTGATATTATTCATCACACGCTTCTAAATACTTAAAGAAACGGTGATGCATTATTATCCATATATATCCCTTGATTATTAAAACTATAATATCATTGGTAAAATTGTTCTTTAATCTAAATACATATGAACTTAATTGTTCAACTTCATTCCTAATCCATTTTCTACGCTTCATCATCATATTCCTCATTCCATTTATATGTCATTTGTAGTCTCATCATCATAAATAGTGTTACTATTACTCATATAACCTTATTGATTATCTTCATGACTCCCCCCCTAAAAAACATATTTTCAAAATTATCATACATTCAAGATTTAAAACATTCAACCATCGATAATACCTTAGGGAGACTATTATTCCAAACTTTTCCTTTTTTCCTCATAAATTATTTTCTTTATATCCTTTTGTCTACTACCAAAGAATATTCCTCTCCCTTTAAGTCATTCACTTGGGTGTTTTTCTCATATTCTCAAAATATATGAAACAGAAACTTCATTTCTCCATAATCTCCACCACCTAATCTCTTAGAAAAATCTACCCTTCACTTTTTTGGTGTGTCCAAGATTTGGTGAATGTGCATTTTTCTTAATAATATATCGCGATAACTGATTAAAAATAAACACAACATCCTTTAATCTAGTCATTATGCCATTTGTTTTATGAACAAAAAATTGTCTATAACATTCAATGTTAACCTCGTTCTTTCTGGTTCCCACTATTTAATAAAACCAAATTGGAAAGTGTAAGCATCAAACTATACTAAAAATAGAGAGATAATATTATTCAATTTATATCTAAATAATGAAATATATTAATCAATGTATTTTGGTTTAACCAAGGTTACCCATCGTCATTACAAAATCTATAGCATATTATCCTATAATTATAATTATCCTAAAAGTTAGTCATAGGTTAATTTTCCATAATCTATGTTTTCCTAAATCTATTTCCCAAGGTTTATTCTAAACCTCCTCTGATACTAACTAAAATACCTTGACCAGTAGCCTAGAGTCAGTAGTCACTTTATTACATTGGCATAATAAACAAGGAATAACATATCAAATGAACAAACAGTTTAGCACTATTCGAAAATTAGATACATATTTGAACCTTTAATTACAATTGAAAATATAAAATACAACAAAGAAAATCCTTTAATAACGCGATGTTTATCACTTCTTAACCTTTCATATCACTCACAAGAAACAACTTAGCATCCAAGTAAAAAATAAAACATAATAAATGGGTGAGATAAAATACTTAATAAGGGTATGTATACAATGAAATCTATAATAAAAAATAAATAACAATTATGTAAAGGTGAATCACTAAAACACATTCCATTTAATCAATAAATTGATCATAATATGGCCGGAATAAAATTTTGAAAAATTATTCCATATAAATAAGCACATGGGCTAGAAAACATAACCCTAGAATTATTCTAATTGAATAATCACATAGAAATCAATAACTAATCTCTTAATGAGGTAATTCATAATTTCATAACTCATAAAAATACCTTCAAGGATTTTTCCAAGACACAATATATAAATGGGTAAGAAATAATCCAACACTCAAACTACTTTTTCTCATGAGATTTATGGATGATTTGAGGGGATATAGTGGGAGCCACAAATCATTTACTAAGTCCAATTCATTCCTCTTATAAAAAACATCAAACATAATCAACATATACATTTTTATTGACACTAGTATATGGAATGTAAATAAATTTCCTCAATCTATAAACATAATAAGAAACCATTCAGAGTATTATGGTGAATGGTATAAAAATGGTATATGCCCAGTTGAACTAATAATAAACCATTTAAAAATGTATATAAAATTTTATCAAAAGATATCAACCTCAATAAATCGTAACAATCCACAAAATATGTTCACATAGATGAAGATACTTTAAATGCGATCTTCGAAAATATCTTTAGAAAAATACCCTTTTGCACTTTGAAAATTTCAAATGTTTAGAATTTTATTAAATTATAAAAGAAAAAAATTTCTTTGAAGGTGAAATTATAAAATTTTAAAGTAATATTCTAACCATTATGGTGTCATGAAGGTAGGAAAATACACTCATGTCGTATAAGTCAAAAAACACTTCTGTATTTTTTGTCCTAAAAGTCTCAAAGAACCCTGTATAGAAAATGAAAAAAACATACCTTTAAAAGGAATTATAAAAAGTAAAACTTGAGTAAAAATGAATTTAAATAATCATATGTTAATAGTAAATACATTTCTGGAAACAATTTTATAAAAATCAGGCATAGACTTAAAATAATGGTTTAAGGGAAAATTAAAAATATATTTTTTTTAAAAAAATAGAGTCCCTTATAAATATAATATCATTGAAGTGATCATGAATAAGATGAATAAAATTTTTTATTAAATGTAAAGCCAAAAAAACAAGTTTAAATACTATATAATATAATAAAAAATCATTTCACAAATAATATTATCATGACATAATCAAGGAATTAGAAGTTTAACCCAATGAATGGAAATTGGGTTAAGAATTCCCTTACCATTTTGTAATCAGTCGAATCATATTCCCCATAAAATTAATAATAATAAAATAAAAAATTTAATACCATGAATATAATTTTATTCAAAATATGATATATAAAATTATAGTATATACACCATGCATAAGAAATAAGTGGTGAATAATGCACATATCTCACAAAAGTAAAATTGAGATGGGAAACCTTTACCACACACTTCCATTTAGTTTTTAATAATTTAACTTTCTGTATAATGGTTTAAGGAATTTTATTAACTCATTAAATTAATATATTAATATTTATAATACCCTATTTGAAACATTTATGACATATTACCACCCAGTCATTAATAATATTTCATTATATTCATTGTTTCATGTGTGTTAGTTTTATGGTTTCATGGTTGGTCCACTTCTATATACCTATGGATTTTATTTTCAAATGGAAATAGAAGTCCATAAGTTAAATATAATGGTATTCATTCACTTCAAAAATTTTAAATGGTATGATATATCATTTTCATTTCTGACATGAGGATGATTCAGTTGATAAAATGTTAATGATAATTGTTTAGTTTAATTTTGGGGTTTTTCCGACCATCATGAACAAATTTCATTTTATTTAATATTATGTCCACATATTAGTTATAGAATATAAAATGGGATATAATATACCAGTTATAATATTATTTATCTAGAATAATACTTTTATGACCATCCTTGAAGGAGGTACTGGATAACAAAAAAACATTATTCACAGAGACGGTTAACTGCCATAATTTGGAAAATGGTTTCGTTCTTTGAATAACATGAGGTAATAAAATGTATGGATATAATATATTATATTATAATTGTAAAATTATAGTATAAAAATGATACTGGACTTATTATTATTTTATTGATGAATGATATAAAGAGAAGGTATAAAATTAATGAAATTAAGAGAGGTTGTTTGAGAAACTTACCTCTTGAATATCACCTCCTTGAGGGACCTCTTAAGAAATATGAAATTGGTATTTGGTTGATACCAATAGTAATGGGGCCTGGGGAGATTGGGTAGGAGTGGTTTTTTTAGATATTTAAAAAAATTACAGGCTTTTTTGAGAAATGGGATGTTGATGGATAGTATTTATACATGAGGAGGTGTGGTTTTAAGCAATTAAATAATGATTGTTTTATATTTAAAGTTGGAAACTTTTGGGTGACATTATTTCCCAAGAATTTGGATAATAATTAATGTTTTAAATGATTTGTAAGGTCTATAAACACGTAAATCATCCATTTAATTTTGTATTTTTTAGGTATTTTAAGATTTAACCTTTTAACTTCAATACGCTAAAATATTTTACGTATACTACGGTAAATCATTTTTCTACCATGATAAATTTTAAATGACTAAAAATGAAAATGACATTATAATCCCTTGAAATATATTTTTATGGTTTTTTTAAAATACTCTTTTAGGTTGAGTGGTAACCTCACATTTATCTATGGATTCAGGACAAAGAAACCTACAAATCCAAACAATTCGCATCACCACATTCGACAGTTAAACGTCTAAAAAATGATGTAGGTATGAGGTGGGAATAAAGGAGGCCTTAAGCTGAGAGTTTTCCATTCAAAAATTGATTTTGGTCGTCAACTTGACCCCGACACACCATCAGCACTAGAATCTAACGTTTTAAAAGAACAACTGATCATTTTAAACCCCTAGAAGATGAAATCCAACAGTTCTTCAACACCAAAGACTTGAAAAATAGTGAATCCCAAATCTAGAATTGGCATCACCATTGTGGGAGAATAACGGGGAACAACCCCTGAATTGATCTTTCCAAACACAAAATCCTAAAATCACTATCTTCACTATCACCAATAACTTAACTGGAACGAAAACAATACCAAACATCACGAACAAAACCAACAAAAAGATGAATCATCATCACCAAAATACTTAGTTAATACACCATTTGAGATAGAAAAACATCACTATGTTCAAAATATGACTCGAAAAAGGAAATAACCAAATAAAAACTAACCAATAAAAACTAAACCCTAAGAAATAATCCAACCAATGTTTTTTGGAACTCTTGGAACACTGATGAATTCTCAACCAACACATCCCAAAACTCCTATGAAAGACACCACATCAGACCAAGATAGAGCCTAGTGGAAAAGATTTAACACTAAGAGGAGAGATAGAGTTGAAAAAGTGCATTGAAAACAATTCTTGACCACCTAGAGTACTGAATAATACAAAAACACGCATCCTGCAAACTATGAAATATGACACTTACTACGGCCACCATCAGACCCCAAACCACCAAGAAGCAAACCGAGAAGTACCAGAACTGGAGTCTGACATAGCAGATCCGGTTGGAGGGGCGAAGACATAATTTTCTATCAAATTTCTGACTTCAGGAGACACAAACCCAAAATAAGCAAATATAATAAAAGGTAAAAATCAGGATTTGAGATGAGTAATCAATGATCAAGAGGCCTAGATTATAATGGGTGCCTCTTTGGTGATGGGATGTGTCAGAAGCCCGGGGAGATAGCAATACGGAGAGTATGAGAAAGCCTATGGAGTGGGGATCCATCCCTCTAAATGAAATTCTACCCTAATTTGGACATCCTGATTTAAAATAGGGAATCCATTTTAATTTATTCAAATTATAAAAGTGGTAAAAATCAATTCTAAATATGTTACACGTATTACTCATAAGAATATAGGTTTTAAGGTTAAAACCATGGTTTTCAAAATTGATAATCATGTGTTTCCAAATGTAACACATTATATAATATTTCCTTCATTAAAAAAAATTATCAATAATAACTTTTAATAAATTTTAAATCATGATCATATAATAATTATTTCATAATAGTTATAGTATTTCATAAAAACAGAATTTTCACTTTTTAATCCAAAAAATAAACTTTTTTAGAAAATTTCCAAAAAAATTACCCTTATATAATTTTGATGTTATGAGTCAAAAACGAATTTCATTTCCTCAAATAAAATATCTATTACTTTTAAAAATTAATTTTATTAATTTTATTAAATAAATAAATAAAAAATTCTTATTTTAAAAAACGTATATTTCAAGAACAAAATGACTTGAATAAAAATTTTGTATTTATTTCACAAGAATAATCAATTTTTTGTTACTATGAAATTAATATTTATTTTATAATATAGTAAATCATAATCAAACCTTACAATTTAATAGCTAGTTTATAATTATCATTTTAAAATAATAATATTTTAGAGTTCAATTAGGCTGGGGGTCCTCTGTAATGTGGGTTATCAAACATAGTGTTCCTTTAAAATATCAGGGTGTCACATTTATCTTTATAAATAATAAAAGTATATTAATTATTTTATTTATTAATAACCTTTTTCATTTTCATTATCCTTAAATTTTATATATTAACATGTTATATTTATTTACATAATCAATTATGTTCACAACAGTTATTTTGATGATATTCGGTTTATATGTCCAAAATGACTTCGGTAGGATAACTATGGTAAATGAAGTCATTATTAAATCGTATAAATAATAATTATCATGAAATATATATCATTTTAATACATTAATTATAATTATAAAATCAACCATCAAATATGGTTATAAAAAATACACTAAGTTGAAATCATGGAGACGGTTGGTCATGTGTATGCATGGGTAATGTTTTCCTTTTTCCAATGATCATGCTGAAAATAAGTTAACTTTTATTTTATCATTAAATAATTACAATTATATCATAAATAACATATTATCTATTTAAATAAACTTATATATACCATCCATGTGATGTGGTGTTGAAGAATAGATCAAATCGCTTTGTAGAGGTAGTATCCGCCCATACAAATGAATGACCTTATCATTTTTCAAATATTGAAAATGTAATTAAAAATGTGTTATAATAATTTTAAATAATGAAAAATATTTTCTAAATATACTATATATATTTTAAATATATATTTATAACAATCCATGACATCCGATGAAGGAAAATGAATTAAATCGGTTTGCAAAGTGGTTGTTTGTTGTATACAAAAAAGATGGTTTTGTTTCACATTTTATGGAATAGAAGATGAATATAAGTTATTAAGTTAACATAATAAAATTTGAGTATATTTAATATACTGTTGTTATTAATTAATCATATTTTAATAGTATTTTATGGGGGTGTATAAGAAATAAAAAACACACATGGTTAAGAACTATACATCTACTATGAAAAAACTCTTTCGGTTTATTCATAATGTATTCCTAGGATGGATTTCTATTATAAAAAGGGACTCTAGGTCATGTTTATGGATATAATTAAGGAATTTTTTATGTATTTCCAAAACCAAAATTGTCTTTAAGTGTACATAGGTGAGCAGAGGGGGTGTCCTTTTATAAGTGGGGGACAGGGCACACTTGGAATTTTGAAAATAATAAAATATATTAAGGTATTAATCATGTAAAATGTATAAAAAATATACTATTCAAGAATAATAAATAATATATTGTTGAAATATGGCCAAAAAATATACATTATACCTTTTTTATCTCATTTTAACCATTATATTGTAACAGCCCAAGATTTTATAAAAAAAATATCTTTTTAATTTTATTAATGTCTTGTTTTGTACACTACACCAAAAGGAGCTTGCACAACACACATCCTTGACTTGCCTTGCATTACACGCACTCGCGACCTTCCTCGATAGCGTGTGTAGTACGCAATACCGAGTTTCACTAAACAACGATATGCTATAAAAATATTATTAA
The DNA here is from genome assembly GCA_963277665.1 of Viscum album. Lineage (NCBI taxonomy): Eukaryota > Viridiplantae > Streptophyta > Magnoliopsida > Santalales > Viscaceae > Viscum > Viscum album. The sequence goes on from OY728127.1 coordinate 1,272,019,117, forward strand.
AACTAGCCGTTATGAATAGTAATAACCACTTTTTGAAATCCAGTATATCTTATTTTTCAAAATGAACTTTATTTTTGGATTCGGAGTATCGAATTTAGCCTAAGGTGAAATTTTGGTACTTTTCGGATAACTTTCATATTCTGATGAATAGTGAAAATTACTAAATTATAATTAAAAACAACTTTTTTAATCGAACTAATTAATAGTGATAAATCATTAATTTGAGTGGTTTTAAAGTATATTTAGAATATATTTTTACAATTTAATACAATGTTGGTCATTGGATGTAATTTCACATTTAAACTAGACATAAACAAGTGTCAATCTTTTGATAGATATTGTTTCTTAAAAACACGCTATTTGTTTTAACAGCGGGATTTAATTATAAAATTAATTAATGCAACTTTTATGTTATGAATTTGGTAAAATAGACTTCATTTTTGAATTCAGAATATGAAATATAGCTTGGGATGAAATTTTGGCATTGTTCTGAAAAACATCAATTTTTGATGAATAGTGAAACTACTAAGTGGTAGGTTAAAAACTGAATTTTGCATAAAACATAATTTTACCGCTTCTGTGAATGGAATTTCGAAAATCCGAGAGACACGGTTAATATCAAGGACTAAAATGTGGTTCAATGAGATGAAAATAAATTTTTGGTGAATAGTAACTTTTTACTTTTTTTACCACGGTTAATAGTAAATAGGGTAACTAAGGGTAAATATGATATTAATGTTACCCTAACACATGTCCTAATTCTATTGGACAAGTGTAATTCGACCAAAAACAAACTTAGGAATAAAATATGACCATTTAGGCCCACTTGGATTAGATTAGGACATTTATTATTAATTTATTTAAAGAAGGGTTAAAATAGTAAAATTTAAAGTTTAATAAGTAAATCATTTTTAATATGGAGTTATACATAAGCTAAATTCGACTATAAATATTCATTAGAACGCTAAAAAGATTTCCTACATGATGGTATTTTATTTGTAATTTTTAGACATCAAATAATTTAATTTATTTATGACACAAAGATGATGCAGTAATTATCTTGTTAATGAAATATTGACATAATTGATGTTATAAACACCAAAATAAATGTAATTTGAGACTTTTTATGAATTAAACTAATTTTCTAGGTTACTATGATATATTAGTGTTGATTTATTCAACTTGGTTCGAACATATAATTCTGTTATGACTTTCACAAAAATCATATATCAAATAGTGTCAAAATTGACACAAAATAGTTTTTAAATCAAATATTATATTATTAATTGTTATTTTATTCCTAAAAATCTAAGGTTCGGCCAAATGACTTAGATAAGGATATATGTATTAATAATATACAATTTGGGGTTCGTTTGACATGTTATAGTAAGTGTATTAACCATATAATGAAAGAAAACAAAAAGACACGGTAAAAGTTAAATTAATTAACTTAGAGTTAAATCTAATTGATAAGGTTAAAATAATACCCTAAACTTGTCTAAATCCTATTGGTTGATAGGATTTCGACCCATCCCCACTTTAGCTTCGAAATAAGACCCTTTGGAACCATTATAAACTGATTTTGACTTTAATATAAAATAATATTTTGAGATATTCCTAAGGTGCCCCTCTCCTCCCCTATAAAAGGACACCTCCTCCCCCTCCTCCTCACACCAATTTGAGCACTCAAGCTCGGCCAACCCCTGCCAATTTCTCCTCTCCACTTCCCTATCAACATCCTAGAGGTTCTGGTCTTCCACAAAGACCAATTTTAGTTCCCTAAGAGGAGGTCTCAAAGAGGCACTTCAAAGAAGAGGTAATTACTGTTACCAATTCTTTCATCTTTATTTCTTCTTCCACTTCTTCTTCTTAGGTTGTTTCATTATAAAGTAATAACATCAGTATCACTCATATACTGATATGTTATTATAAGTATGAAACAACCCTATTTCACCATCTATCCATCCTACGGAAAAAGAAATCATCGCGCGTGCGTACGTACGGAATACCGTCTCCACGCCGTGGTGTAATCTATTTTCCACCACCACCTTACATGGATGGGTATAATGGTGTAAAGAATAACTATACATAGTTATTACAAAATCATACTGATTCTGATATATTGTATAATCCACTCCAATTCAATTCAATATTTATAGAAATGATATCATCGCTCGTGCGTACGTACGGACTACCGTCTCCACGACGCGATGAGATTCATTCTCCATGTTAACCATTTAAGAATGATTATAATGTATATATAAGAAATAATAATGAAATATATGAAATTATAAAGATACTGGATTTATGTATATATATACATATGTATGTCATCTACTTACTTCCATTTCAAGACAATAAGGAAAGAAAAACAGCGTTCATGCGTACGTACGGACTACCGTCTCCATGAACGGTGTTTTTCATTTTATTTATCTATCTATTATATACTGAATATATATGATATATAAATCATATTTTATATTCTGGAAGTAAGTAAATCATGATATAAGTAATAATGATGTCAAGAACAACAAGTCAAAACACCTACGATAAATGAAACGATTTTACCCAAAACGTTTCTTTAACATGGAGTTTACAAAAGAACGGGTAATATAATGTCATAAGTGAACCATATATGATATCATAACAATGAATATGATTCTGTAATAAGTCAATAACATGATTTAAATCATTATACAGGAGGTTCGGACACTTACAAAGCAAGTCGGACCTAAGGTAAGGGAAATATCACAATCTCATTTTTATCCGAGATTGTTTATTCGTAAGTATTTACTGGGGTTTATTTTATCATCCACATCCATGTTTCCTCAATATGTAATATTATTTCCATCCAACTACAATGGTTTAAATCCAATTTTACCCTTTGGTTAGTTTTTAGTAAAAGATATGAAAGGAATCTTTTGTCGTTTACCGTACGAGGTACATTTTGACTTTTTCGACAAAAGTACAAAGAATGTTTTTTTTAACTTACACGGCATGAACGGATTTCTACTGTTTTATAAAGCCTTATTTTCATGAAGCTTCCTCTAAAAGATTTCATGACTATTTTCAATAAAATCTCTTTCTTTTAAAATTGCATGATGTTTTGTGAAAAGAAATTGATTTTGAAGAAGAAAGGATATTTTCCTCAAGAATTCAATTCAAGTGTTTTATCAAAATTATTTTCCATATAAGATAATAAAGGGTTCTGTTTCTATCCATATTTTTACATCGATTTGACTATGTTGTGATGGAATTATGTTTATGAATTCCTTTATCTTATATGAATGGTTTTATGATGTCATGTTGTTTAAGAATCCCATTTTTATTACATGGGTTATGCAATGATGTATGATTTATGATTTTGTGGCACACATAAGAAAGGATTCATTAAGAGATGGGTGGGACCTATATCTCCCTCCAATGCATTGGGTAAAGATTTTATATCTCATGAGATAGACATGGCTGGAATGGTAGGTTATACCGGTTCAGTGAAACAGGACTGAAACGAGGATTACTCGATTCAGAAAGGGACTTTGTCCACTAAGATAGTCTTGGCAATGAGTCTTGACTAACAAGAAATGATTCTCTATGATTATGTGTGTATGCCACAAAGTTCCATGTTTTATGTTATGATTATTGTGATTACATTTCACTGCCATGATTTATCCCATGTTATGAAATTATTCTCTCTTTTGCAGGTTATGATTTCCAAAATGTTATGTTCTTATGAATATGATGTGATTGATATTTCTTTTGTTTACCCTTACTGAGCATTTGAGCTCACCCTTTTATGTTTTCTTTTCCCCAGGATATAAAGAAAGGTTTTAGGTAAAAAAAAAGGAAGATCTTTATGAGAGATATTGAAGATCTTTCACCACGATTAGAAGATTATAGTCCGAGTTTCCAAAGACACTAAACTATTACGGTCCTTGTGTGTGTGTTTTTGTAATGTACTAAGTATTCCACAAAAGTAATGTAAAGTCCATGTAAGTCAGGCTACGGGTCTCTACAGCTGGTATCAGAGGAAAGGTTTAGTCAACCTTTGGAAACTAGGATGCGAAAACGTTAGTGAGATCCCTAGAGATATTTCTAAGGTATGTCTAGGGATGTCTCTAAGGTTAAGTATACGTATAATAGAATTACGCTAACGATCATAGAATTAAACCTAAGATGTTGGATATTGAAGGTACTCCCCCTTTATTATGTTGTTTTCCCTAGCATGATTTTTGCCTCTCACACTATTCTTTATGGGTTTTAGACGATGGCTGGAACCCGAAGGAACCGTGTTGATCAATGCAATGGACAATGCAATGATTACCCTCCTGAACAAACAAATGTTATGGGAGATGGGGTGCAAAATCTTATTGCTATACTTACACAAGATATGAATCATTCTGGACTTCCAAATGAGCAGAGAAGGGAACAATATTCTATTGAGTCCTTCATGAGGCAACGTCCACCTTCTTTCAGTGGGTCTACTGATCCATTAGTTGCTGAACAATGGATTAGTACTACTGAAAAGATATTTTCAGTTCTTCAATGTTCTGAACATGATAAAGTCATCTTAGCAGTATATCGTTTGGAAGGTGAAGCTGATCAATGGTGGAATCTTATCAAGAATACGAGGCCAAGAGATGAAATTGAGTCCATGGAATGGGACGAGTTCAAGAACTTGTTTTTCAGTAAGTACTTCCCTCGTATTCTTCGAACAAAGATGGAGAAAGAGTTTCTTGAACTAAAGCAAAGGGATGATGAATCTGTTGGTACCTATGAAGCAAATTTTACAAGACTTGCAAGGTATGCTTCTGGAATTATCATCCAACCTGAAAGTAAAGTTGATCGATTTTTCAGTGGCTTAAAACCAAGTCTTCGAAGGGCATTAGCTATAAGAGACTTCAGTATCTATGAAGAAATTGTGCGTTGTGCTATCAAGGTAGAAATGGAAGTTGGTGTTACATATCCATCTCATGGTTTTGACAAGAAACGAAAGATGGAGTTCAAAGAGAAATCTCAGAATAATGGTGAAAAGAAGATGAATGTTTCCTTATGCACAAAGTGTGGAAAGAAGCATGGTGGAGATTGTCTAAAAGGGACTAGAAAATGTTTTAAGTGTGGAAAAGAAGGTCATCGAGCAGCTGAGTGTCGAAGTAATGGAAAAAGGGTTTCTAATGATGTGAATAAAGCAAACACTGCAGAGAACGCACCGCCAACACTTCAATGATTCAAGTGCAAGGAAATGGGGCATTATGCTAATAATTGCCCTAATCCAAGGGTTAGTGATGATCAACATGAGCAACCACTGAAGGCAAAGGACAAAGGGAAATCACATGCGATCACTATTGGCAATGTTGAATATGACAACGATGTGGTGGAATGATTAAGTGTTTATGTAATGGGATTCCAAAATAATGTTGTATCATTGAGTATTGCAATATTTATTGATGTGGTATTCAAAGTGATTGAGATATTTTTTGGAAATAAGATGATATGCGCATAATGAAGACGAGAAAATGAAATGTTTAATAGTATTCATGAGCTCATGATTGATATAAGGACTAAGTGATATCATGGTTTGAGTATATAGAATTTTGAGGATTTTGGTATGTGGAAAGTGTTAACTTTTAACAGCACTCATGTTTTCACTAAGGTATTCAAGAGAATACACGATTAAGGACTTTGAATGTTTGGAATGTGACCAACAAGACATATCTTATGATATGTGGGGATCAACGACAGTATTAAATCTCTGGTAATCGTTGTCACTATATTATGAGAGTGGACTGCAGTATTATGTATAAGCCTAAAGATTAGACTGGATTATGTTGGACATAAGTTAGTATTGTTTAAGGATAGAAGATTTTCGATATTATTGATGGGATGTTATAGTAACGTAGTTTTAGAAAAAGGGACAACCTGCAGGACGGGCGACAGCCCATCGCTTCGGACAAGGCTGTAGGAAACGAACCCACAACCGAAGTGCGACTGGCCTTTATCGCCTACCACTGGCCTACAGGAAGTCCCTGTTTAGTAGAAACTAGTTTTATTATATTAATCAGCATGATATATGAAGTATAAGTCCATTTTAGGAACCATATATGATTAATCTCACTATAGAATGACTTATGTATATTTAATAACTTTTGCTAACCTTTTGTTTGAGACAGATGGAATGAACAGTCATTCTATCACATGATCTTCTAACACTTCACAAATAACAAATTCAACTTCATTTATTTAAGAGATGAAGTAGAAATTGTTCAAGGCACGAACAAAAGTGAGATTGTACCAAAATAAAGTAAGTATTTATTCTAAGAAAATTTTCAACTTTAGGGAAATGATCTTGAAAACCAAAAATGTTGTCCTAGTGATCTTATACCTGATGAATCAGATGGTACCTTATATCATCACAAATCTATGGATTTGTGATTACTGGCTTTTCCATAGCCATGTTCTCTACCACTCTCCATCAGAACATGATGGTTAGATTTCTCTTCCATATCCATATTTTCACCTATGTGGAAACCCAGTGATTAGTTTATTTGGGTAATCGTTACATTTCATACTTTAGTTTTTAAAGCCAAGTTTTGGTATTCCCTTTTACGATGTGGGTTTCTATTAAAGAAACTTTCGAATAGTAAACCATTTATAACCCCGACGAATTTCGAGGGCGAAATTCATTTTAAGGGGGGTAGAATGTAACAGCCCAAGATTTTATAAAAAAAATATCTTTTTAATTTTATTAATGTCCTGTTTTGTACGCTACACCAAAAGGAGCTTGCACAACACACATCCTTGACTTGCCTTGCATTACACGCACTCGCGACCTTCCTCGATAACGTGTGTAGTACGCAATACCGAGTTTCACTAAACAACGATATGCTATAAAAATATTATTAAAACTAGCCGTTATGAATAGTAATAACCACTTTTTGAAATCCAGTAAATCTTATTTTTCAAAATGAACTTTATTTTTGGATTCGGAGTATCGAATTTAGCCTAAGGTGAAATTTTGGTACTTTTCGGATAACTTTCATATTCTGATGAATAGTGAAAATTACTAAATTATAATTAAAAACAACTTTTTTAATCGAAATAATTAATAGTGATAAATCATTAATTTGAGTGGTTTTAAAGTATATTTAGAATATATTTTTACAATTTAATACAATGTTGGTCATTGGATGTAATTTCACATTTAAACTAGACATAAACAAGTGTCAATCTTTTGATAGATATTGTTTCTTAAAAACACGCTATTTGTTTTAACAGCGGGATTTAATTATAAAATTAATTAATGCAACTTTTATGTTATGAATTTGGTAAAATAGACTTCATTTTTGAATTCGGAATATGAAATATAGCTTGGGATGAAATTTTGGCATTGTTCTGAAAAACATCAATTTTTGATGAATAGTGAAACTACTAAGTGGTAGGTTAAAAACTGAATTTTGCATAAAACATAATTTTACCGCTTCTGTGAATGGAATTTCGAAAATCCGAGAGACACGGTTAATATCAAGGACTAAAATGTGGTTCAATGAGATGAAAATAAATTTTTGGTGAATAGTAACTTTTTACTTTTTTTACCACGGTTAATAGTAAATAGGGTAACTAAGGGTAAATATGATATTAATGTTACCCTAACACATGTCCTAATTCTATTGGACAAGTGTAATTCGACCAAAAACAAACTTAGGAATAAAATATGACCATTTAGGCCCACTTGGATTAGATTAGGACATTTATTATTAATTTATTTAAAGAAGGGTTAAAATAGTAAAATTTAAAGATTAATAAGTAAATAATTTTTAATATGGGGTTATACATAAGCTAAATTCGACTATAAATATTCATTAGAACGCTAAAAAGATTTCCTACATGATGGTATTTTATTTGTAATTTTTAGACATCAAATAATTTAATTTATTTATGACACAAAGATGATGCAGTAATTATCTTGTTAATGAAATATTGACATAATTGATGTTATAAACACCAAAATAAATGTAATTTGAGACTTTTTATGAATTAAACTAATTTTCTAGGTTACTATGATATATTAGTGTTGATTTAATCAACTTGGTTCGAACATATAATTCTGTTATGACTTTCACAAAAATCATATATCAAATAGTGTCAAAATTGACACAAAATAGTTTTTAAATCAAATATTATATTATTAATTGTTATTTTATTCCTAAAAATCTAAGGATCGGCCAAATGACTTAGATAAGGATATATGTATTAATAATATACAATTTGGGGTTCGTTTGACATGTTATAGTAAGTTTATTAACCATATAGTGAAAGAAAACAAAAAGACACGGTAAAAGTTAAATTAATTAACTTAGAGTTAAATCTAATTGATAAGGTTAAAATAATACACTAAACTTGTCTAAATCCTATTGGTTGATAGGATTTCGACCCATCCCCACTTTAGCTTCGAAATAAGACCCTTTGGAACCATTATAAACCGATTTTGACTTTAATATAAAATAATATTTTGAGATATTCCTAAGGTGCCCCTCTCCTCCCCTATAAAAGGACACCTCCTCCCCCTCCTCCTCACACCAATTTGAGCACTCAAGCTCGGCCAACCCCTGACAATTTCTCCTCTCCACTTCCCTAGCAACATCCTAGAGGTTCTGGTCTTCCACAAAGACCAATTTTAGTTCCCTAAGAGGAGGTCTCAAAGAGGCACTTCAAAGAAGAGGTAATTACCGTTACCAATTCTTTCATCTTTATTTCTTCTTCCACTTCTTCTTCTTAGGTTGTTTCATTATGAAGTAATAACATCAGTATCACTCATATACTGATATGTTATGATAAGTATGAAACAACCCTATTTCACCATCTATCCATCCTACGGAAAAAGAAATCACCGCGCGTGCGTACGTACGGAATACCGTCTCCACGCCGTGGTGTAATCTATTTTCCACCACCACCTTACATGGATGGGTATAATGGTGTAAAGAATAACTATACATAGTTATTACAAAATCATACTGATTCTGATATATTGTATAATCCACTCCAATTCAATTCAATATTTATAGAAATGATATCATCGCTCGTGCGTACGTACGGACTACCGTCTCCACGACGCGATGAGATTCATTCTCCATGTTAACCATTTAAGAATGATTATAATGTATATATAAGAAATAATAATGAAATATATGACATTATAAATCTACTGGATTTATGTATATATATACATATTTATGTCATCTACTTACTTCCATTTCAAGACAATAAGGAAAGAAAAACAGCGTTCATGCGTACGTACGGACTACCGTCTCCATGAACGGTGTTTTTCATTTTATTTATCTATCTATTATATACTGAATATATATGATATATAAATTATATTTTATATTCTGGAAGTAAGTAAATCATGATATAAGTAATAATGATGTCAAGAACAACAAGTCAAAACACCTACGATAAATGAAACGATTTTACCCAAAACGCTTCTTTAACATGGAGTTTACAAAAGAACGGGTAATATAATGTCATAAGTGAACCATATATGATATCATAACAATGAATATGATTCTGTAATAAGTCAATAACATGATTTAAATCATTATACAGGAGGTTCGGACACTTACAAAGCAAGTCGGACCTAAGGTAAGGGAAATATCACAATCTCATTTTTATCCGAGATTGTTTATTCGTAAGTATTTACTGGGGTTTATTTTATCATCCACATCCATGTTTCCTCAATATGTAATATTATTTCCATCCAACTACAATGGTTTAAATCCAATTTTACCCTTTGGTTAGTTTTTAGTAAAAGATATGAAAGGAATCTTTTGTCGTTTATCGTACGAGGTACATTTTGACTTTTTCGACAAAAGTACAAAGAATGTTTTTTTAACTTATACGGCACGAACGGATTTCTACTGTTTTATAAAGCCTTATTTTCATGAAGCTTCCTCTAAAATATTTCATGACTATTTTCAATAAAATCTCTTTCTTTTAAAATTGCATGATGTTTTGTGAAAAGAAATTGATTTTGAAGAAGAAAGGATATTTTCCTCAAGAATTCAATTCAAGTGTTTTATCAAAATTATTTTCCATATAAGATAATAAAGGGTTCTGTTTCTATCCATATTTTTACATTGATTTGACTATGTTGTGATGGAATTATGTTTATGAATTCCTTTATCTTATATGAATGGTTTTATGATGTCATGTTGTTTAAGAATCCCATTTTTATTACATGGGTTATGCAATGATGTATGATTTATGATTTTGTGGCACACATAAGAAAGGATTCATTAAGAGATGGGTGGGACCTATATCTCCCTCCAATGCATTGGGTAAAGATTTTATATCTCATGAGATAGACATGGCTGGAATGGTAGGTTATACCGGTTCAATGAAACAGGACTGAAACGAGGATTACTCGATTCAGAAAGGGACTTTGTCCACTAAGATAGTCTTGGCAATGAGTCTTGACTAACAAGAAATGATTCTCTATGATTATGTGTGTATGCCACAAAGTTCCATGTTTTATGTTATGATTATTGTGATTACATTTCACTGCCATGATTTATCCCATGTTATGAAATTATGCTCTCTTTTGCAGGTTATGATTTCCAAAATGTTATGTTCTTATGAATATGATGTGATTTATATTTCTTTTGTTTACCCTTACTGAGCATTTGAGCTCACCCTTTTATGTTTTCTTTTCCCCAGGATATAAAGAAATGTTTTAGGTAAAAAAAAGGAAGATCTTTATGGGAGATATTGAAGATCTTTCACCACGATTAGAAGATTATAGTCCGAGTTTCCAAAGACACTAAACTATTACGGTCCTTGTGTGTGTGTTTTTGTAATGTACTAAGTATTCCGAAAAAGTAATGTAAAGTCCATGTAAGTCAGGCTACGGGTCTCTACATATATCTTTGGTTTAACCACCCCCCCCCCCATAAACCTATTTTACCCTTAATCATGGTAATAAATTTCTAATGTTTTTAAAATTCATTTTGAATAGAAATTATGTTGAAATTTTTACCTAATATTAATTATTATGATTCCAAATATTAAATAAATTTTATCAAATTTAATTCATATTATTGGTAGAATTTGGTTTAAACTATACCTGAAAAATGTGATGAAAAACAGTTTTTTAGAAAATTTTATTTTTATGTATAAAAATGCTTTTATAGAAAATTCATTTATATAATTCCTTAAATACGCCATAATTAAATTATAAATAATTTAATTTAACTAATTTTTCTTCAAGACCATTTTAAAACAATGTTTATCATTGTAAATTCTTAAAACAGAAATACATTTTTCAAAAAAAATTGTGTTTTTCTTTGATCAATGAAAAATAAAACCTTTCGTAAAATTTTAAAAATTGAAACAAAAATAATTTTCATATGATAATTTAAAAAATAAATTTCATTTCATCAACTAAATTTTCTAGATTTTGAAATAATTTATTATATTAGTTTTCTATAAAAATAAATCAAAATCATTTTTGAAGAAAACATATTTTTTGAAGATTAAAATGACAACAAAAAAATAGGGCTTAATTCCTAAGAATTAATAAATTAATCAATATTTAGTGTATCCTATATTTCTTAATTTTTTTATTCCTATTTATACTAGGAAATCCAATGGCTAGGTTATAATGGTCATATTTAAATAATATTATTATATGATTTTTTTAAGCTTATTGTTGTGTGTTGTAAACACTATTTAACATAGTATTATTTTAAACTATGAGGATATTACATTAGTTCTTCCTATAAAAATTAGACCTTGAAATTTTTAGGGATATTACTTTCAAAAGTGAGTGTGTTTCTTCTTCATAATATCCTCATGTTCCCATGTCAATTCCTTTGTTTTTTGATTTCTCCAAAGTACAATGACCAGTCATTCCATCTAATTCCTCAAAATTTTCTCTTTAGTGTAAATAATATAGATATGATCTTCCTAGTAAGATAAACCATATTATAGTTAAATTTCATTAGAGGTTATCACATGAATTGGGTCTAGCATATTCTTCTTTAGTAAAGAGATATGGGACACACCATGTAATATTGAGAGGCTTGTTGGAATTTTCAATTAGTAAGCCACACCTCAAATTATATCTAGAATTTAAAATGGTATAGTGTAAATACAGATTAGTTTTCCATTTTTAATGAATCTTGGAACACCCATAAATAAAGATTCTTTAATAAAATATGATCTCCCGCTTTAAATTCCTAATATTTCATTCACTTCACAGCATAACACTTTTTCCGGCTTTGAGGTGATTTAATATGAGTCTAAAGAGTCTATAACTTCATCATTGTCTCCCAAAAAAGATATATAACCACAATATTTATTTTGAAAACCCTTCCCCAATAAGTTTATTACAACATATTTTCCATATAATTCATTATACAACACCATTTGAAAATCGGAATGGTTGGTATTGTTATAGGAAAATTCTATAAAACGTAAATTTTAATCCTATGTACCATGAAGTTTAATTGAAAATGACCTCAATATATCTTCCAATGTTTTATTAGTCCTTTTAAAAATCACATCGATTTGCGGATGATAGGTAGTTCTCATATGAAGCATAATATTGGGATCCTTTTGAATAATTTTTCAGGATTCTGATGTAAATCATGGGTCAAGATCATACATAATTGAAAATGGTGAACCATAAAGTCTTGAAAATTCCTTAATATATATTATTTGAAGTTTATAAAGAGGAAAATATTTTCTTATATCATTGAAAAGTCTGGATTTTGTATAGTGATCAACAATAACCCATATTGCACCATTTTTTCTAGGAATATTTGGTATTCCAATGAGAAAGTACACATTAATATCATCCCATTTCAATATAGTAATTGATAGAGGTTTCATGAATGAACTAGGATGATTTCTCCCAGTCTTCACCTTTTCAAAAACTAAACATCTTGACACATAATCATAAATTTCCTACTTCAAATTTTTTCACCAAAGTTGTTCCTTCAAATATATAGATATCTTGGGGGTACCATGGTGTATAAAGAACTTCCAGCTATGAGAATCATATAATAATTCCATTTTCAACTCATGTATATATAGAACATATAAACTCTTTCCAAATTTCATAATATCATTTCATATATGAATTCTTTTAATTTCCCATCATTTATGGCTTTAATTTTATTTTTAAAATTTTCATCACCATGCTGAGAACATTTTATCATTTCCAATAAATATGGTTTGTGAATAATTGTAAAATGGAGTGATATTCCCCCTTTCATAATAATTCACACATTCATCTTTACAAAATCTATGAACATAGGATCCCTCTAAATTCTAATTTTGTTTAGGACTCCATGATCTTTCCCACTAAATGCGTATGCAACCCTATTCCCCCTTACTAGGTGGTAGTGTATTCAGTAATAATAATCCTCGGGTAGATAAAGTCATCTTGTTTTTCTCATGTTTAGATATTTCTTTGAAATGTTTTATTTGAAACCCTTATAATCAATGAATATCCCACATATCTTTTCATACAGATAATGTCTCTATATCTTCAAAGAAAAGATTATGGATTCCAACTCCAGATCATGAGTTAGATAGTTCTATTCACAATTTTTTATTTTCCTAGATTCACAATCCATAACATTATCAATATATAAATGGAAATGACCAAGTCCCATCTTTAATGAATCACTATATATCAAAAATCCATCATTTATTTATGCTAGATTCAAAATATTGTCATTGAATAATATCCTATTCAAATCATCAAAACATTCTTCAAATTCATCTATCTATATAAAAATAACCCCTTTACTTGTAAGCATGGTTTACAGGTCATCAAATTGAGAAAGGTTTTGAACAAATCACTGCTGATAACCAATCAAACCAATGAAACAATATAACTCAGTTACATTTTTTATTGTAGTCCATTCTATGATTTCCTTTTTCTTTGTATGATCAACTGAGACTCTATCATTGGGTATGATTTGTCCAGATGAATAAATTTTTAGAATTCAAAATTCTCTTGCTTAATTCCCCATTTAAATCTTTTCTTATAGCAGTCTCAAGAATGATTTGAAAGTGATTATCATGGTCCTGATATATATTACAATAAAATAATATCTCATCAATAAATTCCACAACAAAATTTTCAAGATATTCCTTTAATACTATATTAATTATATCCATAAAATAATAGGGTGAATTAGTCAATACAAATGGAATTACAGTAAACTTTTAATGTCCATACACCGAATGAAACATTGTCTTTAGAATATCCTCTTTATTTTCTCATAATTGATGAAACCCAAAAAAAAATTCAAACTTATAAAAGTATTTATCTTCGTGAAGATGATCGAATAAGTCATCAATGTGAGGTAGAGGATACATTTATTTTATTATAATATCAATCATTTCATTATAATCAATGCATAGCCTCATGGATCCATCTTTCTTGTTAATGAAAACAGCAAGGACACTCCAAAGTGAAACACTAGGGAATATAAATCACTTTTCATTAAACACAAGTTTTTTTTCTTAAACTACACTAATTCCAATGTGGAAATTATATATGATGTCTTTGATATTGTCTATTAATTAGGAATTAAATCAATTTAAAACTCATCTTCATGATCTAGTAGATTCCCATGTAATTATTTATGAAATGCATCATTATATTCTTATAGAATAGGTACATCATCAATTTAAAGATTAACTTTTCCATCCATAGATTGTGCTCACTCTTCTTCCCAAATAATCTCATTCCTAAGAGCTTCTAGGGGTAAATTTGGACATGACCAAATTATAAATCGTCCCCTCTAAAAATAAGGAACTCTATATCCTCATAATGAATTGTAATTTCTTTTCCTTTGAAATAATTTTTTGCAGTAAACTTTTAAATCCAATATAGGCCAAGGATTATATCAAAATTAAATATATGTATAATAATAAAATATGAAAATAGAGAACATTTACGTGTCATAATGTGAACTCCCTAACACATTTTTGTTGTATCTAGATTTCCACTGGTAGTTTTGATTGGTAAATCCCTTATTCAAGTGTTAGGTAAACATCTTATTTTCTTCGAAAATATAGTAGATGTAAAATATTAATAAAATTTAGAATTACATAAAGAAATAATTATATTTTAGGAAAAGATAAAAGTACCAAACACTGCATCTTAAGGAACTTAGACATCAGTTGTAGTTATCACATAAATATGGACTTTTACCATTGTCCTCTTCTACAGTAGATTCCCTAGATTCCTCAGACATTAGTTTGAATAATTCCCTACTTCTTATAAGTTTAAGCATTGGATATTAGTGTTCACTTTATTATAATTATATTCATTATCTAAATAATCCTTATCTATACACTTATAATAAACTCTTATTACCATAAATCATTTTCTTTTATGTTTCTTTCCACAATTTTCACATGATGGAAATTGCTTCATTCTCTTCTTCTTCGATGAACCATTACCTTTATATTTTCTTCAGTTGTCCTCTTGTACCCTTAATTCCACTTGAATATATAGGATATATAAAATACCTTCTCCATATTAGTAGAACCTAATACTATATCACCATATTATTAAAAGGTATTAAAACTTGTTTCCTTCAAAGCCTCTAATTAAAACCATCAATTAAATGATCAATATTTCATTCCAGATTATGTATGTAGACCAAACAATTCTTGGATAATCTTCTAAAGTTAGGCTCATACTCTACAACACTTTCTTCTTCCTCCTTATGTAAATTGAGGAACTTCCTCTCTATTTTATCTCCTTAATCATGAGGAAAGTATTTCTCAAAGAGAATTATATTAAAAGTTACATATTTATTTCTTTATATTTCTTCATCCACTTTATTATTCTGGATCAATGAACAACATTGATCTTTATCTCCTTTCAAACAATGCACGATTAAAATAAATTTTCCACTTTAATTGCATAAAAAATCAAGGATTATATTTTTAAGAGACGTAATCGGTTAATTAGATAAAAATGTATTATTTGTTCCATCAAAAGATGGAGACTTTTGTCACATCGAGAAGTCTGACTTAAGAGAATCACATTGTGGATCAAAAGCTTCCAACATTCCTTCAATGTTATTTTTCATGACATGTGTTATCATCCCTAAGATATTCACAACATTTTCAACTCCAACACTAGTGGTACTGGATTTTTCAATAGTTAAATCCCTATATTATCTATGGGTGTTCATTCATGTTCTTACTTTTAAACCCATCAATTAATAATATCACACATTGAGTTATCTCATAATTGTTGTGAATATTGAGCCATAAAATAAAAAACCCTCTAATTGTAAATGTTCTAAAATACTATATGGTATTATCATAATTTTCATGATATCAATGTCAATTTAACATACAGTTCCCAAGGTTTACATTAAACTTACTCCGATACCAGTTGTATCATTCCTAACTCCAGTAACTGAGACTTGATATCTAATTTATTACATTCATAAAAGAAACAAATGATGTCATCCCAAATCATGAATCATTTTATTATTCTTTAAGAACCATAAACATACATGATTCTCATATTACATTGGAAATATAAAATACATAGCATGAATTCATTCTTTTATCTTGGATATTATTCATAATATCCATATTTAAATCATGGTAAAAAAAAGGGAATATCATATTATCTGTATGAGTTATATATAGTAGAGGATATAATGAATAAATAAGGAATGATCAATATGAAAGGTTAAATAATATAAATCGAATTCTATTTAATCAATAACTTGATAACATAATGTATCTAAGCATAATATCAATGAAGAAATCTTATGGATAATGATAACTGAATTATCAATAAAAGAAATACTTAATATTTAACATCATGACTTTAGACATCATGATATTTATACTATCAAATACTAATGAAAATATAATTCAATATATGTATAGGTATACATAAGAGTCACATTTATTGATATCTTACAACTAGTCACTTGAGTCTTATTGAATCTCTGGGGTACTATATATAATGAAGCCCCACCCATCACTGCATTTCCAATGAATTCCTCATATATTGAATGATCACTTCAATTCATAAAAAATATTATTTATTAACAAAAATCTATATTTAATAAATAATATAGATTTACCAATTCGTTCTTAATCAATCAATTAACATTCATAGTAATAACCATATATAGAAATCATATACACTTAAGCAAAAATAATATCCATAATAAAAAGAATATGGATATTTAAGAAAAATGTATTGTCAAAATGATTACAACAAAAGAGATTGTTTTATGAGATAGTTAAGGAAAACAAAATTAATAATATATAATATATTAGCATTGACTCATCAAAAATATAGGTTTTTTGTAATAAAATAACATCTTTTATTCGAATAAGAAAAAAATAGAAAAAATATTAAAATAATATTTCATTAAATTTTTTTAATTTATGAATCTATTAAAAAATTATAGAATAAGATAAAGGGTGTAAAATAGTTATGGCAGTGACAAAGTATGTTTATACTATATACGGTAAAAAGAAAACATTCATTTTGACTATTTTGCATGAAAATTTTGAAATAGACCCTATAAGAAAAAAAAATTCGAAATATTCATTTAGATCCTTGTAAAAAAGAAAATTAATGCTTAAAATTTCCTTAATAAATCATTTGATTAATAAAATTTATCTTTCAAAAAAAATTCGAAAAAAATGAACATAAAAGAAAAATATACCTGATCAAAAAGATAAATATGACCAGTTTCTTTTAAACATTCATCTTAAAAGAGTAACTTAAATTGAATCATTAATAATCATGAATAAATATATATTCATATTAAATATATCAAATGGGAAGTATATACACCACATAAAATTGAATGGGTGTATAATACCAAATATGTCTCAATAGAGTGAAAATTAAGGGAAACCCCCTACCACAGGACTGAATCATCAAGTGCATTATTTATCATCTTGAATAATTAACTTATGTTAGTTATTTGATTACTTAAGAACCATTTTCAAATTAATTATTCCTATTATTTTATTTTTTACAGCATTATAATTATTTACTTAATCAATTAAGTTCACATTAGCCAATTTGATGATATTTGGTTAATATTTCCAAAATAACATAGGTAGGTCAATTGTGGTAAATGATGTAATTATTCCATAATCTATAGAAAAATTATCATCACATAATTATAATTTTCATGAATAAATAATTCTTTTAGAAATAACCATTAATTATGGTTATGGAAAATGAACTATGTTATAATAATGGAAACGGTGGGTCGTACGTACGGATGAATAATGTTTTCCATTTTTCTACTATCATGATGGAAAGATGGTAAGCATTATTTTATCTTTAAATAATGATAATTATATTATAAATAACATAATATTTCTTTAAATAATCTTATACATACCTTCCATTTAATTTTATGGTGAAAAAGTAATCACATCGCTTCATAGAGGTGGTAGCCCACACGTATGCACAAATAACGTTGTCATTTTTTAATCAATGTAAACCATAAAAAATATGTGATATAATAAATTTAAGTTATTAAAAATATTTAATTATTATCATATATATACATTAAATCCAACATTATAACCATCCCTGAGAGGGGGGGATGGAAAATGAATTACATTGGTTCACAGATGTGTGAGAAGAAATATAATTAAAATGCATTATTATGAACTAAACTTCTACTTCGTACAAACTTTTTATCATTAAACATAAATCATTATTAGGAAGTTTTTATAATATAGAAAAGGACTCTAGGTCATGGGAAGGGATGTAAGTAAGGGATATTTATAGGTTTCAACTTAAACAAAATTTACATGAAATGTGGAGACTAGAGGAAAGAGGTATCTTTTTATAAGTGGGGGACAGTACACACTTGGAATTTTAAAAAAGATTAAAATATATTTACTTCATAATCAATCCAAATGGATCCAAAATACACCATACCCATATAATATATTACATATGGAAAAAATAATTTCATAAAATATAAATTAGAATAGTTTTTAGGTCATTTTAACTCTTATATATTTAGTTTAACCCCAAGTAAACCAGTTTTACCCTAAACCAATGTAACTGATTTTTACTATTTTCAATTTTCATTATGAAAAAAAATTAAGTTAACCTTATTACAGAATATTATTAATATGGATTCCAAATATGGGATCCATTTTATTTAATTCAAGTTAAATAATTGGAAAATTTTCATTTAACATTAAACCTGAAAGACACAACAAAAACGGTTTTTTAGAGAAAATGACTTTGTAAGTATAAAATTAATTTTATAATAAATTTGAGGAAAATATTAATTAGAAATCCTATATTTAAATTAAATGTAATATAACTGAACTAATTTTTCCTTTGAAACCATTTTTAGAAAAATATAAATTTTTGAATTCTTGATACAAAAATATATTTTTCATTAAAAATAGTATTTCCACTATTCATCAAAAAATCAAACTTTTTTAAAAAATCCCAAGAATTCACCCTAATCATATTTTCATATGATAATTTAAAAAAATCATATTATAAAATACATTTTCAAAAAAATTAATATTTTAATTATATTATTTTCCCTTAAAAAATAAATAAATAATCATTTTGGAAGAACATTTTTTTAAGAATAAAATGACTTTACAAAAAAATAGAGTACTTATTTAATAAGGATTAACCAATAAATATGTACTCATAGTGAATTTAATATATATTTGATAATGTGGTTATTCTTATTCATACCTAGAAATTTAATGTCTAGATTATAATAGTTATATTTTAATATTAATATTTCATGCTTTTTATAAGATTGGTGTTTTGTGTTCTATACGATATATAATATAGAATTCTTTTAAAATCTCTGGATATTATAGTTCACTTTTTCTGGGTGGTAATATATTCATAAATCATATTCTATAATAAATTACAACTATCTACTATGATTTATATTTAACTCTATCTCTGTGAAAATATATTTCCAGATTTTATGATCTATATGTATATATATATCACATTTTCACTATAAATATAATGCCACTATATTTTTAACGCAAAAATTCTTACTTCAAACTCCAAAACATGATTCGGGTAATTTTTCCTGTGAATTTCCAATTACCAAGGTTCTTAATCTATCATAATATCATTTTTCATGAGGGATAATGTAACACTTTGAGATTTTATGAAATATGTTTTCAAATAAATTTTTCACTTTTGATATTTTCATTTCATGGAGCACCGAGTTATTTTGAATTACATGCAATATACACTTTATCTTATGTTACAAATAGTATAGATTTTAAACAAAACATGTCATGCTATTAAAATAATATTATATTATAAATATCACCTATCCATTAGAATGGCTGGTATAAATAGGATTAACTAAATTATGAAAATATATGGCTTTCTCAAGTATATAAAACTAATTCATTGGTGATCATTTAATTAAAAATGAAAATAAAGGAAATTTTTTACAAAAAAAATATTTTTATGAACAAAAATTCATTTTAAATTAGTAAATCAAAAAAATAAATATATATGAATTATTTTAATGAAACTTATACATTATTTATTCAATCATAATTTTAACATTCATATATTTTTTTTAGATAATATATAAGAATAAATTCAATTTTATGTGTCAAAAACACTATTTTTCTAAAAAAAAGTTTTGTTACATTTTTATGCATTTAATTTAAATTTAATTTTTTATACTTTTAGAAATTTTAGTTGAAAAAATAATAAATATAATTTTTTATATAAATTTTCAAAAATTATCTTAGGGTGAATTTTTATAATTTTTAGAAAAGTTTAGTTTTTTGTTGAATAGTGAAAAATACAGAATATTTAATAAAAATTTCCACTTCATTTAAATTATTTATAAAGTTAAATTATATTTTAAGTCGATTTTAAATTAAAATTATTTCATATATATATATATATTAATAAAATTTAGGTCACCAGAATCATTTTCAAATTGAATTTTTATATAAAAACTTTGTCAACTTTTGAACATTTTCTCTTTGAAAATCTCCATTTCTCATCACGTCTGTGGGATTGGTTTTAAATTATATTTTTCAAATTAAGTGAATTTAATTTGGAAATATGGGTTCCATATTTATATTAATAATAGTTTATATTATATAATAATCTGAACATAATTATTTACCGTGATGAATAAAAAAACAGTAAAAAATATTTACCGTGCTTGAGGTAAAAATGTGTTTACTGAGGGGTTAAACTAAGAATACAAGGATTAAAATAACATAAAAACGTAACTAAGATCCATTTTATATCTATATTTAGAATCTATAATGTCTAATTATAAATAATACTTAAATTTTTATCCTTTTGGAATATCGAAAACATGGGTACATCTGTTTCTTTTCAAAAAATACAAGTGTGTCACTCATCTCAAATATAAAACGCCACTACCTATTATCTCCCATTAAAACCTTAAAAACCAATTGGTTTGGTTAATAAATAACAAAATAACTTACTAAATTTCTTTTTATAATATTTTAAGTCTTAATTATTACATAGATCCAACCTAGTATCTCTTTTGCGGCAAACCTAAGGAGAATACCCGAAGAAGAGGTCATGTTCTTCAATGAGTGTTTTAATTTTATTTCTTGCACCACCTCCTTGAATTATTTTTAAATTATGATTATATAATAAAATAATTATATTTTATATAATTATATATTATTATGTTAATTTAATTACCTACAACCATCCCCACTTTCATCAGATGAGTTACAAAATCATTATTAGTGTGTACGACGGACTACAACCACGAGAGATGATGTCATTCGTTTTTTCATTACCACCTCTAATGGTTTTGTATAATGATTATATAAAGTATATATATTATATTTATAAAATAATTATATTTATTTATTCGTTATATCATATATATACCTTTTCATTTTCTATTTCGTATGGGATAGGATAACAATGCTTGTGTGTACGGCAGATTACGCTTCACGAAGCAATGTCATTCATTTTTCACTAATGATTTACATGGAAGATAATAAGGATAAATTTTACTAATATTTTGATATATATGAAATAATTATAATATTAATTACATATTTATAATTTTTAATTATATTTTTTTTTCACTCTAACCTTTTCACTCGCTGGAAAATGATAACGTCATCCATGTATGTATGGAGTACCGCCTTCACGAAATGATGTGAATCTCTTTTCATAACCAAACCACATGGATGATATGTAAAAATATGTTTAAAACATATTTAAGTTATGGTATTATGTTAATTGTATAAATTTAAAATATTAATTACCTTCTTTCTATATAGATCTTTGAAAAATGGAAATGTTACTCATGCATACGTAGAGCCTACCAACTCCATGATTGTAATGTACTTAATTTCTCAAAATAATATTTAATGATTGGAATTAAAATTATAAATGATATATAAATGTGATAAATAATTATTTATTATTATTATCGATATTATGTAATCATGATCAAAGTGAGAGGACTAAAAATACCAATTAAAAACATATATGAAAAACAAAGCAGTTATTACCTGAAACATGACTTTAACATGGGATTATTAATAAAAGAATCATTAAATGCCATGAATAAATAATATATGGTGATATATATATATATCAATAATATACGTATAAAAAACTTATATTTATTATAGAGGAAGTTAGAATATGTAGAAATGAAGTTGAGACTTAAGGTAAGAGATTTTTAGTCTCTCTTTTATTTTTGGGATACATATGCAAATTCACCACTCGTTTATTTTTTGTGGGTATTTATATAACATTTGAAATGTTATATCATTAATCCTATTATTTTCATGTTATTTAATGTTTCATTTTATGTTATGATTTATTGGTTATTATGATTCAACGGATTATTAAAGCTGTAAGGGATTTTTCTCTCAATTTCCTTTTTTCAAGACTTATGTCATGTTATACTCCTATTATACTTTATGGGGTTTATATAATTACCCTTTTACATTTAATATGAGGAATATATTTATTCTCAGGATATTTTTTGTTTCATAAAATGTTGTTAATTCACGGGCCTTACAGTTAAATGTTACCAAAGTGGTAAGAGTTATGTGACACAATCTCATCGTTTGTGGGGAGTATTTATGATAATACTAAAAATGATGAAATATTATTATATATATCTAACTAACCCATGAAATTTCTCCTCCTATGGTTATGTCATCAGATTACATGTTTTCCCATCATTTTCTACTCTTTATGTACTCAATATCTTAAAATAATGTTTTTAAGAAAAATTATTTTTTTGGTAGAAAACCCTTTTTCTTCCAAAACAATATTTTTTAAATATATTTTTAAAAAAATTACATTATTAAAAGGATTTATTATAGAATATTTTACCCAAGGTTGACTTTTAAAAAATTTAATGTAATATTTATATCATTTTCCAAATAAGTCATGTTTGGCTTTTTCTGAAAATGTGAAAGGAACCTTTGTTTTATCATGTATGGCATGAATAGAATTTTCCACTATTATGACCATTATTTTTTTAATTATTTTTTTATTATTTTTATTGGTTATTTTCAATGAAAATTATTTCCAATATTTTTAATGTTTTAAAAATATTATTTCAAATTGGAAAGGTTTTCCACCTCAAGAAGCATTCAAGGGTATTTTTCTTTAAAATTCATTCTCATCTGAAGATAAAACCCGTTTATATTACTTATTATTTAATGGGTATATTATCCAAGGATACCATTATTATTCTTTCCCTAAATGGTTTATATTATAATGAAAATATATTAATGAAGAACATATCATTTAAATGGGTTATGCTGTGAGGAAATGGTTTATGAAACTCATTTCTTTTCATGGGTTCTGATATGGTGAATATCCTATGATCTTATGGAACATGTATTTATGGGTATGTATTTAGTAAAACCTATATCTCCCTCTAATGCATTGGGTAATTTTTAATGTTATATGAGCTTAGAGGTTACATAGGAGGTTATCCCAAGACTGAAAAACGGTAAATGGGTGGTCATCCCAAGCCCGAAGAAGGTATATTGGTGGTTATCCCAAGCCTAAAATTTTGTGAATGTATTATTGGGTATCCTTGACCTAAGATTATATATTCTTATTTGTATGCCACAATTCCATGTATTGTGCTAATTTTATGCTCACTTCGCTTATTTTCTTTGGATTCCTGGTGATTTATGTATTATGAACTGCCAATAGTTTTTTCATGAGTTAATATAATGATCTTAAATATATATGGTATGGTTTTAAAATATTTATATCATGTTCTCCTACCATAATTTTCTTGTTATGATTATGTATCTCCCTTTATTACCCTTACTAAGCATCAGAACTCACCCTTTCTTGTGTTTCCTTTCCCAAAGTTACGAAGAAAGGTTTAAAGTAGGGTATGTTTTTGAAGAATAATAAAGGGGAATATCTCTATGTGATATTGTAAATATCCTTCACCTAATTAGAATATTGTTCAACTAGTCCTCAAATACTATAAAATATTTATAGTCCTAGGCGTTTTTTGTGTAATTTATTGAGTATTCTTCTAAAAATATGTAATATCCTTATATAAAAAGCATGTTTCATTATAGTTGTTATTGAAGGATAGGTTTATTTAAACTTTGGAAACTATGTTGATAAAACTTTAGTGAGATACCTATATATATTTCTAAGGATATGTTTACAGATGTCTCTATGGATAAGTCTAGGGATGATTCAAGGTATTGGGAAATGTCCTGGAATTTTGGAAAAGGATTGAGTATGTTGATTCAATGAAATTATATTTATATATGGATACTAAAATTCTATTTTCCTCTTGAATAGATTTACTTAGGATTCAAAACTCCAAAAATTTCACATTAATATAGACTCGATCATCACCCAGTGCATGACAATGGGCCTTACTACATAGATAGTTTGACACTCCTAGGGGATATACATTATAAATTTACAAACTCCTAATGAACCATCA
This sequence comes from Viscum album, assembly GCA_963277665.1. Lineage (NCBI taxonomy): Eukaryota > Viridiplantae > Streptophyta > Magnoliopsida > Santalales > Viscaceae > Viscum > Viscum album. The sequence continues at coordinate 1,272,044,127 of OY728127.1, forward strand.
TGAAGGATTTATAAAAATGATGATCATGAATGAACTGGAAAAAAAATAATGTTTCATATATTAAAAATAATGTTTCATGATTTAGAACTCCAATAAATGATTTTTTGTACTATGTTTTTGTCCCTTATGATAATCATTTCTCACACTATGCTTTTGGGTTTTATTCAATGGAGGGAACCAGAATGAATTTGGTTAACATTGAATGAAAAATAAAATTTTATGATGAGAATACAAATTGGAAGTTGAATTTATTGAAGGATATAGGTATTCTACCTAATCAACTATCACAAAACATGATTAAAAATGTGCACCTTAACTAACTCTCAAACTCCCCAAATAAGTCAAGGATTGATTTATATAAGAGTTCAGGTAGTGGAGACTAGATAGGAAAGAAGATTTAGTTTCTTATATATTGAGAATGTGGGAAGAAACACACAATGTAATTTCTGAGAGGGATAATAATATATTTTTGGTGGGGAAAATAAGGACAAAAATCAAGTAATATGGGTTAAAATAAAGTGATTAGGGTTAAAATAACATAAAAACATGTATAAAATGTATTTTGTGTATATATTTATACCTATAATATCTAATTACTTATAATTATTAATTTTTAAGATTTTTTCAAGTGAATAACATGGGTTAAACTTTTTCTTTTCAAAAATTACAAGTGTGCCACTCACTTGACTTATAAAAATCCACCCATTCTCCTCTTCTCTTCACACCATTATACTCTTTTTGATTCTGAAAATACCTACCCAAATTCCCTCCTCTCATCCAATAATACTTAATTTTGGAATAAATCTAATCTAGGATGGATTTTGGTGAAAATCAAAGGGTGATTACCGGAGAAGAGGTAATGTTCTACAATGAGCATTTTTATTTAATTTATACCCCAACATCCTTCATTTATTATTAATACATGATTATATAATAAAATATTTATATTCAATATGATGAAATTTTTTAAAATAATTTCATTACCCAAAACAATCCCCACTTCCATCAAATGGGTTACAAAATCTTTATTTGTGTGTATGGTGGCATATCACCTCTTGAACTGATGTCGTTATTTTTCCATTATCACCTATCATGGTTGGTTATTATGATGAATATAAAGTATATATATGATATTTATAACATAATTATATCTTTTTAGTCCCTATATCATATATATATATATATATATATACATTTTTTAATTTCCATTCCATAAGGGATAAGATAATGCCTCTCATGTGTACGGTGGACTACCGACATGCATAGCAATGTAATACATTTTTCACTAACACTTTACATGGATGATAATAAGGAAAAAGTTAAGGAATACATTTTATATAAAATAAAAAATTATTATATTCATTAAATATTTATAATTATTAATATATTATATTTAATTTTATTTTTTACCTTTTCACTCGCTGAAAAACGATAACGTCAATCATGTTTCTGTGGACTGACACCTTCAGGAAGCGATGTGACTCTATCTTTTCATAACCACACCACATGTATGATATGTATAAGTATATTTAAATTAATACAATTTTAGTTTTTTGTATTTTTATTATTATTAAAGTATTAAAAATTACTCACCCCCTTTCCATAATCATCATTGAGAAATGGAAATGATCCCCATGCCGATGTAAGGCATAGCATCTCCATGATCGTAACATACTTTCTTTCTTAAAACCATATTTCAGAATTGTTCTTAAAAGTATAACTGATGAATAAATATTATTATAAGGTCATTATTACTATTTTTGAGATTATTTAACCGTTATTAAAGTGAGTAGACCAACAATACCAAATCAAATATACATGAAATACAAAGCAATTATTAAAATAAACATGACTTTAACGTTGAATTGTTAAAAAATGGGTCATAAAATTAAATAACTAAATCATATATGGTTATATATATAATTATAGTTGTATAATATATTTATAATAAATATATATTTATTATACAGGATGATTGAATGTTTATGGAGGAAGTCGAGACTTAAGGTATGAGCTTTCGAGTCCCTCATTTATTTCTGGGAGGCATATGAAAATTCACCACACATTCCATTTGTGTGGGGAATATATTTCCCCATTGACATGTCATATCATCAATAAAATTATTTTAATGATATTTAATGTTCCATTTTATGTTATGATTTTTTGGGTATAACGATTAAAAAGATTACTAAATTGGTAATGGATTGTTGTCTCAATTTTCCTTCTTCAAGACTTATGTCATGTTAAGCATTTATCTTCTTTTAAGTGGTATATATACAGCCACATTGATATGTAATATGATGAATTTATTTATTTTTATGATATATTATGTTTCATTTAATTTCATTCCTTCATGGGGCTTACAATTCAAAGTTACCAAACTGGTAAGAGTTTTATGTTACAGTATCATCATTTATCATGATTGTTTATGATTATGATTAAAATGATGAAATATTATGATATTTATATCAATAAACTAATTAATTTTATTCTATTATTATTATTTCATGACAATACATGTTTTCCTATAATTTCCACTCTTTTTTTACTCAATATAACAAAATAATATTTTCAAGAAAATTTGTTTTTTGGTCAAAACCCCTTTTTCTTCAAAAACCATGATTTCAAAAAAAAATTCAAAAAAAAATTACATTATTAAAATGGTTTATTAAAGAGCTTTTTACCCATGTCTGGCCCTGCATTCCCACTTTCCAAATGCAGGCGGCATTCAACACATCTTTAGCGATGTCTTTTTCTTGATCAAAATGGGATGATGGGATGTTTGTTTCTCCTTCAATGGATTCCTCCTCGGAATTATTCTCCTAATATAGTTCTCCCTTATAGATTAATATGTTTTCCATGAAAATAATTCCTAACGCCATTACATTATGGATTCTGGTAAATTAAGATTCTTCTATCTGGACATTCCAACATGTCATGTTAGGGCACTAACCTTCGGTTATGAGAGTAGTAACATTGGGAATCAGTGGCATGTATGGATGCTGGAACCTTGGATATCTTGTATTATTCCTCATAAGGGGGCCAATAAAGGTCATAGAACCTATGGAATCTTGGGGCGATCACAAGGTATCTTATTACCTAGCCATGTCTTCTGATGGTTTCTGCAGACATCCCATATTAAATATGAGATAATCCATGAGTTTAACATATTTTGGAGATGAAGGGTTGTGAGTTTAACATCTTACAGAGATATAATGGAATTATTAGAACACTTTAGAAGGTGGATCAGATAGGTGAATCCCTATGAGGGGGAACCTGGAATATTTATCGGATGGATGGATCAGAACGCCCAATGAGGACGAACCGAGGTGGTGTGTCTCATAAATAGAATATTTCACACAATGAAGGAATGCATCCCTATGAGGTAGGCACTAAGGTTTACCATTGTATGGGGGAATTTTGATCATGATGAACATGAGTGATGTGTCCCATAAAGGTAAGATTTCACACTGTAAAGTTTGATTTGGGCAAAACTAAGGGTGGATCAGAGAGGTGGACCCCAATGAGGGGAAAACCAAATTTTACCATTGGCTAGGATTGGACCTCATGGAGGCTTCTTACAAACCCTATTTAGAAGATAGGTATCAAAACATACATAGTTAGATAAGGTGTTTTTGGGCTTACCCACTAGGACTTCTCATCACAAGAGGATTTCTCTTGGTTAGATATACATGGATTGTGTGGGGATTACGCCCTGAGACTAACTGGGTGCTGCTAGGAGCAATGATGATGTGGATGGGGATTATGTGTTGAAACGGCCTAGATGGATGGCATGATCCAACTAAGATGTGGTAGCCTAGTTAAGAATCAGGATAAAAATTGAGCAATTCTTGAAATGGAGTGGATGGAATGTATCGAGTGTGATGGGTTTTTAGGATTGAACCTCTAGGAATCTTCCTTCATATCTCAGTGGTTGGGAATAAAATTCCACATAGTTTGATATGGGGTGATGAAACACCTAATGAGGCAACTCAAGAGAATGGATCACATGGATAGGACCCCGAAGGAAGTGCAACCTCTGAATTGGTGTATATTCTTCCTGATACATAGAGACTATAGGGAAAGATCAGTATGGGAGTGGATGATGGTCTTTAACCTCAAGGAATGTTTTTATGTATCCCAATGTCTAGGAATGAAAGTCCAGGTAGTTTTGATGGGGGGTTTGGGGCTTAAACACTGAGGTTTTCTAGGAGGATGGAGGTAAATGAATTTATTTCACCAAGATAAGGGTTAGGTAATGGATGTTGTGATGGAGGATGGATCATAATACCATAGGGAGGTGGATTTAGGGGATGTTTCCCATTAAGGTAATATGTCACGTCATGAGGGTACATCTCTAGGAAGGAGAACCAAAGTTTACCTTTGGTTGGGCTTAAACCTCATGGAGGATACCAATGTAACCTGTTTAGAATATAGGGATCAAAAATCACATAGATTGGACTTTAGGGTGCATGGGGATTACACATTGAGGCTTCCCAAATGGATTTTTGGTCGCTGTTATTATCTAAGATCGCATGATTCATACTCAGTGTGAGAAACAAGAGTGAGCAGTAGGCCTAATGATTGTATCATGAAAGGTGCACCCACGAGAGTCTGTATGGGGATTACGCACTGAGATAGCTAATGGATATAGAGATTGGGGCTTAAACTAGGGGTATTCCCATAGAGGATCTCAATCCATGTGAGGACGATATAATTCCCTACTATGATATAAATGAATATCTCACTCCCATGTAGAAGAGTGGGCATGTAGAATTCCTGAGGTGTGACACCACAAGTGCATTGCATGGAGCGAGACTAGAGTTTAACATCAAGTGCTAAGGACAATGGGGGTTGGCAATTTAACATCCTACAACTCGTATGAGGAATACTTTATACTTACCCCCTTGAACATACATAGTTTGTAAGATGTGAACCCTTGGGTGGTTCATGACCCGAACAATGTTTGATGGGAGGATGTGGAAGAGTGGTCAAACGTGTTGTCAAAATTAGTGTGGATATACAAAAAAAAAATCCATTAGTGTGTCTATACCAAAAATAAAAATGTTGGGCATCACAATAAGGGACAATACACAAGGGACTAGGAAAAGACTATGCATAAGCCTGGAGGTCTACACAGAATATGGTCTTGTGAAGCAAGGGACCTCTCCAAGAGCAGCTTCATGAAGCTTGGGTGATTCATGAAGGAAAACTGATTTGCAAAGGAAAGGGACTCATGAAGCCTAGGACCCTTTCCTTAACATAGATTCCTGGCTTAAAGAGTTCTTCATGAAGTCTTAATGATCTGTGAAGCCTCGATCAACCCAAAGAGTCTCCTTCCTCTACGAATGGAAAGGACCTTCAAGAAAGGCATCCCTACCATGGGTAGGGGAAATGAATAATGAAGTAAGGCATTGATTGTGATGCTCAATTACATTGGGTGATCCATTTTTTTCTTTTTCGTTGTGCTTCAAGGCTATAAGAAATGGGATATCATAAGTTGAAAATTCATTGCAACCATACCATTGAGGTGGGTGAATCCCTGTATTTATAGGCAACAAGGCATCGGGATACTAGGAAGTGCTCCGTGAAGAAAAACGGAATATAGAAGGGGTAGGATTTTGTTGGACTAATTGATTTTTTCATCAAAGATTCTTCCATCGTCATGTGTCTTGTTGGACTCATGGGATTATGATCATCCACCTTCGCATGCTTGCGGTAGCGAGGGTTCTCTATAAAGGAGATTTGCAACACATACTCCTCTCATGAATTTTGGGGCCATTTGAGCCTGAATTGGATTCGAATCATCCATGGCCTTATCCATTTCAATATTTTCAGGTATTTCAATTTAAAAAAAATCCCCCTCAGAATTATAGCCAAAGGGAGAAGGAGGGTCCGATTCTGAGGGCCAGTCAGTGAAAAACACAGCTAGTTGCGAAGCTGAATTGTGATGAAGGGGAACAGAAATCACATATGCAAGTTCAATGAAAATAATGGGGGACACCCAGTCCACTGTGAACTGGGTTTCATGGTCCATTGCTCCGTAAATTCTCATTAAGCGAACTGAGGCATCGGGATCTGCTACTGCATCAGGAATAGAATAGAGATTGAGGTTGATTTGTGATATGTAGCTTCTCCAATGACCTTTTTGTTTGATCATTGTGAAAAATACCAAAAATAGACTAATTATTGGATTATAAGGATTCTCAAGAAGATGCTCAGGAGGTCCTCATAGATGTTTCCAAAAGAGGAGGGATAGTGAATAATATTATGATTGGGGAGTATGTTCAGAGCCACTCTTATCGTGAATCATCCATTTAGCTATTGTTGGACACTCATAAATACTACCATTTTTAAAAACAATCCATTATATATCCTTGGTTTTAGGGATTACATATTCATCCTACTAGTGAGTAGATATGAACCATCCAACTGGTTTAAAGGAACTTCGATACAGTATAAATAGTATAGGGCTATTGATGTTCACATTGAGAAGGATTACAACCATATCATAGCAGAATATCTCTATAATCACATAAATAAAATCAATGGAAATCTTTTGAATGCTAAGGATTTCTCACCACAATAAAGGAAGATCATCAAATTGGGTCAAAAAAACCTAGAGAAGGTATGGACCAATTATTGAGATCTGTTCTAGGGAAGAAACTTTACAGATGAGTGGGCCTAGGCCTACTAGGTGTGTGCATCTTCTGCTGAATTAAGGGAAGTGCTGAAAATAGTAGGATTATATGAAGTAGCATGGGACTCCGGGTTCCACATCTACCAGCCAAAGGATATCAAGTAGTAATTGTTGATAAGATCATTTCCATGAGCCAACACATTCCATTTCCATCTTGGGGAGGTCAGCATCATCCTCTAGGACCTCCATCGAATTTCTGGGATCCCAATCCTGGGAGCGATGTATGATGAATTCCTTCCCACAGAAAATTTCATGGGATGATAAAGAGAAGATGTTGTGTCTGTTGAAGGTAATTCTAGATCTGGTTCCAAGAACTGCTAAAGATTAGAAGATGGTTAATGAAGTCCATTTCAAAAAATTGGTTTAGTCACTTTTTGAACTCCTTGGTGGAAGTTCCTACTTAAGGGGAAGAAGTGCCTATAAAACTGCCAACGTGGCCACGTACATGTCTGAGGGGATCTCAGCAGGGCAGGGATGAATCTTATTGGAAGATCCTATAGAATGTACAATAGTGGTATAGTATCAACACTAATCGTCAACCAATATTTAGGTTAGCCGGATTCATCTCAGTACTTATCTTTGGGTAGATGTTGTTGGTAAGAGATACATATATGGGGATGCAGACGGTCACATTTATCATCTCAGTAGTGTTGGAATTATGGTGGAAGATCCATCTAGTGGTCCCCATACTAATTATGTTATATAAGGTGATTTGGAATATCAGTGATGGGAAGAGGCCTCTATGCATGTGAAGGATAATTCACTTTCTATATAGATGGATAGTGGTGCACATGGGGGGTTACAAGTACCTGAATCCCATTTTCCCTCCTGAGACAAACTTTCGGCCAATGATTTGGAGTATCATAGGGAGATTTATGTTTAATATAGGTTTGGAGGATATACAGAGAGAATTTTGGAGAGGGGATAGATTCACCTTCAATCTGTTCCTTCCATCGACATTAATAATAACTAAGGATGGCACCAGGACTGAAGAACATAGGTCATATATCCTACCCTTCTGAGGTGGAGTACTGGTGGTGAGGGTGAATTGCCAACCAATCTATGATCCATACACCACCCACCAATTAAAAAGGATGTTTTTGTGTTTTCATAGGTTGACTATAAAAGTATACCTAGGAGTATGCCATGAGGACCATATGTGGGTGGTGATGCATGTAACATCCCAAGTAAGTAATTAATAATAGATATTTTTACCAATGTCTATTAATGATTAAGATAGTGTTTTAGAGGCTTAAAATGAAAATAAATCCAATCTTAAGCATGGAATACACTAATATTCTTAAAAGATTGTTTTACTACCTTATGATGGAAAACCATTTTTGAATCTATATTTTGACAATTTTATAAACTATGTTTGTCAAAATAAACTTATCCTTTATGATTGGGAAATCAAAATTTACCTTGTGTGAATTTTTGGTATTTTTCTGACAATGTTCATTTTCTAATGAATAGTGAAAAATACTGCATTTTACATCAAAACTGCTTTTTAATCTAATTTATTTATATGATTAGATTATGTTTTGAATTGGTTTTGAAGTGAAATTAGAATATATTTTTACCATTTTATCCAATGGTGGTCATTGGAATCAATTTCACTTTGAAATTAGACTTAAACTAGTGTCAATCTTTTGATACTTATTGTTTTGTAAAAACACGCTATTTGCTCTGGCAGCGGGAATTAATTATTAAATTAATTAATGTGACTTATATGATTTGAATTTTGTAAAATATACTTCATTTTTGAATTCGGAATATCAAATATTGCTTAGGGTGAATTTTTGGTAATTTTTTGAAAAACTTCAATTTTTGATGAATAGTGAAACCACTAAGTGGTAATCAAGCAAACTGATTTTTCAATTAAATGAAAGTTTACCACTAATGTGTATTGAATTTTGAAAATCCGACATACATGGTTGTCATTAAGAAGTAAAATGTGGTTCAATGGGATTAAAATATTTTTTTGGTGAATAGTAACTTATTAAGTTTTTAATCGCGATTAGTGGTAATTAGGGTAGTTTAAGGTATAAATAATGCTTTAATAATAGGAAATGACCTAGACACATGTCCCAACATTATTGGTTGTGTCATGGACGACCCAGACAAGCCATGGGTCTACTTGGGGACCCCATGGAGACACTTTGGTTGGGAAATGACATAAATAACTTTTTATTTAATGTAAAAGTAAAAATGACACAAAGATAATATGTTTCACGAAAAAAAATTTTACAGGGGGTTATAAAGATCTGATTTTTGATTATAAATAGTCATTGGAAAGCTAAAAAGATTTCATAAATCATAGTATTTTTTTATGATTTTTAGACATTAAATAAATTAAATTATTTATGACATAATAATGATGCAGCGATGACATCATCATTTGACGATTTAAATAAAATGGAAAGATAATATAAAATCTATGAACTACACATGTCCAAAACCAATTGGATGAGTGGATTTAGAACCCTTATCACCTTATCCACGAATTATATCAATGTGGGACCTTTTAAAACCGAAACACATTTTCAAATAAAGTAATATTGCTTTACTTTCCAAAAGTGCCCCTCCTCTCCTCTTATAAAAGGCCCCCACCTCTACCTCATTTCACACACACCTCAAGCTTTTGGCTTGGCCAACCCCTGCCCATTTACTCTCTCCACATCCCTCTCCTCATCCTAGAGGATTCCCTTTGGGCATAATCCTTTCAAAGGAAGCCTTTAGACTCAAATCAAAAGGAGTTACACTTTTAAAGGTAATTAATTCCCTCATGTTCATTTGTTTTATTTTGCTTCTCCAACCCCCTAAACTCTTTTTATTTACTTATTTTGTAACAACACCAGTATCTTAAATATACAAGGGTGTTGTTATAATATTTATTTGAGCTACACTCTCACAAAACTACATCAAATGGTTAAAGAACATACGGTTTCTGTGGATGGTGAAATTCTGCCTCCCGAAACGATGATTGTTCAACACTCATTTAACACCTTCAAAGGTGGCCATTATGATGTCACTATTTTTATATATGATATATAATATGTTTATTTTTTACTTAAGCTTCTGTTTTTTTTTTCATTTTGGACATACCTTTATGGTTTCCATTATGGGTAAACACGATATCTTCATTTTAGGAAGTGCGGACTACCGCCCCCTCAAAGTGATTTGATTCATTAAATACCATATGTGGGACATATAAAGGATGGAACTATGATATTATATATGATATTATACTGGAATAATAATATACATTTATATCATTATGATTCCATTCTATAAAATATGAAATAGAAATGAAAGTAGCGTTCATGCGTACGTACGGCTTACCGTCTCCATGAACGGTGCATTTCATTTCTTACCTTTAAATGATTATGTAATATTATAAATGCATGAATGTACTGGATATATATGACATATATGATATCTACATCATGAATACCGTTCTGGATATAATGAACCTTTGACCAAATTAACAACATGTAAGTGTAAGAAGTCTATTTTTGACTTAAGAACCAAATACCGACAAAATGAACATTATTAACTTAACTGATTACATGATGTTCATAACATGGTATAAAAGGAATAATGAACTTCAAAAAGATTCATAAGCAAGTAGAGATTAACTCAAGTTTATTATTCAGGAGATTAAAGAACGGTCGGGTCAAGTCGGATACGAGGTATGGGACTTCGTCTCAATCTCCTTTCATTGAGGCATATTTTATTTTATACACAACTTTATTTTATACGGTGTATAAACCCCTTTGACTTTTATGTTTATTAAAAAAGAATATTTTTTATACGAAGCGTTTACTAAACGAAAAAAGGGAATGTTTTTGTCGTACGTATGTGGCGACAACGACTTCTCCGCCGTCGTGACCGTTATTTGAGTTTTGGCTTCCTCTACAAGCCATACCTTGTTTTTAAAAGATAAATACCATGTTTTACTTTTCTATTATTTTGGTATTGAAAATGGTTTTCATAATGTTTTTATATCAATGTGTTGTATTGATATCTTGTGATTGAAATGTGGAAATGTTATGTTTCCATTATGCATGTTTTATGTGATACGATTATGTTATGGTTCTTGGGCATTATTATGAAGACGGGTGGTTCCGTGATAAACTAAGGGCGGGTGAGCCTGATATAGCTCTCCAATGCATTGGGTAACGCGAAGGAGTGAAACGTTAAGGTTTCTCCGAAGAGATTTAGGGAATATAATGTGATGGGTATTCCAAACGTAACCAAGAGGGTTACTACCTACGTAAGAATGTTATGAATGCCTCAAGTTACCTTTATGTCTTATGATTTCTATGATTTATTCATGATTTTATGAGGTATGTTAAAGTTCCTATGTTTTATGGGTAAAGTATGATTTCATTCTTATGTATATATGAACTCATGTATCCTTTCCATGTTTTTTTTATATAACCCATACTGAGTTTTTATGCTCATCCCAAGTTTTTGAAATGTTTTTCACAGGTCAAGGGAAAGGTACATGATAAGATGATAGAGTCAAGGATGTGTCAAGAAATAATCAATGTTTTATTTTAAATGTGTTTCCATTGATGGGAATGAAGAATACTATATTTATGTAACCACTTTGTTTATGTGTGGAATGTAATGAAAGTTTTATGATCTAATTCTCTAAAACTCTAAACCCGAAAAGATCCTCAATGTGTAATCTTGTAATAACTCAAGATTAAGTAAGGTTTAAGGCTGGGGCCTTATAGTTGGTATCAGAGGTCGGTTTAGATAACATTAGGAGTTAGAATTCTATTAAATGATTATCCAAAAATATTTTTTTTTCGAAATGATATAGAATTTAAAGATTACCATGTTGCTTTATCTAAGACATGTTTGTTCAGAATGGTTTTCCGCAGAGGAAACAGGGAAGCATTGCTAGGAAGGCATAGAGAAGGAAATAACCTTCCGAATCAGCATCTAGAAATGGTCGGAATTGGAACTGAACAGTTTGTTGCAGTAATGGAGCAGTTGACTCAAGCGATAAATGGTGGTGGTATCCATGCACGAGATCAGCCAGATCAACCGCAGAGGAACATGTCAGTGGTGGAACATTTCATGAGGCAACATCCACCATCATTCAGAGGATCATCTGACCCTGTGCTAGCTGAAGGGTGGATTAAAGCACTGGAGAATATTTTTGATGTCATGGGGTGTTCAGACAATCAAAAGGTTAGTCTTGATATTTACCGTTTGGAGGTTGAAGCAGATCAGTGGTGGTCTATGGTTAAAAATATCAGGGACGCCGATGAGATTGATGCTCTTGACTGGGATGAATTCAAAGGTATGTTTCTTGAGAAGTATTTTCCTAAGGCTGTTCGACTTAGGATGGAAAATCAATTCTTGGAATTGAGGCAAGAGGAAGACTCAGTGGCTGCCTATGAAGAAAGGTTCACTCGATTGGCAAGGTATGCTCCAAATTTTATCTGGGACCTTGATAGTAAAATAAATCGTTTTTACTTAGGATTAAAGCCAAAATATCGAAGGGCATTAGCTTCTCGTGAGTTTAAAAGTTATGAAAAGCTTGTTCGATGTGCTGAGAAGGTGGAAATTGAGTTTTCCGATGACCAAGTTTTCTATAACAACCAGCAGAAGAAGAGACCGAGGTGGCAGGAGAAAGGTAAGAATTCTTCAAAAAAGTCTGATGGTAAGAGAACTAAGTTTCCAGTTTGTGATAAATGTGGAAAAAGGCATGCTGGGGAATGTCTTCTAAATTCTGGGAAGTGCTACCGATGTGGTAAGATGGGACATAAGGCTCGTGATTGCACTGAAAAGGATCAAGGTGAAGGTAAGAACAAATTTGATTTACAGTTAGTGAAATGTTATAAGTGCAATGTGATGGGTCACTATGAAAACGAGTGTCCGACAAAGAGCTTGAGTGATGGGAAGCAGTTAGACTACAAGCAGAAAGGGGTGGTGAAAGCCTTTGCAACTACTTCAGCAGTTGTCGGGCCATCAAATGAAGTTGTATCAGCTCCAGGGAGCTCAGTTTTTTACAAATATTGACTTGAGATCGGTGTACCATCAGCTGAAGGTAAAGGAGGCAGATATTCCGAAGACCGCGTTCCGTACGAGATATGGCCATTATGAATTTGTAGTAATGCCTTTTTGGCTAACCAATGCAACTGCTGTATTCATGGACTTAATGAATAGAATTTTCCATGAGTTCTTGGATAAGTTTGTGGTGGTTTTCATTGATGATATTTTGGTGTTTTCTAAAAGTAAAGAGGAGCATGAAAAACATTTAAGGGTTATCTTGCAAACCTTAAAAGAAAAGAAACTGTATGGTAAATTCAGCAAGTGTGAGTTTTGGTTGCAACAAATTTCTTTCCTTGGTCACATTGTTTCTAAAGATGGAATAACTGTTGATCCTGCAAAAACAAAAGTTGTGGAAGAATGGCCAAGACCCACAAATGTAACCGAGATTCGTAGCTTCCTTGGTTTGGCGGGCTATTACCGAAGGTTTGTTAGAAATTTTTCACGGTTATCTAGTCCAATGACTAAGCTAACTCGGAAGGGTGTTAAGTTTATCTGGACAAAAGAATGTGATGATTGTTTTCAGGAATTAAAAAGAAGATTGGGGAATGCTCCAGTTTTGGCACTACCTTCCAGGAATGGTGAGTTTGTTATATACAGTGATGCTTCATTGAAAGGACTTGGTTGCGTCCTAATGCAGAATGATCAGGTAATTGCTTATTCTTCACGACAGTTGAAAACTCATGAGGTAAATTACCCTACACATGATTTGGAACTAGCTGCTGTTGTTTTTGCTTTAAAATTTTGGAGGCATCATTTGTATGGAGTAAAGTGTGAAATATATACCGATCACAAAAGTTTAAAGTATATATTCACTCAGAAAGAATTGAACATGAGACAAAGGAGATGGCGATAATTAATCTAGGATTATGATTGTACAATTCTTTACCATCCGGGAAAAGCAAATAAAGTGGCTGATGCTTTGAGTTGAAAAAGTAATGCTTCATTAACAATGTTGTGTTTGGAACGTGATCCTTTGGATAAGGATTTGATGAACTTTGGCATAGAAGTTGTTGGTGCAGGAAGTCCTTCTGTTTTGTTTCAGGTATCAGTGAGATCTTCTCTATCAGATAGAATCAAGCAAGCACAGAAGCAAGACAGTGAGTTGCAGAAAAAGGTAGAGCTGGTTCAGAAAGGTAAGTTGCCTGAATTCAACATTGATAGTGATTGTGTTTTGAGATTTGGGAAGAGATTTTGTGTGCCTTGTGATTCACAGTTGAAGAGAGAGCTGTTATGTGAAGCTCATAGTTCTTCGTTTTCAGTTCATCCGGGCAGTACTAAGATGTATAGAGATCTGCGAGAGTATTACTGGTGGGATGGAATGAAAAGAGACATTGCTGATTTTACTGTGAAGTGTTTGACATGTCAACAGGTTAAAGTAGAGCGGCAGTTACCAAAAGGGATGCTTCAGCCTTTACTAGTTCCAGAATGGAAATGGGAGAATATATCCATGGATTTTTTTGTTGGATTACCGAAGACATCTCGAGGTAATAATGCAATCTGGGTTATTGTTGATCGCTTGACCAAATCTGCTCATTTCCTTGCTATACGAGATACTTTCTCTCTTGATCAACTTTCCCGTTTGTATCTTAAAGAAATAGTCAGGTAACATGGAGTACCTCTCTCCATCGTATCAGATCGTGATCCCAGGTTTACTTCTAACTTTTGGAAAGGCCTTCAGAAGTCGTTGGGTACTGAGTTAAATTTTAGTACAGCGTTTCATCCTCAATCAGATGGGCAGTCAGAACGAACAATTCAGACATTGGAGGATATGCTACGAGCTTGTTCTATGGATTATCAGGGAAGTTGGGACCAACATCTTTCTTTGGTTGAGTTTTCATATAATAACAGTTTTCATTCCAGTATACAGATGGCACCATTTCAGGCATTATATGAGAAGCGGTGTCGAACTCCATCTTTCTGGGATGAAGTGGGTGAAAGGAAGTTGATGGGACCAGAATTGGTAGAAGAGATGGCAAAAAAAGTTCAGCTGATTCAGAAACACATGAGAACAGCTCAGAGCAGGCAGAAGAGTTATGCGGATAACCGGAGGAAGGATCTATCTTTCGAGGTAGGTGATCATGTTTTTCTCAAGGTTTCTCCTTGGAAAAGCATGATGAGATTTGGTAAGAAAGGAAAGTTGAGTCCAAGGTTCATTGGACCATATGAAATTCTGGAGAGAGTTGGATCAGTTGCATACCGAGTGGCTTTACCTACGAGTTTATCTCAGGTACACAATGTTTTTCACGTTTCGATGTGGAGAAAGTATATGCCAGATCCATCTCATGTTTTGAGTCCAGAGGTAGTTCAGCTGGAAGAGAACCTATATTATGAGGAACAACCGGTCCAGATTCTTGACCACAGGGAGAAAGTGTTACGGAATAAGGTGATTAAGCAGGTAAAGGTTTTGTGGAAAAACCACATGATTGAAGAGGCAACATGGGAATCTGAAAATGCAATGAGGGATAAGTACCCCCATTTATTCGATAAGTAAATAAATTACGGGGACACAATTTTCTAAAGGGGGGAAGGATGTAACATCCCAAGTAAGTAATGAATAATAGATATTTTTACCTATGTCTATTAATGATTAAGATAGTGTTTTAGAGGCTTAAAATGAAAATAAATCCAATCTTAAGCATGGAATACACTAATATTCTTAAAAGATTGTTTTACTGCCCTATGATGGAAAACCCTTTTTGAATCTATATTTTGACAATTTTATAAACTATGTTTGTCAAAATAAACTTATCCTTTATGATTGGGACATCAAAATTTACCTTGTGTGAATTTTTGGTATTTTTCTGACAATGTTCATTTTTTAATGAATAGTGAAAAATACTGCATTTTACATCAAAACTGATTTTTAATCTAATTTATTTATATGATTAGATTATGTTTTGAATTGGTTTTGAAGTGAAATTAGAATATATTTTTGCCATTTTATCCAATGGTGGTCATTGGAATCAATTTCACTTTGAAATTAGACTTAAACTGGTGTCAATCTTTTGATACTTATTGTTTTGTAAAAACACGCTATTTGCTCTGGCAGCGGGAATTAATTATTAAATTAATTAATGTGACTTATATGATTTTAATTTTGTAAAATAGACTTTATTTTTGAATTCGGAATATCAAATATAGCTTAGGGTGAATTTTTGGTAATTTTCTGAAAAACTTCAATTTTTGATGAATAGTGAAACCACTAAGTGGTAATCAAGCAAACTGATTTTTCAGTTAAATGAAAGTTTACCACTAATGTGTATTGAATTTTGAAAATCCGACATACATGGTTGTCATTAAGAAGTAAAATGTGGTTCAATGGGATTAAAATATTTTTTTGGTGAATAGTAACTTATTAAGTTTTTAATCGCGATTAGTGGTAATTAGGGTAGTTTAAGGTATAAATAATGCTTTAATAATAGGAAATGACCTAGACACATGTCCAAACCTTATTAGTTGTGTCATGGCCGACCAATACAAGCCATGGGTAAACTTGGGGACCCCATGGAGACACTTTGGTTGGGAAATGACATAAATAACTTTTTATTTAATGTAAAAGTAAAAATGACACAATCATAATATGTTTCACGAAAACAATTTTTACATGGGGTTATAAAGATCAGATATTTTCTTATAAATAGTCATTGGAAAGATAAAAAGATTTCCTACATCATAGTATTTTTTTTATGATTTTTAGAAATTAAATAAATTAAATTATTTATGACATAATAATGATGCAGCGATGACATCATTATTTGACGATTTAAATAAAATGGAAAGATAATATAAAATATATGAACTACACATGTCCAAAACCAATTGGATTAGTGGATTTCGAACCCTTATCACCTTATCCACGAATTATATCAATGTGGGCCCTTTTAAAACCGAAACACATTTTCAAATAAAGTAATATTGCTTTACTTTCCAAAAGTGCCCCTCCTCTCCTCTTATAAAAGGCCCCCACCTCTACCTCATTTCACACACACCTCAAGCCTTTGGCTCGGCCAACCCCTGCCCATTTACTCTCTCCAAATCCCTCTCCTCATCTTATAGGATTCCCTCTGGGCATAATCCTTTCAAAGGAAGACTTTAGACTCAAATCAAAAGGAGTTACACTTTTAAAGGTAATTCATTCTCACATGTTCATTTGTTTTATTTTCCTTCTCCAACCCCCTAAACTCTTTTTATTTACTTATTTTGTAACAACAACAGTGTCTTCAATATACAAGGATGTTGTTATAATATTTATTTGAGCTACACTCTCACACAACTACATCAAATGGTTAAAGAACATACGGTTTCCGTGGATGGCGAAATTCTGCCTCCCGAAACGATGATTGTTCAACACTCATTTAACACCTTCAAAGGTTGCCATTATGATGTCACTATTTATATATATGATATATAATATGTTTATGTTTTCCTTAATCTTCTGTTTTTTTTTCATTTTGGGCCTACCTTTATGGTTTCCATTATGGGTAAACACGATATCTTCATTTTAGGAAGTGCGGACTACCGCCCCCTCAAAGTGATTTGATTCGTTAAATACCATATGTGGGACATATAAAGGATGTAACTATGATATTATATATGATATTATACTGGAATAATAATATACCTTTATATCATTATGATTCCATTCTATAAAATACTAAATAGAAATGAAAGTAGCGTTTATGCGTACGTACGGCTTACCGTCTCCATGAACGGTGCATTTCATTTCTTACCTCTAAATGATTATGTAATATTATAAATGCATGCATGTACTGGATATATAAGACATATATGATATCTACATCATGAATACCATTCTGGATATAATGAACCTTTGACCAAATTAACAACATGTAAGTGTAAGAAGTCTATTTTTGACTTAAGAACCAAATACCGACAAAATGAACATTATTAACTTAACTGATTACATGATGTTCATAACATGGTATAAAAGGAATAATGAACTTGAAAAAGATTCATAAGAAAGTAGATATTAATTCAAGTTTATTATTCGGGAGATTAAAGAACGGTCGGGTCAAGTCGGATACGAGGTATGGGACTTCGTCTCAATCTCCTTTCATTGAGGCATATTTTATTTTATATACAACTTTATTTTATACGGTGTATAAACCCCTTTGACTTTTACGTTTATTAAAAAAGAATCTTTTTTATACGAAGCGTTTACTAAACGACAAAAGGGAATGTTTTTGTCGTACGTATGCGGCAACAACGACTTCTCCGCCGTCGTGACCGTTATTTGAGTTTCGGCTTCCTCTACAAGCCATACCTTATTTTTAAAAGATAAATACCATGTTTTACTTTACTTTTATTTTGGTATTGAAAATGGTTTTCATAATGTTTTTATATCAATGTGTTGTATTGATATCTTGTGATTGAAATGTGGAAATGTTATGTTTCCTTTATGCATGTTTTATGTGATACGATTATGTTATGTTCTTGGGCATTATTATGAAGACGGGTGGTTTCGTGATAAACTAAGGGCGGGTGAGCCTGATATAGCTCTCCAATGCATTGGGTAACGCGACGGAGTGAAACGTTAAGGTTTCTCCGAAGAGATTTAGTGAATATACTGTGATGGGTATTCCAAACGTAACCAAGAGGGTTACTCCCTACGTAAGAATGTTATGAATGCCTCAAGTTACCTTTATGTCTTATGATTTCTATGATTTATTCATGATTTTATGAGGTATGTTAAAGTGCCTATGTTTTATGGGTAAAGTATGATTTCATTCTTATGTATATATGAACGCATGTATCCTTTCCATGTTTTTTTTATATAACCCATACTGAGTTTTTATTCTCATCCCAAGTTTTTGAAATGTTTTTCATAGGTCAAGGGAAAGGTACATGATAAGATGATAGAGTCAAGGATGTGTCAAGAAATAATCCATGTTTTATTTTAAATGTGTTTCCATTGATGGGAATGAAGAATACTATCTTTATGTAACCACTTTGTTTATATGTGGAATGTAATGCAAGTTTTATGATCTAATTCTCTAAAACTCTAAACCCAAAAAGATCCTCAATGTGTAATCTTGTAATAACTCAAGATTAATTAAGGTTTAAGGCTGGGGCCTTATAATGCAGCTCTAGATAATGTTCATGTGTGAGGGTGGTAAAATGATGAATGAGATACCTACACCAATTATCACATTCAGTATGATTTATGATTATGCGAAGAGATTGAATGTTGCCTACCCAAGAGAAATGATAAAACAATGAACCATTTGGGCTAATAAAAGAGTGGGTATTCTACCTTTATGACAAGGTCAGATAGATACAAGGGAGAACCAAAGAGGTAGGGTTGATGCACATCATGGTAGCAGAGCTACAGTAGCAGAGCTGGCAGTTCATAGGTCGGCACCAGTCAGGGATTAGATGGGGGTGACACACCAGTTGGGTGAAGTCCGGAAGAAGGGTAACTATCAATATGGTTTTTCAGGATACATCCCCAAGTTCCTGGGATGCGACTGCGCTACATGGAAATTCTCGATGATTATATATATCCAAAGGATTGGGAAACATGGGATGTCAACTGAAAATTCCATGACACCATTGGATGAGGAACCATATCAACCAGTTTGGGATGGATCTGGTTAGTATTGGTCATTCCTACGCCAGTTTTTTGTGGGTCAAAGGAAATGGGTGTAGTATGTGGTAGAATTGGAGGACCTTGTGCACTCCCAAGGCATTGTGTATCCAATGAGAGAGAAATTTAGGGTGCTTATGGGCATGACCTCTCCTCTAGAGATTTCAGCAGCTAAACTGGAGGAATTATTTTCTTTACCCAAGGAATCTGAGGGATCTTGGGAGAATACTCTGTTGATGGGATCACTTTAAAAGAAGGAGAAGTTGAAGCCTCAATGGGATCTTCCTTGGGGTATTTGTTGAAACTCTCAAGGTAATATTTTTCTCATTTTACTATGGTATTACCTTACTAATGATTTTCCTATATTACCATACTAACATCTATTTATGTAGGAGGAAATTTCATAAGGGACCCATACTTATGGGGATGGTGGAATACTGGAAGGTGCAGAGATCCAAACCCTAGTGGATGTGTCTGGGGAAACAGGGACTGCGAGGCCAATTGGTATTAAAGAGGGTAGATCATCCACCCAAAAATATTTAGATCCCTCAATTTTATATGGGGGGAACATTCAGTATCCCAACTGAAAAAACCCCAAGAGGAGGATAGGTCACCTATCATCTTTCATAAGTTACCAAAATATTTTATAGAATCATCTCTTTTGTTGGTTAATCAAATTTACTAACATTCTTGTTATCTAAAAAGTGATCGGGGTAGTGGTTCCTCTGATATGGTGAATATTTTGATCATCCAGGAGAGAATATAGGACCGCTTCTCTAATAGAAGTGTTGGTCTATGTGGATTCGTCCATTCAAACCCACTAGGTCCTAACCTCTGGTGATAAGTCTGTTGTGGTTGCTGGTAGTGTTGTATATAGGGCGGTACCCAAGCCTACCAGAGATGAAATAACCAAGGTAGAGTAAAGTGACCATGACCAACCACATGAAATGGATCACTAACCATCTATTAGGATTCCATATGAGGATCCTACTGCTCCACTCTTGGTTGTATTCCCCAAATAAAAACATATAGACCCTAAGGATCTAGAAAGTTCTGACTCTGACGCAGCTAAGGATAGTCGCATGACTCGATGTAGGGTGTGGAGGTGCATAATGAATTTTTTTAATGCCTTAGAGGTGCAATGGGTGATGAGGATTGGGTAAATTTTCACCTGGATGGTCATTCACTATGCTGGAGGGGTAGACACTTGTGATATTCATATGCTAGTCTGCGACTATCTTCCTGAAAAATGGGAGAATTTAGTAAGCACCTGGATGTTTCATGGTGCCTAAATAAGTCTGAAAAAATCCAGAATTTCTGGGAGGCTGAAAAAAAGATTTATCACTTAGAAGATCCGATTAATGAAAATCTCTCCTTCTTCACTGCTCAGTCAGAGCATTTCACATGATTACCGACCCAAGTGGAATAGGCTGAAGGGAAGTTAAGACAGGAATCTCTACAAGTGGTTGATCTTCAAGCTGAGTTGCACTGGATATAGATCATGGTTTATGATCTCTATGTTATAGATTATGATGAATATAGGGATATTATAAGGTTACAATAGACCCTAGAGGAAACATTCCAAAGGGTGGAAGGGATGAAGTGATCCATTGAAGGGGAAATCCATAAGGGTCGTGTTTTATCAAACTTATTTACTTTTTTTTCTTTCTTGTTTTAAACTATGTGCATTATAAAATTCTTATATTCTTTAATTACTACACCTTAATAATATCTGTGAATAAACTAACAGTCAATACCTAAGCTTATTTTGGCTATTCCCAATGTGAAAAATAATGGATGACCACATAAGTATTCCCTTTGCCTAGGACTGTCGGCTAATCATCGAATACTTAGGGTGCACTATTATTGACTGACCACCAAGAGTGTTTGGGATGAGAGAGGTTGTACATGGAGAATATTTCTTTCAGACCCTCTAACATTCCTTTCCCAATGGGCACTTGTGCACGATAAGGATAATTCCAAGGGCATCAGAGCTAATCTGAACAAAGTGGAATGAAAAGTGTGAATCACAGAGCCCAAAATTTGGAATCACATAGAGGATGGCATACTGATACGAGATGACTTTTGACCATTTTTGAAAAAAAAAATATTAACCCTTCCTACATAAAATGGGCACAAACAAATAAGTTTCGACCATTGTCCATGTGCAAAACATGGGACTAAACACGAATTTCCATCCATAGTCTTCGAGAATGTTGGCCCATGATGGTAGGTGAGTCAAAGAGGCATGGGACCAAGCCATTAGGGGGTACCATTATACATTAAAGAGGATGAGGATCCAAATTAGGGGAACGCTAAGTGTGGGGTTCAGTGATAAAATGTTCAAAATGATTACACATTTGGCTAAACAAAGATCAAACCTATCTCTTAGGGAGGAACTCTATGATGAGGGCCTAAGAGATCTTTCAGTTTATGTCATTAAAAATAAGGTTGATATATATATAGTTTAATATTATATGATAAGGATGATGTATGGAATAGTTTAACATCATATGATTAGGACGTGCCTTGTATTTTAACGTCATGTAACTGGGATATTTCACATAGTTTAAGGTCATACTACTTGGGCCATGTCCAATAGTTTAAAGTCTTGTTCCATAGAATGTGTAAATTTATATTCCTTATAGGAACCATAGCCTTTTACACTTATCATTACATTATTTTAATCATAATTAAACATCAGAGTACAAGCCATGGATCCTGAAGTCCAGTGTCTTTGAAGACAAGGTACATAAAACATAAAACATGAGACTAAAAAAACACTTCTTTATTTAATTTTCATAAATATCTCCCAACTTCCTTTGAGACCATACATATGCATAGGGTAACCAAGGGATAACATGAAGAAAGGGATGAGCTAAAATCCCAGTAAGGTATTAAACATAAGAATATGGCTTTAGCACAACAATTGGAGTTCATGACATAATTATATAAAATGGAATATAGAATAATAACATATAAACATGGGATCATATAGACATAAATTCATATTATTGTGGTAGAAACATCAATCATTACATTAGAATGAGCCAGGTCTCATTTCACATAGAGGATCACAAGTCAAGGTTAACCACCAAGACTGTTACACATAGTATCACGAGTCAATGCTAACTGCCAAGACCATTGCACATAACATCTCATGAGACTAAACATTACCCAATTCATTGGAGCACTATCTGGGTTCACCCATCTTAATATGTTCATGAATATTCTTTCAACATAAATAATCATACATAATCAATCATACATAAACATATGGGAACTCATGGAGAGAAATATGTATAACATTCATGTCATAAATCATAATAAATCGGTGCATCAAAAAAGTATCCATGATAGAAAGGAATTAAAACATACATGGAAGTTAATAAGGTGAAATAGGAATATATCATGGCAAGTGATGTAAAACATATGTGACAACATGTAAGAATAGTATTTAGGAAATTCTTAGCATTAAAACATTTTAGTGCAGTTTTAAGGAAACACTAAAGAGAATTTAAAATCAAAAAGGTAATAATATTTTATATAAACCAGAAGTGAAACAAGAAGGTTTTAATAAAAAAAGAATTATTTTATAAAAATAAATGTGGTTTTAAAAAGATGGTATAGTTCACTTGAAATTGGGTAAAAATTTTGGGAAGTTCCCTTAAAATGAGTTGGCTTATTAGGAAGTATCGAGGAGGGAATCACTTAAAAGCATGCATATCCTCGAAAGATAATGAGGGATGGATCTTGAAACATGATTTTGGAGGATATAAACAGTATTTAAAATTTTTACATAAAAATAAAACACAACTTCAATTTGGTAAAAAGAAAGATAGAGCAACCCAAAGGAATAAAGGCAGTTTGGGTAAAATTCCTTACGGAATATCAGCATAGTATTGGGTGTACTTAAGAGGTATTAATGAGAAAGAAAGGGATTTATCATATTTTATACATCATGAGGGAATTATGGGGAATGCAAAAAATCATACCCCATCATAAGGAATTATACATAAAAGGTAATAACATAGAGGAGATTCTTGAATAAATGTGAGGAAGAGAGGATCTCTTACCTTAAGTCTGATGGTGTTATTCCCTTGATATTAATGACCAAAATAATCAAATTAGGTTCATTAATTAATAATTAAAGAACCTATTTTACATTTAAATGACTTTAGTATAACCTAGTTGAGTTCATTCATAACCCTTTTGATTGGTTATGAGGTTCAATTGCATTGTTCGGGCTCGTTTGTTTCATGTTCGGTTTACTTATATACATGAACGGATAAACATGTATGGTGATAGTGGTTTTCCAGAATTAAAGATATATGAAATTTGTGAACATATAAAAGATTAAATTGTTGTGAATTTAATTTTATTACTTGAATTGAAGGTGAATCATTATATAAAAAATTAATGATAATCTCTTGGATTAATGTGGTAATTTTTCTAACAATTAACTTGTTTTATATTGTTATTTTAAATCATGAATTTGTAAGGATTCAAGAACATTAAATAAGATAAAATACATATATTATGATCTGTTTCAACCATTAAAATGGTTTCATGAATAGTCTAGAAGATGGTAAATAAAATTGAAAACACATCACTACTAGAAAAATACCCTATACCAACGGTTTGAAACCATTGGTATAGGCCTCCAAACCGTTCGAATATCCAATACCATTGGTTTAGAGAGCCGTTGGATAGTAAGACATGGGGATAGGTCTATACCAATGGTTTTAAAAACTATTTGTATAAGTAATATGAATAATCTATACCAACGGTTCCATAAAACCGCTGGTATATGTATTTCAAAAAAGAATCCTTATGTTGGTTTTGACCCCAGTACCTCCGGTTTATGATTGAACGACCTAAGCACTAAACTAACATGACTTTTCTGAACATAATTTCATAAATATATATATGTGTTATCATAAATATTTTAAATTTTTATTTATTTAAGGTTCTCTATAAGAATATTCCATAAAAAATACATGTAACTATACCAACAGTTCTCAAAACTGTTGGTATTGATTCTTTGATTTTCTAACCTATACCAACAGTTTTGGACAAACCATTGGTATATGGGGGACCTATACCAATGGTTTGGGGAAAACCGTTGGTATAGGGTCTCTATTATGGACCTATTCCAACGGTTTCGCCAAAACCATTGTCATAGGTGTAACATCCCAGGTAAATAAAGAATAAGATATTTTCATATTTATTAATATTTGTTAATTAAATATTAATTTTAGATTAAAGGAGTTGCTATGTTCTATAGCGTACCCGATACGCAACAACGAGTTTCTTTGAAATCTTACGTTCCACACTAATAATATAATATTATTATTTTAAATGGCAGTTAACTCCTTCCTGTTGTATTGGAGGAAATGCACAAAACTACCTATAATATGATTATACGTGTATTTATATTTGTCCAATAAAATTTAGAGGCTTAATATATGAATGAATCTAATTTTAAGCATAATTTACATTAAAAGGCTGATTTACCACCTTTTAATGGCGAACCCTTTTTAAATCTAGTTTTGGTCAATTTAATACATTATATATGACCAAATAAAATCCATATTTATAATGAGGACATCATAATTTACTTTGGTTAATTTTTTGGTATTTTTCGGATAAAGTTCATTTTTTAAGGAATAGTGAAAATATTATATTTTAATTCAAAACTATGTTTTAATCTAATTTATTTATATGGTTAGATTATCCTTTTAATTGGTTTTAAAGTGTAAATAGATTATATTTTTACAATTTAATCTAATTTTGGTCATTAGAAGCAATTTCACATTTAAATTGTATATAATCAACTGTCAATCTTTTGATAGTTAATATTTCTTAAAAAC
Source organism: Viscum album (assembly GCA_963277665.1). Classification (NCBI taxonomy): domain Eukaryota; kingdom Viridiplantae; phylum Streptophyta; class Magnoliopsida; order Santalales; family Viscaceae; genus Viscum; species Viscum album. Next base: position 1,272,069,382 of record OY728127.1, read on the forward strand.
ACGCCTTTTGCTTTGACAGCGGGAATTAATTTTAAATTAATTTCTGTCACTTCTGTGTTTTGAATTTGGAGAAATGGATTCCATATTTGGAATCAGGAGATTCAAATTGTGTAAATAGATAACTTTTATTTTTAGTCATTTTAAATATTTATTTCAGTAAATATTTTATTTACCGTGGTTAAAGGGTAAATCAGGTAAATAAGGGTAAATAAATAATATTATAATAATATAAAATTACCCTTAAACGTGTCCTAATCCTATTGGATGAGCCATGTTCGACCATGGGCATCTTTGGGTCAATTTTGGGATCCCATTGAGTCACTTTGGAGTGATAATGACAATTTAGATTAATTAATTTAATGTGAAGACAAAAGTGACATTAACAAAAATTGTTTAGTAATTAATTTTTATATGGTGTTATATAAGTCCTATTTTCGACTATAAATATTCATTGAAAATATAAAAATATTTCTTACATCTTGGTATTTTTTTTATAATTTTTAGACATCAAATAAATTAAATTATTTATGACACAATAATGATGCAGTTTTTACCTCACTAATAAATTATTTAATTAAATAAGATTATAATGATTAAAATATTATCCAAAACAAGTCCAATTCTGATTGGATGATTTTATTTCGATTATTAGTCATCTTATCTTCGACCATAATGATTTTTGGACCATTAGAAACCGAATATCATTATATTATAAAATAATATTTTCACTCTTTCCTAAAGATCCCCTACTCTCCCTTATAAAAATAGACCACTTCTATGCAATTCCTCACACCTCTAAAGCCATTTGGATCATCCAAACTCTGATTAATTAAGCTCCCTACATACCTATCCTCCTCCTAGAATTCTTATCTTAGGAATAATGCACTTCAAGAATTCCTTTGGTTCAAACCAAAGTGAGTTATCCAAATTAAAGGTAACAGTTTCTCTTAAATTGTTTTCTTTTATTTTGCTTCTCCAACCCCTAAACTATTTTTTCCTTTATTTTGTAACAACACCAATATACTAAATATACTAAAAAAAATTAACTACACTTACACACACCTCCATCTAATGGATGAAGAACATAATGTTTCTGTGGATGGCAAACTAACGCCTCACGAAACGATGATTGTTCAATTACATCTTACCACCTCTCAGGGTAGCCATCATGATGGAACTGTATTTATATATGATATATATTATGTTTATGATTTATTTATGCTTCTGTACTTCCCAATTATATCAAATCTTTTATGGTTTCCATGGTGGGTAAATACGATAATCTCATTTGAGGAAGTGCAGACTACCGCCCCCTCAAAGTGATGTGACTCGTTAATGCCCTATGTGGGATGTATAAAGGATAGCGTTAATGATATTATATATGATATTATACTGGAATTATAATATACCTATGTATCATTATGTTTTAATTCCATTAAAATAAGAAATATAAATGAAAGTAGCGTTCATGCGTACGTACAGCTTACTGTCTCCATGAACGGTGCATTTCATTTCGTACCTCCAAATGTTATGTACTATTATAAATACATGTACATGCTAGATATATATGATATATATGATACCCAAATAATGAATATCATTCTGGATATAATGAAACTTTTACCACGTGAACAACATGTAATTATAAGAAGTCCATTTTTGACTCAAGTACCAAATATCGACAAAATGAACGTTATTAACTTAAATGATTACATAATCATTATAACACGGTAATAAGTGATATAAAAGGAATAATAAACTTGAAAAAGGTTCCTAAGCAAGTAGAAATTAACTTTAATTTATTATTCATGAGATTAAAGAACGAACGGGTCAAGTCGGACACGAGGTAAGGGACTACGTCTCAATCTCCTTTCATTGAGGCATTTCTTATACATGACTTTATTTTATATGGTGAATAAACCCCTTTAACTTTTCATTTTATTCAAAGGGAATATTTTTATATGTATCGTTTTACTAAATGAAAAAAAGGAATGTTTTTTAACGTAAGCGGTGACAACGACCTTTCCGCCGCCGCGAGTATTATTTGATCTTTGGCTTCCTTAACAAGCCGGAATGTTTTTAAAAGAAAAAATAAATACCGTATACTCTTTTTATGTATTTTGGTGTTGAAAATTATTTTTACAAGGATTTATTATTTCAATATCTTGAAATTATATCTTATTATTAAAATGTGTAAATTTTATCTTTCCTTTATGCTTATGTTATGTGTTATGATCATGTTGTGGTTTTTGGGCATTATTTACGTATACGGGTGGTTCTGTGATAAACCTAGGGTGGGTGACCCCGATATAGCTCTCTAATGCATTGGGTAACGTGACGGAGGTAAACGTGAATGTTTCTCCTAAGAGATTTAGGGAATATACTGTGATGGGTATTCCAAAGTAACTCCCTATGTAGCTGTGATAGCTACAATGTAAGTATGGTATGGATGCCGCAAGTTACCTTTATGATTTATGATTTCTATGTGTCTTTCATAAATCTTATGATTTCATGAGGTAAGTAAAAGAGTTCATGTTTTGTATGTATTTATGAACAAATGTTTTCATTCACTGTTTTATAACCCTTGCTGAGCCTTTTATGCTCATCCCAAGTTTTGAAATGTCTTTCACAGGACATAAAGATGAATAGGGTCAAGTATGGGATCAAGGAAAATCCATGCTCTCTTTAACATGGAATTAGACATGACTTTTTTTCAAGAGTTTTTATTTTATGAAAAAAAGTGGATTCTTGGTAGAAGTTCCAACTTTGTGATATTTTGAGATGTAATAGTTATGTCCTAATTCGCTAAAATTCTAAACCTGAAAAGATCCTCAATGTGAATTATTCATTTAATTCAATATTATGTAATGTTTAAGGCTAGGTCGTTATAATAGGTCCATATAAGTGACCTATACCAACAGTTTTCCCCAAACCATTCATATAGGTACCCCCTACACCAATTATTTGTCCAAAACCATAGGTATATGTTTAAATTAGGGACCTATACCAACATTTTTGGCCAAACCGTTGGTATACGTCCATATAAGTAAACTATACAAACGGTTTTCCCAAAACTGTTGGTATAGATCTTATTTCCAGTAGTGCATAGTCCTTTAATGTGATAAATCAACACATCTCAGACGGTATTTTCATTTATAGAATAAAATAATGGGAGTGATATACTATGATGAACTATCCCATTAGAAAAATATAATTCTAGTATATTTATGTTACTGGAGTTATCGTACCATTTGGGTGAAGTCAAGTGAGGAATTAAACAAGAAAATAAAAGAATCAGAAAAAGGAATTTACCTCTTGAGTTTATCTCCTTTGATAACCTCTAAAGGGAAGAGGATTTGGTCTTTATAGGAGACCAAGGGCTGTTGGACGTGGGGGAGGATCTTGGGGACTGATTTGGGTAGAACTTAGGTAATTCACAAGGCTTGAGAGGAGTACAGAGAAGTGGGGTGTGGGTGGTTTTTATAGTGGAGGAGAGGAGTGAATTTTGAATATTTAATTAATTATTTAATTATTATACTCAAGACAAGAAATAATATTTTATTATTTTGACCAAAAACATTAATAAGTGCATGTGAGTTTGAAACAATGTCTATTTACATCATCCATGACTCAAGAATGATGCATAAATTCAAGTTTTAGCATTTATTGTGAATTATCGTATTTTACTATATATCAAAAGTTCATGTATTTTAGAAAAATTCCAAAAATTCACCCAATACTTCTTCTAAAATTATAATCCAAAAATTAACTCCATTTTTCAAAAAAAACTAAATATGATTATTTTAATTTTTAAATAAATTCATTATTTATTTGAAAAAAACAATATTAAAATTATAACTCATTTTACAACACCTTGGAGAATTAATCAAGGTCCCATAAAATTATCTTATAACCATAAGAAAATAGAATTAAAATTCATTATTACATTTCATGAAAATACCATTTCATTTTAAATTATTAAATTAATCAAAAAATTTGTAATTAAAATATTTATGACATACAAAAATACCAGTACTTATACTATGATCATTTTCCACTTATAAGAAGTCTAAATTGTATGTTTTACATTCATGGGTGAGGTTTATATTTTTTTGGCCAACCACTATTCATTACTATTCATAAAGGTATGTTACTATTCACAAGGGTATGTTACTATTCATCAAAAACTAAGTTGATTCTATCAAACTCTAAATATCTTACTGAACGCAACTTTGTAGGTCAGATTTTTGAAATTCAAAATGCAGAAGTGGAAATATTATGTTTAAAGGCCACATAGTACTTAGTAGTTTGTTTTTTTTTTGATTTCATGTGATTATATGACATAATTATAAGACGGTATTTCCATTGATAAAACATTGGGTCGTTAAATTATTCCCCATTTTGAAATTTATCCCTCAAATTTTCTTTTTTTTACATTCTAAGCCATAAATAGGTGCGGGTAATTTTCCTTCATTTCCTCCTCCAGTTCTCATGTTGCCTATTCGTACTTATGGGCCCACCATAGAACTTTGACCTGGTGAGTAGTATTATTATGTTTAAATTTATCTATACGATCCAAGATCTTCCTTGGATGCTCCTCGTAAGAAGGATCATTGTTCAACTATACCACCTCTGAAGAGAATACATGTAAAGGGTCTGGTATGTACTTTCTTAAGATGGATATATGGAAGAAATCATGCACTTTGGAAATGGTAGTTGGAAGTTCCAATTGATATTCCACAGCCCTAACACGATCAAGAATTTTGAAGGGGATGATGTACCGGGGTGTAAAGACCCAAAAATTCCATATAATTGTTTTTAATTAAATGGAATTATTACAAGATTGTAAAAATTGACGGCACATGATTCTAAGGCCCGGAGAGCCCAAAATGGAATTTTGAACTTTTTTTAAGGTACATTCAGTAAACGTGTGGGGAAGAATTTCTATCATTTGAATTGGTGCTTAGAATTGAAATATAAAGACATCATTGGACTCGTAGTGTCGGGATTCTCTTAAGGGAGGCTTAACTTTGACTGGCAAGGGTCGGATGGAAAACTAAAATTTCAGACAGTTCGAAAAAAAATAACAAAATAACAAAATATTATTTTATCCTTTTTTTTTAAACTGTTGAGCGACGGTGGTGGGACCACAATGTAACTAGATATTAAATGAAATCGTTTAATAACCAGTTACACTTGGTTGTGTAACTGCATGCTTGGGAATTTAATTAGTTCATTAATTATGGTTCATTAATGAACCACATTAAGGAACTAGGAGTTAAAAACCCTAATTTAATGTTAAATTAAAAGTTTGGAAAAATGTTCTGGGAGACCATGGGAGAACTCTTGATGAAGTGCCAGTGTAAATCCTCTCCAACGAAGAACAAACGATGTCGTTGAGGATTTGATCCTGAGATCAATGAACACCGACGAATGTCTTCAAACAATGGATTCTCCTCCTTCGTCATCAGTGGAATCCAACGAGTTCAAGGAAGGAGTTTTGTTTTATTATAAGAGTTTTATAATTCATCTTCTTTTGATGATTTTTGAATTCTTCCCATGTTATAACGCTAATGCGGAGGGCACGGGCTGAACCAAACAAGGCTCAGACCCTCTGCCGATTTTTCTTTGGTTGAGTTCTTCGTGGGCGACTGAGCAACATGACGGAAAGGCAAAACCAAGGGCTGAATAGTGTATGTGGAATACCATGAGGCCTGTAAGCGCAGAAAGGAATAAAATCAGACCACCAGAGCTTCACAGGGGGCCCACAAAAGCATCGTCGGCACGGTCCCACCGGCACGGAGGCGCCGCGTCGAACTGAGAGGTAGTCGGCCAACATCATCTACACTTATGGTGGTCGACCAACGCCGGCTGCACTGATGGTGGTTGGCTGATGACGGTTGCGCTGATAGTGGGCAATGCACCGCAGATGTGGTAGCGTCAGCCAACGAGCTGTCGCAGCTCCAAGCTGCGACGGTTGCTGGACCGGCGCCTGCTAGTTCCGCCATTACCGGTCCCCGTGGACTGGTTAAGAGCAGCAGTTCTAGGTTGGCGCTGCTAATTAATAAGCACGAACGGACATCCTATTTGGGGGAAGCCACATCCCCACCTAGCTAGCGGGCTAAGCCCTGCCAGCGGGTAGGGCTGGTTCCGCGGTCGGGCAAGCCGCACCCAGCCGGATGGGCTAGGCTGGTCTCGTAGCCCAGCGAGCCGAGCCTATGGCCAGCAAGCCAAGACCGTGGCCCAGGGAACCAGATCGGGACCAGCCAGACCAGGCCTAATTAGGTCGGGTCGACCCGGACCCATTTCACCCCAGTTTCTCTTAAAGGGGCATATCTCCAAAACTGGATGCCCATTTGACGAACCGTCTAAGTGCTAGAACCCTTAGGATGAGGTCGTACATTTGAGATACTCCACTTAGGTTTTGGGGGAAGTTGAAGAATGGTCGGGTTGGATCGAACTCGAATTCAATCGGTCCCTCAATACTAAAATGCTTATTACTTTCAAACTGAGCGTCGGATTGACGTGTCATCTATTGTGGTAGAACCCTTATGACATGACAGATATTTGGGTTATTTCTTAATGGGACTTATTGGTATTTGAGGTATGACCGATGGATTGAGGAGAAGAATCTATATAACTCAAGTGCACCAAGTGCGAGAATCATGTGGCTGGCTGTCTAGTGAAGAGAGACCCTTTGTGGAACGGCATCAGAGCGACCCCGTGTGGATCAGCAGTAGTGAGACCTGATGAGGACTAGCCTTAGAGTGGCCCATCGTGGAACAGAAACTTATGACCCTGTGAACATTGACAATTTATGACCCTATGTGGATCGACGACTTACGACCATGTGTGGATCCGCAGTAGCGTGACCCAACAAGGAGCATTCTTAGAGCGGTCCATCATGGATCAGTGACTTACGACCCTGTGTGGATCGATGAATTATGACCCCGTGTCAATTGGTGACTTACGACCCTATGTGGATCATCTATAGAATTACTTCTTCATGGTTCAGTAGTGGAACTTCACTATGGAATAAGATGATTTAGCTTTACAACTAATAATCAATATTCGGGTTCTTTAAGTTATATTCTTGGTGTGACATGTCTTTTAATTTGTTCTTTGTGATTGAGGTCATGCTTTATGATTTTTCCTTTGAGAAATTATGATTGACCTTCAGGGGTCATAGGGTCCCTACTGGCTATTGTTATACTCACCCCTGCATGGGCTTCACCGGCACCTTGTTGTGTCTTTTGCAGAAGACGGACAGCTTTTACTGAGACCTATGAGCCAGGACTAGACAGTGCACAGAGGTGACTAGTTGATGTTGAGATCCACAATGACGATTTATACCTACCATTTGGGTAGGATCCTTGGTGGATGATCTCAAGATCTATTTTCCCTTTTTTTGTATTTTCTTTTATTTAGGTTTGTATTCTGGCTCATTCTGCTTTAGTTCACACTTTTACTTTCAACAGTTATACTACGTGGTTTCTTCTTATTTGTACCTGGTCTTTGTGTTTGAATGTTTTAATTCAATGCCTTCCCATTATAGAGATATTCATTTCGGGTGCTATTTTCCAACTCCTGGCCTACAGAAGGTGGGCTTGGGGTAGTCATGGAATGGGCCTCAGGGAAAGGTCATGAGAAAGTGGTATCAGAGGGGTTGGTTCTACCGAAGAACTAAGACTCTGTTCTTTTCAATTGGGCAACAGTGTTAAGTTTTTTTAGTATGGTTTTTATTTCAGGAATTCCAGTGTTGGTGTGGTAGCTGACGTATCCAAACACCAGGACCCTAAGTTCTGATTTTTGACTCAATAAAAGAAAATACTGATTGCATGTGTTTTTTAAATTTTTTTCTTTTGATCTCTTCTAAGTCAGGTCATAAGGTATAACTTATTGATATTGGTGCATTTATTTCTTTTCATAATGATGTTGCATAGAAAGCCATCTCGGATTCCAGTGAGGCATCAGGATGATGGCCCACTGAGCGATGAGGCTTCGGTGCAGGGCCCTCTTATGATGATGGTACCTTTGGGTGGTACACCAGAAGCACCACTACCCGTAGGGTAGCAGTTGCCACCATCCCCACCAGAAAACAATGCACACCGGCTTAGCACACTGCACAAGTTCCAGCGGAAGAGGCCTCCAATGTTTCAAGGTGAGACAGATCTGCAGGCGGCTGAGGACTGGCTGGAGAATGTGGCTATAGTTTTTCTCCTAGTTGGGACACTTTCAGACCTGATGGTGATCCTAGCAACTAATCTCTTCCAAGGTACAGTAGGAAGATGGTGGAGCCTGACGCTCTAGTTGCACAATGAGGTGAACCTCAACTGGTTGGACTTTCAGAGCCTCTTTAGGGCGGAGTTCATTCCAAAAAATCCACACTATGTGTGTATTTAGGAGCTCCTACACTTACATCAAAGCTACCTTACAGTATCCCAATACTCGTAGAGATTCACTGACCTCTCTTGTTACTCCACTGACATGGTAAGGGACCCTTTCTTTAGGGACTGGACCTTTGATCAGTGTCTCCAACGGGATATTAGAGCGTTGATGATATTTCTCAACATACTAACGTAGGATGGAGTGCTAGAGAAAGCACTTTTGGTAGAGATATTCCTAGATGAGAAGGCACAGACAGTGAGAGCCACCACCAGATGACACGTAGCCAAGTCATCTGCAGTAGGAAGTTGGCGGATGACGCAGAGGCCCAAGCGGGCCATATCATCTGGTTGACGACCCCAAGATGTAGGGTTAGAGGTGCGGAGCCCAAGGGACAGAGGAGGTCAACATAGGAGTAGACTGTGCTACTAGTGTGGTGAGAAGGGTCACATGGCTAGCAACTTCCTGACCCGTTGCACCAACGATTAGCAGACGGTAGAGGGACAGTTGAGGCAGAGACAGAGATTCAAGAAGGGAGATCCACCGGGAATCGGTCATGGAAGAATAGTTGGTCGTGCAGTAGTAAGTGGTAAGTGCTTTGAGGTTCTACTTCCACCACCTCCAGGAGGTCCACCACGACCTCAAGAAGTAGGTGTACAAGGACGATCTTAGTGTCAGGTAGTTAAGGCCTTCAACCATGGTGCTACATATATGATTTGAGGTATGATCTGTGTCTACTCCACCTTAGCTATAGTTCATATAGACATAGGTTCCAGTCACTCTTTTATTTCCATGGCTCTCGTTCGGATCTCGGAGATTCTGATCGAGTCGTTGGCTCGATCCTTACAATTAGATATTCCTATAGGAGAGGATTAAACGATTACACACTGGTTCTGGTAGTGTGAGATTACTATAGGAGGCGAGATATTCGGTTTGGATCTCCTAGTAGCAGTGTCGAGGCCTTACAACATCATCTTGTGTATGGACTGGTTATCCTCAGTCCATGCTCAGATTGACTATTTTAGGCGCAAAGTGTAGTGTTTCCATGAGAATGGGACCAAGTTTTCCTTAACTGGTGAGAAGGTAACCTTTGAAGATTATGATGGTCTTTCTCAGAGGAGGGTGCAGTTGATCACTGTAACACTCCAAGCTTCCAGGGTACGCTTCTCTTTGAATAATACAGTAGCGTGTGTTGTACGCAACTTCGAGTTCTAACACACACCACAACCAATCAAACTAGCCGTTATGAATAGTAATACCACTTTTTGAAATTTTATAAATTTTATCTTTCAAAATGGACTTCATTTTTGGATTTGGAACATCGAAATTAGCTTAGGGTGAATTTTTTATATTTTTCTGAAAACATTCAATTTTTGATGAATAGTGAAAAAACATTGAGTTATAGTTTAAAACCGAATTTTTTTTAAATAATTATTTATTTTATTTAAATTTAATTAAAGTAAAAATAGATACATAATACCTATATAATTTCAATTTAATTCATTGGAGTTATTTTAGAATAATTTTAGATATTTAAAATTTTTATTGAACTTTTCGCCGTCTTTTACCCATCTCCTAGGGGAATTCGCAAATTCACATAAAACTTAATTTTACCGCTTCTGTGAGTGGAATTTGGAGAATCCGAGAGACACAGTTAATATCAAAGAGTAAAATGTGGTTCAATAAGATAAAAATAATTTCTGGTGAATAGTAACTTTTTACTTTTATTTCCACGGTTAAAATTAAATAGGGTAATTAAGGGTAAAAATGATATTATTATTACCCTAACACATGTCCTAATTCTATTGTATAATTATAATTCGACAAATAACAACCTTAGGAATAAAATATGAACCTCTTTTCTCCACTTGGATTAAATTAGGACATTTATTATTATTTAAATCAAATAAGAGTTAAAAGAATTAAAATGAAAGGTTAATAACAAAAACATTTTTAATATAGGGTTATACATAAGAAAAATTCGACTATAAATATTCATTAGAAAGATAAATAGATTTTATACATAATGGTATTTTATTTATAATTTTTAGATGTTAAATAATTTAATTTATTTATGACACAATGATGACGCAGTAATTACCTTATTAGTGAAATATTAAAATAATTGATATTATAAATAACCAAATAAATATAATTTCAGAAATTTAATGAATTACACAAATTTTATAGGTTATTAGGACATTTTAGGATTGATTAAATGAATTTAGTTCGAATTAATAAAGTTGTTAGAACTTTAACAAAAAACAATTATTAAATAGTGTCAAAATTGACATAAAGGAGTATTTAAAAAAAATATTATTAATTGATATTCTATTCCTAAAAATATAAGGTTCAGGAAAATTACTTCGATAAGGTTAAATATATTAATAATGAACCACTTTTGGTTCTCTTGGCTTGTTATAGTAACTTTATTAACAATATAATATAAAAATACAAAGAGACATGGTAAATGTTATACTATTTAACTAAGAGTTAAATATAAATGATAAGGTAAATATAGTGACACAAACCTGTATAAAATCTATTGGTTGAAAGGATTTCGACCCATACCCACCTTAGCCTCTAAATAAGTCACTTTTTAGCCATTATAAAACGAATATGAATTTATTATAAAATAATATTTTAAGTTTTTCCTAAGGTGTGCCTCACCCATATTATAAAAGGGCACTCCCCCTTCTCTCAAATTCATACCCTCAAAGCCTTTTGGTTCGGCCAAAACCTGCAAAAATATCCTCTAAAATTCCTTCAATTAATCCTAGATTCCTTCCTTTAGTCATAAATCCAACCTAAGTCTCCCTTTTGATCAAATCAAAAGGAGGAAGCCGAAGAAGAGGTAATGTCTTCACCACCCTCTTTCAAGTTCCTTTCTTCTTCCACTTCTTCTTTCTTTGTTATTTCCATTCTAAAATAACAAATCCAGTATCTTCTATATACAGTTATGTTATTATAAATATGGTACAATCATATTCATTATTCTATCCATCCCTTGAATGACATGTCACCATACCTGTGTACGTACGGCATACCGTCTTCACGTCGTGGTGTAATTGTTATTCAATACATTATTATTTGGATGGGTATAATAATGATGTTTAATTCATGTAAATAATGAATATAACATGATAATTATTCTGTATATATGATACACCATCCAATTATATATTATTTTAATTTCAAAATGGTGACATTGTCACTCGTGTGTACGTACGGACTACCGTCCCCACGAACGCAATTAGATTCATTCCCCATCGTATCCATTCAAGACTAAATTTCTTTTGATGATTAAAAATAATGTTTATGGACTTGATATCATTATGGATATGAATAATATACAACCTATTTATAACAAACATGGTTTATTTAACAAAACATAAAGAAGAAAACGAGTAAGTGAACACCTGAAACGACGATAATACTAGAATATTATTAACAAAGCAATATTAAAAGATCATATATGATATCATATTTATGTATATGATTATTTTATAATTTAATAACATTTATTTAACTATTATATATGAGGTTAACCTACCCTTGACCATGTAAAAGTACAAGATAAGGGTTTATTTCACAATCTCTTCATTATCTGAGGTTGTTTATACGTAATTATCTACTAAGACCTCTTTATCATCCACATCCATGTTTCTTAAAAATGTATTTCCAATCATTATTTATATTTTATAGAATATTGGTTAAAGTCATTTATACCCTTGTTTTACTTTTTATAAGAATTTTATAATGGAATCTTTCTGTCGTTTTCCAAACAAGGTCGTTTTTAACCTTTTCAATGGAATTAAGGTAAGAATGTATTTTTTTAACTTATACAGCGGGTGCGGCTATTTTCCACTGTTATAAAATCTTTGAAGAATCCCTTAAAATCTTATAAGAATATTTTCAATGTAAATGTTTTCTTTTATAATTATGTGACTTTTAAATTATTTAAAAAAAAGAGATATTTCTCTCAAATAGTTTTGATTTCATCTATGCCAACATCCTTTAATGGATTTTAAGCATATTTGAAGTTGATTTATTATGATACAAAACTTCCATATTTTATTGAAGGTTTTTTGACATGTTTGACTATGGATGTGTCATTTTTATACCATTAATGGTTTATGGAGAAAGTATTGACATTTCGTATTCTAGTTTTAATAAGAATTTTTATGTTATGTTTAAACTTGTTCATATGAGGAATGCATTGGACTTAATAAGTGATGGGTGGAGCCCGCTATAGCTCCTTGATGCATCGGTAGATCTCATGAGACAAACTAGTGTCTTGGCACAAGTCCTTGAAAAAATCTTATTTTTAGTCTTGGAACAAGGCCTTGACTATGTGGTTATGATAGTCTGGCATTATGTATTCCATCATTATGAAAGTGGTTATTGATATTGAATGTGATTATTCGACTAGTAAAATATCCATGTGAATAAGTAAATGGAATTATTTCATTTTATTTCTTCCATATTATGCTGAAGTTCAAGTTTAGAAGGCTTTTTTTTAGTTATACATAGCCTTAAATGTTTGTGCTTATTTATGAAAGTTTCTGCTTTATTGTTATCCTTACTGGGCATCTGAGATCACCCCATTCTATGTTTTATTTTTCCTAGGATGTGATGTATTCTATGAATAGCCTATAGGGATAGTATGAGGGGATATGAGTGTGTTCTATGGAGACAATATTTTGTTTTAGTTTTTCATTTTATGATGTAAAGTAAACTTTATGAATGTATTCAGTGATTACAAGGCCACTAAACTAATAGGTATTTTGATACTTGATCTTTCGTGATCATGAAAATGTTATTTAATAATGCACCGACTATGGTTAACTAGGGTCGGGGCGTTACAATCACTCATCAGTTGGCTATCCTTACCCTCAAATCAGTTGATGAGAGGAGTCCGAGATATCCAATAGTGGTGGACCAGTATGTGGATGTCTTTCCACAGTATGTTCTGGGACTACCTCCTTGTAGAGAGGTAGACTTATTCGTTGACCCATACCCCGGGATGGAACTGATATCTACACCAGAATATCGGATAGCTCCCATAGAGCTTTGTGAGTTGAGGGTATAGCTAGAGGACCTATAGATGAAGGGTTTCATAAGTCCCAACTTTTCTCCATGGGAAGCCCTGATTTTGTTCGCCAAGAATGAAGATAGAAGTATGAGGCTTTGCATGGACTATCGGAGCCTGAACTAGGTGATCATGAATAAAAAGTATCCATGCCCTAGAATTGATGATCTCTTAGATCACTTAAAGGGAGATCGGTGGTTTTCAATGATAGACCTCAGATCAGGCTATCATCAGCTCAGGGTATGAGATGAGGATATACCGAAGATGAACTTCATATGCTAATATTGCCACTATGAGTTCTGGGTGAGGCCTTTTGTTGTGAACAATTCCCCAGTAGTGTTCATGGGACTCAAGAATAGGATCTTCCATCCTTACCTCGATTGCTTCGTGGTGGTCTTCATTGACGACATATTTGTGTACTCAACATCGGAGGAGGAGCATGCCACTCATCAACAGATAGTTCTGGATACACTCTGAGAGAACCATCTTTATGGTAATCTCTCGAAGTTCCATTTTTGGATACGATAATTCCACTTTCTAGGACATGTTATCTCAAAGGCTGGATTAGCATTGGACCCGGTAAATATAGAGGCAGTGCTTTCTTGGGAGCCACCCAAGAGTGTGACCAAGGTGAGTAGCTTCCTAGGGTTGGTTGGGTACTATCAGAGATTTGTACCTAACTTTTCCATAGTAGAAACACCCTTTTCAACATTTACCAAGAAGGGACGGTGTTTCTTGTGGATAAAGAGATTCTAGTAGAGTTTCCAAGAGCTGAAGCGGAGACTGACGAGTTCCCCCATCTTGAGGTTACCAGAAGAGGGTGTTGGGTATGTATTCTACTAAAACGCATTAGTTATCGTACTAGTATGTGTCCTGATGCAGGAACAAGCTATGATCGCCTAAGGTTCATGACAGTTAAGATAGCAGGAGAATAATTATGCTGCCCATGACCTAGAGTCAGTAGTAGTGGTCTTTTCCTTGAAGATGTGGTGGAAATACTTGATGGGTGAATGGTTTACTATATACTCTAATCAAAAGAGTCTCAGTTATATATTCTCATAGAAGGACCTGAACATGAGGCAGCAGCGATGGATGGAGTTCCTCCAGGACTATGACTTTGAGATATTCTACACTCCTGAGAAGGGGTACATGGTAGAAGGTGCTCTCAGCAGGAGGTATGGTTTACAATTGTTGAGTGACACGACAGAGCAACTAGTTGCTTTTTAGTTATCCTTCATAGATAGTGATAGAGCATATTTCCTATAGTTTATGAAAGTCACTCCCCCACTCGTTCAGCAAGTCAGGGAGGTAGATCTTGGGGACGTTGACTGTGAGACCCAGCATGATCAGATATCCTATGGATCAGATCCTGAAGGATTTTCTAAAGGTGGGAAGCACGTTATCCTTTTCATAGGATTCACCATGGTACTAGTGACACTGTGATAAGAGGTGTTGAGGGAGTCAAACACATCTCCATTGGCAGTACATCCTGGTGTGGCGAATATGTACCAATACCTCCAGTGTTAGTACTGGTGGATAGGGATGAAGAAAGCAGTTCCAGAATTCATTTCATGATGCCTCACTTGTCATAAAGTGAAGGCCAAACATCTGGTTACAAAAGTCTTAGTCTAACCACTTGAGGTGCCATAATGGAAGTGGGATTGAATCTCCATGGACTTCTTGGTAGGGTTACCACGTACATCCAGGGGTCACGATTCCACCTGGGTGATCATTGACCGACTCACTTAGTCATCCCACTTCCTACCCATCCGAGAGCAGGGATCAGTATAGGGATAGATATTCCTCTACATATATGAGATATTATGGCTTCACGGGGTTCCATTAATGATCGTATCAGATCGTGATGATTGTTTTACATCCCTGTTGTTGAAGGGATTACAGGAGACATTTGGGACTCAGCTACGGTTGAGCATTGCCTTTCACCCTCAGACAGACGGTCAGATGGAGTGGACCACACAGATGCTTGAGGACATAACCCATGCTTGCGTCCTTGATTATAGCTACAGTTGGGAGGATTACTTGACCTTGGTGGAGTTCTAATAAAATAACAGTTATCACTCCACCATCGTCATGGCACCCTTTGAGGCCTTGTAATAGTGACCATGTAGATCACATCTATTTTAGACAGACCTAGGGGAGTCATCACTTTTGGGTTTAGAGTTGGTACGAGACACCACCGAGAAGGTGCTGATTATCTAGGAGTAGATGAAGACTGGACAGGGAAGGCATAATTCATATGCTGACAGAAGACAGAGACCCTTGGAGTTCAAGGATGGAGACCATGTCTTCTATGGGTCTCACCTCGATGAGGTTTACGGATTTTTGGGCAGGAAGGCAAGCTATCTCTGAGGTTCATCAGACCTTTCCAGATTCTCAACAGAGTTAGTGAGGTGGTGTACCGCCTAGCCCTTCCCCCACAGATGCACAGGGTACATGAAGTTTTCCACGTGTCACAGTTGAGGAGATACGTGCATGATCCATCACACATCATTGACTAGGGCGTGCTGGACATTGACGATGGGGAAACATATTCGGAGTTTCCAATGGAGATAGATGATAGATAGGGATGGTTCCTTTATGGACATTCTATTCCTCCAGTGCATGTTTAGTGGCAGTATGGGAACCTCCAGGAGAGCACATGGGAGCGGGAGGATCAGATTCATGCTCAGTATTCCCATTTGTTTTCTTAGGCATTGTTATGGATTTCAGGGAAAAAATCCCTAAGTTTGGGTGAATGTAAAGACTCGGAAATTACATATAATATTTTTAATTAGTTGGAATTATTAAGATACTGTGAAAATTGACGGAACGTTATTCTGAGGCCCGAAGAGCCTAGAATGGAATTTTGAACTTTTTTTAATGTGAGATCAGTAAACGTTAAAGTGAGAATTTCTATCTTTTGAAACGTTTCTAATAATTGAAATTTAAGAACACGATTAGACTCATAGCACTAGGATTTTCTTCAGGGAAGCTTAACTTTGACTAGTAAGGGTCGAACAAGAATGTTAAATTTTGGACCTTTCAGAAAAAATAATTAAAGTTATTTTATATTTTTTTTAACCATTGAGTGACGGTGGTAGGACCGCAAGGTAACTGGACATTAAATGAAATCGTTTAATAACTTGTTACACTTGGTTGTGTAACTACAAGCTTGGGAAATTAATTGGTTTATTAATTGTTGTTCATTAACAAACCACATAATAAACCAAGATTTAATCACCTTAATTTGAGGTTAAATCAAATGTTTGAAGAATGTTTTTGGGAGACGGTGGGAGAACTCTCAACGAAGATCTGGTAGAAATCATCTCCAATGAACAACGAACGATACCATTGAGGATTCAATCAAGAGATAGATGAATGTCGATGAACTTCTTCAAACAATGGATTCTCCTCCTTCTTTATCAGTATAATACAATGTGTTAAAGGTAGGAGGTTTTGTTTTATTCTAAGAGTTTTATAATTCATCTTCTTTTGATGATGTCTGAATTCTTCCCATGTTATAACGCTAAAGCATAGGGTGTGGGGTGAACTAAAAAAGGCCCAGACCCTACACCGATTTTTATTTGGTTGCATTCTTCATGGGAGACCGAGAAACATAGCAGAAAGGAAAAAACAAGGGTTGCACATTGTAGGCAGTATCTCAGGTGGACCGTATGAGTAAATAGGAAGAAAATCAGACCACCGGAGCTTCACCGGTGGCCCACAGAAGAACCGTCGGTGCGGCAACATGGGAACGGCAGCGCTTGTAACCGACGACCGCGAGGAGGCGGCGGCGCACATAAGCATCGCGGCGGACTGGGAGGAGTTCGGTTTCACTGATTCTAGGTGGCGTTCTATGGAGGTGGTTGTGGAAACAAATGGGCTGCCACGGAGTAGGCATCGCGGCAGTGGGAAGACTCATGCTCGCAGGTCCCGATATTGACTAGTCCACACTAACACGTCAGAAAGAGCGACACCAGGTTGGCACCCCTGATTGATGATCATGAACAAACATGTCCATTCGGGTGAACCGTACCCCACCCAGCAGGTGGGCCGTGCCTAACTAGTAGGTTGGACTGGTTCTGCAGCCCTGCGGGCCACACCTAGTCGGGTAGGCTGGTATGTTCTTGCGGGTCGAGCCCCTAGCCAGCAGGCCAAGACAACGGCCTAGTGACCTGGATCGGGCCCTGCCAGACCGAGCTGGGCCCAGCCAATTTGATCCAAGACCAGCAGGCCAAATTGGTTTGGGTCGACCCGGACCGGGTTGGGACAGTCTGACTGGGTCAGGCCGGACCCAGACCTATTTTGACCCAGTTTCTCTTAAAGGCTCATATCTCCAAAACCAGATGTCTGTTTAACGAACCATCTACGGAGCGGTAACCCTTAGGATGAGGCGGTCCCATTCAGATACAACACTTGGGTTTTGAGGAAAGTTGGAGTATGGCTGGGTTGTATCAAACTCGAATCCAACAGGGCCCTCAGTACTAAAATGGTTATAAATTACAGATCGAGCATCTGATTGTTGTGTTGTATGTTGCGTTGGAACCCTAATGACATGTTGGTTCTTCAAGTTACATCTTCGTGGGAATTTGTGGTAGTTGAGGAATGATTGATGGCTTGGGGAGAAGAATCTACGGAACTCAATCACACCAAGTGCGGGAATCTTGTGGCTAACTGTCAAGTGAAGATTGACCCTTTGTGGAATAGAATCAGAGAGACCCTATATGGATTAGAAGTAGCACAACCAGAAGAGGACCAACCTTATCGTGGCTTGTCATGGATCAGTTACTTACGAACTTGCGTGGATCAACGACTTACAACCCTATGTGGATCGATGACATTTGACCATGTGTGGATCAGCAGTAGTGCAACCTAACTAGGACCATCCTTAGAGAGGACCATCATGGATCAGTGACTTACCACCCTGTGAGGATCACAGATTTACTACCCTATGTAGATCGGTGACTTAAGACCCTATGTGGATCATCTATAGAATGACTTCTTCATGGTTTAGAAATGGAACTTCTTAATGGAGTAAGATTATTTATCTTTACGACTAATCACCATTATTTTTGTTCTTTAAGTTATATACCTGGTGTGATCTTTATTTTACTTCTTACTTTGTGATTGAGGTCATTATTTGTGGTTTTTACATTGTGGAATTCTAAGAGACATTCAGGGGTCTCAGGGTCACTACTGGGTATTGTTATACTCACCCCTACATGGGCTTCGCACGCACCTTGTTGTGTCTTGTGCAGATGACGGACAGCTTTGGTTGAGACCTAGGAGACCTGACTAGATGGTGCCCAAAGGAGACTGATTGATGTGGACATCCGTAGTGAAGATTTGTACCTACCCTTCAGGTAAGATCCTTGGCGGATGACTTCGGGATCTGTTTTTCCTTTTTTCTATATTTTCTTTTATATGGGTTTTTATTCTAGCCCATTCTACTTCAGTTCACACTTTTAATTTCAGTCGTTATACTATGTGTTTTGTTCTTTTTGTGTACCTGGTCTATGTTTTTGTAGATTAAAATTCAATGCCTTCCCATTCTAGGGATATTCCTCTCGGGGGGTAGTTTCCAACCCCTAGCCTACAGAAGGCGTGCTTGGAGTAGTCACGGCACGAGCCTCGGGGTACGGGTCATGACATTGGGACTTAACTTTCCTTTCTTCCCAAAACTCATGACCTTCTTCCATGGAGATATGCGAAGAAATACCTTGTCTCCAACTTTTAAACTCAAGGTCTCCTCAATGATTTTCCGAATAACACTTTTTTCGACTTTGGGATTCCTTGATTTGTTGTTGAATGATTTTCACCTTCTATACCATTTTTTCGACAATTTAAAGTCCTAAAAGCTCACGCTCACCGACTTCATCCCAACATGCGAGTGTTCTGCACCTTTTCCCATAAAGTGCTTAATATGGTTCCATTTGGATGCTCAAGTGGAAATTGTTGTGGTAGGAGAATTCAACCAGTCGAAGATGTTGGTCCCATACTCCTTTGAAGTCCATATAACATGATATCAACATGTCTTCTAGTGTCTGAATAGTTTTCTCATCTTGGCCATTAGTTTGAGGATTATAAGCCATACAAAACTTATGTTCAGTTCTTAGAGCATGTTAGAGACTTCTCTATAACTTCGAGGTGAATCTTGGATCTCGATCGGATAAAATAGCTAGTGGTTCTCCTTGAAACCATACCACCTCTTTGATATATATCCATGCAAGTAGATCCAATGATAATTCCTATAAAATCACAATAAGTTGAGTTGTCTTTATAAGATAATCCACAATGAGCCATATAGCGTTGTTTCCTCTAGTTTTCCTTGAAATTCCAGTGACAAAGTTCATGCTGATGTTCTCCCACTTCCATGTTGGTGTGGGTAGTGGTTGCATCATCCCCTTAGACTTTGGTCTTTCAGCCTTCACATGTTGATATACCAGGAACTTTGATGTATACTCGGCAATATCCTTCTTCATATTATCCCACCAAAGTTCACTCGGAGACCTCGATGCATCTTTGTACTCCCTGGGTGGATAGAGAAGTTTGAGCTATGTGCATCATTCAGAAGCTCCTTCTTTATCTCTAGATCATGTGGTACACATAATCATGATCAAAATCTTACAAATCATACCTCTTCAACCATGAACACTGATGATTTCCCATTTCAGATAGCTTCCACCCATTTTAGAATGTCTACATCTTTTCATTGAGAATCCATTATTTTGTCCTTGAGGGATGGTTGAGCAATAATTTGAGAATGGATTGATGATGTTCCTATCTTAATGATTCCCATGTCCATCCTTTGAAAATATAAGAAGATCCAGTCCTTTTCAATTCACATCATTGATAAAGATGCAGGATCCTTTCTACTTAAAGCATCTCCCACCTTATTTGCCTTATTGGGATGGTAGTGGATTAAGAAGTTATAATCCTTGATGATATATATCAATATTCATTGGTTCATATTAATCTATTTTTTTGTGAATATATATTTGATACTCTTGTGATCAGTATATATCTCACACTTTTCCCCATTAAGATAATTCTTCTATTTTTTTAATGCAATGATCACAGCCGCTAACTCCAGATCATTCATCGGACAGTTTTTCTCATGGATTATCAACTGACTTGAGGCATAGGCAATCACATTATTATTTTTCATCAGCACACAACCTAATACCTTCATTGAATCATCATTGTACACCACAAATAGTTCTCCACTTATTGGCAGTGTGAGTGTTGGCACAATGATTTGCCTCTTTTTCAACCCCTTAAAACATTCTTCACATTCCTGAATCTAAAAAAACTTTACTCCCTTCCATGTCAGCTTGGTCATTTGTATTGAAAATCATGAAAATTTCTTCACAAATCTTCGATAATACCCAGCTAGACCCAAAAATATTCAGATCTCCATTATAGATGTTGGCATGGGCCACTCTGCAATCACCTTTTTCTTCTAAGGTTCTACAGATATCCTTTTGCTGGTGATAACATGCCCAAATAATGATACTTTCTCCATCCAGAACTCACATTTACTGTATTTTTCATACAAATTATCCCTTATCAAATTCTTTAACACAGTATTCAAATGATCCTCACGTTCCTCCTTACTCTTGGAGTATATCATAATATCATCAATAAAGACTACCACAAATTTTTTGAGGTGATCTCAAAAGATTCTATTCATTAAATCCATGAAAATTGAAATAGAATTAGTGAGTCTGAAGGGCATTAATATTATCTCATAGTGTCCACACCTCGTTCAAAAAGAAGTCTTGGGAATATCTACATTCCTCACCTTTAATTGGTTATATCCCGACTGAAGGTCCACCTAAAAGAAATAAATGTCCCCACAAAGCTGATCAAACAAGTCATCTATCCATGGTAGGGGATACATGTTCTTTATTGTGATTTTACTGATCTCATGATAATCAATGCAGAGCTGCATTGATCCATCCTTCTTCTAGATAGATGGGACTGGCACACCTCATGGTGAACCACTCGGGCGTATAAAACCCTTTTCTAGATTCTCTTATAACTACTTCTCCATATCTTCCATATCTATAGTGTTCATTCTATAAGGTTTCTTTGATATAGGAGGATATCCAGGAATAATTTCAATTGAGAACTCAACCTCTCAATTAGTAGGAAGATTAGTCAACTCTTCATATAATATAATAGTGTATTCCCACGCGATGGGCATGTCTTCAAGCATTTCTCTCTCCTTTGTCTTAATCATTTGATCTATACATGATTTCTCATAAGGAATTAATATCCACACTTGAGACACTAATTCTAAAGGAGATTCATCTTCCTCCTTACACTTTTAAAGAATTATAGGATGCATTGTGATGTGAAGAGTGTTCTACCTTTCTGACAGTTGATGTTGGAATTTCATAAAGATAGCCAATCCATACCCAAGATAGCTTTGAACTCCAATAAAATAAGTATGATGAGATTTTTTGTGAGGTTAATCCCACAAACATTAATCGTGGAGTAGTTATACACCATGGATGTGAGAATTTCCCCATTCAATGTTCTCAAAAATAAATTGTCCTCCAAATTTTGAGGTGGTGTTTGAATAGTTCTACTAAACATTCAAGATATAAAAGAATGTATTGAACCATAATCAAATAGTATGTTAGTTATTCTTGAATGAATAACTATCTTAACTATCTCCACATATTTTTCCAGCTCCACCTCAGAAGTATTGATAGCATAATCCCTTCCTTATTACCTTGGAGGTTGTTTTTTATTACCTCTAACAACCCTCGACTTGGGTAAATTGTTCTCATAATGCCCTTGCTCCTTGTAGTTTTAACACTGTACTACAGGATGAGTGTTGATCTGAAAATTCCTTTCTTCTTCCACATTAGTAGGATTCTTCATTTCCCATCGGCAGTTTTTAGCCATATGTCCCAACTTTCCACATTGGAAGCAATTCATGGTTCCCATTAGATAGTTCCCAGGATTATTTTTCCCACAATTCTTACACATGGTATGATCGAGCTTATTTCCATAATAGAAATTGTTTACGGGACTACCCACATGAGATTCCATTTTCCTTTTAATTTCTTTGGGCCCACAATACCACTAAGAGTTTCTGATCACCATTTCAACCTTGAGGGAACAACGGACAATCTCCTCATAACTGTCAAAGTCTCGAATCTACTACACTTTTCTTATATTCGGCTTTAGTACACTAAAGAATCAATCCACCTTGTTTTTTGTGTTCATGATAGAGCCTTAGGTGTACCTTGAAACCCTTGTAAATTTTTCTTCATACGTCCCGATTGACGCATCTTCCTTCTTCTTGAATTCGAGAAACTCTCTTTCCATCTTGAGAGAGAGGGTTCGGGGAAAATGTTTTATAAAAAAAATTCTCTTGAATTCCACTAATTACATGGAATCAATTTCTTCCCAGGGATTTATCTTCTTGATAAATTTCCACCAGTGATCTTCTTCCCTATCAAAACTATAGACTTCCAGTACAAATTTCTCTTCTTCTGAGCATTAGAGGATAGAGAATATCTTTTCAATGGAGTTGATCCACTATTCTGAGAGTAGGGGATCGAATGATCCACTAAACATGGGAGTCCATTTCCATATAAAGGATTCAATATAAACATGCTCATTCCTTGTAGGATTAGTGTGTTACACATGATTAAAGTTATTATTCACAACTTTATCCAGCTGAGATGGTACTGTCATGAAGTTTTGAGCACCCGTTCTCATCATATCTGGCATATCATTGGGGAAATCTTCACATTCCCTATCACATTTATTGTTTTCATGTGTTATTCTATTTCCCTACATTAACTAAGAAAAATTACGTACCATTAGAGGTCTTGAATACTTAGCTATTGACCATAAAAAAAAGTAATCTTTGAACATATAAGGATAAACTTGTAAAGGAGAAGTATATTCGAACTTGCGATTCTCTATGTTTCAATCTAGGTTATCCTTGATCTGTTTCTTAGCTTATATTCTTAGGGGATATTTTTTTATTCCCTTAATAATGGTTTGTACTAATCTCATAAATTTACCAAATAATATCCCAAGCGAGTGTCAAACCAAGAGTACAACACGGCTCATTGTCGTGCACCAGTTCCCATTCAAGTCAAGCTCATAGCAGTGTTTTTGGGATTTACCCCTAGATACATATACTTCATATCCAACTCTACCTGTTTGTATCTAGACAGGTATTCATTTTCTTGGTAAACCACTTACTATATACTTACCAAAATTTAGGAGTGTTTTCTTATACTTAGTCTCATCCTTAAGGTTCTTACTAAAGTGATCTATTCCTAATCACCAAAAATAACTAGACCATCCTATGATACCAACTATAGAGACCTTAGCCTTTTACACATAGCATTACATGATTTTAAGTACAATTAAACATCAGAGTACAAGGCATGGATCGTGAATTCTAGTGTCTTTGAAGACTAGGTCCATAAAACATAAATCATGGGACTAAAAAAACACTTCTTTATTCAATCTTCAAAAAGAGCTCCTAAGTTCCTTTGAGCCCTTACATTTTCATAGGGTACCCTAGGGATCACATGAACAAAGGGATGATCTAAAATCCCAGTAAGGGATTAAACAAAATAATAAGGATTTAGAAAAAGGGTTAGAGTTCATGTCATAAAGATATAAAATGGTATATAGAATCATATCATATAAATATGAGATCATATAAAAATGAATTAATAGTATTGTGGTAGCAACATAAATAATGAATTTATCACGATTCAAGGATCATTGCACATATAGGATCATAATTCATGGTTAACCACCAAGACCATTGCACATGGTAGCACGAGTCAAGGATAAATGCCAAGACAGTTCCACATAACGTCTCATGAGACTAAACTTTACCCAATGCATTAGAGGGATATCCGGGTGCACCTATCTTAACATGTTCAGGAATATTCTTCCACATAAATAATCATACATAATCAATCATACATAAATATAAGGGAACCCATGGAGAGAAATGGGTATCACATTCATGTCATAAAGCATAATGAATGGGCATATCATAAAAGTGTCCATGGGAGAAAGGAATTAAAACATACGTGGACATTAATAATTTAAAATAGGCATATATAATTGTATGTTATTTTAAATAGAAGTGACAACATGTAATAATAGTATAGAGTAAATTCTTAGCATTAAAACATTTTGGTGCGGTTTTAAGGAAAATACTAAAGATCTTTTAAAATCGAAAAGGAAATAATATTTTGTATAAACCATAAGTGAAACAATAAGTTTTTAATAATAAAAATACTGATTTTATATCAAAAAAGTTTGATTTAAACAAATGGAAGAGTGCACTTGAAATAGGGTAAAAAATTATGGAAGCTCCCTTAAAACAAGTTTTCTTATTGGGAAGCATCGAGGAGGGAATCACTTAAAAGCATGTATATTCTTGAAATATAATGAGGTATGGATCTTAAAAATGATTTTGGAGAATATAAATAGTATTTACAAGTTTTACATAAAAATAAAAAGAAAACTTCATATGGGTAAAAATAAATATTGAGAAACCCGAAGGAATAACTGTGGTTCGGGCTGAATCCCTTATGGAATATTAGCATGGTATCAGGTGTGATTAAGAGGTCTTGATGAGAGATAAAGGGATTTATCATCTTTTATAAATCACTAGGGATGTATGGTGATGTTTATAAATCATACCCCATAATTATTAATTATATGTAAAAGGTCATAACATAGAGTTGATTCTTGAATAAATGTAATAAAGAGAGGATCCCTTACCTTAAGTCTAGTGGTGTTCTCCCATTGATATTAATGACCTGAATAATAAAATTTGGTTCATTAATTATTAATTCCAGAACCTATTTTACATTTAAATGATTTATTATAACCTTTTTGAGTTTATTCATAACCTTTTAGATAGGTTATAAGGTTCAATTTCATTGTTCGGGTCCGTTTGTTTCATGTTCGGTTTACTTATATACATGAATGAATAAACATGTATGGTGATAGTGGTTGTCCATAATTAGAGTTATATGAAATTATTGAGCATAAATAAGGTTAAAAAGTTGTAAATTTAATTTTCTTACTTTGAGTGAAGGTGAATCTTTATATAAAACATTAATGATAAACTCTTGGATTAATGTGATGATTTTTCTCACAATTAACTTGTTTTGTATTATTATTTTACATCATGAATTTATAAGGATTATATAAAATTGAATAAGATAAAATACATATATTATGATCTCATTAAACCATTAGAATGGTTTCATTACCAGTCTAGAAGATGGTAAATCAAATTGAAAACTTGTCATCCTTGAATGTGATAAATAAACACATCTCGGACGGTATTTTCATTTATAGAATAAAGGGAGTGGGATGGATAGATTATAATAAAATATCCCATTAGCATAATATAATTCCATTATATTTATGTTACTATAGTTATCATACCATTTTTATGAAGGTGGGTGAGGAAATAAACAAGAAAAAAATAACTTGAAAGAAAATAAAAGAATCGGAAAGAGGAATTTACCTCTTGAGTTTATCTCCTTTGAGAGCCTCTTAAAGGGAGAGGATTTGGTATTTTGACGAGATCAAGGGATGTTGGAAGTGGTTAGGAGCTTGGGGATTTATTTGGCTAGATCTTAGGCAAGGCACGCATCTTGATAAGAGTAAAAAAGAAGAGGGGGTGTGGGTGGTTTTTATAGCGGAGGAGAGAAGTGAATTTTGAATATTTAATTCATTATTTAATTATTTTGCTCAAGACAAGAAATAATGTTTTATTATTGTGACCAAAAATAGTTATAAGTGATTTTTAGTTTGAACCAATTTCCATTTACATCATCCATTACTCAAGAATGTCGTAGAAATTCAATTTTTAGCATTTATTATGAATTATCATATTTTACTATTCATGAAAAATTCTAGTATTTTCGAAAAATACCAAAAATTAACCCAAACCATTTTTCTATGTGTATAATACAAAAATGAACTCTATTTTTCAAAGATAATTTTACAAATATGATTAATTTAATTTTTAATTAAAATAATATTTTTTTTGAAAAAACGACATTAATACTATAACTCCTTTTATTACACCTTGAAAAATTAATCATGGTCCCATAAAATTATCTTATAACCATAAGACAACAAAATAAGAATTTATGATTAAATTTTTTGAAAATAAATTTCCATTTTAAATTATTAAATTAATCATAAAATTTTTAATTAAAATATTTAGGGCATAGAAAAATACCAATAATAATACTATGATCGTTTTTTCACTTATATTTGTCTAAATTGTATTTTTCTATTCATGGGTGAAGTTTATATTTTTTTAACCAAATTAATATTCATTACTTTTCATAATGGTATGTTACTATTCACAAGGGTAATTTACTATTCATCAAAAACTAAGTT
Source organism: Viscum album (assembly GCA_963277665.1). Taxonomy (NCBI): domain Eukaryota; kingdom Viridiplantae; phylum Streptophyta; class Magnoliopsida; order Santalales; family Viscaceae; genus Viscum; species Viscum album. Next base: position 1,272,096,290 of record OY728127.1, read on the forward strand.
GATTCTATCTGACTCTAAATATTTTACTGAATGCAATCAAGTATGTAAAATTTTCAAAATTTAAAACAACAAGGTGACAATATTATGTTTAAAGGTCACATAGTACTTAGTAGTTCATTATGTAGTGATCTAATGTGATTATATGACAGAATTATAAGATGGTATTTTCCATTGATAAAACATTGGGTTGTTACATTCCTAGAATATTATTGTGGCATAGAGAAAATAAACACGACATGAATAAGCCAAAATAGGCTTCCACATCACACAAGTATCAGGGAACATATGGGAAAGAAGCACATGTGATATGGTGATGGGAAAATATCACAATGAGGATCATGGTTTAAGGTTATAAAGTTTAGAATTTAATTATGCTTGAAGGGAACAAAAAGGTTAATGAACCTATGGGTAGGCCCAAGAATAAATGTATGGGTGTCTCTACGTATCCCATAAATTTTTTAATCAAGCCATATATAGGTCTTTACACACTATGTAGTAGTTTACCAACACTATAGGGGGAAATCCATTCTTGTGAGGAAGCTGAAACATCCCATAATTATCATGGGGAATCCAGAACCTACTCAAGGTATGGTTCCAGTTTATTGTCACATATCGAGGACAATGGGTTCTTAGTTTATGATCATAGTGTTCAAACCATATATTACTATCAAAGGGTCATATATTACATGGCATCCTAACAGACTAGACATGAATGAGGACCATAAAGGTCCACCCCATAAACATATCCCATAAGATCCCTACACATAGTTTAAATTCATGGTTACTAGACTTGTGTGTATAGTTTAGGGACATAGAGTGTGTACCAGGGAAGGTTCACTAAGAGGAATATGTGTATTTTGGTGACATAAAAAACACTACATGAATGAGAACTAGAGATATCCACATGCACCACATATGTATTCTTGAGGAAGCTTGTGTACAGTTTAAAGTCATGCTTCTTGGACTGTAAGGAGGAACATTCATCCTAAGGGTACCCAAGTGACATTTATACAGCCAAGAGTGACCGTTTGTCACCTTAAGATGAACTGCATATAGTCTAAGGTCATAGAGAGTAGACTATGATCAAGGCCAAGGGGTTGAAGGTTTGAAGGAGTTTTCTGTTGGGACCAAAGATGAAATTTTTAGGTCTCACTAAGTATCCCATAAGGATGGGAATAAATACATACATAGTTATTGAATTCCATACAGTTTAACGACATATTCAAATGATGATAGTGAATCATCATGAAAAGGGGAAATAATGTTGCGGCTAGACCCGAGATCGATGATCCAAGAATCAATAAATATATTATAAGGATGGGAATCAATCCATATGTAGTTCTTAAAGGGAAATTTCCCTATGTAGGTATGAACCATACATAGTTAAAGGGAGTATTAGATGTTTATTCTTTGTGCATTTTTTATTCTATTTTGTTTTTTGAGAAGCTGGACTAGGATGGAATGTTCGGGTGTCACTACATGAATCAAGCAGTATGTAGGTCTTGACATCTGGTTTGGTGGATGACCCATACTAAGGGTGATGTCCTCTCAAGTAGGAGTATCAAAATTTTGTGTAGTATTTTATCGTGCGACCTGGATGGTGATTCTACAGTTTAAGGTAATGACGTAGAATCGGTCAGTTCAATTTCACATCATGCGATAAGAATGATATTTTCTACATAGTTTATCATTGTGAAACTATGGTGTTGGGGAGAGGTATCCTTGGAGGGACGTGTGTGGCACAGAAAAATGAACTCATGTGAATGAGGACCACAGAGGTCTATACCACACTACACACTCTTGATAAAACCAAAGAGAGGATCTTATTTTAAGGTCATAGAGTTTGGACCAAAGGGTTCCTAGTTTAAGGTCATAGAGTTTGGACCATAGGGATCCTAATTTGAGGTCAAAGATTTTGGACCATAGGGATCCAAGTTTATGGTCATAAAGTTTAGACCATAGGGTCTCATAGCTCCATTATGTGGGTAAAAACCCTAACAAGACTCATAAGCCTGCATGATCCATGCACAGTGTGGGAAATTAGGAGTTATGTTAGGATTTCCCATTTATATGTACAAGTGTGCAACATGGGATCTTCTCACTTGTCATGCACAGGTGCACTAAAGAGTAACATCATGGGTTCTAGAGTTCCAATGGAACATAAGGAGGAGGAAGGATGTAAAATTAAACTTTGGAGGTCCAGATTAGGGAAGGGGTCACTGATGAGTAGGATCAATATTAACCATGTTCGCAACACAAGACCCACAACTTCACTAGTAAAAAGTGAGGCATGCAAACATAGAATTGACTGTTAACAATATTTGAAACACATGATACACCATATGTTATGGAGAATCCATTAGAGAATTGGCCTAGGATAGGAGGTGAGCAGAAGAATCATAAGACCATCACCATTAAGGATTCCTTATGGATGTCAAATATGGTGTAAATTAGAACCTATAAATACTCAAAGTGTTGGGAAGGATAGGGGATATACTAGCATGGAATATGAAAGTTTTGGTCTCGATCCCCAATTAATTAAGGAATGTTAGTGGTATAACCCTACTAGACCTAGGATAAAATACCATGGAATTGTAAATATTTTAAAGTTCAAATTTCTTGCACCATAGGCTCTTAGTTTGAGGTCATAGATTTTGGACAACAGGGTTGTGCAACTTCTCTATGTGGGTACAAACCATACCAAAACTCTTAATACCAGTTGAGCCACACTCAATGTGGGAAAAAATGAGTGATGTTTGGATTTCCCCATTATATGGGACCACACAATAATGGAAAGGAAATGTCAGGTGGGAAATTCCTCACCACACAAAACTTCCCTCTCAAAGTATGCAGTTTCTTGGAGGGACAACACTAGGGGTGGTCAAGATAGACCAGAATACAAGGAGGTGAAAAGTGTGAGTCATTGTGCCTGATATCTAGAATACAATAAGGGTGTCATGATGAGGGAGGATAACTGCTAACCTTGTTTGAGGCACAACATTCATATCATGTTACCAGGGATGGGAACAGACAAATGAGGGGCAAATATTGACCTTTTTCGAAACACGGGGCCTATATCAAATGTCTTCCAACGTTTTTTAGGCCATTGGCCTATAATAAAAGGTGATCTAATACAGCATAGTCAATTTATTAGGGACCTATAGATGTAGAAGAGGATGGGGATATAGGTAAAGGGACAAGTGAAGTATGCCGATGAATTAAGGGAATGTTCCTATGGAATCCTATGCTCTAGGTATTACACCACTTCACATTAGAACATATCGTTGTGGAACATATGAAGGCGGGATTAGATTTATCTTTGAGGATTGGTTTCCTGAGGGATTTGAAGTCCAAGATGGAACATAGGATAAAGTTCACCCAATGTTGCGAACAGTTTAAGGTCTTGTAGATCGGACAAAAATATCTTAGTTTAAGGTCATACAGAGCAGACCATAGGTTCTCAGTTTAATTTCGTGTTATTCGGATGTATCCCTGATATTTTACATCATGAGGTAAGGATGAAAATGTCACATAGTTTATCATCATGAGACTAGGACATTATGTGAGAGAGTGATTCATCCCAAAGGAAAAGTGTGTAGTGCGGAAAATAACCCAACAAGAAAGGGGACCAAGGAGATCCACATCACGCTATACACATTAAAAGGGGAACTCATGACAAAGGTCCAAAAAGGTTTGTGATTATGTGGTGGGGACCGATGAAAAAATGCATGGGATTATCTATGTATCCTACAAGTTAATGAATCAAGCCGCGCATAGTTCTTGAATTCTATGTTATTTAAAGTCATGTCGTGAGGATGATGAGTGGGAGTGGTTATTCGAAAGGAACATGCATGGTGTGGCTACCATTACCCAATATGAATGATGATCACAGGTTCCCGCACCACACCACACATTCCTAAGGAGGAAACCCAGGTCAAACAACCAGAAAAGTTTGTGATTCTACGACTCCACATGAAGAAAAAATGAATGGCCATTGTTACATATCCTATGAGAGTAGGAATCAAGGCACACATAATTCTAGAAAATGACATGGTAGGTGTCCAATTACAAGGGGGATAAATTCTTTCAAATAAGAATATCATGGTTGTCACATAGTTTATCGTCATATAACTAGGACATTAGAGTTCTTAGTTTAAGTTCATAGATTCCAAACCATAGGATGAATCTTCTAACATGGGTATTTATAGTGCGGCGTCACGATAAAACCATACATGAATGAGGACTAGGGGTCCCACACACATTACGCATCCCAGAAGAGACCTCAGGCTAGGGTCCAAAAGGTTTATGACTTTGTAGTTGGGCACAAAGAAAAAATGGTTAAGAATCGATACATATCCTTTGAGGGTAGGAATCAAGCCACAAGTTGTTCTATAAAATGGCATGGTAGGTAACTGATGCCAAGGGGAATTTCCTCTCATGAGATAACATTGTGGCTATGTAATTTTAGAATTATGTAGATATGATGAGAGGGACTACATCTCAAACCAAGAATATGTGAAGACATGGAATGAATAGCCCAAGTGAATGAAGCCAAGGAGGCATGTGTTGTACTACACAATCTTGAGGAGACTCAGACGGAATTTATGGTCATGATGTTGGGATAGACATACTTTAATGTCCTGATGCATGGAGGGTAAGGGATTTGTGCAGCTTACCATCACGCAACCTAGACATTCATTTTTTATGTTGTTTAACGTCATTAAATGAGGAAGAAATAACAATTTAATGTCATGCAAGAAGAAGGTATCTTGCCTTTTAAGGTCATTCATAATGGACCATCAATATTGTGTATTTTAGTATCTTGCATCTTGGACGAAATAGTTAAATGTCATGCGAGATGTGGGGAAAAGTTTAACGTCATGTAGGATGATATTATATACAGTTTAAGGTCATGTTATCTAGACCATAAAGGAGGAATTTTTTCAAAGGGATGTGTAGTATGGTACTAAACCTGATATGAATAAGGGTTAATGAAGACCAAAACCACACTACACATTCTAGAGAAAATTCCACATATATTTTAAATTCTTGCAGGGAGAACTATGATAAGTCCTAAGTGCCAAAAGGCTTTTTATTGATATGTGGCTAGGCCCAAAGACAAAATTTCTAGACGTCACTGTGTATCTCATGAGTGAAAGAATCAAGCCATAGGTAGTTCTTTAATTATAAGCAGTTAAACTTCGTGTGGTAAGGATGATGTATATAGTTTAAGGTCCTACTCCTGGACACAAGGGATGAGACTGGAAATGTGTGGTACAATGCCATAAAGCAACAGCTTGTGAATGAGGGCCAAGGAATCCCACAAGACACACCACACACTCCCAAATAGAACAAAGGCCATATATGGCTAGGACAAAATGCAAAATGTTTGTCCATCACTAAATATCCCATAATTATGGGAATCCCACCATACATAGTTCTTGAAAATGGAATGGAAGGTGATGGATGCTAGGAGAAATTTCCTCTCCGGTGAGGACATCGTGGCATTGTGCAAGTTAACATCACGTGGCAGGGATGATGAGAATGTAGTTTAATATCATACGATAAGAAAAAAATTTACATAGTTTAACATCATGAAACATGAACCATAACTATTTTTCAGTCTAACATTATACAACTAGGACATTTTCATATAGTTTATGTTCATACTACTTGGAGATTGTAGTAGTTTAACTTCTTACACAACAATATACTCAGTCATTCGAAGTACTATTTGAGGAACTTGGAATTGGTTGGTGTAGTGATTTTCTCACCATCCATGGGGAACAAATAGTATGCATTGTTGGTATAGACCTTGTGAATAATATAAGGTCCCTACCATTTTGGTTTAAACTTTGGTGGTGTCCTACTGGGTATCATCGACGATTGGAGGTACAAAATTTTATCACCTTGAAGTAAGGATCGGAGTCTAACTTCTTTGTTGAAAGATCTGGCTATCTCGTTCTGCTACCCCTCCAGATTATGAAAGTCCTAGATCGTATTCTCTTCAAGATATTCCAATTCTTCTATAAGGACTTTTGCTACTCTGTATGACGTCTGATCATCACAAAAATCTATATGGAGTGATGGAAACTAAATCTCGATGGGAAGGAATGCCTCCGTTAGATATAAAAGGGAATATAAAGTCACCTATGTGGAATTGAGAGTCACCATACAATAATCTCATAGATCATTGGGATGATTTTCTAGCCAACTCTTCTTGTTCTGACCTACCATCTTCAACAATATTTTGGAGAGGGTTTTATTGAATGCCTCTATATTTCCATATTCTTGTGCATGGTATTGAGAAGTGTGGTGGGACCATGTTTTGTACTTGGCATACAATTTCTTCAACTCACCTAGTCATAATTTGGTGTTGTTATAAGTTAGAATAGAGTGAGGGACTTCAAATATATGGATGATGTTAGAACTCATGAATTCAACAATTGATTGGGCCTTGAATTCCTTGAGAGGAATAGCTTCTATCCACTTGGAAAAGAGATTTGTTGTAGCCAAAATGATCCTACATTGGTAATCTGTTACTGGTAGGTATAGTTCCACAACATCAAGTCCCTAGACCACAAATAGCCAAGAGTACGTTATAGTGTATAGGGGCTTTGGCAGTCAATGCATGAAGTTGGCATGTATTTGAAATTCATAGAACCTCTGGTAGAACTTGACACAGTCATACACCATGGTGGTCCAAAATTAGACCAACCTTCAAATATGGTTGGAGATATTGATACCTACTTGATAAGCACCAAATAAAATGGCATGGACTTCCATCATTACTAGGGGAGTATTGTATCCTTGAATATAGAGGAGGATAATTCCATAAAATCCACATTTCTAGTGGGTCTGCTCCAGGCTAGGCTCACTCTAGAGGGTGAAATGAACTATACGATGATGGATTCACTCAAACTCGGCTATGTTCGATAGGAGATTGCCATAATATTGATATTTGATGAAAGGATTCATCTAATCAGAGGTTTCTTTAGCTGAGAGGTGATCCTGAGGACCCAATGTGGAAACATTGCAAGAAATATGATTTACCTACGAGTTGTTGTCATCATGTGAACTGACAAGGGTGATGAATCCTTAATGCACCACATAAATGAACAAATATTCCTAGTTAGGATCTGTTAGATAAGTGGCTAGACAAGCCAGTGAATTAGCTCAACCATTATATGATTGTGGAACATGACTCACCTATGGATTAGAAGTGAACTGGTCTATCAGATGGAGATCATCCTTAATAAAGAGTACGATCTCGAGCTCCCTGAAGATATAGTCACCTTTAATCAACTTGATGACAAGCTTAGAATCCCAGTTTACATGAAGGTGGGGAACATCAATCTTGATAGAAAACTCAAGACCAATGATGAGAGACCAATAATCTATCTCATTGTTGGTGCATCCCTTTGATAGAAATAATGAATAAGGCATAACATCTTGTGTATGCATGATGAAGAAAATTCACATGCTTACTCTATTAAGACTAGGATCATTGAGCCTTCTACCGATGGGTCTCCAGTAGGCACCATAAAATTGAATCTTCAAATATGGTATAGCCTGATCCACCGAAAGGATACACTTGTCTGGAAAATCAAGATCCAGAGACTACTCTATGGGGGATACATGAGCAACTATAAAATATTCCAATTCTTTACTATTGATGACCTTTTTTTGAATGAATCTAATGTTGAACTACTAAATAATCAGTTACCAACATGTTACCCACCTGTTAACATGTGACAGTTCATAATTTACTTTAGTGGATCCATACAGGAAACTAGTTGTATATCCTTATGCTTCAGGTAGTGTCGCAACTTCTACACTATGAAAATTGGCATGAGATGGATCTTTTCGATAGGAGAATATCTGTAATTTATGTCGAGGAGCATGTGGATGATATATTACAAACTATTCTATGTCCATTTTTTGTTCTTATGGGAGATAAGGGTGTCAAGGGATCATTCTAGAGTGGTCATGTAGAGGACCAAAGGCTTCCCGAATATAGGTGGCATCAAAACCGAAGGCTTTAGGAGATATTACTAGATATTATCAAAAGAGTTTTGGTACTATTAATCCAACTGGTATATGGAACCTTTCTTCATTATCCTAGAAAATTTCTTACACTTTCCATCCAGATTCGCGATAAATCATCATATGTAGGCTAAGTGTCCTTGAAATCCTCAGAGATCTGTGAGGTAGATCGGAGGGGAAATCTGGATGATGGATTTTATTTTCTATGGGTTGATCTCAATTCCTATGTATCTATTGAAAAAGATAAGGAAATTTCTATATGTCACCAAGAAATAAAATTTCAGGGGGTTCATCTTCAACTACTGATAGGGAAATAATATGAACACTTTATAAAGATATCAAATATGGTCCTAACACTAGTAGGATTTTACCACTAGATCGTCCACGTATCATTCCACTAGCATAATGAGGATCTGTTTGAAGATGTGGTGTATGACATGCGGATAGGTGGATCTGATATTCTTCAGACCAAAAGGAATTACCAAATAACTGATGGTACCCTACAGTGGTCTGAAGGTGGTAGATTCCTCATCTTCGAGGGCCATAAATATCTGGTTATACCCAGAATACCCATCCCTAAAGTAGAGAGCATGTAATCTAGCAGTGGTAATGATCATCATATCTATCACAAGAAGGAGAAAATTATCCTTCAGGAAGTGGCGGTGGAGATCTCAAAAATCGATACAGACTCTGATCTATCTATTTTATTTCTTAATGGGAACAATTTTGACCAAGCATATGGGGTACAGAACTTCCATGATGAATTTTTCTTTGATGGTATTATTAACATCGGCCTAGACCATGGCAACATGAGATGGATTCATCCTCCTGGGAGGCTTCTTTAACCTGCGATGACTTACTGGGAGTCCATGATGATAGACAATGACTTCATGGTCTAACCCTAGAATCTTTTAATATCTCCAAGAAAACACATAAAGTTGTTTCTTCAGGAAGTCCACATACTACTATTGTTCCACTATAGGCATGGTTGCACAGATCAGTGTTGGGATCAAATATGTCTTGGTGCCAAGATTCACCTGTACCAACTCATATATGGTGGTGGATACACCTTCCTCAAATGAAGGAGGAGTGTCTTCTAAATACTCTTCATCATCCAAGACAGTGGAATTAATGGGGGAGATGTTTCATCCAATCTATATGATTCTAGATGAACACTGGTGACCGCTTGGACAGATATGGAATCTTACCTAGGATACTCCTACACTACTAAAACCAAGGTAACAAAGGATATTAACTGGATTCCATTAGATCTTTAACGGAGGGGTCTACACTTGATGATGTCAAAAAAGTGGTGGTGGGTTGGTCTATTTCGACTCAAGCTACCCCGGAATAACCGGCAGTTATGACGTACTGATGTAGCTATGGGGAAAACATCATGATACCTAACTGGGGTAAGAAGTTCTAGTATAACTCTAGAATGTCCTATGTAAGAGTACAAGGTAATATTCCAACATTCCTTATACCTAATAATGTTTCTTCCCCTCATCTCTAAAATGGAAGAGTAGTGTCCCAAGTCTAGCATTGTATCCTCTAATAGGTTAAGCAGTGGTATGAGATCTTCATCTAAGTCTATCCATAGGTCATCCATAGTGATAGTGTTATCAACCTCGTTGGTCTGAGCATGCTTGTCCTTGCTCTAGTAATAATCCACATCCATATAGTGAGATTCACAAGAAGAAAAGGAAGCAGTGTCACATTGGATAATTCCTACTTGATCGTTGATGGAGTTCTTGAGACATTAGTGATATGAGGAGGGAACCATTATGTCTATATGGATTCAGTGTCTACTCATCAGGGAATTTTAGGTGGTATCATGTGAAACAATCATGAATTTGGTGTTATAAATAAGAAAACCAAACTATACCTTCAAGCATATTTTTTCACATGGTCCCTAATCGGTTTTTTCATGACCCTAAATCCTCAGGTCAAAGAGAATCAAATCTGCTTCAGTCGGTCCTATCTTATGGAGAATCCAGGTTTGGATGAGATTGATCTTGGAACCTATATCGATGAGATAGTGATGGTATTCCATTCCATTGAACTGATCTTTGATATACAGCTAGTGAATGTTCACATACACGAGTAAACTCTCATCTTATCTAGAGAAAGAGATGATGGTCGGGCATTCTGACTACTCGAAAAACTCTTTGTGGAAAGCCCCAACTACCAAAACCACTATCTCAAACTATAGGGGGCTTAAAAAAGCTTCTTTGAGGGCTTATCACATACATTCTAAAATAATTAGGGCCTAGAGAAACGATATCTTGGCAGTAATGATAGAAAGATACTTAATCACATCATACTTCCATGTTAGGTGTACATTTATTCCATTATGAGTTTTCCCTTTGGCAAGGCATACGATGGGAATTGATGGTTAAACTGGGGGATTCTAGATAGTGTTGGGATTATCCCACTAATCACTATATGAACCAAGAAAAATAACTACTAGATGACTGTTGAATGCCTAAGGCCTAGCCAAAGCGGAGTGCGGATGATCATGATGTGGTCGCGAAAAATATTCCTGGTCAAGTAACATAGATAACAGTGATAGTGAATCAGATAAGATAGTCTGAATGAACTGTTCCTGCTGAGCTCTATGATAAACCTACTATCTGGTCTTATTAGTGTGCATGGATTGTCTTGCATCATTGGCATGGGTGCTCTGATGATTCACATATGAATGGCCTCATAGACAATGGCTTCAACCATGAACATTAGTAAGACCATCATGATACTCTTCATTGTTAAGAATCTTTTAGGGATCCACCAAATAAAAACTATTTACAAAACCATACTCTTTCTCATCATACATGGAATCCTATAATGTTGTTTGTATTCTGGGGGGACTCTCATCTCTGGAGGCATGAAATCACTGAGGGTGCAAGATGGATTTGGCACTATTGTGGGACTTTTTTCCCTTATTCCCTCAGCCTCTCCCCTTAAAAGAGGTAGAAGGATAAGATGTGGGTGCATAGATGTAGATGTAGCGGGTGTGGAAGTTTCAAGAAGCTTGGTCTAATTCAAATGGTTGTAGATGATTCCATAGGCACGATCAACTACTATTTGGGTCAACCAGTCATCATACTTATAATATCTATGCCTGAAGACCTGCTGCCATTCACCTTCATTGTCATTATCAGGCATTATAGAAATTCATTCCACCTATGTTGTGGTAGGTCCCAATCTAACTTCATTATTATCAACCCATTATTGGAGTCATTCCTTGAACACATATCATTTCTTGATGGTATATTCAAGAATTATTTGATATGGGTAGTTGTCGGGGTGATTAGTGAGGTCAACCTCTTAGGGTTTCCTACATTCTACAATCTTCATAATACCTTCATCAAGGATACTACAAAAATAACCAAGAACTAGGGTCTCATTTAATGAATAATTTTGATTTCTTTGATCTAGAAAGGGAATTCTCTAAGCCTGTCCCTGACGAGAGGATAGAGCCTGACGGGGGGTTGTAGCCTGATTGTCTCACCTAGGTGGAGGAAGTGCATTGTGTGGTAGCACCACCCAATTCTTTGTCAGGTGATGTTGATCTTATAGTGATACCTGAGGTTGTTTCTCATGGCGTGAATATAGGTGATCCTTTACCAGTAACTACTCTAGTGACCAAGGGTTCTCTATTTGTGCGACAACATCAGTCTAATCCTTGGAGTATCTTCTTATAGGAGTTGGATGAGGCAATGGGAATTACTAATTAGCCTACGTTAAGGCTTCCTCTAATCACTAATCATTGTCAGAAAAATTATAAAACCACATAAAAAATTATGAGTGATGATAGATTGAACCAATTCAGTCTAAACATTCCCAATTCACATTGTCAGTAAGTTCTCTTGAGTCATTGTCATGTAAAGTGAATATGCGAGTCCTTTCCACCTGGATAAAAAGCATATGACTAGCTCATCTTGATGTTTCTTTCACTTGAAGAGTTCAGTGATACTTGACTTGCATGGGGTGTTGCTAAAATAAAAACTACATATGAAGATCTTCCCAACCAATGATGGACCCAATAGGTAGCTGATTGTACCATATAAATGAAGATCCTTCCAATTTAAACACAAAATTCCTTATCTTGGCAGACTCGTACTACTCTTGGGTTCCCAAAATGTGTCCATGAATTAATATGAAGTTGTCCAGATGTTGCACAAGGTCACCCATCCTATTGAAGGGGGAGAAGGTAGGATTACTGAAATCCATGTCTGCTCGCATGTTTTCCACCCATGCTAGATATGGATTTCCATCAGGTGGGATCACCACCTGTCATTTTTTTCAAGGATTAGATTCAAGAAACAAGAGTAGCTATCAGGTCTCCCTGGATGGAGTTCCTATCTAGTATAGGATCCCTAACCACTGGTGTGTTGATTGGATCATCAACATGATAGGTAGGCTTGGAAACTCATGGAGCGATTGGTAGAGCGGCCTGTGGAATGGCTCATGGAATGTCTCGACTAGGATCCCAAGGAGGGTTATCACATAATTCAGGTGAATTTAGAGGCAGATATTTTGGTCGTTTATTATAGACTTTGGAATCTACCCTATCAAAATGTGAGGGGTTGTCTGGATCTATCATGGTAAGCTAAATACGAAAGAATTTCAGATGAACCCACTTCCCAAGTAAAGGAGGTATGGGAATGTGTCAAATATCCCTATAGTACAAATACCAATTTGTGATGTGGTCAATAAGGAGTTTGTTAATGAACTTCCTTTGATCTTCTCACTGCTAGAGTAAGGCCACCATAGAGAGGTCAGCCTCTATCTCTTGTGAAATATCGGTCAGTTTAGATGGCTTGGAGGTCCAAATATAATCCTTGACCTTTTCTGTGTTCTTACCAATAGGAAATGAGATAAAGAACTACTCAATGTTTCATACCTTCCTCTACAATCAAGTTACAATAGTTGTACGAGTGTCCACCTAAAGTTATGATGCTCCATGGGGAGGGTCCTCTTCCTCAGAACTTACTTCAGAGTCCATCTCCTTGATTGTTCTAAGATCATCCATATTCACCATGACTATGCCTGGAGGAATATCCTCCTCATCAACAAGAAAATAGGGTTATCTTAGAATGGGATTGAAGTGAATTGCAGCATACCATCCCCATCCCTGGATCTACACATGTGGGGTCATCTCTATAAAAATTTTGGGGAGCACGGCAAAACTTTGAATGCGTAATTGTTGAAGGTAATTGTGGTATCCAGGTGACACAGGGGGTTGGAGCCCTGGGAGAACCTCTAAATCAACCATGCATTACTACAAGCTGATGTTGTTGAAATTCTCTTAACTCTTTGGATAGAACAATCAGCCACTACAGATGAAAAAATTCATTGCCCAAAGGGTTTAGCGAATGTATAAAACCTAATCCTGAGTAAGGTACTTTGGAATGTCGAAGTTGAGAGTATAAATTGGCCTTAACATCTCAAACAATTGATCTTCATGGAGAGTTTCCCAGAAGATTCTATGTTCAGAATTAGGGTCTGATTCCTCATTACCCCATGCTTCAATCGGGGTTCGCTAAGGAATTGGCAATGGCACATATTTGGATTTCTAGGAGAATGGACTAGATAGTGGATAAAATTTTTCTTTGGATTATTGACCATCGCTTATCGGTTCTTCTCTCAAATGAAGTACCAACCAAATCACCATGTCCATGTTGGATGGGGTACTGACCACTGCTTCATGTGCAAAGAAGGTGGTTGTTGGTAGATGATACGACAGGAGCGCGTCGTCGCATTCCCCAGAATAACTATATGTGATCTTGTGTTGAGGTAGATAATGAAACTAGTAATGATAGGGAGGACTTCATGGAGATACACTGGAGGGGATCCAAATATTCTTCTGCCTTCATATACCTATGAAGGGATTCAGGGGTTTGGGGTATCACAACTTCTAGGATGGAGAAACTCACACATCGGGCCCCAACCCTAGACTATGATGCAAAAGGGTATGGGAAGGATCCATCGTCAGGTCCCATTCAACTTCGGAATTGGAAAATTCAATGGGATTCATGAAAACTTGGGCCTCCTGGAGTTAATCCTTCAGTGGGGATGGTTCTCCCTTCTTCCCTGAGATGGTTCATCGAGACAGGGAATTTCTTTGTCTTGAGAGTACCTTCGAACAGCTTATTGATTGCATAGGGAGGACCTTTGCTTAGATTTTTTAGGATATTGGGAGGACCTCCACTTTCACGCTACTGGAAAAATACCATATACCAATGGTTTGAAATCGTTGGTATATGCCTCCAAACCATTGGTATATCCTATACCAATGGTTTGGAGAACCATTCTCTAGTAAGTCGTGGGGATAGGTCTATACCAACAGTTTTGTAAAAATTGTTGGCTTAAGTAATATGAAAAATCTATGCCAACAATTCCATAAAACCGTTCATATATGTATTTCAAAAAAGAAGAATTTGGTTGGGTTTGATCCCAATACCTCCAATTTATGATTGAACAACCAAAACACTAACCAAACTTGACTTTTGTGAACATAATTTCATAAATATATATATTTATTATCATAAATATTTTAAATTTTTATTTATTTAATGTTCTCTATAAAAAGATTCCATAAAAAATACATGTAACTATACCAACGGTTCTCAAAACTGTTGGTATAGACCTATACAAATAGTTTTGAGAACCGTTGGTATAGATTCTTTGATTTTGGGACCTATACCAAAGGTTTTGGAAAAACCGTTGGAATAGGGGGGACCTATACCAATGGTTTGTGGAAAAATGTTGGTATAGGGTCTCTATTATGGACCTATACCAATATTTTTCCCCAAACAGTTAGTATAGGTCCCCCCTATACCAACGGTTTATCCAAAACTGGTGTTATACGTCCAAATTAGTGACCTATACCAATGGTTTTGGCCAAAATTTTGGTATAGGTCCATATAAGTGAACTATACCAATGTTTTTTCCAAAACAATTTGTATAGATATTATTTCCAGTAGTTTGATGACCTATGGTGAGAAGATCACTTGGACATTTATCAAACGGGATATAGGTAGGGCCTTCGTTTTTTCCACTGAACGCATTGGGAGGAACTATGCGGTAGTGGGTGATAGAGTGGGGAGCACCTCTATTGAAGTTTGTAAAAACAAGGGGAGGACCTCCATGTTGGATGCTTGCACCATGAGGAGGACATCTTGCTGATTGGAAGTGATCAAATGAGGTGGGCCTTCATATTGATCATGGTTGAATAATGGATGGCATGTGGTTTTATTGTTTCTAGAGTAGGGAGAACCTCCACTATAGTTTGCTGTAACACGGGGAGGGCCTCTGTACTGGCTAGTGATGAAGAAAGGTGGACCTTCTCTTTAGTTAATTGTGTAGTGAGGAGGACCTATGCTTGAGATGGAAATGACTTAAGGTTTAAATTTTCATGGGTAGTACATGACATGGGGAGGACCACAAAATTGGGAACCATGGGCACTGGGATGATCTCTGGGATGGATTTTGACAAGGTGGGGTGGACCTCCACATTGACAGATTTTGGGGACATGGGGAGTACCACCATGCTGAACTTGAGAGCGGATAGGACCTCCACTCTAGATGGAGATGGTACAGGGAGTTCCATCATACTATATCTCATCATCATGGGTTAGCCCACGACAGATGTTGGTGGTACTGGTGATCGAAAGAGTCTACCCAACGTTCCTGTGGTGTGGCTGAGGCATCGATTATGATGAGACATGGGTGAATCCCTACACTATGGGGGGAAGGATATAGTAGAATGCACTGGGTGGCATGGGACATAATAGATTTTTAAAATTATTCCCCTTGATTAGAATCTTCCTAAGATTGGTCCCAACGCTGAGGTCGGGTTATCTGGACTAGGGCCGATAGAGTAGGGATATAAAACATATGTTCTTCATCTTGAGCAACCGATTTTCGGGGTTGATGGGGCCCGGTGGGATCTCTCCTCAGCATCTCCCTTACCTCATTAGGGTATGGGAGTGAGTCACAGGATCACTTTGGGGAGAGGCTCCCAAAGTAGTTGAATGTGGGAGTGGGGAGTAGTGGTTCCATGTGTGTCTCTTGGGGCAGTGGTGGAAGCGAGGTGCAGAAGCCTCTAGGTCCATGTGGGACATGTCTCTCATGGGAATGAACCCCTACTTCTCATATCATCATATGAGAGAATATATCACCAACCTATGGATGATTTTAGAGTGTGAAATGGGGTGTGGGTACCCATTAGCCATCATCGAGTATGACGTTGTAGTAGAGATGGAGTCATGAAGGATTTCCACATTGTTGTTCCTCTTACCCCTACATCTACGGGTAGAGGACAATTGATTTCATATGGCTTGGGAACTTCAAATAAGTAATCTTCATCAATCAATACATATAATAGGAAATCAATTCCCAATTCCCCAGAGTTGTTCATCCTTTCATGGTTAGAGGGATAGATCCACACTGAAGATGCAAAATATCATAATGCTCAATGATTAATTGTCCCAATTTCTAGTGAGTTACATGTCAGGACCACTATTTTATTATTGGGACCTAGAGAAGGATATCTAGATCTGGTGACATGTTCATCCTCTATTGTATAAAATGCTACCAATCCCATGTTGAGGAGAAGAATTCATATCAGGTTATCCATTTCTGTTTCTGACACTTTTTGTCAGGCCGTTCTGCCTCCACGTGCTCTTTGATGGCAGTGCATGGATCGGGGTCACTATATTATAGATTCATTATAACCCACGTTACCAATTTCCAAATTTGGGTGGAATTCATAACTTATTTATCAATGTCTCCTCCTTGATCTAAAGGAGATGGTGGTATTTCGGTTCCTCTATCTATGGATTATTCCTTGGAATTCGTCACCTAGTTTGGGTCTCCCTTATATATTAATAAGTTGTTTGTAAAACTCATTATCACTCACATCTCTTTTTGGATGTCGACTTATTATGAGGCTTCTTTCTGGACATTCAAAGGGGTCAAGTTAGGGCATACACCTTCGATCAGGAGAGTAGTCATGTTGGGCATTAGTGGCATTTTCGTACGCTGGAACATTGGATCACCTTTATTCTTCCTCATTTGGGGGATTCTCAGGGGAATAGAAACTAATTCATCATGTGGAGATCACAATATATCATATTCCTTAGGCATGTATTCTGAGGTTTTCCTCAAGAATCCCATGACTAACACAAGGTAATCCATGACTTTAACATATTTTTTGAGATGAAGGGTTGAGATTCAAAATTCTTATGGATACGGAATGAACTAATCATAACACTTTCGAAGGTGGATTGGATAGGTGCATCCCTAGGAGGGATCACCTAGAAGGTTTACCTAATGGATGGAGTAAAATTCCCAATAAGTAGTGACCCAGGTGGTGCATCTCATGAGGAGAATATTTCACATCATAAAAGGGTGAATACTTAGTAGGGAGGCATCATGGTTTATCATTGTTTGGGTGAGAATTCCTCTGATGATAAACTCGAGTGATGTGTTCCATAAAGGGAAGATGTCACACTGTGAAGGTTGATTTGGACACCACAGAGTGCAGATCAGGAAGGTAGACCCCATTGAGGGGGCACCAAAGTTTACCATTGGCTATGATTGAACCTCATAGAGGCTTCTTACATATCCTATTTAGAATACAGGTATAAAAATCCCTTTATTTCTAAGGGTGGTTTGGGACTTACGTAGTGGGACAACTCCATGCAAGATGATTCCTCTTAGTTCAATGAACATGGATTTTTTGGTGCTTACGCACATCGACTTCCCAGTTTCTTCTAGAAGCAGCAATGATGTGGATGGGGATTATGAACTAAGAGGGACTAGATGGTTGGAATGATCCCCCCTGATATGTGGTGGCCCGGGTGAGAATTAGGATGGAATGGAGGAAGTGTTGAAATGGAGTGGATGGAATGGGTGGAGTGTGAGGGCTTGTTGGGAATGAACCTCTAGTAGGCTCCCTACATATCCCAATGGATGGGAATAAAATTCCACATAGTACTTTTTAGTGTGATGAGACACCAATTTTGGTGACTCATGAGAATGGTGTGAATGGATGAAAACCCAAAAAAAAAGTTTAACCTTTGGGTTAGAGCATGATCCACCTGATACATGGGGACTAATGGGAAAGACTATGATTGGAATGGATGATGGGTCTGAACCTCAAAGAAGATTCCTACATATCGTAGTGGATATGAATAAAAGTACACATAGTTCATATGGGGGTGTTGGGGCTTACACTCTGAGGCTTCCTTGGTGGATGGAGGTGGATGAACTGATTTCACTGCGATAAGGGTGAGATGATGGATGAAGTGATGGAGGTTGGTTCAAAACACCTCAGAGAGGTGGATCTGAGGGATGTGTCTATAAAGGGAAGATGTCACATCATGAGGGTATTTCCCAAGGAGGGAGAACCAAGTTTACCGTTTGTTGGAATTAAACATCAAGGAGAATTCTGAAGTGTCCTATTTAGAAGAATGGGATCAAAACCTACATAGTTCAAACTTGAGGGAGCCTTCAAGATTACACACTAAGGATTTATAGAGGGATTCATGGTAACTATTATCCACTAATCTCACATGAGTCATGTTGGGTATGAGAAAAAAGAGTTATAAGTATACTTCATGATCATATCGTGAAAGGTGTATCCATGAGAGGTGATGTGGGGATTACGCACTGAGATAGCCCAAGGAGATGGAGATTGGGGATTACTGTAGGAGGGATGACCGATAAGGATCTCATTTCATGTGAAAAGGGTATCATTCCCTAATAGGATGGTGAGGAATATCTCACTCCCATGGAGATGAGTGGGAGTGTAGAATTCCTGAGGTGTGACACAACATCTTCATTGCACGGGGTTTGAACATAGTATAAAGTCGTGTGCTAAGGACCATGGGGCTTTGCATTTTAATGTCCTACAGCTCGAATGGGTATGGATTGCTCCTTACCACTTATAATTATATAGTTGTAATATGTGAACCATTAGGTGGTTAACAGCCCAAACAATTCATGATTGGAGGTGGTGAAGGAGTGGTCAATCGTGGGGTCCATGTAAGCGTATCTATTCCAAAAAGAAAAACCCATTAACATGCCTATGAAGAGAAGGAAAAAGGTGGGCCATTGCAACAAGGGAAACCTCATGAGGGACCAAGAAATCAATATGAAAAATCCTAGAGGGAAGTTTTAAAGATGGTCTCATGAAGAAAGGGGCCTCGCTAAGAGGATCTTTGTGAAGATCAGCTACTTTGTGAAGAAAATGAGATTTGTGAAGAATAGGTCCTCATGAGGCATGGGGCTCTTTCCTTGGAACTATGTCTTGAATAAATGGAAGAGTATATCACAAAGTCTTAATGTTCCATGAAACCTATAGAAACCTAAATGGGATCCTTCCTCCATGTAAGGTGTGGACCTTCGCAAAATGCATCCCCACCATATTTAGGCACAATAAAGAACAAAGAAAGGCATGGCTCGTGATTCTTAGGTACCTTGGGAGATGCATTTTATTTCTAGTTTTTAGTTCTTAAGAGCTCTACAAAATGGGAGAATATAAGTTTAAAGGTCAAAATAATATTTCCTTTGAGGTGGGGGAGCCATTTATTTATAGGCAATGATGTGTCGTGATGCTGGGAAGCATGCCGCAAAGAAAAATGGAACAGCAATGGGTCAGGACTCCCTCAGACTCGCAGATCCAAACAAGAAAGATGCTCTCATAGTCACGAGGCTTATTAGACTCATGGGAGTATCATTATTCACCTTCATGAACTCATGGTGGTGAGGATTCTCCATAAATAGACTTCACAAGACAAACTCCTATGATGAATTTTGAGGCCGTTTGAGCCTGAATTGGCTTCAAACCATCCATGAACTTCTCCATTTCTCTAGTAACATGAATTTTGGCACCAATAAATGTATTTAATATTCATCTAAAATTATTTAATATCTTTGTATGGAAATCATGTTTTTTATAGAGAATATCAATCCATTTTTATATGCATCACTATAGATCACAAACCCTTTACTATTATAGGGTAGTGTGAGCATAGGTGAGTTGACCAACCCTCTTTTGGGTTACTTAAAATTTTCCTCAAATTAATCTATCCAAATGAACTTCAATACATTCCATTCAAACTTGGTTAGTGTATTATATAGTCATGATAAATACATCACAAATTGTTTAACCCAAAAAAATTACAGATCTTAATTACCATGGTTTCACTAGGACATTTATCTATAACTTATGTCTTTAAGGGATTTATCAATATACCCTATATTGATATTATATGAAACAAGAATGAAACATTCTATATCTATAATTTCATCCCATCCATTACACTAATAAGAGTTGACCTAACCAAAAAAATAATAACATCATATAAAGATACGTCAATATAAGATATCCCCTCATAGAATCAAAATCCACTATGGGCATAACCGTATTCACACTATGATTAAAAGGGTCCCTCACCTTTTCATGGAAATTCATTATTCATAAAGATCCAAATGGTCCTTTTTTTTAAAAACATTCAGAATTTTAGTCTCAATATATACTATTTCAAACTCATCTAAATCAAATCATGGGACTAAATTTCATTGAAAAAATTAAAACCCTAATAGAATCACACTTTACCTCAAGCCAACTTTTAAATAAACCAATTTTATAAAAATAATCAAAACATCACATGAAAGGGTAAACAAACCCCTTTAAAATTTAAAAAAGCATTTCAATTACTTTGAAACACTTAAAACACATAGTTTAAAAATAAACTGGTCCCAAGAAGACATTTGAAACCCACAAAATAGTGCTCTCCATAACTTCCAAAACCAAAATCACCCTATGGAAACCATTTAGTAATTTTCAAAAACAATTGTAAAGAAATCCCATTACATGCCAAGAGTTAATCCCACTTTAAATCCACTTTGGCCCCTAATGGGTCATACATATAAGTAAATATTTAATAAAGAATCAAAATCAACAAGAACCCAATGCAAAGTAATGTAAAGTAACATCAATGAAACACCTAACTTGGTTCAATAGAAACCAAGATATAAGTCATTGCTTGTGACAGATAATACCCCAACAATCCAACACATGTCCTCTACAACACCTAAATTGAAAAATCCCCCTGATTAAACACAATATCAACCCAAAAATAAACCAACATCAATTGTAGAGTTCATGGTAATGAAAGAAATAAATGAAAGTGGGTTAATAGAGTAGAGTAAAGGGTTTAAAGGTACTTACCAAAGACAAATCCACTTGAAACAAAATAGGAACACCAAGATGGAAGGAGTAGGGAGGATACACCAAACAAGGTTACACCTAGGATTCTATATAGTTGGAAAAAAATTCCCAACCACAAAAAATGGCACCGTCCATTTTTATATTTAATTCACATTCTTATCACACAATTTACCAAATTGTGCGTAATATTTGTTCCAACACTCTATGTCCTAAAGGAACCCGTAAGGTTTACATATGGACTTTCATATTTCAATAAAACCCATATGATTCCTATGAAATTGAAAACATGTACATTCAAAATGAACTTCATGTAAGGGTAACCTGGAACCATGTAAAGTGTTTTTCATATATCACCCAAAGTTTTGTTCTAAAACCTTTCTCTAGAACAAAACTCTAAATTTATTCCACGAATAAGGATTTAGCATCCCATAAATTCAAAATGACCCCCAAACACATGAAATTTCCTAAAATAAAAAACCAAAGTGATGTGATGGGTTTCAAAAAAACATAAATATTCTCAAAGGATTTGGATAAAACCTCTATTTACGGTTCAAATAACATGACCCATAAGAGAGAAATAAGAATAAAGGGAGAGGAGTAGATAAAAGAGAAGTAAATCAGGACCAATCAATAAGAAACCAAGTTTAAATAATATATGGAGCTTGAAGGAGAAGGGATGGAGTCACTAAGAGATTTCTTCAAGGTGGGTTTAATGAGAGGGTGGAAAACCCAAAATAATTATTCAAGCAATAGGTAGAATTCATAAAATTCATAATTTTTAAACATATGGGTAATATACAAGGTTCAGTCACATGGTTTTCTATACTTTGCGCCAAGAATGTGGATGGAACTGGACAAAAATGTGATATGTTGCATGGTTTGGCCGCACAGTTCCCCATAACTAGGTTCCAATCAAGAAAAATATGACCAAACCAAAAGTATCTCACATGATTTTCCCAAATAGATCTATAGTTCAGTTAACCATGTATTAATCATGTAGGATCCACTAACTTTCCTAATAAAAACTACATTATTGGTCCACATGGTTTACTAAACTATGTACCAAGTGTGTACCTATAAAAACCTAGTACGAAATAAAAAAAATCAAATTAGGGGTCACTTAAGTCTAAGAAACTCAAGATTTAAAAAAAATTAACATAATAACGATATTGGATTGTGATAATATAATTTAAGTTCAACGATTAATCATGTTAAAATAATTAAACCACAAATAAAAAATAACAAATAACAAAGATGATACCTCGATGGTATGATGTGATCTCAGTATTCTCCACTCATCTTAAAATCATCATAACTTGAAGGAACAAAATTAGGATCCCTATAGATCATAAATAAGTGTAAAAACCACTAAATTAAAGATTATTAGAATCCAGAGTGATAAAACAAGGGATATCTTTTCATTATTTTGAATACATGGTCACAAGATGCACCTAGACAAGATTTGAGAAGGAAGGATCGATCAGATCTTGGTCTTGGGTCATTTTTCTCTCTTTAAACCTTGATAAAAGGATTTTGTCAATGTTAATTCGTGTAAGGTGTCCCCATCGATCATTTTTTGTGTAAAATATGTTATTATATCAATGTTAATGTTTATTTTTATCTCACTTGATCCATTAATGAAACCTAATCCATAAAACCAACCCAAAATGTCATTTATGACATATTTTACTTGTCATAAATGTCATGAATAGTTCACCACTTTTATAAAACAGTAGCTTGTATTGTAGTGAAATGAGTACCATTAACACATCTCATTTCTATGAAATATTTTAAACAAACCAAAAATAATTAATATTCATTTAGAAAACTAATTTTATATTATTTACCTTTTATACTTAAACAACATATTAATACCTTGAGAAATAAATTCAATTATGGTTATTGTAAATGTAAATAACTTATAATTGAATTTATATTAACTAATTAATTATGATTATTCACACTCTGACATTCACTATCCCACACATGTGGGGCTTAATTTATCCGAATATTCAATTCATTAGAATCAGTTGAACTTATGGATACACTTTTTTTGTGACCCCCTAAACCCTTAGATAGATATAATTGATTCCTACTCATAGAACAAGAGAAGTATTTATAAATATATCATGTCCCTTAATGTGATAAGGATAATTCATAGCTATGATAACCTCATATGAACACTAATTGTTTAATGTAATCTAATTCTCTCACAATATCTTATAAAGCATAATGTATACTATGTTTCATTATCATTTTATCCTTTATTTATTTATTTATTTTAAAATATTTCATAGAAATTACATCATCTACCATGGAAATAGATTTATTCAAGACACCATCATCTGTTCCAAATGGCTAGTTATATCTTTCTTGATATTGAGAATAACAATTTTTTTATCATTTAATCAATTACATGCTAATAAAGACAAACCTGTCACAAGATACCTCACCACAAACATAAACTACTATATTTTTCATCGTGAATCAAAGTAAGTGATATAATGATACACATTGATAATTGCATCAATTCAAGCTACCAATACGCATTCACCAATATATGAACATAAAATGGTTACCAAATCAATTAGTGTTACTATTAGAGGGTACGTTCTGATGTTCTCTATTTTTTAGATCACTATGTGTGGATTTCATGGGAATAAACCTCAATGACTATGAGACCCCAAAAACTGATAGAAAAAAATTATCTATATCCCATATGAATGATGTATCTAGAAAATAAGACTTATTCTTAAGTTCACTATTAGAGTATCATGGATTTCTCATTATAATTGAGAACAACTATAACGTTTTGATATGTTAAATAATTTGAATACGTTAAATTGAAAATAGTATATATAGAAGTAATAACACTATAAAATTAGGAACATATCATTCATAACTAAAACCATATACACGATTTGGTTATAGAAAATTAATACTAAAGTTAGATATAGGGAACCCACTCTAGGCTGAGAAACCTCTTGGATCTTATACATGATTTGGTTATTGAACATATCATTCATCTCTTTAGTATATTATCAATGTATCTATTTTGACTTAGGATGAGAAACCTCTTAGATCTATCATGATAGATCTTGATCCCAATAATATATGATGACTCACCAAAGTCCTTTATTGAGAATAATTTATCCAACCAAGCCTTAAGAGACTATAAATATGGTATTTTATTTCCAATGAGTAATATTCCATCAATATATACTATTGGGAAAATGACTACACTCCAACTAAAAAGTTTATAGATACACATCTCACATTCATTCTTTATGAATCCAAATTCTCTTATGTCCTCATCCAAATGAATGTATCACTACCTAGATGCTTCCTATAATTCTAAATGGATATTTGAAACTTAAATACTTTGCTGGAATCCTTTGGAGTCACAAACCCATCAGTTTGTGTCGTATAGACATATTCATGAAGGTTCCTGTTATGGAAAGATATTTTGAAATCCATTTTACAAATATCATAATCATGGAAATCTTTAATGCAATGTAGAATTTGGATGGATTGTATCATTGCAACTATTGAAAAGGTTTCATCATAGTAAATTCCTTAACTCTATTTAAACACTTTTGAAAATAGTTTCACCTTAAAGGTATAGAATTTTCTTTCTATGTCCAGTTTCTTCTTGAATACCCATTTGAAACCAACTGGATTTAGATTTACCAGAGGGTCTTCCAAAATATAGACTTGGTTTTTGTAATATGGCATCCATTTCAGAATTCATGGCTTCTTACCGCTTGTAAATATCTATTCCACTTACTACTTTTATGTCAGTTAGAGGATCATTATTATCAACATATAATGAGTCACCATCCTCTTGGAAAGAAAAACCATACCATTCTAGTTTTCTAATCTTTATAGTACTCCTATGAAGTAATTGTTCCTCTCGAAAAATTTCTTCTTCCATAAGGATTTGTGGAATTTTCTCCAATTCCAACTCATGTGTATCTTGATCCTAGACTTTATCAAATCATATCTTGATCCCACTATCTATTTTAGAGACAAGATCCTACTCAAGAAATGTGGGATGTATTTTAACCAAAACCTTTCGTTCTGAAGGATTTTATAGTTAGTATCTCATTGTTTCTTTGGAATATCATATGAAGATACACTCTATGCCTTAGGGTGAAAGATATTTAACTAAGGAGGCCTTAATAATTTCTTCACAACCCACACATTTAAGTATAACAACATGGATTTCATTATATTCCAAAACTGGTATGATATACCATTTGTTGAATTACTTAGCAATCGGTTTAGTATGTATGTTGTTGCTTATAACACATATCCCCAAAATGATAATGGAATACTTTCATGTCTCATCATTGATCTCACCATGTCCAACAATTTTTGGTTCCTCCTCTCACTTACACCATTCAACTAAGGCATATAAAGAGGAGTGAGTTGAGATAAAATTGTGAACATCATTAAATAACCAATTAAGTCTTGAATAAGATATTCTACACAATGCTCTGAGTGATGTTTCTTAATCTTCTAACCAATATGGTTCTCAACTTAATTCTATTGTTCCTTGAATTTTTCAAAATAATCTTAATGATACCTCATTAATTAGACCTATTTATATCTACTAAAATCATTAGTAAAAGTTATGAAGTATGAGTACCCACCCCTTACATAAATAGGAAATGATACACACACATCAGTATGAACTAATTCAAGATGCTCTTTAGAATTTTCACCTTTCTCACTAAATGGGTATTTGGTCATTTTTTGTAATTCATTGACCCCATAAGTCTGGTTTTGGATCGTTATTTTATTACATAGGCATGATTACAAGGAATCAAATCCCGAAGGACCAATCGGTTAAGTGGTATTGGAAAGCCTGATTACATACATGATACCCAAAAAACATTGGGAAAAACAAAATACCAACATGATACATAATAAAATGTATACTTGAACGCTTATTCAAATAATTATTCTTCCTAACCCATGGAAACGAAACATAATAAGTGTGAGCTCAAATTCTCAGTAAGGGTATGTAAAATAAAAACAATAACAAATAAATAAGAAAAAAATAAAATGGAAAGGTAAATAAATGAAAAAACATTCTATTCAAATAAATAGGCAAGTAAATATCAACCACTCAAGGTAAGAATCTGAAAACACGCCTCATTTAAGCTATGAACAAAAAACGAAATGCATCCATATATATGTCGATGAAAAATCTCATGGATAGATAATAATAATCAAATTCTAAATAAAGGAAATGCTTAATTATCAGATGTCATGTTTCCTAGGAACATAATATCTTTACTCTCAATAGACAGTTTATACTTTTCTATTTTTCCCAACTAATTCGTCCCATGAGACTACTAATGCGTCGAGGGGCTTCTATTAACTGGTCCCCAACCCGTGGGGATTTCCTTAAATGGTCCCCAACCCATGTATTGGATTTCCAAAGCATTCATAATATATTGAATAAACAATGTGACATATAAAATATCCATATTTTATAAATAATATAAATTTACCAATAATACCTCAAATGAGGATAAGTGAAAATAAGGGTTGTTGACATTAAAACATTCTTAAGAATAAATAACTTTAAACATTCAAAAGTGTCTCATACCACTTTGAAAATTTTAAATCATAATTACCTGTGAATTAAATGAATCTTAGGATATTATGAGAGTAATAATATTCATGGTATAATGTGTCAAGGGAAGTATATACACTATATAAGAGTGATTTGGTGTATAAAAATAAGTAAGTCTCAATGAAATGTAAATTGTGGCAAAATCCGTTACCTTAACCTTACTTTTTTGGTGTGGTATTTATGCTCATGTATAGTTGTTTAAAAATATATTAATAACTTATAACAAAACCATAATAATGTTTATAACATCATATATTAAATTTGTATGATATCTTATTACCCGTTTGTTAACAGTCTATCATTATTTTGACTATTTCAGGTGTTAATTGCTTAGTTTTCTCAAGTATGTTTTGACTTGTTATTTGTTGTTATTATTAATTATACCACGGTTTCATTATATAAAAAAATTAAAACATGATTTAATTATCATATATATTAAGAACATATGTATTTAGAACAGTCTATAAATTTGGGAGATAAGAAATGTAATGCATCATTCATGGAGACGGTATGTCATTATTAAGTATGTACGCTACTTTCATTTCTTCTTCATATTAAAAGATTGAAAATTAATTATACATATGTAAAATATAAATAAAGTATAATATCTATGTAGTATATATTATATAGTTTTATGAATACCTTCCTCTATACATTCCATGTTTGGCGTGAATGATTCACATCGCTTTGAGGTAGCGGTAGTCCACACCTCCTCAAATTAAATTATCGTATTTACACAAGATGGATAGAATAATTGTATATTATAAATAAAAACTACATAAGAATAAATAAATTATAAATATAATATATATCATATATATATAAACATATTTTCCATCATAATGTCCACCATTATAGGTGGTAAAAAATGAACAATCAACATTTCGTGAGGCAGTACTTCGTCGTTCACAGAAACAGTGTGTTTGTTACCCATTAAATGGAAGTGTTTGTAAGTTTAGATATAAAACTTATCATAAAAAATCCTAGTATATTTATTATATTATTATTTTTATAAAATAAAAGAATAATAAGATTTTAGGAGTTGTAGAATGAAACTAAAACTAAAGAGCTTCATGAAGTTTGTTACCTCTTAATTGGGTAACTGCTTTTGGTTTGTACCAAAAGACTTCCTTGGATTTATTCCTACCTAAGGGTATGCTTCTAGTAATATGGTAGTCATGTTGAGGAGTTATTTTTCCAGATCTTGGTCGATCCAAAGGGGATTGATAGGTGAGAAAAGTGGGAGGAGGGGTGCCCTTTTATAGTGGAGGAGGAGTGGCACTCTTGTAATATTTTCACAAAAAGAATCCATACACGTTTTCACATTACAATTGGATCCAATAATGTAAAAAAATTAGATAAAAAGGATTTTAGGATCTAAATATACCCATTCAATGGATTTTGGACATTTGACTAAGTCATTTGGTCCCATAAGATTGAGGTTTAGTCCCTTATTAAGCTTAATTTTACCATAATAATTGCAATTAATTTTAATTACTTTCAATAATATTTTTGGTCAAAAACTAAGTTTACCATATTATAAATTATAAATTATTATAATTACAAATATTGAGTCCATTTATCCAAATTCAAATCACATAAGTGTTATAAATTAATTTAAATTTAATCCCACATATGGGAAGGCAATGCGAGTTTTTAAGGTAAAAACATCAAAAGATTGATACGTTTTTGTAGTAAATTTCAATGTGAAATTGATTCCAATGACCTAAATTGGGTTAAATGATAAAAATAAGATCTAATTAAACTTTAAAACCAATCTAAAATATAATTCAACCTTATCAATAAAGTATATGAAAAAGTAGTTTTGAATTAAATTTTATAGTTTTCACTATTCATTAGAAAATAAAACTTCACGAAAAGATACCAAACATTTACGCTAACCTAATTTTTATGTTTCAATTTAAAATATGAGGTTTATATTGACATATATAATATAAAAAATGGTCAAATTTTTATTTAAAATGGGTTCCCCGTTAAAAGGATGAAAAATTCCTTAATAAATATATAGAATTCTATGCATAAAATTGGGTTTGTTTTTATCTTAAGCCTATAAAATATATTAGATGAATATAAAAAAATTTGATTTAATATAATATATTTATATATATCACATTAATATAACACAATAGCTTTAATTAATTTAATTTATTAGGGAAATATAGCTTTGAGAGCATAAAAAGAATAGTATTTTCCTTTATATTTAATCGGTTTACATATTCATTTTTAATTAATTTTTAACCAATAAATTAATTTTATATTTGTGTAAACCATATATTTTCATCATTTATCTAACCATTTTCATAAAAAATAATTTTACACCCAGGTTATATCATATTATAAAAATATTTTAATAATATTTTATTTTTCGGTTAAAACTTGATCTTGTGTGTAATGCTAGCTATAAAATAAGGTCGTTCTTGTGTGTAAGGAATGATAACTTAGTGTTTTATTGTATTGAAATATATATAATATATAAAATCTATTTCAAATAGTAAATCTATTTTAAATTATAGGGGCATTACATTCTTTTTCGTGCTTGGTGTCATGTGTCATGCACATTATCGAACATAAGGTTCTTACTTTAGAATTTTAGGGTGTTACATTCTCCCCACCTTAAGTAAACTGCGTCCTCACAATTTAAAATTCATCTCAATAATATAGGTATTTAAAATGAACTATTTTTTTGTGACCCACATCGTAAAAAGGTTAATATCACATATTATTAACAACATATAAAAGAAACTACAATGATTGCATAACTAAGTTCCATAGTATGAGAACATCGGTGGGAAATGGAAACATGGATAGAGAGGGAAAATATAAAAATCAAGTTATTATGTAGAGTGCTAGAGAACATAGTTGAAAGAAAGTTAACAGTCATAAATCCATAAATCCATGATTATCTAAGGGCCATTTGATTCATCGAAAATTAATGTACTAGGACAACCTATTTGTTTCAAGATCATTTTTCCTAGAGTAGAGTAATACTCTATAAGAATTTAAGTAAATATAAGTTTCTATAAACATAATATTTTCCTTGGATTATGCATTGAACTATTTCAACTTCATATCTTAGTACATGAAGCATCATAAGGTGAAGTAATAAATTAACATCAAAAATCTCATCCAATAACCAACCATTTCATAAACGGTTAACTTTTCCCCAAAGATTATGATCCAAAAATTTAGAAGGAATGTCACTGAATTTCTAAAAGTAACTGATCATTATCCTACAATATATAGTAAGTAGCTCATTGGATATGTGAACACCTTTATCATTTATTCTTGTGAAATATGTTAATAACTTTAATTACCCTAAAAACTTGTTAAATACATGAATTGTTCATTATTCCTTAATTAAGACACTTGTTATTGGATATATTCCTTAAAACCAGAAGTGATATAAAATCCATCAATGATAGCATATAAAAATTTTCAATGCATCATTAATCAGTTCCAAGGTATTCGTCAATTATCCTAATCAATCATTTCTTCATAATTATCCAAACATTGGGAACATATTAAGGTTTTTTCCCTCAATCGTGTGTTTTATGAAAATTTTAACTTTCAACTTAATATATTTTCCTGGTACAATTAAATATATGATTCTCAGGTCCTTAATGAAAAGGTACTACAATAAAATTCATATATATTTCATAAATTATATGATGACGACATCCTAAACAAAATAATTTTACAACATATTTCTTAGATCCAAATACAAATGTAAATTAATCATTCCACTTAGGTTGTGTAAATAACATATTCTTGACCTTGATCCATTAACTTCTTTGGAGGTATACTCTCCTTATGTCTGGGGAATTTTAGTGCGTAGTGACCCATATCATTGTATTTATAACACTAAATATTAGTGTTTCCTTCTTCCATTTTCATTATTTTTCCTAGTGACCCTTTTCTCCACACTTATAACAAAATCCCAGTCCTTTCAAGCATTTACCAGGGAGATTATTTCCGTAGTTATCACAAGTTGTAAAATCCTTCTTTCCCAATATCTAAATTGACTCATTCTCTTTTTCACGATGTTCAGAAGACCTCTTCTTCTCTTGGTTTCCCTTGAACACATAGGACATATAGAATTCATTCTCTATTTTAATGCAACATAAAACTATCTCTCTATATGATGCAAATTTATTAGAAACCAACACCCTTCAAAGATTTGTATTAAGCCTTCAAATAAGTGGTCAATGTTTCACTCTATGTTGCGTATATAATCTATAGAATACATTGATAACCTTGTAAAGATAGCTTCATAATCAACAAAAATTTCTTCTTCATTTTTATTTAATCTAAGGAAATTCCTCTTCATCATAATTTGTTGACCACAAGGGAAGTATTTATCAAAGAATGTCTCCATAAAAGTTCTCTATTACATCAGATCAATTTCTTTTTCCTCCCTGGTATTCTGGATCAGATTCCACCACTGATCAGCATCACCTTGGAGACAATAGACCACAAGTGTAACCTTTTCCTTTTCTCTCCATTTCAAGGATATAAATATCTTCTCTAGATACTTAATACATTTCTGAGCAACAATTCGATTAGTAATCCCACTAAATGATGGGGGTTTCTACCTTATAACACGATCAAGCATATGAGATTCTCTCCATGGAATAGGTTTCTCAATTTGGTTAAGGTTATTTTTTCAAAAAATGACTAATCTTCCCTAATATATTCATAAAATACCACGTTCGAATACCAGCTTCATTGACTTTCTTATCAGGTTAACCTGTACATTGGCCATAAGTATCGATACCAATATTCCTTCCAGGAACCATTTCTAAATAATGGAATATACTGGATTAGCTCCTAAAATTATGAACATTTTATAACTCTTAACATGTTATAGCATATAAAATTAATTTATCAATCATAAATCCTATAATCATAAACTTTACTTACTTTGGGGAAATATTTACTCTAAAATACTTCATAATGGTTGGAAAAGAAAATGTAAACTATCCTAAGTATATCCCCTATTAGTGCCAAACCTAGTGCATAGTAAGGCCCATTTTCATATACCAGGTTACCCTAAATTTGGTTCGGAACACCATTTCAGAGTTGTAACCCCAAAGTACATCTATGAAATAACCACGTACACTTGTAGTATCCAAACAGGGATGTATTGCAAGGAATACTCACATAATCACTACCTTACTAAAATTCTAGGATGTTCATGTATACTTATCCTTAATTTCTATCTTAGGGTTTTTCTCCCTAATCTAATTTTTCAAAATATTATTTCTAAGGTTGATACTTAACATCCAATTGATACCAATTGTGATGCCCTAACCCCAGAAGTCTGGTGCCAGTGCATTATTTTATTATATTATCATGAGTATAAGGAATCAAATCTTGAAGGACGAATTAGTTTAGTAATCTTGTAAATCCATATTACACACATGATACCCATAATACATTAGGAAATAGAAAATAAAAACATGATACATAATAAAATGAAATAAACTGAATCCTTGAATAATTATTCAAATATTTCTTCTTTATAACCTAGGGAAAAGAAACATAATTAGGAAGAGCTCAAATTATTTGGGAGGATAATTAAAACAGAATCCATAGGGAAACAAATGGGAATAAATTAACATGGAAAGGTAAAAAACTGAAAACACATACCATTAAAATAACTAGATAAGGAAATATCAACATGGCATGGTAAGAAGATGAAAACACATGTCATTTAATCAATGAACTGAAAATGAAATTCATCCATAGATACGTCGATGAAAAATATCATGGATAAATTATAATAATCAAATTCTCAATAAACACAATGATTAATAATCATAAATCATGTTTCCCAAGAAAATGAAACCTTTAAAATCAATAAATAGTTTAAATTTTTCTATTTTGTCAAACTAATTCGTCCTATGAGACTATCGATGCATCAAGGGGCATTCATTAACCAGTCCCTAGCTAGTTGGGATTTCCTTTAACGGTCCCCAACCCGTGTATTTCATGTCCAAATAATTACTCATATATTGAATAAAAAATATTCCTTATCAAAAATACATATTGAATAAATAATTTGGATTTATCAATAATACCTCAAAGGAGTATAACTAACAATAAGGGTTGTCGAGATTAAAACATTATTGAGGATAAATTATCTTTAAACATTCCAAAGTGTCTCATACCACTTTGAAACATTTAAATAATAATTTCCCAAATATTAAATGAATCTTAGAATATTATGAGAATAATAATATTCATGGTATAACAAGTAAATGGAAGTATATACACAATATAAGAGTGAGTTGGTGCATAATAACAAACAAGTCTCAATGAAATTTAAATTGAGATGAAATCCATTACCTTAACCATCCTTTTGTTGTGTGGTATTTATCCTCCTGTATAGTGGTTTAAAAAAATTGCTAACTTATAACAGAACCATACTCATGTTTAGTGTATCATATAACAATTTCTTACGATATATTATTACTCTTTTGTTAATAATCTTTCATTATTTTTACTATTCCGTAAAGAATGGCAACATACCTCAAGATTAGGACTCGAAATCACCTAGGGAAGGCTCCAGAATGGATTCAACTCATTTGGGGAGGGTTATCCAGCCATATAGGGAGAGTAATCTTGAATTAGGGGCGTTTTGAATCGAAAATTAAATAAATAGAGCAAAAACGAGTAAGCTCTTAGAAAATAGGATCTAGATTTGAACTCTGTGCAAGATTTAACCACACGGTTTGTGCCAACCGTGTATAGATCATGCAACCTTCCTTTTGGTCCCAACACTCCCTAAAAAACCCCAAAATTCTCCAATCCTTCACCTTTACCCCTTTTTAAGGAAACATTTCAACTTTATGGAAACTCTCTACATTATAGAAACTCTCTATTTTATGGAAACTCTCTATTTTATGGAAACTCTCTATTTTATAGAAACTCTCTATTTTATAGAAACCCAATAAAAGAAACACCAATTAAAAAAACCTGAGGAAAGGGGGTTATGTACCTGAAACCGGGGGTACTACATTCTCCCAACCAGTGGTCTTTAAATCCTCAGAAAGTAGAAATCCCTTCATGGCCAAAAAGAGTTATGGCCACTGCTCTTTCATTTCCCTCCCATGTTCCCATGTCTCTTCCTAAATATGACCACGTTTCCATAAAACCTAAACTAGGAAGATGATTTTCCCACGCATGATGTTCTCTTGTCTATCCATGATCTGCACTGGAATATGTACCAGTGATACATCTTGTTCTAGCTCAATGTAATCCCATTTGATCACATGGTCAGGATCAGGGTGATGCTTTTTCAACTGGGATACATGGAACACATTATGCATCGAACTAAACTATGGTGGTAATGCCAACTGATATTCCAACTACCCAACATGTTCTACTATCTCAAAAGGGCTAGTGTATCTAGGAGATAAATTGTCCAGCTTCCTGAAATGACGATGTCCAAGCCTTGGAGAGATCCTCAAGAAGAAATGATCACCCACAACGAATGACAACGGTCTTCGATGGTGATCTGGATAAGATTTCTGATGACTTTGAGCTATCTCCATCCTCTTTCTAATCAATTGGATCTTCTCTATTGTTTCTTGGACAAGTCTTGGCCCGATTAGTGAAGTTTCACCCATTTCCACTAAGGGTATATTTTCCTCCCATGAGCCACCAAAATCCATTACACAAGCCTGCAACATGTCTTCCAATGTTTGTATCATCCGCTCAGATTACCCATCTGTTTGAGGATGATTCGCGGTGCTCATAGTAAACTGAGTTCCAAGGGCTTGATGTAATGATTTCCGTAAACGAGATATGAACCTCAGATCTCTATCTAAGACTGTTGACATGGGTACATCATTCCTCTTTATCACTTCTCATATATATATTTTTGAAAGATCCTACACCATATGAGTTTCACAAATAGAGATGAAATAGGATGACTTGCTTAGACGATCCACTATCACCCAAATGGAATCATGTTTCCAGACCATTCTTGGAACACATGTAACACAATCCATGGCTATTTGATCCAATTTCCATACTAAGATGGTCAAAGATTGTAACATACCAGCTAGTCTTTGATGGTCTGCTTTAACCTGCTGATAAGTTAATCACCATGAGATGAACTCGGCCACCTTACTTTTCATGTCGCTCCACCAAAACTGCGCCTTCAACACCTTATACATCTTCTATGTACCTAGATGTACAACCTATCTTGAATGGTGTTAAGAATGAAGGAGTTGTTCCTAATAAACCATAGGTACAACAATCCAATCTATGATACAAAAAACTGAACCCCCATCAAGTTTCCAGCCCTCAATGGTCTCCCCACCATTGAGTTTTGAACTTAAAACCAGACATTGTGCATCATATGTTTGTGCCTCTATGATCATTTTTACTAAAACAGGAACAAGCGTAACAGAAAATAAAACTACAACATCAGCTCAGTCTTCACATTCCACATGCATGTAGGCTAATGTTGGATCTGAATCTACGGATTACACACAAGAGGGGGGTGAATTGTGTCTTTTCAAAATTATTACAATCTCTTCAATTTAGACAAATTCTGTCCACTATGCTTTTGCACGATTAAATATGCAGCGGAAAAAGTAAAAGCATGAACACACGGATGTATAGTGGTTCGGGGAACAGAAGGCCCCTCGTCCACTCCACCAACGCTCAAATCCACGAGCTTGGCGATTTTCACTATCTGGTCCTCGTTTCCACAGACCTGTCCACAACTGAGTACAGGCAGTTGACACCTTTACAAGATTCAGGCAAACACAGCCTTCCTGGTTCAAACACGAACCCACACAGCTTAGAACGAGAAGCTGATCACTCAAAAATAAAAAGGGTTTCGATAAAGAAAACACTTCTCCAGTTGTTCTTCACAATTGCAACAGAATGCAATTGACAGTAGATAGATCGTTGTCTTCAGAAAATAAAGATCTGTAATCAAAACAGTTCTGAGTCGATCCAGTTGCAATAGATATTACCAGAAACTTCACAACTTCAGCAGCAATAGATTCACAACAGATAGTCGATGTAGAACACGTGAATCTGCTATCAAGATCTTCCTTCGGTAATAAAGGTTTTACACTTCTTCTCGATCACCAGAAAAGAACGCCTTTACACAGTCTCTGTTTCTTGCTCGTTAAAAGATCAATCTATCTA
Organism: Viscum album; assembly: GCA_963277665.1. Lineage (NCBI taxonomy): Eukaryota > Viridiplantae > Streptophyta > Magnoliopsida > Santalales > Viscaceae > Viscum > Viscum album. Next base: position 1,272,132,421 of record OY728127.1, read on the forward strand.
TTTCACACACTTTCCTGTGTATATATATATCTGAAGTTTCCAAGATAGAACATATATATTCAAATCTGAGAAAATCTTCCGCATAAATAGATCCATGAAAATCTCCTTTAGATTCGCGATATTAAAAAGAAATAACAGAGCCGTTGTAACTCCCCTGAAGAATCGGCATAAAAAGCTCCGTTTAAATCAATCAGTAATCCGTTGAAAATCGTCTTTGATTCAGTCAAAGTCGTACTTAAGAATCAGCTCGAAATCCGCCTAATAATCCGCTTGTTTGACCAATGCAAAAGGAAATATCGTCTGTCAAAAATATCCCGACGCCAAACGTAGGGTTGATGACGTGGCTCCAAACGTAGGGTTCACAACGTAAGGTTGAACATACATACTTTCTCTTCAGCATTCAAACGTAGGGTTGATCATCCATACTTTGTCTCGCTTCAACTCTTCAAAGAACGTACGGTTGATTATAAAAGTAAGGTTGATGATCCATACTCTTGAGAAACAAACTCAACACTGAAAACTAACGTACGGTTTCTCTTCCATACTTGTCCAACAACGAAAACGTAAGGTTCCTTCCAAACGTAATGTTCTTCTTCAATACTTTTCAACAACGTAAGATTCATTAACCATACGTTTCAAAATAACGTAAGGTCCCTTAACCATACGTTTCTTTTAACATAAAAAGTAAACTTTTCATCCATACGTTACGTTCATCAACGTAGGGTATGAACAGTGATTCCAGTACGCGCTAAAATTGATCTCGCGCTACAGTGATTCCAGAACACGCTAAAATTGATCTCGCGCTACAGTGATTCCAGAACACGCTAAAATTGATCTCGGAATAAATGAAGTATGAAATCTCGTTATATGAAATAAATAAATAAAATAAATTCCTGCAAAATACTCAACGAAATAATTAGTAAATAATTAAGGGTATTTGTGAGCATCAAAATCATCATAAAGAGACAGAGTATTATTTAAAATAATCTCCCCCTTAAAAAAACATTATTTTGAATTGTTTGAAAACAATACATTGCTCAATAGCTAAGACCGACATCAACTACCATTAATCTGAAGCTTCTTTCACCAAGCAAGCATATGAATTTCTACACAATGCATCCGCTACCGAATTCCCTTTCCATGGTGTGTACATCAAGTCAAATCCAAACATTTGTATATACTCCATCTATCTCCTTTTCCGCAAATTCGAATCTCACTGTGAGAAAATGTGTTTGAAGATTTTGTGATCCATAAACAGAGTAAATTTCTCACCAAAGAGATAATGTATCCATGTTTTCAAAGCATGGACAACTGAAGCTAACTCCAAATCATGTGTTGGGTAATTCTTCTCATGACCCCTCAACTGCCTTGAACCATAAGCAGCCACAAGATCTCTTTGCATGAGAACACAGCCCAAACCTGATCCTAAATCATTACAATACACCACATACCCCTATCCTGATTCTGGAAAGATCAAGATAGGTGTTGATGTAAGCTGAACATTCAGTTCCTGGAAAGACTTCTGAAATTCCTCTGTCCATTAGAATGGAGCATTATTCTTTGTCAGAGCTATCATTGGTGAAGCTAGTCATGAGAAATCGTGCACAAAGCATCGGTAGTAACAAGATAGACCAAGAAAACTTCGTATCTTAAACACATTCTTCGGTGGTTTCTAAGAGATAATGGCTTCTATCTTTTCAAGATGAACAGAAATGCCTTTCTCAGAAATGACATTGTCAAGGAAACATACTTCCTATATCCAAAAATCACACTTTGATAATTTGGCATACAAACGATGATCTCACAATATTTTTAATGTTGTTTCTAGGTGCACCTCATGATCAGCCCTTGTCTTTGAATAGACCAAAATGTTGTCCACAAACACCACAAAAAAAGAATCCAGATATATTTGAAATATCTGATTCATCAATTCCATGAAGACTGCCAGTGCATTAGTTAGACCGAAAGTCATGACTACATATTCATAGTGTCCATATCTACTTTTGAAAGTTGTCTTTGGAATATCCTCTTTCCTAACTCTCAATTGGTGATATCCTGATCAAAAGTAAATCTTGGAGAACCAATGAGATCCCCTTAATTGATATAATAGATCATTAATTGATGGAAGTGAATATATATTCTTTGTTGTAACTTGGTTAAGATTATGATAATCAACACACATCCAAAGTGTTCCATCTACCTTCTTCACGAACAAAACCGGTGTTGCCCATGGAGACATACTTGGTTGAATGAAACCCCTACTTTTCAGATCCTCTTACTACACTTTAAATTCCCATAACTCTATTGTTTCCATCCTATAATATGGAAGGGAAATATGACTTTTCCCCGGAAGGAGATCAATCGTAAACTCCACTTCCCTTAGAGGTGGTAACCCTGAGAAGTTCTTGGGAAAGACATTTGTAAATTGATCCACAACAGCTGGAAAACTATTTTCCTCGATCTCTTTCATTGATTCCAAAGTCAACACTGACAATTGGTAAGATATACTTCCCATCAATAGTTCCAACAAGCTCTTTTCACCGTTCTTTACAAACCTCTCACCTCAAAAGAGATGCTCGATGTTGTCCTTTGTCATGAAACTAACTGTTCTCCTTTAACAGTCGATTTGATCCTTGAAGGTTTTCAGCCAATCCATACCTAGGATTACATCATAGACGTCCATATCTAACATCGAGAAGTCCCATTTTATCTCATCTCCATCAACAGTTATAGCACATGCTCTATACACAAAGCCTTGACATTCTCTTTCACCAAGAGGAGTTTATAGTTTCAAAACAGAAGGCATCATTTCTTGTTTTAAACATAGAAAGTCAACAAAACAAGAAGAAATGAAGGAATGTGATGCACCATTATAAAACAACACTCTCAAAAAGGTAGAATTCAAAAGATTTGTACCTCTCATTGTAGATGGTCCAGCCTGATCATTGACAATCATCTATTGACCTCTATACAATTGCTTCTTCACTATATTGTTCTCCTTGTTTCCTTTCTGAGGTTTTTCTATTTAAGGAGTCATGGTATTTCTATAATCACCATGTATAGCTCTGCTCTGATGATGAGACTGATTCTGTTGTCCTCATCCAGTCGAAGCATACGATGCTTGCGATAGCTGAGAAGTGTCTCGAGCACCTAACCTTGGAGCACTGCGACAATAACACTAAATTTGTCCCATCTTGTTAAAATTATGACATGCTCTAGGTTGTTCCATACAATCTTGCTTTATGTGGTCAAGCTAACCACATTGATAGCAACCTGCTTTTCTCTGGGGTCATGGAGGAAGGTTTATTGATCTAGTCGTTGGGTTCTAATTTCCACTTACACCATGGAAAGAGGTGTCAATTTTCCTCTTGTTCCCAGCAGTTGAGTTCCCACCGTTTCCTGTAGGTATCATCATGCCTCCTCCCATAGATCATGATATATCACGTTCATCCATAGTCGCTCTGTTCACCATATGTATATAGTCTATAACACAAAGTACTACAATCATTGATCGAATCTCCTATCGTAGCCCTGATTTGAAGATGTGTGCCTTCAAAGAGGCACTTTCCATGAATTTTGGTGCAAAGTGTACTAAGTTCATGAACTTAGACGCATACTATATGATTGAGATACTCTCTTGTTTTAGGCTGAAGAAGTCGATTATAGTATGGATCTTTAACATGTGAGTATAGAATTTTTTGTTGAACAATTGCTCAAAATCCTCCCATGTAAGTCCTTCATCCAATTTAGCATGCACCGCTAAATCCCACCACTAATGTGCATGATCCTCAAGCATATACATCGCCAGTTTGACCTTTAGCTAAACTGGTGTGCCGATGAAGTTGAAGATACGATTCATCCTACATAACCACACCTCTGCCTTATCAGGTTTGGAACCAACCTATAAATTAGTTGGATTCTACTTCATGAACTGGATGGTATGATCCACATGTCGTGGATCATTCCTTCGGTTCCCTGTGTCAACAACTTGAAAAGCTTGGACAATAATTTGAACCAGATCATGGTTCAAACGTGTTTCATGTGCAACCACATTCTCCACTGCTTCTTCAGGTTGGTTTCGACAATGCCTACTAGGTGCCATTTTGTAAACTAAAAACAAACTCTGTTAATCGCATTCTCTAGAAACTGTCAGCTTAGAATTTCAAATTCTATCACATAAACTATCACAACATTGTTTTCGAAATAACCCTTTCTCCCATGTTCAACTATTTTTTAAACCACTTCACATGCTTTTGAAAATTAAAACATTTTCAAAATACAATAATAATTCACTTTTTCAAAATCTTTCATTAGAAAACCAATTCCATACTTTTCAAAAATGATCATTTCTCGAAATGATGTATGCACTACTAGTGGGAAGTAATTCCTCTATAATGCATGTCATGCTCCTATCATTGGCTAAACCCAGGACAATGAGATTTCAAAATCTTAGAAGTGTCACCAAACACTTATTTACCCAACTCCCTGGTAACTTGAAGTTCAGCATAAAAGGGTTACCTACATCCTTTTATGCTATATATTTCAAGTTCCGACAATCCAACTCCTTTCTAAGATTCCCACCCAAGGAATAGACAAGAAGGGCTTTCATCTCCAAAACTAGGAACATCGATGACTACTTGTTAGGCAATGATTGAACAAGCTGATACAATTTGTAATGACCCGCCAATTCTCATTGGCTTGAGAATACAACGAGTCATAACTAGGCCTTAAGCGACATCCCCAATATACCAAAGACTAGAAATAAATACCGAAGGGTTTTAAATACAAGTGGTGGATGATGTACCCTTTATGAAATAAACCAAAAAACATACCAACCATAACCAAACATTCATTATATGATGCATGAAAAAATGAAACACAACTCAACAACTTCATGCACTCAAAACCACATCAAAGTAAGCAACAAGGGAAGGATAACCAAGTATCAGAGTACATAGTGGATAAACTACACAATACTCTATAAAGACCTCAAGACTCCATGCTTCGCATGCTCTAAGCTACAAAATCTCAGAACATCCCAATATCATGAGGTAGTGCTAAACACGTGTGATATATTACCTTTTCCCATGTCCCAGAAGACAGCATCTGCAAAAGTACCAAAGTAAAAAAACAGGGGTGAGTGTAAAACTCAGTAGGTTTTACCCAATGACTTTCCTACTCACGCCACTAGGATAAAAGAGTTAAAAACAATTATATAAAAAATTTTGTATAAAAAAATTTCTCAAAAGTAGTTTATAACTAAATATAAACAAGTATCCAAAACCATTCATTACCAAAACCATAGAAGTGAAATTGAAACCAATATTTCCGGAAAAATATGTTTCAAGAAAAATAACCAAACTACCTTTACAAAAATTTCCCAATATCCCAATATCGGCATACCCAACCATTACTCAAACTCATGCAACCAACCATGCATGCTACATTATGATAGTTCCACACTCATGAGTGGTTTCTCGTCGATCTACCAAATCATCACAAGGTAATTGTTTCCCATGTGCCATTAATCCTTTGGCACCAAGCACAAGTTCATATTTCAACCAAGCCCTGTATATTCAAAATGAACACACAACACATATGCCCAACGATCAAGCCAAAATAAACCTTAAAATAAAAACACCTTTTTATTGAAAACAATTTCTGTCAAAACCATTTCAATGCCCAACCATTTCAACTGCAAACCATTTCAATAAAACTCCACTTTTATTGAAAACCATTTCTACTGAGAACCCCTTTTTCATCAACCATTTAGAAATTCAAGAAAATACAAAATTTAAAATCATCATTTTAAATTAAACCCCCTTTTGTACAACTATTCACCAAGATCACACAATTTCAAAAAAACCATAAATCATCACAAATGAATATTTTTCCATGAATTTCACAATCAATAAACCAATTTGAATCTAATCCAATAAATTCTAGCAAGAGGAGTCAAGATATAAGCCAACTACCTTGAAGGTTTTGAAGAAACTTTAACAACAGACGAAGAACGCACATGGAAGTGGGTCGATTCTCCAAGAGTGACCTTAGATCTATTATCCTATCAAGATAATGACTCAACATTGAAATATTTGGTGTCAAAAAATTTATATCTACCCACAATCGGTTCATATCTTAGAAAGAATGGATATCGGAGATGTAGATCTAAGTAGATCTAAGTAGATCTAAGAAAACATGACAAATCCATAAAGAATGGTGACATACCTCAAGAATCGGACTCGAAATCACCGAGGGAAGGATATGGAATGGCTTAAACTCTTGTGGAGAGTGTTCTCCAGCCTTATTGGGAGCGTAATCTTGAATTAGGGGCATTTTGAAGCCAAAAAATAGAGAAAAAACAATTAATCTCTTCGAAAATAGGATCTATATTTGACCTCTGCACAAGATTTGACCACGCGGTTTGTGCAAACCATTTATGGATCATGAAACATTCCTTTTGGTCCCAAAAATCCCAAGAAAAACCCAAAATTCATCCATCCTTCACCTTTACCCCATGTTATGGAAACATCCCAACTTTATGGAAACTCTCTATATTATGGAAACTCTATATTTTATGGAAACTCTCTATTTTTTGGAAACTCCCTATTTTATGGAAAATCTCTATTTTATGGAAACTCCTTATTTTATGGAAACTCTATATTTTATGGAAACCCAATAAAAGACACACCAATTAAAAAAATTTGAGGAAAGGGGGTTATGTACTCAAAACCAGGGGTACTACATTCTCCCCACCATTGGTCTTTCCGTCCTCGGAACGTAGAAAGCCCTTGCTGGCCAAAAAGAGTTCTAGCCACTACTCTTTCATTTCCTTCTCACATTCCCAACTCTCTTCCTGAATCTGACCATGTTTCTATAAAACTTTCACTAGGACGATTCTTTTTCCATGAAAAACTTTCTCTTGTCTATCCATGATCTGCACGGGAATATGTACCAGTGATGCGTCCAGTTCTAGTTAAACGTGATCCCATTTGATCACATGGTCAGGATCAGGATGATACTTTTTCAACTGGGATACATAGAACACATTATGCACCGAACTAAACAGTGGGGGTAATGCCAACTGATATGCCACCTCTCTAACCTGATCCAGTATCTCAAAAGGGCCAGTGAATCTAGGAGATAACTTGTCCTTCTTCCTGAAACGACAATGTCCGAGCCTTGGAGAGATCCTCAAGAAGACATGATCACCCACAAAGAAAGACAACGATCTTTGATGGTGATATGCCGAATATTTCTAATGACACTGAGCTATCTCCATCCTCTTTCTAATCAACTATATCTTCTCTGTTGTTTCTTGGACAAGCCTTGGCCCGACTAGTGAATTTTCACCCGTTTCCACCCAGAATAGTGGAGAAGGACAAGGAAGCCCATACAATTCTTCAAACGGAGCCATGTGTATCAAGGATTGATAGATTTTATTGTATAAGAACTCCACTAAGGGTATATGATCCTCCCATGAGCCACCAAAATCCATTTCACGATCCTGCAACATGTATTCCAACATTTGTATCATCCACTCAGATTGCCCATTCATTTGAGGATGATACGTGGTGCTCATAGTCAACTGAGTTCCAAGTGCATGCTATAATGATTTCCAGAAAGGACATGTGAACCTCGGATCTCTATTTGATACTATTGAAACTGGTACACCATGCCTCTCTACCACTTCTCGGATATATATTTTTGAAACATCCTCCACCGTATGAGTTTCACGAATAGGGATAAAAAGGGCTGACTTGGTTAGACGATCCCCTATCACCCAAATGGAATCATGTTTCCAGATCGTTCTTGGAATACCTATAAAAAATCCATTTCTATTTCATCCCATTTCAACATTGGTATGGGAAAATATTGTAACATACCAACTCATCTCTAATTCTCTACTTTAACCTGCTGACAAGTTAAGCACTACAAGGAGAACTCATCCACCTTTCTTTTCATGTCGATCCACCAAAACTTCTCCTTCAATGCCTTATACATCTTCTGTGTACTTGGATGTACATCCCATCTTGAATGTGGGTAAACATGAAGGATTTGTTCCTAACAAACCATAGGTACAACCATCCGATCTCTAAAACACAAAACTGAACCTCTATCAAGTTTTCATCCCTCAAGAGTCTCCCCGCCATTGTAAAACCCTAACCCTAGTTACCCAGAGTTGGTGCATTATTACATATCATTGTAATGATAAAAAAAAGATCAAGTCACAAAAGACCGATTATTTTAGAATCCTTTGAAGTTCTAGATACATTCATTAGGTTTACATTACATCATAAAATGGAAAACTACAACAACATTGTTTCCATAGAGAACACTAAGACCTTATAGACTATCCCTGCAGGTTAGTAATAATATACTTCTTCACATCCTAAGGAAAATAAAACATAGAAAGGGTTGAGCTCAGATGCTCAGTGAGGATAACAATATAGCGGAAACTTTCATAAATAAGCATAAACATTTATGTCAATGTATAAGACTAAAACAAAAGCCTTTTAAACTTGAACTTCAGTATAATATGGAAAATATAAAATCAAATAATTCCATTTACATATTCACATGGATATGCTACTAGTTTAATAATCACATGCAATATCAATAGCCACTTTCATAATGATGGAATGCATAATGCCAGACTTCATAACCACATAGTCAAGGCCTTGTGCCAAGACTAACAATAAGATTTTGTCAAGGCCTTGTGCCAAGACACTATCTTGTCTCATGATACCTACTGATGCATCAAGGAGCTATAGCGGTCTCCACCCATCACATAATAAGTCTAATGCATTCCTCATATGAAAAGGTTTAAACATAACATAAACATTCGTATTGAAACTAGCAAATGAAAAGTAAATACTTTATCCAAAAACCATGAATGGTATGAAATAACACATCCATAGTCAAACATGTCACAAATCCTTCAATACAATATGGATTTTTTGTATCATAATAAATCAACTTCAAACAAACTTAAAATTCATCAAAGGATGTTGACATAGATGAAGTCAAAACCTTTTTAGAGAAATATCTCTTTGTATTTTGAAATCAATTAAGAGTCACATAATTATAAAGAAAACATTTATTTTTAAAATATTCTTATAAGCTTGTAAGGGAAGCTTCGACGATGTTATAACAGTAGAAAATACCCGCACCAGCCGTATAAGCTAAAAAACATTCTTACCTTAATTTTGTCAAAATGGTCATTAGGTACCTTGTTTGGAAAACGACAAAAAGATTCCTTTCAATCCATTTTATAAAAATTAAAACAAGGGTATAAATGAATTTGACCCATATTCTAGTAAATATTAAAAATGTTTTGGAATACATTTTTAATAAATATGGTTGTGGATGATAAAGAGGTCCAAGTAGATACTTACGTTAAAACAACCTTGAATAATAAAGAGATTGTTAAATTAACACTTACCTTGTAATTTTCCGTGGTCGAGGGTAAGTTAACCTCCTGTATAATGGTAAAATAATTGTTATTAAATTATAAAATAATAATATACATTAATATGATATCATATATGATCTTTTAACATTGCTTGGTTAATAATATCTTAGTATTATCGTCGTTTTGGGTGTTAACTGATTCATTTTCCTTTATATGATTTGTTACGTAAGTAATGTTTGTTATGGATAGGTTGCATATTATTAATATTCGTAATTATATTAAGTCTTTAAACATTATTTTTAATCAGCTAATGAAAATTAGTCTTGAATAGATATGATGGGGGATTAATCTCATCGTGTTCATGGAGACGGTAATCCGTACGTATGCACGAGCGACAATATCATTCTTTTGATATTAAAATAATATATAATTGGATGGTATATCATATATACAGAATCATTTTCATGTTTTATTTATTATTTACATCAATTACACATCATTATTATACCCATCCAAATAATAATGTATTGAGTAACAATTACACCACGACTTGGAGACGGTAAGGCGAACTAACGCACGTATAGTGACATGTCATTAAAAGGATGGATAGAATAATGAATATGGATGTACCATATTTATAATAACATCACAGTATATAGAAGACACTGGATTTATTATTTTATAATGGAAACAACAAACAAAGAGGAAGTGGAAGAAGAAAGGAACTTGAAAGAGGTGCTGAAATATTTACCTCTACTTCAGGTTCTTCCTTTTGATTTGATCAAAAGGGAATCATAGGTTGAATTTATGACTAAAGTAAGGCCTCTAGGATGAAGGGAGTACAGTTAATAGGGTATTTGGGTAGGTTTTTTCCGAGAAAAAGTCTTTGAAGGACTGAATTTGGGAGAAGGGTGAGTGCCCTTTTATAAGAGGGGTGAGGGGAACCTTAGGAAAAACCTAAAATATTATTTTATAATAAAATAATTTTTGGTTTCTAATGAATCCAAAGTGATTTATTTAAAGGATAACGTGTAGATGTATCGAAAACTACTCAACCAATAGGTTTTATATAGTTTTGGGTCACTATATTAACCTTATCTTTTTATTTAACTCTTAGTTAATTAGTTTGACATTTACCATGTCTCTTTGTATTTTTATATTATATGGTTAATAAACTTACTATAAACTATCAAGCGAACCCCAAGTGGTTCATTAATGATATACCTATCATATATATAAGTCATTTGGCCAAACCTTAGATTTTTAGGAATATTATATCAATTAATAATATAATATTTGTTTTAAATACTCTTTAATGTCAATGTTGACACTATTTAATAATTGATTTTTTGTTAAAGTACTAACAACATTCTTAATTCAAACTAAATTTATTTTATTCAATAATAACATGTCATAGTAACCTATAAAATTCGTGCATGGCATCAAAACATTAAAATTATTTTTATTTTAACATTTATAATACCATTTATTTGATTCTTTTATTAATAAGGAAAATACTGCATAATCTTTGTGTTATAAATAAATTTAATTATTCAAGGTCTAAAATTTATAAATAAAATACCATTATATAGGAAATATTTTTATCTTTATAATTAAAATTTATAGTTGAAGCGATAACATATATGACCCTATGTAAAAAAAATTACTAAAAGATATATGCTTCTGTCATTTTTGTATTTACTTTAACTGAATTAATATAAAGTGTCATTATCACTTACAAGTGGCTCCATGGGGTCTCAAAATCGACCCAAGGATGCCCATGGTCAGACATGTATCATAAAATAGGTTTAGAACACATGTTAGGATAATTTAATAATATTATTTTATTATTTTTTTACCCTTATTTATCGGATTTACCCTTTAACCATTGTAAATAAAATATTTACCGAAGTAATTATTCAAAGTGTCTAAAAATAAAAGTTACCTATTTACACAATTTTTACCTCCTGATTCTAAATAAGGAATCCATTTTTCTAAATTCCAAACACATAAGCGGTGGAAATTAATTTAAAAATAATTCCCATTGTCAAAAGAAAAAGCGTGTTTTTAAGAAATAATAACTATCAAAAGATTGATACTTGCTTATGTCCAGTTTAAATGTGAAATTACGTCCAATGACCAAAAATGGATTACATGATAAAAATATAATCTAATTATACTTAAAAACCACTCAATATTATAATTTAGCATTATAAATTATTTTTATTAAAAAAGTTGTTTTTAATTAAAATTTACTGTTTTTCACAATTCATCAAAAAATGAATGTTTTCAGAAAAATACCAAAAATTCACCCTAAGATAATTTTGATATTCTGAACCCAAAACTGAAGTTCATTTTGAAAGATAAAATTGTTAAATTTTCAAAATGTGGGTATTACTATTCATAACGGCTACTTTATTGGTCGCGGTGTGTTAGAATCTCGAAGTTGCGTACAATGCAACTATTGCATTATTCAAAGGGAAATGTACCGTGGAAACTTAGGGTGTTACATTCTCCCCTACTTCAAATAATTTCATCCTCAAAATTTCTAGAATACTACCGCATAAAAATATTTGGGTGGTTCTTCATCATAAGTTCCTCGGGTTCCCATGTTGCCTCTTCCATCTTATGGTTTCTCCATAGAACTTTTACCAGATGAGTCGTACGGTTTCTCAATACTTGTTCTCTGGTATCAAGAATCCTGACGGGAACTTCACAAAAAGATAGATCGGGTTCCAGTACTAATTCTTCATAGGTGAGTACATGCATTGGGTCAGGCATGTATTTTCTCAACAGTGATACGTGGAACACATCGTGAACTTTGGAGAGACTTGGCGGAATTTCCAAATGGTAAGCTATAGCCCCTATTCCTTCTAGAATTTGGAAAGGTCCGATGTACCTAGGACTCAATTTACCCTTCTTACTGAAACATATAACACCCTTCCATGGAGATACCTTCATGAAAATATGATCTCCTACCTGAAATTCCAAATCCTTCCTTCGGTTATCAACATATCTCTTCTGTCTACTTTGAGCTACCTTGATGTGGTTTTGGATTACCTTCACATTTTCCATCGTTTCATCCCCAAGTTCTGGTCCTATGAGTTTTCTTTCACCAACATCATCCCAATAGGTTGGTGTGTGACATCTCTTTTCGTATAACACTTCATACGGTGTCATCTGAATACTTGAATGGAAACTGTTGTTATAGGAAAATTCTACCAGAGGTAAATATTGATCTCGCATACCTTTAAAGTCAAGTGAGAATGATCTCAACATGTCTTATAAGGTTTTAATAGTCCATTCTAATTGTCCATAATTTTGGGGGTGGTAGGGAGTGCTCAAACGAAGTTCAGTATCCAGGGATTTCTGAAGACTTTTCCAGAATCCTGATGTAAAACGTGGATCACGATCAGAAATAATCGATAGGGGTACTCTATGAAGTCTTACAACTTCATTAATATACAGTCTTTCCAAATGTTCAAGTGGTAAATATTCTCTTACAGCAATAAAATGTGCTAAATTGGTAAGATGATCAACAATGACCCATATTGCATCATTCCTTCTAGGAGTCTTTGGTAGTCCCATGACAAAGTCTATCGTAATATTATCCAATTTCCACTCAGGTATTGGAATAGGTAGCATGACTCCTCAAGGCTCTTGCCTTACAGCTTTAACTTCTTGACAAACCATACATCTTGACACAAAATTAGCAATCTCCCTCTTCATGTTTTCCCACCAAATATGTTCGTTCAAATCTATATACATCTTCGTGCTACAAGGGTATATAGAGAAATTGGAACTATGAAAATCATCCAACAATTCCCTTTATAGATCAGGTATATCGAGAACATAAATTCTCTTCCCAAATTTCAAAAATTCCATCTTCATACACAAAGTCACTCAATCTCCCATCATTCAAAGCTTTAATCTTCTATTGAAACTTTTCATCATCGGTCTGAGAACTCTTTATCCTTTCTATTAAAGATGGTTTGGCAACCATTTGAAAAAGTATTAATGTTTCACCTTCCATGGTTATCCCCATGTCCAACATTACTAGATCCATGTATATAGGATCCTTTTCAACTCTCATCTTGTTCAAAAATCCATGATCCTTTCTACTCAAAGCATATTCCACCTTATTTTCCTTCCCCAAGTGGTAGTGTATAGTGCAATCATAATCCTTGAGTAGTTCAAGCCATCTCCTTTGCCTCATGTTGATTTCTTTCTGTGATAAAATATAATTCAAACTCTTGTGATTGGTATATATCTCACATTTTTCACCATAGAGATAGTGTATCTAAATCTTCAAAGCAAAGATTACAACTGCGAACTCAAGATCATGAGTAGGATAGTTTTTCTCATGAATTTTTAGTTGTCGTGATGCATAGGCAATAACCCTATCATTCTGCATAAGGACATAACCAATTCCTTTCTTTAAAGCATCACTATAAATAACAAACACATCATTCTCCGATGGTAGAGTAAATATAGGAGCATTGACTAATCTTCCCTTCACTTCTTCAAAACATTCTTCACACTCTTTTGTCCAAACAAATTTAACCCCTTTTCAAGTGATCTTTGTTAATGGGTTAGCCAATAGGGCAAAATTCTGGATGAAACGTCGATAATAACCAGCTAAACCAATAAAACTGTATACCTTGGTTATACTCGTTGGTGCTGGCATTCTTGGATTGCCTTGTTATTAGAAGGATCAAAGAAGATTCCATCCATAGAGATAATATGGAAAAGAAAAGAAATCTCCTAAAGCCAGAATTCATACTTTCTAAACTTCCCATATAATTCATGTCTTCTAAGAGTCTTCAGGATAATGCGCAATTGATTTTCATGATCTTCGTAGATTTTAGAGTATAACAAGATATCATCAATAAATACCATTAAAAAGTCATCAATATATTCCTTGAAAACTTTATTCATTAGATCCATGAAGACATAGGGTGAATTAGTAAATCTAAAAGGCATTACTGTAAACTCATAATGCTCGTACCTGGTTCGAAATTTTGTTTTCATAATGTCTTCCTTCTTCACAAACAACTGATGATATCCAGATCGAAGGTCAATATTTGAAAAGTATTGATCTCCATGAAGTTGGTCAAATAAATCATCAATGGGAGGTAGGGGATACTTGTTCTTTATTGTTATAGCATTGATCTCCCTGTAGTCAATGCACAACCTCATAGATTCATCTTTCTTCTTAATAAAAAGGACAGGGGTTCCCCATGGAGAAACACTAGGATGAATAAATCCCTTATTACTCAATTCCTGTAGTTGTTTCTTTAGTTCCACAAATTCCACAGTGTCCATTCTATAAGGGGTGTTCGATATGGGCCTTGAACCAGGAATTAAATCAATGGAAAACTCAATTTCTCATTCTGGAGGATGTCCCGGTAAATCCTCTGGAAACACATCAACATATTCTTTCACAATAGGTACATCCTATATTTGAACATTCCTTTCCTCACCTATAGTTATTTAATTATCTTCCTCCCCAATAATTGAATTTAGTTTAGCTTCTGGTGGTGGATCTAGAAAAGAATTATGTGGTGATGTTTCTACTCTAAAGATAAGGTACTCCTTATCATCATCAAAAATTGTAACCTCCTTCTTCTTACAATAAATTTTCTCATCATGGTCTGAAATCCAATCCATACTAAGGATTATATCAAATTCAATCATGGGTATGATTATGAGATCAACATATAAAGAACATTTATATTCCCCAATGGGGACTGATTCACAAAACTTTGTTGCAATGATACTTCCCTTAGGAGTGTTGACTGACAACTCCCTTATTAAATCAGATTGGAAATATCTAATTTTCTTAGCAATATGGGAAGATATGAAACAATGCGATGATCCAGAATCAAATAAAGCATTTTCAAAACATGATGAAACCATTAAATTACCTACCACCACGTCTTTCGAAGCATCAACCTCAGTAGTAGTGATAGTATAAGCTTGGCCTTGACCCCTTGGCCTTTTCTGAGGTAATTTCCACTGACTCTTAGGACATTCATTCACATAATTCCCCCTTTCTCTATAAATGTAGCATTCAACATCGAAAGACTCTTTCTTCCCCTTGCAATCACGAGCTTGGTGGCCTTTTTCACCACACTTGTAATAGACTCTCATTCCCTTCAAGAAAGTACCAGGGAATTTCTTACCACATTTACTGCAGGATGGATATTCAACTTTTCCCTTCTTCCCATTATTTCCATTTCCAGAGTGTTCAGCAGATCTCTTCTCCTCTTGCTTTTCTTTAAAGTCGTAAGACTTAGAGAATTCTTTTTCTGTCTTGATAGCACATGAGACAATATCTTCATACGACGAGAAGGATTGTGAGACTAATTCTCGACAGATAAATGGTTCTAACCCATCAAATAAACGATCGATCTTACTTCTTGGGTTATGTATATAATCTACAGCATGCCTCGCTAACCTTGTAAAGTTAGCTTCATACTTTGCGACATTCTCATCCTCCTTTTTCCTCAGACTCAGAAAGTGTCTTTCCATATACGCTCGATGGTCATGAGGAAATTATTTTTTTAAGAAAATTTCTATAAACTCCCTCCATTACATATTAGATACTTCAACATCTTCCTCTGTGTTTTGAATCAATCACCACCATTGATCAGTATCTCCTGTGAGGAGGTAAACTGTCATGAAAACTTTTTCCCTTTCCCTACTCCCCAAGGCATGGAATATTTTCTCTAAGGAATTTAACAATTTCTCAGCTACTAGTGGATTTTTACCCCCATTGAATTTTAGTGGTTGTTTCCTCATGAAGTGGTCAAACTTTGATCCTCTATGCTGTGGATCAGGGTGCTCCATATGGGTAAGGTTATAATTCATAACCTGAGTGAGTTGTCCCAGTATGGTGATTAGCTGATCAGCACCAGTTGCATCACCAGCTCCCCTATAAATATCTTGAGTAGGAGGTAAATACCTACATAGAGTGAATGCATTGATACAGTTTCCATTCCTTACACTAGGCGCCATTTCTAAACAATGGCATAAACTAGATTAGTTTATGAATCTCAATACATAAATCCAAACTTTTAAAATATCTTAACAAAAATTGAACAGTTTGTGGATATAATCCATAACCATAAAAATGTTTTCTTTGGGGAAGTATATACTCATAAACCCATCATAATGGTTTGTAAATAAAATGAGAATTATACTAATCATATCCCTCAGGAGTGTCGTAACCAAGAGTGCAGCAAGGCCCGTTGTCGTGCACCAGTTCCCATTCGAGTCTAGCTCAAAGCGGTGTTTTAAGGTTTTACCCTTAGGTACATTTGTGTTAGAGCTACCTCTATCTGCTCGTATCGAGATAGGGATGTATTTCTTGTAGAACTCACAAAATATATATAATACCAAAATTCTAGGAAGTTCTTCTATACTAATCCTCAAAGTCTATCTTAGGGTAATGTTCTCTAATTAGAGTTTATCTAAATCTAGATTCCAAGGTTTGTACTAAACTTCATTTGATACTGACTATAATTCCCCAACCCCAGTTACCTAGAGTCGGTGCATTATTACCTATCATTGGCATGATCACAAAAGATCAAGTCTCGAAAGACCAATTAGTTTAGTAGCCTTAAAGTACTAGATACATTCATAAGGTTTACATTACATCATAAAATGGAAAACAACAACAACAATGTTTCCATAGAGAACATTGAGATCCTATAGACTATCCCTACAGCTCAATCATAATATACTTCTTCACATCCTGGGAAAAATATAACATAGAAAGGGGTGAGCTCAGATGCTCAGTAAGGATAACACTAAAGCAGAAATTTTCATAAATAAGCATAAACATTTATGGAAATGTATAAGACTAAAATAAAAGCCTTTTAAACTTGAACTTCAGCATAATATGGAAAATATAAAATCAAATAATTACATTTACCTATTCACATGGATATTCTACTATTCAAATAATCACATTCATTATCGACAGACACTTTCATAATGATGGAATGCATAATGCCAGACTTCATAACCACATAGTCTAGGCCTTGTGCCAAGACTACAAATAAGATTTTTTCAAGGCCTTGTGCAAAGACACTAGTTTGTCTCATGAGACCTACCAATGCATCGAGGATCTATAGCGAGCTCCACCCATCACTTACTAAGTCTAATGCATTCTTCATATGAAAAGGTTTAAAAATAACATAAACATTCATATTGAAACTAGCATACAAAATGTAAATACTTTATCCATAAACCATGAATGGAATGAAATATCACATCCACAGTAAATCATATCAAAAAACTTTCAATACAATATGGAAGTTTTGTATCATAATAAATCAACATTAAACAAACTTAAAATTCATCAAAGGATGTTTACATGGATAAAGACAAAACCTTTTTAGGGAAATATCACTTTCTATTTTGAAATAATTTAAGAGTTACATAATTATAAAGAAAACATTTATTTTGAAAATAATCTTATAAGCTTGTAAGGGAATCTTTGATGATTTTATTACAGTTTAAAATTGTTTCATCCACCGTATACATTAAAAAACATTCTTACCATAATTTTGTTGAAAAGGTCATAAGGTACCTTGTTTGGAAAACAACGGGAAGATTCCTTTCAATACATTTTATAAAAAGTCAAAAAAGGGTATAAATTCATTTAAACCATAGTCTAGTAAATAGTAAAAATGTTTTGGAATACATTTTTAAGAAACATGGATGTGGATGATATAGATTTCCCTTTATATACTTACGTAAAAACAACCTCAGATAATAAAGAGATTGTGAAATTAACCCTTACCTTGTACTTTTCCTTGGTAGAGGGTACGTTAACCTCCTATATAATGGTGAAATAATTTTTATTAAATTATACAAGAATCATATACATTAATATGATATCATATATGATCTTTTAACATTTCTTGGTAAATAGTATCTTAGTATTACCATCGTTTTGGGTGTTAACTGATTCATTTTCCTTTATCTGCTTTGTTACGTAAGTAATGTTTGTCATGGATAAGATGTATCTTATTCATATTAAGAATGATATTAAGTCATTAAATATTATTTTTAATCATCTAATGAAAATTATTCTTGAATGGATACGATGGTGAATGAATCTCGTCGTGTTCGTGGAGACGGTAATTCGTACGTACACACGAGCGACAATATCATTCTTTTGATATTAAAATAAAATATAATTGGAGAGTATATCATATATACAGAATAATTATCATTTTATATTTATTATTTACATCAATTACACATCATTATTATACCCATCCAAATAATAATGTATTGAATAAGAATTACACCACAACGTGGAGACGGTAAGCCGTACGTACACACGTATAGTGACATGTCACTGAAAGGATGGATAGAATAATGAATATGGTTGTGCCATATTTATAATAAAATCACAGTATATATAAGATATTGTAGTTATTATTTTATAATGGAAACAACAAAGAAAGAGGAAGTGGAAGAAGAAAGGAACTTGAAAGAGGTGATGAAATATTTACCTCTTCTTTGGGTTCTTCCTTTTGATTTTATCAAAAGGGGTCTATAGTTTGACTTTCTGACTAAAGCAAGGACTCTAGAATGATGGGAGTACAGTTGAGAGGGTATTTGGGTAGGGTTTGACCAATCCAAAAGGCTTTTAAGGTGTTAATTTTGGAGAAGGGGGAGTGCCCTTTTATAAGAGGGGTGAGGGGTACCTTAGGAAAAACATAAAATATTATTTTATAATAAAATCATTTTCGGTTTCTAATGGATCAAAAGTGATTTATTTCGAGAATAAAGTGGGTATGGGTCGAAACTACTCAACCAATAGGTTTTAGACAGGTTTGGGTCACTATATTAACCTTTTCTTTTAGATTCAACTCTTAGTTAATTAGTTTGACATTTACCATGTCTCTTTATACTTTTATATTATATGGTTAATAAACTTACTATAAACTGCCAAGAGAACCCAAAGTCATTCATTAATGATATACATATAATTATATAAGTCATTTGGTCGAACATTATATTTTTAGGAATATTATATCAATTAATAATATAATATTTGTTTTAAAAACTCTTTTATGTCAATTTTGACACTATTTAATAATTGATTTTTTGTTAAAGTCCTAAAAACTTTATTAATTCAAAATAAATTCATTTAATCAATAAAAAAATGTCATATTAACTTATAAAATTCGTGGATGGAATGAAAACATAGAAATTATATTTATTTTAACATTTATAATACCATTTATTTGATTCTTTCATTAATAAGGAAAACATTGCATTATCATTGTGCCATAAATAAATTCAATTATTCAATTTCTAAAAATTATAAATAAAACACCATTATTTATGAAATATTTTTATCTTTCTAATGAATATTTATAGTCAAAGATATGAAATATATAACCCTATGTAAAAATTGTTTTACTAAAAGATAATTGCTTATGTCATTTTTGTATTTACATTAACTTAATTAATATAAATTATCATTATCACTTACAAGTGTCTCCATGGGGTCCTAAAATCTACCCAAGGATTCCCATGGTCAGACAAGTATCATCCAATTAGGTTAGAACATGTGTTAGAGTAATTTAATATTATTATAATATTATTTTTTTACCCTTATTTACATGATTTACCCTTTAATCATGGTAAATAAAATATTTACTGAAGTAGTTATTCAAAATGTATAAAAATAAAAGTTACATATTTACATAATTTGGAAATCCTGATTCTAAATATGGAATCCATTTTTCTAAATTCAAAACACAGAAGTTGCAGAAATTAATTTAAAAGTAATTCCCGTTGTCAAAACAAAAAACTTGTTTTTAAGAAATAATAACTATCAAAAGATTGACACTTGCTTATGTCCCGTTTAAATGTCAAATTATGTCTAATGATCAAAAATGGATTAAATGGTAAAAATATAGTCTAATTATACTTAAAAACCACTCAATAGTATAATTTAGTACTATAAATTATTTTTATTAAAAATTGTTTTTAATTAAAATTTAGTATTTTTTACTATTCATCAAAAACTGAATGTTTTCAGAAAAATACCAAAAATTCACCCTAAGATAATTTTGATATTAGAAACCCAAAAATGAAGTCCATTTTGAAATATAAAATTGATAAAATTTCAAAAAGTTGGTATTACTATTCATAACAGCTACTTTGATTGGTCGTGGTGTGTTAGAATCTCAAAGTTGCGTTCAATGCAAGCTATTGTGTTATTCAAATGGAAACGTATCAGGGAAGCATGGGGTGTTACAACCATTGAGTTTTGAACTTAAAACCATACATTCTTCATTAGATATTTGTGCCTCCTTGATCATTTTTACTAAATCAGGAACAATTGTAGTAGAAAAGAATACCGCAACATCACCTCGATCTTCACATTCCATATGCATGTCGGGTAAGACCAACATCCGCTGCCATTAAACTGAAGCTTTTGTCGCCAACTAAGCATATAACTTTCTAATCAATGCATCTGCTACCGAATTTCCTTCCCCTGGTGTGTACATCAAGTCAAAGTTAAACATTTGGAGATACTCCATTCATCTCCTTTACCTCAGATTCAAATCCTACTGTGAGAAAATGTGTTTCAAAGGTTTTCTATCTATAAACAGAGTGAATTTCTCACCAAAGCGATAATGTCTCAAAGTTTTCAAAGCAAGGATGACTACAGCTGACTCCAAATCATGTCTTGGGTAATTATTCTCATGCACCCTCAACTGCCTTTAATCATAAGCAACCACGTGATCTTTTTTCATGAGAACATAGCCTTACCCGGATCCAGAAGCATCACAATACACCACATACCCCTATCCTAATTTTGGAAAGATCAAGATAGGTGTCTACATAAGCCAAACATTCATTTCCTGGAAAGACTTCTCACATTCCTCCATCCTTTGGAATGGATCATTCTTCTTTTTCAGAGCTTTCATTGGTGAAGCTTATCGTGAGAAATCACGCACAAAGCGTGGGTAGTAACCAGATAGACCAAGAAAACATCGTATCTTGAACACATTCTTCAGTGGTTTCCAAGATATAATTGCTTCTATCATTTCATGATCAATAGAAACACCTTTTTCAGAAATGACATGGCCAAGTGAATGTACTTCATGTATCCAAAAATCACACTTTGATAATTTGGCATACAAACGATGATCTCTCAAGATTTGTAACACTGTTTCCAGGTGCACCTCATGAATAGCCCTTATCTTTGAATATACCAAAATTTCATCCACAAACGCCTCAATAAAAGAATCCAAATATTTTTGAAATATCTGATTCATCAATTACATTAATAATGTTGGTGCATTTGTTAGACCGAAAGGCATGACTACATATTCCTAGTGTCCATATCTACTTCAAAAAGCTGTCTTTGGAATATCTTCTTTCCGAACTCACAATTGGTGATATCCTGATCGCAATTCAATCTTGGAGAACCATTGATCTCCCATTAACTAATAGAATAGATCATCAATATATGGAAGTGGACATCCATTCTTTATCGTAACTTGGTTAAGATTATGATAATCAACACACAGCCGAAGAGTTCCATCTTCCTTCTCACAAACAAAGCTGGTTGTGCCCATGGAGACATACTTGGTCGAATGAAACCCTTACTTTATAGATCCTATAACTGAACATTCAATTCTCGTAACTCTATTGGTTCCATCCTATAATATGGAAGGAAAATATGACTTGTCCCTAGAAGGATATCAATCGTAAAATCCACTTCCCTTAGAGGTGGTAACCCTAAGAAGTTCTTGGGAAAGAAATCTTGAAATTGATCCACAACAGCTCAAAAACTATTTTCCTCGATCTCTTCCATTGACACCAAAGTCAAAAATTCCAATTGGTAAGATATATTTCCCACCATTGGTTACAAAAAACTCTTTTCACCTTTCTTTACAATCATCTCTCCTCAAAAGATATGCTCGATGTCGTCCTCAGTCATGAAACTAATTGTTCTCCTATAACAGTCGATTTGAGCTTTGAATGTTGTCAGCCAATCCATACCCAGGATTACATCATATACATCAATATCCAACATCGAGAAGTCCCATTTTATCTCATCTCCATCAACAGTTATAGCTCATGCTCTACACACAAAGGCTTGACATTCTCTTTCACCACGAGGAGTTCGCAGTTTCAAAATAGAAGGCATCATTTCCAATTTTAAACATATCAAGTCAACATCAAGAGAATAAATGAAGGAATGTTATTCACCAGTATCAAACAACACTTGCACAAAGGTAGAATTCAAAATAATCGTAACTCTCACTATAGATGGTCCAACCAGATCATCCTCTCAGCTCCATAATATTGCTTATTCACTATACTGTTTTCCTTGTTTCCTTGCTGACGTTGCCCGAGTTGAGGAGTCATATTATTTCTAGAATAATTATGGATAGCTCTTCTCTACTGATGAGACTAATTCTACTATCCTCATCCAGTTTAAGCATACGATTCTTGCGATAGCTGAGAAGTGTCCCGAGCACCTGACCTCAGACCACTGTGACAATTGCGCTGAAGATGTCCCATCTTGTTACAATTATGACATGCTCTAGGTTGTGTCATACAATATCGCTTTATGTTGCCAAGAGAACAACATTAAAAACAACCTACTTTTCTCTGGGGTCATGGAGGAAGGTTTACTGATCCAGCTGTTGGGTTATGATGTCCACTTGCACCATGGAAATAGGTGTCCCTTTTCCTCTTGTTCCTAGTGGTTATGTTCCAACCATTTCCTGTATGTGTCATCATGCCTCCCCCCATAGATCCCGAGATATCACGTTCAGCCAGAGTCGCTCTGTTCACCTCTCTGTATATTATATAATACAAAGTAATGCAATATTTTATTGAATCTCTTATCATAGCCATGATTCGAACATGTGTGCCTTCAAAGAGGCACTTGTCGTGACTTCTGGTAAAAAGTGTACTAAGTTCATGAACTTAGCCGCATACTCTATGACAGAGAGACACTCTTATTTCAAGCTGAAGAAGTCCATCGTTTTCTAGATCTTTAATGTTTTAGGATAGAATTGTTTGTTGAACAATTCCTCAAAATCCTCCCATGTAAGTCCTTAATCCAATTTAGCCTGCACCGCTAAATCCCACCACTGACGTGCAAGATCCTCAAGAATATACGTCATCGGTTTGACCTTTAGCTCTACTTGTGTGCTGATGAAGTCGAAGATATGATTCATACTACATAACCACACCTTCGCCTTCTCAGGTTCAGAATCACCATAGAAATTTTGTGGATTCTGCTTCATGAACTGGATGGTATGATCCACATGTTGTGGCTCATTACTCCGGTTCCCTGTGACCACAGCTTGAAAAGATTGGACAATAATTTGAACCATCTCTTGGTTAACATGTGGTTCAGATGCAACCACATTCTCCGTAGATTCTTCAGGTTGGTTTTGACGATGCCTACTAGGTGCCATTTTCTAAACTAAAAACAAACTCCGTTAATCTCACTCTCTAGAAACTATTGGCTTAGCATTTCAAATTCTAT
Source organism: Viscum album (assembly GCA_963277665.1). Classification (NCBI taxonomy): domain Eukaryota; kingdom Viridiplantae; phylum Streptophyta; class Magnoliopsida; order Santalales; family Viscaceae; genus Viscum; species Viscum album. Next base: position 1,272,156,390 of record OY728127.1, read on the forward strand.
CACATCAACTATCACTACATTGTTTTCCAAATCATCCATTTTCCCATGTTCGTCTATTTTTGAAACCACTTCACATGGTTTTGAAAATTAAACCATTTTCAAAATAAAATAATCATTCGCTTTTTAAAAATATTTCATTTGAAAACCAATTCCATACTTTTCAAAAATGATCATTTCTGAAAATGATGTATGCACTTATAGTGGGAATTAATTCCTCTATAATGCATGTCATGCTCGTCTCATTGGATAAAACCATGACAATGAGATTTCAAAAACCTATAAGTGTATCCAAACACTTATTTACCCAATTCCTGGGTAACTTGAAGTTTAGCATAAAAGGGTTATCTATGTCCTTTTATGATATATATTTCAAGTTCTGATAATCCTACTCCTTTCTAAGATTCCTACCCAAGGAATAAATAAGAAGGGATTTCATCTCCAAAACTAGGAACATCGATGAATACTTCTTAGGAAAGGACCGAAGAAGCTGATGCCATGTGTAATGACCCTCCAATTTTCATTGTCATGAGAGTACAACAAGTCATTACAAGGCCTTGATTGACATCACCAAGATGCCAAAGGCTGGCAATAAATTTCGAAGGGTTTCAAATACATGTTGGGGACAATTTACCCTTTAGGAAATAAACCAATAAACCTACCAACCATAACCAAACATTCACTATATGATACATGAACAAATGAAAGACAACTCAACAAATTCATGCACTCAAAACTACATCAAAGTAAGAAACAATGGAAGGATAACCAAGTATCAGATTACACAACGGATAAACTACACAAGACTCTCCAAAGACCTCAAGACTCCATGCTCCACATGATCCAAGGTCCAAAATCTTCGAACAACCCAACATCACAAGGTAGTGCTAAACACGTGTGAAACATTACCGTTTCCCCTGTCCCAGAAGATAACATCTGCAAAAGCACCAAAGTGCCAAAGTAGGGGTGAGTATAAAACTCATTAGGTTTTTTCCAATGACTTCCCTACTCACACCACTACGATAGAAGAGTTAGAAACAATTATATAAAATGGTTTTTATAAAACAATTTCTCAAAAGTAGTTTATAACTAAATATAAACAAGTTTCCAAAACCATTCATTACCAAAACCATACAAGTTCAATTGAAACCAATTTTTTCTAGCAAGATATTTTTCCAGAAAAATAACCAAACAATTTTTACAACCATTTCCAAATATCCCTATATCGGCATACCCAACCATTACTCAAACCCATGCAACCAACCATGCATACTATGTTATGACAGTTCCATACGCATGAGCGGTTTCTCGTCGATCTACAAAGTTGTCACAAGGTAATTATTTCCCACGTGCCATTAATCCTCTGGCACTGAGCACATGGTCATATTTCAACCAAGCCCCCTATATGAAATTCCCAGGTTCCATTAAACCTTTCCCACCAAGACCAAGGTCATATTTTAACCAAGTCGCGTATATGCAATATAAACACACAACATATATGCCCAACGATCAAGCCAAAATAAACCTTTCAATAAAAACACACTTTTATTGAAAACTATTCCCGTCAAAACCATTTCAATGCCAAACCATTTCAATAAAACTCCATTTTTATTGAAATACATTTCTATTGAAAACCCCTTTTTCATCAACCATTTAGCAATTCCAAAAAATCCATAATTTAAAATCATCATTTTAAATTAAGCCCCCTTTTTCACAACTATTCACCAAGATCACACAATTTCAGAAAAACCATAAATCATCACAAATGAATATTATTCCATTCATTTCAGAATCAATAAAACAATCTGAATCTAAGACAATCAATTATAGCAAGAGGATTCGATAGAGAATCCACCTACCTCGAAGTTTTTTATGAAACTTTAACAACAGACGAAGAACGCACAAGGAAGCGGGTTGATTCTCCAAGAGCAGCCTTAGAATTATTATCTTAGCAAGATCACGACTCAACATTGAAATATTTGGCATCCAAAAACGTATATCTACCCACTATGGTTTCATATATGAGAAAGAATCTAGATCGGCGAAGTAGATCTAAGCATATCTAAGAAAACATGACAAATCCTTAAATAATGGTGACAAACCTCAAGAATCGGACTCAAAATCACCAAGGGAAGGCTCTGGAATGGCTTCAAATCATGTAGGGATGGTTCTCCAGACTTCTAGGGATATTAATCTCAAATTAGGGTCGTTTTGAAGCCAAAAAAAAATAAATAGAGCAAAAATGAGTAAGCTCCAAGAAAATAGGATCTAGATTTAACCTTTGTGCAATATTTGACCACACGGTTTGTGCCAACCATGTATGGATCATGAAACATTCCTTTTAGTCCCAACACTCCATAAAAACCCCCAAATTCATCTATTCTTCACATTTACCCCTTTTTATGGAAACATCCCAACTTTATGGAAACTCTCTATATTATGGAAACTCTCTATTTTATGGAAACTGTATATTTTATGGAAACTCTATATTTTATAGAAACTCTCTATTTTATGGAAACTATATATTTTATGGAAACTCTCTATTTTATGGAAACCCAATCAAAGACACACAAATTAAAAAAATGTGAGGAAAGGGGGTTATGTACCCAAAACTGGGGGTGCTACAATCATACTCAAAACCAAGAAAACACATTCATAGTATTTTCATACTTTATGAAAATGATCCACAAGTTATTTAAGATGTGTTATAATCTACTGCACCTCAATCTGATGCATAGTGTGACGAATATTACTCTAAGTGTGCCTATTTATTTAAAATTGATGTCAATTTTATTAAAATTAATATTTTATTTTAATTTATTTATTTAAATTATTACTAAAATAATAATTATATTATTATACAAGTGCATTATTTTACTTGATCATGGCTAGTTTGTTCGGCAATAGAATGAATGGGTTCAGGATTAAAAGATAAAGGAACATTGATGTTTTTGAATGTATGTATTAATTTGTATGTACGTAATTGTATGAACCACTGTCTGAAATGTCTATAATATAGTTTCTTTTTCTTGTGTTTATGTTGTAAATTTAATCTGAATTAAATAATGTATTGGGACTTGTTTTTATTGATATCTGGTGTATTTTTTGTGTTTTTGTGTGCCAGAATATCACGTTGTAGTGGTGCAACAGTGTGTAGTAGCATTACACTGCATTATGGCCCTTTATTAGCACTTTTAACCTTGATCATGCAGTAAATGCTTTTCTAGAACTGATAAAGGCCGCTTCTAGCACTATTAAAATTTTATTTTGTAGTAGTGCCAATGGCCCTTCTTTCTATAGATAGATTCATGTTCCCTTGCTTTCCCCTTGAACTTCTTCTTCTTGGAAGGTCATGAAGAATATTTGGGTTTAAATGTCTTAACTTTTCATTTCCATTTGGTCACAATATAGATATAAGTTTTTTCATGTTTCATATCCTTATCTACTTGGAGAACAAGAGTAATAAGATCTGGTAGAGACTTCAAAATGTTGTTCATATTAAAATTCACAACAAATCTGGAGAAGAACTGAGGGAGTAATGCCAGAATGAGTTCATTTTCCAGTTCTATGAGGAGTTAAAACTCTAGAAACACTAAAAACTCAACGTTTACATAGATCTTGACAACAGGAGGCCCAACTAGGGAACCCTCTCCAATATTTCTCTAAAAGAGCACCTTGGAAATATCAAATTGTTCCTGTCTATCTCTCACTGGTAAATACCCTGGAGGTTCTCAAGCATGATATATGCATCCATCTTTCCATGATACTTCATTAGTTCACTAGAAATCGATGAAATCATCAAACATTAAATGTAGACCACATCGCTCAAATGTTTCTCATAGACAACGAACTCTACATCACTCACCTCTTTAGTAGGACGATTTGTCATTGAGGATTATAGCAACTAAGATTTTTATTCATGTTGTAAAAAAACTGAAGGCATCTAAACCACTCCTGCAAGTTACATCCAGTTCGGAGGTTATCTTTATCTAATATTGATCGTAGTGACACTATGGATGACGAAATTTAAATTTTATTCTACAATTAAAATGATTATATTATTATTACTTTTCTTAATTATAAAATAGGTGATATATAATAAGTTATTATTTCTTATTTATTTATTTATTAAGTTTCCCTCTAGTTTACAAAGTCTCAATATCCCCCACCATTGAACTAAGAAATTCTAGCTTCTTTAACATTATAGTGGAAATAATCCCCATTGCTTTTATTAATGATCCATACGTAAGCCATGAAAACCATAATAAAGTAATTAGGTAGGTGGTCTTGTCAACTTTGGACTTACAGCTTCTTGATCCATTTAGTGGATTCCCATATCATGAAATCCTGACTAGTATTTCTTCATCAATTTCCTATAAATTTGTATTTAATATGTTTTGGTTGTTAAAATAAATAAAATTATAGTTAATTCAACCCAAAAAAATCTCATGAGAACTCCCTGATAAAATTAAGTGTGCAATCTTTGGCCATGTACTAAAATTATTCATATGGTTTCATTCCCAATCAAGTAATGGAAGTCTTAGTTTGACTTAATTTTTAATTGAGGGATTTTAATTTATTAGGATTAAATTTTGTTCTGTTTTATCCTTTGCACATATTTTAAATATTATGTTCATCTTACATAACTAATTACTCATATTGGATAAAACAAATACACATAATTTATTTATTTAATTTCTATCTTTTCACATTAATTCATTTACTTATGTGATCCCGTCCTTGTATCCATAAAATAAATAATTTCATAGAAGTAAATAATTAATTAATTAGTAAAATGACCCATTCATGAGCTTTATCTAATAGTTAATTTAATGGTAAAACATTACATCAACCTTTGACCTAGGAGAAATAACTTTTATTGGCGGTCTTGGCATGATTTATCGAATTTCACCTATCCACCTCATTATTATATAGGTTGGAATCATTATGGTTTCATCTTGAACCACCTCCATGCACCTTGGGATGCTCCATTAATTACATATATTTATTACTCACACGTATTTTAGTGGATCCAAATGATTGGTTAAATGGGGATACATAAATATCTTTGGACACATAGGTTCTACATAATAATGGAGGTAGGGATGACTTGCAGACCCTAGTTTAATTTAACATTAAATAATAGAAAACACATGAAATAAATTAAATTAGAAAATCCAACACATATAGTGGTCTTCGTTAAGCTCGTGAATGGTCATACATGCAACGAATATGCAAAATTAAATGAATATAATTCATTTATTTATTCGTTCTTTTATTATTTAAGATAAATTTACATCCATTAATTAATTAACTAATTAATTAATTCCATTTCACCTTAACGATAATCCAATTTTATTTGGAGATACCCATCATTAATGGAAATTATTTAAAATAAACATCATAACCAATACTGAAATATTAATTACAATAAATTAATTGAGCATTTAAAATTATATAAAACCATTGTTAAATTTCCAGATACACAATGGTATACCAATCAATAAAATAAGCTTTTAATTCTTTAATTTTGAAATTTAATGTAATTTTAATTTTTCCATTACAAGGAGACTTCATATAATGTACATCCACTAACACACCAGGTACCTCATTTTCCGTATATCCAAGTCACATGCCTGGGGATTCGATGTGTTAACTCAGTCAGACTACACGACACATACATGTCAGCTACAGACCCTGTACCCACTTATTGTGTGCCAGGTTGGCCTGGTCAACATGTGGTGTGTAGTAAAATCACTACATGTAATTAATTTTTCAGTATAACTAGTTACAATGTTCATGGTATACAGTGTGTTCTCCATATCCACATCATGTAACCTAGTTTTACTGGCCAAATATTTTTCACTTCGCGAAGGAATTTCATGTCATTCTTCATTGGTTCTTAAACCTTGAAAAAATAAAACACTGAATGATCGTGATCAATATATCGATAACATGTTAATTCAAATTATATTAAATAGTGAATAACAAGAAATTAAAATCATACCACAATTACACATAAATAAACAATTAAATAGATAATTATAATTTTAAACATGTCCACTCTGATGCCACTTGATGGTTACAGGGTTTAGTGGAAGTGTACGAAGGTGTGAGATATATTAAAAATTCTTTTAGTAATAATTTCCTAAAACTGAGAATGAGGATCTTTCATGTCAAGTTTGTAAATAATTTATTTAGTATTTTAAGGAATAAATACTCGGGATTAATAAATTTATTCATTGGTGAATGTTGATTATCTTAAAATACCCTTTCGAATTACCTTTATTGTGCTACCAGAATCCATGGAAAAACCCCCTTTATTGATGAACCACATGTGCTCCTATGATTTTTGAGAAACACCAATCGATCTCTAAGTGCTAGCCCAGTGAATCGAATGTCTTGCTTTGTTCATTATTGACTGTTCATTCTTCTGTCTTGAAGAAATTTCTCTTAAACTTCTCATTATTGATAAGTATAGAGGATAAGAAGTTGATAAATAATTCATTATGCATAACAATACTCTATTATCAATTTTGGATTCACAACCCAATAGACATATTCGTCTATTTATAGAGTCATTATTTAAGTTAAAATATTATTTAATTATATACCAACAATTAAATAACATTTATTTCCTTTAACAAACCCCATGCCACAAAATAATAATTACATTATTATTATTATTTGATACGAACTAACTGGCACAATAATAGATGTCATGTAACGGTATTTTTAATTCATATTTATCACCAAACTCTATCTTGGTCCATTCAAACTCCTATTGTATTTATTGAACAATAGAATAAATATTTTACGCATAAATAAATATTTTATTCAAAAACTGGTGAATAAATATTATTTAATTTATGCGATCAATATAACTTGAATAAAATTATTTCTCAGGCTTGAGAATAATATTTATTCCATTAACTTAACTCAAATAAAATTTAATCGAGATCAATAAAAATACTTAATGTGTGGACCTCTAGGATTATTTATTGTCAGTATTAGGTGGGGCTAACTAAATCCCAAGATTACTATCTAGAAATTGGTCAAGGAAAACAAGAGAAAGAATATAATGTTGCAATGTCAAAAACCACATAAGATTGCTCACTATGTAATAAAATCCCTTTGTCAAAATATCTCATTAGGAAGGTTGCACATCCATGTCAACAAAATATATGCTTAGTATGTCTTTCTTTGACTATTTGAATTAAATAGGTCATTACACCATGGGCATGGAATTTAATGTCGTGGTTCTATTCCAATAAAAGGGTCAAGATATCAGCTTCCATAAAGATGGAAGGGAAAAATATTTCCCTGAATTATTCATTAACGACATGTCACTCGTGATGCACTGAATATATCCAACTTCTCCATGAACTATTATTATTAGGGTTTACAAAATACATCTAAGTACATGATTTGTAACATGCATTAATAATAAAATTAAAGTATAAGGACCATCACATGTGCTCATCGATAAGAATATCCAATGACACCAAAACATAAAGAACCCCTTCTAGCAGGTATCTTCCCATAATATCCCATCTTAGATATTATCAAGTGTGGCTTCATGAGAAGAAGCCTCATATACTTATGAGTACCCACACTGTATAGTCTACGTACTCTATGTCCCCACATATTACATTATCCAACCACAAGAAATTATTTGAGAATATCATCATAGCACGTCAAGGTTCTCATCATAGCGGGGAACTACTATAACCTTATAAATGTTCCATATACTCTAGGACTTTATTATATTTGAGTCATACAGAACAGTAAACAATATGTAATAAGAAGTTTTATTAATATTCCTCACATCAAATATACATGTGATCAAAGTACAAATAGTTGGCCCCAGGATACCAACTCCAAAAGATATGAGATCTAGTAAGATTTATATTTAACCTTTTAATCATTATCTTTGATTCTGCTTACATTAACTTTATTTTTCATGTATATTTTCCTCCTAGGGTTATGCAAGGAATTTTGTTTGCATATTTTTTTAATATTCATACAAATGACCCAAAATAACCTAGCATTGATAAGATCAACCTCCATAGTGGTACGAAAAACACACAAACACTAGTAAATATTCTCTTTTACATATTATTAGTTATATTACAATATAATATTGTTATGATTCCAAGTTTTAATATATTATTTATAAAATTAAATGGCTTTATTATTCTAATAACCCTCACACTATATGTTTTTTGTTAATGATTTCTCTGACCTAGAAATCGTTAGTCAAATTCTTTCTAAATTTATTAAAATTTAGATCCACATTGTTTATTTATGAGTTAATTAGAACTATAATTATAATAAACTTGTATTTTTCTTTAATTTATACTCAAAGTACTTGTAAAAAATAAATATTTTCTATAGTTAATTTATGATTTCATGCGTAATTTTAAACTCATTTATTTTTCACGATTTTCAATAGTTTTAATATGATTTGAAATGATATAATTAGATTATTTATTTCTTATACATTACATTTATATATATATATGAAAAGTTAATTATTTTATTTATATTATAGAATATATATATATATATATAATAAATTTTAAATATTATTTTTAATATAGTTGTTATATTTTTTAAAAGTATAATATATTTTTTAAAAATTAAAAAAATTAAATATATATATACTGTTATATATCATATATTGGAAAATATATATTTGTGTTCTGTTATAATTTATTTTTCAACAAAAAATATTTTTGTTTTAAAATTTTCATAGCTTGTATATATAAATATACGTGAATATTTAAGGAACTATATATTTATAAAATAATTTAAAAACCTTAATATATATATATATTATAAAATTTTAAACATTTCAAGCATGTATGGTAATTTTTTTTCAATATTCTAATAATTTTTATTATTAAAGTTATTATTACAAATAAAGAATTTTTTTGTGTTTTTCAAAAGTGGATTTTGATTTGTAGTTACAATATACAATAACCAATATTCTTTATTTGATAGCTTTCATTAGTGATAATGTAGTGTAGTTGGATTATTGCATCATGAACAACTAATGAATATAAGAAATTAGTTGATAATTTTTTGTAATTTTATAAATGGAATATTTCAAATAGATATTTCTTTAATTTTGGATGTGTTGGGTGTTTAAATATGATAAAAACAAGATCCATAGATATCAAAGAACATTTAATTTTCAATAGATTTAATCAAAGTCTTATTCCTAATATCTAACATGATGAAATTGAGAAATAGTTATGATCTAATGATGATAAATATTTTTAAAATGATAAATCTAATTATATAGAAGAAATGAATCATGATATTTAAGTGAAAACAATTGAGAAAACATCAATGATTGAGCCAAAATATGGGGATTCTAGAAAACCACTATGTTCAAGTTGTGACAAATTTATATTTCCATCCACGACGATGAGATTGGTTAACCTTAAATTTACGAATGGGTGATCTAACACAAGTTTTACATTTTTTATATATCTTTCTAAATACATACTTCCAAAACACAAGTTATACCATATTTACATTATGATGAAAAAAAAAGTAATATGACCAATTGGATTAAAATATAAGAATATACATTCCTACTACTAATGACTATCAATGGTATAGAAAATAATATGAAGACTTATTAGAGTGTTATAATTGTGTAATATAATAGTATAGATTTAAATATAGATCACATTATGATTCATATATTATTTCAAGTATCAAAACTCTTTTTTATGAAATTTGGTATCTTTTAGTAATTCCCAATTTGAAGATTTTATTTTCAAATGAAAATTATGAAAAAAGTTTAAGACTGAATAAAATGAGTTAATATATGATAAAATACTACTTCATATTTTTAATTCCCTATAATGGAACAAAATTGATCAATAATTTCCAATATTCCTAAATTTATTTCAAAATATCACACATAGACTATGTAGAGAGAGAATGAATCTGTATCTGAGTCTCAATGGAAAACATAATTTTTGTCTAACTATAAAATTAATTTATTACTTATCCCTATAAATTTCTATAAAATTAAAATATTTTATGATTTTTTCAATAATTTATCTGCTAAAACATCCTAGAAATGACATTAAAGTTTAATTTTAACCATTAATTAATGATTTAAAACTGCTAATAGAGGATCTTATCAAAGTGTTCGACTCATGTAAAAATAAATATTATAAATTTAATTTAATGAAATTTTTCACAGAATATTATATCGTGACATATGAAATTTTTTTGGATATATATTTAAAGGGAATATATCATTTCAAAACTATAAAGAATGTACTTATTATCACTAACTAAAACATAGCAAAAAAATAGTGTACATGGGTCATTAAAGGTTCTTGTGTATCGATCACTCTTATCAAATATTGAAAAAAGAATTTAATGGATTGAAAGAAGTTGATTTTTCCCTAATTACATTGTTATTTGATCAGTATTTGGAGCTGGTTTAAGACATTCATTTTACTTTTTGAAAGACACAAATATCTTGAAATGGAAAAAAATAGAATAAATGTTCAATACTTTTTAAGCTTATTTATTAGAGTTATATTGATGTAAAACATAAAAAATATATGATGAATATTAAGAGGAATATTTTTTATGGTTTGATTAGAAAATTTTCAAAGATTTAAACAAATAATAAGGATGTATTGAATGCCATATTATACTTTCTTTCAATAGAGATTCTTATAGAGTTAGCTCCCACTCTTAAAGGAAAATGGTAATACATGACTTAAGATTTTAATTTGTTATCTAGGAGGGAGAATATTAATTTTTTAAATTTTTACATGGTATTAAACTTCCTTAGGCTTACTGTTAAAATTTAAAAATATTTTTATCATTAAATTATTCATAGTTAATAGGCATGAAATCTCATGAATGTCATGATTTCACAAAAAAAAATGTTGTCGGCTCGAATACAAGGAATGTTTCTACTCCATATTAGAATAATTATCATCAAGGTGTATTGATTTTTCAATTATATTTTTTATAAATTTATAAATATTATTTAATTAAATTATATAGATAATTAAGCTATCAATAAAATATATCAATTGGAAATGTACTTTATGCTTTCTTTTCTTGATATCATAATACATTTTATTATTTATCTGGTGTATGAAATAATGTTTTGTGGGCCAAAAAAATTATGTTAAAAGTACCTTTTTGAATAATATATGAAGATATTATAAGGGTATGATAAGAATCTACATTAACCAAAGGCCTATTTTATTGAATAGAATATTTCTAAGGAGGTGTTTGAGTTCTATATAGACTGTTTTTCTGAAGTCGAGCATATCAACCTACTTAGATCTCACCATGAGGGATTTGGTATTGGTGGAAATGATATCTATGGAATAAAATTATGGTCACTAATATGTGAACAAAAAAATAACGCTCATTAATACATCTAAAATAACAAATATTAGGTTCATCCTTATATAATATCACATATAAATTCATTAAAACAACATTACTAAAAGTATAAATATATATGAAAAATGAATGGGCATTGTTGGTCATAGTGGATACTCAAGAGGGGGGGTGAATTGAGGTCCAATTAAAATTTCTGTTAAAAATATTTATATTAAAATACCCCAAATTAAATAAAAATCTAAACTATAGTGACTGTGTAATACAGTAAAGGGTCAGTTTGGTTCTCAAGAGATTGATTAGTTCTCAGTTAATCTAATCTGAAGATTAGATTATCTTTTGAAACAAACCTAATTCTTTACAATAAATACAAACACATGATAGTTTAACTATCAGAGTTGTTTTAAAATAGATTTGTATTTAAAGTAATTAGCAGTGGAATATTCAAAATAGGTTTTAACAAAGATAAAAGGCACATAAATTTGTAAAACAAGAGGTTCATTCTCAAGATGAGACTTAGTCCTCTCAAACAGTTTGTATAAACTATGATCCACACCCTAGATCGAGGGTTTTATAACAGTACTCAGACTGTTCAGGTACTCAGACCTCTTCCACAGTTCTTCATGGAAAAACTAAACATCAGCACACAGGCTATCCAGGTCACACTTGACCTCTTCCAAAATTCATAGTGGAATACATTATGGTGGAAAGAGTTGGGTGTGAGGATTTAGGATCCTCTAGTTAAGCTTAGGAGTCATTGTGAGTTTATATAGACAGATGCACACACACTGCTCAAAAAGTTAAACAAAAGTTCACTACAGAGAAAATATATGGATAAAGATTTTAGAATGCTTTGAGGGATTGCAGATGTGCTCTCGACTCGTTTTAATGTTGCAGATGGTATTAGAGTCCTTTCTGGTGAGAATGACACAAAACAGAGTGTCGTTGTTCTTTTCAGCTACAGTTATTCATCCTTGTGCATACGATGTTCAGTAGGCACAGCAACTTGGATTCTGTGTTTCTTCCAAGTAAATGATCTTCTTAAAGCTCTCTGGTTTTTTATAGGTGTTCTTTGAGTTCTTCTTTTTGTTTCATGTTTCTTCATACACATGTGCGCCTTTGTCTCCATATGAGTCACTTCTGGTCTGTGTTTATTCATTTTGTGAAGTCTTATCTCATTTTTCAGTGTAGATAGATCTTCCTTTTTATTCCTTGAGATCTGGAAAAAAGAGTGATTGCTTTTTGACTGGTACTAGGTACGGTTCCCTGACATCCAACCACCAACATTAATTAATAACTGATGCATTAAATTAAGCAAATATGACTGTTGTAATTAAATAAGAGTTAAAAGAAATTCAAAGAGTTTTCATGACTATCAGTGAGTCATGAGATCGGTAAGTCATTTGAATTTTCATAGGTATCGGTAGGTCATGTGATCAGCATCGGCGTCGGTAGTTCACATGATCAGTATCAACTTCGGTAGGAAATTTGATCTACATCAGTGTGACTGCTCTCATTGGTGTGACCGTAGTCATCAGAGCGACTATTGTCATCGGTGCGATTGTTCTCATCGGTGCGACCGTTGTCATCGGTGCGATCGTTCTCATTGGTGCGACCTTTATCATCGGTGTGACCGTTGTCATCGGTGCGACCATTCTCATCGGTGCAATGTTTATCATCGGTGCGACCATTCTCATGTCTTTAACTAATGGTGACTCATGAAAATAACTAACGGTGAGTCAAAAACATGAAATTATCACAAAGTGTCCGTTCAATCCAGAACACTTCCAGGCAATAGTAAACCATAAATAATCATAGAAAAACATATGTAGACATGATTAAACATATATAAACACATTTAGAACAGAATAAATAATTGAATAAATTGACTTATAAACAAAGATAAAAATGATTTGTGATTATTAAAATAACGATCACACAGAGGGTTCAATAATCTACCCCTTTTTGATAATCACAAATCTATGGAATAAATGAAGAGGGAGTAGAGGATATAACATTTAGTATGCTTCCCCTATGTAAACAGAATATATGACCAAAGATAAACAGGTCATCAGAGAATGCATCAGATCATAAATAAGGTGAGAGTATATCAACATAGCATCATATTACAGAGATCTCCCCTTTATATAAAATATTTTATCTATAAATCCATTTATATAAGTAGTCATTATTTCATCCCCTTTGGGATTAAAAAAAAGAAAAAATGGGGTGGAAAAAAGAAGAAGGTTCCATTGAAACAACCACTGAAAAAGGTACAATAAAAAGAAACACAAAAAAATGATACCCTATCAAAAAAATGACAGGCACAGATACTTCTTATGGTGCAGAGGATCTTTCCCATTTTCAGATGGAGGAATGGATGGGCCAGAGGGTGGTTTAGTGGAAGGTCGATCTGGCTGGATGGAGAGAGGAGGTAGCACAACTTGGGCTGGTAGCATAGTGGGTGCTAAGGTCACTTGCGGTTGAGTAGAAGATCTTCCAGAAGGCGGCTGCTGAATGATTGGCTGAATATTAGAGAGAGCTTGAGAGAATGATAACTGACCAGGAGCAACACTGGATGGACTGAGACGCTCAACAGTAGGAAAAACAATTGCCTTTTCTTGCACATGAAGATATGGTTTGATAAGATCGATAAAATCCTGAATGACTTCACCACCATATTTCATGGCCTTCTCAAAATCATCTTTATTCTTCATGAAACTCTTTAGAGTGGGAGTAAAATCTTTCAACTACTGGACCTGAGCCTTAAAGGCTGGAGTGACTGGAGGAATCCTCAAATTCTCATCCAGGACTTTAAAATGATGGTTCAACTCATGCTTGGTATAGATTTTAGAAAAATAGTGATCCACTTTTTCTTTGATCTCCTTCTGAGCCTTAGTAGCATCAGCTGAATAAAGCTTTACCATTTTGTGAATATGATCAATACTTTCTTGCATCTTTTTCAATGAGTCCAAATACAGAATCTGTCCAAGAGCTGCTAACTCTTCTTTTATAACATCTTTTAAGGCATTGATCTCATGTCCAATAATCTTGGTCACTTTTGAGGAGCTATCTTGAGCAACAATATGAGTTGTCTCAGCCTTCTACTTTCTCCAATCAGATTTCTTCAGATGTTCTATCAAATTTCTCAAAACTTCCATCATTCTAGTGACGGTTGATCTAAATTCACCTGACATAGATACTAATCCACTGCTCAAATCCTTGAGTACTTGATTTAGAGAGGTAATATTCCTGCCAACACTATTGGAAATAGCACCTATACCCACGGTTTAAAACCGTGGGTATAGCCCTTGAAACCGTGGGTATAGGATATACCCACAGTTTCATGAACCGCCGGCTGTAGTGCCATCGCAATAGGGCTATACCCACAGTTTTCATAGAACATTTGGGTATAGATGAAGAAAAATTCACATTACCCATGGTTTAACAAATCATAGGTACAGACATCTATACCCACGGTTTTCAAACTGTGGGTATAGTGATTTAAATCTCGCCATATGTACCCACGGTTTGCAAACCGTGGGTATAGTGATTTAAATCTCACCATATGTACCCACGGTTTGCAAACCGTGGGTATACTGAATTAAACTCCCAGAATGTACCCACGGTTTGGCAAACCATGGGTATAGACTTGTTCCCCAGGTAGCTGCAACTCCACCTCCCTACCATTCTTCACCTACAGACATATCAATCCTGCCATTCAAATATATCAGAAATCAACAATAATATGAAAATACCTACTCTGGTATATCAATCCCAACATGAAAATACGATGGAAATTAGAGGACCTCATCAAAGCATCTTGACTAAAAAACAGAGGAAGAATCACATTCTTACCAAACACTGTACTGCTGCATGTGCACCTGTGCAAGCTTGCTGCTGGAGTATCCCAGTAAACTGGTGAACTTCCTTTCACCAGAAATAACATTCATATCTTCAGAGTCGAAAAATCCAACATGATGTATCTATTAAAAGGAAGTGAAAAAATTATCTCAAACCCATAATTGTGGTGCAAAGAAAGCAGTAATGAAATGAAACGCGGTCAAAAATCAGCTAATAAATTATGTAGATGTAACGAGTAAACGAGAAAAACACTGAGACTGGACATGCTCATAAAGTTTTACACTTTAAATTTAAGAAGTAATATGTAAAAGACAATGAATTGTTCAGAAAAAAGAACTTACAACAGAATTCATGTTAACAATTCGACTTAGAGAAGCTCTAATAAGAGATGGAAAGATCAAAACTGTAAGTAAGGCTGGAGCCAAATGATTCACTTGCATATGTTGCTCGTATCCATCCACTGAAAACTTCTGTTGTTCTGATTATAATAAAATGTTATCTCATGTTGAGTTATTTCTGTAATATTCCTCAACCCTATCACAACCTGAACCACTTTATGTCTAACCCAAACCTGTTTAACTCATGTCATGTCCAGATATCATGTCAAGTTAAAAATTGTCACCTCTAATTGAGGCAAACAGAAAATAATTTTAAAAAATCTAATACAGAAATCTGATGCCCCCATCAAACAGTATTGGCCTCCTACAATGAACATTAAAAACCTATGATCAAAGAACATGAAGTAATAATAAGTCATTTACCATTGGAATTCCCAAAGCCTTAAGATCCCCATCACCCATGTGTAACAGGGCTGTGATGTCAACCTTGAAAACATTAAAACAGTAAAACATTAAAACATTAAAACAGAAAAGAAAGAATGTCTAGACATCTGTTGAATTCAAAAGCTAAAATAAACAACCCTCACTTATAGTTAACAATTAATAATGAAAATATTAACAACGTATTAATGCGCTTATGTTAGTTTATTTCTCCAACCAAGAGAACTAGATTAACCTAGGCAGAATCAATGGACTTGACCATAGAGAAGTTCATGATTTTAGAACGATCTTGCAGCCAATTTATTTGACTCGTTCATGAATGAAATAGGTGGACATGTCTTGTTAAACATCATTTGAAATTGATATCTCACTTCTATGTTTATTAATTGTCTTTAAATATCATTTAAAATCTTGTTTTAAAATTCTGTTTGAACTGATTTTTTTCTTAGAAATCACCAGTTTAACAATTAAGTAATGTCAGGCTCTTGCAGATCAGTCGTGTTCCTTGTGGGATCGACCTTGGACTATCGTTGTTCTACACCTTAGTAGTATAGTGAAGGATCAAGTATATTCATAAATTCTAAACTTTATAGTCAATTGAAAGTAAAGACATCGGTCGGAAAGTCAAGTAAATTCACCCGTTTCAATTATAGAAATACCATTTTATCCTTCAATCAATACTTGTACATCTCTTCCAGTTTCAAAATCATAGGTCTCATATGGGTACAAAAACATGTACATGAAAATGAAGGCATTGTTGTAGAAGTTCCATAGAATCATCATGTGCTTTATTTAGTGTTTTAACATATTCATTCTAGAGTGACTGGGATGAGACCCTTTTCTTCTATCACCAGGCCTAGTGAACTAGGAGCTTCCAAGAGGAACCTGACCCATTTCAAAGATAGTTCTCTAATTTAAATTTTTTGATGGTTAAATACATGATCCCCCCCCCCCTCCCCCACTGCCCAGTCCCTCCCCATCCCTCCCCACTACCCAGCCCTCACCCTCCCCCCTACCCAGCCCTCACCCTGCCCAGCCCTCCCCATCCCTCCCCACTGCCCAGCCCCTCCCCATCCCTCCCCACTACCTAGCCCTCACCCTCCCCCCTGCCCAGCCCTCACCCTGCCCAGCCCTCCCCATCCCTCCCCACTACCCATCCCCTCCCCATCCCTCCCCACTGCCCAGCCCTCACCCTCCCCCCTGCCCAGCCCTCCCCATCTCTCCCCACTGCTCATCCCCTCCCCATCCCTCCCCACTGCCCAGCCCCTCCCCATCCCTCCCCACTGCCGAGCCCCTCCCCATCCCTCCCCACTAATCAGCCCTCACCCTCCCCCCTGCCCAGCCCTCACCATGCCCAGCCCTCCCCCTCCCCCCTGCACAGCCCTCCACCTGCCCAGCCCTCCCCTTCCCCCCTGCCCAGCCCCTCCCCCTCCCTCCCCGCTGCCCAGCCCTCCCCCCTGCCCAGCCCTCACCCCCCCTGCCCAGCCCTCCCCCTGCCCAGCCCTCACCCCCCCCTGCCCAGCCCTCCACCTGCCCAGCCCTCCCCCTCCCACCCTGCCCAGCCCCTCCCCCTCCCTCCCCACTACCCATCCCTCCCCCCTGCACAGCCCTCCCCCTGCCCAGCCCCCCCCCCCTCCCTCCCCACTGCCCAGCCCTCCCCCTGAATCTCCCTGCATGAAATATGTAGATGCATGACATGTTTTATTTGGATGCAGACCCAACCAAAAAAGGTACTGAAACTATTAGAAAACATCCTAAAATTTTGATAAGGTACTACAAATCACTGTATTACAGAACAGATTATAACAGAAAACAAATCTAAAATCGGATGTCCAACTAAATATGTTCCCTTAAGGTATGTTTATTTAAGGTAATACAACTCACTGTAATACAAAATAGATTATAACACAAGAAATACCAGTCAAACTCACGAAGAATGTGATTATCACTGTATCATTTACTTCTTGAGTTGTAAACAATATAAACATCCATACATCCTATCCTGTTAAAGAGTTAGTTGGGAAAAAATACCTTCATCAATCCTTGTTGAGACATAAATGATACACATCTCTTAAGTTTCTTCTCCATGCTTGTAAATTGAAGGCATTCATTCCATCAGCCCATGCACATTCACCAATATTTCGGTTCATCGCTATTATGGGATGAGAACAATCAAAGTATGTCTAGAAACTCTTAGACATGATCCACAAAAATCGATATACAGTGGAGTCAATAGTGAAAACATATCACCTGCATTCATATGTTGGATGAAAGGGAGGTTAACTCCATGATTTTACAACCAATAACCTGCATTCATATAGTGTGTAAATGAAAATGACAAATGATGCACGGTAGGGAGGTTAATTCCACGATTTTAGGAAAACATACCTGTTGTAGAGATCTGGCACTTATTAGTGCAGGACTCCCTTGATCTCTTCATGTGTAGAGTGAGTCACCTGCAATATATAAATAAAAATAATCACTATTCATCTTAAAAGATGAAGTGTGTAATAACGTATGAAAAAGTATTATGCGAAGGAAAATACTGAAAATTGTCTAGGATATTATTTCAACGATATTACGAGAACATATCTATTACGGGGTGAGCAACACATCGGTCAAGATTTGATTGAAGTGGCTGCTCTGGGTGGTTTTGTTAACATCCACCTCACCCGTGCACTTGCTTTGTGTTTCCAGCACACCCTTCAAGAACACTTTTAGCTTCCAGAATGTTGATTCACTCTGCATCCCACATACCAATTATAGCCGGAAACAGAGAGGAAATAGAGCATTTGTGCTGCAATGAATAGTTAGAAATGTCAGGTTTAATGATAGCAATAAGAAGTGTTTACCTTAAACTGGAAGATAGTGCCCCATTGATGATTGTTCAGAAGGAGCTGAAGAAAGGTGATGTCCTGGGAGTGGTCGATCCTCTAATGTGCCATGGTAATCAACTAAATCAGCTTCAAATTCATTTCTGGGAGCACTTGAAGTCCTACTGCATCATATTATGAAAATATGAGTCTGGGGTTAAATTGGATATTTGAGGATGCAGTTGAGTAAAAAGAAAACTTGTCATGATATAAAAAATGGTGTGGTAAAACCATACCTTTAGCGACGGTGGATAAGCCGACACCGTGTCCAGCTCCTCCCCCAGCCCCTCCCCCTCCCCACCTCCCCCTCCCCCTCCTTCCCCACTGCCCAGCCCCTCCCCCTCCCTCTCCACTGCCCAACCCCCCCTGCCCAGCCCCTCCCCCTCCCTCCCCACTGCCCAGCCCCCCCTGCCCAGCCCCTCCCCACTGCCTAACCCCTCCCCCTCCCTCCCCAGTTCCCAGCCCCTCCCCAAGGCCCAACCCCTCCCCCTCCCTCCCCACTACCCAGCCCCTCCCCCTCCCCACCTGCCCAGCCCCTCCCCCTCCCTCCCCACTTCCCAGCCCCCCCTTCCCAGCCCCTCCCCCTCCCTCCCCACTGCCCAGCCCTCCCTGCCCATCCCCTCCCCACCAGCCCAGCCCCTCCCCCTCCCTCCCCACTGCCCAGCCCCTCCCCATTACCCAGCCCCCCAATGCCCAGCCCCTCCCCCTCCCTCCCCACTTCCCAGCCCCTCCCCCTCCCCACCTGCCCAGCCCCTCCACCTCCCTCCCCACTAAACAGGCTTTTTATTTTGTGTTTGGAATCTTCCTAAAACACACAAAACCACATTAAAAATTTAGAGAAATGAAAGATGAAAACCACAAATAGCATATGAAACATCTAAATCAGTTAGCCAGCTCCGAATATTCATATAACTATCATATCACATACCAACCAGTGCCATTACGTTTAATGAAAAAGATCAGAAGCAACTAAACCTTCTCAACGCCTTCAATAGATGAGCTGTTATACTTCAAAGTGGAGGACACGGTCATACTCGCCTGATGAACATCCTCTGCATGTCGAGTATATGAAAAATAGATTACATGAATGCAACCCCCTCCCCTCCCAGCCCTCCACTGCACCCCCCCCCCCCCAACCTTCCCCTCCCAGCCCCCCCCCCCCCAACCCTCCACTGCAGCCCCCCCATCCCAAGCCTCCCCTCCACTGCTAAGGCCAAGATTAGATGGAGAGATAATAATTAACACACCAAACGATAAAAACAAAAATGGCATGTGAATATTACCTAAATAATTGTCAAATATCACCCCCGATGAAAACATAATCCAAAATGCATTTCATTACATAAATAAATTCACATACAAGCAGTCCACCAATACAAAAAAAATTAAAACTCCAACACAAGTCTCTATGCTAAGTCAAAAATGGAGGGGATTAATATCCCCCCCCCATAACCATCATCGTCATCCCCATGTCCATCATCATCATCAGCAGCAACAACATCATCAGCATCATCATCACCAGCAGCAACATCATCATCAGCAGCAGCAACAGCAGCAATCTCATCACCAACAACAGCATCAACAACATCCTCGCCAGCTCTATCGCCACCACCGTCATCGCCACTAGGACCCTCATGGGAATCACCCGAGGCATTATGTAAAGAGCGCATTGATGATATACATGAATCAAAAGTGGCAGCAACCTCTGGTGGTAGTGACTGACTCAACATTGACATAGCTTTCATGAAATGTTCATTCATTAGCTTACTTTTTTCACGCTCCTCTAATATTATTTTCTTTGTCGCAGCTAATTCAGCACACGTACTTTCCAACTCAGAGGCCTTAGAGGCATTAGAGGAGCCCGATGATGACCAATACCTAGAGGGGACAAAGTTTTTTCCTGGTCTACAACGGACTCTTCCTGGATGATCCACACCTAACACCTGACTCAAATGATCATTTGGCCCTAAGTTGTCAGCTTCCTCATCCATGTCCTCCAAGGCAGACTATTGAAATTATACACATATTAAATTATGAATTTCGTATAAATTTTTGAAATATATATAAAAAACTTACAATTTTTTCTTGTGTTTGTGAATTAACTGCAGTTCCGTCTTTCCTTTTCCTACTGAAGTAGAATAATTTGGCATGAGGTACAGGACCTTCAATGCCCCATTCAGCTTATTGCATATGAGAAATGCACAAATTTGGATTACAACCATACATGATAAATGAAAAAAATTGGATTGAACGTACCAGCCACTTCTCATGATCGGGCATTGTAGTGCGCCCCAATGTGTGTACATATATCATTTCATCTTTGTTTTTTTTTTGCTGACACTTCCTAAGAAACAAAAAAACAATACAAGTAATAAGAATTAAATTTTATATAAAAACCATTAAATATGGGTAGTACCTTATACTGTTCAGTCTTCCAATGTGCGAACATTTTTTGATATTGACTTTTTGGACAGTCAGTGTTTGTGGGTACACCCTCTAACTCGGTACCCACTCTGCTCCTCCAACCAATATGTAACTCATACTTATATGACCGCCAATACTCTCCAATATCACTCAACCTAGAAGCTTTGGCAGATTCACCATTAGGAAAGTTAAATCGACTCTGCAATGAAAATGTTAAGTCATATAAATACATTACTAATATAAATACAAATTTATAAAATTTTCGTACCCATATCTGCGGCCATGCCCTATCCTTGATGTCAGCACTGCTATGTCTCCATGAGACCGGTTCTACCGGAACAATATCATGATATTTGGATAAAGTAGCCATGAAACTTCTACACTCCTTAGCATTTTTACCTACCATTTGATTTTAAGGATTGTAATCCACCATAATCTGAGTTTCGCGATTCCAGGCATCCCGCATTCGAGTGCGCCCACATCGCCTACTAGAAGATCCCACTAAATAACATAAGAGGTTAAAATAGAATAGTTAAGTGAAAATACAATAAGACAAAAGTGAAATTGTATAATTTGAAACATTTATAATAAAAAAACCTGATGCAGGCTCCTGAATAGGCTGTGAGGCATCTGTGGACTGTGCTGGATCAGCATCCTCCGAAGGAAGTATCTGTTCCACAGCATGCTCCGGCTGATCTTCATGAATAGGATTGGAAACTGAAGGAACAGACTCAATATGTGTATGATGGATAGTAGGAAAAGGAGGCGGCGTAGACATGTCAGAATATGCATAGTAGGTCTGAGGATATATGAATGGATATGGAAATTGTGGAGGTGAGAACATCGGTCGAATCGGCGTGGACATGGAATGGGAAAAATAGGGTAAATGGGATGATGACGGCAGCATGTATGGGAACATCCCAGGGGTCTCAAGCGGAGGGCAGACATGTGTGGTAATGGGATGTCCACTAATGGGTCAGTGTGGGGAGTGGTAAGACGGGAGCTCCACCTAGGTCTAGGAGGATCCCTGCTCAATCCCATACTAGGAAGAGGAATCTCTGAAGTTATATATCCCTAAAATAAATTTGATCAAAAATATGAACTTAATATTATATGTAATGCGGAAGATAAATATTAGAATTATTATACCCACTGATGACAACTCACGCTCGCGTCTAATAGGATCAACATCAAATAATCTTTTCTTGCGAGCTTCTGTAGTTCTCTTCATAATCTGTATAAGAATGAAATAAATATTTTTTAACAATAATTTTTACAAATCATACATACAACTTAGAAGACAAAGAAGACAAAAAATGTCATAACATCATTCAGTAATGATAATTTACAACCAAGTTATACAATTTTTAAAACCATATTTTAAACCCAGTTTTCTGAATTGAAATAAATATAATTAAATGAAACGAAACCAAACAATACTAAAACAGAAATATCATTCCAAACTAAAACTAAATTATAGTAATTACATTCGTACCAACCTGAGAAACTGAGGTCAATGTAAACTGAATGAACTCTAAATATATATGGTTGCTTTTATATATTACCCTCCACTACCTCAAGTTCAACATCATCTCTCATAATGGGACAATTTGTGTCATCAAATACAATATTTTTGCTAACACCAATGGGGCGTCAATGGTGAAAATTTCAACCCCAACATCATTAAAAATATGTCTTGGGATTACCTCATTAATAACACTGTAATCAGGTTTCAGATGATCTTTCACATAAAACACTTGTTTTTCCATTGATGACAAAATGTATGGTTCATCGGTATGCAGGAATCGACTCATGTCAATAACTCTAGATCTGCAATCATTAATAAATGTACCATATCGCGTCATTGAATCAAACCATTTACATTTCATCATAGTGACTCGAACTTGAGAGTAGTAATACAATAACAATATTTTCTCAACCAGTCCATAATAATACACATCTTCATATCGAGGTCGACTATCTGATCCACTGGCATAACAATCTATTCTAGCAGTTAAAATAACGCCATCATGTTGTGTTCTCATTTTCACCACTTTATCAGTTGTAACAAATTTATATCCATTGATTGTTAAAGATTTGCAGTCACGAACAAAAGAATTTCGACCAAAAGCCAACGCTCTTAATTCTTAAGAAATGAAGTCAGCAGGTAAACTCAATACCTGAAATACATATGAGTAATATAATTAAATATATATCTATATTTTAAGGTATATAATTTAATGGTCATACCTTTGATTTCAACCAAGCTTGGAACTCTTGGTTATGCATAGCCTCTCTCCTTCTCAATGATAAAGACCGATGAACTCTACTTATAATTTGTTTATGTTCTCTACAAAAAATGACAATAAAAGTATAAGGTATATGTGATATGATATCGTATGAGATAACATATATATATTCAAATTACTTACTTGATATAGGCATCGAACATACCACAATTAAACAAGACTATTCGATGTGCCATATTCCGCTCTTCAAAGATCAATGTAACCAATGTATATGACCGGACAATTCCACCTGTTTGGGGAAGAGATGGAAATGGGGGCTGAATTTCCTCATACTGCTCATATTCATTTCTCATTGGTCGATTTTGTCTTGTGCTCACATCAGACAAATACATTGAACAAAAATCCATACATTCTTGGGCCAGATAACTCCTCACAACGGAACCTTTAGGATAATTCTTATTTCGGACATATGATTTCAAAGTGCACATATTTCTTTCAGTGGGATACATCCACAAAAAAGTGACTGGTCCCCCGAGAAGTGTCTCAGTTGGAAGATGAACTGTTAAATGTAACATGCAAGTGAAAAGGATGGAGGAAAAAAATTTTCCAACTCACACAGAATTAACGGAGCCTCTTGCTGCATTTTTATCAACAATGATTTGGATAACCTTTTAGCACAAAGGTCTCTAAAAAAATGACACAACCGAATCACTGCCACTCTTACATTATTGAATAGAAAATGCCGAATTTCTATTGGAATCAATTCATGAAGCAAGATGTGATAATCATGAGTTTTTAGGGATTTCAATTTCAAATTTCTTCTGTTGACTCGTTTAGATATGTTGCTGGAATAGCCATCTGGATCCTTGATATTCTCCAATATTGCCAAAAATCGATCTTTCTCTACCGGTGTCATCACATAAGAAGCACAGGGAACTTTCCATTTGTTTTCACCGATACAAACAGGATGTAGTTCTGGTCGAATACCCCAGTCCAATAAATCCTGACGAGATCGGAGGTCATCTTTGGTCTTCCCCTTAATATTCAAAAGAATTGCAAGGAACATTTCACATATATTTTTTTCAATATGCATTACGTCTAAACAATGACGTAACAAATTAGTAGACCAATATGGAAACACAAAAAAAAAATACTTCTCTTTTTCCAATTGTAAGTGACTTCAGTATCATCATTCTTCCTCTTTAGATATTTCAACTGACCTTTCCCTAATGAAAAGATGAAATCTTTAAATTAATCAAGCACATCACTTCCTGACATACGTTGAGGTGGTTCTTCAGTGTCAACATTATTATCAAACCTCTGAAGATTCTTCCTGTATTGATGATCCATTGGCAAGAATCGGCGATGCCCCATGAAACTAAAACTACGAAGATATTTAATCCTTCTCGATCGTGTATTCTTCATATAAACAGGACATGATAGTCTTCCCTTTGTGCTCCACCTAGACATCATTTCATAGGCAGGGAAATAATTTATGGTCCATAGAAGGGCAGCACGCATCTGAAACGTATTCTTTGAAGAAGCATCAAATGTCTGCACACCTAAATCCCAAAGTTGTTTCAACTCTTTTATTAAAGGCTGCAAGTAGACATCTATATCATTACCAGGATCCAAAGGTACAGATATCAGTATACTCAAGAAAGTGAAAGGTTTTTTCATACACATCCACGGAGGAAGATTATAAAAATGAATAAAAACCGGCCGCATGCTATGAGCAGTAAGCATCTGACCAAACGGATTAAAACCATCACATGATAGGCCCAATCTGACATTACACACCTCAGCTACAAAATCAGGATGTTGTGCACCAAATGTCTGCCATGCTAATCCATCTACAGGATGGACCAGCTCATCATTACCTTTAATTCTCTCAACATCATGCCATCGCATATTAACTGATATTTCTGGAGACATGAATAGATTTTGAAGTCTGGGAATCAATGGAAAGTGCCACATGACTTTCTGTGGCACACGAGATGGTGTTCCATCTACATTTGTCTTCCATCGAGATGTACCACATTCTTTACAGTCATTACGGTCAGTTGTTTCTTCCAAATATAAACTGCAATCTTTCAGACAAGCATGGACTTTATTAGTAGAAAATCCAAGCTGCTTAATTAACTTCCATGCCATGTAATGATTGGAGGGAATATCTACGCCATCAAGAAGCAAGTACTTCAAAAATGTAAGAATATAATCAATGGAGGTATTAGAAATCCCATACATGGTTTTTCCATAACATAACCGCATTAAAAACTCCAACTTGGTTATTTTAGTACATTCTTGATATACTGGAGTTCTGGCATCATCCAATAAATTTTTTACTCTCTCAACATCATCGTCTTCAAAATTTTCCTCGTGTGTACTTATATCATTGTCTTCTTGCACCGGCATGTTATCTCTCTCGGAATGATGAACATATGGAAACCGATCAAATATAAAATTCTCCATTTCACTTCGTTCATTTCATTTATGAACAGTCAAAGATTGACCCGTCTCTCCATGGTGAAACCAAACATTATAGTTAGCTTGAAATCCAAATTTCATTAAATGGTAACTAACTTCTTCTCGTCTTAACCATGGTATTCCAACACAATTATAGCAGGGAAACTATATACATCCTCCATCTGACGCATTGTTAAATGAAAAATCTAAAAAATTCTCCAAATTACTTTGAAACTCGGTTGAAATCTGATCGGTACGATACATCCAGCTTCTATCCATTCTATAACAAGAAAAAAATTATCATTCAGTCAACAATGTAAATCATATTTAAAAAATTAATTACAATCAAATTTATTATTAAATTAATCAATTCATATTAGTAGCTAGAAAAACATATTTAATGACAAGAGGAGTCCATTATTGAATAAGTAGCAATAATAAGAATGATTAGGATAAACCATCTTTCCATATTTATTTTCCATGTAAATCTAGAAAGGATCACATTGGATATCATTGTAAATCCTAAACCTGGATAAGAAATCCAAGATCTATTTCCTTTACAAGGATAATAAATAATATCTAGCAATAATAATAATAACAACAAACAAATGATAAATTATATTTAAATCTCAAGGACTTATTAAATTCTATGTAAATGTTTTGGTTTCTTGGCTTAAAAAATCATGCTCAAAATTGTTACATGTTGTTCAATTCACCTTTAAATATAACATTGAAATGTTACGTTAATACATAGTAAAAAACTTTAAATTTAAAAAAAATATTTAACTAATTATTTTTCATAATTTATGGAACATACATTATCAACATTTGAAGATGATTTCCATGTGTTACTGGTCATAAAATTTAGTATGTTAATTATGAATCATTCCATGATTGGTTTAAGAATTATGTATGTACTCATATAATTATGTTAAAAATAAATTACAAATGGTATTTTCAGATAAGGCACTATATATGATCATAATGTGTCTTATATAGTCTAGCATGCTTAAACAATTAATTGAGCATGATTTTCCAAATGCATTCAACTAAAATGTTATTGGACCACTCAATACAATAATGAATTATTTATTTTGAAATACAAATGAATGTTAATTTATCATTATTTAGGTTGTTCCAAATAGGTCAATACAATACAATAATATTTTGGAGTTTGTTTCAACTTGGTGTTTAGTGAAAAGTAAGATATCAAAGAGAAAAAAATTTAGACATAGAAAAAAATCTTGTTGTGTTACAATGAATATTAAATTAGTCCTCCCAATGTGTTGTGATCATTATTGGTTTGCAAATATATTCTCTTAGGATGGTATGAGCTTGGTCTTCCTGGTTTCACATCGGATGGTTTGCAACAGGTCATGACCACATGAAACAGCCCCAAGAGAGGATTTAGATCTTTCAGTTCATCTATGCAGAGTTTTTTTGGATTTGGTCGTTTGATAGGGTATGGCTTCAACCATCAGATCGAGACTGTGCTTTGACACAGGACACTTTCTTGTTGAATCACTTTGCAATAGTGGAGAGCTTCATCACATTAAAATGTTGGGGAGGGGTATTTTTTATGTTGTCAATCTGGTTTTATTTTCCTTGACCCTTAGGGAATTATTTGTCCCAATTCATGATGTCTTTGGGTTTTCCCATTCATCCCTTAAAATGCAGTCTTATCTTAATAAAAATTTGAAGGCCTTCAGGCCATTGGAGGAGGTATGAGCTCGGTCAAGTGTCTTTCGAGTCATCTATTTATCGAACATTTTTTCCACACATAGTTAGTTTTTCTTGATAGTCACCCTCTTCTTCTGGTATGGATAAAGGTTAAATATTCCACCTATGTTGGGGCCTTATCTAATATCATCTATCTATAATCAACTGTGCTCTTCAGAATGTCATTGAAGACAAATCAACCTTAAACGGTGTGGACCAATCTCCTATAAAAAGAATAGTAGACATGATGGTCTGTGAGGTTGACCTCATTAGGTTTCGTAGGTTTTTGTATCTTGATTATGTTATTTTCCATGTATGTAAGTAAATAATTGTAAAACTTCTCATTTAATAAGTAATACACTTTTTCCATCTGTTCCTCAAGTCATGGGTGACCCAGATCACTTTTTTCTTCCATTCAAGGGAGAATTTGTTGTTAATGCCACTCAATGGGAGGTATCATGTGATTTAGGGCCTTCCTAGGTGCTTGAATTGGAACTACTACTTTTTTAGGGTAAGAGAAGCATTATCTACCTTACTAGTCCTTTTTCCCTATGTCATGGGTGTCAGCCAAGATTTGGCCTATGTTTTTTAAATGGAATCTTCTAAGCGTTGTGTTGTCTCTGAAAACTCATAGAATCTGCCTAGATAATTCATCAAGATAAAAGGTGTTCATAGCTCATCCTAAATATTCCCATCACAAATTTCCATCCATTTATTTTTTGATAAAGGTATTCTGAGTGAATATGTTAAACTTTTCCATCTAGCGATGAAGTAAGAAACACTATCACTTTCACATTATTTGCAATCTGTGAGGTCAAAAATCATTATTTTCATTAACATGGAGTTTAAATGATCTAGGAATTGACAACGAATAAATTTACATTCCACAATGGATCCTACTGAAAGGTTGTTTTACTAAAATAAGGTTGGTCCTACCAAATTACATACAGAAACATCTTAGTTTTATTTCCTCCTACTGATCTTAGGGGCTCATCATAAAGTCTCTTTAGGACATGAAGTGTGTGAGATGTAATTTTAGATCACCCAAAAAATCAAGGCTTTAGAATATAGTATTGTAAAAATTGGATAGGGTAATGGTTTTATCCACACATTCGGGATATAACTTATTTTTGGGTTGTATGGGGGTGTTCCTCCCTTCAATGGATTCCATTTTAGAATCCAATGATTTAGTGGTGTTGAGGAGTTCTTGAGGTATTATTGTCTAGGCCACCTTCTAACTATAGGTATTGGGAAAGTATTGATGAGGTGGCCCCACCTTCATATCTCATTGATTCTCAATCTATGCTAAGACTGAATGATCTCTCTAATGGGGAATATGTTGTCACTGTAATAGAGGAAAGTCGTAATCATTCAAAACTTCTTCATTTATGTAAATCAATTTCTTGGATCTATACACAACCTAACATTAAAATTACACCATTTAATGCATATTATCCCTCTCTTGTTGTATGTGATGAGAGTGTTTTGTCTCTTTTTGAAGACGATAGATAGAAGAAATATTGTCCATGATAGTTCCTCATCGATTTATCTGAGATTCTATATCACATTATCTTATTGTTCTAGTAGTTCCTCTATAGAGGTAATTTCAGTTCCCATAGGATGTGATTGGTATGTATCCACACATTTCCCTTTATCCTAGGCAGAGTTCCATCGAGGAGAGGGAAATTCCTCATTCGTAGGTGCCATGTTCTACATATTTCTCTGATTACGTGTATGTGTTGCCTTAGATTGTTTATCCACATCACCTACACCTAAATGAACAGTTTCCACATCATTCCCCTATATTTTTAAATCTTGGTTGACAATAATTTTTATATTAATTACGATGATGTTCACTAAGGTGTATCAAGTAGTGGGATTTACCCCATCACTCTCCACGCAAAAGGGAAATTATCCACTGTTTACTCCTCCTTTGAGGGTTGCATTAGGGTCATTTATCTGACCCCTAGTCATATTAGTCCATTTTTTCTTATGAAACTTATGGTTTTTAACTTCCTTTATCGTAAATTCCCCCTACCTTGGTCTATGAATAGTGACCATAAGGGAATTTCCAATCATACTTGTCGAGCAGACCCAAAAATGAAAGAGGTGTATCTCATAGTGGGAGGAATGATTGGGATGTTGACCATTGATAATTATCTTCAAAACTATAGAAGATTAATTCCTTTAGGGGTGATAAAAATGATAAAAATTACCCTGGACCTATGGAATGGGAATGATTTGGGGCTGTTGTTGGCACTTTTTGATCCCATTTGTGAGGATATAAGGAATCCAATCAAGGATTTTATAGATCCTAAGATGGAAATTGAGATATAAATTCCCCCATACCTAGATGTTGGTGTTGATATAGATACACCACTGATTTCTCTAGGACATAAGGAATCCAATCAAGGATTTTATAACATAAGATGAGTGAATTGTTGTGTCATTTCACACATATTACTACATCATGTATGGATCAAAAAATTTCTGATCTATCAATATCTATAACCCCATTTTTAGATCTTCCATCTCCCATGAAATTCAATCTTATAAGATAATATTTTCTTATTCCACACCTACCTATTCATTGATAACCATTTACAACTTCACATTCCACATATAGAGTACCACACCAGTATCTACATCCTATAACTAACATACATTTTCATATATTTTAATTTTTATCATTAATTATAATATATTTATTTGTCTTGTTATTAATTTATGAAGATATTTATTTGGACATGAGGACAGTTATCATACATAATATATATAAGTTGATATTTATGATAACCCCAACTCTATCATAAATAATTCCCAATTTTACTAATCTATAGATATCTATGTGACACTTAAATCAACCAGTATCTACAACTTCAAATCCTAG
This sequence comes from Viscum album, assembly GCA_963277665.1. Lineage (NCBI taxonomy): Eukaryota > Viridiplantae > Streptophyta > Magnoliopsida > Santalales > Viscaceae > Viscum > Viscum album. Next base: position 1,272,187,051 of record OY728127.1, read on the forward strand.
AGGTTAATCATTACACATGGTAACCCCTATAATCAACCAAGAATCATCGATATCCTCCCATAACATTAATGGAGAATCACAAGTAAAATTACCTTGTTTAAGAGATGTCGAGGCGGAGGCAAAGGCCAGGAGGTCCAGGTCGAGAGCTGGGATGCAGAGCCGGGAGGCGGAGCCGGGATGCAGAGCTGGTATGCGGAGCCGGGAGGTGGAGCCGGGATGCGGATCCGGGAGGCGGATTCGGGAGGCGGAGCCGGGAGGCGGAGCCAGGATGCGGATCCAGGATGCGGATCCAGGAGGCGGAGGCCGGGGAGGGGATTCAGAGAGGGGAGGAGAGGGCCGGGATGCGGTGGTTGGGGAGGGGAGGACAAGGCCGGGAGTAAGGGTCGGGGAGGTAGGGTTGAATGGGGGGGGCGCCGAGTGAGGAGGAGCCCGATACTTCGGGTAGTATGATGTTTTAATACCCACGGTTTTAATAAAACCGTGGGTAAAGATAAATAAAAACAACCTATTCCCATGGTTTATAAAACCATAGGAATATATGTGTGGGGATAAACCCCATTCCCAGTAGTGCAATCATCTCACCTATATTACATAGGTCCGGATTAATAATACTTACCACTCTTTTTGTTAAAGAATCCATAGCAGCCTCAGATAAATTCACAGGGGCAAAATAAGGAGCATTATACAATTCCTTTTTCATTGTCTCTCTAATTGCATGGAGAAACACATCTTTAAATCTGTCCAAATCAGATCGAGAAACTGAAGGACCAGTTCTTTCTTCTGTCACTTGCATATTCTCAGCAACTGGCCTAGCCTTAACTGGATGGATTACCCTTGAGATATGCACTTATTATTCCTCTTCCTCTTAATAATCCAAACCAAGAACCGTAAAACCTATGTGTTCCTCCCATGAAGCTTTACAAGAGTTATACTGAGGCTTTACAAAATCAGATTTTCTAGAATTTTCATGTGAGACTTCCTCACCTATATCAATCTCTGTATGCATTGTCCTTTCAGCCTCAGGAACAGTTTCCTACCCATCTAAATGAGGTTGTGGATCAGCTTGGATTACATTGTTATCATCCACTGGTTGAGAACTCACATCGTCATCATCAACACCATCATCATCATCATCACTCTCATAACCATCATCACTATTTCCATGTCCATTATTGTTTACTGAAGTTTCATCAGTACTATATTTTCTACTGGATTCATACTTATTTGAATTGGATACTTCAGTATCAGCTTCTTCTTCATCACCTAGAAGGGGTTCTGACTATAGTAACTTAAGAGATGGACTAGCTTGTCCAAATTTCTTTCTTCTTTTCTTAGGACTTACTGTATCAGGATCACTCCTGTCATCAGGAGGTGACTCAGGTTCCTTTTCAGTATCCACATCATCATCAGCTTTAGCTTCCCCTATTCCCTTCTTACTAAACTCTCCAGTTTCCTTAGGAACTTCTGTTTCTTCTTCTTTATCAGAGTAGACAACTTCCTCATCAGGTTTTAAACTAGGATCTCTCATCCCCTTTGGTCTCTGATGAGTGATCAGAAGGATTAAAGGATTCGTACAGCCTATCCTCATCAGAAACCCCTGACTTCTTCCATGGATTCCAATTAATTTTCATTATTTTTCAGATATCCCTGTTAATAAAAAATCTACTACTAGATGAGATACACTCATCTCCATCTTCAACACACCCCAAAAACATTAGTACGTCAGAGATTTTCTTAGAATAGAACAAGGTTGTAGCCTTCTTGGATGGATTTACCATCTCAGAAATATGAACAGTAATATATCTACAAAAGTTGATCTTCTCACCATTCAGTAATAAATAACCAGAAAACATCTTGATACTTTACAGCAGCAAAATCACCTTTTCTGGGACAGATTTGGTGCTGAATAAATTTAAACAGAATTCTACTTTCTACATCTAAATCATCAGCTGTTATTATTCTAGTTCAGACTTTCCAGTAAACATCTCCAGAGCAATCTCATAAGATAAATATTCAGTGTTAGTAGGAATGTTACCAGTGTAATCCTCATATCTACCATTATGCGGTACCCGCAAACAATCAGCTCATTGCTTAGATGAAAAGGTTATCTTTTTCCCTTTGATCACTGAAGATAATCTCACAGCTTCTGCTCCATCCAATACAATATTTAAGTTCAGATAAAACTCATTCACTAGCACTGGGTAGTAGACTCGGTTATTATCTCAGAACCAGTCTTTCCATCCTTTCATCTCCAACACTTTTAAAAGTGCAGACTTACTAGATAACACCCATTCAGAACTTACTCCCTTTTCTGCGGTGACCACCCGAGTTTCCAACTCCACGTTCACTGACCTTTGAGTTGTGCTGCTTGATTCTCCTCGAGCATGTTTCATAGGAGAACAACCTTTATATTCCTTGCTTTGTCTCTTTTGCTTTTCCATTTGGAGATTCTAGAATTTTGAGAGGTTGTAAGGGTTCAAAATCTTCGGGATTCAGAAAATGTAGAGTTCGGCTGGATATGGAAGGTCAACGGTTTTTAGAAAAATAAATAGTCGTGCGTCATATGTTTTATCATTTAGGGTTACAATAATAAACAATAATAATGATTAATTAAAAACAATGTCGTTTTGAAAAACACTAATAGTTTCATATACTTTATAATTCAAATGGTAGTAAAGATCAGTTTCACTGATCGGTTTCACTGATCGGTTTCACTGATCAGTTTCATTGATTGGTTTCACTAATCGGTTTCACTGATCTATTTCACTGATCGATTTCACTAATCAGTTTCATTGATCGATCATACCTATATCTTGTTTAATAAAATATAACCTTTCTGATCTTAAGGGTTTGGTGAAAATATCTACTAATTGATGTTCAGAATCAATAAATTCTAGAGAAATATCACTCTTTTGATAATGATCTCTCAAAAAGTGGTGTCTGACATCAATGTGCTTAGTCCTAGAGTGAGACACAGGATTCTCAGAGATGTTAATTTCACTAGTGTTGTCACAATTTATTGACACATGTCTAAATTGATATCCATAGTCCAACAAAGTGTGTTTCATCCACATAATCTGTGCACAACAACTACCAGCACCAATGTATTCTGCTTCAGTAGTAGACAATGCAACGAAATTCTGTTTCTTACTACAACAAGATACTAGGGACTTTCCCAAAAGATGGCATGTTCTAGATGTTCTCTTCCGATCTAAAATGAAACCAGCAAATTCAGCATCTGAATAACTCATTAAGTCAAAGGATTGTCCTTTTGGATAAAACAAACCTAAATTTTTAGTATGTTTAAGATATTTGAAAATACTTTTAACAGCAAGTAAATGAGATTCTTTAGGATTAGCTTTAAATCTTGCACATATGCATACACTAAACATGATATCTGTTCAACTAGCAGTAAGGTAAAGTAAACTTCCAATCATACCTCTATAATTGGTTTGATTAACTGGTTTCCTAGTTTCATCATCATCTAACTTACATGTGGTACTCATAGGTGTGTCACTTCCCTTATTACTATCCAAACCAAAATGTTTTAAAAGATCCTTTATATATTTACTTTGATTTAAAATAATACCACTGTTATTTTGAAAAACTTGAAATCCAGGAAAATATTTGAGTTCTCTCATTAAACTCATTTCAAACTCATTTTTCATACTCTTTGAAAAATCAATACACAACACATTTTTAGAGGATCCAAAAATAATATCATCAACATAGATTTGTACTATCAAAACATCTTTGGAAATTCTTTTAATAAAGAGTTTTGGATCAGCAATACCCTTAGAAAAACCTTTTGAAATAAGAAAACTACTAAGTTTATCATACCAAGCTCATAGAGCTTGTTTTAAACCATATAAAGATTTAGATAGCTTAAAAACTCGATTTGGAAAATGAGGATTAGTAAATCCATGTGGTTGTTCAACAAAAACATCTTCAATTATAAAACCATTTAGAAAAGCACTTTTAACATCCATTTTATATAACTTGAAATTTAGATGAGTAGCATAGGCAAGTAGAATCCTAATGGCTTCTAATCTAGCTACAAGTGCAAAGGTTTCCTCATAGTCTATTCCTTCCTCTTTACTATACCCTTGTCTTTACAGCAGGTTCACTGACTTTATCATTAAGGTCCAGAATAGACATATCTTCTTCAATATTTTCAAGAGAAGTCTTAGGTTCATGCGGATTAGTTTCATCAAATTTGATGTGAATAGATTCTTCCACACATTTGGTTATCTTATTAAAAACTCTATAGGATTTTCTAGTAATTGAATATCCTAAAAATATTCCTTCATCACTCTTGGATTCAAATTTATCAAGATTATCCTTGGTGTTGCAAATAAAGACTTTGCAACCAAAAACTCAGAAGTAACTAACTTTAGGTTTCATATTATTACACAGTTCATAAGGGGTCTTTTTGAGAATGGGTCTAATCAAGACTCCATTTATAATATAAAAAGTTGTATTTACAACTACAACCCAAAAATAAACAGTTAAATCATTTTCATTGAGCATAGTTCTTGCAATTTCTTGAAGGGTTCTATCCCTTCTTTCTACGACACCATTCTGTTGAGGTGTCATAGGGGCAGAAAAGTTGTGATTATAGGCACTGTGTGAGTAGTATGATTCAAACTCATGATTTTCAAACTCACAACCATGATTACTTCTCAAGGTATTAATCTTAATTCCACTTAGGTTTTCTACAGAATTGGAGTATTTAATAAAATAGGAACAAGCATCACTTTTGTGAGCAAGAAAGTTTACCCAAGTGTATCTAGAAAAGTCATCTACTAGAACATAAACATAGTGCTTCCCATTTAAACTAGAAACTCTATAAGGTCCAAAAAAATCCATGTGAACCAACTCGAGAGGTTGAAAAGTTGAAACTTCTTTATTTAATTTGAATGAAAATTTATGTTTCTTTCCCTTTTGAAAGGGAGTGCAAAATTTGTCTGATGGGAATTTTAGTTGAGGTAGGTCTCTAACTAAATTTTTCTTAGTCAGTTTCTTAAGTGAATGAACATTGCAGTGTCCTAATATTCTGTGTCATAGCCAAGATTCTTTATGAAAATCATTTAAACATGTAACTTTTTGTTTGTCTAAAGAATTAAAATCTACAGCATAAACATTTTCATTTCTTAAGGCAGAAAATACCAAAGCATTTTTAGAATCAAAAACATTGCAAGCATTATTTTCAAATTTAACATTGAAACCACCATAACAAAACTGAGAAATACTTAATAGGTTGTATTTTAATCCATCAATAAGTAAAACTTTAGAAACTAAAATTGAATCAGTGTTACCAATCTGTCCTAAGCCGATGATTTTTCCTTTTGAATTATCACCAAAAGTGACATGTCCTCCATCAACATTGATTAAACTCTTGAAACATGAGTAATCTCCAGTCATATGCCTTGAACATCCACTATCCAAGTACCATATCTTCTTATTAGAACTCTTTAAGAAGGTTTCCTACAAAATAGATTTAAACAGAAAATGATTTTGGTACCCAGATTTTCTTGGGTCCAGACAGGTTAGCAAGAAAAACTTTTGGTACCCAGATTTGTCTAATTGGTCTCATGCAATCAATAGATTCAAAATATTTTTAAAGATAAACTTTGTCTAATCTGTAACTATGTGAATAGCTAGTTGAGGCATAAGAATTTCCAAACCTGGAACTAGCAGTATACTGTCCAGATTTAGGAATAAATTTATTCTTAACAAACTTTCTCTGTCCAGGTTGATATCCTAAACCATTAGTATAATTTGGCGCCACTTGTATGCATAGAATTTGTGTAAGAGTGTTATTTCCATTTGTGAATTTTTCTAAATCTATTCTAAGTTTCTCATTGGACAATTTAAGTTTAGTATTATCCTTTAACAGTTGATCATTCTTTTCCTTTATACTTCTAGTATAGATTGTACAGTGCTAGTTAAAGCATGATGTTTCTTTAATGACTTCTACTTATCTTTCAGCTCATTAAAGGTTTCCTCTAGCATATTACAGTATTCAAATAACTCTTCACTAGACATGTTTTCAGAATCAGGATCATCTCCAGAATAATAAGAATTTAAATCAGGAGTATCCAATGCTACCTCAGATGTGTTTGTCATGAAAAGCATATTATCTTTTTGAGAGTTTTCATCCTGAGTGGAATCAGAATCACTTGAACTGTCTTCTAAAGAACTCCATGTTGTTTTCATAGCTTTCTTGTATTTGTTGTCCTTATAGTCATATTTCCTCTTGAACTTTAGCTTCATGCAGTCATCTTTCACATGTCCTTTCCTCTTACATTTGTAGCATACTATATCATCACTTTTATCAGTTATTTTCAAATATTTCGTCCAATGATATTTGTTGTCATACTTTCCCTTATAGTTTGATTTTCTGAAAAACTTCTTCTTCCTATAAAACTTCTTAAATCATCTGGATATCTGATCCATCTCAACATCGTTGTCTAATGCACTTTCCTCACAGCTTGAGCTATCACTTTCACTTTGAAGTTTCCCTTTCTCGTTAGGTTTTGAAGTAGAAGTCTTGAAGGCTACTGATTTCTTTCTTGGTTCATCATCTTCTTCCTTGTTTACTTTCAGTTCTTCTTCATACATCATTAGCTTACAAATAAGTTCCTTAACAGGCAGAGCATCAATTTCACAAGATTATCTAATTGAAACTATTGTGCCTCTCCATCTGTCAGGCAGACATCTTAGTATCCTCATGATTTTCCCTTTTGCAGGAACAGCTTTTCCAAGTGAGCTCATTGTATTTACAATTTCGTAGAACCTGAGATACATATCAGAAATAGGTTCATCAGGCTTCATTTTAAAGTTGTCATATTTCTTAGTGTAAGTGTTCAGCCTCATTTCTTTAACATTGGTTTCTCCCTTATGAGAAACACCCAAGGTATCCCAAATTTCATAAGCAGTTTTACAAGCAGATATTTGATTAAATTACTTATCACCTAAAGCACAATACAGGGAATTCATTGCTTTACAATTATTATTGTAAGTTGTTTTAGTAGGTTCATCCCAAGTAGTTCTTTCAGTTTCTGGAATCTTATATTGATTCTCGGTAGAAGTCCTGATATCAAAACTCATACTTTCTAAATGAATTCTCATTTTCAGTTTCCATTGGGCATAATTAACGACATTAAAGAGAGGTGTCTTGTTGGTAGCAGCACCTTCTAGTCTATTATCCATAATTAAATTTTAACAAATATATTTAAAGAGATTAAATTTAGAATTAATAGAAATTTAATAACTTTAAGATAAAACTAAAATCACAGTTGAAAGCCAGAGTGTTTGGAAATCCTTTATAAAAACAAACCTCTGATACCAAATGTTGGTCAGAGTGGATACTCAAGAGGGGAGGTGAATTGAGTTCCAATTAAAATTTCTGTTAAAAAGGTTTATATTAAAATCCCCCAAATTAAATAACAAGCTAAACTGTAGTGAATTTGTAATACAGTAAAGGGTCGGTTAGGTTCTCAATTGATTGATTAGTTCTCAGTTAATCTAATATGATGATTAGATTATCTTTTGAAACTAACCTAATGCTTTACAATAAATACAAACACTTGATAGTTTAACTATCAGAGTTATTTTAAAATAGATTTGTATTTAAATTACTTAGCAGCGGAATATTCAAAATAGGTTTTAAAAAAGATAAAAAGCGCAGAAATTTGTAAAACAAGTGGTTCAGTCTCAAGCCGAGACATAGTACTCTCGAACAGTTTTTATAAACTATGATCCACACCCTAGATCGGGGGTTTTATAACAGTACTCAGAATGTTCAGGTACTCAGACCTCTTCCACAGTTCTTCGTGGGAAAACTAAACAGCAGCACACAGGATGTCCAGGTCACACTTGACCTCTTACACAATTCACAGTGGAATACAATATGGTGTAAAGAGTTTGGTGTGAGGATTTAGTATCCTCCAATTCAGATCAGGAGTCAGTGTGTGTCTAAATAGACAGATACACACACACTTCTCAAAAAGTTAAACAAAAGTTCACTACAAAGAAAATAAATGGATAAGGAGTTCAGAATGCTCTGAAGGATTGAAGATGTGCTTTGGATTCATTTTAATATTGCAGATGGTATTCGAGTCCTTTCTGGTGAGAATGACACAAAACAGAGTGTTGTTGTTCTTCTCAGCTACAGTTTTTCATCCTTGTGCATACGATGTTCAGTAGGCACAACAACTTGGCTTTTGTGTTTGGTCCAGGTAAATGATCTTCTTGAAGCTCTCTGGTTTTTTACAGGTGTTATTTGAGTTCTTCTTTTTGTTTTGTGGTTATTCATACATGCGTGCACCTTCGTCTCCTTATGAGTCACTTCTTATCTGTGTTTATTCTTTTTGTGAAGTATCATCTCATTTTTCATTGCAGATAGATCTTCCTTTTTATTCCTTGAGATCTGGAAAAAAGAGTGATTACTTTTTGAATGGTACTAGGTATGGTTCCCTGACATCCAACCACCAACAGTAATTAACATCTATTGTATTAAATTAAGAAAATATGACTGTTGTAATTAAATAAGATTTAAAATAAATTCAAACCGTTTTCATGACTGTCGGTGAGTCATAAGATCGGTAAGTCATTTGAATTTTCATCGGTATGGGCATGTCATGTGATCAATATCGGCATTGGTAATTCACATGATCAGTATCATCTTCAGTAGGACATGTGATTAGCATCAGTGTGACCGTTCTCATCGGTGCGACCGTAGTCATCAGTGCGACTGTTGTCATCGGTGTGACCGTTCTCATCGGTGCGACCATTGTCATCGGCGCAACCGTTGTCATCGGTGCGACTATTCTCATCGGTGTGACGGTTCTCATCGGTGCGACCGTTCTCATGTCTTTAACTAATGGTGACTCATGAAAATAACTAACGGTGAGTCAAAAAATGAAATTCTCAAAAAGTGTCTCTTCAATCCAGAACACTTCTAGGTCAATAGTAAACCATAAATAATCACAGATAAACATCTGTAGACATGATTAAACATATATAAACAAATTTAGAACAGAATAAAAAATTGACTAAATCGACTTATAAGATAACAATGATTTGTGATTATTAAAATAACCATCTCACAGAGCGTTCAACAGGCATAAAAAATATTTTTTTTGCATGCTCTAAAGATAATTTAAATGGTTATTATGTTACATCCCAAGATTTATAGAATATTACTATTTTGATAAATTTTGATTAAATCATTTTTTTAATAATTAAAACAATCTAAAGTATGATTTAATATAAAATTAAATGATTTCATATAATCACTTTGAATTTTAGTTATAAATTGAGTTAAAATATTCAAATTATAAAAATTTAACTTTTGTATTTGATTTCAAAGGATAGTATTTTTATTGAAAATATAAATACAATTTTAATGTAAAAAATATAATATATTTATATCCTTAAAATAAATTTTAAAATTAGAAAAAATGAAATAAAAATTCAACCATTATTTAAAAAAATTAATTATACTAAATCAACATTATTTTAAAGGTAAATGATAATACCTTTTGAATTATTTATTAAATTATAGTTATATGTTAATAATTTCATTGATTTTTTATAAAAAAATATTTAATAATATTTATTTAAAAAATTTATAATATTTTGTTCTAAATATGAAATTATTCTATGTAAAATGATATAAAAAGAAATGGTTAGAAAAATGTTAATATAAATTAATTATACATAATAATAAAATTATAAGGGAATACACTAAATATATTGTTTGAAATAGAAATTTTTAATTTCTACATAAATGTATAAAAGAATTTTGAAATGTATATATTAAGTAAATTTTATATGTATTTTCTATATATTTAGTATTTTTATTTTATGTAAAAAGTTAATTAAAATTTACTTAATCTTTTAAAAAATTGGCCATTCACATAAGCTAGCCTAACTACCTCAACTGTGCATTATTGGAGAAAGGTCAACCTTTCATGGGAGCCAGCCAATCTATCCTCATGGCATCAAGTTGTGAGAGTTGGTAGATGCATAGTGCCCGTATAGAGTTCTTGTTGATGAACAATGGGGGGAAGCGAGTGTTTTGGTCATGGCCCTTGTATGTGTGTGAAGAGAATGTCTAGATGCCAAACCCAAGTGCCTTGGGTCAAGCTACTTAAGGGAGTGGTTGTTATATATAGAAGTTATCAAATGAGTAAAACATTGATGTGTGATCACAACATGTAGGAAATTATAGTTATATCAACACCATTCAATCGAATCTACATCATCCATCCAATATTCTTGATCATTTTCTTCAATATCACGCCTAACCTAAGTGATCTTATAATCTTATTATCCTCACATCATTGGTTTCTTCCTCAACAATCATATGACCAAACTCAAAGTCTCTCTGTATCTCCATTTTCAATATCAATTGACGGCAATCCCATATCATTGTTTATTATCCATAATAGGTCAACATCAATGCCTAATTACAGAGATAATATATATATATATATATATCTCTGTGTGTGTGTGTAGTATATACAAATTCTTTATTTTTATCTCATATAAATAACAATTAGATCTTCTCATAATCATCCTTGGTCATTCAAGAGAATTTGATGGTGTCATGTTGATTGTTGTATTTCTCTAGTTTCAATGAAAAAGGTAAATATATAAATTTTTATAGATTATATTGTCCATAAATATTAAATCTTGGTTGGCTACATTCTCAACTTAATTTTCAAACAAGAGAGACCCAATTCTTTGAAGCTTAAATTTTTTTTTGTGGGATGTTAAATGTTTAAATATCGAATTCTGATCTTGACCATATCTATCCAAGTTGTGTGTGTTTGTATATATGTATATATATATCTTATAAAGATTAAAAACTACATGTATCTATAATATTTCTTTTTCAAAATACAAGTATACAGTTAAAACAAGAATTAAATGTTAGATCCATTACAAATATTCCCACGAAACCTTTTCCCACATGCTCCTATATAAATGAATCACCGTAAATTTTGAACAATCACTTTCTCCATTAAGCATAACACTATTAAATTTAGATGAACTAGAATTCTTGTGAAAGATTTCAGTCTCATTTTTCCATTAAAAGGTAAGGGAAACTACTATTTTATCAAACTTATATTTTTAAAAACCTTCTAGAAGGGAAATTACTTTCATTAGTTATTTTTTAAAATAAATTGTTGTATGTAAGAACCTGAACTTTTTTGGAGATGTCTAGATCTTTTTATAGGTACTCTTTTACACTTTTTTGAGTAATTTTTTTGGGTTTAACTATAGAGACCATCAATTTTCATTCATTAAAATTACATAACATTTTCAGAATACTTAAAATATTATAAAAACAGACTCCAAAAGAACGTACTAGAATAATGCCTTTAGAAACATGGGAACTTAAACACTGATGCATAAGTGAGCTACATTATCTCCCACTAGGTTCTTCTTGAATATCACCCTTCTTAGAAACATCAAACATAATACATTTATTCATAACCTTGGTAAATAATCATAAAAAGGGTGAGTTCAAATGATCAGTAAGGTTAAAAAAGTGATATATGTAACCATAATCATGAGCATAAGTTTATGACAACATGATCATAAAAATAGATGATCATTCCCTGCATATCAAAGATCATATAAATAAATTATGGAATAAATCTTGGAAGTTCAAAAGACATGAATCATAAGGAAATAAAGAACATAAATCATGAAAGCATAACATAGGAATAAAAAATGGAATTGTGGGAGATACATAAGCATATATAATGATTACCATATAAGTAAAGGTATTGTTTTCGAGACCATATTAGTGGGAAAAGTTCTTTACTGAACCAGGTTCACACCCCATTCCAGACCTATATTGTTGAACCGAGTTCACTCGCCATTCCATCCCTATAATACTGAACCCAATTGGTTTCCAATTCCATCCATGTAATACTGAACTGAGTTCATTTCTTAATCCATTCATGTCCATCTCATGAGAAATAATTATTTATCCAATTCATTCGAGGGAGATATAGGTCCCACCCATCTCATAATTAAATCATACATACATGTAGAATAATATCATAAATAATTATATTATAAACCATGAAAAGAAATTTGCATTATAAACATGTAATCTTATCAAAACCTATGGAAAAAAAACATGTTTGATAATCATTTCATCATAAATGTAACCAGTGAAAGGAAGTGGGTTTCCGAAACATATAACCCATGAAAGAGAAATGGGTTTCATCAAAATCACACCCTCAAAACATAATTCATTCAGAGAAATAATATTAATGGAAACATTAAATAATTTCCCTAGAAAATCATGGGTAACACCAATGGATATTATCTTAGATAGTAATTCATTTTTAAAGATCTTTTAAAAACATTTCTTGAGAAAAATATCCTTTCAACATTGAAAATTATTTTTAAAACATGAAACCTTTTTGAAAACCTTTTTCATTTAAAATTGATTTTAATCATTTAAAGAAATATTTGAAAACCATAAAACATTTTAAAAATCTTTTTGCATGAAAATGGTCTTAAATGATCTTTTGAAAACATTTTTTAAAACATTTTTGATAACAAGGGTTTAAAATACTATAGATTTATGACCAGAGAGAGAGACAATCATATTTTACTTAAAAACAACATATTAATTACCAAAGAGTGAGAAAATAGTTCTAATAAATAGATATATCTTTAATAAATAGAGGATAATGAAACTCGTGAGTGTTATTGAGATATGGATCCTAATATTTCATCATATGAATCACAAACATAAACAATCTTTAAAAGTGATGAGATTTTTTAATAAACTCTTAAAACTTGGTAACTTGGTATCATACTCTCCATGTAGGAAAATTAAATCAAATAAAGCTTAAAATACCATTAAAATTAGTAATTTAGTGATATAATATGTAAAATTTAAGTATATACACCTTGAAAAACAATTTAGGTGTATAACAAAACATTAGTCTCAAAGAAGGAAAATTGAGACAAAACAGATTTAGAAACTTTTGAAACTTAAACCCCATGAAAGAAAGATAATAAAATGGATATGTTAATACTCAAAAATTTATGTATAAAATACATATAATACAATAATGTTCATTACATACACCACAAAAAAGTAAAGATTTGTGAACATAGCATGTATCTCATGGAAATAAAAAAGTTAGATGAAATCCCCTTACCTTCTGTCTTGACTCTCATCATAATCGTTAAAACCTACTATCAAAAAAATATAAATTTATTATAAATAAATATAATAAACATATTATTACTTATAATACCATAAATGGTTTGATTATAGATTTATATTACCCACTTGTTAACAATTCTATGTTAAGGTTTCACTTTGGGTAATATCCGCTTTGTTTTTCGTATATGTCTTAATTTGTTATATCTTTGGTCCTTATACTTATATCATGATTTTAAGAATGTAAAACAAGATTTAAATATAATTTATATTCATTATATGTGTATTATAATAATATATATAATATATAAGTATGAAATAGAATACACCGTTCATGGGGACGGTAAGTTGTACTTATGCAAGAATACAATTTCCATTTAATTGTTGTATTGAAAAAAGAAAGTAAAATACATATATGTATATACATGTATATATATAAATAATTATTAAATTATATTTATTATATCATATATATCACATATATTCACTAAACCCATCCTTAATACATTCCATGTAGTGTGTGAGTGAATTATATTGCGTTGAGGGGGAGGTAGTCCACACTTCCTCCAACGAAATTATCATATTAATACAAAAATGAAAGTAAAAAATATATGTGTTTTAAAAAGTAATAAATAAGTTTAAATATCAAATAATATAACACATAACATATATAATCATAATTTATATCATAATTTACACTATGAGAGGTGGTAAAGGAAAAAATGAACAATCATCGTTTAGTGAGGTTGTAGTTCTCCATACACATAAATATTATGTTCGTTACACATTAGATGGTGGTGTGAGTAAGTGTAGTCTAAAACCTTAAAATAAAAACATACTAGTATATTGAGGATTTTGTTATTGTTATACAATCATGAAATAAATATATTTTATGGGGTGTATAAGGAAAATAAAAGAAAAGATCTTGAGAGAATATGTTGTCTCTTAATTGCGTAACTCCTTTTGGTTTGTGCCAAAAGGAATACTTAGATAGATTTATTCCCAAGTTAATGATTATATGAGGAAGGTAGGGATTTTTTTCAATTTATTGGTAATATATAGGCTGAAGCTAATTGGTTTGAGAGGTGTGAAGAATAGGGAGAGGTGGTGATCTTTTATAAGGAAAAAAAGGACTCACTTGGTATTTTTGAAAACAAGTTAGGTGTACCCACATTTTTACTGGGAAAAAGTCACACCAAACCAAAAATAAATAAATAATTCAAGGTTAATTGACTTATAATTACCATACAGTGGGTTTTGTACAAATTCCTTTTTCATTTTTTGTCTTATATTTAAGTTTTAGTCCTTAGCTAAACTTAATTTTACCCTAATCAATGTAATTAATTTTAATTACTTTCGCTAATATATTTAGTCAAAAAATAAGTTGAACTTATAATAAATTATAAGTTATTATGATTCAAAATATGTAATCCATTTTTACAAATTCCAATTACATAAGTGGTTGAAATTAATTTAAAATTAATCTCGCACTGGGGTCAACAATGCAGGAATTTAAAGAAAATATGATCAAAAGCTTGCTATGTTTTTATATCCATTTTCAATATTAAATTGGTTCCAATTACCTATATTGGATTGATTTATATAAATAAAATATAATTAAACTTTTAAACCAAATTAAAATATAATTTATATTATAAATAAATTAAATGGAAAAGCAGTTTTGAATTAAAATCTAATATTTTTAACTATTCATCCAAAAATTAAGTTTCCCTGAAAAATAAAAAAAATCAACCCTATGATAATTTTGAAATTATAAATAAAAAAAAGAAATTATTTTAACAAATTAAATTTTTAAATTTGTCTAAAATTAATTTTATTATCTTTCACAGAAGGACATTAAAAGCAGATCATTCAAGAAAATGGTATTTTTAAACATATGTGGACCTTACCAAAAATCAAATATTTCATTATAAATATGTTTTATTTATATAAAAATATTATAAAAATTATTTTAAAATTATTTTTTACTATTCATATAACTAATTTTAATGGTTGGGTTATAATTATCTCATTTAAATAATTATAACAATAAAATGATGTTTCCTAGAAACATCGGTGTTGCGTCTGACGTACTCCAAGTAAGTGTTCCATGTAACATATTCCAATTTGATATTATGTTTAATGTATTCTAAGTCCATTCTATGTGAAAGTAATGTTTGACTTAGTTTATTGTGATAAATAAATAAAAATTTAATTTATTTGAAAAAAAATCAATAAAAACTTGGGGTGTTACATTCTACCACCCTTAAAATGAATTTCAACCTCAAAATTCATCACTCAGGTAAAAAAATGAGGATAATTATTCTTTATCATGTCCTAAAGTACCCACATAGCTTCCAATAACTGGTGATTTCTCCATAAAATATTTACTAGGTGAGTGTTCTTGTTTCATAGAACGTTCTCTATACAATCCATAATTTCAACAGGTTTCTCCTCATAAGAAATATCTGGCTCCAGAGGTATGACCTATAGGTTTAGTACATGTGAAGGGTCAGATATGTACTTCCTCAATAGTGATACAAGTAACACATCATGGACTTGAGAGAGATTTGTAGTAAGTTCCATGAAATAGGTTACCATTGTAATACGATCAAGAATCTCAAAATGACTGAAATACTTAGGGATTAGTTCCCCTTTCTTCCTAAATATCAAAACTTTCTTCTAGGGTGAGATTCATAGAAACACATTTTCACTAAATTCAAATTCTAGATCATGAAAATGGTTATCATCATAACCTTTCTATCTCCTTTTTTCTACCATGATATGTTGCTGAATGGTTCTAACATTCTTTACCATTTCTTTAGTGACCTCATGTCCAAATAGCTTTCTTTATCCAACCTCATCCCAATACATTGGAGCTTTATATTTCTTCTCATAGAGGTACTTATAAGTTTCCATATTAATGCTTTAGTGAAATCTATTATTGTATGAAAATTCTACTAGAGAAAGGTGTTGATGCCAACCACATTTTAAATCCATAAAAAAAGATCTCAACATATCCTCTAGGGTTTGAATTATTCTTTCAGACTCACCATATATTTTAGGATGATAAGCAGTGATAAAACTTAATTCTATATCAAATTATTTCTAAAGACATCTCTAAAACATTGCGTTAAACCTTGGATCCTGATCTGATACAATTTAATTTGTTACTTCATGCAACATTATGACTACCGTAATGTATATCTTGTAAATCTCATCAGAGATAATTCTTATCTGATAGCGATGAAGTGTGATTACATATTAAGGTGATTGACTACCACACATATGTAATTAAACCATTTAGAAGGTTTTATTGGTCTAATGACAAAATCTATAGTGATGTTCTCCCATTTTCATTCTATTATGGTTAATGGATGAAACATCCCTTTAGGATTTTTCATTCAGCTTTAACTTTTTGGCATACCAAGCACAGAGATTAAAACTCTGTGATATCCCTCTTCATTCCATCCCACTAGAATTATTCTTTCAAGTCCCTATAAATAATCATACATCCATGATTAATAGAGAGCATACTCTAATAGCTCCTTCAAAATAGGTATAGAATGAACACATACACGTTTCTTGAACCTCAGTATTCCACCCTAATCAAGGTTAAACTCAATAAAATTTCTAACTTTCTTTTTCATCTTTTCACCATACTTTTGTACCTCCTTAGTATTCACTTCTATATAGGGTTGAACATTAATTTGTGGAAGATAATATTTTTCCCTTCCTTCAAGATTTCTAGATCCATCCTTTATAAATCTATAAATATTAGATGTTTTGTGATCCTCTTCATGGATAAGCTAGCATGATCCTTCCAACTCAATGCATTGTCCACCTTGTTTGCTTTCCTATGGTGGTAATGTATTGAGTATTCATAATCCTTTATAAACTCTGAACATCTTCTTTAGTACATGTTCAACTCCTTCTATGTGAATATATATTTCAGACTTTTATGATTAGTATATATATCACACTTTTCTCCATAAATATAATGTATCCCTATCTTTAATTCAAAAATTACAGCTGCTAACTCCAAATCATGAGTTGGCTAATTTTTATCAAGAATCTTCAATTATCCTAAGGTATAGAATATAAACATTTAATTATGCATGATAACACATCGCAATCCCTTCTTAGATGCATCACTATATATTACAAACCCTTTTCCTATAGAGGGTAATGAAAGCACACGTGCACTGACTAACCATCTCTTCAGTTCCTTGAAATTTTCCTCGAATTCATATACCCTGAGGAACTTGACACCCTTCAAAGTTAGCTTGTTTATAGGATTAGATAATCAGGAGAAATTCTCCGCAAACCATTGATAATATCTAGGTAAACCAAAAAATATATGGATCTCAGTCACTGTGGTTGGTCTAGGTTGTCATTAAATAGCATTCGACTTTGATAGATCTACTGATATACCATCTCTTGAGATTTAGAGACCCAAAAATGAAACATTTTACAGCCAAAATTCACACTTTGTAAATTTTTTATATAACTTATCCTTCCTTAGGGTCTTTAGTAAAATTATCAAGTGATATTCATGTTCTTAATTTCTCTTTGAATAGATAAGAATAACATCTATATAGACTACAAAAAATAGATCAAGGTAATCTCTAAAGTCTCGATTCATTAAATCCATGAAGATGGAAGGGGAATTAAGTAATACCAAAAGGAATCACAATATATTTATAGTGTTCATACCGATTACATAATTCCATCTTGGGTATATCCTCTTTCTTGGCCCACCATTGAGGATATCCAGAATGAAGGTCAATATTGGAAAAGAATTGAGCTCCGCGCACTTGATCAAACCAATCATCAATATGGGAAATAGGATACTTGTTCTTGTTTATGATCCAGTTCAACTTTTGATAATCCATTCATATTTGGATTGATCCATCTTTAATTTTCACAAAAAATAATGGGTGCACCCCAAGGTGACACACTTGGCTGAATAAATCTCTTATCATGGTTTTCTTGGAGTTTCTTCTTCAATTCATGTAACTCAATTGGAGCCATTCTATAAAGAGTCTTAGAAATTGGTGTGGAACCAAGTATGAGTTCTATTAATAACTCAACTTTACATTTTGGTGGAAGACTGGGAAACTCTTCCAGAAATAAATCCATAAAATCCCGAACAATAGGCATGTCATTGATGTCAATTTTCTCCCCAACCATTTGAGATAAAAAACCCTTCGAAATGGGAATTAATTCCCATACACTGGATTTAATCTCCAAATTAATTTCATACTTATCATCACATTAATGGATAATCATAGGAGGGTTTGAAATATAAAAAAAAATTCCCTTAATTGACAATTGATGTGGGATTTGTGCAGAAAAATCCAATCCATGTCTAAGATGACATAAAATTCAACCAAAGAAAGAATAAAAATATTTTTAGGAAGCACATTCCCACAAAATTAAAGTGGATATGAATCATATACTTTAGATGCAGTCATGCAACCATTAGGGGTTTGTACAGCTAAGTTCACATCTAATTGTTTTGGGGGAATCTTAACTCCCTTATCTAATTATTTAGATATGAAAGAGTGGGTATATCCTGAATCAAATATGACATTAACTATTCTAGAGTGGATGTTAAGTGTACCTTTCATCACATTGTTATCGCACCCCTCATCAGAAATAGTGATTGCGTGAGATTTACCATTTTCCCTAGACTTAATAAATTTCTAATGTAGATTATCATCACTAGCCATTGGGTTTGGGAAGTGGTTATCATAATGCACATTATCCTAACACTTGTAGCACTGAATCAGAGGAGGTGTATTCCATGCAGTTTTCTCTCCATTAGAATGTTTAGTTAGCTTCTTCCCATAATTTCAACAATAAATTACCCAATAACCTTCCCTTCCATACCTAAAACATTTACAAGACCCCTTAATACAAATTCCTCTATTATTTTTCCCACAGTTAGAGCATAAAATAAAATTCATCTTCTTTTCTCCATGGTTTTTATAGTTTCTTTTAAACTTCATCCTCCTTTTCTTGTCCAAACTATGATATTGATACATGACTCCAACCTCCATTTCAACCTTGAATTCACAATAAAAAATATCTTAGTAGCTACTAAAGTCTCTTATAGCCAGTGCCCTTATGAGACTTGGCTTTAATCCACCGAAGAACCTGTCAACTTTACTTTCAGGTTGGATGATAATTCCTGAAGTGTCCCTCAAATGTCTAGTGAAATTACCCTCATAGGTTCCAAAAGACTCATCATACCTTTCAATAAACTTGAGGAACTCTTTCTCTATCTTGGTAGGAATAATACAAGGAAATTAATTACTGAAAAATAATTTCTTGAACACATCCCAATCCATGTATTCAATATCAACTTTCCGCATTATATTCTTGATTAGATTCTAGAACTGGTCTTCTTCTCCTTATAATTGATGGACATCCAGAATGACTCTCTTATGCTATGAACACTAGAGAATAGAGAATATCTTTTCAATATTAATGATTCATTTTTAAACAACAAGTGGATCATTAGACCCTCTAAAATAAGGTGGAAATTTTTTCTTGAAATACTTGATAGAATTTTCTTCCCTCCTTTACTAATTTTCAATTCCACCACGATTCAAAGCTTCTAAAAGTTGTGTGAGCATAGAAATGAGGTTTTTCA
Source organism: Viscum album (assembly GCA_963277665.1). Taxonomy (NCBI): domain Eukaryota; kingdom Viridiplantae; phylum Streptophyta; class Magnoliopsida; order Santalales; family Viscaceae; genus Viscum; species Viscum album. Next base: position 1,272,206,922 of record OY728127.1, read on the forward strand.
TTCTAACTCCCATAGTATTTGGTTCATCAAGAAGAAAATAATTGCATTTTCCATCATAATTCCCATTAAAATGGTTACTTGGGATTCCAACCTTTGAATAAAACCAAAATCGTAGAGTAAGAAACAATTATCATAATGAGGAACCACATAATCATGAAAAGTCACTTATAGGATGTATAAATTATGACACCATACTTAATATATGAAATATTTGGTTTATCCAAGATTATTAATAGGAAACTTATATTTAAATAATTCATGATGGTTTATGAAGAGTTTATGAATTTCCAAATCATATCTGATGGGAGTGTCAAACTTGGTGTGTAGTAAGGCTCATTGTTGTGTACCAAATTACCCCGATTCAGGCCTAGAACATCTTGTCGTAGTTTTTATCCCTAGGTAGATATATTCCAAATCCCCATCCACATGTAGTATCCAGATATGGGTTTATTTTAAGGAAACCACCCACTCTATCCTTTACCAAAATTCCAAGACATTTTCTTACACTTTTCCTTATACTTATACATATCCTTGGAAATTTCGTTAGGGTTCTCACTATGGTTTTCTTGTACAAGATTCCAAAGGTTTACTAAACCTTTTATCTGATACTAACTATATAGACCCTCACTCTTCATACTTTAAAATTACATAACATTTTCATAATAATTAAAACATTATATAAACAAATGCTCAAAGACTGTACCATTCTAGTGCCTTATTAAACATGGGAACATAAACATTGATACAAAAGTGAGCTACATTATCTACCATTAGGTATATCTTGACTAGTAACCTTATTAAAAACATCAAACATAATACATATCTTCCTAAATTGGGTAAGGTAATATAAAAATGGGTGATCTCAGTAGCTTTGTAAGGGTAAACAAGTGAGATATATAAGCATAATCATTAACATAATGGTATGCGAACATTATCATGAAAATAAAAGATCATTCCCTCTATATCAAAGATCATATACTTGAATCATGGCACAAAACATGGTATTTAATAAGACAAGAATCATAAGTAAATAAATAAAATAACCATGAAATAATAACATAGGAATAAAACATGGAATTGTGGCAGACACATAAGCAAATACAATGATTTCTATTGTAGTCAAGGCATTGTCATCAAGACCATCTTAGTAGAAAAAGTACTTTAATGAATTGGGTTAAATAATGAAATTGTAACACCCCAAGCTTCCACGGTACGCTTCTCTTTGAATAATACAGTAGTGTGTGTTGTACGCAACTTCGAGTTCTAACACACCACAAACAATCAAACTAGCCATTATGAATAGTAATACTCACTTTTTGAAATTTTATAAATTTTATCTTTCAAAATGGACTTAATTTTTGGATTTGGAATATCGAAATTAGCTTAGGGTTAATTTTTTGTATTTTTCTGAAAACTTTCAATTTTTCATGAATAGTGAAAAACATTGAGTTATAGTTTAAAAACCGAATTTTTATTTAAATAATTATTTATTTTATTTAAATTTATTTTTGGTCAAAATAGATACATAATAACTATATTAGTTCAATGTAATCCATAGCAGTCGGTTTAAAATAATTTTAGATATATAAAAATTTTATTGAACTTTTCACCGTCTTTTACCCACCTCCTAGGAGAATTTGCAAATTCATATAAAACATAATTTTACCACTTATGTGAGTGGAATTTCAAAAATCCAAGAGACACGGTTGATATCATTAATAAAAATTTGGTTCAAAAATATGAAAATAGTTTTTTTTAAATAGTAACTTTTTATATTTATTTACAACAGTTAAAAGTAAATAGGGTAATTAAGGGTAAAAATGATATTATTATTACCCTAAAACATGTCCTAATTCTATTAAATATGTGTAATTCGACCAAAAACAACCTTAAGAATAAAATACGAACCTCTTTGGTCCACTTGGATTAGATTAGGACATTAATTATTATTTAATTCAAAGAAGAGTTAAAAGTGTTAAATTCAAAGTTTAATAACTAAACCATTTTAAATATAGGGTTACACATAAGATAAATTAGACTATAAATATTCGTTATAAATCTAAAATGATTTCCTACATAATGGTATTTTATTTATATTTTTTAGACATTAAATAATTTAATTTATTTATGACACAATGATGATGCAGTAATTACCTAATTAATGAACTATTAAAATAATTGATATTATAAATATCAAAATAAATGTAATTTGAGACTTTTTATGAATTACACTAATTTTTTAGGCTAATATTACATGTTAGGGTTGGTTAGATGAATTTTTTTTGAAGTAATAATGCTGTTATGAATTTAGCAAAAACAAAATACCAAATAGTGTCAAAATTAACATAAAAGAGTTTTTAAATAAATATTATATTATTAATTGATATTATATTCCTAAAAATATAAGGTTTGGAAAAAGGACTTATATAATGATATTTTGATCATTAATTAACCACTTTCGGTTCTCTTGGAAGTATATAGTAAGTTTATTAACCACATATTATAAAAATACAAAGAGACATGGTAAATGTCAAACTATTTAACTAAGTGTTAAATCAAAAAGATAAAGTTAATATAGTGACCCAAACCTATCTAAAACCTATTGGTTGAGTGTTTTTGGACCCATAACCACCTTAAAATTTAAATAATTCATTTTTCATCCATTAGAAATAGAAAATTATTTTATTACAAAATAATATTTCTAGCTTTTCCTAAGGTACACCTCACCCCTCTTATAAAAAATAATTCCCCCTTCTCTCGAATTCACACCGTCAAAGCCATTTTGATCGGACAAAACCTGCCCAAATACCCTCTCAACTCTCCTACCTTCATCCTATAGGCCTTCCTTTAGTCGTAAATCCAACCTAAGGATCCCTTTTGATCAAATCAAAAGGAAGAACCCAAAGAAGAGGTAAAAATCTCACCACCTCTTTCAAGTTCCTTTCTTCTTCCACATCCTCTTTATTTATTGTTTCCATTATAAAATAATAACTCCATAATATTCTATATACTGTGATTTTATTATAAATATGGTATAAACAAATTCATTATTCTATCCATCCGTTGAATGACATGTCACCATACGTGCATACGTACGGCTTACCGTCTCCACGTTGTGGTGTAATTGTTATTCAATACATTATTATTTGGATGGACATAATAATGATGTTTAATTTATGTAAATAACAAATATAACATGATAATGATTCTGTATATATGATATACCATCCAATTATAAAAAATTTTAATATCAAAGGAATGATATTGTCGCTCGTGCGTACGTACGGATTACCGTCTCCACGAACACGATGAGATTCATTCCCCATCGTATCCTTTCAAGACTAAGATTCATTAGATGATTAAATATAAGGTTTAAAGACTTAATATCATTCTGAATATGAAAAAGATACATCCCATACACAACAAACATTACTTACTTAACAAAGCATAATAAAGAAAAATGAATCCGTTAACACCCGAAAGATGATAATACTAAGATATTATTAACAAAGAAATGTTAAAATATCATATATGATATCATATTAATGAATATTATTCTTTTATAATTTAATAAAAATTATTTCACCATTATAGAATAGGTTAAACTTCCCTCATCCAAGGAAAAATACAAGGTAAGGGTTAATTTTACAATCCCTTTATTATCCGAGGTTGTTTATACGTGATTATCTACTGGGACCTCTTTATCATCCACGTCCATATTTCATAAAAATGTATTTCAAAAAAATTTTAATATTTACTAAATAATGGGGTAAAGTCATTTATACCCTTATTTGACCTTATATGTTTTGAAAGGAATCTTTCCGTTGTTTTCCAAACAAGGTACTTTATGACCTTTTCGACAAAACTAAGGTAAGAATGTTTTTTTTAACTTATACGGCAGGTGTGGCAATTTTCCACCGTTATAACATCGTTGAATCTTCCATTACAATCTTATAAGAATATTTTCAAAATAAATGTTTTCTTAAATTATTTCGAAATAGACAGAGATATTTCCATAAAAATGGTTTTGATTTCATCTTTGTCGACATCCTTTGATAGATTTTAAGCTTATTTGAAGTTGATTTATTATGACACAAAAAATCCATATTGTATTGAAGGTTTTGTGATATGTTTGACTATGGATGTGTTATTTTTATACCATTCATGGTTTATGGATAAAGTATTGACATTTTTTATGCTAGTTTTAATAAGAATGTTCATGTTATGTTTAAACCATTTCATATGAGGAATGAATTGGACTTAGTAAGTGAAGGGTGGAGCTCGCTATAGCTCCTCGATGCATCGGTAGGTCTCATGAGACAAACTAGTGTCTTAGAATAAGGCCTTGACAAAATCTTATATTGTAGTCTTGGCCCAAGGCCTTGACTATGTGGTTATGAAAGTCTGGCATTATGCATTCCATCATTATGAAAGTGGCTATTGATATTGCATGTGATTATTGGAATATTAGAATATCTGTGTGAGTAAGTAAATGGAATTATTTGATTTTATCTTTGCCATATTATTCTAAATTTAAAGTTTAAAAGGCTTTTGTTTTAGTCTTATACATTGCCTTAAAGGTTTATTCTAATTTATGAAAGTTTTCGCTGTATTGTTATCCTTACTAAGCATCTGAGCTCACCCCTTTCTATGTTTAATTTTTTCCAGGAAACGAAGAAGTATATTATGACTGACCTACAGGGATAGTCTATGGGATCTCAGTGTTGTCTATGAAAACAATGTTTTTGTAGTTTTCCATATTATGATGTAATGTAAACCTTATGAATGTATCTAGTACTTCCAAGGCAACTAAAATAATCGGTCTTTTGAGACTTGATCTTTTCTGATCATGCCAATGATACATAATAATGAACCAACTCTAGGTAACTAGGTTCGGGGCATTACAATTCGTATCAGATAAAGTTTAGTACAAACCTTGGAAACTATATTTAGATAAAATCTTATTAGAGAACATAGCCCTAAGATAGACTTTGAGGATTAGTGTAGAAGATCTTCCTAGAATTTTGGTATTGTAGAGATTTTTTGAGTTTTCCAAGAAATACATCCCTGTCTCAATACGAGCAGGTAGAGGCGGATCTTGAACAAATATACCTAGGGGTAAAACCTGAAAACACCGCTTTAAGCTAGACTCTAACGGGAACTGGTGCACGAAAACGGGTCGTGATGCACTCTTGGTTATGACACACCTGGGGGATATGCTTAGGATAATTCTCATTTTCTTTACAAACCATTATGAAGGGTTTATGAGTATATACTTCCTCAAATAAAACATTTTTTTATGATTATGGATTATATCCATAAATTTTTCGATTTATGTTATGTGTTTTACAAGTTTGGAATTATATATTATGATTCATAAACTAATCTAGTTTATGCTATTATTTAGAAATGGTGCCTAGTGGAAGGAATGGAAACCTTATCAATGCACGCACTCCATGTAGGTATTTCCCTCCTACTCAGGATAATTATACTGGAGTTGGTGATGCAACTAGTGCTGATCAGCTAATCACCATACTGGGACAATGGATAAATTCATTAGAGAAAGTATTATGTGCCTTGGGGAGTAGCGAAAGTGAAAAAGTTGTCATGACAGTTTACCGCCACACTGGATATGATGACCAATGGTGGTCATTGATTCAAAACACAAAGGAAGAAGATGAAGTATAAAATATGTAATGGAGGGTGTTTAAAGAAATTTTCTTAGAAAAATACTTTCCTCATGACCATCGAGCGGATATGGAAAGGCAATTTCTGAGTCTGAGGCAAAAGGAGGATGATAATGTCGCAAAGTATGAAGCTAAATTTACAAGGTTAACGAGGCATGCTGCAAATTATATACGTAACCCAAGAAGTAATATTGATCTTTTATTTTATGGGTTAAAACCATTTCTCCATCGAGAATTAGTTTCACAATCCTTCTCGTCGTACGAATATATTGTCTCATGTGCTATCAAGACAGAAAGAAAATTCTCTAAGTCTTACGACTTTAAAGAAAATCAAGAGAAGAAGAGATCTTTTGAACACTCTGGAAATGGAAATAAGGGTAATAAGGTAAAAGTTGAATATCCATCCTGCAGTAAATGTGGGAATAAATACCCTGGTACTTTCCTGAAGGTAATGGGAGTCTTTTACAAGTGTGGCGAAAAAGGCCACCAAGCGCGCGATTGCACGGGAAAGAAAGAGGTTATCGATATTGAATGATACAATTGTAGAGAGAGGGTTCATTATGCAAATGAATGTCCTAAGCATCAGGGGAACTTACCTAATAAAATTCCAAGGGATCAAGGCCAAGATTATGCTATCACTACTGCTGAGGTTGAAGTTCCAAAAGATGTGGTCGCAGGTAATTTAGTAGTTTCCTCAAGTTTAGAAAATGCTTTATTTGATTCTAGATCATCGCATTGTTTCATATCTTCCAAGTTTTCTAAGAAAATTAGATATTTCCAATTTGATTTAACAAGTGATTTTTCAGTCAAAACTCCTAAGGGAAGTATCATTGCAAAAAAGTTTTTGAATCAGTTCCCATTAGGGAATGTAAATGTTCTTTATCTTCTCTTCGCATCGCCATACCCATGATTGAATTTGATATAATCCTTGGTATGGATTTTCTTTCAGACCATGATGCAAAAAATTGTTGTAAGAAGAAGTAGGTTACTATGATATAGAACACCTTATCTTTAGAGTAGAAACGCCACTACCAAATTCTTATCTAGATCCACCCCAAGTAGCTCAACTAAATTCCATTATTGGGGAGGAATAGAATGAAATAATTATGGGATAGGAAAGGAATGTTCAAATATAGTATGTACCTATTGTGAAAGAATATGTTTATGTGTTTCCAGAAGATTTACCTTGACAACCTCTAGAACGAGAAATTGAGTTTTCTATTGACTTAATTCCTGGTTAAAGGCCCATATCGAAGACCCCTTATAGAATGGACACTGTGGAATTAGTGGAACTAAAGAAACAACTAGATGAATTGAGTAATAAGGGATTTATTCACCCTAGTGTTTCTCCGTGGGGATCCTCTGTTCTTTTTGTTAAGAATAAAGATGGATCTATGAGGTTGTGCATTGACTACAGGGAGATCAATTCTATAACAATAAAGAACAAGTATCTCCTACCTCACATTGATGATTTACTTGACCAACTTCATGGAGATAAATAATTTTCAAAGATTAAACTTTGATCTGGATATCATCAGTTGTGTGTGAAGAAGGAAGACATTCCGAAAACAACATTTCGAACCAGGTATGGGCATAATGAGTTTACAGTAATGCCTTTTGGATTGACTAATGCACCCTCTATCTTCATGGATCTAATGAATAGAGTTTTCAAGAAATATCTTGATGAATTTTTAGTGGTATTTATTGATGATATCTTGGTAAACTCCAAAATCCACGAAGATCATGAAAATCACTTGTGCATTATCTTGAAGACTCTTAGAAGACAAAAAATATATGGGAAGTTTAGCAAGTGTGAATTCTGGCTTCAGGAGATTTCTTTTCTTGGCCATATTGTCTCTAAGGATGGACTCTCTATTGATCCTTCTAAGACCAAGTCAATCCAAGAATGGCCGGCACCAACGAGTATAACTGAGGTACGCAGTTTTATTGGTTTAGCAGGTTATTATCAAAGTTTTGTCCAGAATTTTTCCTGATTGGCTAACACATTAACAACGCTCACACGAAAAGGGGTTAAATTTGCTTAGAAAAAATAGTGTGAAGAATGTTTTGAATAAATGAAGAGAAGATTAGTCAATTATCCAATATAGAGATTTGAAGGGACATTTTTTGTGGGACAATATGAAGAGGGAGATTGCTGATTTTGTGAAAATATGTATGGTTTGTCAACAATTGAAAGCTGGAAGGCAACAACCTGGAAGACTCTTTCAACCTCTTCTCATACCTGAGTGGAAATGGGATAATATTATGATGGAATTTTTCATGGGATTACCAAAGACCCCTAGAAGGAATGATCCAATATGGGTCATTGTTGATTGTCTTACAAAGTCATCACATTTTCTTGCAATAAGAGAAGATTTACCACTTGAAAGATTAGGAAGAATGTATATTAATGGATTTTTAAGACTTCATGGAGTACCACTATCGATTGTTTCTGATCGTTATCCCCGTTTTACATCAAGATTCTGAAAATGTCTTCAGAAAGCCCTGGATACTGAACTTTGTTTGAGCACTGCCTACCACCCCCAAACTGATGGAAAATCAGAATGGAAAATTCAAACCTTAGAAGACATGTTTATATCATGATCACTTGACTTTCAAGGTATGTGGGATCAATATTTACCTCTGGTAGAATTTTCCTATAACAATAGCTTCCATTCAAATATTCAGATGGCACCATATGAAGTGTTATAGGGAAAGAGATGGCGCACACCAACCTGTTGGGATGATGTTGGTGAAAGAAAACTCTTAGGCCTATACCTTTTGTAGGAAATGATGGAAAAGGTGAAGGTAATACAAAACCACATCAAGGAAGCTCAAAGTAGACAGAAGATCTATGCTAATAACTGAAGGAAGGATTTGGAATTTCACAAAGGAGATCATGTTTTCTTGAAGGTATCTCCATGGAAGGGTGTTATACGTTTTAGTAAGAAAGGAAAATTGAGTCCCATGTATATATGACCTTTTCAAATTCTAGAATGAATTGGAGTTTTAGCTTACCATTTGGCAATGCCGCCAAGTCTCTCCAAAGTTCACGATGTATTCCACGTATCACTGTTGAGAAAATACATGCCTGACCCAATGCATGTACCTACCTATGAGGAATTAGAGCTAGAACCCAATCTGTCTTATTGAGAAGAGATTGTTAAGGTTCCTAATACGAGAGAACAAGTGTGGAGAAACTGGACTAATCCTCTGGTAAAAGTTCTATAGAGAAACCATAAGATGGAAGAGGCAACATGGGAACCTGAGGAACATATCATGAAGAACCACCCGAGTCTTTTTATACAGTAATATTATAAAAATTTCAAGGACAAAATTATTTTAAGGAGGAGAGAATGTATCACCCCAAGCTTCCATAGTACGCTTCGCTTTGAATAATACAGTAGTGTGTGTTGTATGCAACTTCAAGCTCTAACACACCACAAACAATCAAACTAGCTGTTATGAATAGTAATACCCAATTTTTGAAATTTTATAAATTTTATCTTTCAAAATGGACTTCATTTTTAGATTTGGAATATTGAAATTATCTTAGGTTGAAGTTTTGATATTTTTCTGAACACTTTCAATTTTTCATGAATAGTGAAAAACACTGAGTTATTGTTTAAAAACTGAATTTTTATTTAAATAATTATTTATTTTATTTAAATTTATTTTTGTTCAAAATATATAAATAATACCTATATAATTTCAATCTAATTAATTGGAGTAAATTTATAATAATTTTAGATATATAAAAAATTTATTGAACTTTTCACCGTCTTTTACCCACCTCCTAGGAGAATTTACAAATTCACATAAAACATAATTTTACCGCTTCTGTGAGCGGAATTTCAAAACTTCTAGAGACAAAATTTATGTAAGTAAGAAAAATGTGGTTCAATAAAATGAAAATAATTTTTGGGGAATAGTAACTTTTTACTTTTATTTACCACGGTTAAAAGTAATTAGGGTAATTAAGGGTAAAAATGAAATTATTATTACCCTAACACATGTCCTAATTCTATTTGATAAGTGTAATTCGACCAAAAACAACCTTAAGAATAAAATATTAACCTATTTTGTCCACTTTGAATAGATTAGGACATTTATTATTATTAAATTTAAAGAAGAGTTAAAAGTGTTAAATTCAATGTTTAATAACTAACCCATTTTTAATATAGAGTTACACATAAGATAAATTCAACTAAAAAAACTAATTAGAAATATTAAAATATTTCCTACATAATGGTATTTTATTTATAGTTTTTAGACATTAAATAATTTAATTTATTTATAACACAATGATGATGCAGTAATTACCTAATTAATGAAATATTAAAATAATTGATATTATAAATATCCAAATAAATATAATTTGAGAATTTTTATGAATTACAATAATTTTAGAGGTTAATATGACATGTTATAGTTAGTCAGATTAATTTCTTTAGAAGTAATAATGTTGTTATGAATTTAGCAAAAACAAAATACCAAATAGTGTCAAAATTGACAAAAAAGAGTTTTTAAAACAAATATTACATTATTAATTGATATTCTAATCCTAAAAATTTAAGGTTCATACTGGATTTATATAATGATATTTTAATCATTAATAAACCACTTTGGGTTCTCTTAGAAGTATATATTAAGTTTATTTACCATATATTATAAAAATACATAGAGACATGGTAAATGTCAAACTATTTAACTAAGAGTTAAATCTAAAAGATAAAGTTAATATAGTGATCCAAACCAGTCTAAAACCTATTGGTTGAGTTTTTTTCGACCCATACCTACCTTTTACTTTAAATAATTAATTTTGGATCCATTATAAAGAAAAAATTATTTCATTACAAAATAATATTTCTAGCTTTTCCTAAGGTGCCCCTCACCCCTCTTATAAAAGGGAACTCCCCCTTCTCTCTAATTCACACCTTCAAATCCATTTGTCTTGGCCAAACCCTACGCAAATAACTTCTAAAATTTCCTCCATTCATCCTATAGGCCTTCCTTTAGTCATAAATCCAACCTAAGGAGCCCTTTTGTTCAAATAAAAAGGAAGAACCCGAAGAAGAGGTAAAAATCTCACCACCTCTTTCAAGTTCCTATCTTCTTCCACTTCCTCTTTATTTGTAGTTTCCATTATAAAATAATAAATACAGAATCTTATATATAATGTGATGTTATTATAAATATGGTACAACCAAATTCATTATTCTATCCATCCTTTAATGACATGTCACCATACGTGCGTACGTACGGCTTACCGTCTCCACGTCGTGGTGTAATTGTTATTCAATACATTATTATTTGAATGGGTATAATAATGATGTGTAATTGATTTCAATAATAAATATAACATGATAATTATTCTTTATATATAATATACCATCCAATTATATATTATTTTAATATCAAAATAATGATATTGTCGCTCGTGTGTACGTACGGATTACCGTATCCATGAACGCGATGAGATTCATTCCCCATCGTATGCATTCAAGAATAATTATCATTAGATGATTAAAAATACTATTTAAAGACTTAATATCATTATTAATATTAATAATATACATCCCATCCATAACAAACATTACTTATATAACAAATCATAATAAGGAAAACGAATCTGTTAACACCCGAAACGACAACAATACTAAGATATTATTAACAAAGCAATGTTAAAAGATCATATATGATATCATATTAATGTATATTATTCTTGTATAATTTAATAAAAAATATTTCACCATTATACAGGAGGTTAACCAACCCTCGACCAAGTAAAAGTACAAGGTAAGGGTTAATTTCACAATCTCTTTATTATCCGAGGTTGTTTATACGTGATTATCTACTGGGACCTCTTTATCATCCACATACATGTATATTAAAAATGTATTTCAAAACATTTTTACTATTTACTAAATAATGGGGTAAACTAATTTATACCCTTATTTGACCTTATATGTTTTTGAAGGAATCTTTCCGTTGTTTTCCAAACAAGGTACATTATGAACTTTTTGATAAAACTAAGGTAAGAATGTTTTTTTTAACTTATACGGAGGGTGGGGCTATTTTCTTCCATTATAACATCATCGAATATTTCCTTAAAATCTTATAAGAATATTTTCAAAATAAATTTTTTCTTAAATAATTTCAAAATAGAAAGAAATATTTCCCTAAAAAAGGTTTTGATTTCATCTATGTCAACATCTTTTGATGGATTTTAAACTTATTTGAAGTTGATTTATTATGATACTAAACTTCCATGTTGTATTGAATGTTTTTTAATATGTTTAAAAATTTGGATGTGTTATTTTTATACCATTCATATTTTATAGATAAAGTATTGACATTTCATATGCTACTGTTAATACGAATGTTTATGTTATGTTTAAACCTTTTCATATGAGGAATGAATTTGACTTAGTAAGTGATGGGTGGAGCCCGCTATAGCTCCTTGATGCATCGGTAGATCTCATGAGACAAACTATTGTCTTGGAATAAGGCCTTGAAAAAATCTTATATTGTAGTCTTGGCACAAGGCCTTGACTATGTGGTTATGAAAGTCTGGCATTATGCATTCCATCATTATGAAAGTGGCTATTTATATTTCATGTGATTTTTCGATGAGTAGAATATCCATGTGAGTACGTAAATGGGATTATTTGATTTTATCTTTTCCATATTATGCTGAATTTCAAGTTTAAAAGGATTTCGTTTTAGTCTTGTACATTGTCATAAATGTTTATGCTTATTTATGAAATTTTTCCATTGTATTGTTATCCTTACTGAGCATCTGAGCTCACCCCTTTCTATGTTTTATTTTTCCCAGGATGTGAAAAAGTATATTATGACTAACCTACAGGGATAGTATATGGGATCTCAGTGTTGTCTATGGAAACAATGTTGTTGTATTTTTCCATTTTATTATGTAATGTAAACCTTATGAATGTATCTAGTACTCGAAGGCTACTAAACTAATCGGTCTTTCGAGACTTGATCTTTTGGATCATGCCAATGATACGTAATAATGCACCGACTCTGGGAAACTAGGTTCGGGGAATTATAGAAATCATACATAAATGTCCCAAAAGATAATAATTAATCATATCATAAGCCAAGAAATGAAATGGGTATTATAAACATGTGGTCATATCATAACCTAGGAAAAAATAAAGATTTCATAATCATTTCATCATAAACATAACCCATGAAATGAAGCGGGTTTCAAAAGAATATAACCCCTGAAAGAGAAAATATTTTATTCAATATAATGCCATCAAAACAAAATCCATTCATGGGTAGTACATACACCACACAAAAGTAAATATAGTTGAACATAACATGTATCTCATTGAAATAAAAAGTGAGATGAAATCCCCTTACCTTGTGTATTGACTCTCTTCATACCTGTTCAAACCTCATGTATAATAAATATATATTTATTATACATCTATCATTGAACCATATTATTACTACCAATACCATATATGGTTTTATTATGGATATATATTTCTTACTTTTCAATAATTCAACGTTAAGGTTTCACTTCAGGTAATATTCGCTTTGTTTTTCATATATATCTTAATTTGTTATATATTTGGTTCTTATACTTATATCATTATTTAAAGAATGTAAAAAATTTATTTAAATATAATTTAAATTTAGTATACTTTTATTATAATAATCCATAGAATATATAAGTATGAAATGGAATACACCATTCATTGAGACGCTAAGTTGTGCATACACATGAATGCTATTTCCATTTAATTGTTGTGTTGAAAAAAGAAAGTAAAAGGAATATATTTATATATATGTATATATATACATATATAGTTATTAAAGTATATTTATGATATCATATATATAATATATATTCAATAAACTCATCATTAATACATTCCATGTTGTTTATGAATGAATCATATCGCGTTGAGGGGGTGATAGTCCACACTTCCTCAAATGAAATTATTGTATTGACACAAAATGGAAAGTAAAAAAGGATATGTGTTTTAAAAAGGAATAAAAAAACTTAAATACATAATAAATATAATATATAACATATATAAATATATTTTCCATCATAATTCCAACCATGATATGTGTTAAAGGAAAAAAATGAACAGTCATCGTTTAGTGAGTCAGTAGTTCGTCCAACATGTAAACAGTATGTTCGTTAACCATTAGATGGAGGTGTGTGTAAGGGTAGGTTGAAACCTTAGAATAAAAAAATACTTTTATATTGAGTATATTGGTGTTTTTATACAATAAGGTAATAAATATAGTGTAGGGGTGTGGAAGGAAAATAAAATAAAGGAGCTTGAGAGAAGATGTTACCTCTTAAACGGGGAACTCCTTTTCGTTTGTGCCAAAAGGTTTCCTTGGATAGATTTCATCTCAAGGGAATTATTCTATGAGGAAGTGAGGGATTTTTGTAATTTTATTTTTTATATATTTTCTAAAAATAAGTGTTTTGAGAGGTTTGAATAAGAGGGATATGTGTTGGTCTTTTATAGGGAAAGGAAAAGTCTCACATGGTATTTTTTCAAACAAGTTAGGTGTACCCATGTTTTTAACTAAAAGATCCATAAAAACCCAACAAAAATCAATAATTTAAGGTTAATTTATGATTAATTCCCAAAAAATGGGTGTTTTACAATTTTATAAGATGTTTTGGGCCTTAAATTTAAGGTTTAGTCCTTAAGTAAGCTTAATTTTACCTTAATCATTGTAATTAATTTTCATTGGTTTCACTAATCTTTTTAGTCAAAAAATATTTTGAACTTATTAAAAATTATAAATTATGATGATTAAAAATATTGAATTAATTTTTACAAATTAAAATCACATGATTTTCAGAAATTAATTTAAAATTAATCCCACAATCTAGTCGACAATGTGGGATTTTAAAGTAAAAAATGATCAAAATTTTACTAAGATTATATATCCAATTTCAATGTGAAATTTGTTCCAATTACCTGAATTGGATTAATTTATAAAAATATAATATAATTAAACTTTTACACCAAATTAAAATATAATTTAAGCTTCAAAATAAATTAGATGAAAAAGCAGTTTTGAACTAAAATCCAACATTTTTTAGTACTCATCCAAAAATGAAGTTTCCCAAAAAAATCCCAAAATTTAACCCTAATATAATTTTGAAATTATAAATTAAAAAAATAATTTTATTTTATCAAATTAAATTTATAAATTTGTCTAAATTAATTTAATTATTTTTCACATTAGTACATTAAAAGTGGTTCATTCGAGAAAACAATATTTTTACACATATAAGGACTTTACCAAAAATCATATCTTTCATTATCAATATGTTTTATTTGTATAAAAAAATTATAAAAAATATTTTTAAATTATTTATTACTATTTATATTACTAATTTTAGTGTGTAGCTTTTAATTATCTCATTTATATAATTTTAACAATAAAATTATATTTCGAAGAAACATTGGTGTTGCGTGTAATGTATAACAAGTTGTTGTTACATGTAATGTACCCCAATTAGATGTCTTAAGTAATTTATTCCAAGTACATTCTATGTGAAAGGAATGTTTTACTTAGTTAATTTCAAGAAATAAATGAAAATTTTATTTATTCGAAAAAAAGATCTATAAAAACTCGAGGTGTCGCATTAACCTTTTGGGTGTTTAGGTTAAAGTTGGAAATTTTGGGAGGAATATTGGGTAGTGGATAGTTGGTGTATTGTTTTCCCAAATCATGTGTCTTGTCCCATCAAACCATAAAAAATTGTATAGGGAGGGATTGCACGGATAGAGAACAATTTGTTAAATCTTGGGCCATCTTAGGAGAAACTATGCACCCCACCCCACCTGTCAGAAGAGGTGTACGGTTTAGGTGCACGGTTTTCAAGCCATGAACACCATTCCAAGAAATAATTCTTGTGGTTTTATTTAATTCTAAAATTAAATTTAAAGTTTTCAAAACCCCCATCTTATATCCCTAGACCCCATAACTTGACCACAATCGGTTCCTCTCATTTTTTGGAGGCTCTCAAATGAATCCCTTGGGATCCCTATATACATTCTTGAAGATACAAAGTTCGGATTGAATATTCTAACCTCTCCTGGTAAGAGAATCACATCAATGTAAAATTGTGGGAAGGTGTTAGAATAAATGGATTAATTAAAAGTTAATTCAAGATACATTGATCACCAATGTAATATCAAGAGGTTGTGTGAGACTATTATCAAGGGCGGAGTGTCTCAGCACATCGGTTTGCCCGTGTAGCACCCCATCCCCCTCTAAGGTGAGTCAGGTTCCGTCATCCAACTCTTCGTATGATCTGAGGTCCACTGGTTTTGTCCTACCATGGACTCATCAATATAGTGGCCTCAAATCCGAACCAGTGGTGTCAAGACTGACACACACCATCCACCACAATGTCGGGGTGACTCTTATATATTTGATAGATAAAACCAGATGAACCACAGATTTTATTTTCTTGCTCATGTGGTAAAATACCCCCATGATTGGGTTGTGACATTCTCCCACATCCATTCCATGCACGCCCTTATGCATGAAGGATTTTGGCCTTCTATGTGTCTGAAAAATAGTCTACTTCCAACTAACTGGATACCAAGAATGGCATCCAGGGAGACTCCTTCCTTGGAGTTGCAATTAATGGTCCACCCACTCTCTAGGTTGCAAACCACTGTGGTCCACCCTCTCTCTCAATGTCGAAAACCACCTCCACAAAACCCACCCATCATAGTGGTGTCTCTTCCTCTGACATCTCTCGAGCATGACCTTCTCTGTCGTGTCACCTCTGTATGACACCTTGGGACTCCACCCCAACCACCATGGTCCATTCAGTAGCATTCCGAAACACCAAAAGGTGCATTCCATTTGATAGCACTTGTTATGGGCTGAGCGTCTCAACATAGCAGTTCCCTCGTGCGACACCCCATCCCCCTCTAAGGTAGGTGGGGTTCATTCATCCCGCTCTTTATATGATCTGGGGTTCACTAGTTTTTTCCTGCTATGGACTCATCATGAGAGTGGCCCCAACTCCCAACCAGGGGTTTCAAGACTAACACACACTATCCTCCACAATGTCAGGGTGAATCCCATCTCTTCGATAGGGACAAACCAAATGAACCACTGCTTTGATATTCTTGCAGGTGTGGGACAAGAACCCCATGATTGGTTTGTGACACTACAATACCTTATTCATGGAACGCTGAGAAATATTATGAGATCATTTTTTCAAGATGGAGGCACATCAAGATCACAAATGTACATAGTGTTGTATTGTTAATATATTTCCAAAATCTAACACAAGTCTATATCAAATAAATAATGAAATATCAAGAATCATATAGAGACCACATTACCAATAGAACATATTATTATGTACTAAGATATTCTTATGTTACTACTAACATAACGTCAAGTTGTTTTTCAAAAAAAACATTGAAAAAAAAACTTATTATGAATCTTTTATATCAGATTAAATCATTCCAATGATTACTTTACTATTTTGAAACTACTATCTAATGAAAATTTTAATCAGAATTATGGAAACATTTAATTATAACCATGATTATTGTTGATTAATTAATAAATAGATATCAAATTGAATCGTATGAAATAAACTAAATTTTAATCACTATTATCATTATAATATTATTCCTATTAAAATGTATATGTATTTAAACTCATTACTTCAAGTGGTCTTGATATAAAAACTCTCTAAAATTCATCTATTATATATGGTTACACTAGTATTATGTTATAATTTCTTTATTATTTCTGATTTGCTTTATTTTTTGTTGGTTTATTATTTTCTTTAAAACATCATTTTTATATTGGTTATACCACAAAAATGTATATGTGATATAATTGGATCTGACACCTAATAAAAGGAAAAAATTGTATCATATGTGCCCCCATTAAAAAAGTATGGTTGTAATTAGGTTGTGAATCATTTCATAAAGTTAGGATTATATTGTGATCCATACCACTTTATGTGTAGAGTGATGTAAAGAGTACATGTATTATTGTTTGATACAAACTACTAAAAAACTATAATATGATATCATTTTATGAATTATTCTTTAATTTCTAATTACTTTCAATTAACCCCCCCCCCCCCCCCTCTTGACTTCCAATGAAATTATAATATGGTAAAACAAATAGTATGAGAAAATTATCTATTTTTAATTATATTCTATTACCAATCATATCTTAGACTCTAAATTTTATAAGGGAAAGATCATTCAAGATGGTAGATTAAGGATCAAATGTTTCTCATATTCCACCAAATCAACCATTTTTTGATTTCAATGATTATGTATACTAGCCATCAAGAATGAAATATTACCATAACCAATTAAGAATCGAGAATGGAGAATAAATGCTAAAACCATATAAACTACCAAAGATTGGTCCAGATTCACTTTCTTTTAAAAATGTGTCTAAGTATGTTTTAAAATATAAGATTACAAATATTATTTATTTTTTAAAAATTATCAATGTATTTAGTCATTTTTTTACTTATAAAAGTGGTCACACCATTTATATAATTTTGTAATTTACTCATTATAGTATATATGAGTTAAATAGAAAAAATCTTGGAATATTATATTCTATATAACAAGACTCCAAGATGGGATAAAATGAGACTGTGAATCAAATGTTCCACAGATTTACAAGTATTATGAATGGAATGACAACACATAGAGAAAAATTGGAAAAAACAATTAAGTGGAAATTGTTTTCAGGTAACTGCTAAAAAATTGGAATTCCAAGAAGGTTTACATTAATTAAAATAAGAACTATAAGGGGTATACACTTGATGATATGATAAGTTCACAAATTTAATATGATATAGAGATAAATAAAATCATATAATAATAGACAATAAAAACAAAGGTGTTTCATTTAAATCTATTAATAATGATTCTTCTCACTCTTCTGATTCTAAAATATAAGAAAATCTAAAAGATAGAGTTGCTCAAATTTTTAAATTATTGTACAGAGACATTAATAAAAAGAGTAGTTATAGAAATATATTTATAATAAATAACAAAAGATATTATCATAAAAATAATAATGGTTTAAATCCTAATTTTAGTACTATAGATGTTATTTTTTGTGATTACATGAATAGGGAAAACATATAAACTATATTCCCATGGTTAAGGAATGAAATAATGGACAAGTAGTCAAAAAAATAAATAGAAATGATTAATTATTATGATATATATTTTTACTAAATAATTATACCCAAATGATGATTTTGGAATTGATAAGGAATATATATGCTTATGGTTGATGGGAAGCTTGAATAAGGTCTTTGATTCTGATTTTCATTCCAATTTTGATTCTAATGTTCACTATGATTATGAGCAGCCCAATATTTTTTGGTTGAATGAAAATATTAAAGATTTTAAAAATAAAACTATCTAGTTCTCTAAGTTATATTAGAATCATAAATATAATAATAATAAAAATTCTGACAAAAAAGTGATTTTTTCTCAAGAGAATGAGAATATAAGAAACACTACTACTAGTATAAATGAAAAGGTATATGATAATATCGAGGCTATTTAGAAATAAAATTATAAAAAAAAATAGGTGAGATTGAAAGTATGAAGGAAAATTGGAAAACATTAAACAAGGAAATTAAATATATCATAAAATGATGTCATTGGTTAAGATAAATAAAAATAAGGATAGTTTTGGTAATAAAAGTTCTCTTCCAAATATTTATATGAATTTCTTTGAGATAAATTCTAATCCTAGTATCTTTATTGTTACAATTTTTAGATACAAAATGTATGGAAATTGATTTAGTAAACTATCTCTTAGACATCCATAGTCTTTAATACACTATAAAGAATATATTTATAAATATTTGTCTAGTATATCCTCTATTAATACATGAATGAAATTTTTATGGGTTCCTAAGGGAATTATGACTAGTCCTTAGACCCAAAGAAGAATGGGAACCAAAACTTTCTATTTCTTGATATTTTTAGTAAATATGACTTAGACTTATCAAGAAGGATGTGTGGTACATGGATAATGGATTCTTTGGGAATATGACTTGAGATCCATCAAAATTCAAGAATTAAAACCGATATAATAGAGGCACTATAGCATTTGTGGAAAATTATAATGGAATGGTAGGAGATTTTTTTTGTGAGGTTTGTATTTTATATTCAAAAATAATTAATAATTTATTATATATTGAAGGTGATGGGTTTTTTAGGATTATATTATAATTATACATAGAGAAAACAACACATATATTTTTGAGTTCTATCTTCAAAAATAAAACATGGATACATAAATAAAAAAAATGTGCCTAAAATACAATAATAGTAACCTCCATATTTCTTATTTTAGGGAGAAATTTTGAAAAAAATAATGAAGTAGTTGATCAAATACTCCAACCACTGAAAGGGGAACACCGTCCAATAGGTCCAAGTTCATAACATGAGGATACCTAAAATACTCAACATAGTGTTAGTGCCTTCACTCTAACTTGATTAATGAGGCTTGGGAGTAGAGAGTGTTCCTAAGATAGCTTTTGATAAAAGTGATCATCATTATCCACATTAAATAGGAGGGAAAATCATTTTATAAAACCAACCTTGATTCTCTCTATTTATTAAAGCGCATTGTCCGTATGAAACTTGTTAGTTCTATACATTACTTCCTGTAGGAGAAATACATTAAACCCATTAAATAGACCATTAAAAATAATTAATCCATTCATAATGGATTAGTAATTTAGGTAAACCATATGAAGAGGATGTGGCAGATCAATGTACTCATCCTACGAGGTGTCATATGTATATTCTAAGATTGTGAGGTGTCAGATACATACATAAATCATTAAGTTATATACGTCACATGAATATTATTTTACTACACAAACAAAAATATTCCACTTTCACTAAGATCTTTAAGTAATTTTTTCCGAACTTAAAAACTCTTTGTGAATCCATCCAAGACTCATTTTACATATAGTTTCATCAAATTATATTTATTTTCTAAAAAAAATTCAATACCCAATTATTATCTAAAATATTAACTGTGTGACCCTATAGGAATTAATATCATATAAAAATTTATGAAATCCATATTTTATAGACGTAATAAATGAGTAGCCTCTAGAAAATCATCGATGTTACACAAGCTACTAAGAGGTATGGCGTGATCTCTATAAAAAATATTCATATCTCAACACAACTATGTCCACTATAAGATTTATCACATACATCATATGCATACCTTAATAGTACCTTTATCTATGAAAAAAATTTCACACCATACATAGAACGTGTCAATATAGTATAGTCCAACTCATATTTTATTGATTCTTAAAAATAGACAAAATAGGTTGATGAATAAATAACATGTTATTCATATAAAAAATTATAAAATCAAAAGTCCCTAATCAAAGTTTTTAAACACATCACATGTGACTCAAATAAGAAATTCCATACATTTACTTAGTCTAATTAAATCAAGGGTAATATTCCTTTACTCATCATATAAGAGGAAAAATCCCATCTTCTTTCCACTCTGACCAAAGACATGATCAAAAACATACCCAACTACCCCCTAATTAAATAAGTCACTTTTTACTTTGGAAATTAATGTACTAAAGTATATGAAGGTTAACATGATAATTATATCACCAACCTCAGGTAATGGGGATTTATAATAAGCGTACACCCTAAAGTATAATGATTAATGTATGACATTACGTGACATATGCTTTAGAAGTTCAATCCAAGTAATATGTATCTACTTATTACATAATGAATTTATACTTTATATCTCACATAAAACCTTTTGTAATGGTTATAAAATTCTATTCATGTTTATCATAAGATATCACCACAAACCATAATACTACATAATGATCATTGATTAGTGATAACTCAAAGTTATACTTTGATGGGATATTATCATTTGACTATACATGTAAAGTAAAATTCCTCACACTTAAATGAATGAAAAATATATGTTACATTTACTATAAATTGATGATACATTTTAAACCATTACTACCAATCTTTCATGTCTTTAACACCCAAATAGTCCACATGACCCTCGTGTTGATACTATGGAAATGATTTTATCGACATATCTACAACATTTTCATTTGTAGCCACCCAAATGATCTTTACATCACCCCTATCAGGTATATATCATATGATATGGTATTTCAAAAGAATGTGTTTGGTCTTTTTTGAGAAAATTTTTCGTTTTCTTGAGTGATGTATCTATTGTTTTCATAGTAAATATTGATCACTCTTTAAATGCTAGGAACCACCCCAAGTTCAAAGTTAACCTTTATCATTAAAATAGCTTCCTTTAAAAAATACGATGTAAAAACATACTCTACCTTTATTTTCAGGTCATCCATGGTGGCTTATTTGGAACCCTTATAAGTTATAGCTCCAGCATTCCGGAAAAACTCAAAACCATATTGAGATTTTATATCATCTCCTCCAATGGCCCAAAGGCCTTAATTTTTTATTTATTTTGATAATCCACCTTTCAAGTGGTGAGGTGGAACCCTTACAAGGATCGTAGGTGTAAGTATTACATGGCATGTAAGCCTTAGAGGGATTCATTGCCTGTAGGCTTAAAACATTATATTTAACCCAGACTAACACTTGGAACTACTACTCTCCAGCATATTCATTGTGATATCAGCTCTCCCCCTTCACATGGATGTTCAGTTATGCTTTCCTGTGTATGCACAGGCTTGTCCTGATGGCAGGTTCCATACCCTCTCATTCGTGCAATCCATTTAGTTTCTTGTATGGTGAAAGCTCCTTGCTCAACCTCCTTCTGGACCTTTTTCCTTGTAGGTTGTCTAGTTTTCATTAGCACTTTAGGTGGCCTAAAGGCCTTGAGGTGGCCTGAAGGCCTTGAGGTGGCCCAAGGCCTTACTGACTTGAAGGCCTTGGTGGCCCTAAGGCCTTAAATGACTCAGGGACCAAATCAGTGGTCTAAAGGCCAAAATAGTGGAACAGTCCAGGCTGCAACAGTGTTGAACTGTACATGCTACAGTACCTACTATAGTACTACTACAATAACCCATAAATTATGCCTCCGCCTAGATTTGACCCCAGGCTTCCTAGATGCACTTAAGGATTCCTCGCCAACCGGGATGAGGCTCATGTGATTTTATATCATCTCTATCATAGTAGAAACTAAAATCTATGTAACATTTTACATAGATCTCAACCTCTCTGCTAAATATCAAAAAAATAACCTTAATCCTTATCAAGTATTTAAGAATGTTATTTATATAAATACAATGAGTCCAAATGATATTTGATTGGAATATAATTATTATGATAAGATCATAGTGGACACATGGTCGAGTACAATACACAGAATACATGATAGAACCTATAGTAGATACAAAGGGAATTCTATCCATATCCTTGATAACTTTTTAGATTAATCCTAAATGAACCTAATATTAATTTCATGTAACACTTGTAAATAAAACTTTTAGAGTTATCTATACTAAAATTATTTATAAATTTACTAATTTAATTTTACTAACTAAGTCAAATCAGCCTCTTAGATAGACCTTTATAAATCCTCATACCTATTATGTATGTTTATTTATCCATTTCATTCATCAAGAAGAATTTACCTAGAAAAATCTTCACAAAGATAAGAGTTGGGATATAATTTCCCAAAAGTAGTATATTATACACAAAAAATATCAAAAACACTATTATGTTTATAAAATTATGCATATATACAAAAGAATCAGCCATAAGATTTATAAAACTAAACTATTTGATTGAATAAACAAAATCGATATTCCAAATTTGAGAAGGTTACATCAATCCATAAATAAATTTTTGTATCTTACATTCCATAGAAATTTTGGAAATTCAAAAAAATTAGGTTGTATAATAGAAAAGTCTCAACTAAATTACCATTTATGAAAGAGGTTTTTATATCCATTTGAAATATATCATAATCAATGATCTATTAGGTGAGAAACATCTGAGTGAACTTTATCATTACAATAGTTGAAAAGGATTCTTCATAGTCAATGACATGAATTATTTTTGTAACCTTTTTCATCCAAGTGTTACTTATAGGTATAAGCTCTTTCGTACAAGTCTATTTTATATTGAAAACACTATCACCCTATGGGAATCACCCCTTTAGGTGCATCCACCAAGTTCCTAACACGGATAGTGTATATGGATTCCATTTTTGATTCAATATATATTAACAATCTCTATAAATAAAAACTCTAAATAGACTCTTGGTAGGAAGTTGGTTCATCTATAGTGAATGTTCCTTTATTATATTTTTCGATAAGAAATTCATATATATTGGGTTATTAAATAATCCAACCTGGCCTTTAAGGTCCATGAGTAAATTTAGTTGGTTCTTTTTCCACAACTCTTTGTTAAATCAACTCAACCACCATATTCCTATTTATTGTTCTTGAACTTATCTATGTTCAACTTTCCATGCATTTAATTCGTGACTTATGTATTCCTTCTCATGAAATATAGAAAATAAAGCTAAAAATATTTTATATTTTGCAGGATTATAAAAATAATATCTCTTAATATGTTTTCTCAATTTGTATTGTAATTTGTTTGGAAACTCATTGAACTTTTCAAAAAAATTACTTGGGTCACATTATAAGTTCACATATATACCAAATAAATTCATTAGTAAAGGTAATGAAATACCTAAAACCAATAATTTATTTAGTACTCATTGGTCAACATACATCACTATGTATAATATCAAATAGTCCACTAGACCATTAACCTAATCTACAAAAATGTTTCTTTTAATTTTTACCAATAAATAAGATTTAAAATTCTATAAATATTCCTAATAAAATGGTTCTAATAATCTAACATTATGGAGTCCTGGGATTCATTTCTCATTTATATGTACAAGCAGACAATGCCAAATGTAGGTGGGTTTAGAATTAACTTTGACCCTCTTACTAAAAATATTATAAATACGATTATCCATATATAAATTTTATAACCCATATATTATATTCCCAATTTAATTAAACATTTCATTCTTATATATACAAAAATTAATATCTTTAAAAGAGAATTAAACCCCCATATTTTCCAAACAATATTTAATAATAAAAATTCCGTTTATTGTGGGGACATAATAATAGTTTTCTAATTACACTATTAATCCACTTGGTAAAACCATATCAAAATTATGAATTATAATGTAGAAACTCTTTCTCCATTACCAAAACAAATATCTACTTCACCCTTCATCAATTCCCTCTCATCTTTGAGTCTTCGTTTATCATCACAAATTTTGTAGGTGAACCTGGTATCTAATATACTTGAGTTGTAGTTGGTTGAATTTATATCAATGATATTCACATTAAAAGTCTCTGAAAACATCTCATTGAGAACACTTCTCAACCTTAGATACAAATCTCTAATTGGTTTATAGGTCATACCTATAAGGGATCTCAATAAGATTATTATCTTATAATCTATAACAAAGACATGTCATAGAGTGAGTATCATGTTCTAAATCTTTTTGTAGAGACCCAAAGCTTGACGTACATGGACATTACATTACTTTTGAGGAATACTTAGCACATAACAAAAACATACACATAAGGACCGTAATAGTTTAGTGTCTTTGGAAACTTGGAAAAATAATCTTCTAATCATGGTGAAAGATCTTCAACATCTCCCATAAATATCTTCCCCTTTTTTTTTCCTTACCTAAAATATTTCTTTTAATCCTTGGGGAAAAGAAAACATAAAAAGAGTGAGCTCAAATGCTCAATAAGGGCAAACATATAGAACATAAAACAATCCATAAACATTTGAAAGCAAAAACTTGAACATGAAATTTAAACATCAAAATTATGAGCAAAGACATAAATCGTGGAAGTACTTAAGGAATATATCATAATGGAACATCAACCATGATAAAATATAATGGGAATAAAACATGTAGTTGTGGAAAACATTCAATACATGTCATGATTTCCATAGTAGCCAAGTCATTTCTGCCAAGACCATCTTTGTGGACAAAGTCCCTTTCTGAATCGATTTCACTCCTCGTTTCAGTCCTGTAACACTGAACCGGATTAACTTACCATTCCATCCATGTCTATCTCATGAGATATAAATCTTTACCCAATGCATTGGAGGGAGATATAGGTCCCAACCATCTCATAAGGAAATCATTCTTACTTATTCCACAAAATAAACATACATCATTCATAAAAACCCAATAAATAAAATGGGTTTCATAAACATCATCCCATCATCACATAATCCATATAAAATAAATGGATATCATTTCATAATAAGAAAAGTGAAACCATGTAAATCATAGAGACATTATACTTGAAACATACACATATGAAAATAATGTCATATTAGATGGAAAATGGTTCTGATAAAACACTTGAAATAAATTCTTGAGGAAAATATCCTTTTTTTTTAAAAAAAATCATTTCTTTTTTTCACAAAATGCCATTCAATTTTAAAAGAAATGGATTTGATTGAAAATAATCATGAAATTATTTGGAGGAAGCTTCATGAAAATAAGGCTTTATAAAACTGTAAAAATCTTTCCATGCCGTATAAGTTAAAAAAACATTATTCTCGTACTTTTCCAAGAAAAGTCAAAACGTACCTCGTAAAAGAAAGATTCCATACATACCATGTAGTAAAAGTCAAAAATAGGTAAAAAGGACTTTAAACATACATGAAAACACTTTTAGAAAACATGGACTTGGATGATAAAAATAGCCCCAGTAAATACTTACAAATAAACAACCTCGGATAAGAACGAGATTGGAAAGGTTATCCCTTACCTTAGGTCTGATATGCTTCGTACGTATCCAACCCTCCTCTTCTTTGAAGCGCCTCTTTGAGAACTCCTTTTAGGGCACTAAAATTAGTCTTTGAAGAAGACCAGGACCTCTAGGATGTTTCTAGGGAAGTGGATAAGAGAATTTGGCAGGGTTTGGCCGAGCTTGAAGGCTCAAAGTGGTGTGAGGAAGAGAGGGAGGAGGTTCCCTTTTATAAGGGAGGAGAGGGGCACCTTTGGAAAAACTAAAAATATTATTTTATTATAAAGTCATATTCAATTTTTAATAGCTCCAAATTGATTTATTTCGAAGATAACGTGGGTATGGTTCGAAATCCTTTCATCCAGTAGAATTTAGACAAGTTTAGGTATCTATTTTAACCTTATCATTTAGATTTAACTTTAAGTTAGATAATTTAACTTTTACTGTGTCTTCTTGTTTTCTTACACTATAAGGTTAATAAACTTACTATAACAAGCCAAACGAACCCCAAGTTGTTTATTATTAATATATATAACCTTATCTAAGTCATTTGGCAGAACCTTATATTTTTAGGAATAAAATAAAATTTATAATATAATATTTGTTTTAAAACTATTTTATGTCAATTTTGACACTATTTGGTAATTGATTTTTGTGAAAATCATAACAAAAATATTAGTTCTAAAAACTTTAAAGAAATCAATACTAACATGTCATATTAACATAGAAAATTATTCTAATTCATAAAAAGTCTCAAATTACATTTATTTGGGTATTTATAACATCAATTATGTCAATATTTCATTAATAATATAATTGTTGCATCATCATTGTGTCATAAATAAATTAAATTATTTAAAGTATAAAAATTACAAATAAAATACCATTATGTAGGAAATATTTTTAACTTTTTAATTAATATTTATAGTCGAATTTATCTTATGTATAACCCTATATTAAAAATGATTTAGTTATTAAACTTTGATTTTGACTATTTTAACCCTTCTTTAAATAAATTAATAATAAATGTCCTAATCTAATCCAAGTGGGCCTAAATGGTAATATTTTATTACTAAGGTTTTTTTTGGTCTAATTACACTTGTCCAATAGAATTAGGACATGTTTTAGGGTAACAATAATATCATTTTTATCCTTAATTACCCTATTTACTTTTAACCGCGGTAAAAAAAAGTAAAAAGTTACTATTCAACAAAAATTATTTTCATCTCATTGAACCAAATTTTAGTCCTTGATATTAACCATGTCTCTCGGATTTCCAAAATTCTACTCACAGAAGCGGTAAAATTAAGTTTTATGTGAATTTCCAAATTCTCCTAGGAGGTGGGTAAAAGACGGTGAAAAGTTCAATAAAATTTTTATATATCTAAAATTATTATAAAATGACTCCAATTAATTAAATAAAACTTATATAGGTATTATGTATAAATTTTGACCTAAAATAAATTTAAATAAAATAAATAATTATTTAAATAAAAAGTCGGTTTTTGAATAGTAAACCAGTGTTTTCACTATTCATCAAAAATTGAAAGTTTTCAGAAAAATACAAAAATTTCACCCTAGGCTAATTTCGTTATTCCGAATCCAAAAATGAAGTCCATTTTTAAAGATGAAATTTATAAAATTTCAAAAAGTGGGTATTACTATTCATAACTACTAGTTTATATAATATATCGTTGTTTAGCGAAACTCGGTATTGCGTACAACACACGCTATCATGGAAGGTCGCGATTGCATGTAATGCAAGCCAAGTCAGGGATGCGTGTTGTGCAAACTCCTTTTGGTGTAGCGCACAACACAAGACATCAACAAAATTAAAAGAATATTCTTCATAAAATCTTGGGGTGTTACACTTTTCATCAAGTAATTTTAATGAAATTTATCCCATTAAAATTTATAACCCCATACAACATATCTATTTAGTGATAAAAGATCTGTATTTCACTAATTAATGATTCTTATTTAATGTTCCACTCACCATGATGTTATTTAGGTAAGTAATAATCGCAATCCTAATAGTTATTATCATTTCATATTTGAGTAGGAAACCATTTTCCTAGATCTATAATATATAAAAAGTCAGCTATATTCCTTTGGTATCCTTCCCAAGGGTTTCCTAGAAAGGTGTATCCAAAAGAAAATGCCAATAAAATGCTAGAAAAATACAATTTAGGCACACCCTAATTTGGAAGAACCTACCTAAAGTTAATCCAATACCACCCATTAATTTATAACCTTATATAAGATAATATAGGGGAACATTACATTAGTATAACCTACATGATGGAATGATCATGTTCTGGATAAGTGTAGCTTTAGAAGGAATATCACACTTAGTATTTTATGTTTTTATCATTTAAAAATTATCACATATTTAATATAAATCATATTCATATTAAATTTATAACTATTATATTCTATGAAATATTTATCTTCTCATGAATTATTATAAGGATTTAGTTTTGGAATCCTTATTACGTTCAGACAATTAATTTTTTCACATCTCATTAAGGTGTAACTCTTTACACAACCCACAAGTTTGAGTTATTCACCACAAAATAACAGCCAAGTAAATTCATAAATACCCAAATTAAACTCATGTAAAAGGTATATGAACATTTCATATAAAGTAATATATTTATATGAAATTAAAAATATCTACATGAATATTCTTATAGCCATATATAGTTGACCGCCACTTTTTTAGAAAAAGTCATAATCCTCTTGGATAGTGGGATGTTTGACCCAAATTCCCTATACCTAGGGATTATTTAATCAATATAAAATTAAATTCATAAGATCTATAACACCTGATTTATAAAAACTATATTCAACAAATAATCTCAAGATCATAACTCTAAATAATAAACCCAGGTGAAGGTAGATTAAATACTAGATCTTATATTCTCACTAAGTATCAGATGAAAGTCTATATTTTCAAAATAAAATATCAATTAAAGTTAGTCATGCAAAATATTCAATTTCTTAAAAAATTTAGTAAACTTAAATATCAAGGGAATTTAAAAAAATAAATAAATATTTTATTTATTTTCAAAACGTGATAAATTAATATAAGACTTTTTACATCTTCAATTTAGGCATGGGAAAACATTTTTTATAATTCCTAAAAATTATGAATTATAAATAATTTAAAAATTATAAAAAAATAATTTAAATATAAAAATTGTGAAATTTTTGTAAATGTCATATTTTATGACTAATATTCAGGTGAGGTGGACCCATTTAGAAATTGTACTCAACTGTAAAATATGACTCATATAATTTCTTAAGATTTTTGATATCGTAAAATAACAATCATATTTGATGATATTTTGGGTATTGTAATTTTGTTATAGAACTCCATTTTCGTGCAAATTATAATTGTATATCATGTTATGATATCTCTTGACATAAGATACAATACTAAATAAATCCAAGGGTTTATGCTATATCGTACTTTATGATATATATCTATGATATTAAATTTTAGATAAAAACATAATAAATACAATGTATTGTATATTTCGATACAAATTCAAATGAATTATGATATAAATGTTTCAAAAAAGTCAATTAAACATGTTTAATCCTTAAAGAATAAGGCTCTAATACTGACTGATGATTCTATATTTTTATTTTCTGATAATAAATATTTTTATCTAAGTTTAGAGAGAACCATTACATAACCCAAAGTCCCAGAGGCAAGGGAAACTAATAATTATAAGATCTATATTCCCAAAGGTACAAATCCCCTATAACTCTATTTATCTTAAATAAATAAAAAATAACTCCTTTCCAGCACCCCTATAAGTTTAATCCTAACTCACCACCTCACATTTCTATCAACATGAATTTCCTTATGTAGAGTGGCATGTTTCTAGAGTGTGTCTTCCATATCCTACCTTTAGGACCATACATAGTAGAAACAACCCATATATTTTACTGATTTATTTTCAAGAATCAAACATGCATATGAAAATGAAGAAAACCATACCTAAAACAAGATTATAGTGGCATCAATATAACTTATTTTAGGGATAAATATTGGTAAAGATAATAGAGTAGTTGAACAAATCCTCTTGCCTTTGAGGTGGGAACACAGACCAGTGGATCCATGTTCATAACTTGAGGATTCCTACAATGATTAAAGGGGTGCTAGTGCCTTCACTGGAATAAAATGAATGATTCTTGGAAAAATAGATTATTATTCAAAAATAATAATTAAATTGACGATCATTCACCAAATTAAATAGGATTTATCATATCCCTTTATATAACTAACCTCAATGCTCTCCATTTAATGAAAGGCATTGTCCATATACAACATATTGGGCGCATGCGTTACTTCCCAATGGAGGAATCCATTAAACCCATTAAATAGACACGTAATATATAATTAATCCATTAATAATGGATAATTAACTGAAATAAACCACGTGGTATGTAGGTGTAAGATTCATTCACTCTACTAGCAAGGTGCTACATGCATGCACTTAGCCTGCGAGGTTAAAGATGCATGCACTTAACCTGCAAGTTTGTAGATGCATGCACTTAGAATATGAGGTGTCTGACGAATGAAATCATCCTTAATTCATAAAATATGCATGAGTGTTATTTTAGTTCACATCCAATAGAAGTTTTGTGGTATAATATCTTAAGAATATCTAAATTATGTGATAATGGCATGCATGTGAAATTCTATAATGATAAATGTATTTTTCTTGAGGATGATTCTATATTGTTTTACATAGATCGCAAGTAGAGTGTTTGTTACATTAAACTTTTGATTTAACTATGAAACATGTAAATTGTTATGATTATGTGAAATATATATTTTTTTTGGCATATAATTCTTATTCATTTCAATTATAGAAAATTAAAAATGTTGGGTAAACATTTGAGGGTACTTCAACTACCTAAACTCGAAAAGGATAATTTAATTTTATGATCCATGTATGAAGTTCAAGAATAAAAAGGATTTTTTTAAGACTATAAATATAGTTAAAAATAGATAACTTTATTTGGTTCATCTTAACTTGTTTAGACTATATCATAGTACAGGTCTTGGAGGGAATAAGTATATGCTTTTTGTTGTGGATGACTAGGGCATGATCACATGGGTAAACTTTCTAATGCACAATATTGATAATTTATCAAAATAATATGATCATATCTATCAAAAATGATCACGGGGTGAATTCAAAAAACCATGATTTTGAGAAGTTTTGTTATCAAAATAGATATTCTCAATAATTTTCCGTAGCTAGGACTCCATAGAAAAATATATTGATTGTGAGAAATAATAGAACAATTAAATAAATATTAATGACTATACCGAATGAGTATAATCTAAAAAATTATTTTTGGGTAGTATCTATTCACACTACATGTTATGTTTCAAATATAATTTTATAAACACAATTTTTTAGAAATGCATCCTATGAGCTATGGAAAGATAATAAATATAAGGATGAATACTTATCGGTGTTTGGATGAAAGGTCCTCATACTTAACACTAAGTAAAAATTCTACAAGTTATATATGAAATAAAATAAAGGTTTTTTTATATTTTACTAAACTCTCAGTAAATCTTATAAATTTTATAATAAAGGGACTGTGTTGATGGAAGAATTAATCCATGTAAATTTTGATGAGAAAACCTTGATAAAGAAAAGTACATTATTATATAGATTGAAAAATAATTTTTAAAAAATCTACTTTGGATATTCTCAACATATTGAAAATAAAACTCAAGAAGTAAATAAATATATTGAAGGGAGAATTTTCTTGTTTATCCAAGGATGTGGAAGACATAGGTAGATCACCTTATTGATTAATTGTTACAAGTCATTTTTTTCATTTTTAAAAACTGGATTATGGGTTGCTGGTACCCACACAACAGAAACTCAGTACCACAAAACACAAACAGATTGAAATTTCAAAATTCAAAAACACCGCCATCAATGCCTCGATCCGTTAGCCTGACACCTTGAGCCGCGAGCCTGCACCAGGTCTGACACGCCATGATCTTCAGACAAAAAAACTACCCTGGATCGCCGGCGAGCTTCACCGGCATCCATCGTCACCTTCAACATCAATGTCGGAAAGAGCCCGTCATCACCCTCTCAAATCTAGAATCCACAAAACACATCAACCGCACCACAGAAAATCACAAAACCAAAAATTCAAATGCAACAGATACACATCACAAACCAAATCAATCAGAAAACAAGAAAACTACAGCGATTCACACCAACTTCACCACATCCACAGGAGGATCAAACCGCCTGATCTCTTGACCTTTCACCATTCCAACATCACCATGTCGGAAGAGCCCGCCGGAATCCCCCTCGGCGTCAACTTCAGCAATACAACCCAACCACGCAAGCAACGCCCTATTTCTGAAGATCCCACTACCACTGACCAAATCAACCGCATCAGACACAACAAAACCCCAACGCACTCACTTGAGAATAGTCGAGACCCCACGAACCGCCGACGCATGAGCTCGACCTTCATATGCTGAGAGACAAACCTCAGGACACCAGCGAGCTGCCGAGAACAAAACTAGGAGTGCTCTGAAGAGTATGTTGTCGATGAGGACCAGACTTACACCCGCGGATCTGAACTAGAAACCACAGAAGACCATAGTGCATCTCCACAGCGAGAGGGGACCACGAAACCACACGACGACATTGCAGCAGTGTTCCTTCACCAGCCCACCAAGCTCGAGGTGGAGCGTCGCGCCATCCACAGCGAAGGAGCATGCGGCGGAGAGAGGGAAACCCTAGACTGGGAGCCCTTTACGGGCGCATCATGAAACTGACGCTCATGGAGAATCAATTTATAGGAGTTGGTTGATCTACAAGAATATAAATTGATGTCTGAAATGCTTTGAAACATTCAAACGGGTTCATGGGTATACAAGAAAATATTATATGATTCAAAAGAATCAATATATTGGAGTTGGTTGATCTAAAAGAATATCAATGAGTGATTAGATATAACTATATTTTTATAATAATTATGATGATTATAGGTATATTGTGATAAATAATGTCAAACGTGTTATTGATGGTTATAGTTAGGAGTATAAAATAGACCAGGCTAATAATTTTCACTAGTTTTAATATTAAATCTATTTGGATTTCATTGTCAAATATGGAACATAAGGGTTTATGTTGTACCAAATGTATTTGAAGAGTATATTTACAAATTGTTTCATTACAAATGATTTCTATGAAAGGAAAACCTTAGTATTTAAGCATGTGAAGAAGTTAAATCATGTGTCTAAGATATTGAAGGCATTATATGGATTGAATCAAGCAACTCGATCATGGTATGATATGTTATCACAATTTTTGTTGATAAATGAGTTTTATAAATTAAAATTTAACCCCATACTATTTATCGAGAGGTGATAAAAACATATTTGATTATTTAGATATATATGGATGAAATTTTTTATATCATATAGAGATTCAATATGTAATGAGTTTTTAGAATTAATGACTAATGAGTTTTAAATGATTATCATGTGAGAATTCATTTTCTTTTTGGGATTTAAAGTTTATCATAGAGAAGATGAAATATGTCTTTATCAAAGTAAATATTCCATAGAATTGGTTAAAATATTTATATTGGATTATTAAAAATCATGAATACTCTCATGAGTGTTACATGTAGACTAGATGATGTCTAAGTTATTATGTTAGTTAATCAAAATATTTTTAGAGGAATGATCAGAATTATATTTTATTTAACTACCAGAAGACCTAATATCTTGTACATTATAAACATTTGTGAAAGGATCTAGTCTAAACCGAATGATATTAATTTAACTACAGTAAAGAGTATAATTAAGTATGTAAATAGAATTATTAATCTTGGTTTGTTCTATCCAAATGAGACTTCATTTGAACTATTGAGTTATTTATATTCAAATTTTGGAGGATCAAAGAATGGTGGAAAGAGAACCAGTCTTATTTTTCACTTTCTAAGAAAAATCCTTATTTTATAGTTAAAAGAAGTATAATTTATTTTCTTTATCTATAATTGGAGATGAATACATGATAACATAAAGATATCGTGCAAAAACTCTTTGGTTTAGATATAATTTGTCTAGTTTTGGAATTTAATATTCCAATAATCCAAATTTTTTTGATAATTAAAAAGATATATATATATATATATATTATAAAACCCACTTTACCACTAAAGCTCCATTAGAACCCTTTTTTGTAACCCTACGTGTTGTTGTTACTTGTTTTGAAAATATAAGTGGAAGATGGATCAATTTGTAATTATTTACAATACTTAATGAATAGAATTTATAGGCTTGTTGAAAATATAAAAATATTATATTTTATGGATATTCTTTGAGGATTATTATGGATTCATTAAATACATAAGGTTAGAAGAAAAAGTATAGTGTCTGTGAGGGAGAAAAATGTCTGGAAGACATACATGATGTCACAACACCTTTGGTTGTATCATAGAATCTATTTTTTAATAGTTATCTATCTAGTATATTGGAGTTAGATACACCATAGAAAGATTCCACACTACATAACAATAATTTTCACCACAAATAATCAAAATTGGTTGAGTTGCCTACACCTCAGAATAGTGGCATATAGCATGAGGCTTCTTATAATAGGGCAGATCCCAACAAGCTCCAAGGTTATTTCATGGATAAAATTTTATTACACTGTAGTACAGGGGTATTTCCATTAAGTACCATCAAGTCTATATAATTTTATTTACATAAGGTAAGATTCTGATTTGAGTAAAGGTCATTCTATAGGCATAGGAGATTGTATTAAGGTAAATTGATGCCTAAAATTTAGAGAATGGATTACACTGTAGAAAAATTTTCTATATCAAAGTCGGTTGAAACTCAAATAAGGGTAATCCTAAAGTTATGGATTTGGAATAAGGTTCAGTCTATGGTGGATTTTTCATTATGGAAAAATGATCCCCTCATGTAAAGGTTTTCTGAATAAATTTAGTCCAGGACATAAAAACTCATTGCGCTATAGAGGAGGTAATTAAGGTAGTGTAGATGATTTGATGATTTCAAATTCTAAAAATTTACACCTAATAGAAAATATATTTAACCATAGGTATTCTAGTGTTTGATGAAGTATTATTATATCATTTCAAGATCATAGAAGAGTGATAAAGAAGTTAAATGAAACGATATTTGTAGATCTTGTCAATATGAGGCTACATTGTAGAGAATAATTCCATGACGCATGATGTGAGTGATTTTTTCATTCTACATCATAGTATAATGTTCTACACTATAGTAAATTAATCTAATAATATGACTATTCCAAGAAATCATAGATCACACCATAGTCAAGCAGTTTTCCAGACAACCTAGAAATTCAATCGGGGAGTGATGAATTAAGATTTTAGGGCCTTAACTCAGATTTAATGGAACAAAATAGATACCCTAAATATGAGGTAAATCTATAAAAATTTCAATAATATAAGAGGGAGGGGTTAATCTAAACCATCAAATTTAGGGCTATAATCTTATAAATTTTTCTGTATTAGTTCTCAAGGAAGAGAGAGACCAATGTTTATATTTAAAACTAGAATCTCATATAATAAATGGAATTTTTTTATACAATAAAGAATAAGAGATCTTGGAACTCATTGAATTCATTTCCAAAGAATAAAAATAATAATAAAAGATCATTGCAGTGTAGTGAAGAAGATGAATTCCAGGTTTATTCTATAAAGGGATGAAAGGTGGTTCCATAACCTCTCATGAAAAGTAGATGATGATCATGGAGATATTCATAGCGTACTATGAAGTATAAATAGGATGTTAAAGTAGTTTATCTCTAAATTTTGGTGTACATATAAAAAAAATATGTGATATTTTTATTAATCAATGATCCAACTGTGTTTCTTTCTTTAAACTAATGAGTAAAGGAGGAAATAGCGAAGGAAGTGATCCCAGGGTGATTGTGAATCTTCCCTGAACCATTAAAGGGGTACTTATCCCATGTACTAGTGACCTATCCAAATCCCAAAATATTTATCTTTATTTATTTGGTGCATCAATACATTTTCTATCACATGCTCCCTAGATTAGCTTGTTGTGGTAAAACAAGTAAAAAAATTAGTGTGTTCATTTTTCATTCTTACTTATATTCTAAAAAACACAATCTAATAAAGTGGGTAAAGAAATTATTTACAATGTTAAATAAGTTCTAGTCAAGATAAATATTAATCGGATTAACATATAAAATAAGATCAAAATGGTGACCCATATATTATAGAATTCGAGCTTGAAAAGGGTTATAAGGGGGTTAAAGAAAAGAGTTTAATTAGAATAAAATAATATACAATGACTCACCCCACCCCTTGATTAAGGTATCTCAAACCTAAGTCCCATGAGGGACCAATAATTCATATCATACATGTGATTATTTTCTATTGGATTTGTTTTTCCCTGATTTTACTAGAATTATTTCATGAAAATTTAGGAGTTTCACAATACATGACTTCATTAGTGATGATTTCATTATTTAATGTAAATAATTTCTAAAATTGGAAGCATGAGTTCATTGCATACTTAAAATAAAAATGGGGTGTTCTTAATGAAGTATTTCTAGATAGAATTGTTCAGTTGATCAGATAAGTAATTTTTTTTAAATATATTAGAGGGATTTTGAAATTGATGCTTATATAAAGAATATATTAAATAATTCCCTAAAAGAAGATGTGTTTAAAATATTTCCACAATATAATTTTCCAAAATATACTTGTATAGTGATCTAAGATTCATTCGGAAAAGAATCTAAAATAAAAATTGTCCATGAATCTTGATATAATGAGAATCTAGTGGGAAATCCAGAAGAAAATTTCCTTTTTTCTAGAGGAAAAAATAATAAAGGTAATAAGAATTCTTCTAATAATATTAGTTTTATAAAATGGTAAACTATAAATCTATTTACCTATCTAGATCTATACATGGTGTGGATAAATCATGTGTTTCAAAAATTTCAGGCACTCATAGAGCATAAAAGAATATATGATTATATTAAAAAAGTTTCAACAACATCAATTTATGAATCTGAGGAGATTTTATATTTAAAATAAGAATATAATGGGTTCCTATAAGAATATTTGGATAATGGAGAGTCATTTATAAAGTGCAACTTACTTTTGTAGAAAATATGGAATTGGAAAACAATAGGATAAACAAATAATAGATCTCCCAAAAATTTGACACTAAAAAAATTAGAGATAAGATGAAAGAGTGAAGTAATTTTCGTGAATAAATATTCAAATAAATAAAAATTCAAATAGGAAATGAAAAGGAATTAATGGCAGGAATTACCCATCTTATAATTAAACTGGAGGAGATGAGAAGGGGTTTTATATAAGCTTCCTCAAAATTGAAATATTTGGCTATCAAGATGAAGGATAAGAAATAGAAAATAAAGTAATATGAAGAGAGGATAAATACCTATAATTAAAGGAAGAATATTCCCTCTACAATAGACCCAACTTATATAGATAAGGGAACAACATATCTAAATTTTATAAACAAAAGAAATGTGGAATATTCACAAATAAATCCATATCTGAAATCTAGACATAAGTATAGGATTCTTGAAAATATTGGAATAAGGGACCCATAAAAGTGGGTTTCTAAATGGGGTTGTTATTGTGGAAGGTTTGGGAACATTATGAGCACATGTTTTTATGACCAAAGTTCCAAATGTCGAATAAAAACTTCTATAGGAGTATTTAAATCAATAAAGGACCATGTCACGTATGATTACAATAGTAAATGTTTTATTTGTTCTAACCAAAATCACATGGAAATGAATTGTAACTGGAAAGTTATATTGATACTGAAAGTTTCCATTAAGAGGTCCTCCACTCCAGTGACATACAAGGGGATATATTATCTTGGAAAGAAGCATGATATGCTAGAAAACAGGTGTACAGTTTTATTAGAAAATGATGGAAATCAAATAATAATGCATAAATCACTAATATATATCACCTTATAGTAGCCCTCTGATAAGGAAATAAATAATAACTAGAAAATAAAAAGTAAGAACCTTCTCCAGTTCTTATAATTTTACAAGTGAAGAAGAACCATCCAAGGAATAATGAATAAAATATGGATCTCATAGCCATAAAAGATGAGGTGTTCCGAAGTAGTTTAACAATAAAAACTCTAAAGAAAAAGTTTTAGAATAGTGTAAGTGTCCTCTAATGGAGAAGTAATCCATAAGAAAGATTGAAAAATGTTATAACATAGTAGGAGACTTACATAAGTTGAATATATTACAAAATTTCTGAAAATCCCAAAAATGATAGGAAAAGAGTTATCCCAGTCAAGAGGAAATTTTTCTAAGTGGTTTTATAAAAAGAAAATCCATTGTCAAAGAGATGAATAAATAGGACACAAAAGATAATCAAGATTAATTAGTTATTAAAGAAGTTAGGGAATTCCTTTCTTTTAAAATGTGAAAAGGAAAGATTAAATCTAAAGGGTTGGTTCATCGTGACTATCCCCACTCCTCAACTTAAGGAAAATGGAAGGTTACCCTATCCATTTTTCTTTAAATTTTTTTAACTATTTTTTGTAGTGGTACAGTTTTAATGTGGACACCTGATCTATAGGGTAATTGTACTGGAAAATCACAAAATATTGAGAAAAAAAGGAAGATATTTTAAAACTAGAAATTTCATGAAACTGGTCGAGTTAGATGTCCTCTTAGCCTCAATTGATGTTAGACCTAAACGAAAGTATCCCGGATTATACTAAATATAAAAAAAATTAAAATCATGATGGATTTAGGCCTTAATTGTGAAAAAGAAATGGTTTTAAATCCATAAATGAAACAAACAGGGGTATAAGATGAATCTATTGTATAAAAAGTGATATCAGGAAATGTAGTTTGTGGTATTATACCACTAAAGAAGAGGGGAAATTATAAGTAGAAACATGACTGAATTTAATGTCTATTTATTTATGTTCAAACATTTTCAAATTAATTATTTATTTATATATGATAAAAAATGATTTTTTTAGGGAAATTTTATTCACAGTAACTGGTTTCTTCAATTTTAGAAAAATTTATTAGTGTCAAGAGCTAAATAATCAGGGGGATTTTGTGACATATTTTCGTAGTGAATTCAACCATAATCTATGAATTAGGAATCATGTGATGTTTTTGTTGATGTGAAGTTCAAGAGGTTTCACTAATTTTTTAAACAAGTGTTATAAATTGATCCTTCAAGTTTTACGTTTCTCAAGCCATATGATTTATTTTTTAACCACTAATGGATTGTGTGAATATGTTAAGATGTCACGGGTTGGGTTTTTTTCAGTATAAATATCAAGATGATATAGAATTATTGTTATATGTGAGTGACATGGACTACTTTTTGATGTTATCATAGAAGCATATTTTCTACACTGATATCAAGCTCAGTAGTCTCACAGGATTTGTTGATGACCAAAATTATAATTGGTAAATTCACTCATTGTATGTCTTTGAGTTAATGTAGTTTTTAGTGGTGGATTAAATGAGTATTTTAAAATTGATCATTCCAACTATAAATTCTTAATAAATAGACAACAAATTTTATAGGTGAATCAAAAAATCTTAAATACATGGAATGAAGTTATTTTGATAAAGGGGAGAATATAGAATGAATTTTTTCCAAACCTCACAGGGGAAATTAAATCACATGAAGAAACCCTCTAATATTCTAAATATAGAAGAGAAAATACATCATTTAACAAGGGGGAGAATAACTGGAAATTTTCACTTAGAAAAAATTTGAGAATGATCGTGGATGAAT
This sequence comes from Viscum album, assembly GCA_963277665.1. Taxonomy (NCBI): domain Eukaryota; kingdom Viridiplantae; phylum Streptophyta; class Magnoliopsida; order Santalales; family Viscaceae; genus Viscum; species Viscum album. The sequence continues at coordinate 1,272,247,350 of OY728127.1, forward strand.
TACAAACTTTTTAATTTCATTGCCAAATGGGGAGGAATAAGGGGATATATTGTAAAAAAATAAAAATGGGGACAATATTGGAACCCTTTATTGGATTCCTATGATTTTTTGTTGTATTTTTTTAAAATTTAAATAGAAAATTTATCAAGGAGAATATTTTGAAAATATATAATGATTGGTTTTTATGGAGTTATTGAAAATATGAAAATATTAAATTTCATGATGATTCTTAGAGTAATTTTATGGATTCATTAAATATATAAGGATTAAAGAAGGGGGTAGTGGTTGTGTAAAAGAAAACTATTTAGAAGACAGTGTCTATACTGCATCACCTTTGGTTCCATCATAAAAGTTGTTTGGTTGGATTTTTCTCTCTAGAATATTGTAATTAGCCATGTTTTAGTAAGGCACCACACTATAGAACATTATTTTATGCCTCAAATGATCAAAAGAAGTTGAGTTTCCTGACCAAAGAAAAATTTTCTTTGATGAGAGAGTATTCAAATAAGGGTATAACCTAGCTTGTGTAAATGTGATTCAATGAAGTAAAGATTCCAACACCATAGTGTAGAGGTCTACACCATAAGGTTCATCCAGACTAAGTGAGGTTATTCACATTAGGGTATATCCTAGTTGAAGTAAAGTTCATTTGATAGTTATAGGATATTTTTTCAAGGAATGTGGATGTCTAAGTTGTTGAGAAACAATTACACCACAAAAAAGTGTACTATGTCAGGTTCAGTTGAAACTCATGTAAAGGTAACCCTAAAGATGTTGATTTGGTGTAATTGTTAGGCCACATGGTGTTTCTATAAGGCTAAACTAATCCCCTCATGTAAAGGATTACCAGAGAATTTTGAGGAGATCGTTTCATGATAGTGGGTGAGTAATGATGAATTTAAATGAAGCAAGATTTATGGATCTGGTCAACAATAGGATACACTATATAGAAAAATTATATGCCAAATTTTTTTATTGATCTCTCATTATACAACATATTATAAAGTGATACACCATAGTAAAGGCGTGGAAGAAGATGACTCAGTCAAGGAAGCAAGGATCACACCACATTCAAGAAGTTTTCTAGAAAACCTGTAAATTTTATAGGGGATTTGTGACTCTGTATTTTAGGCTCTTAACTTAGATTTAATGGTACTAAATTTATACACTAAATATTTTGTACACCTGGTTAAATTTCAAGAAGAGAAGAGGATGGATGATTAATATGAACCATCGGATTAAGGGATATAATCTTATAAAACTTCTTATAGTGGTTATGGAAGAATATGGAGTAGATATAGAATATTAAATATATAAATATTAGATAGAAATGGGAATTTTTATTGTGAATTAAAGAAAATGAGATCTATTAACTCATTGAATAAATTTTCAATCTAGGAGAAGAAGAGATTCATGTAGTGTAGTGAAGAAGATGAATTCCACATTTATTCTAGAAAGTGAATAAAGTTTGTTCCATTGACTCACATGAAAAGTATATGTTGATCATGGTGATAGTCATACAAGGATTAAAAGTATAAATATGAGAAAAAAGGAATCTATATTTACATTATGCTGAATCTACAAAAAATTGGTGATATTGAATTTGTCTTATTATCCAGCTATGTCTTTCCCTTTGAAGAGTGAGTGAAGGAGGAAATAGCGAAGGGAGTTACCCAAGGGAGATAATACAACTTCATTGAACCATTTTAAGGTAAATGATACTAGGTGTAAGTAACCTATCCCAAACCCTAATTAGTGAGATTTAGTGATTTGGTGCATCGACACATTATCGATCACATGCTCCCTGGATTATCCCGTAATGGTGTATAGAGTAAAAAATTAATGTGTTCCAAGTTTTTTCTTATTTAAATTCTACAAAGTATAATCTGAAAAATTGGGAAAATAAATAACTGATTATATTAGACAAGGGATAGTTAAGAGAAATAGTATTTGGATCAATTTCTATAAGGAGAGAAAAATGGTGAGCCTTATGTTTAATAATTCAATATCATAAAGGGATATGAGGGGGTTACAAAAAAATAGTTTAATTAGAATGAATTACAATACTTAGATACACCCCTACCTATTAGTTTATCTCACACCTACGCCCCTAGAGGGACCAAGAAATACTAAACACATTGAGGTCAGATATCACTTTATTCAAGACTGTATGTATAAGTGGGATATTATCTTAGAGTATTTTCCCATTAAAGAATAATTGGATAAAAATTTATTAGGCTACTGGATGTTATAATGTTTGAGAAGATCAAAATTCATCTAGAAATTATAGATATTTTAAGAAATTATAGTTTTGTTTTAGGAAAATTAAAAAGTGTGAAAAATTCTAGATGATCTAGAATCATACTCACAACATACTCACAATAGTATATGTGTTGGACCTCAAAATTATGTTATTGTGAGATAAAAGAGTGTATTGGTTAATTAAGAATATTTTAGACTAAAAATTGAGAGGTAATATCTCCCAAGGATATATTAATGTTTCAAATAATAGCTATATCAATTACATGGATCAAGATATTACACAACACTATATTAAGAATTTATGAAAAAATATTTATAACTAAAATGATATCTCAATTATTTTACAACATTAGGTGGAACTTCAATTTTGTATTTTGATATTATGTGAGATTAAATTGTTACATTAATGTTCTATAAATATACCTTATGAGGAAACATTGGAAACTCAATGTTTTCTATAGAATTAATGCGACATTATTCTACCTAGAGATGGTTTATATATATGCAACACATGTTATGATAGGCAGGAAATGGAAGTGCTTGATGGGATGTGGGACTAAGTCATGATGTGGATAGTGTGTTAGCTGTCAGCACATATTACATAGTTGTTACAAAGTTGTCTAAAAAATAAGTCATCTGTTGACAAATGATCTATTTCTCACTCACTAAACATCCTGGAATTAATACTGATAGTTAGTTTTTAATTACATTGGTTATTCGAACTATTGTGAAATATTTTCAAGTTTATTTTCAAATCAAAGTGTTATTTCAGACATGTGAATCCTTGTTTCATTATCTCTCAAGTTATTCAAACTTTGAACTAGATTAGATTTATATTTCTATGATATTTTTATCGTTTTCAATTTTTTTTTAGAAAATGGGAAAGATGAATGGTAGAGATTTTTATTTCAAATAATTCAAGGAATATTTCGAGGATGACTCACCCATTACGCATGTTAAAAATTGAAATAAAATGATTAAGGAATATTTTAAAAAAAATAAATTATCTTCTTGAAGGAAATATTTTTCCAAGTCAACTTCTAAAAAGAGAACTATTTTTATAGATAAATTTTGTGATAAGTGGAAAAAATAAAGTATCATTTTTGGAAGAAGTATGGGTTTGGATTTGTTAGAGGATTAAATGTTTGATTTTTAGTATTTTTTTCATAATTGAATGAATATATTTTGGTTTGTTGAATATAATATTGTATTTTAGTGAGAATTTGAAGAATTATATGATAATTTCATATTTCTTGATAATAAAAAAATATTTGAATACATCTATAGTGAATTGAGTTGACTAGAGGTTTAATTCTATAAAAATTGTCAAAATATTTAGACTTGATCATGAGGTGAATTTATAAAAAGTTAAAAGTAAATTCTTTAAGAGAAATATTTAAATTTTATGATACTTAAAAGAAACAAGACCGTTAATTTGTATTTGAGAGAGAGTGAATAATTTAACTGAGTTTTTAGCACAGATTCACTATTAATTTCTTTCAAACTTCTATAGAATTAAAGATAGGTGACTATGATCATATAAAGATTCAATATGTCTATATATTAAATTTTATATAATTTAATAATTTATTTAATATAGTTAGAGTGATTATAAGAATTATGAATTTTATACCTTTGAAAAAGGGAAGATTTGATCAAGCTTCAATATATGGGAGGTTTATTAACATACTGTTTTCGAGACAGGGTGTAATAATATTTTAGTTTTATATAAGGATACCCAAGGAGGAGAAATATATTAATAAAATATTGTTGTGTAACACATATATATCAATGTTAACCTTGTTCCATATCATATAGATGATATTATCGGTATTTTCAAGGACTATAACCCCATGGAACATCCTCATCCACCTGAGGGATAGGCAAGGAAAAAGTTTACCCTTGGTTAGTCTTAGGGGGAATTTCCTATGTCTAAAAACTACACTGATAAAAAGATCAATGACAAAAATATGAGATTCACCAGTTGAAGAATGAAACTTTCAAAAATCGAAACAACTTTGGGATATTAATGTAAAATATTGAGAAAATTTTCTATTTAACTTGAAATTGGATTGGTTTCATTATAAAATACCAGTTTAGACAATTTTATCAACTTAATGAAGCAATAGCTAACATTTGGAATTTATCAATTCTAAATTTCAATATGGGTAACTAGTGTTTCAGTTATTCTATTAAGTAATGAAAAAATGGAGATAAAGTTGTATCAAACTTTTCTATAAGTGGAAGAAATAAATATTAGGAAATTCAAGTCACCCTAGAAATATGAAAGGGAGAAGTCTGGAACTACACAAGATAAAGTTTCATAGACTCAAACACCTCATCAAAATATAATAGAGTTTACTCATAAGAAGGAAAGTTTTAGTATGAAGGTTGATTCCATGATGAAAGGAAATTATAGGTCTTCTAAAGATATTGAAGTTACATAAGAGTTAAATACTTTAAAAGATTCAATCAAAGACTTAAATTATAAGTATTTTATCAATATATAAATGTTTAAAAAGGATAAATATTCTAAATATTATTCTCAATATGAATGAATATTAGGAATCAAGACACTACCATCTAGATAAAAATTACCTCTAAGGAAGAAGAGAGTTGGAGTTTTTGTTAAATCGAGAGAAAGTTATGAGGAAGAGATCGCCAAAACTCAATGAATATCAGGTTATATAGTTAAAATTAGACCTTCCATGTTAGATAGACCATTGGAAAAATAAATTTTATGTGGATTATCTTTCACCATTAATCAAAACTATTCACTAATCTATAAATTGGAGTGGCCAAACTATATTTTTAATATCATCTTAAGAGTTCCATTAACAAACTTATTCATATGTCTATAAACATTACACTACATTTTGTGGATGTTCCTATTTAGACCATCTATGTATTACTTTCAAATATAAGATTAGATGCTCCACAAGAGGTTGATTATTTTGGGAAAGGTTAATATCGAGAAGCTATATGAGGCTTTATAATCAAAGGATTATTAATAGTTAGAGGGAATCACATCAGTGGTAGATATAACTCTTATGGATTATTTGGAGGATGTTGTTGAAGATAAATTGATTACAAATAATCTTTTTTATACTATTATTAATATGGTTAATAAAATATATGGGAAAGAAAGTATTGTATCAGAATAAGCTCAAAATTATGAAGGTGAATGTTAAAACAAAGCTTTATGGATTTCTATGTTATCATTGTTTTTTGGATTGTTTTTATATTTTTTGAATTCTCATTTAATTCAATCTATCATATATGAAATGGTTTTAAAAAAATTGTTCAAATTTTTTTTGATTAGTACATAGGGTGAGTAAAATGATCCTGTATTAAGTGGGAGTATTGTTATTTTTTTATTCTTTTATTTTGTGTCCAAATGTATTATTTGGGTTTCCCTATAAAAAGGGGGAAAATATTATATCCATGAACTAATAATGATTTAGTTTTGATATGTATAATGATACCTTGTTTAAGTTTATGTGATAAAATAAATATAAATTTAAGTTAGTGTTTTCAAGATATTTTTAAAGAATAAGTCCACATTATATTAAAATCTCACACTATGATGAAGGGAATAGATTTTGGAGTTATGTGAAAATGCTATAATGGAACTCATGAACATTACAAAAAATTCTAAGGTTTTGAATTCAAGTCAATTAATTTGGCATTGCGATCCTATTTTTTGGGATATTAGAATTTTTATTTCTCTTTTGGATTTTTCTTATTAAATAACCATCATATAATGATTATAATATTATGGATATAGATATGGTTGTTTGGTTCTCCATTTCAAAAATGTTTAAATTATGACAACCCATATCCATAATACAACTTAATTCATGATTTATTACATAAATATGCACTTAAATCAATCCCAAATATATCATGAGGCCGAGTGTCTTTGGGAAATTAGATACATAGTATAATAAAATAAAATACCAGTACAACAACATTATTTAAAAATCCTTAATATGATATTTAAATTCCATCACTCTTCTAAATCTAAACGGGATAACTAGGGGAAGTATATAATAAAGGGGTGAGATATAAAGAATAGTAAGAGAATAATCAAATGAGAACATGATTAAAGAAATACATGTAAGGTAAGAGTCATATTGAGGTGATATAAAAGGTATGATAATCATAAACATGAACATCAAATCATAATATAAGATCATAACATCATGTAAACATGGAATTGTGGGGAAAACATAAAACAGGAAATAATAATCATATATTTAGGATAACATCCAAGTCAACAAAACATAGTGCACTTAGTATAACCTCTCATGCACCACACATGGTATCTCATGTGGTAAAAACATAACCCAGTCTATTATAGGGATATATAATTTTGGTCTCACCCATCACATTCATATCATGCACATGAATTTGTGTTCCACATAAATCAAACAACATTAGAGTTACATTCATCACAACTATCCCACAATTAAGGATTTTGGGTTATAAAGATGGAATTCCCCAATCAATTGAGGATTGGTTCAACTAGATGAATAACCTTTAGTTGAAATGGTGACGGGTATACATACAGGTTAATGTAAGGGGTGAATGACAAAGAAGAGTAATCTCATATTATATAGGAATAATAAGGGAAATAAAGGTATGTAAAAAACATATTACAACATGGGAAATTAGAAATTAAAAGGGGTTAATAAAAAGATATTACTTGATATAAAAAGAAGAGGAAATAGTCCCTTATCTTAGGAGGGTGCTACTAAAAAATTGGGAGGAGATTCTTAAGAGCTTGGGAATAACTTGAGAGGGATTTACATAGGAAGAGGAAGAATAAATTCATGATAAATGGGTTTTGAGTGAAGAATAGTGGGATATTGGGGGTATCTATTGCAAAATGATGGGATTTATTTATTAATTTTAAAAAATAGGTTTTGGACTCTATATGATAAAATAATTAAAAACAGAAATATTCCCATGGTTTTTTCCCATGATATCTACCAAATAGAAGTAGATTTCAATATTTTATAAGTAAAATAACCTAACCCATTATAATAATACCTTTGTTGAAGTGAAAGTGAGTCATGTTCATAAAGAATTGACTTCAAAACCTTAAAATATAATATAGGTTTTGGAGGATTCATTAAGGGTTTATAAAATTAATCAAATAAGTTCAAAACATATTATTTTAAAGTTGAAACATATTTATGCTCATTTATGAACATTATACCGTTTATTACATCATTTTTGGTAAATTATGATTCCATAATACAAACAGTATATTTATACAACATTTAATTTTTACCCAAAAATTTGACTGACTCAAGAAATTATGAAAATTTAACCATTTGATAATTCAATTGTGATGATTTCAAAAATAAATTTTATTTATAAAAAAAAATTATCTAAATAATCTAATATTTAATTTAAAATCAAAATCCTCATTTATTTAAAAATGCTCGATTTTATGATAATAACATTTATCTAACCCATATAAATATTATATTAGACTTATTTAAATTATATTATCACTTGTATATAAATAGATAATATTTTATAATAATATTATAGAAAATTTAATTTAGTTTTAAAATTTTTGTATTTATCAAAAAAAAAATTAAAACCATATATCTTCCAAAAATACAATTTTGGTTTCTTCATAAAAAAATCTAATTTTCACCAACTCATATATAGTTATAAATATAAAGTAAGATTGAAAATTGATAGATATAATAATTATTTTATTATAAATAAAACATAAAAACTCTTACATTTGGGGTCCAAATTCACAACCCCTTATTACACCAACATACACCCTAAGGGTAAGGTGTGTGAGGTTGGGTATTTCTAGGATGGTTCGACGATCATGGTTTTGGCCATGATATCAATAAGGATAAACTTCTACTATAAATGGTTTTTTTTCATGTTACAATTATTTAATTTAAGTTTGGACTTGGTTAAGGGAAAATCCATGTGATAAAATCACCCTCATAATCTCTAATGAATGGGCTTCATAGGGTATAATCCTACTAGTAGAGTCCATTTATCCTTCCATCTATATAAATTAGTATTTATCATAACCACAAATTCGCAAATATTAATGGTAACTTTACAATGGATTTTTATAAATTATTATTATGTTTAACGTTCTTTTAAATCTGGTAGGCTATTTTTTGACAATGGTAAGAAATACCCAAGTTAGTGCATGTTATTTCTATAAATACATTACTTAATAATTCATTTATTTATTCAAAATAAAATTTCATTTATAAAAGTTTGGGTCATCACATTATTACTCCCTTCATAAATTTCACCTTGAAATTTAATTTCATACACTAAAACAAATGAGGGTACTTATATTTCATTACCTCTTCTAATTCTCATGTTGCCTCCACAAAATTTTGATTCCACCATAATACTTTGACTAGGTGAGTTCTCCTGTTTCATAAAACTTTGTCTCTACAATATAAAATATTCACCAGCTGATCCTTGTATTAAAGTTAATTCTCTAATGATACCACCTCTAGAATTAGTAAATGCGGGGGTTTTATTATGTACTTCCTAAAGAGGGATATATATAACACATCATGTACTGGACATAGGTTTTGTGGGAGTGAAAGTTAATAAGACACAACTCTATTGCAATCAAGGATATCAAAGGGGAATATGTATCTAGGAATAAGATTTACCATCTTCTCAAACCTAAGGACTTTCTTTCATGGTGATATACAAAGGAACAACTTATCTAAGACATCAAACTCTAGGTCTCGTCATATATTGTACGCATTTATTTTCTATCAAATTTTTGTGGATTAAAAATGGAATTTAATGGTTTTAACCTTATATATAATCTCTTAGATAAGATCAAGTCCTACAATATTCCACTCTCCAACTTCATCCTATCATGTTGGAGTCTAAAACCTCTTCCCATACCGAGCCTCATAAAAATCCATTAAAATTATAGTGTAAAATATTTGTATATGATAACTCCACTAGGGTAAGGTGTTTATCCCAACATCCTTATAAATATATTGAACATGCTATTATAATATCCTCTAGATTTTGAATGTTTATTTTATACTGACTATCCATATGAAGGTGATAAGTTGTACTAAAACTCAGCTCTATATATGGTTATTGATGAAGGATTCTCTAGAACCTCGAGTTAAAAATTATATCTTGATCAAATACAATGGAGAGTGATACTTTATGTGGTCTTACCACTTCCCTTATGTATGTCTTAGTGAGTTATTAGAACGATAAATCTTCCTTGATATAAATGATCTGCGCTAAATTTGTAATGAGATCGACCACTACCAAGATGGAATTATATACTTTAGATGTCTTGGGGAGTCTTATGTTGAAATATGTGGTCATGATTTCTCATTTCCATACAGGTATGGGAAATGGTTGCAACATACCCTTAGACTTCTATTTTTCATTCTTAACTTGTTGGAACACAATTCATTAATATAAAAAATTTATAATCTCCCTCTTCATGTTATCCCACCAAAAGTTTTATTTTATATCTCTATACATATTACTGCTTCCTAGATGAATAGAGAAGGATGAGATATGTGCATCATCTAGAACTTACCTCTTCAGTTATGGTTTTTATGGGACACATATCCAGGTACCAAACCCTCAATATTTATCAATGTTGAACTTTGGAATATCTTCTACCTTTTTCTGTAGCTTCTCATCATTTTTTTTGGATTCATTGATCCTATCAAGAATATATGGTTGAGAAAATATTTGAACAAGGTAGTATAAAACTCCTTTTATTATTTTAATTTCCATCCATTTCATGTACAATAATATTGGATCCATTTCAATACTCACCATGGATAGGGTTGTAAGTTCCTTTCTACTTAGAGCATATTCCACTTTTTTACCTTCCCAATATGGTAATGGATTGAGAAATCATAATCCTTGATCATATTTAACCATCTTTTTTGGTTCATATTAAGCTCCTTTTGTGTGAATATATACTTTAGGCTTTTATGATCCATATATATGTCACACTTTTCTTTATAGAGATAATTTCACCAATTGTTCAACATGAAGATCACTACAACCAATTCTAGATCTTGTTCTTAGAATTTCTACTCATAGATATTTAATTGGTGGTAGGCATATGATATCACTTCTCAATCATTCATTAGTATAAAACCCAATACTTTTTGGGATGAATGGTTATATATCAAAAATGCTTCCAAAATTGTGGATGATGTGATCACGAGTGTAGTGATCAGCCTCTAATTTAACTCTTTTAACCTCTTATAAAATTCATCAGTCCAGTCAAAATTCACTCCCTACTAAATTATCTTGGTTTGTGGTATTGAAAATCATGAGAAGTTTCTCATAATTCAAAAAAGGTACCAAACTAGTCAAAGGAAAATATGGATGTATATCATAGATGTTGGTATTATAAATCCTTTAATTACCTCTATTTTTTAGGATGAATATATATTCATTTTACACTGATAACATGCCTAAGGAATATTACTTTCTCCATATAAATTCACACCATGTTCTTCCTTGATTTTGAATTAGAAAAGAATATCATATATAAAGTCTACCAAAAACTTTTTGAGTTAATACCTAAATAATCTATTTATTAAGACCATAAAGATATCCAGGGTATTACTGGTTCTAAATGGAATTACTATGAACTCATAGTGCCCATATCTTGTATGGAAAGCAATCTTGGGGATATCCTTCTTCACTATTACTTGATAATATCCTGTCCAAAGATCCCCCTTAGTGAAGTATTAGGCTCTGCAGTGATGATTGAATAAGTCAAAAACCCATGCAAGAGGATAGACATTCTTTGTCATGATCTTTTTAAGCTCATGATAATCAATGATATGCACATTGTCCCATCTTTTTTCTTAACAAAAAGGACTAGTACACCCCATGGTGAATCACATGGGTGTATCAAACCATTATCTAGATTATCTAGTAGTTGTTTACTTAGATACTAAAGTTAAAAAATGGACATTATATATATATATATATATATATATATTCTTGGATATTTTCAAATCTATAGGTATAAATTACATCCATAACTCAACCTCTTAGTTAGGAGGAAAACCAGACAGTTTTTCACAAAACACGTCATTGTATTCCCTCACAACATGCATTTCATAAAGGATGATATTTTCCTTGGTTTCAATCATTCTATCAAGATATGTTTTCTCATAATGAAATAATATTCATTATTGAGATGATTATACCAAATGAGACTCATCCTCTTCCTTGCACTTATATAAAATCAGATATCCATTTCTGATATGGAGGTTTATTTCCTTATCTCATAAATTTTTGTTTTCTCTATAAAAGGAAATGCAATCCATACCCCGAATGGCATAAAATTACACTAAATAGATTATCCCAATGTTCACTAGGAAGTTAAACCTAAACATATTTATATGGGAGGAGTTATATTCTTGGGATGCAATAATTTTCCTATTTATCATTTTCACTGATAAATCCACTTCCATATTTTTTGTGGTGTTAAAATAGTTCTACTAAACTTTCATGACATGAAAGAAAGTACACATCCAAAATCAAATAGTATGTTCATTATCCTTGAATGAATAACTTTCATATCTATCACAACATCAATGTCAGGATCCATCTTAGCAGGTGTGGTAGTATAAGATCACCCTTTCTATCAAGGCCTTCGAGGTTATTGTTGTAGGTTTTCATTGAAAACCCTTGGCATTGTTCTTTATTCTCATAGTATCACTCGTCCCTATAGTTGAAACATTGGACAATGGGATGAGGGTTGATAAGATAATTAATTTATTACATCACATTGGTGAGTTTATCCCAATGATATTCACTTCCTCAATGCCCTTCCTTCGTACACCTAAATTATTTCATTATCCCCTTAAGAAAATTTATCAAATGATTCTTCCTACACTTTTAAAATGTTGTATGTTGGAATTTCTTACCCTCATGAGATTTATCCATCACTTCACCAGAATTAAACTATTTTCTCTACTTATTGTCTCCAGACCCATGAGACACTTTATAATAGATGATCTCCATTTCAATTTTGAGGGAACATCACAAAATTTCCTTATAGATGTTAAAGTCTTGAATTACCAAATCTTTTCATAGAAAAATTTTTAAACCACTAAAGAATTGGTCAAATTTAGTTTTGGGGTAAATGAAAAAACCCAAATATTATCATGAAATTCTTTTTAAGTTCACCTTATACACCATGATGTATTCGTTATCCTTTTTCTTGAGGCTAAAAAAATCCCTCTCTATTTTAAGTAAGAGATTGTGAGGAAAATATTCATTAAAAAACATTTTATGTAATTCCTTTCACTCCATCGCTTCGATTTCCACATCGGGCTTTATATTTTTTTACAAAATTCACCATTGATTAGCTTCTCCCTTTATATGATAAATAGCCAGCATGAACTTTTCATGATTAAAGCATTAAATTGAGGAGAATATATTTTCAATGGATTTTATCCACTATTAGGTGATTAAAGGATTGTAATATCCACTGAAATTCAGAGACCTTTGTCACATAAAGGTATCAATTGTAAATTTTTATTTCCTAGAGGTATGTGGCTAGTATTCATGATTCAATTTTATATTAAAAACATGAGTTAGAAGAGAAATTATTGTCATGAATTTCTTGATTTCTTCTCTCATCAGGTTGGGCATCTCTCATCAGGTTGGGCATCTCAGATGGGAAATTATTGTCATGAAAATTTTCAAACTATTAAACATATAAATGGTAAACTATAAACATTAAAGGATAAATCATAAATTAAATATATTCCTTAATAAATTAATTTCTAGGTTTCAATCTAAGTAATCTATGCTCTATTTGCTAACATAATATTTTAGGGGATTCTTTTCCCTTTATAATGGTTCATAAAGAGGTTTTGAATTTGCCAAATCATATCCACCAGGAGTGTCAAACCATGTGTGTAGAAAGGAAAAATTTTCATATACCAGGCGATGATTGAGTTAATTCCCAATGTAACCTTTTTAAGGTTATTACCCCTATATATAATTGTTCCAAATCCACATCCACTTGTAGTATCAAAAAATGGTTTTTTGTTTAGAAACCACCAACCCTATACTTTACCAAAATTTCGGGATTTTTCCCTAAGTTTATTATAAATACAAATGTTTTTATAATGTTTCATAATCCTAATCCCAAAAAATAACTAAATCTTGATCTAATACCAACTATAGAAACCCATACCTTTAATACACCTTATTTTATGATTTATTATATAAAGATACACAAATAAAATCCCAAAATATTGTGCGAATTTGTGTATTTGGGACACATGATACATATCTTAATAAAATAAAATACGTATATAAGGAAATCATTTAAAACTCCTCAACATGAACCTAAAATTTCATTACTCTTCTAAAACATCATTGAATATCATGGGGGCAGACATAAGAAAACGGTGAGCAATAAAGATAGGTAAAGTAATAATCAAATCATAACATAATGAAAGTAATAAATGTGATCCAAGAGTCATATAAAAGTGACATAAAAGGGTTGATAATAATAATCATAAACATTTAATCATAATGTAATATGATAACATCAAGGTAATATGGGATCGTGTTGACAACATAAAACATGACATCATAAGGATAAGGTAAGGCTTTCCACTAAGACAAAACAACATGGTGTGATTAGTATAACCTCACGTGAACCATAAATTCTATCTCTTGAGATAAAAAAAATTTCCAATTTATTGATGGGATATATAATTTTAGGCCCGCCTGTCACATGCATTTTTGTGCATCATATATCAAACAGCATAAGAATGACTTTCATAAATTTTAACCCCGTGATTAGAGAGTCTGGGTTAAATACATGCAATTAAAAAATAAATTAAGGTTATTTTTAAATAGTTGAAGACCCTTGAGTGTAAATGGTGATGGATATTCACTTACACAAATGATTGGCCTGAAAAAATAGGAGGATAATTTCAGGCAGCATAATGGGTGTCCATAAAGGTTTATGGAAGGGGTAAATGAGAGTGAAGGGTAGTCTACCATTTCATGGGAATCATAAGAGTATTAAAGGGATGTGTAAAATAACACTAAAAAAGGAAAATTTTAAATCAAAAGTTTTTATAACAATGAAATTACTTGAAGTAAAAAATAATAGGAGAGACTTCCATACCTTTAAAGGGTGCTTCTAAAAGAATGGGGGGATATTATTAAGTGATTGGGAACTACTTGGGATGTATTTAAAGAGTTATAAGGATATTAAATTAATTATTAATGGGTTTTAATTGAATTTTATTATGAGACAGGCTGGTTATTTGTTTCAAAATAAGGCGGAATTCTTCATTAATTTTTAAACTTAGGTTTTGGACTCTATATAATAAAATAATCAAAGTAAAAAACATTCACATGGTTTTTTCACATAAGTTATATTAAATAGAATTTTTTCAATATTATATAATTAAAATAACCTAAATAATTAATATAATACCCTTTGTAATGTTTAAGTGAGTAATGCTCATAAATAGTTGATTTTAAAACCTTAAAATATAAGATTGGTTTTAGAGGATTAAGTAAAGGTTTATAAAATTAATCAAATAACTTCATAAACACATTATTTTAAATTGGAAACATAATTTTGGTTGTGTATTCCATTTATAAAATTTCTTACATAATTTTTTTATATTATGATTCTATAATACATAGTATATCTATATCGTATTAAATTTTTACCCAAAAATTTGACGATGTCAGGAAATTATGAAAAACTAACCATTGGATAGTTTCAATGTGATTATTTAAAAATTAAAATTTATTTTATCAAAATTATTCTCTAAATAAGATAATTTTTACTTTAAAATATAAATCTATAATTATTGAAAAATACTGGTTTTTTCAACAATAACAATTTTCTAACCCTTATAAAGATTATATCGTAATTCCATAAGTTATATTATTATTTGTATATAAATAAAAATTATTTAATGATAATATTATATAAAACAACATTTATTTCAAAATACTTGGATTTATAAAAAAATATAGTTTTTATTAAAACTAAATATTTTCTAAAAAATAAAATTTTGGTTTCTTCATATAAAAATTTAATTTTCATCAACTTATATATAATTGTAAATATAAATTAATAATGAAAATGGTCAAACATAATCATTATTTTATTAAAAAAAATCAAGACTCATACTACTGTGATCTAGATATATAACCGCTTATTACTATAGTGTACTCCATAAGGGTAAGTTTTACAATGGTGGTGCTTTCTTAGGGTGGTTTAGTGAACATGGTTTGGATTTTTATCTTGGTATGCTTGAACTTCTCCTATAAATGGTTTTTTTCATGCTTCTATTTCTATATTTTTTCTTGGGATTGATCAAGGTAAAATCCCAGTGATTACATCTCCATCAAAAGCTTTGATAAATGGGATACCTAGGGTATGATCCTACTATTCAAGGCCATCACTCCTACCATCTGTGTAAATTAGATTTTATTATAACACATCATATAATAATCTTAATGGTAATAGTAAAATGGATATTTATCAAAAGTTATGATGTTTCATAATATTTTAAATTTGATATAAAATATTTTATAATGGTCTAAAATAACCAAGGTAATGCATGTGTTTTTTATAACTACATTACTTAATAAGGAATTTACTTATTCAAAATGGAATTACATTTATAAAAATTTGGGTTGTTACAAAAATGGTGCAAAGTAATAGTATATTTTAATTCAATTATATAATTTTAATACTTGAGAAAAATACACAACATTGGAATATGATGTATTTTCATGTGATATCCCGGCACTATTTAATCCAATATAAGATATGTTGATGTTATAGAAATAAACCGTAGACTATGTTAGAAGGTGAATAGATCCTTGAGTATTAATTCAAGAATTAGACAATGATAACAGAGTACTGGTAAGTTAATGAAGGATTAATTTATCACTAATGTAATGTCAAGAGGTTGCATGAGACTATGTTCCTACATGAATGAAACATAGGGTGACATTGGAAGACCGTGTGGTTTAGATGATAACATATAAATAACTATAACACAAGTATTAGATCACTAATTTATTTTATAACTCTACAATGTGGCTGCATCAAGTGGAGAAAATAGAATTATGAAGATAACACAGACTACAGTAATAGGAAAACAAACTATTAGGTATTAATGGGTCCTTAAGTTATTACTATCAAAATTTTAAGTTATTCCAAAAGACTATATTGAAACAAAAATGTATTATGAAAATTTTATATCGGATTAAAGTTCAAGAATGGTTAATTTACAATTTGGAAACTATGATCAAATGAATCGTTGAATAAATATAATGGGAGCACATAATTGGTTGAAAAGATATTAGATATTATCCTATAAGTAGAGATCAATGGGATAAAAAAGAACTAACTTAAACTATAATCACTACTATAATTCTAATACCATTCATGTGAAATCAAATTCATATAAAAACTCATTACTTCAAGTTACCAAGACAAAACAACTATATAAACTTCATATGTTATGAATGTTTTTACTATTATTGTGTTATAATTTCTTCATCCTTTATATCAAGTTTTACTCTATTTGTTGGTTTATGATTTTCTACATAGAATCATGTTTTCCTAGATATAACTCCATAAAAGGTACCTCTTTTGAAATAAGTTCTTCCACCTAATCAAATTTTATAAAGTGTAAATTTTGTCACTCAATTATAAAAGGTATTTTTTTAATTGGGTTTTTAATACACAAAAAATTAAATATAATAGTGAGATTCATACATCTCAAGGGGAATAGGGGTGAAGACTAGACTTATGATATTTGATCCCAACTGCTATAAAAATCACATGTGTCATCATTTTATGAATTTTTCTTCAATTTTAAATTATTTTCAACTCAAAACTAATATTGAATTTCTAAAATCTTATTATCTATGAAGATATAAGTTATTAAAGATATATGGGATATATATAATATGAAATTCTGAGAGATTGTCACGAATCGGCCCGAGTCAACCCTAAACCGGTCACACAGGTCAGCCCGCGAAAAGTCCCTAGATGCATTCCCGATCCCCCCTGGATAGAAACAAGCCTCGAGGCCATCAATATAGTACAAAAGGCAACAATTTTTCACAAATATAACAATCAAAAAACAGCAGAAAGAAATGCACAGCCCAAAATACATTTACATAAAAATTGAACTGAACATTATTTGTACAAGAAATTGAAAGTAAAACTAAAACAACAACTCCACTGAACAAATATGATAACCAACTAACTCCATGTGACCTCACTGGTCACTCTCCAACACAATGATCACACATCATCCAAGGAGACTGAACTCATGTCGAAACATACACAAGGTCTAAAAACAGAAGAAGACTATAGGCTTGAGTATTAAAACTCAATAGGTTAGCCTGATATTCTATTCCCAATGCACTTATATTAACATAAAATAAACATAAATTTCAAGTTTTAAATACATTATAAAAGATATTTTTTCCAAATGAGATCCCATGCTATAAAAAAATTACCCGACAAAAACTTGCATGTTTTATACACAAGAATGCTAGTAACAATTTTCAAAGAGGTGCAACTTCAAAATGAAAATAGTTTTCAAGAGGGATTATTTAAAGAATGTAAACATTTAAATAAATCACACATTCTTCTGAATTTACCAACCAAACACATTTTATGCCGACGGTGAGTACAAAATAGCCAATGATCATAAGTCATGGGAACACCCTTAGGCACTAGTTAGTTGTGAGCCCCAGGTACCTCATATCTCAGTGAAGGTAACCATAATAAATATCCACTCTCATGCACACATGGAACTATTAGGGAGAATACCCATAACATAGTGGTCCTCTGACAACATCATCATTATATTTTAGTTATTGTTGTCATCGTCAAACTTTCTACATGGAATAGGGGTCAAACCCCACGGGATCACTAGCATACTAGTACACTTCCGCCCACCTAGATACTCATGATTCCCTTTAGTGATCAATAAATTTACACATATTATAAAATATACTTTCAAAATGAAAATTAAATTCCCAAACCATTAACACAAAAACATTCAACAAACATGCTTCACATCTTTTTCACGGATCAATAAACCACTTAAAATTTTCAAAAAATAATTTCAAAGAGTGTAATGAGGCTTTGCACATAAAACTCATTAAAAACACTATTTTAAGGATAAACACGCAACAAAACCATACCCAACCATATTTTTAATCCCTAAACAAATTTAATAAAATAATTTTATGGACTATAAAACAATCCCAATTGACGCAACATGGTATATAAATGTAAAACACTCATTCTTCATTTTTAGGAAAGGCCAAACGGGCCTTTAAACATTTTTACCAAAACAAAAATTTTCAAAGCCACAAATACCAAATATAATAAGTATGTGGGAACCCTAAATTTTAAGATTAAAAAAATTTGTAACTACCTTGAAAATATTCAGATTTCTTATTCATTACATAGCCCTTTTTATAAAAGTGCCAAACATGCTTTCCATTTGCAACACAAGTCAAAATACCTTAAAACCAGTACACCTTATTTCTAAAAACCAAAACCTACTTGGAATCCAAATAAGTAACACAAAAACATTTATTTTTCTACTTCCAATATGATCATAAATCCAAACCAATCATTTTAAACCACACTCAACACATAAAAACCAACTAAAAAACTTACCGAACACATGACATGCATTTTTTAAAAAAATCAATTCATTTCAAGCACTTGAAAAGGAATAAAACATCAATGGAATGCCATAAATTTATTCAATATACTTAAACATGTTCAAAATACCACAAAACATGTGCATAATCTAAGAAATCATTTAAACAAACATGCAGTGTGCACCATTTTAACAAAACTACACCACTTTACAAAAAACAGGCTTTTAACCGCTACTTGGCAGACAAAAAAAATTATCCAAAGCATAAATTGAAATTTTCATAGTATTAATAAGATGAAAAAATCATGAAATATATGTATATTAAATAAAAAGGTCAAGTTCAACGGGAAACCTACCCTAAATCCTTGGCGGAATGGAAACGCACAACCGAAATCACCCGTCGCGAGTTTATAATCCCTAAAACTATGAAGAACATCCCTAAATGAATATAAACACCATAAAAATCATTAAAAAACATAATAATATGTCATTAATGACCAGGGGAGAAGAAATAATCATGAAATAATGGAAGGAAGAGGAAGAGGGAGGATACAGTAGAAGAAATCTCACATTAGAAACTAGAAAACTCTTTGTATTCCCTTATATATACACCCATAGAGGAAAGTAAATGACTTAAAACTTCTTGTATAGAATCCTAAGTTCTGGAAGAACCACTAAAATAATATTTGGGGTAAAAAGAGTATGAATTGAATGATTTATGAATGAGACAAATTACCTTTGGAAAATCTGGATGATTTGAGAAACATTGAGCAGTTTTTCCCTAATCCACGACTAATATGAGCTCCAAAGAGGGAAAATGGAAAATGGGGGTGCTCCTAGGTTTCTTGGTCTTGAGTGGGAGGTATAATAACCACAAATTATTAAAAATTGAATAATATATAAAATAAACAAATCATTTTTTTAAAACTAGAAATGGGCCCATGGGTTGGCCCAATAATTAAATAAGTCACCCAAATTCACCATGATTATGAATCATTAAGGAGTATAAAAGAATATTTTGGTTTTAATATATCAAGGTAAGAAAATTATGAAGTGTAATGGGTGAAAATTCTGGAAAAAAAGGAGTTATAAAAGAAAACAATTTGGTTTTTAAATCTGGAAATGGGCTCACGGTTGGCCCAAACAGGTAATGGGGCACCCAAAGTAGGATAAGTAGACATATATAGTAGTTAAAAACTCAATATTAATCTCATACAACACCCAAGAAAATGGTTGGGATTTTCAATGAACCTTATCAAAACCATGACATGAAAAGAAAAAAAACGGGTGTGACAATTCTCCCCACCGTTAAAGCTTTCCAACCCCAGAAAGCCATAAGACTTTATAGCTGAAAGATTAACACCTAAGGATTCCCTATCAACATGGTCCAACATCTCAATTAAAGGAAATATCATCTACCATCAATGGAAGTTAATCCTATAACTCAAATAGAACACTAACTCCCAACCACATCCTAAGAATCAATGGAAAGATCAAGCCACCACCTCTATAACCAAGCCAAGAACCTGATTGTTGGGCATTCTCCCAATAAACCCAACAATCACCCAAGCCAAATAGCACTCACAAAAACCAAAAATTATTGGGGAGTATGGAATGTACACCCCCCCCCCATTAAGAAACAACTAGCATTATACAAGTTCTTAGGATGAAAAATCAACGAGGCTCGTGGTGGGTCTCCCCACTATTAGACCCAACTAGTAATGAAAAAACAAGAATTCAACATTAACTATAATTGGACTTCACTTTCACAATTCCACCAAAACTATCCCACAACAACCTACCAACCCAAGTTAAGAGGGTTATAACATGAACATTTAAACAACCCAATCCCAAATGGAGGGGACAAAAACTGGGCCAACACTTTCTACATGGATCTAGACCCCCACCACTCGGAGAGGGGAGGGAAGGGTACCCTATAATTAGTCCCCTGAAACCACAAAAGAAAAAAAGATCTACCCAACATTATCTACCTATGAACAGGTAACACCATGACTACACCCAATTTACACAGGCGGTCCACACAGGGACATTGATCGGAAACCCACATCCATGAAGGAATAACCATAGACACTGTGTGAGGGGTAAGTCCACCAGGATCATTGTGACAAGAGGAAATTAATAGTGATGAGGAACCACAATATATACAGAGAAACTACCTTACCACAATGGTGTAAGTAATATCCTAATAGAGCTCCACACACCTCTAGCGATTTCTTGACTGCATGAAAAGATTCACTCTAAGACCTATGGCTAGAGCCCTGATGTTTGAAGCATTTGTTATGCCGCAGTTAGGAGCTACGAATCACATTATCTCTTGTAATTAACTAACTCAAACAAAACACCAATACCCAAAACGGACTGAGGGATACACACCACCATTCTAACTTACTTAGAATGATGAGTGAAATGAACAAGGAACACGGTGAAACACACCATGCATCACCAAACACAATCGATATAACCGAAAGAATCCTCATAACAATAAGGCAATATAAATCGAGCCCAAATAGCTCTCTATTTCAATAAATGGGATGAGGAATTATTTGAAGAGGTGGATCTAGCTTGTGAAACATGAAAAATAATCCTTAGGTTGATCAACTGGAAATCTTGCAAACAGAGAACTATTTTTGGCCACATCACAAAATCCAACACATCTTTATAAACCCACTAAACATTACTTCAAAACTGATCCACCAATAAGATCTCATCTCCAGAAACATCAAGAATATGACTTTCGGATCACAAGGAAACATACTGAATAAATAAATAATAAAAGACATTGAAAAAACTATCCACATGACCATCGGTTTATAAACAAATTCCACAATTTTTCAACTCAAAACACTTTTGAAAAACAAACTAACTTGGTGGGTTTCCGTATTCACCAATGGTGTTTCATCAAGTCTCACTCGCATGCACATTTCCATACCACCCTAGGCATCCAACCACCATTCCATATAGGCCAACCTTCCAGATATCAATAAAACCTTGAATGTGAGAACCCATGAAAACACCAAAGGGTAAAACAAAACAACATCATTCCAAAAGTAATGGACCTTCCAAAGGAACACTGACCACCAAGTCAAAAACCCTTTTCAGATTTCACAAAATAAACCAAACTTCATCGAGAACAATTTTCTTAAAAACACACAAATTTTCATTTTTAACAACTTTAAAAATAGCTAAGCTATCCCAAACAACCCCTTCCCATTTTATAAAATTCAGCAAGGTATATTTTAATAATCTGATGGTCATTGAGACCAATACACTTTCTAGGAAAACACCAACCACTTAAAACCAATTTCCAAAACCAATTTATCAGATTCAAACACTTATCAACATCCAAAAACAACCCATTTAAAATAAAGATTCAGAATCACGTTAAAATGATTCACACTTTCAAAACATTTTATTTGAATAAACCACAATTTAATAATAGGGAAAATCCAATCCCGTTAAATCATTTACACTTCCTCCCCAAAATTTGTTTCACAAAAACACAACCTTCCAAAACCATTCTTATATTTAATTTTTGAAAACCCCTTTTTCCACTTTTCCAAATCCAATCCTTCCTTTAAAACCCATTTCCATAATTCTCACATAAGGATTTTCAAAACAAAAAATCAGAATTCAAGAAAGGTCCAAGAGACCCATAAAAGGGAACTGGTGTCAGTGGGTTACATGACCATATGTTTGGCAGCCATATGTCAAACACAACACCATCACAAAGAGACTTAATAGCACCATGACCCTGCTCCACATGGATTTCCAGGCCTTGTGAGCTCACGGAGTCCATTATTCAGACTCCCCTGGTCATATCCCAACACCAAACAATCAACAAGAACAAAGGACACTAATAAAACCAGACTTTTCATGGAAACCTAAGGATCGGAATGAGCAAGAGTTTGCAACACTCTTCCCGCACTTTACCCTCAAGTGAAAAAATACTACTCCATATACCTTCACATCCCCCAAATAACAAGGGCACTCAAAAAATCAAGGTCTGCTAAGATTCGACCTCCTTTGATACCATTTTGTCACGATCTGGCCCGAGTCGACCCTGAACCGGTAACCCATGCCAGCCCGCGAAAAGTCCCGAGAGGCATTCCTGATCCTCCTAGGATCGATAAAAGCACTGAGGGAATAAATATAGTACACAATGGAATGATTTCTCCCAAATATAAATAATCAAACAAACAACGAAAAGAAATGGACAGCCCAAAATACATTTACATAAAAATTAAACTTAACATTATTTCTAAAAAAAATAAAAGTACAACTAAACCAACAACTCAACTGACCAAACCTGATAACCAAATAACTCCATGTGACCCCCCTGGTCACTCTCCAACACAATGACCACACATCTCCCAAGGTGATCAAACTCAAGTTGAAACCTGCACATGGTCTAAAAACATAAGAAGACTATAGGTGTGAGTATTAAAACTTAGTAGGTTAGCCTGATATTCTATTCCCAATGAACTTCCTTTAAAATAAAAGATACATCAATTTAAAGTTATAAATACATGATATAAGGTATGTTTTCCAAATGAGGTCCCATGCTATAAAAAAAATTTCCAAACAAAAACTTGCTTGTTTTATACACGAGAATGCTAGAAATAATTTTCAAAGAGGTGAAACTTCAAAATGAAAATAGTTTTCAAGAGGGATTATTTAAAGAGTGTACACATTTAAATAAATCACACACACTTATTAATTTACTAACCAAACACACTATATACTGACGGTGAGTACAAAATAGCCAATGAGCACAAGTCACGGGAACACCCCTAGGCACTAGTTAGTTGTGACCAAGTACCTCGTAACGTGGTGAAGGTAACCATAATAAATATCCATTATTATTAACATGATACACTATTAGTGATCATACCCATAACCTTGTGGTCCTATAATAACAACATAATCATAGTTTAGTTAGTTTTTTCATCGTCAAAATTTCTACGTGAAATAGGGGCCAACCGCACGGGATCACTAGCATACTAGTACACTTCCACCCACCTAGATACCTGGGATTCCTTTTAGTTATCAATAAAGTTACACATATTACCAAATAAACTTCCAACATGAAAATTCAATTCCCAAACCATAAACACACAAACATCCCACAAACATGTTACACATTTCTTTCACAGATCAACAAACCACTTAAAATTTTCAAAAAACAATTTCAAAGAGTGTAATGAGGCTCTCCACATAAAACTCATTCAAAAACACTCTTTTAAGGATTAAAACACAAAAAAATATACCCAACCATATTTTTTCAGCCCTAAAAACATTTAATAAAATCATTTCATAGACCAAAAAACAATCCCAATTAACGAAACATGGTAAATACATGTAAAACACTCATTATTCATTTTTAGGAAAGGCCAAACGGGCCTTTAAACATTTTTACCAAACCGAAATTTTAAAATCCACAAATACCACATTTAATAAGGATGTGAGAACCCACCATTTTAATATTAAAAACATTTTTAACCACCTTGAAAATATTCAGATTTCTTATCCATTACATAACCCTTTTTATAAAAGTTCCAAACGGGGCATCCATTAGCAACACATGTCAAAATACCTTAAAACCAATACATCTTATTTATAAAAACCAAATCCTACTTATAATACACATAAGGAACCCAAAAAAATTTCTTTTCCCACATCCAATATGATTATAAATCCAAACCAATAATTTTCAACTGCACTCAACAAATAAAATCCAACTTGGAAACTTACCGAACACATGGCATGCATTTTTTTTAACAAAACAATTCATTTTAAGCACTCAAAAAGGAATAAAATATCAATGGAATGCCATAAATTTATTAAGTCTACTGAACCACGTTCAAAATACCACAAACCATGTGTGGAATCTAAGAAATCATTTTAATAAACAGGTGGTGTGCACCATTTTAACAAAACTACACCACTTTACCAAAAACAAGGTTTTAACCGCTACTTGGTAGACCAAAAAAATTATCCAAAGTGTAAATTACAATTTTCAGAGAATGATTAATATGAAAACAACATTAAATATATGTATCTTAAATAAAGATTTCATGTTCAATGGGAAACCTACCTCAAATCCTTGGCGGAATGGAAATGCACAACTGAAATCATCCACCACGGGTTTACAAACCCTAAAACTATGAAAAACATACCTAATTGAATATAACCCCCATAAAATATCATTCCAAAACATAAAACTAGGTCTTTTATGACTATGGGAGAAGAAATAACCATGAAATAATGGAAGGAGGAGGAAGCGGGAGGAGAAAGGATAAGAAATCTCACATTAGAGACTACAAAACTCTTCGTATTCCCTTAGATCTATAGGAATAGATGAAACGGAATGGATTGATATTCTTGTATAGGCTAATAAGGTCAGGAAGAAACATGTAAATAACATTTTGGGAAAAATGGTAGGAATTGAATGATTTATGAATGAGACAAATTACCCTTTTCAAATATAGACGATTTAAGAAACATTGATAAGTTTTTCCCTAATACTTGAATAATATGAGATAAAATAGGGAAAATCAAACATGGGAGTTATAATATGTTTCTTGGTCTATAATGGGTGGTGGAATCACCAAAAATTATTAAAACCTGAAAAACATATAAAAGGAACAAATTATTTTTTCAAAACTAGAAATGGGCCCACGAGCTGGCCCAATACCTAAATAAGTAACCCTAATTCACCAAGATTATGAATTCTTAAGGGGTACAAAATGATATTTTAGTTTGAATATATTAGGTTAGGAATATTAGGAAGTTTAATTTGTAAAAAAAATTGAAAAACAAAGGATTTATAAAAGAAAAAAAATTGTTTTTTAAATCTGGAAATGGGCTCATGGTTGGCCCAAATCAAGAAGTAACCACCCTTTCACCAAAAACTCTCAAACAAGTAATGGGGAACCCAAAGTAGGATGATTATAAATATATGGAAGTTAAAAACTAAAAATTAATCTCACCCAAAACCCAAGAAATGTTTTGGTAATTTCAATGAACCGAATCAAAACTGAGACATGAAAATAAAAAAACCAGGTGTGATAGAGATGTTGTTCAAGTATAAATCGATTGATAGTAAAAATAGTTTAAAACTTATTTTATTAATATTTTTAATAGTAGATCTAAATATATCCAGATGCATAGTTAAGAATTTTATTATGGAAATACCTGAAAAAATTCTATATGTTTTGATCTATCAAATGACCATTGGTCAATCATTTTTCAATGAAACACACGGTATCTTATTGATGAAAATGTCGAAAATGGTTTAGAATTATATGTTAACCCTGCATCCATGAAAGGATTATAAAAGGATTTTCATGAACATGGTATATAAAAGCTTCATGTTATTAAAAATGATCACGAAGAATGAAAATGGGAAAAAACCATTCAATAATCTCCTCATAGTGAAAGAACTATTTAACTCTTTCAGTTTTTAGTTTTCAAATTATGAAAATTTGATCTATAATGTATTTATTATTACTTTTATTTAAGTTAACTATTTTAACAAAAATTCCAAAAAAAATTAATACCTGCAATTTTTAATACACATTGAGATAAAATTATTTTTTATGTTTAAATCATTTTTAATATAGTTTAAGTTTATTTTATTCTGACTATACCATTTCATTTCTCATAAATTTTTTCAAAATTTATATAATTATTTAAGTTAACTATTTTAAAAACTGTGATAATTTAATTTTATAATGCTTTAAATTTCATAGCATATGGAGGATAATTTTAATTTTATATTTCATATCATTTTTAATATCATTTTTGTTTATTTTTGTTTTCTTATATAATTTTATATATTATAAAGATTATCAGTTGATTATATATCATAAATATATTCATAATTTAAATTTATATCAAATTTAATTTCATTTATAATTTTTTTTAGTCTTTATTAACTTTATATATAAAAAGGTTTATTTAAATTCATATAATTTATTTTTGTATGAATTTTTTTAAAATTGATTTTTTGAAACATATATGATTCAAACACTAATTAAAATCAATATTCTAGATATGAACATCCAAATTCTTCTAATGAGGAGCCTCTTCATTATTTTATAAAAAATGCATCTTCCTTTTATATGAAAGGAAAAGAATTTCAAGGTTGGTAAATGGGGAAGTACATGTTTACCTAGATTGTCACTTGTGTGTAGAAAGTATCATAAGTCACCTATTTATTTTTATGATGATGGTAATCATTATAGTCAAAATGAAGAACTATTTAAAAGTTTTTTGGCTTTACAATATTGAGAAAAATTAGCATTTTTCCTTTGTATTGGAGGAGTGTTGACCAAACCACATGAGATAATCTATAGGATACAGTAACTATTAAATCATTTTATATTCTTATTTTACTTGAAACTATTATCCAATTTAGATATTTGACCATACATTTAGCCATCCAATTCCTACTGAGGTGAAATATGGCCCTATAATTTCATAGACTATGAGTTCTCCCAACATATCCACCAGATTCTGACTACCTTAAACATTTTTTGTCTCTAAAACTCTATCCTCAAATAACTTTCAGACAAAGTGATACTTCAACTGAATATTCTTTACCCTAAGTGAAACAGAGTATTATTAACAAGATGAATCATGCTCTAGATATCACAAAATTATGTTTCATTCCCTTTCCTTATTCCAGGATCCTTCAAAATCCCCTTAATCTAGATCAACTCCTTCCAAACTTCCATTATTTCCATGTACACTACTTTCATTATTAACTATGTAACAACTAGAGGATTTCTAGATATACAAGTCATATTTGTTCCACCAAAATTAACACAAATCTAATTTTACTTGTTTATATGTTTTCATATCCCCCAAAGTCCACATTCTCAAACCCCTATAATATATCAGCAATTCTAAAACACAATGTGAGCTCTGCCAAACCATTAAGATACTGATGAATCTACATCACCAATTCTCAATGATCTTTTCCCGAATTATCTATAAGCCTACTAAAAACTCCCACTACATATATATTTTTATTCCTTAAACATACCATGGAATACATCAAGATTCTATCCATAAATTAATATGAAACCATTTCCATTTACTCATCCTCATATTTCATTCTTGGTTATTTCCCTTTGGATAACTTAAAGGGTTTGGGCAAGGGGTCATCATAGTCATAGACTCACCCATTTAAAATCATTCCAAGACCACTAAAATATATCTAACTAAGAAATAAATATAGTTTTTTTCTTTAAATACCTTCAAATATGGATGAGCCATATCCATTTTGGAAACCCCAACATAATTCATCTTAAACTTTCTAAAAAAACTTTAAACTCCTTGATTTTATCTCTCCTCAGAGCTATCAGAATCATATCATCCATAATTAAGAGAATTATGATGAAACTTCTATCATTAAACACCTTCCAGTAGAATAAAACATTCACATTTCTCTCAAAAATGAATTCTCTACCCAGAAGGAATCAGAAATTAAGTTTTATTATCATAGTGCATGTTCTCCCTAGAAAAACTCCATTTGAGATGACACACCAGTCCTTATTTTCTATTTCACCTGAAATATTATGATCATACCAAAAATATTTCCTCCTCCGGATCAGAATGAAGGAATTTCATTTTCACATCTAAATGACTAAGATATAGAATCTCTTTAGAAACCATTTTGTGCACCGTCTGAATTATTGGATTCCTAACAACTGAAGAAGTGATTTAATTGATATACACACCTTCTATTTGTTAAAATACTTTCATAAAAATCATTTCCTTGTACCATTTTTTTATCACACACTTCTTATTTAAACCGGTAAACCTAATTTTCCTACAGTTCTCATTTCACAATAGTAAGATCTATTATCTCCCTCGATCAAGAATCATGAAAGGAATCCATTTTCTCCTTTATCACTAACTCATACTATATCAATTACCTAATAATTTCCTATTCTTAAAGATATTGAATTATCCACTTTTCATAAGAAGAAAGTAGGAAATTTCACTTCCAAACCTTTTTACTCAATTTCTAACCTAGGTATACTAACTCAATTCAACTTAAGGCACTAATTTCTCCAAAACCATTACTTAAAAAATTTAACCTTCTTGATATTTTCCTTGTTCTTATCCAATCATAAAGAATTTTTTATCATATATCCTTGTAAATAACAAAAAAATCCAACATCCATCTAAAACAACCTTCAGACAATTTAGTACCTCCAGAACTATCATTCTCTCTAAACTAACTATAACTTGTGATATTCTTTCTTAAGGAAATTTGGAATTCATTGATTATTTATTCCCAACTACATAATACTCCAAGTTATAATCCTTACATAGGATATCCTCATTGAATAAAACATTTAACATCTTAATAACTTCTGAAATTCATTATCCTAGAGTCATAATCTAAAGTATTCATGGGAAAACCTACAAGGAAACATGTATAAGACTTGGCCTCTAGATTATTCCTGTATTTAAAAACTATGTAAATATAGGTGATACAACCAAAAACATTAAAGTGTGAGATAATGAAAATCTTTATGGAATAGAGTTATTCTCGAAGATCCAACCCCAATAGAGTGGAAAGACTCTAATTCACAAGATAGGTCGCATTGTTTACATCTATATGTTCTATTTATAAATAACATTCATGAGTGTTTTCCTTATATATTAAAAAAATATACTCCTTCAAAAGGATACACTCCTTTTGTGATCCACACACAACATGTACGAGTTTTAGTATAACTTTTCCATGTAATAATTTTATCCCCTTCTCACCCACATGATCATGATGCTTATTCCAAAATTTCAAAGTCTCAGAAGTTGAAAGTCCAGTATATATTGCTCCATTTAAATTTTTGGTATAATAGAATGTCATTCCCTTCACACATTTGGCCATAAACATATAAAATCATGTGATTTTCCATATTCAAACCATAAATTTTGTATAAAATCCCACATCATATAGTTATCCTACCAACATATGGTTCTTCTATAACCCTAATATGTTTCGCATGCCTTACAAATCCAGTATACATCCATTCCAAGTCCAAATAGTAACATAACCCTTTAAAAAATATCAAGATATTCATCATACAAAATATGAACCATTTAAAACCTTATAGATATAAAATTAACTAGGAATTACCACTTTAGAATATACTAAAAAAAATCCCTAGGTTTAACTATCCATGACTCAAGTGGACTGGTGACACTTAAAAAAATTATCTTATCTTTCATAAAATGTTTTACTGATGAACTTTAAAAACTATAACATTGAAAATTGAACCAAAGTTATATTAATTTCTTATTCACATGTCCTATATTCTCATAATTCCATTATATGGGATCAGTCCAAGTTGAATCACCTTGACTCTTTTCACTCTTATTTTTCACCTAATTCATACATTTCCATTTAGAATAACATCCTCAATATTCCTCAAAAAATGAACATTAAGTATTTCCTTGTACTTACATCTAATGAATATCTTCATTTGGATTAAAATTTTAGACATCCTTAAACACTAAGTAAGTCTCTCCACTATAGTTACCCATTGAAATAACCACTGCATCCCATGACTCTAGAAGAAATGAAAAAGGATTAATGCCCATAGTTCCCCTATAAACATAAAATTCATAACCTCCAAATGAATCCAAATCACATTTAAGTCATTAAAATAAATTTCAAAATACTATACCTTTAAAATTTCAGGTTGAAACTTCATTACATCAAAAACACTTTGTTCATAGTGGTTGGATTCTCAAACATGATTGAAATTATAGAAATTAACTTAGAAATAGTCTCTAACTCTTATATATTGTTGCCCACATTCTAGGAAAACATCATCTTAACAACTCATAGTGCCTTACAAACATGATTTTACCATTCCTCCTTTGATATAACTTCTAATTAGAATCCATTCAAATGAAGTTCTAAATATCTGTGTAATAGATAATCATAAATCCACATCCTTTAGAATCTGAAATCTGACCAATCAAACTTATCAATATTGACCTTACATTATTCCAATTATATACTTCCAAAATAGAACTACCACTAAATTTAAAATGTAAAAAGGTCACAAAAACTATCCAACCAAAAGTCTACTACAATGAAAAGTTCTTAAAACCACTCAAATCTGAGCATGGAACAATTAAAAATGTTCTGAATGTACCAGACTCTGTTAACAAGCTCTAACACCAATTTTTGGGTCAAATCATGCGATTTAGAAGAACTCTATAGAACCTTAAATATAGAAAAACGTCTAAAAATTCTTAAATTAAATTAAACACAATCCAATTTGTTCAAACTGAGAAGAACCACACCCCAACCATTCACCTCAATTCCACACAAGTCCTTCCTAAAACACTCTACCCAAAAGAAAAATAATGCAACATAAAATGGAATGATGACATAAGAATTTACATGATTCAAGATTTTATCTACTCTATGATAGGAATACTACAACATTGATTAATAAATAAAATATAATAATTGAGAATGATACCTTGATAAAGACCCGCTACTAACGCTACTTTTTTAAAACCAAAAATGAAAAATTCTCAATATTGTAGTGTACAAGTGCAATTCATCCTACCATTTTTTAATAGAAGATCATCCAAAATAAATAATTTCCCTAGTTCCATCACAATCTAATATTTTTGGATGCCTTTCGCATCAAACAAAGAAACTTATAGGAACTCATTGATACACAAACATCACCACTCATGGTAAATAATTCATCCAACTAGAACTCATCCTTTAACACGTCCTAAATTTCACCCCAAGTGTTTTTTCTACCTATTTTCTATTTATGGAATTTTTTGTTCTCTTGTTCTAGCCTCCATCATGTTACATATCATAAGTTTTGAATTATCTCCTTCTAAAAATTTATTAAACTTATCTATAAAATAGATTTCACATCCAAGAATAATAGTATGTATTTGTGTTGGGGAATTAATATTATCTATTTATGACTACAGATTTTTTCACTCTTATATGCTAAAATTTTCAATAAAAGTTATCAACTAGCTTGTAGTTTTTGATATGTTAGACCTTATATTGATGAAAGTATTTTATATGTAAGTCAATTTTCATATTTCTTTCAATTACATTACTTAAATTTGACTCAAAACTTGTAATTTTTTTATTGAAATGGTATCTTAATAAAATTTTCATTCAATGCAATTCAAATTTCATGTATGGATTCATGGACACATAATTGGTTTCTCTAGTGGTGAGGACTATGGGAGAATTTTAAAAAATAATATCTATTTTTATAATATTTCAAAATAAAGAAACAAAGTGTTGTATGATTCCTTATACTTAGATGTATGAAAATATATTTTATTATATTTTACTAATTCATTCAACTATCAATCATATAATCAATCAAATTTTATTTTTTCAAATTAGTAAAAATTGGATATTGTTTGTTTTTTTTTTCAAAGAAACGCAATTTACTAGTTATGCTACATAATGTACCATCCCTATCCTGAATCACCTGAATAACACCCAAGATGGAGACCCTCTAACCTCTGGCAGGCCACCCCATACATTAGAGGTTTTTGGATAGAATATAGGGTATAGGGGTGACAGTGGTGAGAATATACCCACTAAAAATAAAACCACAACCAATAGAATAATAGAGGGGGGGATTATAAACTATCAAACTTGATATAAAACCACAACACAAATTTCAATATATCATAATATGTTTACATGGTATAAATATAATTTCATTCTAGTTATATATAACATAACATGATCCACTATATGTCGATCACACATAATAGGTCTAAAAACAGTAAAAGAAAACCCCAAACTTGGCACTGAGGATCCACTCTATCCAGCTCCATCCCAAAATCACACACCAACACATATCCAATGTAATCTTCTTGAGTTAAACATAATTCTATAAAGACACATCCATATATCATATCACATGTGCCATCATCAACTAAACTATTTACAAACCACTAAATCAACAGTCCAACAAAACCCAATACATAGAGACACCAATATGTTATCAGGCCCAGAAAATTATCCCTAGCATGTCCCACATATATAATTAGTATCCCACTCCCAACCAATTATCTCAATCAACCCTATGATCCTATTTCCACCTATTCCATATCCCTCCTCTAAAAAAATGGTTAACAACATCACCCCAAGGACACTCAATCTACTGAGGATACCACCAACAAAAAGTGGTTAAAACCACTTCTTGGACTCTATATTATATAAACCAAACCCCAAAAACATCAAACCCATAGTGATATAAAATCATCAATAAAATATATCTATAACTCATTGAACCTCTCTTTCCATTGGCATCAATGGTCAACACCATCTACAACACACTAGAAAGCCATATCATCTTATCACTAGTGATCAATATCACTAATATTCATACAGGTTACACCAATCATGCTCCCAAGGAACCACATCAAACATCACATTCCAAGGAACATCATATACAATATGTGGCATCATTCATGTTAATCCTTAAAAAACAACCAAGAAAGACAAATCATACTAAGCCAAATCCATCATTTCCAACATTATACTACCCCTAGGGATATCTCACGAAAAATAGAAACTATAAGTGAATCTATTCCCAATAACTCAAAATACCCTAACCACACCCGACTATCACATGATTCATAAACATACATATAACATAAGAAGAATCAAGGAACCACCTACATAGAGTTAACAAGACTCCACTCTTTGAAGATCATGGTCCAAATCAACTCTAAATGATATATTCCCCAAAATCTAACAATGTATCTAAAATTGGGATTTCATATCAAGATATGAATAAATATCAACAAATCTAGAAAATAGATGCACATGGACTGCTACCTAACTCATAACAACCTCTCTACAATAAATAGTACAAATAATGAATAATCTATTAGCGATATATCTTAATAGGGAAGAGGAAAATGATAGGGAAAGAGATAGGCTATTACCCATTATCTATTGGCTAAAGATGAGGCCAAGAACTCACTTAAAACATTAATTACAAAAAATTAAATAACATTCAAAAAAAGTGTACATAAGGAACGTCCCAGCATGTCACCAATGGCTGATAGCGCAATATACTCTACCAGGAAAACACTCAAAGCATGGACCCTTGGGTCATAACATGATATATATCCCCAAAATCTAAATAAAACTTTTAATATTATTCTCAGTTCACATTGTGGCATGACCTCTTCCCTTTATGGTGCAACGCATCTCACCACGTCCATCATCATGGTGCAACCCTTCATGTTACGGTATAATTCACTGATAGCCCAAAAAAAATTATCTTACGTATCAACTTTTTACTATCATGCAAGGAAAAACCTATTATTATGGAATAAAGTTTATGATGAAACCCATATGTTTTGAATCATGACCATTATACTACACTAAAATTTAATCTGACATATCCCTCGCCATGCTATAATCCCCAACACTCCGGAATGGTTTTCTATGTGCTATAAAATTTCAGCAGCATGCCTAGTAAAACTTCCCAAAAAAATAATTTCATCCTACAAAAATACCCCCAACACCTAAAAATTATTTAAACACACAATATTGATCCAACATCTGACCTAAATTACCTCTCCCAAATGATTGATTTATTACAACCTTCCCAAAATATGAAATCCCATCCTTAGGTAGTTAAGGGACACAATACTAACCAACGCCAACCTAAACCTGAGTGTTCCACTCACAACACACCAAAAATACTAAGGAAATTTATAACTCTTCCTTTTGTTCCTAAATATATTATATAACCAAATAAAACCTATTAATTCCTTCTAGGGAAACTCTCCACCAAAGGAATAACCTATATAGTGACATCACAACATAACTACCATAATATGATGATTGTATCATACCAGAATATCATTATAAAATGAACATGTTCCAACCATCCAACATTATTATACTACATCATATTGATGTACATTGTCATCCCATATAATACTTAATTCAAAAACCTCAACTAGATCCTAGTCATTAAACTTATCACATACGCACATCATGCACCCATGCTCATCTTAGAGAATGAGAACTAACACACCAATGGTGTACCTATGACCATATACATCTCCCAAACCTTCTATAGAAATTTTGGTTTGATGAAATGATGTTAACTTGAAGCCCGACATCATGATCTATAACTCCCTTAAAAAGTCACACATATTGATGCCCACTGAACCCACTTCTATGTATCTTATCCACTACCACAACTTATGCATGCAGATGAATTTCCACTACTGAATCCTTAAAACACTTCTAATGATACCTCATAAACTTTAGTCATGATTGATATACAACCCTTAGTTGATTGTGATGTCATACATAAAAACTTCTCCAATATCTCATCTATCCATATAACCAACACACCTTCGATGGTTGATCACAATGGACCCAAAATTTCCCTATTTTCACAATAAAAACACATCACTTAAGACCTAATCTATGGTGGAAACATTGATCATATTATCTAAATTCCTTATTGGGTCACATAATATCCTAGATTCCTACCATCAAAAGCCTTGATACCTATTTTTCATGACACCACTGTCCATCTCAGTATACTATCATTGCTCAAATTCTAATCAACAATTAACAACTAGTCCACTACCTCTAAAAATTATGTCAAACTAAATATTTTTACATATTCCCTACTAGAAATTTGTAAAAAATCCATGAATCACCACATCTTATAGATATCATCTACCTTGAACACTAGAGGAAAATGAAAAAAATCTATAAAACTCATGGTATACTCCATGGTCAAAGTTTCTCCCTACACCAAGTGTATAAACTCATAGAATCAATCCTCCTTCAACATCTATGAAAAGAAGTTCTTAAAGAACCTCATCTAAAATTCCATGTTGGTAATTACCTCATTCCTCCTAGCATGTAACTACACATCCAACTAGTGTTTCTCTTATAATGACCCGGCCTAGAATAGTCTGAACAGTAACCATATCAAAGAGCCATGTGACCTCAGATGCACCTCCCCATATGACATAAGTTTTTAAATAGAATCAGGGGTCTATATGGATACCATGGGTAGACTATAACCATTATATAAAAGTAAACAATCATAAAATAAATAAATAAAACTAATCTATCAATATAAAAATAAATTAGAGTACAGAAGAGTAATAAATAATCTAAATATGAAATAAAAACAAAGGCAGTAATACAAGCATACAGGACCGATTTCTTATTAGGTCAATCAGATATAGAAAAAAGATAGAGAAATAGAACACAAGGGATCCACTACCACTCCGATATATACCTCATCTAGATCTCCAAATAGATCTGATCTATTCCATTTTGAACACAAAATAATTGGCCTCAGCATCAAATTGAACCTACAAAAAATGTAGGATACTCGAGTACCCATGTTCCAGGATATCATGAGCATGGTGTGAGTACATAACTCAGTAGGAAACCACCAACGTGGTCATCTAATATACCATAAAAGAAATTATATGTACATCTGACATACTTGGAAATAATAAATAACCACTAAATATAAAAATTAAACAAATCCATAATACCTACTTCATCTAGTGTCTGAATGTCTCAAAGCATGTTATAGGGAGCATGACAACCATTGTATCGCAACCACCCCAAGGGAGTATAAGTATACATATAACTCTTGTTAATCCTAATAACCATTTTCAATCCCCATGTATGAGATCCCAATCAACCATACTTTCTTCTTCCAGTGTTATGGTATCTTTAAGCTTGATCATTACCTCAAGGAGACCATTTTCTGAACTCTAGGGAACCCACACTCATTCCCCCGCCATGATTATTAGCAGAACGTGGGGCCTCACAAGGCATCCCTCATCTGTAATCCCTCAATCTGAACCCCATAGTAGTATCTGGATTTTTTGAATGGGAGGATGATGTCTGATTATTATGATGGGGAATCACTAATTGATCTTATACATCTAGGCATGACTAATTCCTAAGAAACCTAGGAAATTGAATGGAATACCCTCCTAGATCCAATGGTTAATAACATGGTCATCCAATAAATCATGAAAACTCAACTGATCCTTCACTAAATCATCAACCCATCCCTATGGGGTATCTTAGGCATCAATTGAGGGGATTAATCAATCACCTTCAAGATTTCCAACATCCATTCTAGGGGATATTTTCCCACTCATCACCTCATACAACAATTTTAATCTCAAGGGGTATTAGGAATTTTAAATGGTCTAATGGTACTCCCATTTAAAACTGGGGCACCCTGAGCATTCAAAATCGTCTCACTATAGGAAAGGAACCCTAAGGATATTGAGAATTCCTATACACATGAAACACATATACTCTAATATTGGATTATAGGTACCACCTCTAGGAATACACTATTTTCTAAATTGTAACACTTGACATTATCCAAACTAGGAATCCATAACCAATATATCATAGGACTAGATCCCAAACATATCAGGCATCACAAAGTATCTTACATCTCAACAGGTGATTCCAAAACATCATGGGAAATCACAATGTTTCTAGGCCTAATGGATGATTCTTAGGAATCATGGTAAATCACCAATCATAAAAAATAATGAAATAAAAATATATCAAGTTCTATCCAAACACCCATGCATGTCACCATTATCTCTGTCTCATTAGGATTACACATTGATTCAGGTTATAGGGTAACACCCAAATCTATATATTTCTGTATCCACATACACCCACTCATGGTCATATCTTAAATGGGTACCCACAAGAGGTCCTCTATATCATCACTATAGTGGAGTCATCCCACTCGGGATCCTCAATCGCAACTATTCTCTAGACCCAACGCTTGGTGATCGAAGGATATCCCATCCCTCAACATCATCAAAGTCATTAACATGCCTCATAAGACTCAAAGGTATGGCTCACTAGAGACAGTATCAAGAGATGAATTAAAGCCCATATCTATGTCCAGGGTCACTACAAACTGGTAAACTCGCCCAACCCATCCCTAATCTAACTGTGGTATATCCACCTAGGCCTAATAAATCTTCGGGGTCCTCACCCAGCCTACTAGGGTCATCCATATCAAGTCATATCACACCCACTCTTAGAAGTGTCCAAGTTTATGGGTATCCTCTTAGTTTAGGCCTCAGTGATGGGCAGCTAAGGATTCAATCCGGTGCACTATGTCAATACTGGCCCACACACCATGTCCTTTTTATTCCTAGATTCTCATATGATTTTTAACAATTTAATAAAAATTAATCTATTTAAATTAAAT
This sequence comes from Viscum album, assembly GCA_963277665.1. NCBI lineage: Eukaryota > Viridiplantae > Streptophyta > Magnoliopsida > Santalales > Viscaceae > Viscum > Viscum album. The sequence goes on from OY728127.1 coordinate 1,272,285,664, forward strand.
AAAACAATTTAATAATAAAATATCCATCTACCTATGGGTGATTCCACACATGCATATTCATATAAACATCATGCATAAATCCATAAGGATAATACTAGAACCACCTACCACATCCTAAATCTTTTCCATTTATTTTACGAAGGTTGATAGATACTACCCAAGCCCGTCCAGCCTTTTCCATGTGTGAACAAGATTGTATCAATGACCCAAGCTCCTAAATAAAGAAAAACAACCCAAAAAATCATTTATAACATTTATACATAATTAACGAATTTAATTTAAAAATGGTATAAATTCTTGAAACCTCACTAGTGTCCAATGATCATCGAATCTTTATGAAATGGGGTGGAGGCCACCCCCAGAACACCCATGGACCTATACTGATCCAAATCTAATACACAATCCACTATTTAAATCAAAAATTTAACTAAATTATAAGGAAAAAATAAAGTAAAATATATGGTGTGGGGTACCTTTAATGAAACGATGAGTGGTGATGAGCAGACATTATCTTGAGACATCACTTTTCTAGAAAAAAAATCCCCATGAGAAACAGCTGATTACACCATGATCTAGTGGAATCATAATTATAACCGTAACTATAGGAGGAAAAAACAAGATGAGAGAAGGAGGAGACAAAGTGATATCACCGAAGGGAGTGTCTTACCTAGAATCATCTTGAAAATTCTATAAAATCCATCTCATATCAATAGATAAATAAGGAGATGAGGGGATGGAGGAGATGAATCATTCACACCAAAATAGGTGGTAGAGGTGATTCCCCCTCTTAAGCTTGGAAGGTAGGTATTTTTATCCAAAAATACCCCCATCAAAAAGCTGGCACAATGCCACTAGCTAGTCGATGGTTCTAGGCTGTGGCCACCTATATTCCATACACCCTAGGATACCTCCATTGCTTCCCAAATCATTTAGACTACCTCTGGATGCCTATTCCACATCTAAAATACCTACTTGAGGGGTCCCAACCAAAAAAATTAAATTTTGAAACTTGGTTTAGAATTTTTCCCCTCCACAAATTCAAAAAATCAAATTCCTTCATAAATTTTCAACTCGTATGAATGTGGGGTTTGACAATCTCCCCACTATATAAATTATCATCCATGAGAAGTATCATCAAGCATCCCATCATTGGTCTCAACCAATTAGGTGTATAATTCATAACCAAACAGTCTCATTATGACCTTGAATGCTCAGCACTCTACTATAGACCCAAATCCAGCATATAGTGGTCAAACCACTGAAATACGATACATCACTTTCACTTATCACTGAAACACTATAATGATGCTCCACATAATTCATCAACCCTAATATGGCATTACATTGATACCCAATCTATCACTCTATCGTTGGTGATCCACACCATATGCCCCATCTTACTATGTCCAATTCCACTCTATGGTACCCTCCACCATTAGAGTTTCCTATCCAACACAATTAAAGAGGTACACCAACATGCTCGGCATGGTTCTTGACACACTAAACCCGATTTCATATGAAAACATTAGTCAAATTTTTGATCCAAAACCCCATTTCTAATCCCAAATGAATCCAATGAGTTTTGAATGCCCAAGATATCCACTAAAACACATTTTATTTTCCTTGAAAAAATGCATCCAATTCCTGAGACTTGCCTATCATATACAAAACAATTACCTTGATGCAGTTTCTTGAGTACCATATCTAATTATATATAAAACAATTGATCAAACCTCCTCTGGACAACCTATCTTTAAAAGGATCAATTTTCACCTCCAATCCACTTCTAAATTACACGATCATGATTCCTTTATCCCCAAAGGCATCCCATTATCATTCAAAAATACACATTGATTTCATTACATGAATTCCATTGAATCTCCACTATTGAAACACCAACCAACAAAAATGATTCAACATGTCTATCCATGCCATAAGCACTGATTTACCTCCAATCTAACACATTTGGATCATATCATTTTATATCAACCCCAAATTAAGTACTAGGAATTTTCCCGAAAACATATCTAGATTTATACCATGAATTCAAAAATTAATATAGGTTTATTCATGTCTCATATATCCATTGGGATAAAAATTCCACCACGGACTTTGAACATCATAGTTGGATGTGGCCTAGATCTCTCATTTCTGAGCACCAACACAAAACAAAAATGCATTTCCCATTCTCAAACCATAGGAATTCCATCATTTAGAAACTTAAAATTTCCCAATAATAATGAGGGTCATACCTTCAAACCACTATAAAACTCAACCTTGTTATGTTTGATCAACATAAATGTGTGTCACTTCTCTCAAGACAAGCTCACCTATCTCCAACCCCTAACACCATGTCTCCCTAATAATATATGTCAAGGACCACCCTTGGGTTGATAATTTCATGTAACTTGAATATTTTCTCATGTATCTTATACCATGTATGGACACATCAATTTTACATCTAAACCCCAATCCATCATTCTCACAATCATTTCATTAATTTCCATCACACCTTATCTTATACACAGCCATAAGTGAGTTTCAAAATTCAACAAGTTCCACGCATGAACAAAGTGTGTCACCTCATCCTCCTTTAAACATAATGAGTGTATAATCCCATACAAAATAATAACTAAAACCTAACTCACGATCACGTGAATTACATATCATTGGAATATGATGACATGAAAAAACCACTGATTACACTCCATATAATGTTATTTCATCGAGCAAACCACATGATTATCCATCATCTAGTACCGTTCCCAATTATGAGCATCTACCCACACTATCACCACACTCAAAAAATATGTCCATAGTTAGAGGTGTTGAGAAACCTAATGGCCCATCCCTTAAAGACTTAACCTCAATATCTTCTTGTAGGACTCAAGGTTCTTATCATCACAAAAATCAAGGCATCTTTATGCCCATAGCATAAAATCTGATAACTTCAAATGAATTAGTCTCAAAAAATCACCTAAACATTCTTAACATCACTAAAAGATCTCATAACCCCAGGCCAACCCCTCTCATGGGGAACCCATGCATACCACTAGGCACTGACTCACTAAATCATGGGTCATGTCACAAACATAACTAGGTCCTCCTAACTATCCCAAATACCAAGACTTCTAAAATTATAAAAACCACATGAAGTTTTCCACACTCCTATATTAAAAAATCTATGAGATCCAATATTCCCAACCACCCACTCATTGGTCTCACAAACACAACAGTATTTCATTCCTATTCATCTTCCCACGAGGGAATCAATTACCATTGTGAATTTGTATACAAGACTAGCCCATCAAGAATCAAAATCTCATTGTTCATAACTACTATGAACAACAGTATCATCCTAGAAAATCCAAATTAAGGAACCATAACCATCAATTTCAATTAAATAAAATTCCATTACAATATATATTGAAAAACTCCATATTTGTTGTTAATAACACTTTAACTAATTGAACATATAGGGTAACAACCCACATGGGGTCTAAAGTTAAGGAATCAAGTGCTTCTATCGACCCACTCTTAGTAAACCCATAATCTCTAAGAATCCACACATTATACTACTCTCTGGATGATCTAGTCACATTATATAATCACGCACATACAACCAACATCACCCTGTGATAATTCGTATCCCAAAATCCACTATTACACAGTTCGGTTAAGTAGTGTGTCATGCCAAGATATATGGGAAAACACCATATAATTTGTTACTAGAACTTTGAATAACTGAACCTTTATAATTAAACACCCCCAAAGGGTTTATCAAAAAGGCATAAAATGCCAACATGGACCCTCTAGGGTCACCGCACATCCCCAACGTCGTGGGACTAGATTATCAATATCACCATCAATCATCTCAAAATAGAACTGACATAACCTATCATTATAAGAAAATCATACACAAGGTGGTTCAGCTAAGTAGAATCCCACTAAGAAATTATATAGGGAAACATTTTTTGAGTAGTTTTGGACACTTTAAATAGTTAGACCTCAATCGTCAATAGTATAAATGACAATCACAAATATATGACATGTGAATCCCTATGTGTTGAGAATTATTCATGTGACGCCTCTTGTATCTATGGTCCAAGTTCCAAATCCAAAATAAAATCATAAATCCAAAATCATGTGTATCGCACAAGGTGAAAATCATATTATAATAACATCACAAATCAAGAACATCAATCCCATACCTGGTAACTGAGACTTCATATAGATAAATTAAATCATCACATGAGTCTGGTATCTATCATGGGCTCCTACATTTTTATATCTTCTAGATACCATATCTCAAATAGTAATACAAAAGAAAAATAGATCTCATACAACTTTTTAATGAACTGGCCCAGATCACTTCGAACTATAACCAAACCAGACCTCCATGTGACCTCATGCACACCTCCCCATACACAAGGGTCAACCAACTATTAGAAAGGGTCTATAGGGATACCATAGAGAGACTATAAACCCTATATCAGAGTATAAAATCATAAAATAAATAAATAAAACTCATCAAAAAATATAAACATCCATTAGACTATACATAAGGAATAAATAAGTTAAACATTCTATAATAAAATAAAGGAAGACATAAAATCATACAAGTCTAATATTCCATTGATATGATCACATCTATAGAAAAGATAAGGAAATAAAATACAAGGGATCTACTTCCACTCTAAGTCATACCTCGTCCCAATCACTAAATCCATTCAAGTTACTTCACTTGATCACATAATATTGAGCCTCAACCTAAGCATAAACCTGTAAAAAGTGAGGGATGGTCAAGTAACCAAGTTCCATGGTGGCCCAAGTAGGTTGTGAGTACATAACTCATTAGGTAATCACCAAAATGGTCTCATACTATACTTGAAAAGTAGTAGTATATACATGTGACGTGATTATAAATAATAAATAACTATTGATAATAATAAATAAAATCATCCACGATACATCCTTTGGATAGTGTTATAATGTCTCTAATAATGTCACAGAGGTCGTGATAACCACCATATCAAAACTTCTACAAGGGAGTCTATGTATGACCAAGTAAAATCTCAATAACCATCATCTATCCTCAGGTTTGAGATCCTGATCGACCAAACCTACATCGGCTAGTGTCGGGGTATATATGAGCATGAGAATCACCATAAGGAGACCTATGTCAATAATATGGGGATTCCATGCCCACACCTCCACCGTGATGATTAGTAAACCTTGGGGTGTCACTAGTCATCCCTCGTATTCAAGCCCTCAAGATGAATCCCATGTCAGTACCTAGGAATTCTCAATTTCATGATAATATCTAATTACTAAGAGGGAAATGCCCTAGGAAATCCTATATATCTAGGCATGATTAATTCCTATGAAACCTAGGAAATTTAATGGAATTCTATCCTGGATCCAATGGTTAATAACCCTGGTAACCAAAAATTCATAGATACTCAGCTGATCTATCACTGGTGTGTCTACTAATTCCTATGGGGTGTCCTAGGCATCAATCTAGGGGATCTAATAGTCAAACTTGAAATGTCCAAAATTCATTTTTAGGGATATAAACCCACCTATAACCTCATTCTACCATTAAAATCCTAAGGATCCATGGAATTTTAAATGGTCAAATGGTACCTTTATTTTAATCCTAAGAACCCTGGTCATTCATAATGTTCCCGTTGTATCAAAGGAATCCCTAACATCAAGGTAATTCCAATAAACATAAAACACATATTATCTTATGCTATATTATAGGTATCACCTATTGGCATCCACTTCAACATAAATCATAATAATGGTTACTATCTGAACTAGGAATCCTCTCCAAATATATCATGAGGATCACTCCAAAACATACGGGTTATCCTAGGGTCTCATCCATCTCAATAGGTGATTCTAAATCATGCTAGTAAATCACAATGGTGTTAGTCCCAAAGTCATATTCCCAGAAATCATATGAAATCACATATCATAACAAAACAATAAAATAAAAACATATCACGGGTTTTCCAAACACTCACACCCATCACTAGAATCTCAGCCCCATCAGATTTACATTTTGGTTTGGGTTCTAGGGTGACACCCAAAACCATCTCTACCCAGATCCATATACACTCACTCAGGGTTGTATCTCAAAGGGTCACCCAAATGGGTACCCTAGGTCATCAATACATTAAGGGCAACCCAATTTGGATCCTTGATCACAACTAGTCTCAAGGGCCATTGTCGAATTCTTGGAGGAAATCACATCCCTGAGAATTATCAAAGTCATAAACTATACTCATAGGCCTTAGGGGTATACCTCATTATAGATAGTCTTAAGATATGGTTTAGGGACCATCTCTATGTACATGGTCACCCCAAACCGGTCAACTCACCCAACCCATCTCTAATATACCTATAGTCTATCCACCTAGACCTAATGCATTTCTGGGATCTATACCCAACCAAAAATGGAATTCCATATCAAGTCATTTTATAGCCCCTCCTGAAGGTTCCTAATTGTCTAGGAATCGTCTTAGTCTTGGCATCATCAATCAGCGGCCAAGGTGCCAAGTCGGTGCATTAAGTCCATAGGGGCCCAAGTACCCTATCCATTTATTGTCAGGTGCTCATATGATTTTTAAAAATTTTAATTTAAAATAATCTATTTTAATTAAATTATACAATTCAATAATAAAATATTCATCACCCTATGGGTGAGGTCACACACACACCTGAAAATAAAAATCATGCATAAAGACATAGGGCTAATACTAGAACCACCAAACATTTCTTGAATCTTTTCCATTTATTTTACAAATTTTGGAAGTTGCTTCCCAAGACTGTTCGGCCTTGCCCATTTCTAAACAATCTCATCTTAATGAACCTAGATCATAACTCAAGCCAAATTACCCAAAACAATCATTTATAACATTTATAACTAATTAACCAATTTGATCAAAAAGGGAACAAATCCTTAAAACCTCATCAACATCCATATATCATTGAATCTCCAGGAAATGGAGTGTCAACTAATCCTAGATATAACATCCCAAGCCGAATTACCCCTCATGTGACTGATTCAGGTCATTATGAGACCTCAAAAATGACTCCCCATATTCCATAGGCTACTGACCACGAGTGAGGGTCTAATAAAGATAGTGGGGGGACTATACCATCTAGTACCAAATAAAAATCATATTGGAAACATGATAAACAAGTAAACATAAATAAATCCCTATAGATAATAAATTAATGTCCAAAACAATTAAATGTAATCAGTCACGCAATTCCATACTGAATGTTATACTAAATTCCCTATAATCAACCAAATGAAAGAAAGATTCTAAATGTAAAGGCTTTCAAAACTGGTCCTGAATCCCAAACATAGACCCAACTCTTTTTTCCAGAACCAGAAAGAAAATAAACCAATTGGACATAGGGACCCTTTCCCATGTTCAGACCTGCATCCAAGAAGTCTTCTTGGTTTCAAAATAATTTCTTCAATATGGTGTGAGTAAAACTATGTAGGATACCCCCAATAGTGTCTAAAAAATATAGTTTGATTAATAGTGTATCCAACTCTACGATATACATAGAAATTAATTCATAATTCAACTCTAAATAACTAATTGAACTCACTGACCCTTAAGATTTATGTTGACATTGGGGTCATTTATACCTACATTTAAATAATGATGGATTTTTCTATACGTGCTCACCACTGATTCTAAGAAAATTCCCATTCTAAGGACCAATCATACATTCGATTCACAGTTAACCCAAGGTTGATTCCCTTGTCAATGGTGAATCACATACTCCATGTATAAATAGAACCATTACAAATTCCAATATCACGACCACTTACATGCTCAGTGGAAACCAAAACTAGTGTTAATTCCCATGCTAGGGTTGATTTCTCATTCCATATATCAAAAAAAAATGATACAATTCATAACAAATTATCAAACTTTCCAAACATGTTGACTATATTCCATACTGTCTAATTCATGTTAATTACAAATTAATATTCCATTTATTTCATTATTCCAAGTACTAGTTTTATAGTAAGTTACCGATTCACATAGTAATTGTGACAATTATGATTAACATTCCATTTATTCTTAATTATCATCTCACATTTCAATCCTAGTCTATATTTTCTATTTTAACAAATAGGGTGACAAGGTTCAAAGGGTTTAATCCAAAGATCAACCAATAATTTTAAAAATCATTTAAAAGGGATCTAGGTTCACCTATTTAAATTCCAACCTAGGTTCAAGGATAGGTACACCAATCAGGTGACCGAAATCCCAATATCTAAATCACCAATAGACCAAACAGGAACGATGGGATGTATAAACATGATGATTTAAGCAATTCATGAATATCCTAATTAAAATAGGTCATGTGCACAGTGTGTTGGTGTGATCTCACATGTTGCACACACCAAAAAACCAAAGTAGACCTTGGGGAGATGTTTCAGACCACCTAACTTATAACAAAGAAAATGAATCTAAAGATAGATAATTTGTATTTATACCTAACACCGCAATTTCCTATGTAAGGTGATAGATCCCCACATTAGGGATAGAATAAGAATATTTTGGAATAAACAAGAGTAATTCAACAATTATGAGAAAGTCTTATTAATTTTATATATTTGGATCAAACCATAGTTCAAGGACCAAGGGAAGGTGTTGGAGAATCCAAGAAATCCCTAAATAACCCTCCAAAAACATTAATCCCAAATTTGGGTAAATGAATGGGTTTTAAGTAACTAAATAGTGGTTTTTGGGTGGAAATATGATTCTGCCCTTATGTTTTCAGGCTTAGATCAGTGCCACCAACTAGTCGATGTCTACCATCAGTTGTCCAGTGTTGTCAGCCAAAATATATGCAACCCTAGAAACCCCATAGATGGTCTAGTGGTCTCCACTTTCTAGTTGATGGGATTCCTATAGGAATCTCATTCTGTCAAGGTTCCACCTGCAAGCTGGTGGGTCTCACTAGCTGGCCGATAAACTTCATATAGCCTTACCTCGCTAATGCCCTATCCACCAGCTAGCAAGTGTCACTAGATTAATTCCCTTACTAAATTCCACATGTATCTACTTTCTGTAACACCTCCTCTGATCCCCAAGGCACCTTCAAAACAACAATTTAATGAGGAAAAAGGTTTATTTAGAGAAATTTAAAGAATTTTAACAAAGAACATAAAGATAGAATTACCTAGTAAAGATAGGGATCTTACAAACTCCCCACTATATAATAACACATCCACGAGTTGTGCTATCAAGATTCACTGAGAGGTATCGGTGAACAAATTAGGATACTATGGATATATATCTAACTCCCTCTCCCAAGTCTCCTCCTGAACATACCCATACTACCATTGTACTCGTAGTAGGGGAATGGTATTTCCTTGTTTATTTTCCTCACTAAGGTCTATGATATGGATTTGATGATCCTAAAAGGATGAATTGTCATAAAAATAAACATCATCAACATCTATCAAGTGACAAGGATTAGGGTGATACCTATGAAGCTGTGAAACATGAAACATGTTGTGCCTATAACTATAGCACTATGGAATATTCAATAAGTATGCCACTGGAATTATTCACTCCAATGTCTCCAAAGGATTGAATAACCTAGGAGATAAATTCCATTACTTATATATATGGAATTTTTTAAGCCTACGTAGAACCCACAAATAGAACTCATGACCAACCTTGAATTCCAAAGGTCATCTCTAATGGTCTACATAATATTTATTCCTTCTCTTTGTGGTTTCTAACCACTTTCTGATCAAATGAACCTACTCATATGTATCCTTCTTGAGACTTTGTAAAAAGAGTTTTGACACAGAATCCTATTACCATCACAAAGGTGAATGATAAATATTTCCATATAAATCCTCAAAAGGTGTCATTTGGATTGATTCTTGGAAGTTATTATTATAATTGAACCCCATGAGTCCCATATGCTTCTCCTAAGAACCACAAAAATTCAAAACATGGGATCATAAGATGTTCTCTAGAATCTAAATCATCAATTTAGATTGGTCTTCAATCTGAGGATGATAGGATGCACTCAAAAGAACCTATGATCTCAGTTCCATCTAATGGTCCTACAAAAACTATGACTTAAAATAAAGAGATTGATCATAAATGATACACTATAGATCACCATGAAATCTGACTATTGCTTGAAAATAGAGGTTTCCCTGATCATCAATAGTGAAGGTATTCCTAATAGGTATATAAATGGGTGACCTTAATTCTTCGATCCATGATCACTCAAACTATATTATTTTTCCAAGGTGACCAAGGTATTTCTGTCATCAAATCAATAGGGATGACATCCCACTTCCATTCTTAAATGGTAAAAGGCTATAATAACCTAGTTAGCCATGGATGCTCAGCCTTCACCTATTTGCATGTGAAGAATTGCGCCATAAATCCTATTATCTCTTTATTCATACCTAACGAACAATATTTCCAATGTATATCATGATACATCTTCTTCAACCTAGGATGTACGACCCATTTAGAAGCATGGAATTATTTTTATCATATCCTTATGCATGATCATAGAAACCCAGATACTACCATGTACATGAATAACCTTGTCACTATTAAGGAACTATCCCAATGGTGGCTCCCAAAAATATATATTTTACCTTAGGTTAAAACCCTATAAATTAGATAACTTCATCCTATAAATCTAATCCAAAAGCATGGGAATAGTAGATGTTGATGCTAGAGTTTCTCAATCCTGAGATTCCTAAACATCCAAATGAAATCTCTTAAAGAGAACCATCATCTTCAAATCATCAATTGATTCTGGAACTACTTGATTCTATGTATACCTTTTCAAGGAATCAAGAATTACATTTCTTTTTCCAAGATTATATAAAAACTCAATTTAAAAAGATTTCATATACTTTAACCACCACCTCGACCAAAATTTCAGGTCCTATAGTGAGAAGATGTAATTTAAACTCTTATGATCTGTTTAGACCATGAATATATCACCCAAAAGGTAATGTATCCAACACATGAAAACATGTATCACTGCAAATAACTCTAGATCATGATTATGATAATTCTTCTTATGTGTTTTTAGCTATCTAGATCCATAAGAAACCACTTGATCCTCCTACATCAAAACTTCTCTAATCCTAACTCCTAATGCATCTCAATACATGCCTTACCCATATTAGGTAAGGTGAGGATCAGTGTTGATGTTATCTTACTCTTAAATTAATATAAATACTAATCAAAAGAATCAGACTAAACAAACATCATCCATTTATTAGTCGTAGAAGACATTAGCATTGTCAGATAGGAGAAGTCCTTGATGAAATGTTGGTAATTTCCTTTCACACCTAGGAAGCTCTAAATCTCAAAGTCATTCTTCGGTATCTCATAATATACCATTGCTACCGCATTCTCTAGATCCATTAACACTCCATCATCTTAGATAACATAACCTAATAAGTGCACTTTTTCAATCTAGAAATGACATTTTGATAGCTTGGCATATAGATGATGTTCACTCAACATACTTAGGATGATGTCCTAATATTGGGAATGATCATCTCTAGAAAGGATGATGTCAATTAAAACCAACACAAACCGATCCAAATATAGATAGAAGATATGATTTATTAAGGAAATGAATACCACTAGTTCATTTATGAGACCAAATGGCATTACCATGAACTGATATAAGTCATACTTTCATATGAAAGTAGTCTGGGGTATGTCAGACGGTCTCACACTCAATTTGTGGCCCCTAACCTCAAGTCAGTCTTAGATAAAATCTAGGCGCCTTTTAGCTAATAAAATATATCATCAATGCATGTAATGGGATATTAGTTCTTGAATATCATATGGTTTAGCCTCTAGTAATCCACACATAATCACAATGTTCAATCTACCATCATGTCGAATAACAAGAGGGAGCCCCACAGCAATGTACTAGGCCGTATGAATCCCTTAGATTATAGATCTTTCAATTAAACTTTAAACTCTTGAATATTTAATGGTTTCATCATATTGGTTGGTATATAAATAGGTTCAACTACTAGAACCAAAATAGTAGTTAACTCAATATCTTTTTTACATATTAAGCTGGAGAAATCTTCTGGGAAGACCTACTGAAAGTGGTGCACCACTGGAGGAAAGGTATTCTGCTATGACTCACCATCACCTAGAATAAGGATTGTGACTTAGGCCACGAGGAAATATAATATACGTTAAATTAAACCTTAATAACTAGGATAAATATCCCATTCACCCCAATATACATATCTTCCCCTTCTAGAGATAGGAAACAAACTATCCTCGGATAACATTTGATATGATCTTGGTACAGAATTATTCATTCCATAAACAAAATTAAATTGAATCTATTCATTTCCAGCACAACCATCTCCCATAGGAAATTTTAGCCATTAATTTTTTATATAACACACCATATAGCATCTAATACCCTCTGATCACACCCCTAACGATATATTGATAGTCATGACTCTATCCACGCTTTCCATAGAAAAACCTAATATGTTTAAAAAATGAGTATATATATTGGAATTTGATGCTATTATGTCAAACAAAACACAAGAAAGAGTAGATGAAATAATAATTTTACCTCTTATGGTGGAAGGTCTTGTATCCAGACTTATAGGAGTAGAATTCATAGCATTCAACTCACTCGACCCTCTACCCTAGGATCAAACCTAACATCCCTAAGATGTGCCTTCCTGGTGATACTTTTAGTCTTGTACCAGGGTACCATGTCCCATACCCCATCCTGAGTGACTAGTAGATCTAAAACTACCTATCTACTAAATGGGAGGAGAATTACTTCAATAATCTAGTGTATACCATGATCCTCTTCCACTGCTAGATTGTTGAGTGCTCCTAAAAACTTCTAGAGGTAGCATGTATTATCCTAATATTAGAAATCCACTATCAGGAAAGCATAATAAAAGTGCTTGTGCCCATCCATGCCACACGGATAGAACTTCTCTTGGATATAGTGTTGAGATATTTTTCCACTCCCCTGGTTTCTCTACCCATCGCTCCCTTGGTATAAATTCTCATAGTGACACTTTTCTCTAACTAAAGAGGAACTCCCTGATAATCTTGCTAAAAATGTCTTCCCATCACTTAGGGGATCCTTCAGGTTACATTCAGTGATGAGATCCTAATTCATCATGTTAGATAATTTTTTCATGTGGAATACATTCACATTCAACTTGATATCATATCAGAGACCATCCTAGAAGCACTTCACCCTAGCTACCCCATATATTACCAATGATGGAAAAAAATGCTACAAGTAGCTAAAAACTCTAGCATAGTCTATCACAGACATTCTCCCCTATCTCAGGTGCATGAACTCATAATACCTTTTATCCCTTTTCTTCTCTGGATATAAGTGACTCAGAAACTTATCCTCAATTCCTTTTCAGGTCATCTCCTCATTTTTTCGGTCTGTACTATAATTTCCTCTGAGTTCTTTTCTAGTCCTCATAACAGATAGGCAATAAGCTTCATCCCCCTCTCCATGAGTGTCTCCAGGTGACTAAAGATAGTTTGGATGGAATCGATCCAGAACACTACAAATTGAGTCCCTCTTTCCCAGAAAACATGGGTGGGTGTTTCATATGGAACACCCTATTCATATTACACATAAAATGGATGGCATGATTAGTCTTAATCTCCTTGCATCACCTAAACAATAGGAAACTATCATAGATCTGATCATAAATCGGATTACTCAGAGTCGTAGAGAGATCTAAATTCACTTTGTTAGGTGTATTATCATTACCACCCTCCTAAAACTCAACTAAAAGATAACATAGATGAATTCTATCTACAAGTTTTAACACACTTCTCAGTTCATAGGGTTCATAAGATGATAAAAATCAGAGACAATAGGAAACAATAGATACAGGGTCACTTCAAATATTATCTTAACAAGTGTATTAATATTATTATAATAGATTAATTTTGTTACTTTTTATTAGGAATTTCATGAAATTTAATCATATTTTATACATGCAATTTCATGTTTGATAAATGAGTCTTTATAATGAATATTCATGATAACATACTTTCCTGCGTGCCTATTATGATTCATGAATACTCACCACATGCCATATCATCCCTTGAGAAGTATATCATAAATCAAAAACATCACACATAAAAAATCTTTTAAGGTGAAATAAAATCAAAAATATAATAAGGAAACCTCAATAATACCAATCTTATCTAGGAAAACTTGGGTTTTCCCCTGCACATGGGTTAGCTACTCCCATGAACAAGCTCATTATCATGACCTGACACATACTATTATCTATTATACCATGCCACATAGAGTAAATAAAAATAATAAACCTCCTTTGATACCACTTTTTAACATCCCTAGCCAGGTTCTCCCTTAAGTGACTGAGTTGGGTCATTATTAAACCTCAAGAACACCTCCTCACACACTAGAGGCTACCGACTAGCGGCACACCTGAGCATAAATTATCTTCCTTTTTTTCCTTATTCCCCTCTTTTATGCTCTCCTTTCCTTCTCTTGTACTCGTTAGTTCATCCTATTCATGGGATATTCCCCTTTTTCTCCATGGTGGCTTCCCTGTGCCTATTTGGCTTCCTCTTGGGTTTCATCTTCAGTGGAGACCACTGTGTACGCTTGGGTTCTTGTGCTATGGTTTTCTTGTTATCATTTTCCTTCATAGGTGATTTTGGGTCCCTATTAAAGGTTGTTGTTGTAGAAGAATATGTCCAGTTATTCTTTACTCTAATATTTCATCCCTCTGTATCACTCTATGTCATAACTAAAGTGGTGGTAACATTGAGGTTTTGGGATTTGAGGTTTGGTGGTCGATGGTTTTCAGGAACATCCCAAGTCATTACCCCCCCCCCCCCCCCTTCTACCTTCCATTGTTGCTATGGTCAAATCCCTCAATTGTTATTTCAGTACATTGACCCCAAGTTCTGCTAAACCTTCCCAAGGTAGAACAGGAGCAGTGGTAATGATGGGGTATTGGGATGTGAGGATCGGTGACCATCTATGTTCCTGTCACTAGCCCTCAACGATGGATTTTATCTGTATTTCAGTAATGATAGTTTCACAGAATGTTCTATCAAATATTGGTTTTCCTTATTCCAGTGATAAAGGATTGATGGGTTATGATGATGAGGCTTTTGTCTCAAATTTTGGGTGCTTTTTTGGATATGGTGGTGGTCGTTGGGTTATTTGTGTCGATTAGGTGAGCTCGTTTATTTTTGGTGGTCACTGGTTCACTGTGGGATAATGATGACATGGTGGGATGGTTTTTAGTGTCTTCCATAGGCTTCGATGATCATCTATGGGTGTTGTGGATGAATGAAGACATCGATTTTGGTGATCGATGGTGACAATTATAGGATACTCATGATGTTAGAGGCAACCAACTTGACTCAGGCTGGGTAGATCTGGTTCATGATCTTCTTGGGTGTCATGAGATGTTTTGAATTTCGAACTATGAATTTGGGTCCCTTGTTTTGGTTCCCACTCATCCAAAAAGTGGGTTAAGAAAATCAAATAAAAATAGACTTCCAGTCAAAACAATCCAATATAATAAATTATGAAACGTGATACTGAATCTTATACTAAATGTCATAAAATCAACCAAATCAAATAAAGGATCTAAAAGTAAAGACTCCCAAAACCGATCATAAAACCCATACTTGACCCCAACTCCAAACTCTAGTCCCAGTAATAAAATGAACCAAATAATCATAGGTCACAATACCCATGTCATACCATCATACAAGAATTATGATCAACTACCAAACAATAAAACAAATAGGGTATGAGTAAAATATAGTAGGTCACCATAAAAGGTATCTAAAAACCCAGTATGAGTAATATTTAATGAGATATTATTATATATATATATATTGGAATTAATTCATAATTAAATACTGAATAACTAATTAAACCCATTGACCTTCAATCTTTAGATTAAAACCAAAGATTAGCAAAACCTGCTTCAACGCAGTGTTGGATTTCTATATCCATACTCACCACTGAGTCAAAGAATATCCCCCTTCCAAGGTCCCATCACACATTTGGTTCACAATCAAACCAAGGTGGATTACCATGCCAAGGGAAAATTACATATTTCATTTATCAATGGATACATTGTGAATTCCCATGATAGGACCACTTACATGCTCATTGGACATTAGACCCAGTGTGAATTCCCATGCTAGGGATGATTTCTCATTCTATATATAAAAAAAAGTATGATCGAATGAATGAAAAATTATCAAACATTCCAAAAATGTTAAATATATTTCATATTGTTAATTCATACTAATTGCCGATTATTATGCCATTTATTCCACTATGTCAAGTATTAGTTTCTTACCAAGTTACCAATTCACATAGTAATTGTGACAATTCTGATTCACAGTCCTTTTATACCTAATTACCATTTCACATGTCAATCTAAGTATAGATTTACTATTTCAACAGCTATGGTGCAAAGGTTTATAGGGTTGGATCCATAAAACAACCCATAATTTTAAAAAACAATTTCAAGGGCACTAGGTTCAACTATTTAGATTCCATCCTATGGTCAAGGGTAGGAACACCACTCAGGTAGCTGAATTTCTAAAGTATTAATCTCTAATGAACCTGATGGGATTCGTAGGATGTCTAAGGATAACGATTCAAACAATTATAAAGGAATCTAATCAAGAGAGGTTGCATGCATGGTATGTTATCATGATCGCACATGTTGTACATAAAATAAAACCAAATCTATCCTTATATATATATATTTCAAAACACCTAACTTAAAGGATGAGAAGAATAATTTAAATATCGAGCATCTTGATCAATGTGAAAAAACATTATTTCTTTTGTACGGTGATAGATATACTACACTATGGCTAGAAGGAGAATATTCAGTAAGAAATAAGAGTAATTCATCAATTGTGAGAAAGTCTTGTCGATTCTAGACATTTGGATCAAACCATGGATCAAGAAACCAAAAGAAGACATTAGAGAAGCCAATGAAGTTCTATAAAACCCTTCCAAACAATTAATAATGAATTAGATTCAAAGGAGGGGGATTTATCAATAAAATGGGTATTTCAAAGGTGGAAATATTATTCTAACCTTATGTTTTCTATCCCATATTGGTGCCAATAGAAGCCTCTAGATAAAACCAGCTAGCTGGTGGTGTTATCCAGAATAGTTGAACCCCTAGATACCCCACCAGGAGGTTGATGGTCCCTACTACACAGATGATCAGATTCATGTATAAATTACATTCTTTCAAGGTTCCTCCAGCTGGTTGGTGGGCTCTCTATATCCTCACCTAGATTCTAATATGTCCACATATTAGTTAGTGTAACTACAGTAGCACCCTTACTACTTGAAAATGCTAGATAAATACTATATCACCTCCTTCAAGCCCCAAGGAACCTTAAAAATACCAATTTAACTAATTGAAATTCTCATTTATATAAATTTGAAGAGGTTCAAGAAAGAATGAAAAGATAGAATTTCCTTTCAGAGAGTGAGTTCTTACACTGGTACACCCTCTAACCTACACCAATCCAAATCCATATCACATGATACTATTTAAATTACTAATTTAACATAATTATGATTAAATCTCATAGGAAAATCCATGGAGTGACATGACTTTTTTGAAATGATGATCAGTGATGTGAAAACATTGTCTCGGGGCATCCCTTTGGTAAGAAAAACCAAATCCCCATGAGAAATGGTGATTACACCATGCTCTGGTGAAATTGGAATTAAATCCTTAATCATGGGAAGTGGAAATCAAGATAAGAGAAGGAGTATACAAGTAAAGATCACCAGAGAGAGTCTTACCTCAAATATCCATGAAAATGACATGAAATCCATCCTAGATCAAGGGAGAATAAAGGATAGGATAGGATGGAGGATCAGGAACATGTGAACCAAAACAAGGGTAGAGGAGGGGTTTCCTCCTCTTAAACTCAGGGGGTGGATATTTTGTCCCAAAATACCCCCATTGTCCATCCAACAGCTACAGGTTATAGGCACCCTATAGCCGAACCAATATGGGCTTCATCTATTGTTTCTTCAATCCTATGGGATACCTCTCGAGCCCCATTCCTCATCCAAAATATTTCCTTTGAGGGTTACTAACCATTGGAATTAAATTTATAAACCCAGTTAAAAATTCAATCCTTCCACTAATTCAAACATTAAAATTCCATTAGGAATTTTCAACCTGCATGGACACGGTTTATTACATCACTAGTACCCATAGTATATATGTTTCTAGCCTCAACCTATACCCTGGAAGTATATCAGTTAGATCAAAAATCATCTGAATAAACTCTATCCAAAACTCCACTACATGGGTACCTCCCTCTCCCTAAAATAATGGAGGATGATACATCTATAACTCCCTCATAAAATATTCCATGGATGGATATAGTCCCTTAGATCTCTGATTGATGCTCTATATAACCCATAGTAGTATTTCCCTAAGGTGCTCATCAAAATATTTCCTCATCTCCTATAGCCTCTTTGGATGTCTTACTTATCCTGGAAATTCTACCTATGGCTTATGCTCACCTCTACCCTTAGAGGTCTCAACCTACTCATAACTTGGTGTCATTATATCTTCACCCTCCTGATACTCTAATATATTTTTGTCTAGGTATAATATCATAGAGGTCCAAATACCATGATCAATACACATATAATAGTCCAGAAATCATAAATATGGAAAATTGTAATAGTAAGTGCATAAAAATTTACTATAAACCACCCTACCAAGAACAAAATACTATGTCATCTATCCTCATGTCCCCACATAACCATTTTAGGGATAGGTACGACTGACACCTTGCACATATAGGATCCACATTTTTATCACACCAGGAATCACATACTCAATTAGGATGAGTGGAATTCCATTGAGAATCTATTTAGTAAAATTCTATATTGGTTGTTTTTATCACTTTAAATAGCCATACCCCTTCCCATACCATAACAAAAACCAAAATGGAAACCATAAGTAGGTACATGTATGTCATTTTAGGCCTACATCCTAGTATTATACATAAGTACCACATCTTTCCTATTAGGACTAAAATTCTGGCATAAAAGTCAATAGAATCAAAAACCAATTTATCCCAATCAAATAACTCAACTATAAAAACAATAAACAAAACAATAACCCAAGTTTTATTGGTAACATATATTTCAATCTATACTTGTGTTGGATAATCACACAAGATGATGTCCACCCCAATTCTTGACATATTCATAATCCTCAAGTCTACTATAACCCAAATAACAAATGAAATGCTCTTTTTACTGATTTAAACCAACCCAATCTAATAACAATTTTATAGCATCTGAATCCTATATCACCCAAATAAAATTTGATTAAGATACCCACTAACCTTTGGTGTGCCTCCCCATATTCTATAGGCTTATAACTAGTTGTGAGGGTCTAAGGGGTCATATTGGGGAGACTATGGCCTCTGAAAATAAAAACATAAATAATAAAAAGAATGAAACAAAAATGATAATAAAATAAACATGATATAAAATCATAGAATTAACATAATTATAATAAAAAAATTCAAAAGGTATAAATGCATATCCATACCAGTAATATAAAACATAACAAGATCGCACGTAGTCCAATTACACACAAAAGTCAAAAAAATATCAAAAGACAACCCCCAACTTGACATTGAGGATCCGCCCAATCCATCTTGAACCTAAGACGCCCAACCCATGAAATATCTAGACATCTAGCTACTAATATTATGATTACAATCCCTTAAACATTCCTATGCCATGAACAATATAGTCTACAAGTGTCTCTGAGGGATCATATTGGGTGTGAGTATGAACTCAGCAGGCTACTACCTATAGTTTCCCTTGATAATATCTGTATATATGTGAGTCTTTACAAATTGTAGTAAATAGTAACCAATTATAATAAAAAACCATCCTACACCATGCTAAACTAGCCATGGGTGAGGTCCTTAACCTACTTTAGTTAATTTCAAAGTGGCATGAGATGCCCATAGTCTTTCATACCAAAAGCATATGTGTCCTTCCAACTAGTTTTGTGTCGAATGATATCACACACAAACCCATAACCACTGTGATCATCTTTAGACATCCATTTTGACTTAAAGGCATATCCATATATCATATCACATGTACTATGGTCACCCGAACCATTTTAAAAACATAGACTCAACATCCTGATAAAACCCAAGGCATGGTGACACTCATCCTTTACCAAGCCTAGCCCATCGTCCCAATATATCCCACATATACGAAAAGCATCTTACTCCCAACCATTGATCTCAATCACCCTCAAGATCACATGGACACCTATAGAACATCCCTCCTCTAAGATGATGTTCAACACCATTAACCCTATTCTGCTCAATCTTCCAAGGATATCACTAATAACTAGTCATCAAATCCACCTCATGGACCATCTCCTATTTGTACATGGCCTCAACAAACTCAGAACCATGGTAAGTGGAAACCATGAACATCCTAGTAACATAACCCAGTGAACCTCTGTTACCACATATAGTAAGGTTCAATGTCATCTAAATTACAATAGTGAACCACTTTTCCCCATCACTAGTAATCGACATCACTCATTTCAACATAGTTTACACCCATCACATTCTTAAGGAACCAAGTCAACCATCACATCCCAAGGAACATCATCTATAACACATAGCATCACATCCATCGAACCCTAAAAACACACAACCATGCAATCTAATCCATAACATTTTATACCTATTATTTCCCACAAAATAATATCCCTAGGTATTTCTCCAAAACAATGAAAATCATAAGTCATTATACTCTTCGTCTCTCACATGACCATACCCACTCCATGTTATCAAGAAACACATTAACACTCATATAACACTAGATGAATATGACACCATATACCGGGAGTTTATATGAATCTACTCATTGAAGACCATAGTATAATTCAACTCCAAATGGTAGATTCCCAAAAAAATTGTAAAATCCTTAGAATTAAGGATTCTTAGAAAGAAAAAAATAAATTGTGAGAAATATATAAAACAGACACACACTGACTGGTAGTTTTATCTTTGGTGACCTCCCTTTGATGAACAGCATGAAAAATGGAAAAATGTTGATTAAGATATATTAATAGGGATGATAGAAATGAGAGGTAAATATTTTGGGAATCATTCCAAATCTACTAGCTAAAAATGATCCCAAGTACTCATTAAAAACAATTAATTAATATTTAAAAAAACTAGCCACAAGGCACATCATGGTGTGGCCCATATTTCATGGTGAAATTCCCTTAGCCAAGAAAAACCATGTGGCCTAGACTATTTTTTCACATCAAGGAATATCTTCTCTGAATACAAATAGAACCCTCACTCCTCTACCAAATTCATGTTGTGGGAGGAATATTACCCTTCATGGTGAAACTTAACTCATTAAAATCCTCATCATGGTTCAATCCCATGTATTGTAGTTTGATCCACTAAAACCCATAAATATTAATCTTATACCTCAATGTTTTAATCTCACATAAGGAAAATTTTATTCTTATGTATCACTGGTCATGGAAAAACCCCTCTTCATTGCACTGTGACCATTAAACCACACCAAAAAATGAAACCCTTTCCATGTTCTCATTCGTTGTGTTGCGGTGCAGTTTTCTAACTACTGTAGAATTTTAACTCGAGCCAATGACAACTTCCTGAAATTTGACTCCCAACTTATATTAAAACCCATGATACCACAATGGGATCAAAAAAACATGGTTAACTCAATATCTAAACTGAATTACCTCTCCCAAATACCCAGTAAATTATAGAATACATAGAGACATGCAAACCAACTTTAAGGAAGTATTTGAATAGTAAGTTGTATTACTTTAATGGTAATATATTATTATAAATTGGTATTTAACTTCTTTTTTTATCATTTTCAAATGGTTTATGGAAGCACTACCAAAAATTTTCAAGAAAAAGAGATAGATAAATCAAATATGTTCATGCACAAGTGACTTATTTTCTAAGTAGTTTTTCTTGGTAACTACTTAGAATGTTAATTTTAATTTAATACTTATTTTAGAATTTCATTGTCATCATGAACAAGGAAATATTTAATGTGGGTACTATGTGCTAATATTTATGTATGAAATAATAATTACTAGAATAATTAAAACTTTTTATAAGGTTCATATAAATTAATATTTTTCCTTTAATTTATCATATCATTATATTGATATTAAATATTAAATAGCTTATTTGTATAGTGTATATTTTTTATGATGCTAAATAATATAGTCCAAATGAACTGAATCATCTACAATGATAATGGGTTGATTATTTTAAAAGTTTAATTAAAATTTAATTTATTTTTATATGTTGAATATTTAGTATTTTAACTTTGAAATTGTAATGTTGTTAAAGTGGTAACAATGTTGTATAGAAATTGGTAGTATTTCACTATATTTCTAAATTTTATTTTCTTTTGTTTCTATTCTTTGATATTTTTTCTTTTTTTATCATAAAGGTTTGGGAAAAGTAATTTTTAAAACTAATTATTAAAAAAATAATTTTTAGTCAATTTATTTTTAAACTTGTGAAAAAAGTGATGAAATAAACTCTTTTACATTTTTTTTGAATAACTTATGCAAAAGGATATATTTAAATTTTTTTATTAAAAAACTGATATTAAATATGGTATACTATTCTATTTCTTCATAATTGATATGAAATGGTTGATTATTTTTAAAATATAGGCTTGTTTTCCAATTCAGTTATATATATAACCGATATTTAAAACCATTTACATCATCGATTATTATAACTTATATAAAAATGTATTTACATTTTCATATACAAGGATGATTCTTTATAACCAACATTAAAAATAAATAAAAACCAGGTAAAAAACTCTTTTCTATAGTAGGGAAAAGATTTAAATTGGTATTTTTTACTATCTTATATTTCATACAAGCATGATGTTTAATTATCTTTCATTATATGACACATTAGGGAGAATTTGGAGTATATAAGTTCTATTATGATGATATGATAACATATATACATGTTATTTGTTTTGGGGGGTATGGTAACATCTTACTAAGAATGTAATACTTATACCCTGCATGTAAAATCTAAGGGTAGAAGCATATGAAATTTATTAACTTGTATATTTAATAATTCTACACATGGGAATTTTTTAACAATAAAATATTTTAATTTTTCCAGACTTGTAGAGGGATGTTGTTATTATTTTTTATTTTTTTCATTTTAAAAATTTTGTATTTTATATTTGGAGACTTTAAAGGGAATATTTACTAAATCCATGTGATATATTATAGTATGATATAGTATATCATAGATTATGGATTACATATAGAAAATGGACCATTTTTATGCCTTTAGAGTATATCATATTTTATGATATATAGATATTTTATAGGATACCTTATACAATCAAATTATATGAAATGGTTGAGTCATGGTGCCATAAATTGTATGTATGATTCCTTAGTCACTATTATGATTTGTTTAAGGTAGTGAATCTCCTATAATAGGTTATCATTGATTAATTGTTTCTTATGATGAAACGGGTTGGAGTGTTATTGACATAGGGTTATAAAGGTTGCAACGGAATACGTTTCTCATATTTTTATAAAACCTACAAGTAAATTAATGGGATTCTAGAGAATCCCCATTGACTATATAAATTATGATAGGATATTATTTTGAAAGAAAAAAAGGTTTGTTTGATCTTATATAAAACCTTCATATGATACTCTCTCCCGTGCAAATATATATTCTTCCACACTTATTAGCACCATGATATATTAGCATATCATGTAATTTTATAAGGTCATTCCCAAAGTATTTGGGTGATTCGATACAACCCATGGATACACCATAGAGGGAATTTCCTTTATGTTGTTCTTTAGTTATCTTCATCAAACACTGAATGAAAACATCAATAACATCTTACTACAATGTAAGGTACATGTTCTTCATCTCTAGTTTCATATGAAATTCATTCTAAAAGGCATGGTGATCATGAAAATTATGGTTTCTAGATGATTTACTTTAATGAACCATTAATATCTCCTTAGAAACCTTCCAGTGGTATCAAATCTACAATTATTTTTGTTTCCTAAAATCATGTTGATAAGTGATGGTTTTGAAAATTTTAATGCCCATCATACCCACCATTATAAAATACTGTTCAAAATCTTATTCTGATCGATTGAGTCATGGATTATGATAAGGTATATCTATAGTGACCCATAATTTTCATATATAAATATTACATCACTTTATATGAATATTTAATACATTTCACAAAAATTCCTGCTTGAGGACCATATAGGTTTAGTGTCTTTGGAAACTTGGATATGTAAAAAACTGGAACATAAATTAACTATATCATTTATGATTAATTTATTCACAACTATCACCCTTCGTAGACATATCAGAGTTAAAACCTTTCTTTATAACCTCGGGAAGGAAAACATAAGAAAGGGTGAGATCATATCATTAGTAAGGGTAAACAAAATAGATATCAATCAATGATCATAAGTGACTATAATATAATAAGATGGGTATGAGAACATGATCAAGACTTACAATAATCATAACTAATCAGTCAAAGATATTTAATCATGAAACATGGCATAATTTTTTTTCAAAAAAATGACATAAGACAAACGAGTGAAGAATTGTCAATAATAAAACATAATCCATGAAAACAAATCATAAGCATAAGTTATAAGTTTTGGAATGAAAATAAGCATGTAAAATCATTTCCTTAGTCACGATTCACTACTAAGACTATCATAGTGGATTGGTTTCACTCCTTATTCCATCATTTCCTTAGTAAAAATTCACTCTCAATACTATATTATTGCACAAAGTCTGATACTGAACTGGGTTCACTAACTGAAACTTCTTTTTTTTTATTTTTCAAAAAGTCACTTTTTGGGTTAGTGAGAACTGAACAATCAATGAGAACCATAGGTGGGTTGGATTTGGAACCACATCCAAGTCCAGACCCGGCTAAAAGAGAAACCAGACAACAAACAAATCCTCCCAAAACACCTCAACATGTAGATCCAACAAAAGAGCACTCGAAAAGTTCAAATATAACCATGACCACCTGCACAATCCAAAGAATCATGGAATCCGTCGAACCCAACCAAATTCGGGTCATGCACGATGGAGCATGATGAAATAGTATAGGGAACCAAATAAATGCATAACCATACACGTGTAGAACTCCACGACATCCACAGAGCACAAACTGGTCCCAGGTTGAATGGCTGGTGTCCGTGCAAGCGCCTTCGTGCGTCCCACACCATGGCTGCCCACATAAACCCTAGGCAACAACCCTGAATCGTCTCTACCCTTCGTGCGACACCCTCACCGCACCATGGGACCATGCATCCAATCAACGCCTCACCGGAGCTCAAGCCTCAATGACTCGAACACCACCGTGTCAGAGGCCAATAAACTGGAACAACCAGATCCGCACCAAAAGAAGCAGAGAAAACACAGAAAAAAAACCAAACTTCACCATAACCGACGTGGAGTCTTTGTCGGAGCCGCGAACCCAAAAGAGAAAGAGACTCTGTCAGCACTGGGATTTCTTGAGGATGCCACCTGTGACCTCGTAATGACCTAGGAGGAGATGACGACCCTACCAAACCCAAACAAGAATAAAAAGGGGGCGCCATCGGAGAAGCGGGTGAGATCGTTGCGGGCGCGGAAGCGGAGACCTTCCAATATGAATCTTCGGAGGAGGTTGAACGACGATCTTTGTCAACAGAGCTCCGGGTCTACAAAACCAAAGAGCATCATCACACCGTACCCCGCACTACCCAACCCCCGACCGCGGCGAGCCTAGAAGGAAGGAGAGGAGGAAAAGGTAGGAAGGAGAAGAGTGGCGGTAGGAAACCCTAGACCACTAAGAGAAGCTATCATTCGTCGATGCCCCTTACGGGCCTATCAACAATAGCATACTAAACTGGGTTCACACCCCATTCAATTGCTTACTATCTCATGAGATGTCACTCTTCACACAATTAATTATAGGGATATATAATTTCAGTACCACCCATCACATACTGAAAACCATACATAAGTGTGTCATGGGATCATAAAACATTCATCATATCACCATATCATAAACAGTAAAAAGGATATGTGTTTCATAAAAATTTCATCATCATAATCAAAAACCATATAAATAAATAATAAATATGGTAAAATTACATCATATCCCTGGTATATCAAAATAAATATAATATAATGTGGTTATGTATAAAAATACCTTTAAAATATCACTAGAACATTTCTTGAGGAAAATACACTTTTTATTTGAAATCGCTTATTTGGAAACTAAAAATTTAAAAAATATTAAGAAAATATTTTATTTTAAAATAAATATATATATATAAAGGAAACTTAAAATAAAATATAATTCATGATGGTATAGAAATTCATTCATGTGGTTTATATTAAAAAAATCATTTCACATTGTTGGTAGAACTTTATAAACACCTTATTCGTAAAATGAAAAGAGGATTGATTTAAAAAAATTATAGAAATTAAAAAATCAGTAAAAATAATTTTAATAAATATTTATACAATATTAAAAATATTATTGAAAACATTTTAAAAAATGTATATAAATTGAATAAAATATTCCCTAATGAAGAGATAAGCTTGGTCTGTTTTCCTTAAAAACTTTCCTTCATCCTTTTGAGTGCTTAAAGATAGTAAAATTAATGGGAAAAAAATAAATATCCAAAAATAACTAGAGGAGAAGAAAATAAATAAGAATTTGGAGATATATATCATATAATTTCATCATAATAAAATTTAATCATAAATAATCCTGATAAAAATGAGATTGTAACAAAAAACCCTTACCTCAAGTCCTTCCTTTATAGTAATCACTCTAACCTCCTACGTAATAAATTTAAATTAATTATAAACATAAGAACCATCATAATACCTATAATATCATACATTTTTTACTTACAATATACTATCACCCATTCATTAATAATGTTTCATTATCATCTTTATTTTTTGGGATAATTGCTTCATTTTTCATGTATGTTTTGGTTTGGCATTTATGGCATTGCACTTTAATCATGGTTTATTCATATCCAAAATGTTAATAATGATATAAATATCATATATATTAATTATATATATATAAAAATATTCATTTAAATCAATCATTAAAAATGAATTTCATCTCTACATAGAGACGGTAGTCTATAAGTATACACGAGTGACGTTTCCATTTTTTGATGAATTGAATGAAAGAAAGGTGTATATCAATTCATATTTCCAGTATAAATATTATGAAATAAATATATTTTATAGTAATTAAATATATCATAATAAAAAACAATGAATTAAGGTGGTGTAAATTCATTTGTATCAATATGTGGGGGTGGTAGTCCACATGTACGCATGAGCAATAATTTCATCCCTCATTGGATTGAAAATAGGTGGTAAATAATTTTTCCATCATTATAATAACATATCAGTATATTTATGGTATTTTATTCATAATATTTTTATGTATTCAAAAATTTATATCAATTATTAAAAGAAATTAAATTTAAAGATCTTGTTTAAGATCAATACCTCTTTTTTAGATACCTACATTGCCTTACTCATAAATTCATGAAGGATTAGTATTAGGAGAATACCAAAAGATCAAGGATAAAGGAAAGGATTATATGGATTTTTTTTAGTAGGTATTTTCCAATTTAAAAGGCTCATATGGTGTGAATAAGGGTTAACAATATGTTCTTTTTTATAAGTGAGGGGAGGGACACACATGGAATTTCTTAAAATATTTCAATAATTTAAGGTCACTTACATGGGAAAGTGGCTCCAAATGGCCATGGATTAGAAATTAGGATAATATAAGGTTGAAATATATTTAATCAATAATAATATTATAAGTTTGGGATGAAATCCTACCCTTATTTCATAGTTTACCCCCCCCCCCCCCCCCAGTAACCATGTTTTAACTTTAACCGTGGTAACAAAATTTTGTTATTTTTACTATTCACTATGGCCAAAAATTAATTTGGACCTATATATTATATTAATTATGATTATTATTAATATTTAATAAATTTTAACATATTCAATTTCTATAAGTGTAAATTTAGTTTTAATTAAGCATTCAAATCATGATGAAAACCCATTTTCGAAAAATGAATTTTTAAGCAGAAAACTTAATTTACTTTCATTCCTTGACTTGTAAAAACCATAAAATGAATGTTAAAATATTAAATTTAATTTATAATATATATAAATTTCATTAAAAAATAATACATAGATATTAAATTAATTTATTAAGATAAAAATTCTTTGCACGCATAAAAACAGTTTTTTTGAAAATGTGTTTTTAAGCCCAAAAACTAACTTATACCAAAATCAAGAATAATGATCATTAATATGTAATTAATTTTGTTCTTTATACTAAAATGATAATTAAGTTAATTTAATATCAAACTCAAAAACATAATGGTATATTTACTTGAAAATAAATGATAGTTTTTTAAAAAAAATGGTATTTTTCACTATTCATTGGAAAATTAATAATTTTAGAGAAATCCTGGAAATTCACCCTAATATTATATTTTAATAATGATTTTAAAAATATTATTCACTTACTCAAATAAATTTCTAAAATGATAGAAAATAATTTTAAATTTCATGTTTAAAAATTTGATAAAAACCATTTTTGAAGAAAACACATTTTTAAAGCGTAAAATGACCTTAATAAAAATTTAGTAATTATTTATTATGGATTAATAAATAAATTTGAATTATTTAAAACCTTTATACATGTTTTTTATAAAGTTTTTTTTAATATTCATACCTACCAATTTAATTGCTAGGATATTACGGTTTACTATATCGTGGTTCATATAGTCATGGGGTTGCATGTAAGGAAAGCTATCGAATAATTAATGTTTTATTTCAAACTAAACACATATAAAATATTAGGGTTTTTCATTATAAACCCATTAAAATTAATTTCCCCCTTTAAATACCTCAACTCTAGTTTAAACTAAAGAGGATATCTCCACTTCATCATATCCTCGGGTTCCCATATAGTTTCCTCAAATTTTTGATTCCTCCAAAGAAATTTAATTAAGTGAGTCGTATTATTCCTTAAAAATTTATCTCTAGGTTAAAAGATTTATACTAGTTGTTATTCATAGGAAAGAGAATTCACTTGTGGTATAACCTTGGAGTTCAATACATGTGAAGTATCGGGTACGTACTTCCTCATGAGAGATGCATGGAACGCATAATGAACTTGAGAGAGGTTCGGTAGGAGTGAAAAGAGATAATATACGATCCCAAATCGATCAATAATATCAAAGGACCAATATACCTGGGGTTTATATTTACCTTATTTATATATGTCATAAACATATTCCATGGGGAAATTCACAATAAAACCATCTCACCAACTTTGAAATCCAAATATCATTGATGATTGTCGGCATAAATATTTTATCTCATATTATTTGCATTGATGTGATGATAAATGGATCTAACCATATCTTCCATTTTATCAGCTAGATTAGTTCCCAAAATATTTATTTGTTCAACTTCATTTCAGTATGTTGTAGTTCTAGACTTCTTTCCGTATAGGTCTTCATAAGTGTCCATATGAATTCTTGAGTGAAATATATAGTTGTATGAAAACTCGGCTAGAGTAATGTGTTGATCACAACCACCTTTTAAATATAGAAAATGGTATATCAATGTATCCTCTAGGGTTTTAATGGTCCTCTCAGAATGACCATCTATTTGAGGATGATAATCATTACTAAAACACAACTCTATATCTAGATCTTGCTGAAGACTTATCCAAAAATGCAAGGTAACCCTTAGATCCTGATCACATAAAATAGAATTTGGTGACCTATATAACCTTAAAAATTCATTAATTTATATCCTAGAAATATGATCGAGATAGAAATCTTATTTGATAGTAATTAATTTCAATGACTTTGTAAGTCGATCAACTACAACCAAAATAAAATTATGGCCTTTAGATGTTTTGGGGAGTCTGGAAACAAAATCCAGGGTTATGTTTTCCTATTTCCATTCTAGTATGGTTAATGGTTGTAACAATCCATTATACTTATATCTCTAAGCCTTAACTTGCTGATATACTAACCAATGAGATACATACTCTGCAATATCTCTTCTCATGTTATTCCACTAGAAGTACTCTTTCATATCTCTATATATATTTTTAATTCCAAGATGAATGTATAATGATAAGATATGAACCTATTCCAATAATTATTTATTCATGTTTGGTATTTATGGGACACATACTCAGTTTCTGAACCTTATCATTACATAACAATCAAGTTTGAACTCATGAATATTTCTCATCTTCTTTTGCAGCTCCACATCATCCTTATGAGTCTCTTTAATCTTTACATGGATATATGGTTGAACACTCATTTGAGAAAGATAATATTTCTCCCCTTAATTAAATATTTCATGGTTCATCCTTCACAAATCTATAAATATTGGATATTTTGTAATCCTCATCATAGATAAGCTAGCATGATCCTTTCGACTCAAATCATCATCCACCATGTTCGCTTTCCCAAGGTGGTAGTGTATTGAGAATTCATTATCTTCAATCAAATATAACTATATTATTTTTCAAATATTCAACTTTTTATAGGTGAATATATACTTTAAAATTTTATTATTAGTATATATGTCACACCTTTATCCATAAACAAAATTCCTTCACATCTTTAATGCAAAGATTATCGCTCTAAACTCCAAATCATGAATCAAGTAATTTTTCTCATTAACCTTCAATTGGTATGAGGCATAAGCTATATATATATCATCCTACATGAGAACACATCCCAACCCTTTCTTTGATGCATCATTATAAATCACAAAACCTCCTCCACTATAGGGTAGTGTAAGCACTGGTTTATTGTCCAACCTTCTCTTTAGTTCCTTGAAATTTTCTTCACATTCATCGGTCTAGAGGAACTCCAATACCTTACAAGTTAACTTTGTGATGCGATTAGATAGCTATGATAAATTATTCAAAAAGAATCAATAATATCTAGATAATCCAAGAAAACTAGAAATTTCAGTAAAAGTGGTTGGTCTGCACCAATGATCAATAACTTCCATCTTTCATGGATCCACTGATATACCCTCACTTGATATTATATGACCCAAAAATAAAACTTTTTCTAGCCAAAATTCACCCTTGGTAAATTGTTAATACAAATTATCATTCCTTAGGTTCTTAAGTACAATCCTCAAGTGATCTTCATGCTCTTCCTTAATCTTGTAATATATAAGAATATCATCTATAATGACTTACACAAACCGATCAAGGTAATATAAAAATACTATATTAATTAAATCTATAAATATTATGGTGGGATTAAATATATAAAATGGCATAAATATAAATTCATATTATCTTTACCTCAAATGGAAAGTTATCATGGCTATGTATTCTCTTTTGAAACTCAACTGAGAGTGTCCATATCAAAAATCAATCATGTAAAAATATTGATCTCATTATAATTGATCAAAAAAATCATCAATATGTAGAAAATGATACTTATTCTTGATCAAGATCTTTTTGAGTTTCTGATAATCAGTGTAGATTTTCATTGATACAACTTTATTCTTAAAAAAGTATAGGTGCACCTCATGGTGACACACTTGGAAAAATTAATCCTTTATCAATATTATTCTATGGTTGCTTCTTAAATTCCTAGAACTTAATAAAAGCCATTATATATGTAATTTTTTAAATATTATTAGAATCGGGTATGATTTTTATTGAAAAAAACTTAATAGTTTAGAGGAAGGACTACCAAATATTCTATAAAGACATAAAAAAAGCTCTCAAAAATATTTATATCATTTATTTTATGTTTATCCCCAATAATATGAGAAAAATACCCACTTTGAGTAGAAATAAACACCCA
Source organism: Viscum album (assembly GCA_963277665.1). Lineage (NCBI taxonomy): Eukaryota > Viridiplantae > Streptophyta > Magnoliopsida > Santalales > Viscaceae > Viscum > Viscum album. The sequence continues at coordinate 1,272,317,810 of OY728127.1, forward strand.
TTAAATGGATGTAATTTCCATTGTAAGTTCACATTTATCCTCGCATCAATAGACAGTCATAGGTTTATTTAGAATATCAAATGTGACTTCACTTCCTTAGAAATTGATATAGGATTTATATAAATAAATCCAATACATTCTCAAAATCATATCAAAGTAAACTAGATTAATAATAACAAGATTTTTAGGAAGTACATTCACATAAAATTCAACAGGGGAAGATTCATATATTTTAGATTTGATAATCACACAATTAGGTTTTTTTTAAATTATTTCAACATCTAGTCATTGAGGTGTTAATGTGATACCCTTAACAAATTTTTCATATATAAAGGAGTGGTTAGATATATAATAAAATAAAAATTTTATTATTTTAGAGTATATGTTAAGTGTACCTTTCAAAACATCTTTATCTCACCCCGCATCAGAAATAGTGATCATGTGAGATTTCTCTTTATCCCTGGGCTTAATTGGATACTGATTTTTATCACCATCATTAACCCTCAAATTTTAGAACTAGTTAGCATGGTGTTTATACAACTTTTAATTACAGAATTTGAGTGTGGGTTGGAAATTTTGTTGAGATTTCTCTCCATTTTCATCATTAGTTAACTTCTTCCCATTAATTCAGCATTCGATTTCCTAATGGAATTATTTTCCACTCTTAAAACATTTACCAGTTACATTAATATAGTTAACTTCATGATTCTTTCCATACTTCTATCATGATGGAAAACTCAGCTTCTTCCCTATATGGTTTTTTTATTATAATTTTCTTTGAATTCCATATTTATTTTATTATCAAAACCATGAGATCGATGGGTAACTCCAATATATATTTCCACCATGATAGCACATCAAAAAAATTCTTCATAGTTACTGAAGTCACTTATGGTTAACACTCTTGAGATACTTGGTTTTAAGCCACTGAATAATTGATCAATATTACTTTCTAGTTCAATAATAATACCAAAATCACACCTCACAAGTCTTGTAAAATTTTCCTCATAGGTACCAACTATTTCATTATCCTTCTTCTTAAGCTCAGGGAATTTATTCTCTATCTTAGTACGAAGAATATGAGGAAATTAATTTTTGAAAAATAAGCTCCTAAACTCATCCCACACCATGGATTCGGTTTATTATCATTGAATCTAATTCTTGATAAGAGTCCACTATTAATTTGATTCACCTTCTAAATGACAAAAATATAAGATTACTTTTTCATGTTCTAAGTACTAGAGAATAAAAAATATCTTTTCAATGGTACAGATCTATTTATCAAAGATTAGTGGAATGGAGGATGTATTAAAAAAATGTGTACCTTTCCTCAAGAAGGACTCAGCAGTACATTGTTCATTCCTTTACTCCTTTAGAAGCTCAACATGATTCATGGATTGAGAAAGTTTTATAATCCCATAAATAATATTTTTCATTCTATATCCCATAACATTCAGTTTATTAGGGAGGGAGTCATTGCATTGTCCATCACATTTATCATTAACATGGTTCCTTGTGGTTCCATCGATTGACTGAAACCAAAGATCATAGTATGAGAAACAATAACCATTATGAGAAATCATATAATCATGAAAATAATTTATAGTATTTCTAAATCATTAAAACTTATTTTCAATCAATGATGCCTTGGTTTTAACCTAATTCATCCATGGTCATTATATATTTAAATAATTAAAATGGATCTTAAATAAAATGTGAATTAACCTAAGTATATCGCCTAGGAGTTTGAAACTAGGTACATAGTAAGGGCCCATTTACCATGAACTATAATGATGAAAAATATATACTATACTAACTCTTTTTAGGGTTATTACCCCTACATGCATTTGTACTAAAGCCACACTCACTTGTAGTATCCATAAAGAGATGTATTTTCTTAGGAAAACCATACTCCTTTATTTACCATAAGTTAGCATGTTCTCCTATACTTAGTATTATCCAAAGGTTGATCACTAAAGTTTCCTCATCCTAGTTTCCAAAAGTTATTAAACCTTACCTTTAATGAAAACCATATCAAACCATACTTTTTAGACATAAATATTACATAATTTTATATAAATATTCAATATATTTCACAATAATATACACATCTGGATCGTAGTATGATGGTTCCTTGACTGATGGTGGTTGGTTGATGTGTGATTCGATAGAAAAATATGATAGCCTGGATGAATTATTAAAAACTAGTGGCCTATGAAGATGGATGGTTCATTGAGGACCCCTCCTGATAGCGGGGGGTGATGTTCTGGTGGGGGTAGAATATAGCTATCCCATTATTTATAGAATATATATATTATGTATAAATAAGTTGTGGGTATTCTTGATCTATACCTAGGGGGAATATGGAATGGGTCTAATCCTAACATATGTGTGTGGGTGTGTGTATTTGATATCATTGCACCCCCAAGTATCTACCTAATATAACCTATGGAAGGGAAACATAAGAAATCATGAGCTCAGATGATCAGTAAGGGTAAAAATAAGAGATATCCATCAATGATCACAAGTGAGCATAAGATAAGCATAAGGGTTTGAGAACATGATCAAGACATAAAATAATCATATCTGATCAGTCAAAGATATTTGATAATTAAACATGGCGTAATGATTTTTCAAACAAATGACATAACACATAAGAGTGTGGAATCATCAGTAATCAATCATGGTCCATGAAAACATATCATAAGCATGAGACATAAATTTTTTTCATGCACATAATCTTATAAAATCATTTCCTTAATCAAGGTTAATATCCCAAGACTATTATAGTTGATTGGGTACACTCCTTGTTCCATTTTATCCTTAGTAAAGGTTCACTCCCAAGACTACCTTAGTGTAAAAAATCTCTTACAGAATAGGGTTCACTCACCATTACAATCCTTACTACCTTAAGATATATACTTATTTACCTAATGTATTATAGGGATATAGAATTCCTAGACCACCCTTCACATAATGAAAATCATACATATGTGTGCCACAAGATCATAAAACATTAATTATATCATCAAATCATAACTCATGGAAAGGATATGGGTTTCAGAAAAAAAATCATAATAATAATAATAAACCATATAGATTAGAAATAAATATGGAAACATCAGATCATATCCCCAGTAAATCATAGGAAACATCAATATATGTTGTTATAGATAAAAAAACCTTTAAAAGATCACTAGAAAATTTCTTGAGGAAAATACCCTTTATTTGAAATCACTTATTTAGAATTTAAAATTTTTCAAAATATTAAGGAAATTTTTTTATTTAAAAATAAATACATAAACTTATAAATTAATCATCAAATAAAATATTACCCATGATGGCATATAAATTTATTTATGCGGTGTACTTTAAAACAAAAATTCCTTTCACAATGTCGATAAAGAGTCAGAAGCACCTTGTTTAGAAAATGACAAGAATATTACTCTAAAACATTTTTATAAAAATTAAAAAAAGGGTAAAAATTACTTTAATAAATATTTTTACAATATTAAAAACATTATTGGAAATGTTTTAATGAAAATGTGTAGATAGAAGAAAATATTCCCGACCGAAGAGAAAAACCTTGTCGATTTTCCTTAAAAAATTACTTCGGTCTCTTGAGTACTTAAAGGAGATAAATGAAATGAAAACATGAAATTTAAATAAATAACCATATTAAAATAAAATACAAAATTCTTGGTAGAGATATATCATATAATTTCATCATTATAAAATTTAATCATAAACAATACAGGTAAAAATGAGATTGTAACATAAAGCCCTTACCTCAAGTACGTCTTTCCTCATAATCACTCTAACTTCCTATATAATATATTTAAATTTCTTATATTTATATAAATAATAATAATAATACCTATAATACCATAAATTTTTTACTTATAACATCTTATCACTCATTCATTAACAATCTTTCATTATCATCATTACTTCATGTATTAACTGCTTCATTTTTCATGTATGTTTTGGTCAAGTGATTATGGTAATTTAACATTAATCATGTTTCCTTAATATACATAATTTTAATAATTAAATATATATCATATATATTAATTATATATATATTTATAACCACTCATATAAAGAGGTGATGAAAAATTAATCACATCACTACGTGGAGAAGGTAGTATGTACATACACATAAGTGATATTTCCATTTTGTGATGGATGGAACAAAAGAAAGGTAAATATTAATTTATCTTTAAATAATAATTATTATAATATAAATATAATATAAAAAAATTAAATCAATTGTAATAATTAACCATGAATTATGGTGATGGAAAATGAGTAGTATAGCTACGTAGAGGCGATAGTCTACAGAAAAACACAAGTGATACTTTCAAATACCATTAGATTGAGAAGAGGTGGTAAATGGTTGTGTCATATTCATAATAAAATATTAGTATATTTAGAATAATATATTCATCATGTGTTCATGGACTTAATAATTTTAAAATAAGTATAATAAGAAATAAAATTGAAAGAGCTTGGTTAAGATCTATAATTCTTCTTTGAGAGATCTCAATTGGCTTACTCCTTGAGCATTTAAGGATTGGTATTAGAATAAGACTATAAGATCTAGGATGAAGTGAATGATTATAATAAGGTTTTTTAGTAGGTAATTTTTAATCTTTAAGGCTCAAATATTGTGAAAAATGGAGGAGAAGTGGTGCCCTTTTATAAGGAATGGGAGGGACATGCATAGAATTTATTAAAATATTTCATTGATTTAAGGTCACTTCCATGGTAAAGTGGATAAAAATGGACAATAATTTTAAATTAGTATATTATGAGGTTTAAATATCCTCAATAAATAGTAATTTGATTAGTGTGGGAGGCAAAACTACCCTTATCTCCCTATTCAACACCCCCTCCCCCTACTAAACCTATTTTAACTTCAACCGTGGTTAAAAAATTATTGTATTTACTATTAAATATGATCAAAAATTAAGTTTACCCTATTTTATTATAATTTAATTTAATTTTAATTAATCATGCAAACTGTAATGAATATCCATTTTCAAAAAATGAATTTTTAAGCGTAAAACTTAATTAACTTTTATTCCTTGACTTGTAAAAAACATTAAATAAATGTTAAAATATTATATTAAAAATATAATATATAAATTTAATTAAAACCCTTAACAAATAGATAGTAAAATAATATCTTAAAATAAAAACACATTGCACGCTTAAAAATAATTTTATAGAAAAATGTGTTTTTAAGCAAAAAAATTAAATTAAACCAAAATCAAGTACAGTTATGATTCCTATATAATTAATTATATTTTTTATAATTAAAATATACTTATATTAATTTAATATCAAAATAAAAACATAACGGGTCACTTATTTGAAAATAAATGACAATCTTTACAATAAATGGTATTTTTAACTATTCACTGAAAAATAAATCTGTTTAGAAAAATCCTAAACATTCACCCTAACATAATATTGACATGATTATTTTAAAAATGATATTAATAATATAAATTTTCTAAAAAAAATAGAAATTAATTATAAAATTCACATGAAAAAATTGGATAAAAACCATTTTTGAAGAAAACATATTTTTGAAGCGTAAAATGACCTTACTGAATATTGAGTACTTATTTGTTATATATTAATTAATAAATTTTTATTAACAAAAAAACTTATACATATTTTTTATAAATTATTTATTACTACCAATTTAATAGCTAAGTTATAATGGTTCACTATATCTTGGTTCATATAGCCACACAAAACATCATATTTTATTAATAAAAGGGGAAAACCGTACAGAGGAAAAACAACATAGAACAAAAGCATGGAAAAATTAGGGCACCTAAATAAGTAAATCAAGAAATGGGAACCAGATGATAGGGAATAAATTAATGAATCCCAAGGGTTTCACCTTGAATAATTCTAGCACACTTCGGATATAAGGATCTTGAGCTGGAGAAGGAAAGCTATCAAATACTTCAAGTTTTATTTCAAAGGAAATACATATAAAAACTTAGGTTGTTACGATATCACAGATAGTGACTCGGTATAAATATATTGGTTTTTTATAATTCATACTGTATGACATCAATATATCATACTTAAATATTAAACTTTTTATAGCTTTAAAATAGAGCATGTTGTCACCTTAACAATATCGATGTGAATCGTAAGATATAATTAATAAGTAAGTTTTTTCATTTAAAAATAAGGGTTATAACGCTGATATGTGTGGTACATAACATTTATGCAAGAGTTGAGATATTTAAGGTCTTTTCTTTGCTTAAAAGGTGTAAAATATTTACATATACCACTTATTGTAAATGGATATAAAACTATCAATCATAAAGTAATGCTGATGGTGCTTAAAAAACTTAAGAATCTAGTCTATAAATCATATTCTATTATTCAACCTATATTTTAAAATATATATATAGAGAAAAAAATATAAAAATTAAATTATAGAATGAATTATATTATTTATATATTTTTTATAAATTAAAATAAAAGGTATTTTTTTATATTTATTAATTTATAAAAAGTGATTAAAATTTAATTAATTATATAAAGTGTTTATAATTAATTAGTTAAATGTTTATGAAACATTTATTAATAAATATTCTATATTATTACGTGTTGATATTTAAATTAAATTTTCAAAATTGCATATAATAACTTATAATTTAGAAATAATATATTTATAAGGAAATTATAAGTATATTTTATGAAGTTTTTATATATTAAACAAATTTGGAAAAATATAAAGTGTTTATATTTAAAAATTATGAATTGTTCATTATGTTTAGTTTGAATCATTTAAATTAAAAATCCTTATTTGAAAATTTTTTAAACCATATCAAGAGTCTTGATAAATGATTTGATAAAAGGATTAAATAATATTAAATATGTTATATTCATATTGTGTAAAATGTTTACAAAATAGAAATTGAAATATAGAATATTTATATTTCATAAAATATCATATATTTTTTAGGTAAATGTCAAATAATGAATAATATGAAATAGTTTTTTTTTATATTTATCTAATTTTGGAATGTCAATAATGAATAATAAAATGATTACAATTGTTTATTAAGGAATATTTCATAAATTTTTATCTCATGTTAAATTATTTAATTATTCATTTATTTATTATTCTATATTTAATTCAAAGATATAAATATTATATTATGAATTGTTTTCTATACTTTAGTTTAAAGGATAAACTCCTTTTATAAATTTTCGTACATGCATATAAGGAGTTACATGCTAACTGTGATAATGGATTTAGTTTTCTTCTACATTTACTTCATCTTGTATTGATTTATGACCTTGAATTAACTAGTCAATTATGATTTATACATATTAAATTTTGAAATTATAGTGGAATTGATATATCTCTTAAATAAAGAATCTCTGGGCAGAGGGAATTTGGGACGAATTTCCCATTGTCTTGGAGGCTTTTCCCTTTTCAAGAAAAGTGGGGGGGTGACTATTTGTGGATCCATGCTTACTCATGTGGAAATTATTCATTTTATATAATTTTAAACCTTTGAATGAAATTTTTTTATGTGCCTTATGCATAGGATGATTTTGGATATGTTGGAATACAATTCGATTTTGATTTGTGTTAGCAACACAGGTTTAAATTTGTGTAAAGTGTTACATGCAAATATGGTTTGAACATATTGATTTAATGGATATTATAGGATTACAAACTAAATTGCTAGAATCTTCCATACATAAAGGGAATAACATGAAATAATATGATGAGTTTAAATCCCCTTCAAATTATTAAGTGTTAGATTCCTCCTAAAACAAACTCGGGTTAAGACCTCAATCATCTAACATGGAAAGTTCCCTTAAAAGAAGGGTGCCCATGTATTATCTTTTGTAAGGCATGCTGGAAATGGATAACCTTAAGAGTTAGGTATCCAAATCCCCCTATGATTTTTGGGTTACATTTAATAAGGAAACCCTAAGGGTTAGGATACCATAGGAATTGATTTGGGTTTATCCATTTTATAGATTAGGAAAAGTGTTTCCTATTTAACTATCCAAGAGGCATATATGATATGATTAGGTTGATTCTAAACCTAAATAAATAAGCAGTGTGGTTCATGCCAAATTGAGGTTATTTTATTAGTGAAATATAGATATTTCCCAACTAATAGATATGATGAATTTAAAAGGGTTCGTCATTTTAGTGGGATCTCATTTAACAAAATTCCATATTAAATCGATATAGAACATGATACTCATATGATAAAAACTTATACCATAGATAATGGCATCATTATCTTTAATATTGAACTTGATATTGTTGGTATTAGGCATGCATCTAAATCATGTGATATATTGGTAATTAAAATTTTTACACTGTGGTGTATTTCATAATATTATTTCCAAAATAAAAACAACCTCATATAAACCAAGGATACCACATAAATAAAATAATCACAACAATAAAATTTAATCATTACCTCATTTCATTTGAATAAATGGGTGTGTTTTTCTCATTTCTGGAAATTTTTTCTCAAAGGAACTGATTTTAGATCCCTCTATATCATACACACAATCTCTAGATGTTTTTAGATGCATTGACTATCGATTTCTGGGTGCTGGTGTGGAGATGTGATTGTACATTTAACACTTTGATGATCGTAAGAGCACCGTAACTTTGATCCGGGAAAGACTCTTGGATTTTGATGCTCTAATTGGGCCTTACACTTTATAATAATTATGTGAGTAGAGATAGGAGATATCAAAATAGTACGATGAATAGTTATCATAAATAGTGGCTTTAGTTTCCTTAAATATTCAAATTTCATTTATGAAAATTGTACTTTGAGCCTTTTATAAATTAAATCCTTTAAATCAAACCAGATTCACCATATATGACATAATTAATGTTTCATAAATATCAAAAATATTTATTAATTACTTGTAACATTTAAACTATGCTACAAGATAAAATAAGTTCCATTATCTCAACTAATCTCTCCTATAAAAATTTAACGAACCTTGACTAAAAATATTCATTTATAAAATATTATTCCATATATTAACTTAACACTTATGAATACACTGAGAAAATGAATCCACTTTTTACTATTTTAAAATTTAATAATAATGAATTTAATTATTTATTACAATCATTCAAACTCAAACATCCATCAGCACCTGATGTAGGGCCCACTATGTTCTAAACTCCAATTCACTTGAATTGGAAAATTATATGAATACTCTTTGTGTGTGACCCCCTAGGCCCTTATCTCAATAGAACTGAATGCTACTCATAGAATAAGAGTAGTATCTATAAACACATCATGGCCTCTGGCGATACAAGGTTTTGTTAAAGCAGTTAAAACCACCTATAAACACATGTCATCTAATATAATATATTTGTATCATGATATCTCATAAATAAAGACATACACTTTTTGTTATCACCCTTTATTAATTTATAATTGTATGAAATTAGTGGATGTAATTTCCCTCTCCTACCATGGATATGGATTTAGAAAAGGTACTACCATCCTGGTCAACAGGACCCAGGATATCTCTTCCTTTTAGGAACAAAAAATCATTTCTTGACATTTCAATCAATGTCATACCACTAATTATACACCCAATGCAAGCTTCCTCACCAAAAAATAAATATCATGTATTTTATGTCACATAAAAGTACATGGTCAAAAGGTACACGTTGATAATGATATAAATCCAATAGATCAATACACACGCTTACATATAAGAATAGTAAATGACACCCAAATCATGTAGTGTTCCTATTAGATGGGCAGTCCTCATGGTCTCCTCTACACGAGATCACAAAGTTTGTCCCATTAGAATGATATATCTAGAACATAGGACATATTTTTTTTAAGATATATGTAATAATATCTCATGGTTATCATTATAGTTTGGAACTTCCATGACCATTTCACATGGAAAATAATTTAAGTACATTAACATACAAATAGTGGATACAGAAGTGTTAACACTGCAAAAAAAATGTTGCTGTTAGAAGGGGTATTTTTGTGATTAAAGGGGGTTACAACCCCCTATGAATACATTAGAGGGTGTTACCCCAAATCACTACTAATTTTCTCACCTTATGTTATTAGTAGCAGTTTTTATAAATAACTATTAAGGTAAGGCTCAATTAGTGGTAGTTAAATTAGAGAGGGTTTTAACCCCCCTCTAATTTATCTACAAATCCTCCTGGAGTAGACAATTTAGAGGGGATTTTGACCCCCTCTAATTTATTTATCAAATTATGGGTGGTTAAAAAATTCCCCTAATTGAGTTATAATTAAAATATTAGGTTAGTTTTGGACCCCCCACCCCTATTTGGGGCCAAATTAGAGGGGGTTTTAACCCCCTCTAATTGAGTCACATATCAGTCACAGTTTTAAAAACCACCTCTAATAATTTATTTTATTTTTTTAAATGGCCATCCAAATCCCTATTTTGGGTTTCCCTATGCAGAACATTTTCTTTGTATGACTTTGGAATATATCTAGAAATATTTTTAGTGCCTAGTGTTGAGAGGGCATGCGATTCTGAGGACCGATCTGCCCAAAAATAATTTTATAAAAATATTAAATATATTTTATATGAATAATTTTCAAGAAAAATGATATAAATATTAAATGGAATCACGTATCAAAAATCGGAAGCCATAGTTGAATCCAAAACATATTTTTTTCCCTAGGAATGGCCTAAATTAGGTCGGCGTAGGGCATTTGGATAAAAGTAGTCATTGATGTGTGAGTTTAGTTAAATAAATAAATTATTTAATTTAAATGACCTAATTTTGTTTCCACTATAAGTACACTATTATGTAATATTTATAGGATGAGTTGTATAACCCTCAGATCATTTAGAGGATCACTTTACAACCTCTCGTTGAAGAATCGTGATTAGACGACAACAAGCCTCCAGATCCAGGCGAATCGAGGCACAAAAAATGCAATGACTTCTCTCATTAGTTGGTGAGCTTGTTCTTAATAAAAAAAGGATCCAATATAGATTTATGAATCTTTATTTTTGGATCCTTATCCATTTTATTAAAATATTGGGCACGATCATTTCCTTTTATTTGATCTAAATTTATTATGAACATTTTCATGTGCTGGCATATCTATTTTCAATTGCTTATTCAATATGTATATGTTATTCCATAATTATCGCCCAATATTCCCCAAATTTTATTTATTGGCCAATAATTCTTGTAATAATATTATTTTACACTTTTTATTTTGTCTTTATCCCAATCATTCTTTGAATTGTTCACCAATTTGCCTATGGCATCTCGATTCGACATTGTTGGGCGAGATCATGCAAGATCAGACCCCTAGATTTGCATGCGAAGAATGGATTAGTGATTAGAGGATGTATTGGGATTAATTTTGGATTATAGGTGATTTATTCAGGGATTTACGATCCGAAGTGTAAATGGGTGTGTCATAGGAGGCGTACAAAGCATACAGGCTTTGGACTGACCAGTGGGAATCCAATTTCCAACCACCATATGGAAAAAACGATGAATATAGACTCTTACCTTGGATTTCAGGTGACCTAGAGGCAAGATTATAAGTGTTGGGTATGAATTTGTATTATGAAGATAATATCTAAATTTCTGTGAAAAAACCCAACTTCACGGCTTATACTGGGATGAACACACGTTGTGTAGTACCCATATGGCTGCAGTGCTAGGGTTTTGGAAAATTTTAAGGATCACACATTGTATGGTTGGGACACACACCGTGTGACCCTCCTCAGGTAGACAGGACATGTGGTGGACTACATGGAAAGGTCCACTTATGATAGTAAATGTCATGGACCAAAGTACAAGGAATGGGAAATGTTACATGGACACATCCAGGAGAACAGGCAGGACCCTGGGTGGCTGAGGCACTCCATGTAGTCCCTCTACACACCAAGAGGGATACATGAGCAGTGATCTGTGTACCAGTAGATACATGGCTAGGAAGTAGGGTGATACCACACGTTGTTTGGGTCCCCTTACATAGCATGTACCTGTACTTCCTTCTTGGAAAAACTTCTATCTCTCATATATCCCTTGTTTGGACTCATATTTTGGCCCATGAGTAGCCTATCTTGAGTTTTTTCCCATGTAGAATACAATGGAAGCCTCCATGGTGGATTTGAAGATATGATATGATATTTTATAAGTGTGTCACCTCTTTAGGTTATGATCAATGATGGCAGTGATTGGCTGGGGTCACTAGAGACATTAGAGTGTAACCCTCCAGCTGGGTAGGGTATGGGTCCTCTTCCACTTACTAGAATGTAACCCTATTATTGGGAAGTGCATGGGTCCTCTATCTATTATTGAGTTTTACCCTCCTATAGAGTTAGAGCATGGGTCCTCTATCTACTATTATATTGGCACCATCCTACTGGACAGGGCATGGGTCCTCTATCGATTACTGGAGTGGCACCCTCCTGCTAGAATAGGTCATGGGTCCTCTCTCAACTATTGAGTGGAACACTCTTATAGAGACAGGGCATGGGTCCTTGACCATCATATTGGCACCCCTATGTGTAGTCGAGGCATAGGTCCTCTAGTTATCCACTGAGTGGAACCCTCCTATGGAGTTAGGGTACGGGTCCTCTATCTACTAAGTAGAACCCTCCTGTTGTACCAGGGCATGTGTCCTCTACCTAGATATTGTGCCCCTCAACTGTGTGTAATAGTGGTGAGGTGCATCTTGACTTGGTTATTTATTTGGATAGATGCATGAGATAATGGGATTCATTTATGGACCTTTGGAATTGTTGGCACTCTTTCATGGTCTAGGTTATGATATAGCGATTGACTTTCTCTCTCATTTGGGTTTCTTTTATAAGCACATATATATATATATATATCAATGTTGTTGGGTTTTTTTATCTCTATTTCTATGGGTTGAGTTGTTTATTCCAATCGTGTCTCTTACTTCTCTATCTTTAGCTTTTAGGGAATCCCACTTGGTATGTTTATACTCACCCATGCATGGGTGTTTCCGAAATGTGTTGTGTCTTATGTAAACAATGGAAAAGTCAATAGAAAATAAAAATTATTGTAGGGATACCTAGTACATTTGACCAAATATAGTGGTCTGGGATTATAGATTTAGATATGGGATCTCTCATCACTTTACTTTTTTGGTTTTTTCAGGTTGGGACATATTTTTGGTTGGGCATTTATTTTTTCCATTTTACTTTTTGGATTATGTTTTCGTACTCTTGTACTTCCGATAGGTTTTACATGCATGGTTATTATCTAGACATTACATCTTTTATTATTATTCCTTTTCACTTTTTCATGGAGATGGTTGGGTGTGTGTGTATAATTACTTAGGCAAATGCCTCTTGTATTAGTTAGAAATTTTGATGCTTGTCACCGGCTCTTGGCCTATGGAGGTAGGTTTATAGTTGTTTTGGATCGAGTCTTGTTGGTTTGGGTTGTGATAGATTGGTATCAGAGAATTTCATTCCTTAGAATATTTTTTGGAGTTTTCCCCTTTATGAGGATTTGGTTTGGATTTAGGGAAATAGTTTCAAAGTGTCACGAGTGTGACTTTTAGGATAGGGAACCTAGTGTTGGTGCGGTAGCCAATATATCCATTCATGAGGACTCTGAATACCTACTTTCCAACTCATCATACTAAGATATTGGTTACATGGATCAATATCATGCACATCATATAGGATTGTGTCTTTTTTTACTATCCTTCTTGAGTCAACTCCCCATATATATATGTTCATCTAACCATGGTATGTCTCGATTGAATTTTCAGGATGCCTCTGTTAAGATAACCAAATAGGTTACTGATTTCATATCATGATGAAGATTTTATGAGTGATGAGGCATCAGTTCAGGGTCCATCATATGAGATTCTTCCTCCATGTGGATAGGTGGTAGCACCCCCACCTATTAAGTTATAGCTCATACTAGAAAAGTGTTCTAAGTATGTGAAGAGTATTAGTGCATTATGTGAGTTGTAGCACTAGAGGCTGCTGAGGTTCCAGGGTGAACCAGATCCTTAGGTGGAAGAGGATTGGATAAAGTCGGTGATCCATGTTTTCAATCTTATTCAAAAACTGACTGATCGGGTGGTTGCGCTGGAAACCAACAATTTCCATGAAGTAGTTGGGTGCTGGTGGAGTCTAGTAACATGGGTTCATAATGATTCAACACTCTCATAGACCTACTTCCAGTATTTATTTTGTGAGGAGTATTAACCCTAATGCTTGTGATCTATTCAGATTCAAGAGATTCTAGAGCTTCAGCAGGGATGGATGATAGTTTCAGAGTATGCTACGAGGATGTAGACACCATAAAATGTGTTCAACGCACTTTTCCATAGAGTGAAGATGTGATTCTCACATAGAAAACAAATGTAAAGTATGAGTAAATATGATTTCACCAAGAAAGAAGAATATGCATCCTGGATTTCTATGTGCCAAAATACTACTCCATACCAATGGATTAGTGGACTGATTTCCCTATCCAGAAGTAGGCATTGGATTTCCAAGATCGATGAGGAAAAGGTTTCAACACATTAAATTAAATTTTCTAGTTTCATTCAATATGGAATGGTGAATTTACCATCTATATAAGTGTATACCTCTTCAATACCTTCGATTTGACTGGTCGCGGAGCCTAAACGGACTTACGGATCAAAAGTTATGACACTCAGAAGACGGATAAATTTTATCCTAAAGAGCTAGGTGAAGGACCTACACGAAGGACATACATGAAGGACCAATGCAGAGGACCTACATGGTAGTATGATTTTTTCACACCTACATGAAGGACCTACGCGGAGGACCTGCGTGGAGGACCTGCGCAGACCACTTCCCTTCAACCAAGTCCCCTCCATGCCTATAAATAGAACCCTTGGGATCCCCATTTCAGAGAGGAAAAAATTTGGAAGAAGTCCCAAACCTCCCTGTCACGACCCGACCCAACGGGGCTCGAGCCGCGACACCCCAAGCTCGCCTCCAATAGGCCAGGGGCTGGCGACCAGCGCCGAGTATGCTATCACACACATGGGAGGCATTATCCTAAGGTACCTGTACACACACACCCACAACACCTCCATGCAACAGTGCAGAGATAAAGAAACTGAAAAGTAAATGCATGCATACACTATCCCACAACCAGAGAGCAACAGCAAAAGTACAAAGGGAAAAACAGGGCCCACCAAAAGAAAACTACAAAGTGCGTCCAACCTGCTCTGAAGAAGGGGAATGCTGCCACAAACACCCGAAGGAAAGCTCCCTCAGCACAGCTCCGGTAAACACCCCGGTCAACTCGCTCACTAAGCTCCGCTTGCTCCGGGTACTCCTGGGACTCCGTCAAAAGGCATGTGGTCTGCACAAGACACAAACATGTGCGGGCAAAGCCCGTGCAGGGGTGAGTATAAACATACTCAATAGGAACCTCAAAAACCCAAAACCCAAGGGAGCAACTGAAAGGCAACAGTCCGCTCAACCCAGCCAGAGGGAACCCAAACGAGAGAGAAACTCCATCTCATGACCATCCTCGGCTAAACACAACTAGTCAGCTCAGCTCAGGTGTATGCCCATACATACACCTTGAACAATCCAGATATACACAGCTCACGCCACAAAGCCACAAGAGGTACCGACCTCATCACCAGCAACTGCCCCCAACCAGGAGAGTACACCCCATGATCACTGTCATACCAGATCACACTCATCTGAGAGATACACTCCATCGGGTCCCAAACAAACATCTCAGACGCTCACCCGAGAGACCACGCTCGTCGGATAACATCACTGAGGAAACATCGTTGAACAAAAAAACCACCAAACTCCTCGGATAGGGGATCGCCACTAGGGTCCGCTAGGGGATACCAAGACCCACTCTGGTACATGTAGCTCACAGATAGGGAATCACTCTCAGGGTCCGCTGGGGGATACCACGACCCGATCTGGCATACGTAGTTCTCATAGATAGGGGATCACACCCAGGATCCGCTGGGGGATACCACAACCCGATCTGGCGCTCGATAGAAGCTCCACACTCAGATAGAGGATGATCGTCCATATAAAGATGGTCACGACGATACCGGAACCCTATCTGGTATAACTCGCGATGTAGTGGATCGAACCGATGATGCCGCAACCCTACCGAAACCACGCGCTGAGTAGGGGATCGCATAACCAACGATATCGTAACCCTAATGTAAACTTCATGCTGAGTAGGGGATCGTAAACCCGATGATGCCACAACCCTACTGAGCACGGCCCACCGCGTAGGGGATCATATCTCTGATGATGCCACAAACCCTACGGGGTTAACCTGCTAGATAGGGGATCGTCGCCCGTAAATAAGCGGTCACAGCGATACCAAGAACCCGATCTAGGGTAAAGATGATAGAGGATCCACTCTGGGCCCACCGGAGGGATACCACAACTCTAACAGTTTAAACATCCCATCGAGAGGATCACAAACCCATACAAAGGTTGTGATGCCACACGAACCCTCGTAGGAACGAACCAAGGGAGAACCCTCAACCACTGCTGGTCCAAACATCGCTAACCCGAGCGACCCGTCACAACACCACACTGCGCACCTCCTAGGCCAAAACCGAGGCCACCATCGCGTTCCACGCGGAAGAACAAGCAGGATAGGCTGTTTACTCGCCCGAAACGGAGCACCGTTGAAAAAGGCACTATTCACCGTAGCTAGCTCGTGCGGGGCTCACACAACGATCCTGAAACCCATCGAGCGGATCACACCACGACGATCCCCTCGGAAAAACAAGCGGAATCGACTACTCGCTCGTCCAAAACGGACACCCGGTGAAAAAGGTACTATTCACCGAAGGCCAGCTCGGGTGGGGCCCACGCCTGGATTCCAAAACTCATTGAATGGATCGCACCATTGCGATCCCCTCGGAAAAACACACAGGATCGACTATTCATCCGCCAAAATCGGACTCCTGGTGCAAAAGCTGCGTTTCTCCGCAAACGCCAAAACCCGGCCTCGTGGGGCCCGCACCCCATTCACAGACCCAACACCCAGAAACCATCTCAAAAAGTCTGTCGTACCCTCAGGGTCTCAATGCCACTGACGGCATGTCAATCGGACGCTCCGGGTAGAAGTTACAACGGCCCGAAATCGTAAAATAATAAAATAATATTATTTTATATGACGTTTCTAACTCCCGGGCCACGATCCTGAACCCTTAAACCCTCAAAGTGAGTTCAAAAGGTACGTCTCGATGCAAGGAGCGCGTCGCCGCAAACGGCTTGCAAATCGGAGTTACGGTTTGCGAGTTACGGGGGTTTAAAGAACCCCCGGAAAATCCTGGCCGGACCACCGCCAGCCTCGCTGGAAACCACCGCGTTGCCGCCGGATTCCGCCGTGCCGCCGCCGCCGCTGCCGGAAACCGCCACGCCGCCGGAAACCGCCGCGCCGCCGCCCTGCCTCGCCGGATTCCTCCATGGCCGCCGCCGGAATCCGGGATTTCCGCCGGAAAACTTCCAGGGACCCCCGGGAGCACCCCGGTGCTCCAAAATCAGATCCGAAACATGTTTCGGAAACCTTGGGACCCAAAATATACAACCCTTATAACAATTTGAAGAAAAACAACAAATAAACGGGGTCAGGGATTTCAAAACTCAAACCGCCTACCTCGCGGGCGAAACGCCGACGTTCTGCCTCAGATCCACACTTCAGAGCTTCCGCTGCGCGCTCCTGGAACATCCGTCGTCGAATTCCGAGCTCGTGGGCGCTTCGTTTGCTCGATTCGGCGGAGCGGCGGCGAAGAACGGCGAAGAACGCCGAGAGGGACGATAAAGGGGGGGCGCTGATATTTATATCAGCCGCCCGCCGACGCCAAACCCGCCTCGGACCCGACGCCCGATGCGAACAAAAGTAAGGTCACCCCTAGGGTAAACGCGCCGTTCTGAACGCAACGGCGGACTCAGAGTTTCCATCCGAGACTCTGTTCAGAAGTTATTCGAGCCGACGCTCGCCCACTAACTTCGCCACTTATTTATGAAAACGCCCCTGGTGGCGTTTCTCACTGCAGGCCCGCGCCCGCAAAGTTTACACCTCGCCTAGGGTAAACGGCATATTCCGGACGCAACTGTGCCCTCAGATTCCAGTTCTGAGCTATCGTTTAGGAGATATCACACCCCCGCCACATGCATAGTATAAAAATACTTAATATTTTTATAAAATTAATTCCGGGCACACCGGGCCTCGGAATCACACGTCGTCTTCACGCCTAGCTCTGGAATTATTTGTAGAAACATTCCAAAGTCTGACATGGCCAAAAACCTGAGTCGCTACATCCCGTTGCATAGCTCATTTTCCAAGATCCCCAAATTGTTCTCAAGTAGCTCTCTAAAAACAGGAGATAAGAAAGAATTAAAATAGGAAACATGGTTCAAAGTCCCATCAGGATCTAGAACATATGAAGCTGCGCAGAGCACCTACGCGGTGCACCTGCGCGGTGCACCTGCACGCAGCACCTGCGCGAAGTACCTACGTGGGAGAGCTATGTGGAGCAGCTACGCGAGGCGCCTTGGCAGATCACCTGCGCGAACCCATTGGTCTATACCACGGGGGCACAGCCCCCGTACCCCCTTCTTAGGCATAGTGTCGGGCTGCGGTCCCAACCCTTTGGGCCGATCTCTTTACTTCCGTCACTCACCCCCATTAAAAATGGAGAGTCGCACCGCGGAATTTTAAGAACCAGTCGAGGACATTTTACATTTATCCCTTTATGCGTCCATACCTCCAACCTTGGAATGCCATGATTTGATACAATCCATAACACTCAATGAAGTTCCTTGAGTTGACTTAGTCCTCTTGGTTCCTTTCACATGTTGCGAGTTTGGATTCTCCTTATGGATTCCTTGAGTACCTTGAGTTGATACACTCCTCAAGAAACTCCTCAAACTTCATCACCAGACTTCTAAGCCGGGTTAAATTCCAAATGGGCATCCTCTTTAGGAGTAATCCCCAATAAATTTCCAATGGGAATCCTCCTTAGGAGTAAGCCCCAACCAATTTCAACAGGGCAGCCATCCTCATATAAGCCCCTCACCTTCACCCTTTCTTCCTTACATTGGACCCTTGTCCAGTGTAAATAGAACAAAGCAAGGTTCGTCGCCTTGCCCTCTTCCATGGTCGATGTGCCCTCTTCCATCAGTGGAGGAGGAAAAGTGTGAAGTGTCGTTGTTGAATCTTTCGCATCCTCTTGTTTCTCACACCGAGCATGACTCACGTGGTCTTAGAGATTTGCGATGATTACAACATATGAACAAACACTCATTGGAAGGAACTACAAGAACTCTGATTCCTATTCAAACCAGGATACGTAGGAAGAACTTTCAGAGCCCGAGCTCACTGGATATCCTCCTTAGAAATCCAACCTTAATTCCACCAATTTAGGCATCCTTTTTCTGGAAGTAATCCCAAACTCATCTTTCGAAGAGGACTATACTCTCCTATGAGATTCATCAAACTATGTGGGCATTGATTCCCATCCATATGGGATACGTAGGAAGCCTCCTTGAGGTTCAAACCCAACACTTCAAATCAACCCTGTTCTCCTTGGTCCATACTCCCAATAGGGTTTTATCTTATATGGAAACCTTTATCCTTTACAAAGTTCCTTGGGCTATTTTAACATAAGTCCCACACTAAGTTGTAACTAAGCATCATCCGCTTAGGGGTCCTTATCATATGACCTTAAAAGGTATGATGTATCCCATTAAGTGGCACCGAACTATGAGGGTTATGATTCCTTTCACAAGGATACGTAGGTAGCTCATTTTATGAGCATGATCCCAATATAAAAACAAACTTTTATCTCCTTGGATGACAATAAACTCCAGAGTTCCCCACTGAGTGTCTTAAAAACTAGTATCATCATAAATAGTGATTAAAAGAATCTATAATCAGTATATTAGAGGATACCATTGATGGAAAACCTCGAATACATACTGATAATTCTAAAAAATTTATACATGTTAAATAAGTGATTTTAAATTCCAAGGGATACTTATGACATACTTGGTGAATTAATAAGGATTCATGAAAATATTTTAATTTCAAAGAGAGCCCCGGAGTAGACAATAATTCCCCCCAAAAAGGTGTGATGAGTTTGACCTCCCATCCTCTCAACCAATGCATGTTCTTAAGATTTGTGTGACCTAGTGGAACATGAGATGATTAAAGGTATGATCTGTGTTTATTATACTCTTTCTTTGATACCAGTAGACACGATTGTGAGTCATTCCTTCATCTCTTTACTCCTGGTATGAGAGATGGAGCTCTTAAGTGAGGCTTTAGCCCAGTATATTTGTCTTAATTTTCCTATGGGGAATGGTTCTTATATATATTTTATCTATTGGAAATGTGATCTATCGCTTGGTAGAGAGAGGTTCTCATGGAACATTTTAGTCATTGTGATGGGACCCTGTGACATCATCATGGGAATGGATTGGTTTTCCATTGTATTAACCCATATTGACTATCACCATAGATGAATTAGATCCCTTTGCACTGATGGGATGAGATTCTCCTTTGTGGGTGAGAGAGAACATATGGAAAGAAGAGTGGGTTTTATGAGAAGAAGGTTGTAGTCCATCACCCATCAGTTGTCGAGTATGACCCTTGGTGTATCAGGATCTTCATGAATCTAGATTCCTTCAGTCATGGAGTATTTTATGGATGTCTTCCATGAGGATGTTTCGGGACTACCTATGAGGATGGAGATAGAGTTTTAAATTGACATATATCTTAGGACCACTATTATATCATCAATGGAATATCATATGGCCCCCAATGAGGTTTTGGGAGTTACAGTTCTAGTTGGAATACCTTCGAGAGAAGGGATTTATCAGACCCAGTGTGTCCCCTTAGGCATCGCTGGTGTTTTTCATGAAAAATGTGGAGAAGAACTTGTGAATTTGTGTAGATTATCATCACCTGAACCAATCCATAATAAATAAAAATTATCCCTTGCTGAAAATTAACAAACTCTTTGATTATTTGTGAGGCATGAGATGGTTCTAGAAGATTGATCTCAAGTTTGGCTATGACCAGTTTAGAGTTTGCAAGGCTGATATTCTAAATCTAGCATTCTAATTTCACTATGGACACTATGAGTTTCTGGTGATACCTTTTAATGTGATGAATTCCCCTTCTATGTTTATGTATTTAAGGAACCAAATATTATAGTCGTACTTGGATCGATTTTTTTTCTTCACCGAAACATACTCATATATTCTATGTTATAGGATGAGCATGTCGATCACTTGAGGATAGTCCAATATTTTTTTCAAGAGCACCAAATTTATTTTAATATCTCAAATCTCTAGTTATGGATCCATGAATTTCACTTCCTAGGTCATATCATTTCTGATCATAGATTAGTTTTGGACCCAACAAAGATCGATGAAGTGCTTTCTTGGGAGCCACCCAAGAGCATGTCAGAGGTGAAAATTTTTCTAGGCTTGGCAGGGTACAACATAAGGTTTGTGGAAGAATACCACATGATTTCAACCCTTTGACCTCCCTGATCCTAAAAGGGAAACTGTTTACCTAGACTGAGTAGTTTTAGAGAGCCTTCAAGGAGTTGAGGCTGAGGCTCACAAGTGCTCCTATTTTGAGACTACCATAGGAAGGCATAGAGTATGTAGTGTATTGGGATACCTCAAGATCTGGGTTTGAATGCTTATTGATGCAGAGATAGAAATTTATCACATATGGGTTGAGGAAGTTGAGACACCATGAGAAGAACTACGTGACTCATGCACTAGAGATGATAGTAGTAGTTTTAACTCTGAGGATGTGGAGGCAATATCATCTGGAAGAGTTCTTTGTTGTTTACTCAGACCATTAGATCCTCTTGTATGTATTCGTGAAGAGAGACCTAAACCTAAGGCAGAGGCACTTGTTTGAGTTTTTTTTAGGACTATGGATCTGAGATAGTTTATACTCATGGGAAGGGAAACATGGTGGTAGATTACCCTAGCAGGAAGCCCCAGTATCATTTCGTGCAAGTGGCATCTAAGCATTTGGATTCCTTACAGCTGACCCTGGTTGAGATGGAGTTTAAATTTTTTCTTCAGTCGATGGTGTTGAATCCTCCACTCCTCCAATGTGTGATGTAACACCCCAAGATTTCATAGTAGGTAAGTTCTTCAAAGTAATTCAATAACTTACACTACACGCAACATTGATTTCAAGCGCACCATGACTTTCCAAACTTGTTGTTCAAAAGAGGTTATGAATAGTATTAACATAATTTGGAACTTTATATAACCCTTATAATTTTAGAATCCATATTATGAGTTTCTTAGACATACTTTAAGGAAAAATTCATTTTTTTCAGATAAAAGAAGTATTTTTCAAAAAATACAATTTTACCGCCTTTTAATGGAGAACCTTTTTTAAATATAATATTTGAAACTTTTATATATTCAATTTGATAAAATAAACTTCTTCTTTGGGATCGGGACATAAGAATAGGGTTTCAATAAATTTTTGGTGTTTTTTTGATAACTTTCATATTTGGGTGAATAGTGAAAAATAATATATTTTAATTGAAAATAACTTTTTTAATCAAAATAATTTATAGTGTTCAACTATACATATGAATGGTTTGGATGTATAATTATATTATATTTTTACCATTTAATCCAATTTTTTTCATTGGAATTAATTTCACTTTGAAATTGGACATAAACAAATGTCAATCTTTTGGTAGTTATTATTTCATAAAAATACGTTTTTTGGTTTTGACAACGAGAATTAATTTTAAAATAATAAATAAAATTTATATGTTTTTAATTTGGTAAAATAGACATAATTTTTGAAATCAGAATTTCAAATTTATCTTAGGGTGAATTTTTGGTATGTTTCTGAAAAATTTTAATTTTTTATGAATATTGAAAAACACTGAGTTATAGTTTAAAACAGAATTTTTATTTAAATAATTATTTATTTTATTTAAATTTATTTTAGGCCAAAATAGATACATAATACCCATATAAGTTAAATGTAATTCATTGGATTCATTTATTAATAATATTAGATATATAAAATTTTATTGAACTTTTCGCCGTCTTTTACCCACATCCTAAGAGAATTTGTAAATTCACATAAAACTTAATTTTACTGCTTCTGTGAGTTGAATTTTGAAAATCCGAGAGACACTGTTAATATCAAGGAGTAAAATGTGGTTCAATAAGATAAAAATAATTATTTTTGAATAGTAACTTTTTACTTTTATTTACCACGGTTAAAAGTAAATAGGGTAATTAAGGGTAAAAATGATATTATTATTACCCTAACACATGTCCTAATTCTACTGGCTAAGTATAATTCAACCAAAAACAATCTTTGGAATAAAATATGAACCTCTTTGGTCCACATGGATTAGATTAGGACATTTATTATTATTTAATTCAAAGAAGAGTTAAAAGAGTTAAAATCAATGTTTAATAACTAAAAAATTTTTAATATAGGGTTACACATAAGATAAATTCGAATATAAATATTCATTAGAAATATAAAAATATTTCCTACATAATGGTATTTTATTTATATTTTTTAGACATTAAATAATTTAATTTATTAATGACACAATGATGATATAGTAATTACCTAATTAATGAAATATTAAAATAATTGATATTATAAATATCCAAATAAATGAAATTTGTGACTTTTTATGAATTACACTAATTTAATAGGTTAATATGAAATATAAGGGTTGGTTAGATGAACTATTTTGTAAGTAATAATGCTGTTATAAATTTAAAAAAAACAAAATACCAAATAGTGTCAAAATTGACATAAAAGAGTTTTTAAATCAAATATTATACTATTAATTGATATTATATTCCTATAAAACTAAGGTTTGTCCAAATGACTTATATAATGATATGTGTATCATTAATGAACCACTTGTGGTTCTATTGTAAGTATATAGTATGTTTATTAACCACATAATATAAAAATACAAAGAGACATGGTAAATGTCAAACTATTTAACTGAGAGTTAAATCTAAAATTTAAGGTTAATATAGTGGCACAAACCTGCATAAAACATATTGGTTGAGTGGTTTTAGACCCATCCCCACCTTATCCTTTAAATAATCCACTTTGGAGCTATTAGAAACCGAAAATGATTTTATTATAAAATAATATTTTAAGTTTTTTCTAAGGTGCCCCTCACCCCTCTTATAAAAGGGCACTTCCCCTTCTCTCAAATTCACACCTTCAAAGCCTTTTGGATCGTCCAAAACCTTCCCAAATATACTCTAAACTTCACTCAGTTCATCCTAGAGTCCATCATTTGGTCATAAATCCAACTTAATTAGCCCTTTTGATCAAATCAAAAGGAAAAACCCGAAGAAGAGGTAATAATTTCACCACCCTCTTTCAAGTTCTTTTCTTCTTCCACTTCTTCTTTCTTTGTTATTTCCATTAAAAAATAATAACTACAGTATCTTATATATACTGTGATGTTATTATAAATATGGTACAACCAAATTCATTATTCTATTCATCCATTGAATGACATGTCACCATACGTTGGTACATACGAATTACCGTCTCCACGTCGTGGTGTAATTGTTATTAAATACATTATTATTTGGATGGGTATAATAATGATGTGTAATTCATATAAATAATAAAATATAACATTATAATGATTCTTTATATATGATAAACCATCCAATTATATATTATTTTAATATCAAAAGAATGATATTGTCCCTCGTGCGTACGTACGGATTACCGTCTCCACGAACGCGATGTGATTCATTCCCCATCGTTTCCATTCAAGACTAAATTTCATTTGATGATTAAAAAAATGTTTAGAGACATGATATAATTCTGTATATGAATAATATACATCCCATACATAACAAATATGGCTAGAATAACAAACAATATAAAGGAAAGAAAATCCGTTAACACTCGAAACAACGATAATACTAAGATATTATTAACAAATCAATGTTAAAAGATCATATATGATATCATATTAATGTATATGATTCTTGTATAATTCAATAAAAATTATTTCACCATTATATAGGAGGTTAACCTACCCTCTACCAAGGAAAAAGTACAAAGTAAGGGTTTATTTCACAATCTCTTCATTATCTAAGGTTGTTAATACGTAATTATCTACTGGGACCTCTTTATCATCCAAATCCATGTTTCTTAAAAATGTATTTCAAAAAATTCTTACTATTTTATAGACTATGGGTTAAAGTCATTTATACCCTTTTTTGACTTTTATAAGATATTTATAAAGGAATATTCCCGTCGTTTTCCAAACAAGGTCCTTTTAACCTTTTCAACAGAATTAAGGTAAGAATGTCTTTTTTTAACTTATACGGCGGGTGCGGCTATTTTACACAGTTATAAAATCGTCAAAACTTACCTTACAAGCTTATAAGAATATTTTCAAAGTAAATGTTTCCTTTTATAATTATGTGAATTTTAAATGATTTCAAAAAAAGAGATATTTCTCTCAAATAGTTTTGATTTCATCTATGTAAACATCCTTTGATGGATTTTAAGTTTATTTGAAGTTGATTTATTATGATAAAAAACTTCCCTATTGTGTTGAAGGTTTTGTGATATGTTTGACTGTGGATGTGTTATTTTTATACCATTCATGGTTTATGGATAAATTGCTGACATTTCATATGCTATTTTCAATATGAATGCTTATGTTATGTTTAAAAATTTTCATATGAGGAATGCATTGGACTTAGTAAGTGATGGGTGGAGCCCGCTATAGATCCTCGATGCATCGGTAGGTCTCATGAGACAAACTAGTGTCATGGAACAAGTCCTTGACAAAATCTTATTTGTATTCTTGGCACAAGGCCTTGACTATGTGGTTATGATAGTCTGGCATTATACATTCCATAATTATGAAAGTCGTTATCGATATTCCATGTGATTATTCAACCAGTAGAATATCCATGTGAATAAGTAAATGGAATTATTTCATTTTTTCCATATTATGCTGAAGTTCAAGTTTAAAATCCTTTGGTTTTAGTTATACATTGCCTTAAATGTTTATGCTTATTTATGAAAGTTTCCGCTATATTCTTATACTTACTGAGCATCTGAGCTCACCCCTTTCTATGTTTTATTTTTCCCATGATGTGAAGAAGTATTTTATGACTTACCTGTAGGGATAGTCTGAGGGGATATTATTTTCGTCTATGGAAACCATGTTGTTGTAGTTTTTCATTTTATGATGTAATGTAATCCTTATGAATGTATCTAGTACTTCTAAGGCAACTAAACAAATCTGTCTTTCGAGAATTGATCTTTTGTGATCATGCCGATGTTATGTAATAATGCACCGACTCTAGGTAACTAGGTTCAGGGCGTTACAGTTGGTATCATAGGAAGTTTAGTACAAACCTTTGAAACTAGATGTAGATAAACTCTAATTAGAGAACATAGCCCTAAGATAGACTTTGAGGATTAGTATAGAAGAACTTCCTAGAATTTTGGTATTGTAAAGATGTTGTGAGTTTTCCAAGAAATACATCCCTATCTAGATACGAGCAGGTTGAGGCGGCTCTGGCATAGATGTACCTAGGGGTAAAACCTGAAAACACCACTTTGAGCTAGACTCGAATGGGAATTGGTGCACAACAACGGGCCTTGTAGCACTCTTGGTTACGACACTCCCGGGGGATATACTTAGGATAATTTACATTTTCTTTACAAACCGATTTGAAGGATTTTAGTAAAAGATGAGAATAAATGACCTTGGTTAATCCTGAGGTGTTTCAAAATTGAAAATATGGTTTCATGATATTCTCTAAATGATTTTATGACTACTGTAACTCACACAATGATTTCTAGTTTTAGTTAATGGATGGATTCCAAGGAAGTCATAGTAACTTTGAGCATGATGTACAAGGTGGGAACGGTGGTGGAAATGAGAAACAAAATGGAATTTTGATAGGTGTAAAAGATATTGTATTCATGCCAAATTAGTTTTCCAAAAAATATGATCAACAACACATATATTAACCAGCTCCCAGACTCAAAAAAGAAGATAAATCTGATGAATGATAAGATCTCCAGCAGTGGAGACCACGGATAAAAGAATCCTCAATTTCCATCATGCAAGAAATGTGGAAGGAGACACCCAGGAAAGTTTCTCAATAGAACAAAGAAATGCTTTATGTGTGGGAAAGAAGGACATAAAGTAAAGAATTTCCAAGGAAAAATGAAGAGTACTATAGAATAAAATAAAAATGATCCTAAGATTCCAATTACGATCATTTGTCATAAATGTAAGGGACCATGGAATCACCCAAGTCAATGCCCTATTCTATAGGATAACCTCTTGGTTAGGGAAGAACCTATGTGGAAATAATTGGATGGAAAAATGTTTAAAGGTATTAGTGATCTTTGTTGTTGAGATTACTTTGGATGAATTTTCTCCTATATGTGTAACCCTGCAATTTATCATTTCAAAATTATATTTGAGGAGGAATTATCTTTTCTCTTGTTCATATAGTTATAAATAACCATTTTTTTATATGATCCTTGAATTTGAGGCAGTTACAAGTTATTTTATTTTGGGATGAAAATGCAAGGTCTGAGATCACATTTGTGGTTAAATTATATTATGGTTATTTTGAGGAATTTATCTCATTTTGGTAATGTTATAAAATATAGTTCTTGAAAAGTACAACACACAGACCGTGTGACAACCCGTCGAGTCGAACAAATCTATGGGAATCGAACCCACAACCAGAGTGCGATTGGGATTTATCACCTACCACTGGACTACATGAAGTCCCTGGTTAGTGTGAATAATTATTTTTAGTTAAATTATTTTATTGATCAATAATAATTTGATTTGGGATCTTATGTCTTATAAAATGAATACCCTTAGTATAGAAAAATGATTTGGTGATTAAGTGATAAATGTTATTTTGGAAGACGTTCGCTTTGTTGAGAACACTATATGCCCAAGGAAAATAGAATACTATGGGATTTCATTTGAGGGGTAATGGTGGATTTTTATCTATGTTTTTATTGTGGATTTATAGTGATTTAGGTTATTTATGGAAATAATTAACCTATAATAGAGAATATGTGATTAGGTTAATTACTTTTAAGTATGTGACTTTAAGAGTAGTTGATGTCATTTGGAGATATAATTTAGCATGGAAGACTACGTAACCAAATTCTTCTAAGTTTTGGGTTTCAACAATAGTTTGGATTATATTGAAGGATTTTAAGGACAATTGTTTGTTTAATGGTATTTATTTAACTTTACGGTATTGTTGGTTCAATTGTAGAAATTAAGATTATTGTTTATTTCTCTAAAGGAATATCCTTTTGGGGGATCATCAGATCTTGTACTAACCATTTTGGTTTTTATTAATCTCTAAAGACAAGGTAAATATATAGTTTATCCTTTGTGGATCATTTGATTCTCTAGAAGTTTATTCTAGCTCTTCCAGTGTAACTAAGTCTTCTTGAATACTCATCATTTAAAAAAAATGAGTTCATGGTAGAAATTTATTAAAGAATGAAACTCTACTTAAAAAGCAAGTATATCTCTTTATGTTCTTATTCAATCTCATAAATAAATTCCTCATATTTATGAAATTTAAATTAAAACAAAAAAATGTTGTCGGTTTACATTTCCTACAAGGAAACTAATGACCATTTGTCCCATCACATGTTTGTGGTGTTCTTGTTTTTAACTTTCTCCTGATCATTTTTCTATCCCTCTCCATTAGAACTTGACACTTATTTTATCTTCCATATCCATTTTTTCCTACATGTAATCCTAGTATGGGTTATCTTGGGTGACCTTTGTACTTCTCTTTCTTTCTTTTAAAGTGATAGTTTTATTGACTCCTTTTTCCGATGTGGGACTTAAATTATATTTCCAAGCCCAATTTTAAAAATTGTGAGGAAGCAATTTATTGAAGGAGGGAATAATGTAACACCCCAAGATTTCATAGTACGTTAGTTCTTCAAAGTAATTCAATAACTTACACTACACGCAACATCGATTTCAAGCGCACCACGACTCACCAAACTAGTCGTTCAAAAGCATTTATAAATAGTATTAAGATAATTTTGAACTTTATATAACCCTTATAATTTTAGAATCCATATTATGAGTTTTTTAGACATAATTTAAGGAAAAAATCATTTTTTTAGATAAAAGAAGTATTTTTCAAAAATTGCAATTTTACCGCCTTTTAATGGCGAACCTTTTTTAAATCAAATATTTTAAAACTTTATATATTCAATTTTATAAAATAAACTTATTATTTGGGATTGGGACATAATAATTTTGTTTCAATAAATTTTTGGTGTTTTTCTGATAACTTTCATATTTGGGTGAATAGTGAAAAATAATATATTTTAACTGAAAATAACTTTTTTAATCAAAATAATTTATATTGTTCAACTATACATATGAATGGTTTGGATGTATAATTAAATTATATTTTTACAATTTAATCCAATGTTTGTCATTGTAATTAATTTCACTTTGAAATTGGACATAAACAAATGTCAGTCTTTTGGTAGTTATTATTTCATAAAAATACGCTTTTTGGTTTTGACAATGGGAATTAATTTTAAACTAATAAATGAAATTTATATGTTTTTAATTTGGTAAAATAGACATAATTTTTTAATTCAGAATTTCAAAATTAGGTTGGGGTGAATTTTTGGTATGTTTCTGAAAACTTTTAATTTTTGATGAATATTGAAAAACACTGAGTTATAGTTTAAAACTGAATTTTTATTTAAATAATTATTTATTTTACTTAAATTTATTTTAGGTAAAAATAGATTCATAATACCCATATAATTTCAATGTAATTCATTGGAGTCATTTTTTAATAGTATTAGATATATAAAATTTTATTGAACTTTTCGTCGTCTTTTACCCACCTCCTAAGAGAATTTGTAAATTCACATAAAACTTAATTTTACTGCTTCTGTGAGTTGAATTTCAAAAATCCAAGAGACATGGTTAATATAAAGGAGTAAAATGTGGTTCAATAAGATAAAAATAATTTTTGTTTAATAGTAACTTTTTACTTTTATTTACCACGGTTAAAAGTAAATAGGGTAATTACGGGTAAAAATGATATTATTATTACCCTAACACATGTTCTAATTATATTGGATAAGTATAATTCGACCAAAAACAACCTTAGGAATAAAATATGAACCTATTTGGTCCACTTGGATTAGATTAGGACATTTATTATTATTTAATTCAAAGAAGAGTTAAAAGAGTTAAAATCAATGTTTAATAACTAAAACATTTTTAATATAGGGTTACACATAAGATAAATTAGACTATAAATATTAATTAGAAAGATAAAAATATTTCCTCATAATGGTTTTTTATTTATATTTTTTATACATTAAATAATTTAATTTATTAATGACACAATGATGATGTAGTAATTACCTAATTAATGAAATATTAAAATAATTGATATTATAAATATCCAAATAAATGTAATTTGAGACTTTTTATAAATTACACTAATTTTATAGTTAAATATGACATATTAGGGTTGGTTAGATGAACTTTTTTATAAGTAATAATGCATTTATAAATTTATCAAAAACAAAATACCAAATAGTGTCAAAATTGACATAAAAGAATTTTTAAATCAAATATTATACTATTAATTGATATTCTATTCCTAAAAATCTAAGTTTAGGCCAAATGACTTATATAATGATATTTGTATCATTAATTAACCACTTGGGGTTATCTTGGAAGTATATAGTAAGTTTATTAACCATATAATATAAAAATACAAAGAGACATAGTAAATGTCAAACTATTTAACTAAGAGTAAAATCTAAAAGTTAAGGATAATATAGTGACCCAAACCTATATAAAACATATTGGTTGAGTGATTTTCGACTCATCCCCACCTTAGACTTTAAATAATCCTCTTTTTAGCTATTATAAACCGAAAATTATTTTATTATAAAATAATATTTTAAGCTTTTTAAGGTGCCCCTCACACCTCTTATAAAAGGGCACTTCCCCTTCTCTCAAATTCACACCTTCAAAGCCTTTTGGATCGGCCAGACCCTGACCAAATATCATCTCAAATTCACTAACTTCATCCTAGAGTCCCTAATTTGTTCATAAATCTAACTTAAGGAGCCCTTTTGATCAAATCAAAAGGAAAAACCCGAAGAATAGGTAATAATTTCACCACCCTCTTTCAAGTTCTTTTCTTCTTCCACTTCTTATTTATTTGTTATTTACATTAAAAAATAATAACTCCAGTATCTTCTATATACTGTGATGTTATTATAAATATGTTACAACCATATTCCTTATTCTATCCATCCTTTTAATGACATGTCACCATACGTGCGTACGTATGGATTACCGTCTCCACGTCGTGGTGTAATAGTTATTCAATACATTATTATTTGGATGGGTATAATAATGATGTGTAATTCTTGTAAATAATAAAATATAACATGATAATGATTATGTATATATGATATACCATCCAATTATATGTTATTTTAATATCAAAATAATGATATTACCTCTCGTGCGTATGTACAGATTACCGTCTCCAAGAACGCGATGAGATTTATTCCCCATCGTATCCATTCAAGACTAAATTTCATTTTATGATTAAAAATAATTTTTAGAGACATTATATCATTCTGTATATGAATAAGATACATCCCATCCATAGAAAATATGTCTCACATAACAAATAATATAAAGGAAAACAAATCTGTTAACACTCGAAACAACGATAATACTAAGATATTATTAACAAATCAATGTTAAAAGATCATATATGATTTCATATTAATGTATATGATTCTTTTATAATTCAATAAAAATTATTTAACCATTATACAGGAGTTTATCCTACCCTCAACCAAGGAAAAAGTACAAATTAAGGGGTTTATTTCACAATCTCTTCATTATCCGAGGTTGTTTATATGTAATTATCTACTAAGACCTCTTTATCATCTACATCCATGTTTCTTAAAAATGTATTTCAAAAACATTCTTACTACTTTATATACTATGGGTTAAATTCATTTATACCCTTTTTTGAATTTTATAATATATTTATAAAGTAATATTTACGTCGTTTTCCAAACAAGGTCCTTTTAACTTTTTCGACAGAAATAAGGTAAGAATGTCTTTTTTAACTTATACGGCGGGTGCAGCTATTTTACGCCATTATAAAATTGTAGAAGCTTCCCTTACAAGCTTATAAGAATATTTTCAAAGTAAATTTTTCCTTTTATAATTATGTGACTTTTAAATGATTTCAAAAAAATAGATATTTCTCTCAAATAGTTTTGATTTCATCTATGCCAACATCCTTTGATGGATTTTAAGTTTATTTGAAGTTGATTTATTATGATACAAAACTTCCCTATTTTATTTAAGGTTTTGTGATATGTTTGACTGTGGATGTGTTATTTTTATACCATTCATGGTTTATAGATAAATTGTTTACATTTTATATACTGGTTTCAATATGAATGTTTATGTTATGTTTAAACCTTTTAATATGAGGAATGCATTGGACTTAGTAAGTGACGGGTGGAGCCCGCTATAGCTTCTCGATGCATCGGTAGGTCTCATGAGACAAAATAGTGTCTTGGCACAAGGCCTTGACAAAATCTTATTTGTAGTCTTGGCACAAGGCCTTGACTATGTGGTTATGATAGTCTGGAATTATGCATTCCATCATTATGAAAGTGGTTATTGATATTGCATGTGATTATTCGACTAGTGGAATATCCATGTGAATAAGTAAATGGCATTATTTCTTTTTTTTGACATATTATGCTAAAGTTCAAGTTTAAAAGGCTTTGGTTTTATTTATACATTGTCTTAAATTTTTATGCTTATTTATGAAAGTTTCTACTATATTCTTATCCTTACTAAGCATCTGAGCTCACCCCTTTCTATGTTTTATTTTTCCCAGGATGTGAAGAAGTATTTTATGAAATACCTGTAGGGATAGTCTGAGTGGATATGAGTGTGGTCTATGGAAACAATGTTGTTTTAGTTTTTCATTTTATGATGTAATGTAATTCTTATGAATGTATCTAGTACTTCTAAGGCAACTAAACAAATCGGTCTTTCGAGACTTGATCTTTCGTGATCATGCCAATGTTATGTAATAATGCACTGACTCTGGGTAACTAGGGTCGGGGCATTACATGTGAGATATTCCCAGATATGATACATTGATTTTGAGGTCTTTTGTGACTAGATATCCTTATTAGATTCACAAAATGAATTTTTTTTATAGAGGAAATCACATCATCCTTTTCTAGGGATTGAAAATGGTCTCACTCACAATACGGAAGGAGGTGATGAGAGAGTTTCACACATATAATTTGGTTGTATATATTAGTGTGGGGAATATGTATATATACCTTCAGTGGTAGTTTAAGTGGGATGGTATGAGATGGATCGTGGATTATTTCATCTCTTGGTACCTCACCTCTTAGTAGGTGAAAGTTGAGCACCATTTTTCAGTAGGTTTGTTGCACCCTTTTGAGATCCCAAAGTGGAAATGGGATGGAATATCAATGGAATTTGTGACATGGATTACATGGATGGTTATAGTCCATAACTCCATCAGGGTGATAGTTTGCTGACTCACAAAGTTGGGACACTTCCTTTCTATTAGGGAGCATAGTTCAGTGGAGAGTTTGTGCCGGTTGTATGTATGGGGGATTGTTCGTCTTCATTGGGTTCCCTCATCTATTCTCTCTGAATGTGATGTGTGGTTCATTTAATGATTTTGGAGAGGCTTTAAGGAGGAATTAATGACCCATATGAGGATTAGTATAGCCTTTCACCCCCCATATATATGGGTAGACCAAGTAAACTATTCATGTTTTTGAGGATATGTTAAGGTCTTGCATGTTAGACTTTAAACAAAGTTTGGAGTGTCACTTTCCATTGGTAGAATTTGCATAAAATAATATATACCACTCTACTATTGGCATGGAACCTTTCGAGGCCTTATATGGGATACCCTATAGTTCACAATAGTGTTGGACTAAGATCATCATGTTATCTCTTATTGGGATATAGAGAGTGTAGAAGGCGATGAAGAAGGTCCAAGTCATCCAAGATCGTATGGGGACAGCTTATAGAGGGCATAAATCTTACACAGATTGATGACGTATTCCCTTTAGGTTCAATCAAGGAGACCATGTTTTCCTGAGATTCTCCCCATGTTGAAAATTTTGGATATTCGATCGGGCATTAAAGCTATTCCCAAGGTTCATCGGGCCATTCGAAATCTTACATAAGGTTGGTGAGGTTTCTTACTTCCTTTCCCTACCGCTATAGTTAGAGTGGGTGTATGAAGTCTTCCACGTGTTATGAATGAGGAGATAAATACATGAACCCACACACATTATTGACTAGGTTAAGATGGAAATTGAGGATGGAGTGACTTTTGTGGAGCAATCGGTTGCGATCAAGGATTGGTAGGGGAGGGCCATTTTTTGATGGACCATCCCATTGGTTCATGTGTTGTGACAGTATGAAAGTATACATGAGAGCTCTAGGGAATAGGAGAGACTGATATAGCCTCAGTATCCTGACTTTTTTTTAGTTTTTTCTTTTTATATAAGGAAATATTAAATGCGATAATAATGTAGAGACCCTTTTCTCCTTATAAGACTTTGGAATATATATAGAAATTTTTTTGGAGTCAAGAACTGAGACAGAGTGCGATTTTAAGGTCCAATGTGCCTAGGATTAACATTATAAAAATATTAAATATATTTTATATCACGCATGCACAATTTTCAAGAAAAATTGGATAACTCTTAGTAGTAACCTAAAGTAGGTTGGTGTGGGGCATTTGGATAAAAGTGGTCATTAACAGGTGAGTTTAACTAAATAAATAATTAATTTAATTATTTAATTTAAATGAACTAATTTTATTTTCTTTATAAGTAGGTCAATATGGAAGATCTTTAGGGTTAGTCGTATAACCCTTGGATTCTTGAGAGGAGAGTTTTACCACCTCTCATTGGAGAATCATGATCAGATGATAGCGAGCCTCTAGATCTATTCGAATAGAGGAACATCAAATGCAATGACTTCTCTCATTTATTGGTAAGTACATTCCTTGTTGATGAAAGATCTAATATCGATGTAGTACACAACATTTGTGGATTATTCCCCATTTTATTAAATGATTGAGCACGATCATTTTATTGTCTTTGATCTATATTTGTTACGAACCTTTGCATGTTCCTGTGTATCGATTTTCAATTGGTTATTCAATATGTATCCATTTTCCATAATTCTCACCCAATCTTTGCCAAATAGTATTCATTGTCCATGTACACTTAACCAATGATTTTTTCACCATTTTTACTATGTCTTTATCCTAATCATTCTTAACGTTCTTCATAGATTGGCCTATAAGGTCTTGGTTCGACGTTGATGGGTGGAATCAAGCATGATCATGCCCTTGAATTCATGTGAGATGAATAGATAGGTAATAAAAGGATTGATTATAATGATTTGTGGGTTGTGTGTGATTGATTCGTGGATCTAGGATCCGAAGCAGAAATGGGTATGGAATGAGAGGCGTACAAGGCATACGGGCTTCAGACAGACCAATGAGAATCTAATTTCGACCACCAAATGTCTAGAAATGATGGAAGGAGACTCTTTCCTTTGATTTTGGATGTCCTAGAGGTGATATTTGAAGTGAAGAGAAAAAAATTGGATTGCACAGTGTAGATATAACTCTCTGAGGAAAACTTGATTGCAGGGCGTCTGCTGGGATGAACACACGTTGGGTAGTACCCCAATAGTTGTGGAACTAAGATTTTGAAAAAGTTAAGGATCACACACCATGTGGCTGGGCCACACTCTGTATGGTGGAGGAAAAGGGAGGGACCCCATTTTGGTGAGCATGCCATGTACCAAAGTACACAGGCATGGGTATGGTTATATAGACATGGATAGGAGCACGAGCAGGACCCCTGGTGGCTGAGGCATACCATGTAGTCCCTATACACGCCGTGTAGGGATAAATGGGAAATGATCTATGTATAGGATGGAACAAAGCTAGACAGTAGGGTGGGACCACATGCCATGTGGTTCCCCTTACACAATGTGTACCCCTACTTCCTTTTTGTAAAAAAATATACCTCTTATATCTCCCTCGTTTAGACTCATATTTTGGCTCGTGAGTAGTCTATCCTGAGTATTTTTTTCATTTAGAACTCTACGATGGAATCTATTATGGATATTAAGATATGATGCGAGATTTTCTGAGTGTGCTGCCTCTTTAGGCGATTCTCAACAACAGTAGTGATTGGTCAAGGTCATCAGAGACATTAGTGTGGCACCCTCCTACTGGACAAGGCATGGGTCCTCTATCTACCACTAGATTGGAACCCTCCTGGTAGTTATGGTATGGGTAACCTACCATTTACTATAGTGGAACCCTCCTACTAATTAGGGAATAGGTCCTCTATCTGCTATTGAGTGGAACCCTCCTGTATACTTAGGTAATGTTTCCTATATCTATTATTAAATTAGTACCCTCATGTTGGGCAGGGCATGAGTCCTCTACTGATTAATAGAGTGGCACCCTCCTACTGGGATAGGGCATTGATCCTTTATAAACTATTTATTGTAAACCTCCTATTGGTAAGTTTATGGGTCCTCTTCTGATTACTAAAGTATCACCCTCCTGTTGGGATAGGGCATGGGTCCTCTATCAACTATTGAGTGCCACCCTTCTATGGAGTCAAGGCATGGGTCCTTAACCATTGGAGTGGAACCCTTTTATGGTTTAAGGGCATGGGTCCTCTAGTTATCTAATAAGTGGAACCCTCCTGTAGAGTCAACATATGGGCCCTCTATCTACTGCGTGGTATCCATCTATTGTACAGGGAATGGGTCCTCTACAAAGAGATTTTTCCCCTCTACTATATTGAAAAGTGGCGAGGTGTGTCTTGACTTGGATGTTTCTTTGGACATAGGCGTGAGATGTTGGGAAATATTGATAAACCTTTGGAACCGTTGGCACTCTTTCTTAGGATTATCTATGATATTGAGATCCTCTTTCTCTCTCATTTGGGTATATTTCATGAACATATATATTTGTATTCATGTTGTTGGATTTTTTTGCTCTCTCTTGCTATAGGTTGAGTTGTTTTTTCCTATCGTGTCTCTTACTACTCCCCATTCAACTTTTGGGGTTTCCTAATTGGTATGTTTATACTCACCCCTGTATCAT
Source organism: Viscum album (assembly GCA_963277665.1). Classification (NCBI taxonomy): domain Eukaryota; kingdom Viridiplantae; phylum Streptophyta; class Magnoliopsida; order Santalales; family Viscaceae; genus Viscum; species Viscum album. The sequence goes on from OY728127.1 coordinate 1,272,355,187, forward strand.
TTTTTCTTGAATGTTTCATGTACTATACAGACGACGGATAGGTCGACGGTGATTAAAAAGGAGCATAGGGATAACTGGTGCATTTGATCGTGTATGATTGTTGAGGCATATAGATTCAGAGCTGGGATCTCTCAAAATTTTAATTTTCTAGTTTCTTCAGGTTGGGACATATTTTTGGTTGAGTGTGTATTTTTTCCCCTTTTACATTTCATTTTATGTTGTTATACTCTTGTACTCCCAAGAGGTTTTACATGCATGGTTATTCTCTAGATGTTGCATCTTTTATAATTATTCATTTTCACTTCTGTATGGAGATGGTTGGGTGTGTGTCTATAGGTACTTAGGAAAATTCCACCCATATTATTTATGAATTTTGGCACTTGTCACCAGCCCTTGGCGTACGGAGGATGGCTTGGGGTAGTTTTGGCTCGAGCCCTACTGGGTCAGGTTGCGACATGCCCCTCCGATTTTTTTGTGTCCCTTCCATTCCCTTCCTCTTTCCCCTTCTACCACCCCAACATACCCCCTCCCATTCCCCGCCCTTGTCTGCACTAGCTTCCCTGACTCCCTCCCAACAGTCCACACAGACCATCCACTACAAATACATGCCGCATTTCCCTCACACCCCTTGTAAAATAATTCTTCCAGTGGGTTTCAAACCTGGATTTCCTGCATAAATCACTTGCACCTCTACCACCATGCAAACTTAATTTTAAGATACTAAGTACACACGATTATACTTTTCCAGGTTTCCTATGCTGAAATTTTCCACTACATCTGGAGCTGCAGAAATGTCACGGTTCACAGCAGGTCTGGCTTCACTGTTGGATGCGCACTGAACTCTATACTTGCTGCAGTTCATGATGCAAATAACCTGCACTCGGAAAAATGTAGCAACTCAGATGATGATTGGATGATCTTTAGGAGGCTGAATGTTGCTGGAAACTATCTGACCCCTCATTATACTATGGAAGTTTTCTAGACACCACCATTTGTAGGCTGGTTAAATTGCAACACCGATGGAGCGTCAAGGGGTAATCCAGGTCCCTCGGGATATGGTGTGATATTTAGGGATACAAATGGGAATGTCATAGAATGCATGTTTGTTCCTTATGGAAATCTCACAGCCTTGGAAGTGGAGATGATGGGCCTCATAATGGAGGTGGATCTGGCCCTCCAAAGAGATTGGAATTATATGTGGTTTTATTGTGAATCCGCTACTCTCATGCAAGCTGTTAGAGCGGGTCAGAGGGACCTCTCATGGAAGTTGGCTGCTAAATGGGTGAACTATCTTGACAAGCTTCACTCTTTGAACTACTTCGTCACTCACACTTACAGGGAGGTGAACTATCTTACTAATGGTCTGGCCAACAAAGGAGTCAATCCAGAAAGTTGTAATCAGTTGCATACGTTACCTGATGACATGGCTCCTCTTTTCCTCTAAGACAAATGTAAAATCCCTTTGTTTCGCCTCTTGTAAAAAAATTTATTTTAATATAAGGGCCTCCGTGCTCATGTTTATAAAAAATACATTTGATTAAATATATTTTTTACATATATTTATAATTCTATTTATGTTATTTATATACACATATATTTATATATTAATAAACATATTTATGTAAATTATTTATATAATTAAATACATATTTATATATTATATACGTGTTTATCTATAATATATATATATATATATATTCATTTATTTAATATATTTATATAACGTCCTTAAAAATATATTTATATAATGTATTTCAATACATATATTTATCATTATATACATTAATATATATTTATTTGAATAAATTGTATAATATTATATATAATTAATATATAATTAATATTATATGAAATACATATATATGAAATACATATATATGAAATACATATATATGAAATACATATATATGAAATACAATTTATACAAATATTTATATTATATGTAATTAATATTATAGAAATACAATTTATACAAATATTTATATAATGTATTTCTATGCATATATTTATTATTATGTATATTAATATATATGTATTTCAATAAATATAATTTTATAATATGTACATTAATATATATTTATTTTTATAAATGGTATTTCATATAATATTAATTATATATAATATAAAAGCATAAAAATATTATTTAAAAATATATTTATTGTTATTATAATATAAATTATAAACACTACAAGCTTGGGTTTTTATATGATATATTTTTTAAATAAATTATATTTATTTATATATTTATATAATAGGTGTATGATTTTATATTATATATAATTAATATTATATGAAGTAAAATGTATACAAATAAATATATATATTAATGTACATAATATTATATAATTATATTTATGTATACAAATAAATACAATTACATACAATCATATAAATATTTTATATAATATGTTCATATGATGTATTTAAATACATTTATATATTATGTTTTATTATTACATATATATATTATGAAATTTGTTTTTTTTAATAGTGGGGGTTCGCAACCACCTCTAATTTATGACATTATTGGGGGTTTTGAACCCCCAATAATTTAAGACATTAGACCAAGTTTTCAACCCCCTCTAATTTAAGACATTAGTGGGGGTTGTGAAACGACACTAATCTCATTGATTAGCTGTAGTTATGAACCCCTCTAATTTCTTAAATTAGAGGGGGGTCAAAACCCCCTCTAAAATCCAACTAGATATTAAAAAAAATTAAAAATATAGGGGGTTCATAGTCCCTCTAAATTCGATGATTAGTGAGGGTTATACATGAACCCCTCTAATTTATATAGAAAATAAATTTCTATGGGGTTCAAAATCCCCTCTCGATTTGATGATTATAGGGGGTTTTGCATAACCCCCTCTCGTTATACATAAAATGAATTTAGAGTGGGGGTTTGCATAACCCCCTCTAAATAACCGCCTATAATATCTTTTTTTTATAGTGTTACACTAATATGGTAAGAATAAATCATGAATAATCTCATTATACATGTTATGGTAATCGAAAAGTATTATTCAAGTTGGATTCATGGAACACACATTCACAAAAAATGTCTATATTGGATTAGGAAAAAAACTAAATGGTAATAATTTTCTTGATTAGAACTAGAACTTAAGAATGGTTCTTAGGAAAGAATGAAAACTCTATGTGTTAGTGGAAACTCTTCCTCAAAAACTAACAAGTGAATCCATTCAAAAAATGAATATACATTTCTATGATAAACATCTGGAGGATTCATTTGAAGTCTTTACACTTATTCTTGTGACCATGGATGGTTATAAGATGATAGAAAACCAAAAGAGGTTATAGTAATAACATGCTAGGAATGAGAGGTATGAGGTGTTAAAGGCTATTTTTTAGTGAAAGATGTAAGAAGGAACATTCGACTCAACTCATGTTATCAATATGACTGGGTACATCAATGACATAGATAGACTAGGTTCACCTCTTAGACTTGATATGGACATGGATTTCATTCTATAGTCATTCTCAGAAAGGCTCTAATAGTTTGTTGTGAACTATAATAAGAATAAGTTCAACAAAATTTTACCCAATATCCTTAATATATTGAGGATAACTGATCATAACATGGGAGGTTTGGGATTAAGTACCATAATTATGGTGCAGAAGGATAAGGGTGAAATTTTAGCTAGAGAGAGGATAAAAGAGGTTATAGAGATTCTGAAACATTGACTAAATCAATGAAATGAAATGAGGTGTAGTTCTTTCACTGTGTCAAACTAGGCTGTTGGAAAAAGAACTATCCAGGATACTTGAAGGGTTATAATAAACTTCTTGGAGATTCCACCATGTGTATTAATGTTATTCATTTATTTGATTATTAAGAGTATATGATACCAACTAAATGTTTTACATGTATTGTAAATATAAAGCATTTCAGAAGTGGTAAAAGAGTTTATGGTGGAATCTGGAAGTTTGCTTTCAAGTAATGAAGAAATTAGTTGCAATATTAAGGACTTGAATGCAAGAATTATTTCAAGCCTGGATGAATTTGAAAAAAAAAGATGCGTATTTTAGGTCATATTTTACTCTCTCTCTTGAGAGAAGATTAAAAACAATGGTTCTTTAAATGAATGATATGAATTTTTTGATACACATGTTTATGATTCATCCAAATCTAAAACATGCTTATAAATAGGATAGGAGTATAAAAGTAGTTTTATCAGGGATAAAGTGTTTATCCAAGAATATGAGGGAATATGATTCCACCACAAACATTATCATATTTGATAAAGTCTTATTTTTAGTAAACATTCCCAACACATAGAATACCAAATATTATATGTGTAACACCCTGACCCTAGTTACCCAGAGTAGGTGAATTATTACATAACATTGGCATGATCACAAGGGATCAATCCTCAAAATACCGATTAGTTTAGTAGCCTCGGGATGTACTAGATACATATATAAGTTCAATATTACAACTTGAAAAAGAAATAAAACACTAATTTATTCCCTTAGAAACATACAAGCCACCTAGATTATGCCTACAAGTCACTCATAACTAACTTCTTCAAATCCTATTAAAATGAAACATAATAAAGGGGTGAGCTCAAATGATTAGTAAGAGTAATAAATACAATGGAATATAACATAAACATTAGGCATGGTGAATAATTGAAACCACATGCCATTAAAAATAATAAACATGAACACTTTATGGAAGGAATATGAGCTAAATAAATAATTTCATAATAAAATATAGTCATGATTATTATACTAGTAAAATAACCACATGAACCATCAATATTATTTTCATAATGTGGGAATGTATAATGTGGGAAATTCTGAAAAATTTGGTCAAGGCCTCGGCCAAGACGTCTAAAAATGATTAAGGCCTCGGCCAAAACCATATATCAAATTGGGAAAGATCTCGACTAATTCCATGTCTAATTGTCTCATGAGACCTACTGATACACCGAGGAGCTATAGCAGGCTCCACTCATCACTTACTAAGTCCAATACATTCCTCATATTAAAATTTTGAAACATGACATAAACATTCGTATTAAAACTAGCATATGAAATGTCAATACTTTAACCATAAACCATGAATGGTATAAAAATAGCGCATCCATAGTCAAAAATAACTCATTAAATACAATATGGAAGATTGTATTATAATAAATTAACCTCAATCAAGAATAATTAAATACATTGACATAGATGAAAATAATCATCAAAACTATATGAGAGAAATATCCCCCTTTTCCTTGAAAACATCTAAAAGTCTCACTGTTTATCAAGAAGTAGTTTAAAATAGATTTTTGAATCAAAGTATCCCATACCAATTTGAAACTTTTAAAAGAAATTTTAATTTTAAAACATTAATGTCCATATAAATAAATCCTTAAAACCATTTTTAAAACATGGACATCAATGAGAAATATTTAGAAGAATAAATATTTAAAACATTTAAAAAGATAATTTAGTTCGAGTTCTTAACCAAATGAGAGATGATTGAATAAAAATAATTGAGGTAATAAAAAACTTTATAATATCATGAGAATAAATTGATTCATGATATACTAGGTCAAAGTATAGTATATACACCATATAAAAGTGAATTGGTGCATAACAATAAAAAAGTCTCAATGGAATGTAAATTGAGATGAAATCCCTTATAAAGACCGTATCCTTAGGTTAAGGATAAATCAATGAAATAATTACATGTGAAAAATATAAATACACTAAATATTATTGGATATTCAGTTTAAAACAATCATAGGACATTCACATGTATTCTTGTAAAAACAACACTAACTCAATGAATAGAAATTGAGTTAAAATTACACTTATCAAGTTCATTTCGATGACTTGAGAATTTATCAATGGAGTGATTATGTGTATAAAAAGTATATACAAAAAAAGGGGGGTATAAATTACTATATAATTAAATAAATATTTATTTTAAAAATAATCTTGGAGTAAAATAATCAATGAAGTTTGCATAAAATCGAATGAGTGAAAACTGAAATATGAAATTCCCTTACCAATTTGGTAATTTACGAAACATACACCCCATTAAATAAGGATCATACATTGATCATGTAAATACCCATAAATTAAATTATATTACACAAATAATACAACCATTAGCAGTACATACACCACACAAAATGTAATAGTGGAAAATATAGCATGAATCTAATAGGAATAAAAGTGAGATGAAAACCCCTTACCACGTTGTAATCAATCGAGTCGTATGACCAAAAGTTAATAACAAAAAAATGAATCATGGAATACCATGAATATAAATATAATCATGATAATATATATCAAATATAAATAGACAATACACCACATGTAATAAATAAGTGGGGAACAATGGAAATCTCACGGAATTAAAAGTGAGATAAGAAACCCCTTAACTCGTGTCCGACTTAACTCGTATGTTCCGTGTTATTCATGAATAATAAACTTAAGTTAACTTGTACTTAATTAAGAACATTTTTCAAGTTCATTATTACTTTTATATCACTTATTACCTTGCTATAACAATTATTTAATTGTTTGAGTTCATATTGGACATTTTGTCTATGTTCGGAACTTTAGTCAAAAATGAACTTGTTATAATTACAAATTGTCCATGTTGTCAAAATTCCATTATCTCTAGAATGGTATTCATGATTTAGATCTCATATATATTCAGTTTATATGTATTTATAATATTCCATATCATTTGAAGTTAATAAATGAAACGCATCGTTCATGGAGACGGTAAGCCGTACGTACGCATGAACACTACTTTCATTTCTATTTTATATTTAATGGAATGAAAATATATTAATACATAGGTATATTTTAATTAAATTATAATATAATATTTTATATACATTATGTATTTTCATTAAAACCATCCTTTATACATTCCATTATGGTATGAACGAGTCATATCACTTTGAGGGGGAGGTAGTATGCACTTCCTCAAATGAAATTATCGTATATATACAAACTGAAAAGAATAAAGGTATGATATAAAAGAGAATTAAAGAAGATTATAGATAAAATAAATATCATAAATATCATATATAATTACATTTCCATCATAATTTCCAACATAAGAGGTGGTGGTAGAAGATTGAACAATCATCGTTTCGTGAGGCAGTAGTTTGTCGTCCACAGAAACATTATGTTTTATATCCATTAGACGGAGGTGTGTGTAAGTGTATTTCAAATAATCCTCATAAAAAAACCTAGAATATTGAATATACTGGTATTTTTATAAAACAAAGGAATAAATAGATTTTAGGGTGTTGGAGAAGTAAAATAATAGAAAAGAACTTAAGAGGAGATGTTACCTTTAAATCGGGTAACTCCCTTTGGTTTGAACCAAAAGGATTACTTGAAGTACCCTATGCCTAAGTTAAGGCTTCTAAGAGGAATATAGGAATGTAGGGAGCTTAATTTATTATATTTTGGAATATCAAAGAGGCTTGAGAGTTGTGAGTAATGGTTTTGAGGTGATGGCTTTTTATAAGGGGGAGGAGGGGCTCTTTAGGAAAGTTTGAAAATATTATTTTATTATATAATGATTTTCGGTTTCTAAAGGTCAAAAACTCATTAAAGTATAATATAAGATGACTAATGTCCGAAATAAAATCATCCAATAATAATTGGGAAGTTTTTGGATATTGTTTTAATTTTTATAATCTCATTTATTTAAATCATTCATTAATGAGGTAAACACTACATCGTTATTGTGTCATAAATAATTTTATTTATTTGATGTCTAAAAATTAAAAAAAAAATCATGATTTATAAAATAATTTTAGATTTAAAATGAATATTTATAGTCTAAAAGATAACGTATATAACCCCATTTAAAAAAAATTAGTAAAAGATATATGTTTATGTCATTTTTGCCTTTACTTTAAATTAATTAATATAAAGTGTCATTATCACTCTCAAGTGGCTCCATGGGGTCCCAAAATATACCCAAGTATCCCCATGGTCGTAAATTTATCAACCAATAGAGTTAGGACATGTTTTAGGGTAATTTAATATTGTTATAATATTATTTTTTACCCTTATTTACCGGATTTACCCTTTAACCATGGTAAATAAAATATTTACCGAAGTAATTATTCATAATGTCTAAAAATAAAATTTACCTGTTTACACAAATTGGAAATCATGATTAAAAATTTGGAATCCATTTTTCCAAATTCAAAACACATAAGTGGAAGAAATTAATTTAAAATTAATTCCCATTGTCAAAACAAAAAGTGTGTTTTTAAGAAATAATAACTATCAAAAGATTGACACTTGTTTATGTCCAGTTTAAATGTGAAATTACATAAAATGACCTAAATTATATTAAATTATAAAAATATAATCTAATTATACTTAAAAACCATTCAAATGTATAATTTAACACTATAAATTATTTCGATTAAAAAGTTGTTTTTAATTAAAATTTAGTATTTTTCACTATTCATCAAAAATTTAAAGTTTTCAAAACATTCCAAAAATGTATCCAAACTAAATTTTCTATGTCCCACTTTTAAATAATAATTTAATTTCATTAAATTTAATATATAAAAGTGTCAAATATTTCTTTAAGAACAGATTCTCTATTAAAATGCGGTAAAATTACATTTTTTGAAAAATAGTTCTTTTATCTGAAAAAAATTAATTTGTTCTTATATTATTTCTAATAAGTACATAATATTGATTCTAAAATTATATAGAGTATATAAAATTCAAAATTCAGTTAATACTATTCATAACCGCTTTTTGAACAGCTAGTTTGGTAAGTCGTGGTGCGCTCGAACTCAGTGTTGTGTATAGTGCAAGTTATTGAATTAATTTGAAGAGATAACGTACCATGAAATCTTGGAGTGTTACATTCTCCCCTCCTTCAATAGATTGCTTTCTCACATTTTGAAATTGTTTTTTGAAAATAAAATGTTAAAATAGAAAAATACCTTTGTGGAAAACCCACATCGAAAATTGGGTTAATAAAATTTAGTCTTAATAAGAGAGAAAGTGAAATGAAAAATTCACCGCCAAATTATGATCTTGATTATGAGAACATTGGTGGAAATTAGAGACACATAATTGGAGGGAAAACGTAAATATTTATAGGGAGTGATTGAGGTCACCAATCACAAACAAGTGTAAAATTGAGGGCCTTAATGCCATTAATCTATGATGATTTAAAATATCATCGGTTCAACAAAACATAAAGCATTAGGATAATACATTTTTGGTTTTAATATCCCTTCCCTAAAGTTTAAGAATTAATTTATTCATAGAATAAGAGAAAAAAATACTTGAAAAGTAGAGTTTCATCCTTCAACTAATTCCTACCACAAACTCATATTTCACTCCAAACGATGAGTATTCAAGATGACTTGGTCACACCTGAAGTGCTAGAATCAAATTATAGAGAATCACATAATCCAAAAAGGATGAACTATATATTTCCATTTTCTTTATATATTAACCAAAACCAAAATGGTTAGTACAAGGTCATAAGATCCCCAAAAAGGATAATCCTTTAGAGAAAGAAATACTAATCTTAATTTCTAAAAGTAAACCAACAATACCCAAATTTCAATAAATACCATTAAATAAGAAATTGTCCATAAAATATTTCAATATAATACAAACTAATATTGAAACCCAAAACTTAGAAGAATTTTCTTACATAGTATTCCACGTTAAATTATATCTTCAAATAACATCGACTACTCTTAAAGTCACATAATTAAAAGTAATTAACCTAATCACATATTATCTATGATAGGTTAATCATTTCTATAAATAACCCAAATCACTATAAATCCACAATAAAAATGTAGATAAAAATACACCATTACTCCTCAAATGAAATCCCATAGTATTCTATTTTCCTTAGGCATGTAGTGTTCCCAATAGAGCGAACATCTTCCAAAATAACATTTATCACCTAATCACCATACCATTTTCCTACACTAAGGATATCTATTTTATAAAACATAAGATCCCAAATCAACTTATTATTGATCAATAAAATAATTTAACTAAACATAATTTGTCACACTAACCGGGGACTTCACGTAGTCCAGTGGTAGTTGAAAAATCGCAGTCGCACTTTGGTTGTGGGTTTGATTCCCACAGCTTTGTATGACGCAACGGGTTGTCACATGGTCTGCATGTTGTCCTTTTTCAGAAATTATATTTCATAAGATTCCCAAAATGAGATAAATTCCTCAAAATAACCATAACATAATTTAACCACAAATGTTATCTCATATATTTTATTTTCATCCTAAAAATTAATAACCTCTAATTTCCTCAAATTCAAGGATCATATAAACCCAAATGGTTATTTATAACTATATCTATAAAATAAAATATAATTCTTCCTCGAATAGTATTTTCACATAAAAAATTGTAGGGTTAAACATATAAGAGAAAAGTATTCCAAAGTAATCCCATCAACAAATAGCACTAATACTTTAAAACATTTCACCATATGTTTATTCCCACATAGTTTCTTCCTTGACCAAGAGGTTATCCTATAGAATAAGGCATTGAATCTGGTAATGCCTAGGTCCCCTATATTTATAGTAAATGACTGTAAATGTATTCTTGGGATCAATTTTATTTTCTTCCATAGTAATCTTTATTTTTCCTCAAAAATTATTTACTTTATGTCTTTCTTTCCCACACATAAATCATTTCTTTGTTCCATTGAGACACTTTCTCGGGTGTCTCCGTCCACATTTCCTGCATGATGGAAAATGAGCTTTATTTTCTATGTGGTCTCCACTGTTGGATCTCTTATCATTCACCACATTTCTATTATTTATTGAGTCCGGGAGTTGGTTAATATATATGTTGTTGATTTTTGGAAAACTGATTTTTCATGAACACGATGTCTTTTAGGCCTATCAATATTCCATTTCATTTCTCATTTCCACCATTGTTCCCACCTTGTACATCATTTTCAATGTTACTATGACTTCCTTGGAATCCATCCATTAAATAAAACCAGAAATCATAGTGTAATTAACAATATCCATAAAATCATTTATATAATATCATGACACCTTATTTTTAATCTAAAACTACTTAGGATTAACCAAGGTTATTTATTCTCATCTTATATTAAAATCCCTCAAATTGGTTTGTAAAGAAAATATGAATTATCCTAGGCATATCCACCAGGAGTTTCGTAACCAAGAGTGAATAAAGGCCTATTTTCATGTTCCAGAATACCCCAGGTCAAGCCCGAAACTCCTTTTCGGAGTTTTCACTCCTAGGTACATCTATTCCAGAGCCGCCTCTACCTGCTCATATCCAGACAAGGATGTATTACTTGGAAAACCCACATAATATTTACATTACCAAAAAAAATTTGGATGTTATTCTATTCTAATCCACAAATTCTATCTTAGGGTAGTGTTTTCTAATTAGATTTTTTCTAAATCTAGCTTCCAAGGTTTGTACTAAACTTCCTATGATACCAACTGTAACGCCCCAACCCCAGTTACACAAAGTCAGTGCATTATTAAATAACATTGACATGACCACAAGGGGTCAAGTCTTGAAAGACTTACTAGTTTAGTATCCTTTTAAGTAATAGATACATGCATAAGTTCAATATTACAACTTGAAAAATAAATACAACACTAATTTATTCAATTAGAAACATCCAAACCTCCTAGATTATGCCTACAAGTCAATCATAACTAACTTCTTCATATCCTGGGAAAATGAAACATAAGAAAGGAGTGAGATCAAATGCTCAGTAAGAGTAAGCAATATAAAGGAAGATAACATAAACATTAGGCATGGTGAAAAATTGAAAACACATGCATTTACAAATAATAAATATGAACAATTTATGGTAGGAATATGAGATTAGTAAATAATTCCATAACAAAACATAGTCATGGGTATTCTAATAGTTTAATAACCACATGAACCATCAATATTATTTTTATAATGAGGGAATGTATAATGTAGGAAATTCTGAAACATTTTTTCAAGGCCTCGTCCAAGACGTCTAAAAATGATTAAGGCCTCGGCCAAAACCATATATCAAATTGGGAAAGACCTCGGACAATTCCATATCTAGTTGTCTCATGAGACATACCAATGCACCGAGGATCTATAGCAGGCTCCACTTATCACTTACTAAGTCCAATACATTCCTTATATGAAAAGGCTGAAACATAACATAAAACACTTTTTCTACCGTAACTTATTCTCTGTCCACAGAAACAATATGTTTTATATCCATTAGATGGAGGTTTGTATAATTTTATTTCAAATAATTATCATAAAAACATCCTAGTATAGTGAATATACTGTTTTTTTTTATAAAAAAAAGGAATAAATAGAGTTTAGGGGGTTGGAGAAGTAAAATAAAAGAAAAGAACTTAGGAGGAGATGTTACCTTTAAATCTGGTAACTCCCTTTGATTTAAACCAAAAGGATTCCCTGAAGTACCCTATTCCTAAGTTAAGAATTATAAGAGGAATATAGGGATGTAGGGAGATTAATTGAGTAGAGGTTGGAAGATTCAAGAGGCTTGAGAGGTGTGAGTAATGGGTTTGAGGTGATGGATTTTTATAAGGGGGGAGGGGCTCTTTAGGAAAGTTTGAAAATATTATTTTATTATATAATTATTTTAGGTTTCTAAAGGTCCAAAACTCATTAAAGTATAATATAAGATGACTCGTGTCCAAAATAAAATCATCCAATAATAATTGGTAAGGTTTTGGATATTGTTTTAATTTTTATAATCTCATTTATTTAAATCAGTCATTAATGAGGTAAACATTGCATCGTTATTGTGTCATAAATAATTTTATTTATTTGATGTCTAAAAATTAAAAAAAATACATGATTTAGAAAATCTTTTTATATTTCAAATGAATATATATAGTCGAAAATATAACTTATATAACCCCATGTAAAAAATTGGTTTACTAAAAGATATATGTTTATGTCATTTTTTCCTTTACTTTAAATTAGTTAATATAAACTGTCATTATCACTCTCAAGTGGCTCCATGGGGTCCCAAAATAGACCCAAGGATGCCCATGTTGGGACCTTTATCAACCAATAGGGTTAGGAAATGTGTTAGGGTAATTTAATAGTATTATAATATTATTTTTTACCCTTATTTCCCGGATTTACCCTTTAACCATGGTAAATAAAATATTTACCGAAGTAATTATTCATAATGTCTAAAAATAAAAGTTACCTATTTAAACAATTTGTACCTCCTTATTCCAAATATGTAATTCATTTTTCCAAATTCAAAACACAGAAGTGGCAGAAATTAATTAAAAATTTATTCCCATTGTCAAAACAAAAAGCGTGTTTTTAAGAAATAATAACTATCAAAAGATTGACACTTGTTTATGTCCAGTTTAAATGTGAAATTATATCCAATGACCTAAATTATATTAAATTACAAAAATATAATCTAATTATAAATATAAATTATTTCGATTAAAAAAGTTGTTTTTAATTAAAATTTAGTATTTTTCACTATTCATCAAAAATTTAAAGTTTTTAGAAAAGTACCAAAAATTTATCCAAACTAAATTTTTTATGTCCCACTTCTAAAGAATATTTTAATTTCATTAAATTGAATATATAAAAGTGTCAATTATTGGTTTAAAAAAAGGTTCACCATTAAAATGCGGTAAAATTACATTTTTTGAAAAATACTTCTTTTATCTGAAAAAAATGATTTTTTTCTTATATTATGTCTAAGAAATACATAATATGGATTCTAAAATTATATGGAGTTTATAAAATTCAAAATTCAGTTAATACTATTCATAAATTCTTTTTAAACAGCTAGTTTGGTAAGTCGTGGTGCGCTCGAACTTAGTGTTGCGTATAGCACAAGTTATTGAATATCTTTGAAGAGATAACGTACCATAAAATATTGGGGTGTTACAATATGGAAATAATAGTTTATTTGTTAAATTATTTCTACTAATATGAAATAAGTGTTATTTTCAAACACAAATAATTTTTTGGTTTTTTAGCATGATATTCCTAAAGGAATATAGTTTCAAAAAATATAATGAGAGTATTTTCACACATTAAGAAGTTCAAAATTTAATAAGTAAATGATTATACCAATAAAAATTAAAAGTGTTTCATAAAATATCTTAAAAACATTTAGGGAATGATGGTAAATAAAACTATAAATAGTTACACTTAATTACTGTAAAAAAGTAAATTTCACATATTATCCTAATGGAATTTATGATATGTTGGTAAAAATACAATGTAAAGAGTTACATTGGTTACCAGAAGATTTCAAGTAAAAAAATTAAAAATGGTTTGATCATGATGAACTTGGAAAGTGTTCTCAGTATATAATAAAAGTTATTAACATCGTAACATTGGATGTCATCGAGTTAAGTAATTTGAATATGTTCAAGGAGTTGAAAATTTGGAATATAATTCCTTAGTATCGTCATTATTCAAACTTTTTTAATTCATAGATGTTACTCAGTAAAGAGTTTACTGGGAGGGTTTTATCAGGTGATCATATAGAGATGTGGAAAAAATAATATAAAGATGTGATGAGTTTAACAAAACCTCTGAAAGTGAAATAACCATAAGGTTGATCGAGCAATCTATCATATATGATATGTTATACAGGCACTTATGTATGGTTTTGTTAAAATATTATTAAACATGTTAAGAATATAAAATCTATTATATAATACAAAATTAAATATCCACTTTATCATTCTTTCACATTGGCTTCATGTGTGTGTATATAGATATAAATTTCAAAAATATAATGATAATTGACCTCTCAAAGTATGTATTTGAGTTATCCCTAAATAATGCTTTTCATGGATTATTAGAGGGTTTGATCAAATTTTAAGGTTAGTGTGAGTAAGATTCTTGTATTGTGATATGGAATATTCTCATGAGGAACAATTTTGCATTGTATATCCCATAAATTATACCACATTGAGTGTTATGCACTATGTATTTGGTATACTATGGTTGCATGTTTCATATTTGGAGTCCTTGCTACTTGTGGTTGGATAGATACCTAACATGAGAACCTACATACTTTGGTACCTTTCTTATGAAAACCTTGAGTCTTAGATAATCATGGGTTGTTTGGGTATGTTGCTGATCATGGCGTGGGTTGGATCTCAACCAATATGGGGTTTTACCTCTCTTATAATGATTATGACATATAGGTCCTTTTTTGATATAGATAGAAGAAATATGTGGCCACACTTAGAAGGTATATTTGATGTGCTTATCTACTTGGACGGGGGTCTTGTGATGTACTCATCTACTATATGAAGGACCGATGATGTATTCATCAACTTGGTCAGTTTATAATCAAAGTGACTAAAATGTATGAGAAATCTATATGGGATTGAAATAATTTGTGTCTCATGGTCACTCAATGACTTGTACAAAGGGATTATATGAAAATTCATACTATCATATGATGAAGGTGGTGGACATAGGTATAAAGTTACATTTTTTATGTAGATAATGTCATATCCCTTTATAGATTGAGTAGTGTTGATGCTTTTCTAGAGACTACTATTTACTTACATTTATAGATCAGGTGATTCATATTTATATTCAATGCTACAAAGTCACATGGGATCATACTTTTTGGTTGATTGAATTTGGATTGAACTTAACTAACATTTCTAATCAAAAAAAAATTAGAGTTTTATTTAAAAATGAGGTTTGGATGGGGCATTCGTAATGTATTTCATATGATGTGATACAAGATGGAGTTAATTATTGCTTTCCAAAAGTGTTTTTAAAGATATCCAAAAGTATTTTTGGATATTATTTCACAATTTATTATATATGATGTGATGGCATGAAATTTTTTTAGGCTTTAGTACAAGTGGTATATTGAAGGGAATACACCCAAAATCAATGTGATATTGGTATGATATGGTATGTTGTATAGTAATACATATATGTGGAAAAATCCAAATTTTTATGCCTTTAGGGTATATAATATTTTATGATATATAGATATCATATAGGCTACCTAGTACATTCATATTATATAACATGGGTGAGTTGTAGTGTCATGAATCATAAGGTACGATTCATTTAGAAATATTATGATTTGTTGATGGTAGTGGATCTCTTGTGCATAGTCTATCATTGATTATTTATTGCATAATATGGAATGGATGGGAGAATTATTGGATGAGGGATACAAAGGTTGTAACTGAAGGAATTACTCATAAATTTATGAAATGTAAGAGTAAATGCATGGGATCAAGGAGTATCCTCATAGCCAATATAAAGGAGGCCAGACAATGAGTTTGATAGAAAAATGTGTGTGCAATCCTCTTATAAATCTATGGTTGATGCTTTGTCCCTCTAAAATCTCTCTTCTTCCATATTATTTATCACCACAGGATACTAGCATATTGTGGAGTTTCAGAAGGTCCTTCCCAGATATTTTGGGTGATTCAGTGAAACCTATGGATATGTCACGGAAGGAATATCTTTTAGGTTTCTAATTTTTGATCTTTATCAAACACTGAATGAAGTTATATACATTAGCTTACTATGGTTTAAGTTACATGTTATTAATTTCTAGTTTCAAATGAATTTTAGTTTCAAAGGCCTAGTGATCTTGGGTTTTATGGTTTCTATATGCTTCTACTGCTTTTATTAATCGTTATTCACTCCTTGTAAACCTTTCAGTTTGTTCATTGGGGATTATTTTAGAGACCTGGGTTTTCTAGATTTTGAAATTTGATCAAAAATTTGAATTTTCATTCTCAAGTGATCATTAGAGGTAAAATGGTCATTTTGAAATAGAACTTGGCCTTAGATAATTTTTCTAACAACTTTGTTAGTCCCGGAATAGGGTGTTTACCCTAGGAAAAAAATTGGTGGAATTCAGAGTAGTTGGAGTTTTGGACGAATATTTAATATTTAATTAATTAAATATTAAATTAGTCATCTGGTTTTTGGTGGATTTATCTTTTGAACGGATCATCATACTAAGATTTTGACTCTACGGTTGATCCCAGAATGGGGGGTATTTCCTAGGCGAGGTATAAACTCACTTCGGGGTTTGGGACTTGGGACAGGTGTTAAATGGGTAATTAATTAAATTAATTAAAAAGATACCCCTTCCCAATTTTCACTCCCACACATGGAAGGGGATGGGATATGGTTCTCCCATGTGTGTGACACCCATACCAAGAAAGGGAGAAGAGAGAGAGATGTCTTTGGACATTGTCCTTGGCGTAGATCGGGACCAAATTGAGGTGCAGCAACTTCTGAGAATGGATTTAGACCCGAATATTCTGGGTTTTCACCATGAGGTAGGATATTTTTGAGTTTTATTCTTCAAATACCCATATAGTAGTTGTTTTTATGCCTATTTATAACTGCTTAGTTCCCCATGGGGGTCGATTTGTGCTTATTTGGGGGGAAATGGGGGTTGCAAGGGGGTTTGGAGGGGTTTCCCATTGGAAACTCTATCTATACAGCTTGTGATTATCTGAACACATGACATGTGTTTTTTCCATTCATGGAAGAAGGAATTTTAATAATCACACATCACGTACTTTGAGTGCACATCGTGTAGTAGTACATGGCCATGTGTTTGGCCATGTGAAAAAGAACACAGGAAGATAGTTTTTTGAAATCTCACATCATTTAATATTACACAGGCAGACCCCTTGTTTCTCTAACCATGTAAAAGCACATGTACAATAGTAGATATGAGATTACACGCCATGTGATCTTAATTACACACCATGTACTTTTTTCAACTTTGAGGTTTTGGGTTTTTTATTCCCTCAAAGTCATAATTGGGTGTGTGAGTGGTCCATTCTAAGTGATTTTCAATGTATATCATAATAGTGGAACCCTTTTGACATATAGAGGTCATATATATGGTGCTTTTTACAATTTTAGTTAATAATAAGGATTTCCTGGAGCTTTGGATTCATAATCCTTCAATGGGTTGAGTTTTGAGCAGGGAGACCCTGGTGAGGGTTGTGTGCTCAGTGTTTGATATGGACTGGGCATATCATGGCGTTTTAATTGAGGTTTATTGGATAAATCCCATAATATAGGGTTTGATTAGTATCTCTAGGAAGATATTGGGTTGTGTCTTCCTATTGGGACTGGTGGTTCAAGGTTAAATAAGTTGAGGTTTAGATCCTACATTTGAGGATCAGGGTGCATGGAACCTTGGGGCTTGGTGGACACCATGGATTATGGTTATGGAAGAGTGTCATTGTGGTGTTGAGTTTATTTTAAGGTAATATTGATGATTCCCATGGTGGGAAGGTTTCTGGTTAAGTGATCATTGTATGTTGCGGTTGGTGGTTGAGAATACTTGTGTGGTATGGGATTGATTTTGGATACCTCAGTGGCATATCATTGATCAAGGATCAGTTAGAGACCATTGAGGGCCACTTGAAGATTATTCTTGTGTTAGGGATTGTACTGATGGTTTGGTGGTTACCAGGGTTTAGAAATGATGAATTTTCTTGAGTTCTAGTTCTGTGGATCCAAGAAGGGATGCCTAAGTTTATGTGTAGATCTAGAAGGTCATGTGCGGGCCCGATTTATAAGATAACCATGAGCAATTGTGTGTGATTATGTGGTTCAGTTATGGGTGTTCCTTAGGACCTAGGATGATGTATGAGCTAATGGGGCTAATATTTTATTGGCTGATATGGACATATATCCAATCGTTTTCATGTTTTAGTTCATTGAGGTTGAGACCTAGATTACCCCACAGGGCAATTTGATATGGTTTGGTTCCCATTTTTTAGAAATTGGATGTCTGTTAAGGGAAATAATGAAAGAGAGATATGGAAAAGTGATCCATAGGTATGGTTTCAGATACTATTATTGAGATTATTAGACTGAGGCTATGTATTAATACTAATAAATGGTTTGAGTTTTGAGTGTTGGGTTGCGGTTCTGAGCAAGTTTATTTATATTGTTGAGTGTAGTGAATGTGACATCACATGTATGTGGTTTGATGATAGACTGAGGTTCTTGGAAGAGTAATTATACTAATAAGAGGGTGTCAGAATGAGTCTCTAGTAACTGATAGTATACTTCATAGATAGTGCGCCAGACTGAGGCTCTGTGTATTAATGGCATGCCATGTGATAAAGAATGTTGGACTGAGGCTCCTTCTCCTTGGGTTTGGGATAGATTGATGCTATGGGGCCCACTGATAGTATGTTTGTAGGACTATGGTTTCTGGAATATAAATTATGCTACTGATAGGGTGTTAGACTGAGGATATAGACACTGATAGTATACTTCGGGGATAGTGCTCTTGACTGAGGTTTTGGGCATTGATGGTTTACCAGCTAGGATGGATGGTGGAATGACGCTCTATATCCATGGTTAAGTTGTTAGACTGATGCTCCAAGCATGGTTGATTTGATATATATGGTTTATGGGATGGACCGATGCTTTTTTCACTATGGTTATGATACATGAGATAGGTTCTATATTGAAGGTCTGGGTTTGGTAATACTCTTGTGTGGAAATGGGAATAGATGTGTCGAGGTTCCAAGTATGATACAATGTCTGATTATGAGGGTAAGGAATGGGATGACTTCGATTAGTATCCTGGGTGAAATGACTATCGTAGGATGGGTTTCTGGTATTTTCAGGTTGGTTGTGGTTTCCAGGGTTATGTAGCTCATTGGTTGTTTGGGGTACACGGTCCTTGAGACATTCTTAGATATATTCTGGAATTAGCCGAAGTAGGTATGGTTGATCGAGGTCATGGACCTACAAATCGATAGTTCTTTATTTATATTTTGTTTCCCTATTTTATATCAGCTAGGATGATCATATTACATGAGCATGCACTTATGGAACCAGTTTATAAGTTCACTGTTGGGGTGGGCTACTGAGATTTATTTCTCACCCCCTATATGTGCACCTTAGTGTGTGTACAAACCTTCTATCTATTTTTAGGTTGAGAATGGATGCATGATGGATATGGAGGAGGACCTGTATTGCATGGTTGAGAAACATTCTCATGTGTTGTCGACTGGTCGGGCTTGAGTATCTTGACAGGGTATTGGAAACTGGTTGTGTGTTATGGACCAGAGTTTCCAGTAGGAAACGTTGTATTTATTTTTAGTTATTTATTCTTCTACATGGGAATGACCCAGTGGTTGATCATGTTTATATGTATAACATTTCTATTCAGGCCTTTATTGTAGTTTCATTTTATTACATCATGTTTAGTCTCAGTTTATTTATTCTTATGATTTATATGTTGTGTATGTGTTTAGTTATTTACTTCTAGTTGTGCAATCTAATATGATGGTATAGTCTTCTCATAGTTCTAACTTTAGACCCCCCCCCCCATGCTAATTAGTATCTTATGGCATATGAGGAGGTGTGCTTGAGGTCTTGTGGTGTACTGACTCGGAGCACCAATTTTGTGGCTACTGGGTCAAGATGTTACAAAGTGGTATCATAGGAGTTACTTTCTTGTTATTTCACTATTTATGGTTTGGTAGACATGATATATAGGAATGTGTCAGAGATTATGATGGACACCGAGTTGGTGTATCATGAACACATGTTCTAGTAGGAATTATAGGTTACCATGGATTGGGATTGATGTTATAGATTTGTAAAGTTATAGTTTTATATGATTTTATCTTCGAGCGACACACATGTTTTTTGGATTTGACGATTTATTATATATTTTAGGCTCTTGGACCATTGGTAAGAGGCTTGTGGGTTGGTTTTGACTCTTTGACTAAGAAGTTAAGAGGTATCTTATACATCATAATAGGCATGTTGTATCCCCATGTTTTAGTCCTACTAGTGTATGATTTTCTATATTTTCATCTCATGGTAGGTTTTGTGGATCTGTGGAAAGATGCTCTATGGTGGGTATATTGGTGTGGTTTTGTGTACAGTTTGTGTAGTGACCTTGGTGGGTCAGTATGGTATATTTGTAGGGATGTGGGCCCTTGTAGATGGTTTTTTTAGGTTGGTAATATGTTTGAGTTCTCCAAGGATCAGTCTGATGTGAAAATTCTCAGAGAGGATAGATGCCCTAGTTGCAGGCAGTTGGTTGGTGTATGACACCTTTACAGTGTGAGACCCTTGAGATGGGTGTTTTGTTCAGTTTATGTTGTGTGATGATGATATGGGTTCATGTTTATTCCATGTGAGTTGTGTACTTATGTGAATCGGTGTAGACCTAGGTGGTTAGACCTAGTGGCTTCGCATGAGACTTGACCTATAGGGCTAGGTGGGAGAGCCTAGTAACCTTTTTGACATTACTCCAGAGTAGGGATTCAGGGATTTTTGTCTTTCGAGGGTGACCCGTGATAGGGTTTGACTGAATTTCAAGATAATTTAGGTGTGTGAGGAATAGATGGGTGTTTTTTACTCTTGTAATTGGTGCATGAAGAGTGCTGCTCGGTTTGATGTTTAGGATTGATGGACGCCTTTTTTTAGATGGTGTGCTTGTGTGCTGGTGTCTATGCCTAGTTGTTGTTTTTGATAAGGTAGTTTCATTAAGGTACCATTCCCAAGAAATGGCTATGCATGTGAGTTAATCATAGTGGCTTTGGGTTGGATCGAGAGCACAGAAAGTGCTCTATTTTTCTTAGTTATGAATTCTGAGCCGAGTTTTAGTGAGAAGTGGCTCATTAGAGTCCAAGTAGGTTTTGTTCCTAGATTAATCAAGGGAATTTAATGGTTATTTAATAGAGGAAACATGGATAAAAAATCATTATTGATGCATTGTATCATTTGGTTTGAGGATCGGACGATACAAGGGTGTATATACGAGGTGCTACAGTTTGGCTAGCGGTGGTGAGTGAGCTGACAATTGTTGTGGGTGTAATAAGAGGCATGTTGGAATGGTGACCAAAGTCCTTGGGATAGAACTGTGATGTTTTGGGATGGATGATATTGTGATGTTATGTGTTGATTTCAACTTAATATATTCCCAATTTATAGACGATCATGCTCAATATCTTGACATCATCCTGAGTATGCTAAGAGAGCATCAGATTTATGCCATTCTATAGAGATGTTTCCTTAGGTTGATAAGGGGCCTACTGGGAGGTTGTTCTCATGGAGTGGTGTGAGTGAAGTTGTATGGTGGGGAGCACACCATCAAATTTTTCTAAGTGAGGTCCCTATGATGGGTCAGATATCAAAAAATACCATGAGTGCTATTCTCAAATGTTGGGGATGCGAAATAGTAGTTGTTTGGTTTGTTGATCTGGAGGGAGAAAGGTGGCCATGTAAAAATCTAGGGTTTGGTTATGATTAAGGTATGGGTTAGGGAAAATATGTTTGGTTATGAGGTGAGGATAAGGATACTCCTATGGTGGAGAGTACCAAATCAGATATGGTGGTGTGACCCTAGTGTGGGTAGGGTCGAGGATGCAGTGAGGACCACGTTGAGTAGGTTGGTGGACCGCTAAGAATTTGTTTTGAAAGGTGATTTCCATGATGGAGAGCATCATGTATCAGAATTAGTAGATGTGGGTTGAGTTATATGGTGGTGGCCACCATGAGTTTGATGAAGAGTTTTAAATGGTGATGTGGAATATTGAGATGGATGGGTGTGGTTAGTCACTGTTCTGGTGGTTTTTTAGTGGTGAAAAGAGGTGTCTTGACCTTTGATGGGTTGTACGCCCTTTCTTCTGGTTGTGAACTCTGATATGAGGGTATAGTCTCCTCAAAGTTCCATCTTTAGTCCCCCACTACTAATTGGAAACCTCGGGCATATGAGGAGGCATGCTTAAGGTCTTGTGGCATACTCGATCGGAGCACTGGTTTGGTGGCTACTGGGCCAAGACGTTACAATTGTAGTATATATTATGGGTTGACCATGTGACAACATAAATACATGTAGTTCATGTTTTGCAGTTATTTATTGACTTATTATTGTATGAATTCTTTTTTTTATTTAGTTATTAAATTTCTTAAAATTATAATTTATTTTATCTAAAGGGAACTCATTCCCCAAAAATGATGCAATCACCCTCAATGGTTGAAACCAACTTTTGATGATTAGGGAGATGCATTTGAGGTCTTTTGATGGTCCTACTTAAGTGACACCATAGTGCTTGGTTCATATTGTTACAACATAGGCATAAATTCAGTGACCAATGTATGACCATACTTAACCACTTTCTTTCCTCATCGTATATCTTTTTTAAAACACATGAAGCATCATTTTAATTCATTCTAGTCACTCCCAAAATCATTTTAGATAATTTGAAATAAAAAAATCCTTCAATCACCATATTGAAAAAAAATTCACTACAAATCCAAACTAGAAACACCAATTTGCATCCTCTATGTGAAATTTCAAGAAGAATAATGAATTTCATTGGTTATATTTTTTTTGCCCTCTACTAAGACTAAAAATGGTGATGGTGATCATCCTATATCATTTTTCCTTTTAAAGTTTTTAAATAATTTTTTTATATTCCATGAGCTCCAAAATAAGTTACTATATGAAAAAAAGTAGAAGAAATATCAAAAAAATTACCAATCCAATGTCATTTATCTTGTCAGCATCATTATTTTCAAAAAGAAATAATAAAATAAATCAAAAAATAAAACTCTTAACATTCATATATAATCATGTGTATTTTGATAAATATAATAAATTGACCATTTGTCAAATCAATTCACCAAAATAGAGAGAACAAACGAACCTAAGTATAAGTGAACAGATACACTATCACAGATTAATGCTCTTACAACACCAGCATTTATCAACGCTAAATAGAAAGCGGTGATAAAAGGTCTACCTTTATCAGTGCAAGATAAAAGTGATGATAAAGGTATCGTTTATCAACGCTAAAAAACATTGATAAAGGTGTACACTTTATCAACACTTTTTTTAATGCTAATAAAGGAGGATCTTTATTAGTGCTATTCTTAGCGCAGATAAAAAAAATTAATAAAAAAAATTATTAATATATATATATATAATTATTATATTTATATTCAAAAATAATAGTTATTTATATACATTAATTATAAAATTTATGTTTATAATTATTATAAATATGGTATATTTATATATATTTTTTAGTAATTCAAATATATATATATATATATAATGTTTTTAAAAAAGTATTTATAAGATTATAAATAAATATATACATTTTTAAATAATTATAAAATTATAATAAATATTTTTATCATATTTATAATTATATGTATTTATATATTAATATATATATATATATAATTATATACATATATATAATTATATAAATATATATAATTATATAAATATATTTATAATTATATAAAAATATTTATAAACATATTTATTTATAATTGGAATTATAAATAAATATCTATTAAAATAATTATGAATTTATGATAAGTATTTTTAAATAATATATATTTATTATATTTATAATTATATATACTTATATATTAATAAATATATATAATTATGTAAATATTTATAATTATATACAAATATTTATAAATATATTTATTTATCATTATAATTATATATATATTTGTAAATAATTTTATATATATATAATTATTAAATTAATATTATTCAAATGATTAATAGTTTATTTATATTCATTAATTACCAAATGTGTATATAATTAATATAAATATAATACATTAATATTTTATTTAAACAATTATACAATATATAAATGAATATATTTATTTAGATATATATTTATATTGATATTAAATAATTTAAAATATATGTACATGTATAACTACATGTATGTATGTGTATGTGTGTATATACATGTGTGTGTATACATGTGTGTGTATACATTTGTGTGTAAATGTGTATGTGTACATATGGATGTTTGTAATTGACATAAATGTTAAGAATTCATTTTTTAGTATTTTTTTAATTTATTTAATTTAATTTATCCATTTATTTTTATACATGCAATTTTTTTTAAAAGGTCCCTTAGCCAAAATGTCCAAGGCATTAAATATAATAAAGAAACAAGTTACAAAAGTCTGTAGAGGGGAGTATTGTTACAATCTATTACATGCAATGGAACTAGGTCCAAAGTCATCTCTTCAAGCCATGTGAGACCCATATCAATCCCTTTGTTGGCAATACCATCTTCCACATGATTTGTTTCCCATTAGTTATGCATGATAGTAAAATTGATGCTCATTAGAATTTCCATACACTCAATCCATCTCAAAGTAAGTCTCCAAGATAGATGAAGCATACCATTTCTAATAGCTTGAATGATTGTAGTTAAATCACATTCAATCCATAAGTTATTCCATCCCTTATAACAAGCAAAAGAGACTACATTAACGGCACATTGAATTTCTGTGTCAAGGCTAGAATCCAAACACATGAGCCATAAAAACAACCAAGGAACTTTTGACAATGACCTTGAAAGACAGCTCTGCAACCCGTAGGACCTAGATTCCCTATCATCGCCCCATCCATATTGACTTTTATCCAATTTTTCATGGGTGGTTTCTATATAACCTCAAAAGTCTTAGTCGGGGGCTTGTAATTTCCACCAATACCCAATCTCCTCAGAACTATGAAGTCATTGACACTGTTGTCACAATAAAAATTTTGAATCATGTTCGCCTCCTTAATTGAAACAGCAATCCTTGTAATAAATGATCAAGAGATGAAGGTAGTGTTCCTGTTAAACCATCGTTTTGACCGAACCAGATAGAATGAATCATCTCAGCAATCAAAACCTGGAAGAGATTCCTGAGCTGAGGAGATAGCACTGCATTGACAAAATATCGAGAGAGCATAGAGAAGGAATCGACTCTCAGCCTCATAAGTTTAAATAGATCATAAAAGAACTTCCATAGCAATGAATCCACATCACAACTAAGGAAAAAAGTGATTTCATCTTCACCGTGTTGGTTTCAAATGGAACACCTTGAGCACAGTGAGATTCCACAAAGTTGCAAACAGTTGTCCATAGGTAATGAGTTGTGAGAAATTCTCTAGATCAATGTCAAATGTGAGGGTTTAATCCAAGATTTATTATCCATTCATTAATAATATTAAAAATATATTTAAAAATTTTATAATATTTATTTATAAATATATTTATTTACTATATATAGGTGTAATATTTTCAAAATAATCTATATGAATAAAAAATTTCGTTTTTATTTATTAAGTTTTAACATTTAAAATATATTTGAAATTTATATAATTAACCTATTTAAATGATTTTTTTAATAATTTTCTAATTTAAATATTTAATTATACAATTATAAATATATATAATTTTTTTTAAAAAAAAGAATTTATGAAATTATATATATATATATATATATATATACTCATATGTGCTCAATCATCGCATCGAAAGACATGAGACGATTTACATGGTCCAAGACAATGACTTCGCAAAGGATTTTTTTTCCACTCATCGGTCCCTCGGTTGGTTCATTTGCATTCCTCAAGGATGGGTTTGGCCAAAGGATTATTATAAATGATTCGAATACCCGCGTCTCAGCCTCCGATGGAGCTATTATTTAGTAAACTAAACTTTGTAAGTTTTCTTTTATTGCATGTATTTCATTGTCGAAGGGTATGAAGTCATAGAGTGTGTCTGATTTGGTTTCTCAATTATCTTGGATTTGGTGTTTCTTTGACTTCAAATGTGTTTCCTTGGGACATGGATTATTCCAATTTCTCTTACATATGCTGAGATAAAAGGGATTTCTTAGGGTGTTGGGTCGATTAATCTCAAACCAGGTGTTCTTAGAATTCATGACTGGTACCTAAATTTTAACCTCAATGAGTTTAAGAAGACTTGTTCTCATGTTTGAGTCAAATTACAAGGACTAATTTCGGTACTATGGAATCCATAAATTCTCTATGACATAGCTTCAGCTATTGGTATTCCAATCTGTATAAATAATGCAATAGAAATGGAAACTTTTGGTCACTTTGTAAGAGTGCTTGTAGAAATTTATCTAAGTGCTATTCTAATTGACCATGTAATTCTCTCAACCCCACAAGATGAGTTTAGTTTGAGAATTGAATATGAAATAAATCCCCTTTTCTATAATATATGTGGTATCATAGGTTATCTAATTTCTAATTGTAGAATCAAAATAGTCTTCTCAAATTGTCTCTTAAAGGGGCATGAGTCTAGTCAATGCATAAGAAAGAAAAATGTAGTGGCAGATACCACTACACGGATTAAAGATCCAAAAGGAACTGTTGTTAAACACTCCACTGAAAATTTGATTCTGCAAAAAAATGTTATTCACAATTTTTCTGATTTAGAGGATCCCCCAAAGTTTCAGGTTCTGGATGGGGCTAAAGTTCCCATTAGGCCTTATGGGGGTGAAGAGTTGTCCCAAGATTCCCCCTTGCTTCCTGATAATAAAGGTTTGATCAAGTTTAAAAAGATGAAAATTTATTGGGCTGACCTTGTAAGTGAGTCACACCTCTCTAAGACTAGAAAAGAAGATTCTAATTCTAGTTCAAAGGATGATCAGGCTGATAATGAATCAGATGATAGTCAGGGTTCTAAATAATTGTTTATTCAAGCTGATGTTGATCTAGATATGTGGAAGAAATATAAATTAAGAGCCTCAAAGGGTCAAAAGGGTAAGGAAAAAATTGATGCTACCATTTCTTTGAAATCCAAATGCAAAAGGGATACCTATGAATAGAGGAAATCAAGAAAATGCATATATGCACTAGAGAAAATCTATGTGGAGGTTGATGTTAGTATATCCAATGATCAACCTATGGAGCTAGTCTCCTCCAAGTAACATGCTGGGATGGTTATAGCTAAAGATGGAAGGAATTAGATCCTTACATCAGTGAGCTCTCAAGCACTCTCCAATCAAGTTGTGAACAAGTAGTTGGCCCATCCTCCTGTTATAAAGAAAAGGCTGCCCTCAATTCTAGATCATGTATAGGGTTAACCTGTTTCAGATTTGGATCAAAGAAAAGGCCTTTCACCTGCTCATGGTAAAATAATTGGTGTTGCTATTAAACTACCTCCTAATAAGGAATATGATTCTGGTAATAGTTCTATGATGGTATCATGTAAGTAGAAAATTGATTCTACACATGAATTAGGAGGGATTCAAACTCCTGATGTGGACTTACTTCAACCAGCTTTTAGATTGGGCTCACAATATGCTAAGGGAAGGGGATCAATAAATGAACTTGTCAGTTCAATTTTGTCTCATGATACTTCTTATTCGGCTAAGATAAAAATTCATACTATGGTAAGCACGCACAACTCTTTTAATCTAGTTGCAATTTCAAGCATTGAGGAGGATGGACAAGAATACAATCATGCATCTAGAGATGAAGAAATGATGGAATTTTTTGATGTTGGACTCCCGGATGATGGAGGAGGACCATGGGTGCAAGTGAAAACATGGTGAAGAGGGAGGAATCCTCATGGCAGGGGTCGGAATTCCTCGCACCACAGCATGAGCACCCAGTCTTGTGCTACATGAATTTTCACTACTTTTGTTTGACTTGTCTTCTTGACATCTAATGTTTTTATGCTCCCTCTTTGTACTTCCTTTTTTCTTTATCTAATAAAAGTGGTCTTTGTGCCTCGATCTTGTCAAAAAAATTGTGTGTTTAAATAATTATAAAATTATAATAAATATATTTAAATAATAAATATAATTATTATATTTATAATTATATATTATATTATATTAGGTGTTTGGGGGTACAATTACATTAAACACATACACACACCACACACACGGGCCTAAAAGGCAAGTCATAGCCCACCCAAGGGATAACCCACCCAACCAGCCACTTTATTACATTATATATATTTTTCCCCAAAGATCGAGTGGGCATGAAGCACATTACATGGCCTCTAGGCCCTAAATTTTGGCCCAAGGCCCATTCTATGACTAGTACCGTTACAATACCCGCTGCTGCTATAGTTTCATGTGCTGCTGCTGTAACATCACAAGTAAGTAATGAATAATAGATATTTTTATCTATGTCTATTAATGATTAAGATAGTGTTTTAGAGGCTTAAAATGAAAATAAATACAGTCTTATGCATGGAATACACTAATATTCTTAAAAGATTGTTTTACTGCATTTTGATGGCAAACCCTTTTTAAATATATATTTTGACAATTTTATAAGCTATGTTTGTCAAAATAAACTTATTATTTATGATTGGGACATCAAAATTTACTTTGTGTGAATTTTTGGTATTTTTCCGATAAAGTTCATTTTTTAATGAATAGTGAAAATGTTGTATTTTAATTCAAAACCTCTTTTTAATCTAATTTATTTATATTATTAGATTATCTATTGAATTGGTTTTGAAGTGAAATTAGAATATATTTTTACCATTTTATCCAATGGTGGTCATTGGAAACAATTTCACTTTGAAATTGGACTTAAACTAGTGTCAATCTTTTGATACTTATTGTTTCATAAAAACACGCTATTTGTCATGACAGCGGGAATTAGTTATTAAATTAATTAATTCAACTTAAATGATTTGAATTTTTTAAAATAGATATCATTTTTGAATTCGGAATATCAAATATAGCTTAGGGTGAAGTTTTGGTATCTTTCTGAAAAACTTCAATTTTTGATGAATAGTGAAACCACTAAGTGGTAGTTAAAGAAACTGATTTTTTGTTTAAATAAAACATTGCCACTTCTGTGATTTGATTTTCAAAAATCCGACATACATGGTTTTCATTAAGAAGTAAAATGTGGTTCAATGAGATTAAAATAATTTTTTGGTGAATAGTAACTTTTAAGTTCTTAATCGCGATTAGTGGTAATTAGTGTAGTTTAAGGTAAAAATAATGTTTTAATAATATGATATGAGCTTGAAACATGTCCTACCCTCATTGTATGTGTCATGGCCGACAAAGACAATCCATGGGTCAACTTGGGGACCCCATGGAGCCACTTTGGTTGGGAAATGACATAAATAACTTTTTATTTAATGTTAAAGTAAAAATGACACAAACAAGAGATGTTTTACTAAAACAATTTTTACATGGGGTTATACAAGTTAGATTTTTTATTATAAATAGTCATTGGAAAGATAAAAAGATTTCCTACATCATAGTATTTTTTTATAATTTTTAGACATTAAATTTATTAAATTATTTATGACATCATGATGATGCAGCGATTACCTCATTAATAAAGGATTTAAATAAAATGGAAAGATAATGTAAAATCTAAGACCTACACATGTCCAAAACCTATTGTATGGGTTTATTTCGAACCCTTATCACCTTAACCTAGAATTATATCAATGTGGGACCTTTTGAATCCGAAAATCATTTTCAAATAAAGTAACATTTCTTTACTTTCCAAGAGTGCCCCTCCTCTCCTCTTATAAAAGGCCCCCACCTCTACCTCCTTACCCACACTTCCAAAGCCTTTGGATAGGAAAACCCCTGATAATTTTGTCTCTCCACATCCCTCTCTTACTCCTTGAAGCCTCACTTTGGGCAGAAGTCTTCCCAAGGAAGCCTTTGATCTCAAACCAAAGGGAGTTACCCGATTTTAAGGTAATGTCTTCACTTGAGTCCTTTTGTTTTATTTTGCTTCTCCAACCCCCTAAACTATTTTTATTCATTTATTTTGTAACAAATACAGTATCTTAAATATACTAGGATGTTATTATAAGAAGTATTTGAGATACACTTACACACACCTACATCTAATGGTTAAAGGACATACTGTTTACGTGGATGGTGAATTTATGCCTCCCGAAACGATGATTGTTCAACATTATTTTAACACCTTCAAAGGTGGCCATTAAGATGTCACTATATTTATATATGATATATAATATGTTTATGTTTTCCTTAAGCTTCTGTATTTTTCATTTTGGTCATACCTTTATGGTTTCCATTATGGGTAAACGCGATATCTTCATTTAAGGAAGTGCGGACTACCGCCCCCTCAAAGTGATTTGATTCGTTAAATACCATATGTGGGACGTATAAAGAATGGAACTATGATATTATATATGATATTATACGGGAATTATAATATACCTTTATATCATTATGATTACATTCTATAAAATACGAAATAGAAATGAAATTAGCGTTCATGCGTACGTACGGCTTACCGTCTCCATGAACGGTGCATTTCATTTCTTACCTCTAAATGATTATGTAATATTATAAATGCATGCATGTACTGGATATATATGAAATATATGATATCTACATCATGAATACCATTCTGGATATAATGGATACATGAACAACTTGTAATTATAAAGGGCTTATTTTTTACTCAAGTACCAATGATCGTTAAAACGACAGTTATTAACTTAAATAATTACATAGTGTTCATGACATGGCAATAAGTGATATAAAAGGAATAATGAACTTGAAAAAGGTTCTTAAACAAGTAGAAATTAACTCAAGTTTATTATTCAGGAGATTAAAGAACGACCGAGTCAAGTCGGACCCGAGGTATGGGACTTCGTCTCAATCTCCTTTCATTGAGGCATATTTTGTTTTATACACAACCTTCTTTTATATGGTGTATAAACCCCTTTGAATTTTACGTTTATTCAAAAGGAATATTTTTTATACGAAGCGTTTACTAAATGACAAAAGGGAATGTTTTTGTCATACGTATGCGGTGACAACGACTTCTCCGTCGCTGTGACCATTATTTGAGTTTCGGCTTCCTCTACAAGCCATACCTTTTTTTAAAAAAGAAAAATAAATACCATGTTTTACTTTTCTTTTATTTTGGTATTGAAAATTGTTTTCATAATGTTTTTATATCAATGTTTTGTATTGATATCTGGTGATTGAAAGGTGGAAATGCTATGTTTCCTTTATGCATGTTTTATGTGATACGATTATGTTGAGGTTCTTGGGAATTATTATGAAGATGGGTAGTTCCGTGATAGACTAAGGGCGGGTGATCCCGATATAGCTCTCCAATGCATTGGGTAACGTGAAGGAGTGAAACGTTAAGGTTTCTCCGAAGAGATTTAGGGAATATAGTGTGATGGGTATTCCAAACGTAACCAAGAGGGTTACTCCCTACGTAAGAATGTTATGAATGCCTCAAGTTACCTTTATGTCTTATGATTTCTATGATTTATTCATGATTTGATGAGGTATGTTAAAGTGATTATGTTTTATGGGTAAAGTATGATTTCATTCTTATGTATATATGTACCCATGTTTCCTTTCCATGTTTTTATATCCCTTACTGAGCTTTTTATGCTCATCCCAAGTTTTTTTTGAAATTTTTTTCACAGGTCAAGGGAAAGGTACATGATATGATGATAGTGTTAAGGAAGTGTCAAGAAAGAATCCATGTTTTATTTTAAAGATGTTTCCATTGATGGGAAAGAAGAATACTATATTTGTGTAACCACTTTGTTTATATGTGGAATGTAATGCAAGTTTTATGATCTAATTCTCTAAAACTCTAAACCCTAAAAGATCTTCAATGTGTAATCTTGTAATAACTCAAGATTAAGTAAGGTTTAAGGTTGGGGCCTTATAGTTGGTATCAAAGGTCGGTTTAGATAACTTTAGGAGTTATAATTCTATTAAATGATTATCCAAAAATATATATATATTTTTTTTATGGTCAAATTGAAGTGATATATTAATTGAAGATTACCATGTTGCTTCATCTAAGACATGTTTGTTCACAATGGTTTTATGCAGAGGAAACAGGGAAGCAGTGCTAGGAAGGCATACAGAAGGAAATAACCTTCCGAATCAGTATCCTGAGATGGTCGGAATTGGAACTGAATAGTTTTTTGCAGTAATGGCGCTGTTGACTCAAGCGATAAATGGTGGTGGTATCCATGCACGAGATCAGCCAGATCAACCGCAGAGGAACATGTCAGTGGTGGAACATTTCATGAGGCAACATCCCCCATCATTCAGAGGATCATCTAACCTTGTGTTAGCTGAAGGGTGGATTAAAGCACTAGAGAAGATTTTCGATGTCATGGGGTGTTCAGACAATCAAAAGGTTAGTCTTGCTATTTACTATTTGGAGGGTGAATCAGATCAGTTGTGGTCAATGGTTAAAAATATCAGGGACGCTGATGAGATTGATGCTCTCGACTGGGATGAATTCAAAGGTATGTTTCTTGAGAAGTATTTTCCTAAGGCTGTTCGACTTAGGATGGAAAATCAATTCTTGTAATTGAGGTAAGAGGAAGACTCAGTGGCTACCTATGAATAAAGGTTCACTCGATTGGCAAGGTATGCTCCAAATTTTATCCGAGACCTTGATAGTAAAATCAATCGTTTTTACTCAGGATTAAAGCCAAAATATCGAAGGGCATTAGCTTCTCGTGAGTTTAAAAGTTATGAAAAGCTTGTTCGATGTGCTGAGAAGGTGGAAATTGAGTTTGCTGGTGATCAAGTGTTCTATAACAACCAACAGAAGAAGAGACCGAGGTGGCAGGAGAAAGGTAAGAATTATTCAAAAAAGTCTGATGGTAAGAAAACTAAGTTTCCAGTTTGTGATAAATGTGGAAAAAGGCATGCTGGGGAATGTCTTCTGAATTCTAGAAAGTGCTACCAATGTGGTAATATGGGACATAAGGCTCGTGATTGCCCTAAAAAGGATCAAGGTGAAGGTAAGACCAAATTTGATTTACAGTTAGTGAAATGTTATAAGTGCAATGAGATGGGTCACTATGCAAACGAGTGTCCGACAAAGAGCTTGAGTGATGGGAAGCAGTTAGACTACAAGCAGAAAGGGGTGGTGAAATCCTTTTCAACTACTTCAGTAGATATCGGGCCATCAAATGAAGTTGTATCTGGTACTTTGTTTGTTTTTTCAAATTATGCCAGTGTGTTGTTTGATTCGGGGTCTACACATTCTTTTATCTCTGAAAACTTTTCTAGTAAAATGGGAATACCATCTCAAGAAATGACTCCTGAACTTGTCGTAAAGACACCTGGGGGAAATGTTGAGGCAAAAAGAATTTATAAGAATCTTCCTATCCTTATCTGTGGAAAGAACCTACTTGCAAACCTTATTGTTTTGCCTCTAGTAGAGTTTGATGTTATCCTGGGTATGGATTGGCTCTCTATTTACCATGCTAAGATTGACTGTAGAGCTAAAGAAGTTTCTTTTCAGAAATACTTTCAGTTTGTATACAAGAATGAACCCTTAATATTGATAAATTATCAAGAGTTCGAGAAACTTGTAAAATATGGAAATGAATGTTACCTTGCACACATCGTTGAAAATAAAGGAACTATTCAAATTAATGATGTGCCAGTGGTAAATGAGTATCCTGATGTTTTTCCTGATGAGTTGCCTGGAATAATATCAGATCGGGAAGTTGAATTTACTGTTGACTTAGTTCCTGATGCTAAGACAAGTTCAAAACCCCCTTATAGAATGGCTCAAATTGAACTTTTAGAGTTGAAGGAGCAATTGCAAGATTTATTAGAGAAAGGTTTCATTCGACCCAGCACATCACCATGGGGTGATCCTGTTTTATTTGTTAAAAAGAAAGATGGTTCAATGAGACTTTTCATTAATTATAGAGCCTTGAATAACATCACTATTAAGAACAAATATCCTTTGCCTCATATCAATGATTTGTTTGATCAGCTCCAGGGAGCTCAGTATTTTTCAAAGATTGACTTGAGATCGGGGTACCATCAGTTGTAGGTAAAGGAAGCAGACGTTCCGAAGACTGCATTTCGTACAAGATATGGCCATTATGAATTTGTAGTAATGCATTTTGGGCTAACCAATGCACCTGCTGTATTCATGGACTTAATGAATAGAATTTTCCATGAGTTCTTGGATAAGTTTGTGGTGGTTTTCATTGATGATATTTTGGTGTTTTCTAAAAGTAAAGAGGAGTATGAAAGACATTTAAGGGTTATCTTTCAAACCTTAAAAGAAAAGAAATTATATGGTAAATTCAGCAAGTGTGAGTTTTGGTTGCAACAAATTTCTTTCCTTGGTCACATTGTTTCTAAAGATGGGATAACTGTTGATCCTATAAAAACAAAAGTTGTGGAAGACTGGCCAAGACCCACAAATGTAACTGAGATTCGTAGCTTCCTTGGTTTGACAGGCTATTACCGAAGGTTTGTTAGAAATTTTTCACGGTTATCTAGTCCAATGACTAAGCTAACTCGGAAGGGTGTTAAGTTTATCTGGACAAAAGAATGTGATGATTGTTTTCAGTAATTGAAAAGAAGATTGGTGAATGCTCCAGTTTTGGCACTACCTTCTAGGAATGGTGAGTCTGTTATATACAGTGATGCTTCATTGAAAGGACTTGGTTGCGTCCTAATGCAGAATGATCAGGTAATTGCTTATGCTTCACAACAGTTGAAAACTCATGAGGTAAATTACCCTACACATGATTTGGAATTAGCTGCTGTTTTTTTCGCTTTAAAAATTTGGAGACATCATTTTTATGGAGTAAAATGTGAAATATATACTGATCACAAAAGTTTAAAGTATATATTCACTCAGAAAGAGTTAAACATGAGACAGAGGAGATGGCTGGAATTAATCAAGGATTATGATTGTACAATTCATTACCATCCGGGAAAAGCAAATAAAGTGGTTGATGCTTTGAGTCGAAAAAGTAATGCTTCATTAGCAATGTTGCGTTTGGAATGTGATCCTTTGGTTAAGGATTTGATGAACTTTGGCATAGAATTTGTTGGTTCAGGATGTTCTTCTGTTTTGTTTCAGGTATCAGTGAGATCTTCTCTATCAGATAGAATCAAGCAAGCACAGAAGCAAGACAGTGAGTTGCAGAAAAAGGTAGAGCTGGTTCAGAAAGGTAAGTTGCCTGAATTCAACATTGATAATGATTGTGTTTTGAGATTTGGGAAGAGATTGTGTGTTCCTTGTGATTCACAGTTGAAGAGAGAGTTGTTATGTGAAGCTCATAGTTCTCCGTTTTCAGTTCATCCTGGCAGTACTAAGATGTACAGAGATCTGCGGGAGTATTACTGGTGGGATGGAATGAAAAGAGATATTGTTGATTTTACTGTGAAGTGTTTGACATGTCAACAGGTTAAAGCAGAGCGGCAGTTACCGAAAGGGATTATTCAGCCTTTACCAGTGCCAGAGTGGAAATAGGAGAATATATCCATGGATTTTGTTGTGGGATTACCAAAGACATTTTGAGGTAATAATGCAATCTGGGTTATTATTGATCGCTTGACTAAATCTGCTCACTTCCTTGATATACGAGATACTTTTTCCCTAGATCAACTTTCCTGTTTGTATCTTGAAGAGATAGTCAGGTTACATGGAGTTCCCCTCTCCATTATATCTGACCGTGATCCCAGGTTCACTTGTAACTTTTGTAAAGTCCTTCAGAAGTCGTTGGGTACTGAATTAAATTTTAGTACAGCTTTTCATCCTCAATCAGATGGGCAGTCAGAATGAACAATTCAGACCTTGGAGGATATGCTACGAGCTTGTTCGATGGATTATCAGGGAAGTTGGGACCAACATCTTTCTTTGGTTGAATTTTCATATAATAACAGTTTTCATTCTAGTATACAGATGGCACCATTTCAGGCATTATATGGGAAGCGGTGTCGAACTCCAGCTTTCTGGGATGAAGTGGGTGAAAGGAAGTTGATGGGACCA
This sequence comes from Viscum album, assembly GCA_963277665.1. NCBI lineage: Eukaryota > Viridiplantae > Streptophyta > Magnoliopsida > Santalales > Viscaceae > Viscum > Viscum album. The sequence goes on from OY728127.1 coordinate 1,272,391,824, forward strand.
GAATTGGTAGAAGAGTTGGCAGAAAAAGTTCAGTTGATACAGAAACACATGAGAACAGCTCAGAGTAGGTATAAGAGTTATGCGGACAACAGGAGGAAGGATCTCTCTTTTGAGGTAGGTGATCATGTTTTTCTCAAAGTATCACCATGGAAAAGTTTGATGCGATTTGGTAAGAAAGGAAAGATGAGTCCAAGGTTCATTGGACCATATGAAATTCTGGAGAGAGTTGGATCCGTTGCTTACCGAGTGGCTTTACCTCCGAGTTTATCTCAGGTACACAATGTTTTTCACGTTTCGATGTTGAGAAAGTATATGCCAGATCCATCTCATGTTTTGAGTCCAGAGGTAGTTCAGCTGGAAGAGAACCTATCTTATGAGGAACAACCGGTCCAGATTCTTGACCACAGGGAGCAAGTGTTACAGAATAAGGTGATTAATCAGGTAAAGGTTTTGTGGAAAAACCACATGATGGAAGAGGAAACATGGGAATCTGAAAATGCAATAAGGGATAAGTACCCCCATTTATTCGATAAGTAAATAAATTGCGGGGACGAAATTTTCTAAAGGGGGGAAGGATGTAACATCCCAAGTAAGTAATGAATAATAGATATTTTTATCTATGTCTATTAATGATTAAGATAGTGTTTTAGAGGCTTAAAATGAAAATAAATACAATCTTATGCATGGAATACACTAATATTCTTAAAAGATTGTTTTACTGCCTTTTGATGGCAAACCCTTTTTAAATCTATATTTTGAAAATTTTATAAGCTATTTTTGTAAAAATAAACTTATTATTTATTATTGGGACATCAAAATTTACTTTGTGTGAATTTTTGGTATTTTTCCGATAAAGTTCATTTTTTAATGAATAGTGAAAAATGTTGTATTTTAATTAAAAACCTCTTTTTAATATAATTTATTTATATTATTAGATTATATATTGAATTGGTTTTGAAGTGAAATTAGAATATATTTTTACCATTTTATCCAATGGTGGTCATTGGAAACAATTTCACTTTGAAATTGGACTTAAACTAGTGTCAATCTTTTGATATTTATTGTTTCATAAAAACACGCTATTTGTCATGACAGTGGGAATTAGTTATTAAATTAATTAATGAAACTTACATGTTTTGAATTTTTTAAAATATATATCATTTTTGAATTCGGAATATCAAATATAGCTTAGGGTGAAGTTTTGGTATCTTTCTGAAAAACTTCAATTTTTAATGAATAGTGAAACCACTAAGTGGTAGTTAAAGAAACTGATTTTTCGTTTAAATGAAACATCGCCACTTCTGTGATTTGATTTTCAAAAATCCGACATACATGGTTGTAATTAAGAAGTAAAATGTGGTTCAATGAGATTAAAATAATTTTTTTGTGAATAGAAACTTTTAAGTTCTTAATCGCGATTAGTGGTAATTAGTGTAGTTTAAGGTAAAAATAATGTTTTAATAATATGATATGAGCTTGAAACATGTCCTAACCTCATTGTATGTGTCATGGCCGACCAAGACAATCCATGGGTCAACTTGGGGACCCCATGGAGCCACTTTGGTGGGTAAATGACATAAATAACTTTTTATTTAATGTTAAAGTAAAAATGACACAAACAAGAGATGTTTTACTAAAACAATTTTTACATGGGGTTATACAAGTAATATTTTTTATTATAAATAGTCATTGGAAAGATAAAAATATTTCCTACATCATAGTATTTTTTTTATAATTTTTAGACATTAAATTTATTAAATTATTTATGACATCATGATGATGCATCGATTACCTCATTAATAAAGGATTTAAATAAAATGGAAAGATAATGTAAAATCTAAGACCTACACATGTCCAAAACCTATTGGATGGGTGGATTTCGAACCCTTATCACCTTAACCTAGAATTATATCAATGTGGGACCTTTTCAATACGAAAATCATTTTCAAATAAAGTAACATTTCTTTACTTTCCAAGAGTGCCCCTCCTCTCCTCTTATAAAAGGCCCCCACCTCTACCTACTTACCCACACTTCCAAAGCCTTTGGCTCAGCCAAACCCTGATCATTTTTTCTCTCCACATCCCTCTATTACTCCTTGAAGGCTCACTTTGGGCATAAGTCTTCCCAAGGAAGCCTTTGAGCTCAAACCAAAGGGAGTTACCCGATTTTAAGGTAATGTCTTCACTTGAGTCCTTTTGTTTTATTTTGCTTCTCCAACCCACTAAACTCTTTTTATTAATTTCTTTTGGAACAACGACAGTATCTTCAATATACTAGGATTTTGTTATAATAAGGATTCGATCTACACTTACACACACCTACATATAATTGTTAAAGGACATACTGTTTCTGTGGATGGTGAATTTATGCCTCCTGAAATGATGATTGTTCAACATTCTTTTAACACCTTCAAAGGTGGCCATTAAGATGTAACTATATTTATATATGATATATAATATGTTTAGGTTTTCCTTAAGCTTCTGTAGTTTTCATTTTTGGCATACCTTTATGGTTTCCAATATGGGTAAACGCGATATCTTCATTTAAGGAAGTGCGGACTACCGCCCCCTCAAAGTGATTTGATTCGTTAAATACCATATGTGGGGCGTATAAAGGATGGAACTATGATATTATATATGATATTATACTGGAATTATAATATACCTTTATATCATTATGATTTCATTCTATAAAATACGAAATAGAAATGAAAGTAGCGTTCATGCGTACGTACGGCTTACCGTCTCCATGAACGGTGCATTTCATTTCTTACCTCTAAATGATTATGTAATATTATAAATGCATGCATGTACTGGATATATATGAAATATATGATATCTACATCATGAATACCATCCTGGATATAATGGATACATGAACAACTTGTAATTATAAAGGGCTTATTTTTTACTCAAGTACCAATGATCGTTAAAACGACCGTTATTAACTTAAATAATTACATAGTGTTAATGACATGGAAATAAGTGATATAAAAGGAATAATGAACTTGAAAAAGTTTCTTAAACAAGTATAAATTAACTCAAGTTTATTATTGAGGAGATTAAAGAACGACCGAGTCAAGTCGGACCCGAGGTATGGGACTTCGTCTCAATCTCCTTTCATTGAGGCATATTTTGTTTTATACACAACCTTATTTTATATGGTGTATAAACCCCTTTGACTTTTACGTTTATTCAAAAGGAATATTTTTTATACGAAGCGTTTACTAAACGACAAAAGGGAATGTTTTTGTCGTACATATGCGGCGACAATGACTTCTCCTCCGTCGTGACCATTATTTGAGTTTCGGCTTCCTCTACAAGCCATTCCTTTTTTAAAAAAAGAAAAATAAATACCATGTTTTACTTTTCTTTTATTTTGGTATTGAAAATTGTTTTCATAATATTTTTATATCAATGTGTTGTATTGATATCTGGTGATTGAAAGGTGGAAATGTTATGTTTCCTTTATGCATGTTTTATGTGATACGATTATGTTGAGGTTCTTGGGCATTATTATGAAGACGGGTAGTTCCGTGATAGACTAAGGGTGGGTGATCCCGATATAGATCTCCAATGCATTGGATAACGCGAAGGAGTAAAACGTTAAGGTTTCTCCGAAGAGATTTAGGAAATATACTGTGATGGGTATTCCAAACGTAACCAAGAGGGTTACTCCCTACGTAAGAATGATATGAATGCCTCAAGTTACCTTTATGTCTTATGATTTCTGTGATTTATTCATGATTTGATGAGGTATGTTAAAGTGCTTATGTTTTATGGGTAAAGTATGATTTCATTCTTATGTATATATGTACCCATGTTTCCTTTCCATATTTTTATATCCCTTACTGATCTTTTTATGCTCATCCCAAGTTTTTTTTGAAATGTTTTTCACAAGTCAAGGGAAAGGTACATGATATGATGATAGTGTCAAGGAAGTGTCAAGAAAGAATCCATGTTTTATTTTAAATATGTTTCCATTGTTGGGAAAGAAGAATACTATCTTCGTGTAACCACTTTGTTTATATGTGCAATGTAATGCAAGTTTTATGATCTAATTCTCTAAAACTCTAAACCCGAAAAGATCCTCAATGTGTAATCTTGTAATAACTCAAGATTACGTAAGGTTTAAGGCTGGGGCCTTATAGCTGCTACAGTGTCTACACTTCAAGGGATTTGAACCCCCAACCTTTGATGTAGAATTACGGGGTGCTTACCACTAAGCCAAACCCTAACTACTATAATTATATATATATATATAAACTTTTTAAATAAGTTCATTTATAATTATAATTATAAATAAATAAATACATATTTAAATAATTATAAAATCATAATAATTATATTTAAATAATAAATATATTTATTATATTTATAATTATATATAAATACTTTTAAAATATATTTATTTATAATTATAATTATATATATATATATATATTTAAATAATTATAAAATTGAAATAAATATATTTAAATAATAAATATAGTTATTATATTTATAATTAAATATATTTATATATTAATAAATATAAATATATATATAATTATAATTATAATTATATAAATATATTTATAATTATATACAAGTATTTTTAAATATATTTATTTATAATTATAAAATTATAATAGATATATTTATTATATTTATTATATTTATAATTTTATAAATATATATAATTATATAAATATATTTGTAAATATATACAAATATTTATTAATATACTCATTTATAATTATAATTATATATATATATGTGTGTGTGTGTTTATTATATATATAGTTTTATAAATATATATAATAATATAAATAAATTATTAAGATTAGATCTTTATCAGCACTAATAAAGATACCCCGTTATCAGTGTTAAAAAATCACTCATAATACTACTCTTTATCAGCACTGGAATTTTAATGTTGATAAAGAGTATTTTTATCAGTGTTTTCTATTTTAGTGCTGATAAGAGTCATATAGGTTCTTTTAAAATGAACCCTAGAGGGGTGGCGCCACTCGCGCATTGAAGCTTTCGTGGAACTCAACCCCTGCCATCGCTACCAATGATGTCACTGGACTCTACTGCTACCGCTGGTTAATATTATTGATGAATCGATCTCTCCAAATCTAAGGTATGTGCCCTATTTATCTTGTTAGTGCTTCCAATCGCACTATTTCTTTAGTCGCACCTCATCGAACCGTGCATCTTCCATTATTCTCGATGAACCGAATGAATAGCACCCAAAACAACCATCTCTATTGTACCAAGTCTGAGTAAGAGTCTAGAGTAGTGTTGATCTATGTGAGGGTAGAGTTTTAGAAGGTGTCTTACTGGTTCCTTTGACCCTAGGTGCTAGATTTTCAGCATTGCATGATGACTATGGTTTTCTTTTCTGGAAACAAATCACTCTAAGAGTGAGCCAGACTAAACATGAGAAGTGGGTTTTTGGTTTCAATACTGGGATTTAATTAATGTGATTTTGTTTAAGAATTGTGAATTGTGATGCATATTCAATACATAAAGGATCTCCAGAATGATACTCGAAAATGGCATGATGTCATTTAATTATTGGTGTTTATTATTTATGTCCTCATCCTTGTTCGTCCTCTCCTTCTCTTGTCTTCCCCTTCCTACACATGCTATAGGACAAAATCTTGGGTGTAGGGATAATTTATTTTTCATTTTTTTTTTCATGGGACTATCATGTGTGATCTCTCTTCTAGGTTTCCTGAACTTGGTTGGTATAGAGTTGGGCCTCCATTATTGAATATAGTGAGTTGTAACTACGCTTTCTCCATGGTTATCTCTTTAATTTTGGATATCTTAATTTCTTGGTATTTTAATTCATGTTTTAGACTTCTAATAAGAGTATTAATTATGTTAGTGGAATCCATAGGATGAAGGAAATCTTTTCTCTCAATTTATAATGAATGTTAAATGTTTTTATATTAAAAAAATATAAGTTTTAAATTGTTTTTCAATTGCCTTGTGCACCATGTATTTATTAAATTTCTTGAATAACCCTTATGAAGAAAGTGTTTAATTTAAAAAGGTGTTCTGGTCTTCAAAAATAATTTTCAATTATATCTTAATTTTTACTTGGAATTTCAAGTAACAATTGAAATTAAAAGTGTTTTTAAAGTGATTTAAGTTTAGTTTTTAATAAAAAATGCTTGGTATGAAAATGTATTTTGAAATTTTCAAAGTTTTTCAATTTTATAATTTTATAGTTTTATATAATTTTAAACTTATATACTTTTATAAATTTTATAGTATATCATATTATATTAATATAATTTAATAATATTTTTTATTAAATATTTTTAATTTTATAGTTTATTAATTTATAAATTTATATACTCTTATATGTTTTATAGTATATCATATTTACATATATAGTTTAAATATAAAATTTTATTAATTATTTATAATTTTATAGTTTTCTATATTTATAAATTAATATACAATTATAGTTTTATTCATTATAAATAATTATACTTTTATACTTTCATAAATTTTACTTTTATATATTATAATTTTATACCTTTATAAATTTGTAAAACTATATACTTCTATAAATTATGTACACTTTTATAACATATATGTACTTTTATATAGTTTTATAAAAAAGGAGAGACGTCAATGAATGAAGGAGATGTTTAATTTATTACCTTTAATCTCATGTAGATTTATCTCAATATATATTGAGATAAAATCGTTGAAATACAAAAAAAAAGATAAGGGATAATGAATTCCTCTCTATCAAGTTCGGATCTCCACTCCCCCATCCATATTTAGCTTTATTTCATCTTTAATCACAACTCATGCTTCCAAGATCCAACCAGTCTACTCTATGGTTAGTCACAACCTCCTTCTTTTACCCCCCCCCCCAGTCAGTGTGAGGAATGATTTGGTGTCAGTTGGTTGGTTCCCCATTTTAAATACGCCTCCACTGACTCAAATCCACTATCTCAAATCTAATTAAATTCTATAAATTTCACTAATACCATGTGTACTGGTGTCATATCCAAGAAAAAAATGTGAACACATATCCAGTTTTAATTCATCCTTCAAGTGGATTCCTAGATACTTCCAACTGAACTCTATTTTATTTCTCAGTAGCCTTTATTTCTTTAAATTATTTAAATTATAGAATTATAAAATCCATGTGCCGGTTTGTTGTCTTCCTTCCACTCTTTTAAGTTTCAACCTATAGTCAAATTATCTACATCATCATTCACCAACAATCATTTATAACCCAAGAAACCTTCTCAATTTGTGGCAAAAATATAGGTTTACTCAATTATCTATCTTTCCTGAACTCAGAAACCATTCAAAAAACACTAAGAAACTTTTTTTCTTACCCATTGATTCATCATACTCATACAAATCCCTTATTGAAATGATCCATCTCGGGTGGTCATAACCCCACATTGGAAACCTTACCCTTCACTTAGCACTATCTTCACTCATACATAATATAGATTTATAATAACACCATGGAAAGGTAATGTCACTAACTATATCTAAACCATAGGATATTAATCATGACCTCACTCCCAAAAAAGTTGAATTAATGTTTACCCCATTGAAACACCTAAATATATTATTCATCCATGTCACCTACATGATCTAAATTAGGAGCGTCCTCTACAACTACATCTTCTCTCTGATTTGGTGTTAGCTTCTAAGGGCATGAGCCCCAAGAAACAAAATGTAATAATAACTATCATCCTCATCAAATTCATCTCCAGAACAGTTATTATTTCATTTTGTTGCCTGAGACTCATCCCCCATATCTTATGGACATGCACCTTTGTTTCTTAAACTACTCTAAGTAGTATCCATCCCATACCAAGTACTGGTGAACATTATAGAATAATTTATAGGATAGAACCTACCATAGGTGGAGTAATTATTTTATTAAACTCAATTACCTATTTCCTTCAAAGCATGATGAAATTATTGAAACATTCAAATGTTGGGTTCACCTTATTTGAAAGGACCTTTTGTGTATTTATTTATTTTTTTAAATATTAATATTTCTGAATCAAATAGGATGGATATGAATAGAAAATGTATGAAAGTTAATAATATGACAAAATAGTATGAATATGGAGTGAAAGTGTTAATCATGTTTTCAAAAGATCGTAAAAATGAACCTTCTCAAATCCTTTTCCCATATTTACACTATTGTTATTCAAGGATAATTATTCCAAAGGTTTTGGAATAATAATTTACATTTCACAGAACAGATCAAAGTTATAAATTTTGGAATAAATATGAGGGAAAAGTGAATGTATCTAATGACTGGGATAACAATGAATTTTATGGATCATCTTATATAATTATAATTGTGGAAAATAAAGAATACCATATTGAGGATGTTATTATAGGTGTAAATGATGATGAATATCGTATTGAGGAAATGAAAATGATAGTTGATGATGAACTTCGTGATTTTCCAAAATTGTTTGAGAAGTTAATGATTTGTGAAAAGATGTCATTGTATGCTGGTTTCACTAAATATATAGTATTTTCATCCGTACTAAAGTTGTATAAGTTAAAAGATGGATACATATGGAGTGACATTAGTTTTACTGAACTACTTTTCCTCTTGAATGATATGCTCCCAGAAGATAATGAGCTACCTAGCCGAACATATGATGCTAAATGAATTCTAATTTCGATGTGTATGATCTCTTAAACAATAAATGATTTTCTGAATGAATGTATATTGTTTCAAAAGGACTGAAAATCACTTAAATAATTCCCAAAGTGTGTTACTTCTTAATACAAGAAAGCTGAATCAGGTCCTCCAAAATTTTTATAGTGCTTTCTAATCATTCCAAGGTTAGGTGACTATATGTAAGTAAGGATACTTCAAGGAAATTGACATGGCATGTAGATAAAATAAATAAAAATGGGAAACTTCATCACCTAGAATTCTCTCCTCAGTGGAAGAGAATTGATCATGAGTATCCTAAATTTGGAAATGAGCTGAGATACCTCCATCTTGTGTTATCTACAAATGGAGTGAATCCTTCTAGTTTTCAAAGAAGCACTCATAGTACATGGTCGATTATGTTTGTAAATTATAACTTGTCATCATGGTTATTCATAAAATTAAAATACATTATATTATCTATTCTTATATTAGAACCAAAACAACCTGGTAATTATGTTGATTTTTATTTGGCTCCATTGATTGAATATTTGAAATTAATGTGGAATTCTAGTGTTATGTTGAATGATGCTTAAAAAAATTAATATTTTACATTGAGACCCATATTGTATGGGATAATAAATGAATTTCCTTATTATAGAAATTTTTTAGGAGATATAATAAAAGGATATCAAGGGTGTCCCATTTTTTGAATAAGGTGCATAGTAAATTAGGTTGAAACATTCATTGAAGACTGTGTTTTTAGGAAATCGCATATTTCTACCCCTCTGACATAAATACTGATCTTGGATGACATCATTCGATAGGAGTTCAGAAGAATGTAAAGAACCATCTTCACTAACATGTGATCAACGGTTTTAGAAAGTAAAAGATATGGATGCTTCTTTTGATAAACCTTTATCAAAAAACCTTAGGAAAACCGATTGGAAAAAGAGATCAGTTTTTTTTTTGAATTACCATACTGGAATTATCTATACTTCAGACATTTTCTTGATGTTATGAATGTTGAAAAAAATGCATGTGATAGTTTCATTTATGCATTAATAAATGCACTCGAAAAAAATGGATTGAATTAAAGCTTGGTTGGACATTATTGATATGGGAATACAAGAAGAATTGGTGCTAGTGAAGGGTGAAAATGGAATTTTCCTCCTCCAGTTGCTTACACTCTTTCCAAGCATTAGAGATATAATTTTTATAACTTCTTGAATGACATAAATATTACAGAGTGGTATTCATCGAATATCAAGAATATCATGTCAATGACTGATTAAAATTTAAAGGGTTGAGAATCACATGACTATAATTTTTTATGCAATAACTAATTCTTATAACTTTACATTACATTTTTCTAAGAATGTTCATCATACATTAACCAATCTCTATTTATTTTTCAAAGCTATATGCAGCAAATTTATAAACCCGATGAAATTTTCAGCTATGGAAAAGGAAATTGTCATCATATTATATGAATTGGAAATGTCCTTCCTGACAAAATTCTTTGATATGATGATTCACTTGGTGAGATAGATTCGACTATGTGGTCATGTATATTATAGATGGTTGTACCCCCATTGAACGGTATATGAATATTTTTAAAGGGTATGTCAAAAATAAAATTCGGTCAGAGGGTTTTATTGTGGAGAGATATATTTTAGAGGAAGCCATTAAATTCTATATCAACTGCCTATACGGTGTGGAAATCATTGGTTTATTGAAATATCTTCATACTTGGTGTCTTGTGGGTGAAAGAGTTTCTAGAATAGATATTTTCACAATAAATATTATAGATCGAGAGTAAGACTACCTTTATATATTTCATAACAGTTTAAAGGTTACCCCATATATTGAAACCCACAAAGAAATTCTTAGACATTTGAATCCATCCAAGGCGGAAAGATGGATATCAAATACAAATAATCAATAGTTTATAGTATAGTTTTGAGATCATATTTTTAAGGATACAGATGATATCTAGATTTATTTTTAAAACAACTTTGATGGCTAGCCAAAGGACCAAGTGTGTATATATTATCTTAAAATGGTTATATATTCTATACAAATAAACATGATAAAAGAAGTGCTATGAAAAAATAGTGGTGTTACACTTGTAGCTAAAGCAATGCATGTTTCTAATACTAAGGAAAGAAATCCAATTTATGCTAATATGTCGTACTTTGGAATCATCAAAAAAATATGGGAGTTGGATTATACAACATTCCAAGTGCCAATTTTTTAATGCAATTGGGTTGATAAAAATAGTGCTATTAAAATAGATTAATTGGGATTCATGAAAGTGGATTTCAATAAGTAAGGGTACAAAGATGAACTGTTTATAAAGGCATCGCAGGCAGTAGAAGTATTTTATGTTCCAGTTCCCATAAACTGGAAGTGGTCAATTTTTTTGTTTTCGACCAAAACCACTGAAGGGTTAGATGAAAATTCAATTGAGGATAACCCTTTAATTGGGACGTCGCAATCATTTCACAGTGGTCCTAATGTAGAATGGATTTTTCATGTTAGAGAAGACCATAGTGAATGGATTTGGATACTCGATAGAGGGTTCAAATCCCTTAAAACTTTAAAAAAATAGAGAGTTCAATAATCATGTTATATATTTTTTTTAATATACATTATGTTACCTCATGTTATTATTCATTTTTTGCTGCATTTACATAATATAAATTAAATGTTAAACCACTTCAGTAGATAATGACTTTTGTACATGGTGATGCTCCCAATCTAGAGGAACAACAGGTTTTTAAAACTGCTTCTACTCCTAGTGTAGAGGGACAATGACCTTCTACACATGACAATGCTACCAATCCAGAGGAATAACATCTTGATGATGTTGAACTCAAGGAAATGGTAGATTATGAAGAACCATTGTCGCATAAAAAATAGGAGTGTCATAGCATAATGGTGTTAACAAAAATTATTAAGGCAAAAAAGCAAAGGCATCAAATTCGAGACTGGGTGGAATGTGTGCATCCAGCTTATTAACCCCAATAAGGCCATGATCAATAGTTACATTAGGCTCATCACTCGATAGAGCATGTCGATTGATGTGGATTTATAGCACCATGTTGTGCCCACGCTTAAGAAACTGATTTTAGAATAGATTACAGTGAGATTATGATATCCTTTCTTTATTTTATAAAAAAAATAAAATAATTAAATATTGACTTACTCTTCATCATCCCTTGAATAGTGCATTTATAATAGATTACTCCCACAATAAATTTGTATTAATTCTTGCTAGAAATACTCACATAGACTTTCTCATAATTCTAAAGAAATTTCATCTTAAAGATGCTAAAGGGAAAATAAACCCACACCCACCGCTTATGTATACACACCTGATAAGCCAAGCAGTGTGGGATAGATTTACTAGCCGTCGTAAAGAGATAGGTACATTGTGGCAGATAATACATTGTTTGAAAATATGTGTATTGATCACTTTGATTAAGAATTTTTAATTCATGAAATAGAAACTGAGTGCTAAAAATAAGTAATGGGTAGCAAAACCAATGTACCCCTACCATAAAGCAAGGATGGAGTATGCTTCACCTAAAAATAAATTAGTACGTATTTTAAATCTACCATAATAATTTTATGTGACATGAAACAACAACATAATTATATTTTTCTATTCATATGTAGATTGATGAATCCAAATCAAAATCCACTTCTATTCCACATCATGTACTATGAAAGGACGCACGTGCAAATAAATATGGGATACTAATAGATAAAAACACAAAAAAGTTTGGGAAATATGTGTAAGTATGACATAATAAAAAAAATTGATTTAAATATCTATTACATAATAATGATTACTTATTTTCATATATTTTATATCTGACTTGGAAAAAGGAATAATAAACACCTATATCAGATGAACACCTACTATCAGTGGCCTTAAAGCAGTCAGAACAGTATGGTCACATCAGAGGTGTAGGTTTTGGGGTGACAGCCCAAACATATTTTGTGAAAATAAAAAAATAGGCGGATAAATATAAATAAATGGAAGATATGAAATCAAGATTATATTCCCTTGAAGAAAAATTTCATTGGCAGTCTGAGTTGCTAGAAAATGTTATGGGGAGAAGCAAAGAGAAGAAACAACTCATGAATGCCCACTACATGAAGATCCTGGCCCACCCCCACCAGCTTTAAGGTAGGACTATAACATCATAGTTATTTATAGAATAATAATTTTTAATTAATATTTATGAATTGGATAATAATTTTTCATTAATGGGATTTTTTTTCTGATAACGTACTTGACACGAAACGACGGGTTTCTCTGAAATCCTGCATTGCACACAACATTGATTTATACCAAAAAATAATACAATAATATTATTATTATTTTAAATGGTAGTTAACGCCTAGTTATTTTATTGGCCATAAGGAACATAACTAACTAAAATATTGTTAGATCGGAATTTATGAGATAACCATAAGAGGGGGTGAATTGTGACTTTAAAAACTTCTAGAGAATCTTAAACAGAATCAATTCTTTCCTTTAACTATATTAAATGTGATTAAGTACTAGAAATAAACAAGGAATAGGACACTAGGATATATCATGGTTTGGGACACAAAAATATTCTAGTTCACTCCACCAATGCTCTTCTCCACGAGCTTGGTGGTTTTCACTAGTCAATCCTCTTATCCCAGGACTATCCACAACTGAGTGCAGGAAGTTAACACCTTTACAAAGTAAGGCTTAAAAATAGAGCCTTGTGGTTCTCAAACCAAGAACCGTAAAAACAAAGCTTAGATCAAGAAGCTGGTACTCCTTAAAAGAAAAGGGTATTGTCTTCAAATGCATCCAATTGTTCTTCACAGTTACAACAGCACGCATCTGATAGTAGATGGATCGTCATCTTTAGAAAAGGATTTATTCAAGAAGGCGAAATTATGAAATGATCCGATTGTAATAGATCTTGAAATATTCTTATAAAAAAATTAGTAGTATACTTACAATATATCTTCGATGTAGAACAATTAAATTTTCAACATTTCTCTTCTTCTGTAGAAAACAGAGTCTGAACGTTTTTGTCACAGAAAATCTAAAAAAGATCTTCTCAAGAAAAATGAATTTCTTAGAATTTTCTGTGTTCTTAAATATATATGTGGATGTGTGTGAATCTATATTTTTCCTGCAAATAATATGCACAGATATATAGAATAAAGACGAGCTCCTGCTTCATAAATCTAGATCCACAAAGATCGCCTGAAAGACCGCAATAATTCAAATTTGAAAACAGAGCAGTCGTAACTTCCCTTAATAATAGGCAATAATTCTTCCTCTTAAATCAATCCTTTGAATCAAATAAAACCAACTTTAAATCATTCAAATATGAGCTTTAAAATCTGGATTTGAATAGATCATGAAATCAGCCTGATATTCCGTAAAATACTGTTGCACAAAATATCTGATAAATTTCCAGATTCAAATCTCCAATGCTTGAAGAAGTCAAACCTAAGGTACTTTTCATAAGCTAATAAAACATCAAAACATAAGATTTATCACAAAAGTAAGGTTTATGAACCATACTTCTTTGACTTTAGAACGTAAGGTTCTTTTAAAAAGTAAGGTTGATGATCCATACGTTTGCTTCTCAAACATAAGGTTCCATACATACGTCAGGTTCTTCATCCATACTTTTCTCATATGTCAAACGTAAGGTTCTGTCCAAATGTAAGGTTCTTTTACCATACTTTTCTGGCAACGTAAGGTTGATTAACCATATGTGTTGATCCTCTAACATCAGATATAAAATGAACGTAGGGTTTATTCCTTACGTTATGTTCTTCAACGTACGATATGAACAGTGTTTCTAGAATACGCTAAAAAATATTTTCTAAAAACTTTGACAAATATTCCACGCAAATAATAAGATTTAAAATAATTCCAAAATTAGAAATATAAAGAATATTAATTTCCTGAAATACACTTAAAGTAAAATCATTAGTAAAAAAACAAGGGTATTTTTGATAATCAAAATCATCATAAAATATAGAGTATTGTTGAGACAATACATGCCCAACAATCTCCCCCTTTTGATGATCACAAAACCCATAAAATTATTTTCATAAATTTAGAACTTTACAAATGTATAAAACAAATTTTACTTTTGACAGAATTATTTCAAATTGAATTGCTTTCTTTATAAATAATATATTTCTCTATATTTCTCTATCACATATCTAAAAATAATAAAATGATATATTTATTCATCTATCTAGTTTTCTCCCCTTTTTCTATATAAATTTTTTCCAAAAAAATATATATCTCAAATAATTTTTCAAATCTATAAGAAAATAAATGTTGTGTTTATCCAATTTTCTCCCCATTTTGTGATATCAAAAAGAAAGTATAGAATAAGGAATAAAACACTTGTAATATAGCACTGAACTGTAAGTAAATGTTTTGATAAACTGTTTATTAATAATCGAATCTGGATTTTTAGCAGTTTAACATAGACATAAATAGTATAATAAATAAAACACATCAATTAAGAATCAAACATATTTCATTTATTGCACAATGTATATATACATAATGATCAATAATCAAGGTTTTTTTTCTTAAGGGTTGGATAAGGGATTTCAACGATTTTGAAACATGTCCTTCAATTCTTCCAACTACAACCTCAACATATTCATTACTGCATCTCCTAGAGTGATAAATAAATCTATTTATTAATGACCCACATGAAGATCTTTGATTAGATTTACTTTGAAAAACTCATAAAGACTTTCCTCTTTTTCCATAAAAACATTCAGCTTCTCAGTAAATTTATTGAGCAGGTCTCTCATACCTGGTTCACTAGAAGTGGTTTGCTCAACAAGATATTTATAACTATCTGAAATAATTGATAAGAGAGAAATATTACATTGAAAATATTGTAGTCTATCATTCATATTGCTCATTACATATGTAATGGCCTAAAATATCTTTATCAGATCAAGCGAAGTACCTGATGTACTTGCTTTATTTGCTTTGACAGACTCAAACTGTTGTCCCAAGTAGCTTTTCAAATCCACAAAATCTAATTTTGAAACAGATTCTAACTTCATATTTCTAATTTCATTCAACATTTCCTTCTTTAATGCATCAAATTCCCTTTTTGAAATAGTACTTTATTTCATAGCTTCCAATTTCTGTCTTTCTTTTTCCCTCTCATTTTTCAGAAAAGAATTTTCTTTTTGACCTCTCTTGAAATTCATAACTAGATCTTACACATGATTTAATAGTGAATCAGAGGCATCCTATGCTTGATTCAGGGGTTTATATACTAGTTATAAGGGTAAAGATTGAGCATCATATTTCTCTTCATCATCCTTCGCTACTGATTTTGCAACAGACTGCTCTTCTGACTTTTCAATAGAAAAAGATTCATTTAAAACTTCTGTTTGAACTCCAGACAAATTTTCTGATTCTTGATTCACATTTTTTATATCTTGTTGATCCTCATGAGCAATATCTTCTTGAATCATCTCTTCTTACTGGTCATTTCCAATTTGATCTACATACTGATCCACAGTTTCCATCACTTAGATTTTTCTTGAGTTATTTTTTCTAATCTAGGAATCACTTCTGCCTGATGTGTCACTTCTTATTGAGGTGATATTTCTTCTTGAGGAAATAATTATTATTTCCTTTCCTCCTATATCACTTATCTAGCCTCTTGAATATGTTCATTTAAATTTTTATAACTTATAGGTTCTTCGAAACCTATAATATTTTCATGAGGAGGTTCTTGTGGAACCTCTCTATTCCTTAACCTTAGAAGTACTTATTAACTTCCTTCATCTTCAGATTCATCTTTAGCTACAAAATGTAATCTCCTTGAGGTTTTTCAAACCTCTCCCGTCCTAGATTCTGTAAATCCTTCTTTAGATTTAGCAACTTTCTCCACTTGAGCAGAGATCTGGTCCTCATCTACTCCAACAGGCATAATATTCTCTTTGACTGTGCTCTAGAAAAATCCTAAAAAATTGAGGGTTCCATCATTTGAGAAATTGATGTGATTACATATTGTCCTTGTATCATTCAATCTGATTATATCCTTCTTAAAAAATTGAAATTATCCATCCATACGGATAAAAATTAATCCTTGCTTCAGGCTGATAGAAATAGTTCAAATATCTTACTAGATATCTTAGGAAATTCAACTTAATTTCACTCAAAAATAGAAACTTGACATACATTTCGGGGTATATAATTTTCTCCATTTTACCCATCCGGGGTGATATACCAGTTTGAATGAATTTTGCTAAAATTTTCTAGTCAGCTTCCAAATATTTCACAAATATTTTCCTAATGTTTGGTGATACAAATAGAAAATACATAATGTTTTCTGATTTTTGGTTTTGATCTCCTATTGATTTCAACACAAAATGAAAAAATCCCTCATGAGGGAAGTTCAGAATCTTCACAATCTCAACTAAAGAAAAAGAGAAATCCCTGCCCTCTATTTTAGCGATTATTGAATCTTCGGTGTCTCCCAAACTAAACTGAATAGATTTATAAAAGCATATCAATTCTACCTCATATAAAAATTCAGTTTAATCCTCTTTGAAGGTTGTCTCAATACCTTTAAATGAAATTTATTTCTTTGATAATAGGTTTGTCTGGTAAAGCCACTCCAGATTGACGACGTTTCCATGAAGGATTTTTCTACCCATTGAGCGCTAGTGCTTGGTGTTACTTGCCTCACCGTCCTCAACTCTCTTAGTCTTTTTCATTACTATCAAACTAGACTTGAAAGCTCTGAGGATTTTAGGTTGAATGGTTTCTAGGGTTTTTAAGGGAAAATAGAGGTATATTAAAGAGATGAAGGATTCGGTATTCAAAAGGGTTTGAGAAAAGAGCAGGTTTGGAATTCAAAGAGAGTTCTGACAGAACCTTGATTCTTGTGTCGTTACTTATAATAACCATTACAAAAATAAAATAAACAAACTGTATACATCATATTAAAATTAATACAAAATAATAAGAATAATAATAATAAATAAAACTAATTTATGTAAAAAAATCAAAGAAATTAGTTTAATCGTTAAAGTTAACTCATTAAAGTAAATATATATTTAAAATTTAAAATAAAAAAAATCTAATCAATAAAATTAAAATTAAAATTAAATAAACATAGATCCCCCTTAATAAACATAAAATTTTCAGTGGGAAGTGGTTTAGTAAAAATATCAGCTAATTGATATTCAGTATTTACAAATTCTAAAAATATGTCTTTTTTAAGAACATGGTCTCTTAGAAAATGATGTCTTATATCAATATGTTTAGTTCTAGAATGACTTATAGGATTTTTTGAAATATTTATAGCACTAGTATTATCACATAAATTAGGTGTACTATTAAAATTTATTCCAAAGTCCATTAGTGTGTTTTTCATCCACAAAACTTATGCACAGCAACTACCTGAAGACACATATTCTGCCTTGGCTATTGACAAAGAAAATGAGTGTTGTTTCTTACTAGACCATGACACTAAGTATTTTCCTAAAAAGTGAAAGGTTCCTGATGTAATTTTTCTATCTAATCTACAACTTCCAAAATCAGCATCTGAGTATGAAATTAAATTAAAATCAGAAGTTTTTGGATAAAGAAGAGATTGAAAAATAGTTCCTTTTAAATATCTAAAAATTCTTTTGATAGTAGTAATACGAGATTATTTAGGATTTGATTGAAATCTTTCACAAAGACATACTGAATATATAATTCCTAGCATGCTAGTAGTAAGATATAATAAACTACCAATCATACCTCTATATAACTTATTGTCCACTGGTTTTCCAGTTTCATCCAAATCAAGTTTTATATTAGTACACATAGGAGTTGCATGTGTCTTGCTATTTTCCAGTCCAAAATTCTTTAGTAAATCAATAATGTATTTTCTTTGATTCAAAATATTTCCAAAATCTTTTTGATAAATTTGAAGTCCTAAAAAATAATTTAGTTCTCCCATCATACTCATTTCAAATTCTTTTTGCATTATATTTGAAAACTCATGACAAATATTTTTATTAGTTGACCCCAAAATTACATCATCAACATAAATTTGAACTAATAAAATATTAGTATTTACAGTTTTCTTGAAAAGTATTGGATCTACTATACCAATAGTAAAATAATTTTTCAAAAGAAAAGAACTTAATCTTTCATACCAAGATCTAGGTGCTTGTTTAAGACTATAAAGAGCTTTAGTAAGTTTAAGAATAAAATCTGGTTTTTTAGAATTTTCAAAAATAGGAGGTTGTTAAACATAGAATTCCTCCATTAAATAACCATTTAAAAAGGCAGACTTAACATCTATATGAAATAATTTAAAATTAACATGATATGCATAGGCTAAAAGGATTCTAATGGCTTCTAGTCCAGCTATAGGGGAAAAGGTTTCATCATAATCTATACCTTCTTCCTGATTATATCCTTTAACTACTAGTCTTTCTTTATTTCTAGTTATAATTTCTTGATCATCTTGTTTATTTATAAAGACCAATTTAGTTCTTATAACATGATAGTTAGTTGTTCTTTCAACTAATTCTCAAACTTCATTTCTTTTGAATTGGTTTAGTTCTTCTTGCATTACTATCATCCAAATATCATAATTTAAGACTTATTCTATAGACATAGGTTCTAATTGAGAAAGAAAGGCAAATAACTCAACTAGATTTCCTATATTTCTTCTATTTTTTATTCTTGTGTCTAAGTCTCCTGTAACAATTGCTAAAGGATGGTTCTTTTGGGTTCTATACTTTCTAGGTAAAACACTATTAGGTTCATCAGTGTCATGTTCTTCTGAACTGGACTGAATTTTATTTATATAATTTTCAAAATCATCTTTCAAGTTCTCAAGTATGATGTTATCATTAGAGTCAACTTCATCAATTTGATCTTTCATTCTGACAAAAGGGTCAGATTCATCAAATTTCACATGAACCAATTCTTTAAAAATACTAGACTTTTTATTAAAAACTATATAGGCTTTGGAAGTAGCAGTATATCCTAAGAATATTCCTTATTCAGATTTTGGATCAAACTTACTAATATTATCCTTAGCGTTCAAGATATATACCTTGCATCAAAAAACTTTAAAGTAATTTACTTTAGGTTTTATGTTATTCCAAATTTCATAGGGTGTATTTTTGAAAATTGGTCTAATTAAAACTATATTTATTATGTAGTAGGATGTGATTATAGCATCTTCCTAGAAATAGGTAGGAAGACTATATACATTTAGCATAGTCCTATCCATTTCCTGAATAGTTCTGTTACTTCTTTCAACAATTATATTTTTTTGATGTGTTCTTGGTGCAGAGAAGGTATGTTTAATACCCATATTTGACCAAAAGGAATTAAATTCCTAATTCTCAAATTCTCCACCATGATCACTTCTTAATAAAATTACTTTAATACCTTTTTCATTTTGAACAATTTTGCAAAAACTTTCAAATACAGTAAAAGATTAATTTTTATATTTTATAAAATATATCCAAGTAAATCTAGAATAGTCATCAACTAAAACATATATATATAATTTACCAGCCAAACTTTATACTCTTGATGGTCCGAACAAATCCATGTGGATAAGTTCTAAAGGTTTTGATGTAGCAATTTTGTTAATAGATTTAAAGGAAGATTTGTGTTGTTTTCCAATTTGACATTCATCACGGAATCTGTCACTTTCAAACTTTAGACTAGGCAAATCAGAAACTAACTATTTCTTATATAATTTATGTAAATAATAGATATTACAATGTCCAAGTATTCTATGTCAGATCAATGACTCATTTATCTTAGTAGTTAAACAATTCACTTTCTATTTACACAAGGAATTTAGGTCCAAAGTATAAACATTATCAGTTCTGGGTGCTCTAAATTTAAGCAGTTTATCTTTAAATACAGAACAAGAATTGTTAGAAAAATAAGCATAATATCCATCATCATAGAGTTGAGATATACTTATCAGGTTATATTTCAGTCCTTGTACATATAGTACTTTATTGATTGAGACTATTTCTGGATTTCCAACAATTCTAATACCCATAATTTTTCCTTTGGAATTATCACCAAAGGTGACTAATCGACCATCCTTTTGTGTTAAAGTTTTGAAGTTGGATGAGTTTCCACTCATGTTCTTAGAGCAGCCACTATCCATGTACCATATTTCTTTTTTACTTCTGTGACCCAATTCCTACAAAGACAGATTAAACAAGAGTTTGTTTTGGTACCCATATTCTCTTGGGTCCAGTAGTGTTAGCTAGTAGGGATCTGAGAACCCAAATTTTTTTTGTTTTTCCATAACTCAAATCATTTGAATCAAATAAACTGTTTGAAGAAAAATCCTTTTTAATTCCACTTATTTGGGGATTTCTTATATAATAGTTTTTGGTTATATGTCCTTTTATTCCATAGTAATGAAAAGTCACACTTTTTTAATTGGGAAAAAATAGTTTTTATATAGTTTAGGTTTTTCATCTTTACTGCCTATACCATATATTTCCTGTTTAATAAAAATTTTACCAAAAATTTCATTTAATGTATTTTCTCCTTTTTTAAAGAAGAGAGTAGCACTCTTATAGGTTTCTACTTCATCTTGTGGTATCTTAATATTGTTTTCATGTTTTTCACTGTTTGTGGTTGATGAGTTAAATTTCTAAATTAACTCTTGGTTTTGTTTTAGTAAAGTGTATATTTCTCCTAAAACCGCATTATGAATATTATTTAGTGATTTATGCTTCTTTAATAGAGAATCATATCTTTCTTCTAGCATTTTCCAATAGGCTGCAAGTTTTTCATTTGAACAGCTAGAATCAGAATCAGAATTAGAGGAGTAATAGTATTGTACCTGATCATATTTATCCATAAAGCACGTGTTTACTTTTAGGATAGATTCTTCCTTTTCTGAGTCAGATTTAGATAAGATGTTGGATTCTTCCGAAACACTTCATGCAGTCTTCATTTATCTTTTATCCTTCTGTTCATATTCAGTATTTTTTTGGAATCTCTTTTTCTTTTCACCTTTCAACAGAGGATAGTCGGGTCTTATATGACCCATTTTCTTGTACTAATAGCATCTAACTTACCTTGAGTATTTCTCATCATTCTTGAAGGGCTTTCTGAATCCTTTATTTTTCTTATACAACTTTCTGAATTTTCTAGCTAACTATGCCAGTTCTATTTCAGAATCATATGAATCAGAATTTCCTTCTTTCTTGATTTCTTGTTTCATCTTTCTAATTTTATTCTAAGAAGTTACTTTTAAGGAAGTGTTGTCCCTTTTCACCAATACTTTATGATCATCAACTTTATCTTGAATTTCTTCTTCATACATCGTTAGAGTTTCAATCAATTCTCTCATTATTAAATCCTTAGCTGGTGATGATTCTCTAATGGAAGCTGATATTCCATTCCATTTGGTAGGGAGTACTCTTAGTATTTTCAAGGCTTGATCTGCTTATTTGATAGGATCTCTTAAGGCAGTTATGTTATGGAAAATTTTTGTAAGACTTCTATTCATCTGGGTAATGATTTCTCCATCAAACATTCTAAAAGTATCGAATTTTAATTTTGTTGTTACATACCTCATTTTTCTTACATTGTCAGTTCCTTCATAGGAAACTGCTATAGTTTTCCACATCTCATAGGCAGTTGGGCTCTGCAAAACTCGGTTGAATTTATTTAGTCCAAGACCACAGATAATAGCATTCATTGATTTATAATTCATGTCGTATTTGGCTTTTTTTGCAACATCCCATGTTTTTTGTTTTTTAGGAATCTTGTAGGGATAAGTGATATTTGAGTAGACTCTAAACCCAATATTCTTCAAGTAAATAATCATTCTTAATTTCCAATATCCATAGTTTTCACCATTGAAATAAGGAGCATGAACCATTGAAACTTCTTCTTGAGTATCAGCCATTGATATCTCTCTGTATAGACCTTAATTCTTTCATCTTGTTACAGATTTCTCAAAATATTTCCTATGATAACAATTGTTAGCTCAGAATATATGAGATAAGCACTAGAGGGGGTGAATTGTGACTTTAAAAACTTCTCAAGAATCTTAAACAGAATCGATTCTTTCTTTTAACTCTGTTAAATGTGATTAAGAAGTAGAAATAAAAAAAGCATAGGACACGAGGATATATAATGTTTTAGGGCACAAAAATCCCTTAGTCCACTCCACCAAATCTCTTCTCCATGAGCTTAGTGATTTTCACTTGTCAATCCTCTTATCACAGGACTATCCACAACTGAGTGTTGGTAGTTGAGACCTTTACAAAGTAAGGTTTAAAAATAGATTCTTTTGGTTCTCAAACCAAGAATTGTAAAAACAAAACTTAGATCAGGAAGTTGATTCTCCTTAATAGAAAAGGGTATTGTCTTAAAATGCTTCTGGTTATTCTTCACAATTGCAGAAGCACACAACTGACAGTAGATGGATCATTGTCTTTAGAAAAGGATTTCTTCCAGAAGTTATAGTTATGAAATGATCTGGTAGTAATATATCTTGAAATATGTTCAGAAAAAAATCAGTAGTAGACTTATAATATATCTTTGATGTAGAAAAAGTAAATTTTCAACGTTTCTCTTCTTCTGTAGAAAATAGAGTCTGGACGTTTTTGTCGCAGCAAATCTGAAAAAGATCTTCTCTAGAAAAATGAATTTCTTAGATCACTATGTGTTCTTATATATATACGTATATGTGTATGAATCTATATTTTTCCTATAAATCGTACGCATAGATATATAAAATAAAGACAAGCTCCTGCTTTATAAATCTAGATCCACAAAGATATCCTAAAAGACTGTGATAGTTCAAATTTGAAAACAGAGCAGTCATAACATCCCTTAATAATAGGAAAGAATTAATCCTCTTAAATCGATCCTTTGAATCAAATAAAATCATATTTAAATCATTTAAAGATGATCTTTAAAATACGGCTTTGAATCGGGCATGAAATCAGCCTGATATTCTGTAAAAGACCATTGCACAAAATCTTCGATAAAGTCGCAAATTCAAATCTCCAATGATTGAAGAAGTAAAGCATAGGGTTCTTTTCATAAGCTAATAAAAAATCAAAACGTAAGATTGATCACAAACATAAGGTTGATGACCCGTACTTCTTTGACTTTAGAACGTAAGGTTCTTTACAAAAGTAAGGTTGATGATCCTTACATTTTTCTTCTCAAACGTAAGGTTCCATATTTATGTACGGTTCTTCATCCATAATTTTCTCATATTTCAAATGTAAGGTTCAATCTAAACCTAAGGTTATTTTACCATAATTTTCTGTCAATGTAAGGTTGATTAACCATAAGTGTCAATCCTCCGACATCAGATATAAAACAAATGTAGGGTTTATTCCTTACGTTACATTCTTCAACGTACGGTATGAACAATGTTTCTAGAACATGCTAAAAAAATCTTTTCCAAACACTTAAAAATATTCCATGCAAATAATAATCTTTAAAATAATTCTAAAATTTGTAATATAAAGAATATTAATTTCCCGAAATACACTTAAAGTAAAATCATTAGTAAAACAAACAAGGGTATTTGTGAGCATCAAAATCATCATAAAATATAGATTATTTTTTAGACAATACATTCCCAAAAAATGTGACTACACATTTTTTTTGAATGTTTATACATTTATCCAATAATTTTTAAAGGCTTAAAATGAGAATGAATCCAATTTTAAGCAAAAAATACTCTAATATTTTTAAAGGTTGTTTTACCTCCTTTGATGGAAAACCCTTTTTAAATATATTTTTGTCACTTTTATATGTTATATTTAACAAAATAAAATTATTCTTTGGAAGAGGGACATCAAAATTTACCATGTTTGAAATTTTGGTATTTTTCTGATGAAATTCATATTTTAATGAATAGTGAAAAATACTGCATTTTAATTCAAAACTGTATTTTCATCAAATAAACTTATATAGTTAGGTTATCCTTTTAATTAGTATTAAAGTTTAATTGAATTAATTTTTATAATTTAATATAATTATAATCATTGTAAGTAATTTTACATTTAAATTAGATATAAATGCACGTCAATCTTTTGATGGTTTTTACTTTTTAAAAACCCATTTTATTATTTTGATGAGGGGAATTAATTTTAAATTAATTAATGTAACTTCTATGTTTTGAATTTATAAAAATGGATTCAATATTTAGAATCAAAAGGTACAAATTATTTAAGTAGGTACCTTTTATTTTTGGAGATTATAAATAGTAACTTCAGTGATTATTTTTATTTACCACGATTAAAAGGTAAATTAGGTAAATAAGGGTAAAAATAATATTATAATAATATAAAAATACCCTAACACATATTATAATCTTATTGTATGAGTCATGGGTAACCAAAAAAATCCTTAAGCCTAATTTTTTTCATTTGGGAGCCACTTGGGTGTGATAATGACATGTTATAATAATTAATTTAAAGTAAAGAGAAATATTACATAAACATGTATTTTTTAATAAAACAATTTTAATACAGGGTTTTATAACTGATATCTTTGACTATAAATAGTCATTATAAATATTAAAAAATTTCCTACATCATGGTATTTTATTTATAATTTTTAGACATTATATAAATAAATTTATTTATGACACAATGATGATGCAGTGATTACCATATTAATGAAATATTCAAATAAATGATATTATAAATATTAAAATAAATGTAATTTAAAAATTTTGATGTCATACAAGAATTTTTGGAAGATTATGACATGTTATATTTGATTTAATGTAGTTTTTTTTTTAATGAATCAAGTTGTTATGACTTTAAAAAAAATCAATTACTAAATAGTGTCAAAATTGACATAAATGAGTTTTTAAAACAAATACTATTTTAATAAATGATATAATAGACGTAAAATATAAGATTCATAAAATTGACTTATATAATGTTGAAAATGTCATTAATTATTCTCTTGAGTTTAGATTGTCATTTTAAGGTAACTATATTAACCATATATTGTAAAAATACAAGAAGACGTGGTAAGAGTTAATTTATTTAACTAAGGGTTGAAGCCAAAAGATAAGGTTAAATTTGGCACCTAAACTTGCCTAAAACCTATTGGTTGTGATTATTTATAACCATAATCATCTTAACATCTAAATATATCACTTTGAAGCTATTATAATTATAAAAACAATTTATAATAAAATAATATTTCCAGACTTTCCTAAAGTGCCCCTCCTCTCTCTTATAAAAGACCACCACCTCTACCCACTTACTCGCACATCTCTAGCCTCTTGAATAATCCAAATTCTGGTAAAATAAGCTCCCAAAATACCTCCCTTCCTCCTAAAATCCTTAACTTGGGCATATGGTAATTCAAGAAATCCTTTTGGCTAAAATCAAAAGGAGTTACTCGATTTAGAGGTAACATCTTCTCTCATGTTCCTTTCATTTATTTTCCTTCTCTAACACCATAAAATATTTTTATTACATTATTTTATAACAAAATAAGTATAATCAATATAAAAGGTTTTTTTATGCTAATTTTTTAACCTATGATTACACACACCTTCATCTAATGGATATAAAACATATTGTTTCTGTGTACGGTGAACTACTGCCTCACGAAACGATGATTGTTCAATTTTATCCTAACACCTCTCATGGTGGCCATTATGATGGAAATGTATTTATATATGATATATATTATATTTATATTTTCTATATTCTTCTGTAATTTTTATTTACAACATACCTTTATGCTTTCCATAATGTGTAAATATGATAATTTCATTTGAGGAAGTGTGGACTACCGCCCCCTCAAAGTGATATGACTCATTCATTCCATATATAAAATGTATAAAGGATAGATTTAATGAACTTATGATACATATATAACATATATATTATACTATAATTATAATATACCTATGTATCATTTAGTTTTTATTCCTTTAATATGGAAAAGAAATTAAAGTAGTGTTCATGCATACATATGGCCTACTATCTCCATGAACGGTGCATTTTATTTATTATATACAAATATTATAAACTATTATAAATACATATATATTGGATATATAATATATTTAAATCACAAATATCATTCTGGAGATAATGGAATTATGACCACATGGACAATTTTCATCAAAAAATTATTTTTGACTCAAGTAACGAACATCGAAAAAACATCCGATGTGAACTCAAATAATTAACTAATTGTTATAACATGGTAATAAGTGATATAAAAATAATGATAAACTTGAAAAAAGGTTCTGAATCAATTAGAAATTAACCTAAGTTTATTATTCTAGAAATTAAAGAACGAACAAGACAATTTGAACTCAAGGTAAGGTACTTCATCTCAATCTCCTTTCATTGAGGAATATTTTGATTTATAAACGGCCTTATTTTATATGGTTTATAATAAACCCCTTTGAATTTTAATTTCTTTCAAAAGTTTTTAAAAGGAATCTTTTTCTATGAATCATTTACTAAATGATAAATAGGAATGTTTTTTTAATATATGTGGTGACAACGACCTTTCCGTTGTCGTGACCATTATTTCGTATTTGGCTTCCTCTACAAGTCGTTATGTTTTTAAAAATAAAAGTAAAGAACATATTCCTTTTTTAGGTATTTTGGTATTGAAAATGGTTTTTAGAATAGATTTATTATATCGATATCATTAAATGATGTATTGTGATTGCAATGTGGAAATGTTATTTTTCCTTTATGTTTTTTCATGTGTTATGATTATATTATGGTTATTGGGAATTGATTATATATACGGGTAGTTCTGTGATAAACTGAGGACAGGTGAGCTCATGATAGATCTCCAATGCATTGGGTAACATGAAGGATGAAAATTTTAATGTCTCTCCTAAGAGATTTAGGGAATATACTGTGATTGGTATTCCAAATGTAACCATGAAGGTTACTCCCTATGTAGCTGTGAAAGCTACAATGTAAGTATGATAGGGATTCCACAAGTTACCTTTATGATTTATGATCGCTATGAAGTTCTCATGATTCTTATAAATTCATGGGTTTATAAATATTCATGGACTAACATTTTATTTCCTTTTTTTATCCCTTACTGAGTTTTTATACTCATCCCAAGTTTTTAAAATGTTTTCACATGGTATAAGGATGAGTAATAGACAAAAAGAAGTCAAGAAGATTTTTATCAAGAAAAGAAATCATGTTTTATTTTTAAAATGGTATCCTTTGGTGGAAAAAATGAATAGTGTTTTGATAGTATCCTCTTGTATAATTATGGGGTGATATGTATTAATAATGGCCTAATTATTTAAAACTCTAAACCTAAAAAGATCCTCAATGTGAATTAAAGTCAAATTATTGACTTATCTTAAGATTATGTAATGTTTTAAGGATGGGGCCTTGTAGTTGGTATCAGAGTTTGGATTAGATAACTTTAAGGGTTAGTATATTGTTAATATAATATCCATAAATTATTTTTAATTTATTTTCAAATTGAAATGATATAGCATTTTAATATTACCATGTTGCTTTGTCTAAGAAATGTCTGTTCATAATGGTTTTCCACATAGGAAACAGGGTAGCTGTGTTGGGACAACATCTAAAGGAAAACAAACTTCCAAATCAGCAACCTAATATGGTCGAAATCAGAACTGAACAGTTTTTTGTAGTGATATCACAGTTGACTCAGGCTATAAATGGAAGTGGTATCCATACGTGAGATTAGCTAGATCTACCACAGAGGAACATATCGGTAGTGGAGCATTTCATGAGCCAACATCCTCCATCATTCTGAGGATCATCTAACCTTGTTCTAGCTGAAGAGTGGATTAAAGATCTAGAAAATATTTTAGATGTCATGGGTTGTTCAGAAAATCAAAAGGTTAGTCTTTCTATTTACTATTTTAAAGGTGAAGCCGATCAGTGGTGGTCGATGGTTAATAATATCAAGGATAGTGAGGAGATTGATGCTCTTTATTGTGATGAATTCAAAGGTATGTTTCTTGAGAAATATTTTCCTAAGGCAGTTCGACTTAGATGGAAAAACTTCTTAGAATTGAGGCAGGAGGATTACTCTTTGGCAGATTATGAAGAAAAATTCACTTGATTATCAAGTTATACTCCAAATTTCATATGGGATATTGATATTAAAATCAATCATTTTTACTCAGGGTTAAAGCCAAAGTATAGAAGGGCATTGACATCTAATGAGTTCAAAAGTTATGAAAAACTTGTTAAATGTACGAAGAAGGTAGAAATGGAGTTTTTTGATGATCATGTGTTCTTTGAAAATAAGTAGAATAAGAGGTCGATATGGTAGACCAAAGGGAAAAATTCTTCAAAAAATTCTGATGGTATGAAAATTAAGTTTACAATTTGTGAAAAATGTGATAAAAAGCACATGGGGGGATTCCTTTTGAATTCTAGTAAGTGATTCAGATGTGGTAAAATGGGGCATAAGGATCGTAACTACACTGAAAAAAATAATAGTAAGACAAAACCTGATATATAGTTAGTGAAATGTTTTATATGTAATGAGATGGGTCATTATGCGAATGAGTGTCTGATAAAGAATTTGACTGATGGGAAGTAGTTGAATTATAAGCAGAAAGGTATGGTGAAATCCTTTGCAACTACTTCATCAGATATTGGGTCATCAAATGAAGTAGTATCAGGTACATTGTTTGTTTACTTAGATTATGCCAATGTGTTTTTTGATTTCGGGTCTACACATTCTTTCATTTATGAGAAATTTTCTAGTAAATTGGGAATTACATATCAATAAATGAATCCAGAACTTATGGTAAAAACACCTAGGGGAAATGTTGAGACAAAAAGAAATTATAAGAATCCTTATTTCCTTGTCTGTGGAAATAATATACCTGAAAACCTTATTGTTTTTCCTCTAGTAGAGTTTTATGTCATTCTTGGTATGGATTGGTTTTTTGTTTACCATGCTAAGATTGACTGTAGATATAAAGAAGTTGCTTTACAGAAAGACTTTAATTTTGTGTAGAAGAATTAACCCTTAACATTGATAACATATCAAGAAGATGAGAAACTAGAAAAAGATGGAAATTAATGTTACCTTGCACATATTTTTGAAAACAAAGGAACTATTCATATTAATGATGTGCTAGTGATAAATGAGTATCTTAATGTTTTTCCTGATGATTTCCTGGTATTATACCAGATCAGGAAGTTGAATGTACCATTGACTTGGTTTCTAATTCTAATCCAATTTCAAAACTTCCTTATTGAGTTTCTCAAATTGAACTTTTAGAGTTAAAGAAGCAATTGCATGAGTTATTAGATAATGGTTTCATTCGACCTAGCACATCACCATGGGGTGCTTTTATCTTGTTTGTTAAAATGAAAGATGGTTCAATGAGACTTTACATTGATTATAGAGTCTGTAATACAATCACTGTTAAGAACAAGTATCATTTGCCTCATATCAATGATTTGTTTGATCATCTCCAAGGATATCAGTATTTTTCAAAGGTTGACTTGAGGTCGGGGTACCATCAGTTGAAAGTAAAGAAAGAAGATATTCTAAAGATCGCATTTCATACTAGATATGGCCATTATGAATTTTTAGTTATGTCATTTGGGTTAACTAATGCACCTATTGTATTCATGGATCTTGTGAATAGAATATTCCACGAGTTCTTGGATAAGTTTATGGTTGTGTTTATTGATGATATTTTGGTATATTCTAAAAGTAAAGAGGAGCATGAAATTCATTTAAGGTTTTTCTTGAAAAACTCAAAAGATAAGAAAATATATGGGAAATTCAGTAATTGTGAGTTTTGGTTACAAAAAATTTCATTCCTTGGTCACATTGTTTCTAAAGAAGGAATAACTGTTGATCCTGCAGAAACAAAAGTTGTTGAAGAATGGCCAAGACCCATAAATATAACTGAGATTCATAGTTTTTTTAGTTTAGGAGGTTATTACCAGAGGTTTGTTGAAAATTTTACACGGTTATCTAGCCCACTAACTAAGTTAATTTGAAAAGTTTTTAAGTTCATATGGACAAAATAATGTGATGAATGTTTTCAGGAATCCAAAGGAAGATTGGTGAATGCTCCGGTTTTGTCATTGCCTTCTAGAAATAGTGGATTTTTTATCTACATTGATGCTTCATTGAAAGGACTTGGTTGTGTCCTAATACAGAATGATCGGTTAATTTCTTATGCTTCACATCAGTTGAAAACTCATGATTTAAATTACCCTACACATGATTTGGAATTAGATGTTGTTGTTTTTTGCTTTAAAAATTTGGAGGCATCATCTTTATGAAGTAAAATTTGAAATATATACTGACCATAAAATTTTGAAGTATATAAATACTCAGAAATAATTGAACATGAGATAGAGAATATGGATGGAATTAATATAGTATTATGATTGCACAATTCATTACCATCCTGTAAAAGCAAACAAAGTGGTTGATGCTTTGAGTTGGAAAATTAATGCTACATTAACCATGTTAGGTTTAGAATGTGACCCTTTGATTAATGATTTGATGAAATTTGGCATGGAAGTTGTTGGTGTAGGAAATTCCTCTTTTTTGTTTTAGGTTTCAATGCAATTGTATCTATCAAATAGAATTAAGCAAGCATAGAAGGAAGATAGAGAGTTGAAAAAAAAGGTAGAGTTTATTTAGAAGGGTAAGTTACCAGTATTTAACATTGGTAAATATTGTGCTTTGATATTTGGGAAAATATTATGTGTGCCCTGTGATTCACATTTGAAGAAAGAGTTGTTGTGTAAAGCTTATAGTTCTCTATTTTCAGTTCATTCTGGTAGTACTGCTATGTACAGAGATCTTCAAGAATATTACTAGTGGGATGGAATGAAAATAGATATTGCTGAATTTACTGTGAAGTGTTTGACTTGTCAGTAGGTGGAAGAAAAATGATAGTTTCTGAAGGGGATGCTTCAGCCTTTTCCAGTAATAGAGTGTAAATGTGAAAATATATCCATGGATTTCATAGTGGGGTTGCCAAAGACTTCTCAAGGTAACAATTACATTTGGGTTATTGTTGATCAATTGATTAAATCTAGTCATTTTCTTTCTATTCAATATACATTGTCTATAGATCAAATTTCTCTATTGTATCTTAAAGATATAGTCAGGTTACATGGGGTTCCCCTATCCATTGTATCTGATCATGATCTCAGGTTCACTTCTAACTTTTTAAAAGGCCTTCAGAAGTCATTGGTAATTGAATTAAATTTTAGTGTAACTTTTCATTCTCAATCAGACGGACAGTCAGAACAAACAATTCAGACCTTGGAGGATATGATACGTGCTTGTTCAATGAATTACTAAGGAAGTTGGGATTAATATCTTTCTTTGGTTGAGTTTTCTTATAATAAAAGTTTTCATTCCACTATTTAGATGGCACCATTTAAGGCATTATATGGAAATTAGTGCCAAACTCTAGCTTTTTGGGATGAAGTAGGTGAGAGGAAGTTGATGGGACCAAAATTGGTAGAAGAGATGGTAGAAAAAGTTCAGATGATTTAGAAGCACATGAGGACAGCTCAGAGCAAGAAGAAAAGTTATGCAAATAACCGGAGGAAGGATCTTTCTTTTGAGGTAGGTGGTCATTTCTTTCTCAAACTTTCCCCTTGGAAAAGTGTGATGTGTTTTGGTAAGAAGGGGAAGTTGAGTCCGCGGTTTATTGGACCCTAAGAAATTCTGGAGAAGGTTGGATCAGTTTCTTATTGGGTGTATTTACCTCCAAGTTTATCTCAGGTACACAATGTTTTTCATTTTTCAATGTTGAGAAATTATTTGTCATATCCATCTCATATTTTGAGTCCAGAGGTAGTTCAATTGGAAGAGAATCTTTCTTATGAGGAACAGCCAGTAAAGATTCTTGACCATAGAGAGAAAGTGTTGCGGAATAAGGTGATTCATCAGGTAAAGGTTTTGTGGAAAAACCTTATGGTTGAATATGTAATATGGGAATTTTAAAATTCTATGAGGGATAAATACCCCCACTTATTTGATAAGTGAATAAAATTGCGAGGGTGCAATTTCCAAAAGGGGGGAAGGATGTAACATCCCAGATATTTATAGAATAATACTTTTTCATTAATATTCATAAATTAGATATTAATTTTATGTTAAGGGGACACTTTTTCTGATAGCTTACTCAACACACAATAACGTGTTTCTCTAAAATATTATGTTTCACACAACATTGAGTTATATCAAAAATAATACAATAATATTGTTATTATTTTAAATGGAAGTTAACGCCTAGTCGTTGTATTGGAAAGAATGAACATAACTAATTACAATATGATTACACATGTTTTTTAAATTTTTTTAAATTTATCCAATAAATTTTAGAGGCATAAAATGAGAATGAATCCAATTTTAAGCATAAAATACTCTAATATTTTTAAAAGGTCGTTTTATCGCCTTTGATGGTGAACCCTTTTTAAATACAGTTTTGTCACTTTTATATGTTCTATTTGACAAAATAAACTTATTCTTTGAAATCAGGACATCAAAATTTACCTTGGTTGAAATTTTTTATTTTTCTAATGAAATTCATATTTTAATGAATAGCAAAAAATACTGCATTTTAATTCAAACTGTCTTTTCATCTAATTAATTTATATAGTTAAGTTATCCTTTTAATTAGTAAGTGTAATTAAATTAATTTTTTATAATTTAATCCAATTATGGTTATTGGAAGTAATTTCACATTGAAATTAGATATAAAAGCACGTCAATCTTTTGATGGTTTTTACTTTTCAAAAACCCATTTTATCGTTTTGACGACGGGAATTAATTTTAAATTAATTAATGAAACTTATGTGTTTTGAATTTGGAAAAATGGATTCCATATTTGGAATTATAAGTTCCAAATTATTTAAATATATACCTTTTATTTTTTTGACATTATGAATAGTAATGTTGGTAATTATTTTTATTTACCATGACTAAAAGGTAAATTAGGTAAATAAGGGTAAAAATGATATTATAATAATATAAAACTACCCTAACACATGTCTTAATATTATTGTATGAGCCATGGGTGACCAAAAAAATCCTTAGGCTGAACTTTTTGGCATTTGGGAGGCACTTGGGTGTGATAATGACATGTTATAATAATTAATTTAAAGTAAAGAGAAATATAACATAAACGTGTATCTTTTTACTAAAACAATTTTAATACAGGGCTATATAACTGATCTCTTTGACTATAAATAGTCATTATAAATCTAAAAATATTTGATAAATCATTGTATTTTCTTTATAATTTTTTGACATTATATAAATTTATTTATTTATGACACAATGATGATGCAGTTATTACCTTATTAATGAAAGATTCAAATAAATGATATCATAAATATTAAAGTAAATGTAATTTGAAATTTTGGATGCCATCCACAAACTTTTTGGATTATTATGAAATGTTATATTTGAGTTAATGTAATTTTTTCAAATTAATCAAGTTGTTATTACTTTAACAAAAATCAATTACTAAATAGAGTCAAAATTGATATAAATGGGTTTTTAAAACAAATATTATGTTATTAAATGATATAATAGTCATAAAAATATAAGATTCAAATAACTGAATTATATAATGTTACAAATCTCATTAATGATCCACTTGAGGTCGATTGACATTTTCTTGTAACTATATTAACCATATAGTGTAAAAATGAATGAAGACGTTGTAAGAGTTAATTTATTTAACTAAGGGTTAAAGCCAAAATATAGGGTTAAATTTATGACCTAAACTTGTATAAAACCTATTTTTTGAGAGGATTTATACCCATAATCGTCTTATCCTTGAAATATATCACTTTGGATCTATTATAATTAGAAAAAAAATTATACTGAAATAATATTTCAAGACTTTCCTAAAGTGTCCCTCCTCCCTCTTATAAAAGGTCACCACCTCTACCCACTTACTCACACCTCTAAATCCCCTTGTCTCATCAAAATTATGCTAAAATAAGCTCCCAACATCCCTAACTTCCTCCTAGAATCCATACCTGGGGTAGAAGTCAATTAAATAAAGCATTTTGGCTCAAATCAAAAGGAGTTACCTGATTTAGATGTAACGTCTTCTCTCAAGCTCCTTTCATTTATTTTACTTGTCCAACCCCCTTAACTCTTTTTATTACATTTTTTATAACAACACCATTATATTAAATATACAAGGATGTTTTTTATGATGAGTTTTTTACCTACACTTACACACACCTCCATCTAATGGATATAGAACATACTATTTCTGTGTACGACGAACTACTGCCTCAAGAAACGATGATTGTTCAATTTTCTCCTACCGACTCTCATGGTGGCCATTATGATGGAACTATAATTATATATGATATATATTATAATTATATTTTCTATATACTTCTGTAATTTTTATTTACAATATACCTTTATGCTTTCCATAATGTGTAAATATGATAATTTCATTTGAGGAAGTGTGGACTACCGCCCCCTCAAAGTGATATGAATTTTTCATGCCATACATAGAACATATAAGATATGGAATTAAAGAAATTATATAACATAGATATTATATTGGAATTATAATATACCTATGTATCATTTATTTTTCATTCCTTTAATATGAAAAATAAATGAAAGTAACGTTTATGCGTACGTATGGCCTGCTATCTCCATGAACGGTGCATTTCATTTCTTATCTCCAAATGTTATAAACTCTTATAAATATATATATATATTGGATATATATGATATTTAAATCACTAATATAATTATTTAGATAATGTAATTTTGACCACATGGACAATTTTCATCAAAACAATTTCATTTTTTGACTCAAGTACCGAACATCGACAAAACATCCGATATGAACTCAAATAATTAACTAATTGTGATAACAAGGTAATAAGTGATATAAAATGAATTATAAACTTGAAAAATGTTCTAAAGAAAGTAAAAATTAACCTAATTTTATTATTTAGGAAATTAAATAATGAACAAGACAAGTCAGACTCAAGGTAAGGGACTCCATCTCAATCTCCTTTCATTGAGGCATATTTTGATTTATACACAACCTTATTTTATACAGTGTATAATAAACCCCTTTGAATTTTAATTTCTTTCAACAGTTTTCAAAAGGAATATTTTTCTATGAAGCATTTTACTAAACCATAAAAAGGAATGTTTTTTAACGTATGCGGCGACAACGACCTTTCTGTCGTTGTGACCATTATTTGGTATTTGGATTCCTCTATAAGACGTAATGTTTTTAAAAAGAAAAATAAAGACCATATTCCTTTTTTAAGTATTTTGGTATTGAAAATGTTTTTGAGAATGGATTTATTATATCAATATCTCTAAATGATGTCTTATTATTACAATGTGAAAATTTTATTTTCCCTTTATGCTTATTCATGTGTTATGATTATGTTATGGTTCTTGGGAATTGATTATGTATTCGAGTGGTTCTGTAAAGACCCGTAAATTTCAAGGAAAATTTTTTATTCAATTCTTTGGGATTTTACGAGTACGCAGTTTCTGACGGCACCAGATTCCGAGGCCCGGTGTGCCCGGAATCAATTTCCAAAGTTTATCTCGGGCCGACCCTGGGGGTATTGGGCCGGGTCGGACCGAGCCCAAACCCCCTATTTTCAGACAGATTCATTCAAACGCCCATATCTTGGGCTACGGAGCTCCGATCTACGTACCGTCAGTTGCATTGGGATATTTGGATCGAGACGGTCGTTTTAGAATATTACACTCAGGGTTTCGGAGAACTTTGGGTATGGATGGGTTGGTTCGAACATGAAACCAACCGGGCCCTCGGAGCAGAAACGCATATAACTTGAGCTCCGAATGTTCGATTGACGTGAAGTCGACTTTGTTGGATTCATCTTAGGGAGACGGTTCTTTTGGATTACTCGGATCGAGGTTTGGACGTAGCTGAAGTACGGTCGGGTTGGTTTTAGCTTAAAAACCAATCGGGCCCCTGGAACGAAAAAGCTAATAACTCTCAGACCGAACGTCCAATTGACGCGCCGTCTGTCGCATTGAGTTCCTATTGATGAGACGGAACTTTGTGATACATCAACTCTGAACTTCATGACAGTTGATGTATCAACCCTTGGCTCGTGGAGTGGACCCTCCTGGAATCGAGCATGTTGTGTGTGGGAACCCTAGAGTTGGTTGCGACTGCGACGACGATGACGACTGTACTGGGATCCTCCATGGGTTTGGCAGCGACGATGACCATACTGGGATCCTCCGTGGGTTCGAAGGCGATGACTACTGTTCTTGTATCCTCTGTGGGTCTGGCAGTATTTGACTCTGTACTTGTATCCTATGTGGGTCCGGGAGAGTAGCTGGTCTTGTATCCTTTGTGGGTCCGACATCTTAACTGGTCTTGTATCCTATGTGGGTCCGACAGCTTAGATGAATCAGTGGCTACATATGACCATATCTATTTCCTTACGAAGTGTATACCTGTGTGATCTGAGTCTTTACTTTCAATCATTATCTTCGATATGATTGACTTGTTTTCCTGTGTGGATTGGGTTGTGCTTTCATGTGTGGATTTGGTTGTACTTTCCTGTGTTGACTAGATCGAACTTGGGCTCGGATGTTGGGGCCGAACTGGAATTGATGACTTAGGTATATGTATGGGTGTATATCTAAGTAGTGTTGGTTGTTACTTCGTGATTGTATCTTTCCTTTGTGGTTTATCCTTCGTGGATTCTGGGAGACCTTCGGAGTCTCCGGGTCCCTACTGAGTATCGTATACTAACCCCTGCACGGGCTATGCCTGCACTACATTGTGTTTGCTGCAGACAACGGACTGCGCTGATCATGGTTGAGGCTTGTGGAGCGGGACGGTACCCGGAGGTGGACTATCAGGCGGGACGTACACGGAGTGGACGGCCGGACTCGGGGAACCGACGAGACTATCTGTACTCACCCTTCAGGTCGGAGTTCCGGAGGACGACTTCGTGGTTGCTGATTTACTTTTCAGTTGTTCTAATTTCCTTCCATTTGTACTGTACTTTCAGTTGGGTTTGTATACTGGCTCATTTACTTTCTAGCACTTAATA
Organism: Viscum album; assembly: GCA_963277665.1. Lineage (NCBI taxonomy): Eukaryota > Viridiplantae > Streptophyta > Magnoliopsida > Santalales > Viscaceae > Viscum > Viscum album. Next base: position 1,272,429,631 of record OY728127.1, read on the forward strand.
TAGTACTCAGTTTACTTACTGTTTACCTCAGTTTGCGTACTTTGTGGTGTTTGTTTTCTTTTATAAAGGCAATGTCTTCCCTTTTATCGGTATTTATGCCTTTGGTGCTAGTCGCCATCCCCTGGCCTGTGGTAGGTGGGCTTGGGGTAGTCATGGCACGGGCCCCGAGGATGAGTCGTGACAAATTGGTATCAGAGGAGTTCGGTTCTACCACAGAACCCAGGACTCTTATCGTTCTTCTATGTGAAGCAATAGTGTTAAGGGTATTGAGTGTGGTTATCAGTCCAGGGAGTCCAGTGTTGGTGCGGCGGCCGACGTATACATACACCAGGACCTTGACTTCTGATTTTCGACTCAGTGCACGAAAATATTGATTGCATGTGTGTTTCAAAGTTTTCTTTGTGATTACTTGTGTCAGCTCACCAGGTATACTGTATTGACCGTGGCGCACCTGTTTCTTTTCAGGATGGCCCCACGACAGCAGCCAGCTAGGGTTCTGAGATTTGTGCGAGAAGGAAGCCCACCGAGTGATGAGGCCTCGATGCAGGGCCCCATTACAGCGGAGGCACCGGCGGTACCTCTACCTGCCGAGCCACCGATGCCACCAGCCCCAGCAGCTGAGAGTGCATGTCGCCTGAGTGCACTACACGAGTTTCAGTGTCAGAGACCACCCAAGTTCCGCGGGGATATGAACCCTCAGGCAGCCGAGGATTGGATGGAGGCTGTTGTTCGAGTTTTCAGATTAGTAGGGACACCAGCAGACCTCATGGTGATCCTTGCAGCGAGTCTCCTGCACGCGGCAGTAGGTAGATGGTGGAGCCTGATGCACCAGGTGCACGACGAGACATCTCTTCTTTGGATGGACTTTCAGAGCCTCTTCCGCTCGGAGTTCGTTCCATCCACCCTCTGTGCGGTGCGCATCCAGGAGCTACTACAGCTACGGCAGGGCAGCATGACTGTAACCCAGTACTCAGCGAGATTTATCGATCTCTAGTGCTATTCCACGGACATGGTATGGGACCCATTCTTCCGAGCCCGAACCTTCGAGCAGGGACTGAGACATGAGATCAGGGCATCGATGATCTCCCTCAGCATACCGACGCAGGCAGGAGTACTAGAGCGAGCCCTTCTTATAGAGAGCTTTCTTACTGAGCCTACACCAGCAGCGAGACCTACCATAGGGCGTCACATAGCGGAGTCTTCTGCAGCTCGCAGTCGACGGATGTCACAGGGGTCCAAGCAGACCAGACCATCAGGCGGACGACCTCAGGATACTGGCTCAGAGGTGCGGGGCACACGGCGCAGAGCCAGCCTTCCAAGGAGCAGACAGTGTTATGCATGCGGAGGGTAGGACCACATGGCTCGTGACTGCCCGACCCGCCATGCAGAGAAGCAGCAGACGGTTGAGGGACCACTCAGGCAGAGGCAGAGGTTCGATCGTGGCGGTCCGCAGGGAGCAGGCGGACGAGGCAGAGGAGTTGGCCGAGCGGCAGGTGGTGGACAATGTTTTGACGCTCTACCACCACCACCACCAGGAGGTCCACCCCGACCACAGGGAGCTGGCGGATAGAGGCAGGCTCAGCTTCAGGCAGTGGAGGCCTACGACCACAGCGCACCAGAGATGATTCGAGGCATTATCTGTGTCTACTCCACCCTTGATGCAATTCTTATAGACATAGGAGTGAGTCATTCTTTCATTGTCGCTGCCCTTGTTCGGAGCTCGGAGATTCCAACAGAGCCGTTGGCTCGATCCTTACGGCTAGAGACTCCTACGAGAGCAGACTCGACGATTACACACTGGTGCCGGTAGTGTGAGCTTACTCTAGGAGGCGATAGTTTCGGTTGGGATCTTCTTGTAGCGGCGTCGAGGCCTTACGATGTCATCTTGGGCATGGATTGGTTATCTACAGTCCATGCTCAGATCGACTGTATTAGGCGCAAGGTGTTGTGTGTCTGCACCGATGGGAGCAGGTTTACCTTCACCGATGAGAAGGGAGCCTTTGCAGCACAGGACGGACTCACGCAGAGGATAGGACAGCCGATCACTCATTAGTTGGCTAGCCTCATCCTAGGATTAGTTAACATGCAGAGTCCGAGTTTTCCTGTTGTGGTGGATCAGTATGCGGACGTTTTTCCTGAAGACGTTCCAGGACTACCTCCTCATAGAGAGGTAGACTTCTACATTGACCTGTACCCTGGGACAACCCCGATATCTACTCCAGCATATCAGATGGCTCCCGCTGATCTTCGAGAGCTACGGGTATAGCTGGAGGACTTGCAGGGCAAGGGATTCATTCAACCCAGTGTTTCACCCTGGGCTTCCCTGATTTTGTTCACCAAGAAGGCGGACGGGAGCTTGCGACTGTGTGTCCATTACCGTCGCCTAAACCAAGTGACCGTAAAGAACAAGTATCTGCTTCTGAGGATTGATGACCTCTTCGATCAGCTCAAGGGAGCACGGTGGTTCTCAAAGATAGACCTCAGTTCAGTCTATCATCAGCTCAGAGTTCGAGACGAGGATGTGCAGAAGATGGCATTCAGATGTCGATATGGCCACTATGAGTTCTTGGTTATGCCTTTCGGCGTAAACAACACTCCAGCAGTGTTCATGAGTCTCGTGAACAGGATATTCCAGCCTTACCTCAATCGATTTGTCGTAGTCTTCATCGACGACATATTGATATACTCGACCACTGAGGAGGAGAATGCCTACCACTTGCAGGTTATACTGGACACACTCTGAGAGCACCAGCTTTATGGTAAGCTCTCTAAGTGTCAGTTCTGTATACGTGAGGTCCACTTCTTGGGACACGACATCTCTGAGGCGGGAGTTGCGGTGGATCCAGCGAAGATCAAGGAAGTGCTAACTTGGGAGCCACCCAGGAGTGTGACGGAGGTGCGGAGTTTCCTAGGTTTGGCTGGGTACTACCGGAGATTTGTGCCAGACTTCTCTAGAGTTTCAGCACCACTTTCAGCTTTGACGAAGAAGGGGAAACCCTTCGTGTGGTCAGATAGATGTCAGTAGAGCTTCCAGGAGCTGAAATAGATATTGACCAGTGCACCCATCTTGAGGCTACCGGAGGAGGGAGTGGGGTACGTAGTTTACTGCGATGCATTAGGGACCGGACTCGGGTGTGTCCTGATGCAGGAGCGAGCATTGATCGCCTATGGATCATGACAGTTGAGGAAGCACGAGCAGAACTACACTACCCATGACCTGGAGTTAGCAGTAGTGGTCTTCGCTCTGAAGATGTGGCGGCACTATCTGATGGGCGAGCGCTTTACAGTCTACTCTGACCACCAGAGTCTCAGGTACATCTTCTCGCAGAAGGACCTGAACCTGAGACAGCGGCGATGGCTCAAGTTCCTCCAGGACTATGACTTTGAGATAGTCTATACTCCTGGAAAGGGGAACGTAGTAGCCGATGCTCTCAGCAGGAGGACGGGCATTCAGCTTCTTGGAGAGGCGACAGAGCAGTTAGCCGCGTTGCAGATATCCTTCGTGGATAGAGATGGGGCAGCCTTTCTACAGTCGCTCACAGTCACACCTCTACTTCTTTAGTGGGTCAGAGAGGCACAGCGTGGGGACGTTGACTGTGAGACGCGGCGTGCACAGATATCCTCAGGACAGGAACCTGATGCATTCTCTGTAGAAGGAGAGCACGTCGTCCTTTTCAGAAGACGTACCATGGTACCAACTGCTTTGCAGGAGGAGGTGCTGAGGGAGTTTCATACTTCTCCTTTGGCGGTACATCCAGGGGTAGCGAAGATATACCAGGATCCCAGACGACAGCACTAGTGGCCGGGTATGAAGAAGGGTGTGGCGGAGTTCGTTTCTCGATGCCTCACCTGTCAGCGGGTGAAGGCAGAGCACCAGGTACCAGCAGGCTTGGTACAGCCCTTGGAGGTCCCGGAGTGGAAGTGGGATGGGATATCTATGGATTTTGTGACTGGACTTCCACGTACTTCTAGAGGACACGACTCCATTTGGGTGATCGTCGACCGACTCACCAAGTCGGCCCACTTCTTACCTATCAGAGAGCAGGGCTCAGTGGAGAGCTTGGGACGCCTCTACGTTCAGGAGATCGTACGGCTTCATGGTGTGCCATCATCTATCGTCTCCGATCGAGATGCTCGCTTTGCTTATCGGCTTTGGAAGGGGTTGTAGGAGGCATTCGGGACGCAGCTACGCCTGAGCACCACTTTTCACCCTCAGACGGATGGTCAGACAGAGATGACCATTCAGACTCTTGAGGACATGATCCGTGCATGTGTCCTCGACTTTGGTCGCAGCTGGGAGGATCACCTACCCTTGGTGGAGTTTGTGTACAACAACAACTACCACTCCACCATCGGGATGGCACCATACGAGGCATTGTACGGCCGACCTTGCAGATCACCTTTGTGCTGGACAGACCCTGGGGAGTCAGCACTTGTGGGACCAGAGATGGTCCAGGCCACGACAGAGAAGGTTCGGGCCATCCAGGAGCGGATGAGGATAGCTCAGAGCCGACAGAAGTCTTATACTGACAGGAGACGGAGACCACTAGAGTTCTAGGATGGCGGCCACATTTTCTTACGGGTCTCACCTCGACATGGATTGCGGAGATTTGGTCGGGGCGGCAAGTTATCTTCGTGCTTCATCGGACCATTCCAGGTTCTCAGCAGGATAGGCGAGGTGGCTTATCGTCTGGCTCTACCACCTCAGTTGTACCGGGTGCACGATGTCTTCCACGTATCTCAGCTGAGGAGATACGTGCACGACCTGACGCATATCATCGACCATGGGGAGCTGGACATCGATGACGGGGAGACTTTTGCGGAGGTCCCAGTGGAGATCGAGGATCGACAGGAGAAGGTCCTACGTGGGCGGTCGATTCCTCTTGTGCACATCAGGTGGCAGCACGGGAACCTCCAGGAGAGCACATGGGAGCGGGAGGCTCAGATGCGTGCTCAGTACCCTCATTTGTTTCCCTAGTTTATGTTGTATCTTTACAGGGACGTAAAGCCCTGAGGTGGGAGTAATGTAAAGACCCGTAAATTTCAAGGAAAATTTTTTCTTAAATTCTTTGGGATTTTACGAGTACGCAGTTTCTGACGGCACCTGATTCTGAGGCCCGGTGTGCCCGGAATCAATTTCTGAAGTTTAGCTCGGGTACGTTCAGTGAACGAACGAGTGGGTTTTTCAAACTTTTGAACCGGTGCTCGGAATCGAGATCTGAGGGCACCAATGAAACCGCAGCGTCGGTAATTGCTTAATAAGACCTTTACTGAAGTTGTGTTTGCTCAGGAAGAGTTGTTAAAAATTGTGGATTAAGTATAGAGAGAAATAAAATTGTGTTACAATTTTATTTCACTTATAAGTGGTTAAACCCCATGTGTGGGAGTTGGGGTGGGACCCACTAAAATCCTAACTCCTCTTGATGGGATATTAGTGAGGTGGGGCCCACACGAGCCCCACCACTTCAAATTCCCTAACACCTCTAACCCCCTCCACATGAGTTATGTAACTCTTCCACTTTAATGCATGCCAACTAAACAACTAATTAATTTGACAACACAAGTTTAATTAATTAGGTGAATTCAAATTTTGAAATTTTAAAAATGTTGGCATGTGTAAATAAAATAAGGAAAAGCCTTATTTTATTTTGGGTTGTTGTGTTGTGTGTAGAATTGAGAGAAGGAGAGTTCTTTACTTTGAAGAACTTCATCTTCCTCGTTGAAGAACGCGAAGAACGTCGTCACACCATTCCATCTTCCCTACGCGTCAAAGAAAGGGAGACGCTGCTTCTTCCACAGACGTTCTTCGTCGACGTATACAGAGCCTCACCCCGCGACGTCGTATTCCACGACGCTATCTTCCTCGAACTTCTTTGAGGTAGGGGCTGTTTTTACGTTCGAGGTTGATTTGACATTCATCGTTAATTTCTTTTGGCCGCCTGTTATCAATATAACGGGAGGAGGCCGGACCGCACGAACATGGCCTAACCTCCTCCCCTTTTGATGTTGATCACCGTCGTGGTTTGGAACGGAGGCGGCGCGGTGCAACGGTACCGCGCGGGAACGAGGGAACCGCGGCCGGAGCGGGCCACAGCGAAAGAGCGCAGCGCCGTCACGTCGTACCGGTGAAGCCAAAGGAAGTCGCGACCAAGAGCGGGCCGCGGCGGTGCAGAGGAGGGCGGCCGGACTCCGCCGGCCGCCGGCGCATCGGAAGGCGGGACCCGCGGGGGTCCCGCAACGGCCGGCCATTACGGCCGGCTGTTTTCCGAAAGTCCGGGGGTCGTAACCCCCGGCAGGTGGCAAGGGCGGGCCCCCCAAGAGGGGCCGTCGTTTCTCAATAAAGGGGGGCAGCGCCCCCCGCATCCCGCTCGGCCGAAGGCCGAGCCTCCGGCCACGCGGTTCGGGCCGCCTGCGCCGGGCCGGGCTGCCCGCGCCGGGCCGGACCCCCGCACCGGGCCGGGTTGCGCCGGCCGGGCCGGGCCCAAACCCCCTGTTTTCGGACAGATCCGTTCAAACACTCATATCTTAGGCTACGGACCTCTGATCGACTCACCGTCAGTTGCGTTGGGATCTTTGAATCGAGACGGTCGTTTCGGTATATTATACTCAGGGTTTCGTAGAACTTTGGGTACGGACGGGTTGGTTCGAACACGAAACCAACCGGGCCCTCAGAGCGGAAACGCACATGACTTGAGCTTCGGACGTCCGATTGATGTGTCGTCGACTTTGTTGGATTCCTCTTAGTGAGACGGTTCTTTTGGATTACTCTGATCGAGGTTTGGATGCAGTTGAAGTACGGTCGGGTTGGTTTTAGCTTAAAAACCAACTGGGCCCCTGAAACGAAAAGGCCAATAACTCTCAGACCGGACGTCTGATTGACGCGTCGTCGGTCGCGTTGAGTTCCTATTGAAGAGACGGAACTTTGTGATACATCAACTCTGGACTTCGTGACAGTTGATGTATCGACCCTTGGCTCGTGGAGCGGACCCTCCCGAAATCTAGCATGGTGTGTGCGGGAACCCTAGAGCTCGCTGCGACTGCGACGATGATGACGACTGTACTGGGATCCTCTGTGGGTTCGGCAGTGACGACAACCGTACTGGGATCCTCCGTGGGTTCGACGGCAATGACTGTTGTTCTTGTATCCTATGTGGGTCTGGTAGTATTTGACTCTGTACTTGTATCCTATGTGGGTCTGGCAGAGTAGCTGGTCTTGTATCCTTTGTGGGTCTGACAGCTTAGCTGGTCTTGTATCCTATGTGAGTCCGACAGCTTAAATGAATCAGTGGCTACATCTGACCATCTATATCGCCTTATTAAGTGTATACCTGTGTGGGCTGAGCCTTGACTTTCAATCATTATCTTCGATATGATTGACTTGCTTTCCTGTGTGGATTGGGTTGTGCTTTCTTGTGTGGATTGGGTTGTACTTTCCTGTGTGGACTAGATCAAACTTGGGCTCGGATGTTGGAGACGAACTGGAATTGATGACTTAGGTATATGTATGGGCATATACCTAAGTAGTGTTGGTTGTTACTTCGTGATTGCATCTTTCCTTTGTGGTTTATCCTTCGTGGATTCTGGGAGACCTTCGGAGTCTCGGGGTCCCTACTGAGTATCGTATACTCACCCCTGCACGGGTTATATCTGAACTACGTTGTGTTGGCTGCAGACGACGGATTGCGCTGATCATTGTTGAGGCTTGTGGAGCGGGACGGTACCCGGAGGTGGACTATCAGGCGGGACGTACACGGAGTGGACGGCCGGACTCGGGGAGCCGACGAGACTATTTGTACTCACCCTTCAGGTGGGAGTTCCGGAGGACGACTTTGTGGTTGCTGCTTTACTTTTCAGTTGTTGTACTTTCCTTTCAGTTGTACTGCACTTTCAGTTGGGTTTGTATACTGGCTCATTTACTTTCCAGCACTTACTATTGTACTCAGTTTACTTACTGTTTACCTCAGTTTGTGTACTTTGTGGTGTTTGTTTTCTTTTATAAAGGCAATGTCTTCCCTTTTATCGGGATTTACGCCTTTGGTGCTAGTCGCCAGCCTCTGGCCTATGGGAGGCGGGCTTGGGGTAGTCACGGCACGGGCCCCGAGGACGGGTCGTGATAGGTTCTGTGATAAACTGAGGGCGGGTGAGCTCATGATAGCTCTCCAATGCATTGGGTAATGTGACGGAGGAAAACGTTAAGGTTTCTCCTAATAGATTTAGAGAATATATTATGATGGGTATTCCAAACATAACCATGAAGGTTACTCCGTATGTAGCTGTGAAAGCTATAATGTAAGTATGATATGGATTCCACAAGTTACCTTTATGATTTATGATTGCTATGAATTTTTCATGATTCTTATGAATTCATGGGTTTATAAATATTTATAGACTAGTGTTTTCTTACCTTATTTTATTCCTTACTAAGTTTTTATGCTCATCCCAAGTTTTTAAAATGTTTTCACAAGGTATAAGGATGAGTAAAAGACAGAAAGAAGTCAAGAAGATTTTTATCAAGAAAAGAAATCATGTTTTATTTTTAAAAGGGTTTCCTTTGGTGGAAAAATGGGTACTGTTTTGATAGTATCCTCTTATATGATTATGGGATGATATGTATTAATATTGGCCTAATTATTTAAAACTCTACACCTGAAAAGATCCTCGATGTGAATTAAAGTCAAATTATTGACTTATCTCAAGATTATGTAATGTTTTAAGGCTGGGGACTTATAGAGTCATTCCCCTCAAAGAGATTTCTTAGATAAGGTAATCAATATTCTCATAATTGTTTCTGTGAAATGTGAATCAGACAAACACCTATTCCTTTCTTGTACTAATATTCTACAAGGTGAAAATGACTATAATTTATATCTATCAACACTCGCCCATCACCTTGTTGTGAGGGCTACCATGTTCGATATCCAAGAAAACACTCTACACAACAGTCCACTTCCAACTGGTCATGTGAGTGTGGGGATTACCGTAGCTCATGAGCTGAGCGTCGAGCTACCTGTTCCACTTGATGATACATATATTTATACGGTCAACCAATCTATTGGAACATTCGTAGCATAGCCTTAAAATCTTGTAAAAACATATCGATAAGGAGGTATTCATTTCCAAATTATTTTTCTTGATAAACCTTTAACAATTAATGAAAAAAGTTATGAACTGATGAATGTTATAACATACGAACAAAGGGAAGGGGGTGAAATGAAATGTTGAATCAAAACCATCTAAAGCATCAACCAACTGATTGAAAATATCTTCAGAAAGCACATTTACCCCACCCGTTCAATATTCGCATTTACTAACATTAAAGGTTAAAGTAGATACAAAGTTACAAAGTGGTAGTAATCACATAGTTTATTTTGAAGAACAAATGTACGGAGAGGTCATTACAAACTACATTACTCTTGAGAATATAAATGAAATTATTATGTATGAATGAAAAAGAGACTCAACTGTAAATGTATACATGAGGTGTATTTTTATGATTTTTTTTCCAATAACTCAATACCAATTAAAGGGATTACCCCATGGGAATAAATATGGACTCATTAGTTCTCACATCACTTATACAGACCAAAAAGAAATAGAATTAAAAAATGGATGAAATAGTGGCAAAATTGGCCAATTTGTTTGAAAGAAAACTTATGGATGACATACTCTTCTTAATACCAACAATGCAGGGGTAAAACTCTAAAATTTAATCATATCAAATATATTTTCATTTCTTTCTTTACTTATTCCTTTTAGTGATTTTAGGAAACATTGGATACTCATTGTGGTCAATTTGGAGACTCCAAAGATTTATTTTATGGATTCACTACATGGATACCCAACAAACCGACAACACATGATGATGTTTGTAAATTTGTAATACACTACATCCAATGTTTTAGAACTAAACTTCAAGGTATATATTTTATATTGTGTTTTAATGAGAATTATGTTATGATAGGGTGGTGTTTAAATATCATGAAAATCATGGTATGAGGACAGTTCATGCACACAATGATCCTGACAAGTTCTACAAGTGGACAAGTATCAGGGTGTATATAATAATATTTTACTATCCAAACACATATCAAAACAAATTACTTATTTTTCTCAATGTTTATGTAGTGTCTGAAACAAACAAATGGAAAAGATTGTGAATATTATGTTTGTAAATTTATGAGAGATATCATATACCATCAACAAACTAGCATCCTCGAAGAGATATTTTTGAAGATAATTACTATTTCATTTAAAATATTTATTAATTCTGTGTCTATTTATATTTTTATAGCATTACTATGATTTTCGAAAATCCTCATATTCACAAGACAAAATAGATTTGTTTATAAACGAATGGGAAGTATACTTGATAGTGGAGTGTACACATATATCATGAAGATGTGACTTTCTACTTTATATTTAGTTTATTTTCTTATCATTTTATCTACTTTTTTAGTTAATTTTCTCATCATTTCTATATGGTACTTATTTTGTTAATTTTCACAGAGATCATAAAGAAATGACCTTGTGCGAGATTGGACTTCAAGGCTGCAACTGAAATAATGACAATAAGAAAATTGGTCAAGAATGTATACAGTCATCGTGAAAAGGTGAATTCTTACTAACTTTAAAAAAAAGAATTAGAGTTCAATGAAGAGGTTAAAGTGTTTTTAATATACTATGTTTTTTCACATAATATTATTTGTTCACTATTGCATTAACATTATCTAAATTAAATATTTGGCTACCCATGCAAACAATATCTTTTACACATGATGATGTTACCAATCCCACAGAAGAACAGACTATAGTGAAGGAAACCTTTTGGGAAGATGTAAAGATAATGTTACGATATACTTTCTCTATTTTACCAAAAAATTATAAAATGAAACATTGATTTGATTTTCATTATTCCTCGCAGAGTTTGATTATTTTAGAGGATTGTTTCCCATCTTTCATGCCTTTTTGTACCAAAACTTCAATAGATTTCTTCCCCCTCAAAACCTTTTCACCCCTATGGTGTTGGCATTTATCAATTTCCTTCAAGTTCCCTCTGTTGCCTTTGTAGGAAGAGCAACAACGTTGTCACTACTCAATCACAAAGGTAATCTTGATGTTTACACAGTAAAATCATTATCTATAAAATTAATGGATTGTTTAATATTTATGTTTAATTTATTTCTTTTTAGTATTACTCATATAAAATTTTTTTTCTTATACAAGTGGATTCTTTTGTTCGAGTTTGGGTGGTTTGTTCGAAGCTGCTCATGCTCATGAGAGATTGAACTTTGAGGTTGCAATTGAGATAATGACAACAAGAAAATGGGTCAAGAATGTATACAACCATCATGAAAAGGTGAATTTATACTACTTATTTAATTAATTTTATCATCATTTTATCTAATATTTGTAAGTTAATTTCATTATAATTTTTATCTAATACTTATTTAGTTCTTTTTACATGTCTTTTGGGAAGTCGTATTTTGCTTTCAACTATCTGCAGCAAGCCACAAAAGAGATAACATGTTCATCTCTGCCAATGTTACCACGTCTTGCCAACACTGCATATTGAGTTGATGTTCTTAGCAGAAAAACATTTATCGTTGTTGAAAACTAGAAGATTAGAGGAAGGTTTTTCAGCTAAGAACATCGACTCAATATGCAGTGTTGGTAGTTCGATAAAGAAAGGAAATGGAAAGCGTGGTAACATTGGCAGTTTGGATTATTTTGATACTTTTGTACAATTATCCATAAATCATTTGGGATGTTTAGGAATTAGTCACACCTCAATCTGACACACATTGTGACTGGTGTGACTCCAAGTGCATCTTTTTATTTAAAATTGACATTAATTTTACTAAAAAAGACAAATGACATACTCGAAACCAAGCAAACGTATTCAGATTGTTTTGATACTTTAGGAAAATAATCCATAAGTCATTTTTGATATTTAGGAATCAACTGCACCTTTATCTGATGCACAGTGTGACCGATATGACTTCAAGTGTGTCTTTATTTAAAATTGACATTAATTTTAGTAAAAAGAATGAGTGACATACTCAAAATCAAACAAACACATTCAGATTGTTTTGATACTTTAAGAAAATGATCCATAAGTCATTTGTGATGTGTATGAATTAACTTCACCTCAATCTGACGCACGGTGTGACCGATATGACTCCAAATGTGTATTTTTATTTAAAATTGACATTAATTTTAGTAAAAAGAACAACTGACATACTGAAAACCGAGTAAATGCATTTGGATTATTTTGATAATTAAGGACAACAATCCATAAGTCATTTGCGACAAGTATAAATCAACTGCACCTCAATCTGATACACGGTGTGACCGGTATGACTCAAAGTATCCGTTATCAGTTTAAAATTGTCATTTTAGTTCAAAATGTTTGTTACTCACTGAAAACCAACCAAACATGCTCTGATTGTCTTGATGATTTAGGAAAATGATTCATCAGTCAGTTGTGATGTGTAGGAAGTAGTCTCACATCAAACTGACACATGATGTTACCGATATGACTCAAAGTACACGTTTTCAGTTTCAAATGACATTTTAGTAAAAAGAACAAGTGACATACTGAAAACCGAGCTAACACATTCGAATTGTTTTGATACTTTTGAAAAAAAGATCTATAAGTCATTTCTGACATGTAGAAATCAACCCCACCTCGATCTAACGCACGATATGACCGGTATAACTCCAAGTGTGTCCTTTTATTTAAAATTGACATTAATTTTAATAAAAAGAACAAGTGACATGCTGAAAATAGAACAAACACATTCCAGTTGTTTTTTGATACTTTAGGACAACGACCCATAAGTCATTTGTGACATGTAGGAATCAACTGCACCTCAATCTAACGCACTGTGTGACCGGTATGACTTGAAATGTTTGTTTTCAGTTTAAAATTGACATTTTAGTTCAAAATGTGTCACTCACTGAAAACCAATCAAACGCACTTTGATTGTTTTGATAATTTATGAAAAAAAATCATAAGTCAATTGTGACATTTAGGAAGCAGTCTCACATCAAACCGACACACGATGCAATCGGTATGACTCAAAGTGCGTGTTTCCAGTTTCAAATGACATCTTAATAAAAAACACAAGTGACATTCTCAAAACCGAGCAAATGCATTCGTATTGTTTTGATGTTTTAGGACAACGATTCATAAGTCATTTGTGACGTGTATGAATCAGTCGCACCTCAATCCAACGCACGGTGTGACCTATATAATTCCAAGTGTGTTTATTTATTTAAAATTGACATTAATTTTAGTAAAAAGAACAAGTGACATACTGAAAACCAAGCAAACGCATTTGGATTGTTTTGATAATTTAGGATAATGATCCATAAGTCATTTGTGATGTGTAGAAATCAACCGCACCTCAATATGATGTATAGTGTGACCGGTATAACTTCAAGTGTGTCTTTTTATTTAAAATTGATATTAATTTTAGTAAAAAGAACAAGTGACATACTAAAAACCGAGAAAACGTATTTGGATTGTTTTGATACTTTAGGAAAACGATCTATAAAACATTTGTGGCATGTAAGAATCAACCACACCTAAATCTGACGCACGGTGTGACTGATATGACTCCAAGTGTGTCTTTCTATTTAAAATTGACATTAATTTTAGTAAAAAGAACAAGTGACATACTGAAAACCAAGCAAATGCATTCGAATTGTTTTAATACATTATGACAACGATCCATAAGTCATTTGTGACGTGTGGGTATCAACAACACCTTAATCTGATACACGGTGTGATCAGTATGACTTAAAGTACTCGTTATCAGTTTAAAATTGACATTTTAGTTCAAAATGAGTGTCACTCGCTGAAAACCAATCAAATACGCTCTGATTGTCTAATCTAGGACAACGATTCATAAGTCATTCGTGACATATAGGAAGTTGTCTCATGTCAAACTGACACGCTATATGATCGGTATGACTCAAGTGCATGTTTTCAACTTGAAAATGACATTTTAATAAAAAAAACACAAATGACATACTGAAAACCGAGAAAAGGCATTCGGATTTTTTTGATAATTTAGGAGAACGATCCATAAGTAATTTGTGACGTGTAGGAATTAGCTGCATCTCAATCCGACGCACAGTGTGACCGATATAACTTCAAGTGAGTCTTTTTATTTAAAATTGACATTAATTTTAATAAAAAGAACAAGTGACATACTCAAAACCAAGCAAACACTTTCAGATTATTTTGATACTTTAGGATAACGATTCATTAATCATTTGTGACATGTAGAAATCAACTGCGCCTCAATACGACACACGGTGTGATCGATATAATTTCAAGTGTGTCCTTTTATTTAAAATTGACATTTTATTAGTGTATTTTTTCCGTATTAATGTTTAATTTAGTTCTTTATAGTATTACTAACATAAGATTTGTTTTTCTTATATAGGTGAATTTTTTTGCTTGGGTTGAGGTAATTTTTTCGGCAACTGATACTATATATGGACTTTTATGAGAGGGATCACGCAGGTGTCAAAGACGATAAAACATTAATATTTTTAAATGTTTGCGAATATACAAAACATTGTTTGAAATGTATATAGTAGTGTTTTTTTTTTTGTATTCGTGATGTAAAATTTATTTCAATTAAATTATATATTTGCATACAGGTTACAAGTATTTGTTGTAGTGTGTTGTTATTCAAACGACACTCTACACCAGGTTGAGCATTTATCAGCGCTATTGAAAGCGCCTATAAAGAGGGGCTTTTATCAGCGCTAATGAAAGCGTGATAAATGAGCGCCTTTATCCGTGCTAAACTAGCGATGATAAAGAGTGGTCTTTATTAGAATTTGTTGTAGTATTGATAATGGAGACCCCCTTTAACGGCGTTAAGGACAACAACGTTTTTTTAGCGTTGTTAAAGTCCTTTTTTCGTGATGTTAAAGGGCATATATGTGATAGGAGACCTAATAAATTTAGGAGCTTTTGTAAATCAATAATAAATGCATTACTTTTATTTGCGTTTTCCATTAAAATGGTAATTAAAACAAAATTTATATTAGAACTTTATAAAAATGATAATTGATGTAAATTGATAATATCACATTTTATAAAAGGTATTAATAATTAATTTATATATGCACTTTTATAAAAGGGCTGATTAGTATCTTTCACCGTATTTATACTATCACTTTTTATTAATGTGACGATTGACGTGTATTAATAAAAACATATTGCAAGTGTCTGAATGGCCAAGTGTGTATTTAATGAAATATAATTTTAAATTCGTGAATGCGTTTACAAGACTCATAAATCATTTTGCAATTTCCCTTTAGTACATTTATAATTATTTTTTATTTTTTAGAAGGAATATTCTTATTTTAGGGTTGGATGTGTGGAACTACTCAACCCAAATAACTAATATTATAGTAGTGATTAATCGTGTTTTTATAGGGTTGTGCGAGTAAATGGAACACCTAATTAATACTCGCCTATGGTTAGAATCGTAGCATGAGCATGCTTCGACATGATTAAATTAATTATTATTATTAATAATTAATTATATATTTTGAAATAACATTAAAATTATAAAATTTATTTATTTATCTCAGGTTAAGTTCATATTAGATTTACAAGTGAATTCTAAGTTTGAAACCAATTTAAATTAATTATTATTAATTCACTAAATATATATTTTAAAATGATATTAAAATTATAAAATATGTTTATTTAATTTTATATATATACATTTTAAATGAATTTTAAAATCTTTGAAATTATAAATGAGTATTTACATGAGTCAATGTAGTTAAATGGATTTTTTAAAATATAAGAGGTTAAAATTAAGGTGGTGAGTTTATATTTTGGAAAATTAAATAGGTTAAAGTTCAGATACCTCAAATTTAATGATTATCGACCTCTTATTTTTCCCGGTCCATAATAACATTTTATTATACATTAAATTCAAATTATATTTACAGTGATGATATTTTATTTTTGTGGGTAAATAAAATCCTCAATGGGCCTTAATTGATTTTTTTTTAATTTTAAAATCCACTGAATGAAT
Source organism: Viscum album (assembly GCA_963277665.1). NCBI lineage: Eukaryota > Viridiplantae > Streptophyta > Magnoliopsida > Santalales > Viscaceae > Viscum > Viscum album. The sequence continues at coordinate 1,272,445,707 of OY728127.1, forward strand.
TAATTTCAAACTTATATAATTTTAGCATTTTTTTAATTTAAGTTGGTTAACTAGAACTAATTCTATCATTTCATTTTTAATTATAAAGTTTAAATAAATAAGATAAAACGGGGCCGGAAATGGAATCTGAGATGTCAAATCAATGCGGGGACCAAGTGGATTGTTGTGCGATGGGATTGATTTCAGTGGGATATGCTTTCTGATGGACTCAGAAAGTGCGACCGCATGACATTGGGATTGGCGCTCTGAGTGCGATGCTCGGTACTCATTATTCACTTTATTTTTTCGACTTTTCTCTCTCCTCTGCACAACACAAACGTACGCCCGCATTATCCCCGCAAAAATAATTTTTTTTAAATTGCCATATATATATATATTCCGACCGGCCCACTGATTAGGTTAGGCTTGACCCTTTGTACGCACTTAATTTAGGATTTAAAGTTGGACATCTGAATCTAACCCTCCTGTTGGGGTTTTAGATGAAAATGTCCATATTATGCATTTTTTGGGTTTTTTACATTACCAAATGATCGAAATTCCTATCTAAATTTTCAATGAAAATTCTTGTGTAAATTTCCATCAAAAATTTTCACATGAAATTTACACTTCAAATGTTTACTTAAAATTAAAATGAAAATATATTAATACACAAGTAAAAAATGCAAATTTTTACTGAATATTTGCATTCCAAATTTGCATTAAAAACTTTTGATGTAAAATTTAGGGATTTCTAAGAATCTATAAACACTTCATAAATCATGTATAAGTAAAAGATTTTATTCCCAGGATCCTCATTCTGCAAATTTCCAGTGCAAACATCGAATGAAAAATTCCAGTTCAAATTCACATGTAAATTACAACGAAGATACGTTAATACACAAATAAAAAATGTAAATTTTCTCCGGAAATTTACATCGAGAATTTACACTAGAAACTTTTAGTGCAAATTTCCACCAGAAACTTTTAGTGTAAGATTCGATTCAAATTTTAGTAGAAAATTTCAATGTATATTTTTCACTAGATATTTTCATTTAAAATTCATAGTGCAAATTTGCACTAAAAAATTCCAATAAAATTTCAATATATGATGAAATTTTCAATGCAAACTAAAAATAAACAAAGAAACACATACAAATACAAATATATTTGATAATATTAAATTATATACTTCAAGTGCAAATTGTATTGTGGAAATTTTCAACACCTATATACAAACATCCAAGTAAATCTGCATTTACATTTGTTATTTTACATTTACATTATAAATCTCCACTGATATAGATCTATATTGAAAATATTCAGCGCAAATTTACAGTACAAAATTTGATTAAATAAAAACGTACATACATACATATATGTTTATTTATAAATATAAATATACAATATAAATTTCAAGTGCAAATTCACACTGGAAAGTCACACAATTCCATTTGAAAATTTCCAATGAAAATTCACAAAGAAAATTTATAATTATCAGTGGAACCAAGCAATATCATTCCAGGTGTGATCGGTTTTTAGTGTTCTTCATTATTCATCACATGTTGGATCTGTCGGGGATAGATTTTGAATGTATCTTTAGTTCGTTCTCACTCTCTTGGATCATAGGATTACCCTCTAGTTATCTTCAAATACATTTTGAAATTTTCAAGGCTACTATGCAAAAATAAAAACTGAAAATTTGCAATGGAAAATTATAATGAAAACTTGAAAAGAAAATTTTCATCTTAAATTTTCATTTTGAATGTCTACTAATATTAACAGTGAGAGTATATTAATATACAAATAAACAATGCAAAATTTCAATGGAAATTTCCATTGGAAATATCCATTAAAAACTTCAACCAGAAATTTCCAATGCTTATTTCCTACACATCATATGTATCCTATTATAAACATATAGTTTTTTTAGTGGGAATTTATAATACAAATTTTCAGTATATGCATACATAATGTATTAATATATAAAAACAATATAAATTTTCACGGCAAATTTTCATTGACAAATTTCACTACACATTTTCACTAGAAAATTGTAGCCCAAATTTCTACATTAATTTCCATAGCACATTTTCAATACATATTTTCCACACACCATATATTTCCTAATATAAATATACAATGTATTTTTTGAATGAAACTTTATAGTGCAAATTTCCAATAAATAAAAAAAGCATTGAAATTTTGACTATCAAAAAAGAAAATTTTCAGGACAAATATATTAATATATAAATAAACAAAGTAATTTTCCAATAAAAAAATTGCAATGCAAATTTCTAATGTAAATATCCAGTGAAAATTTTCATAGGAAATTTACAGTGGAAATTTTCACAACTTATAGTTCTAATACAAATCTTACTACTACATAAATAAAAAATGTAAATTTTCTTTGAGAATTTATATTGAAAATTTCCACTATAAACCTGTAGTGGAAATTCTCACTGGAAAGTTTTAGCTCAAATTTCTACTTAAATTTCCAATGCAAATTTCCATTTGATTTTTATTATTATTACACTAAAAAAATTATTATAAAAATTCTAAAATAAATGTTTTTTTACATTTTCAGATCAAATATATCAACACATAAACAATGTATTGAAAATTTGAATTACAAATTTACTACGGAAATTTCCACTGCGAACTTTCAATTGAAAATTGCAGTGCAAACTTCCACTGCAAATTTCCAGTGCAACCTTCCAATGAAAATTTCAAGGGAAAACTTTTAGTGGAAATTTGTAGTGCAAACTTATACTGAAAATGTTCAGTGTAGATATATTAATACATAAATAAAAAATGTAAATTTTCATAAAAAATTTACATTGAGGGTTTACTCTGGAAGCTTTTAATATAAATTTCCACTGAATTTTTTTAGTGCAAAGTTCCATTCACATTTCAATGTATTTTTTTTTATTTTTATTATTAACACATTAAAAATATTTTTGTTATTAATATTTAATAAAAACTGTTATTAAAATGTTATTTAATAAAAAATGTTATTAAATTTAAAATATTTAATTAAAATATATTGATTATATTAGAATTTGATGTCACATAAATTCATTTTAAAACATTTAAAAATATCCAAATAGAAACTAACGTATCATATTTTTATTTATCTTTATTATTAATATTTTATAATAATAGTTTTTTTTAAATGATTTATATTTAAATTTGTTATTAATATTTTATAATAACATTTTTAATTAAACATTTCATGGTTATAATTTATTTAAAAACATTTATACAGGAGGAAGGGTATTATGATCCAACCGTTTCAAATTTATCAATTTGTTTTAAAAAAAAATGATACACAAAAAAAACGGATCTGGCACCACGTTTTTATTTTTCCAGGTGGGGAGTCATTCCACCGTGTACCTTACCCTCAAGTCCACGCGCGGATCTGAGACGATGTAAATCCCTTAATTTTTGCCAACCTTCTCCTAAATACATGCTTTTAGAAAAATCAACCCTTGAAATATTCACTTCAAACAAACTTACGGTCAATGTTAAAAAAACTTAAAAAAATAAAATCCTAAATTCCAACGAATGTCATCATAATTTAAATGACTTTATTTAAACACACCTCAATTAAGAAGCCAAAAAGTATGTATTATGAGTGGAATAGACCCATATTCATAATCTTTTTTCTCGATCATACTTTTTATAATCGACATATTTATCAAATGAACTTAAATGGACCATAATAAAAAATTTAAAGATTAAACATGTGAACACTACTACAGATAAAAACTTTATCAGCATTAGAAATCATTTTTACCAGCGTTAAAAAAACATTGATGTTGTGAGCATTTTTAAAATCCAATTGTTTTTATCAGTACTGAAAAAAATAACTGATAACGACATTTTTTATTATCACTAAAAAAAATTCTGATAAATGAGATCTTTCTCACCATTTTTTAATCACTTGTAAAAAATGTACATACAAGTGATAACTACTAGCGCTTACAACACACACAATTTTTTTTAAAAAAATTATTCTTTGGTTATCATGCCTAATTCATACCGCCATGAAGCAACTAAAAGGTGCTCTCGCCCACCTTTTATTAGCGCTAATTCCACAAATAAACCATCCAAACACCCTGCTCAACAACACACATCTGTAAAGATTCGAACCTCTAACCTCCTTGTGCAAAGAGAACGACTCAACCATTATTTCATCTTATTTTATTCTATATTTTATGATATATCTATTTATTTATTTACATATATTTGCGTACATCTTTTTTATTTGTATATTTATTCATATAATTATATATATTTATATAATTATTTTCCAATACATTTATAAAACATGTTTATATATTTATATATTTACATATAAATTTTTTATAATGTATTTATAAAATGCATATTTATTCGAAATACATTTATCTTATGTATGTTTATATATATATATATATATATATATATATATATATTTGTATATGTCGCTCTCACTCTCTCTGTATATATGTGTGTGTGTATATATGCATCGATGTATCGATGTCAATGTCTATATATATGAATGTATATATATTTTAATATATATTTGTTGTAATGTCTATATACACGTTAATCTATATAGACACACACATATACAAATACACACACATTTTGCAACATATATCATTATAATGCATTTAAGTATTTTTATATTAATACGCATTTGATAATTCTTTATTATATAAATTATGAAAATAAGATTTATAATAAATTTTATTTTTAATGTGATTTAAATTTTAAAATATTCTTTTTATATGTAAAAATATGTAAAAACATTTTATATTTTATAATATATAATCATATATATAAATATATATAAACGCAAACACACAAGTAATTATATATGTATATTGTAAATAAATGTGTATTTTATAAATTATATAATTTGAATATAAATATATACATTTAAATACAAACTATATTTAATGTATTTATGTAGTTTATATTAATATATTTAATGCATTTATATATTTATTTATATAGTTTATATCACTACATTTTATAATATATACATATAATTATAATTATATAAATAATTATAAATAGGTATAAATATAATTGAGGGTTCGTTTGAGTGGTAAAGTCGCCTCATTATTCTGTACATAACCAGAGTTCAAATCCTGATAGCCTCCGTTGAGAATAATTTCGGGGGCCATTTATGACTGATGATACAGGTGGTGACATAGGCAAGGGTGCAAACTCAGGTACACGTTGACTTAGGTGATGATGTAGTGTAGAACATGGGACCTTTGGGCCATGATAAAAGGGCATTCGAGCCATAAAAAAGGGTGGGCCTTCTGGTGGATGGTTGAAACAAATGTGGTGGTGCTGATGATGTGCAACTAAGGTGGTGGGCGATCGAAGCAAACATGGTAGGCGGTTGACGCTGCTCGTCTGAAATGATGGATCGCAAAAGTAAACTTACATGGTAGCCAATATTGTGTGTCTGAGGCTGTCTTTGGAAGGTGGTCAACACGGGCCTTCGGACTATTATCTTAAGGTTTTCAGGCTACCAACCATGGGTCTTCAGACCATTGAAAATGTAATAAAATAGATCGGGTGGATACTTGTTATTCATAGTAGGGAGGGATGAGGTTTGACCCTCTAGAGTTCCCGAGTGTGTTGGTTGATTGTGATTTATAACCCCCTCTACCGAATAAACATTATAACCACGTATAACAAAATAAACAAAAGCATATGTCACGACCCGACCCAACGGGGCTCGAGTCGCGACTCCTCAAGCCCGCCTCCAATAGGCCAGGGGCTGGCGACCAGCGCCGAGTAGGCTATCACACACATGGGAGACATTAGCCTAAGGTACCTGTACACACGCACCCACAAACACCTCCATGCAACAGTGCAGAGATATAGAAACTGAAAAGTAAATGCATGCATACAATCTATCCCAAACCAGAGTGCAACAACAAAAGTACAAAGGGCAAAACAGGGCCCACCAAAGAAAACTACAAAGCACGTCCAACCTGCTCTGAAGAAGGGAAACACTGCCACAAACACCCGCCGGAAAGATCCCTCGGCACAGCTCCGGTAGACACCCCGGTCAACTCGCTCACTAAGCTCCGCCTGCTCCGGGTCCTCCTGGGACTCCGTCAAAAGGCCTGTGGTCTGCACAAGACACAAACATGTGTGGGCAAAGCCCGTGCAGGGGTGAATATAAACATACTCAGTAGGCACCCCAAAAACCCAAAACCCAAGGGAGCAACTGAAAGGCAACAATCCGCTCAACCCAGCCAGAGGGAACCCAGACGAGAGAGAAACTCCATCTCGTGACCATCCTCGGCTAAACACAACTAGTCAGCTCATCTCAGCTCAGGTGTATGCCCATACATACACCTTGAACAATCCAGATATACTCAGCTCACGCCACAAAGCCACAAGAGGTACCGACCTCATCACCAGCAACTGTCCCAACCAGGAGAGTACACCCCATGATCACTATCATACCAGATAACACTCATCTGAGAAATACACTCCATCGGGTCCCAAACAAACATCTCAGACGCTCACCCGAGAGACCACGCTCGTCGGATAACATCACTAAGGAAACAGCACTGAAACAACAAAACCTCCAAACTCCTCGGATAGGGGATCGCCGCTAGGGTCCGCTAGGGGATACCAAGACCCACTCCGGTATACGTATCTCACAGATAGGGGATCACTCCCAGGGTCTGCTGGGGGATACCACGACCCGATCTGGCATACGTAGTTCTCACAGATAGGGGATCACACCCAGGATCCGCTGGGGGATACCACAACCCGATCTGACACTCGACAAAAAATCCACACTCAGATAGAGGATCATCGTCCATATAAAGATGGTCACGGCGATACCGGAACCCTATCTGGTATAACTCACGATGTAGGGGATCGAACCGATGATGCCGCAACCCTACCGAAACCACGCGCTGAGTAGGGGATCGCATAACCAACGATACCGTAACCCTACTATAAACCACATGCTGAGTAGGGGATCATATACCCGACGATGCCACAACCCTACTGAGCACGGCCCACCGCGTAGGGGATCATATTTCCGATGATGCCACAAACCCTACGGGGGTTAACCTGCTAGATAGGGGATCACCGCCTGTAAATAAGCGGTCACAGCGATACCAAGAACCCGATCTAGGGTAAAGATGCTAGAGGATCCACTCCGGGCCCACCGGAGGGATACCACAACTCTAACAGTTTAAACATCTCATCGAGAGGATCACAAACTCATACGAAGGTTGTGTTACCACACGAACCCTCGTAGGAGCGAACCAAGGGAGAACCCTCAACCACTGCTGGTCCAAACGTCGCTAACCCGAGCGACCCGCCACAACACCACACTGCGCACCTCCTAGGCCAAAACTGAGGCCACCATCGCGTTCCACGCGAAAAAACACGCAGGATAGGCTGTTTACTCGCCCGAAACGGAGCACCGGTGAAAAAGGCACTATTCACCGTAGCTAGCTCGTGCGGGGCCCACACAACGATCCCGAAACCCATCGAGCGGACCACACCACAGCGATCCCCTCGGAAAAACAAGCGGAATCGACTACTCGCTCGTCCAAAACGGACACCCGGTGAAAAAAATACTATTCACCGAAGGCTAGCTCGGGTGGGGCCCACGCCTGGATTCCAAAACTCATCGAACGGATCGCACCACTGCGATCCTCTCGAAAAAACACACAAGTTCGACTATTTATCCGCCAAAATCGGACTCCTGGTGCAAAAGCTGCGTTTCTCCGCAAACGCCAAAACCCGGCCTCGTGGGGCCCGCACCCCGTTCTCAGTCCCAACACCCGGAAACCATCTCAAAAAGTCCGTCGTACCATCAGGGTCTCAACGCCACTGACGGCACGTCAATCGGACGCTCCGGGTAGAAGTTACAACAGCCCGAAGTCGTAAAATAATAAAATAATATTATTTTATACGACGTTTCTAACTCCCGGGCCACGATCCCGAACCCTTAAACCCTCAAAGTGAGTTCAAAAGGTCCGTCTCGACGCAAGGAGCGCGTTGCCGCAAACGGCTCACAAATTGGAGTTACGGTTTGCGAGTTACGGAGGTTTAAAGAAGCCCCGAAAAATCCTGGCCGGACCACCGCCAGCCTCGCCGGAAACCACCGCGCCGCCGCCGGATTCTGCCGCGCCGCCGCCGTCGTCGCCGGAAACCGCCGCGCCGCCGCCCTGCCTCACCAGATTCCGCCGTGGCCGCCGCCGGAATCCGGGATTTCCGCCGGAAAACTTCCGGGGACCCCCGGGAGCACTCCGGTGCTCCAAAATCAGATCCGAAACATGTTTCGGAAATCTCGGGACCCAAACTATACAACCCTTATAACGATTTGAAGAAAAACAACAAATAAACAGGGTTTGGGATTTCAAAACTCAAACCGCCTACCTCGCGGGCGAAACGCCGACGATCCGCGCTCCAAAGCTTCCGCCGCACGATCCTGGAATGCCCGCCGTTGAAATCCGAGCTCGACGGCACCTTGATCGCACGATTCGGCCGCCGATTCGCCGTCGGAAGGGGAGGAGAAGGAGGAGGAACTCCTCTGCGCTTCACACGTCCAACAAGGGGGGGATATTTGTTTCCAACAGATATCTGCTCAACTCCCCGCCCTGACACGCCCCCGACCCCGCGCCCGACGCAGACAAGGATAAGGTCACCCTTAGGGTAAAAACATCATTATGAACGCAACAGAGGACTCAGATTTGCGATCCGAGACTCCATTCAGAAGTTATTCGAGCCGGCGCTCGCACACTAACTTTGCTACTTATTTACGAAAACGCCCCTGGTGGCGTTTGTCACCGCAGGCCCGCGCCCGCAAAGTTTACACCTCGCCTAGGGTAAACGACACGTTCCGGACGCAACTGTGCCCTCAGATCTCCGTTCCGAGCTACCGTTTAGGAGATATCATACCCCCGCCATGTGCATAGTATAAAAATACTTAATATTTTTATAAAATTAATTCCGGGAACACCGGGCCTCAGAATCGCACGCCGTCTTCGCGCCTAGCTCTGGAATTATTCGTAGAAATATTCCAAGGTCTGACAGGGCCAAAAACCCGAGTCGCTACAACATAAATGATTAAAAATATATATAAATTGAATTTATATAAAGATATATATATTTATTGTTATATAAATCATATTTAAGAATATATAAATATGTATATATAAAATATATATGCAATGTATCGTTTATCAGTGTTAAAATAGCGATGATAAAGGGTACGTTTTTGTGAACACTAAAAAAAAACTGATAAAGGTGACTTTTATGAGTGCTAAAAAATACGTTGACAGGGAGTGATCATTTATCAATGTTTTTCAATGCTGATAAAAGGTTACTATTTATCAATGTTTTTTGTTTAGTGTTGATAAAGGGTAACATTACATTTATGAGAATTTATAGTAGTGTAGCCTACACAAATTCCAAACCAACGCACAAATCATCCCCTCTTTATTTTCTTGTCTGCCTATAAATCAATATACTTCTCAAATGAACTTAAATGGATTATTTTTTAAAACTCAAAGATCAAACCATTCAACCCACACAAATAGAAGACCAACCTACAAATCACTCCCTCCCTCCCTCCCCTTTCTTCATGTATATGCCTACCTCATTCATGCCCATGTCATGTGTTAGAGTTGGGGCCCTATAACCAACTTTATGATGTACTTTGTATTACCATATTTTTGTATTCAGCTGGATATATACATGTTTTATTTTTATCACATATTTTCATTTTCTCCTGCATGAAATACATGACAATACCCTCATGATATTTATCACATCAGTAGGTTATAAAAGTTTTCAACTATAATGAGAACCAAGAGATGTCATGATAACATTCTTAAAACCGTGTCTTATGGTTGAGAGACATTAATTTAATATGACATAGACGATGTATGATTACCAGGCATTGGAGGATCATAAGAATTGATACTTATTCTCATGAATTTCTCACTCGGTGATATTGAAGAGAGATCATGATGACATATCCACCAATAGGAATTCTATATGTTTTATGTATCCACAGTTGTTCATATCTACAACGATGTGTATTTTCCATAAACTTGACATCATTAGTAATGCATATCATGATTCAAATACTTAGATGCATGATAAACACCATGACACGTATGCCCATGGAATAATAGTTCGTGTTAGGTGTGTCACAAATGGTATGATTTTAATTGAATAGTCAAGATAAGATTTCCCCCTTCCATGTTATGAAATAAGATATCTCTAGCACCTTGATATTGAAGTGCCTAAAAAAATTCCATGGCCATGGTGATTACTTGTAAGTTCTTTTTAATAAGTTAACAAAATATAGATTAAGTATTAAGGGTGATAACACATTTAAACATCCTACTTGATGAAATATCTGCTGACAAATGTATTATATTACATAGTTACTTTCATAGGAAGATTGTTATTACTATGAATTTTCCCTTTCTCTATGAGGGTCATGATGTGTTTCTAAACATAACTCTTAGTTTGTGTCTTGGACCTACTTCTACATAGAAAGGGCCCTATAGGGTCATATACCAAGTGTATCCAAAATCTCAATAGATTCATTTGAATCAAGTGTTAGAATAGAACCAGTCCCACTTTGTGGGTTGATGTTTATTCAAGTTATATTGATTGTAATATAATAACAAGTCATTCAAGTTTGGGTTAAGCGGTTTGTATTTTATCGCTTATGGTATTCACAAGTTATCCTAGCTTAGATAAGTGAATACAATTATTTTATTTGACAAACATGATTATTTTATGGTTCAGAGCATAATAAATTTATGGGGAGAACTTGGGGAGAGTTGATGGTCTTTGAGACATATTTTATTATCACATAAAATAATTAATTATTTAAAAAGTAATATTAAAAGAATATGTCACTTAAAATTATATATATAAATAAATATTATTTTATGAACTCACATGGGTCATTGTTTAGTTTGAATTAATTCAATGGATATTTATGTAATTCTTTTAATTTAAACCTAAATATAAAAAAGAAAAACATGTTACAAGATTTTTTGTAGAGATTCATTTTATCAAATCCTTTTATCACGTTCTAACGAGAGAGTTAGGAAGGTTCTAGTATTCTTTGAATTTATAGGGAATTGATCTAGAGAGATGTTCCTTTATGATCGACATCTAACATTTTAAAGTACTAGGTTTCATTTCACTGGTACATGAGGAATCAAGATCAGTGTCTCAATCATTGTGAAACACATGTGGACATCGTTTGAGGGACTTATTGTTTGAGTTTTTAAATTAATGATAATGAAAAAGACAAGCAAGAATAGAAGAGGAAAACAATCCATTGGGGAAATTATTTCAATTATAATAAATTATCAATTATATATGATGATATTGTTTAAGGATTCAAGTGTAATCAAATGATAAGTTTCATCTTGATATTTAGATGAAAAAAATTATAAATGGGAACACCACCCTCCAATTTCAATGTGCTTGAATTTTTTACATGTTATCAGAGTAAAAACACTATTTTCTAATTATTATTTCAATTCGATTTTCTAAAATTTATCTTTTGGCTATTGTTTTGATTCTAATAGTTGATACCACACAAGGATAATAGTTTGTGTATCCAATAATATGACAAGAATGATTAAGTAGGAAGGTGAAAATCCCTCCAGGAGTTTCCATGGTTTCTCGTGCATGCTTTCAATTACACAATGTTCCATTTGGTATTACACAATGCACAATACATGGGGTACTGCATAGGTTACACACAAATTAATGTGAAATGTGTCGTGTGGGTCAAAAGAACATTACCCATGCACATCCGCATTGTCTGGGGCATATAATGTTGCGTGTATTGACCACAAATCACATGTCGCATCATATACAGGGTACTATACGGGTCATATGATATATTATTCACGATGTTCCATGTTGGTCAAATGATAATTTGAATGTAACACGTTACACGATTCATTCACACAACGTAATACATAACGTGCAGTGTTCTTTTTCATACTTTGCATGTGGTGTGCCAGATTGTTCACCTTTTATGTTGCATAAGGATTGATGTATAAGATACACATTATGTAATAGTCAGTTTCATGGAAAGATTCATCATGTAATTTAAAAAAAAAATTATTATAAGAAGTTTTAAAGTCAAATGAGGATTTTAAAAACATGACCACTATGACTATAAGATGAATAAATTTATAATTCAAAATTAATTTATTATTTTTAATTATCACATGTGACCACCAAGATAATTTTAGTTGTTATTTTACTTGCTATAATTATCATTATATATATATATATATTTCTTTAGAAAGGGAATTCCCCTGTGTGGACTTTTCGAACCCTCCACACAAGGGAACCCCCCTCCCCACGAAGGGATCACTATGGAGAGAGCCCCAGCCGGGAAGGAGCCGTTGCCAGCCGAGATGGCAGAGCGTCCCGGAGGGTGACGGCCCGACAGCGATGGTCCGTCAAGCGATCCGTCAGCGATTGGGCCGCGCCTCATTTTGCCCGCCCAGAAGAGACCGGGCGACCCGACAAGGTGGGTGGATCCCGGGGGAGAGGCTCGCCCCGAAAGCAGACTCCTAGGATTCGAACCCTGAACCTCCCAAAGAACAACGTTGATGTACCACTCACCTTCACCACCACACCACCACTGAAGTGGAAAACGTGTTGTTGGGTAACGAGGTATTGAGCTGGCCTGCCCACCTTCGTGCCGCACGTCCCCAGCTAGGCCCAAGGTGGCCAATCCTTGGGCTTGGGCCAGTTCCACACAGGGTCGAGGGGACGAGAGGATCGCTAACATATAGTGCGCATTGCCTTTGCGAGGACTCGAACCCGGAACCTCGACGACAGGACGCCACTGCCTTGAACCAACTCACCCAGCCCCCGCGGGCAAACGTGTTGTATGGGTAACGAGGTATAGGGATTAGCCTTGCCCACCTGCATGCCGCACGTCCCCAGCTAGGCCCAAGGTGGACAACCCTTGGGCTTGGGCCAGTTCCCGCGGAGTCGAGGGGACGAGAGGATTGCTGGCGTATGGTGCGCGTTGCCTTTGCGAGGACTCAAACCCGAAACCTCGACGACGGGACGCCACCGCCTTGAACCAACTCACCCAGCCCTCGCGGGCTATAATTATCATTATACGATTAATGACCATGATCTATACTAACCTGTGATTGTTTGGATTTATTTTTTATTATTTCATGGGTTTATTTTGTTATCATTATTATTAAATTAAAATTAACGATTAGTGTATCATCCCTTAATCATTTATAATATTAGGGTTTGTGCGTTAATGATTTATTTTATGTAAAATTTCACCTATGATAACCCTCACCTACATGTGAGTAACATTGTAAAATATGGAGTCCCCACTTAGACATGGAAGTTCAAGTTTTGACCCAAATTTAATCCAAATAAGGGGAATCATGGGAGAATGAAGACGATGTAACTCAATTTGATCTAAACTCAATATAATGACACGACCTTATTACATTACATAATCTTGAATTTAGTCAAGAAATCAAGTCCTTCCACATTGAGGATCTTTTAAAGTTTAGAGCTTTAGAGAATTGGGACATAATAAATTCATAACATTACACATAAATACAGAGTAAATACTATAAAACGATATTCATTTCTTCCAAAATATAAAACTTTTCAAATAAAACATGATTTATTTGATAGTTCTTCAAACATTTAACTTGGATTCCTTCTCTATATTACACACCCTTATAACCTGTGAAAATAATTTAAAAACCTGGGATGAGAACAAAAAGCTCAGTAAGGAATATAAAAAGAAGGAAAGAACACATTAGTTCATGAATACTTGTAACGTATAAAATCATTTTCAAAAGACATACTTGTCACCCATATATACTTAATTTGTGAAACATGATATTTATACAAGATTCCCACAAAACATAAGAACAAAAATAGAACCATAAAGGTATCTTGGGGCATTACTTGCTCAATATTGTAACCCTCTCGGCTACCTTATAATTTGTAACCCTCACAACTACCTTACAATTTGTGTAACCATCGCAGTTACACTTGAAGTAACCATACATACGACCTCCAACTTACACATACCCAAGAATTGGAGGGAGATATAGGTCCCGCCCTTCTTCAAAAATAATACCCAAGAACCAAAACATAATCATACAACATGAACAATTTCATAAAAACATTACTTTTTAATTTTGTAAAATAGAAATTTAAAAGAGGATTTTAAAAGAAAAGCCCCTTACAAATATCATATAATTGAAGTTAGACTTAATAGAGTGAATGAAATATGTATATAATCTATAAATACACATAATTAAACATAATATAATCAGTATTCATCACACAAACAATTTAAATACAACATATATAATGAAGTATAAGGTTAACCCAAAGGATGGAAATCAGGTTAAGAATTCCCTTACCTTGGGTTCGTCTTACTTTAAAATTGTTTAAACCTCCTGTATAATGGTTAAAAGAATGTTATTAATATCTTAAATAAATATATTAATCTTCATAATATATTATATGATCATTTGATTACACCATTTCACCCTTTAATTGTTAGTATTTTGTTCATTGCATTGTTTTGGGTGTGTTCTTTACATGATTTCCATGATCGGTTCATGATGAATATTCTTGTTGATTGGAAGAGAAACTCCAGAATTGTAATGGAATGGTATTTAAATATTTTTAGTACCATAAATTATACCATTTATCATTTTTAATTATGACATGATGATGATTCATAAGTTCAAACATTATGGATATTTGTTTAGGCCATTTTGGAAATTCTTCGATCGTAATAAACTCATTTTGTTTCATAAATTAATAACATGTGTAAAAAAAGATTCCATAACCTTATATAAGATATAATACATAAATTAAAATCTGGTTCAACCATAAAAATGTTTTCATGACCAGTCTTGAAGGAAGTAAAAGAAATTGAAATCACATCGTCCACGATGTCGGTAAATCGACACATCAGGGATAATGTTTTAATTTCTTGAATAGGTGGAAGAGGAGAAAAAATATAATGGTGAGTATTCCATAAACATGATGAAATCTAGAATATTCAAGATATTGAATCATTCATGCCTTTTGGATAAGGGGATGTGAGGAAATAAGAAGAATATAAATGAAAATGAAAAGAAAAGAAAGAAAACAAAAGAGGATGTTTACCTCTTGACCTCTTCTCATTGAGATCCTTCTTAAGGCCTTTGGTTTTGGCCTTTTGGTGAGACCAACATCTTTAGGACGTGGGTAAGATCCTTTAGAGGAGTATTGTTCATAACTCAGGTAAGGATCAAGGCTTGAGAGGTGTGGGAGGAAGAGGGGAATGAGGGTGATATTTATAATGGAGGAGAGGAGGTATTTTTCATTATTTTAATCATTATTATAATATTTTTTCTCAAGTCTATGAATAGTCGCAATTCATGTGACCCCAAATAGTAATAATTACATGTGAGTTTGAACCAAGTGGGCTTACATCACTTATGATGTCATAAATAGTGTATTTAACTGATAATTTGAATATATGGTATTTTACCGTATTTCACTATTCATCAAAAATTCAAGAATTTTAGAAAAATCCCAAAAATTCACCATAACCATTTTTAGACATGTAGAATTCAAAAATTAACTCTATTTTTTGAAAATATTTTTCTAAATATTATTAATTTAATTTTTAAATGAAATCATAATTTATTCAAAAATGACAATTTTAAAACTATAACTACTTTTGTATCACATTGAAATATTAACCAAGATGTCATTATCTTAAATCCTTAAGAAAATAAAATAATAATAAAATTTACTATTCATTAGGGTCATATTACCATTCATATTACTATTCATAAGGGTGTGTTACTATTCACCAAAAATTAAGTTGGTTCCAGTAGACTCCAAATAACTTTCTGAACACAATTGTAGATAACCGTTTTTCAAAATTCAAAACATAAAAGTGTAAAAATTAGGTTTAAAGGCTTGTTATAAATATCTACTTAAAACAAAGTTTCATGCTTTTTAATTTATTTTTAAAACCTTGGGGTGTTACATTATCCCCACCTTCCAGAAATTGCAACCTCGCAATTTTATTTACTTATTAAGCAAGTGAGGGTACCTTTCCATCATAGCATTTTTAGATTCCCATGTTGCTTCTTTAACCATGTGGTTTCTCCACAAAACCTTTACCTGGTGGATTACCTTATTCCGCAATACCTATTCCCTTCGATCAAGAATCTGAACTGGTTTTTCTTTATAAGAAAGGTTCTCTTGCAGCTGAACTGCTTTTGGTCTCAAGACATGAGTTGAATTTGGCACATACTTTCTCAACATCGAAACATGAAAAACATTGTGTACCTGAGATAAATTCGGAGGCAAAGCTACTCGGTATGCAACTAGTCCAACTTTCTCCAGGATTTCAAATGGACCGATGAACCGCGAACTTAGCTTCCCTTTCTTACAAAAACACATCACACTTTTCCAAGGAGAGATTTTAAGGAAAAAATGGTCACCTACCTCAAAAGAGAAGTCTTTCCTTCTATTATCTGCATAAATTTTCTGCCTGCTCTGAGCTGTCCTCATGTGCTGCTAGATCATATTCACTTTCTCAGCCACTTCCTCTACTAATTCTGGCCCCATCAACTTTCTTTCACTAACTTCATCCCAAAATGCTGGAGTCTGACACCGCTTCCCATACAATGCCTCAAAAGGCACCATCTGTATACTGAAATGAAAAATGTTATTATAAGAAAACTCAACTAAAGAAAGATGCTGATCCCAACTTCCCTGGTATTCCATTGAACAAGCTCTAAGTATTTTCTCCAAAGTATGAATCGTTCGTTCTGACTACCCATCTGATTGAGGATGACAAGCTGTAATGAAATTTAATTCTGTGCCCAATGAATTCTAAAGTCCCTTCCAAAAGTTAGAAGTGAACCTGAGATCTCAATCAAATACAATAAAAAGAGGAAATCCATGTAACCTAAAAATATCTTTGAGGTATAGTCGAGAAAGTTTATCCAACGACATTGTATCTCGAATAGAAAGAAAATGTGCAGATTTTGTTAGTGGATCAACAATAACCCAAATCTCATTATTACCTCGGGAAGTCTTTGGTAGTCCCACCACAAAGTCCATGGATACATTCTCCCATTTCCACTCTAGCACTGGCAAAGACTGAAGTACCCCCTTCGGTAACTGCCGCTCTGCTTTAACCCATTGACATGTCAAACATTTCACAAAAAATTCTGAAATATCTCTTTTCATTCCACCCCACCAGTAATACTCCCAAAGATCTTTGTACATCTAAGTACTTACAAGATGAACTAAAAATGGAGAACTATAAGCTTCACACAACAAATATTTCTTCAATTGGGAATCACAAGGTACACACAACCTTTTACCAAATCCTAAAACACAATCTTTATCAAGGTTAAATTCTGGAAACTTACCCATTTTAACCAATTCTACCTTTTTCTACAGCTCACGGTCTTCCTTCTACGCTTGCTTAATTCTCTCTGATAATGATGACTGCACTGAAACCTAAAACAAAACAGAGGTATTTCCTGCACCAATAACTTCTAATCCAAAATTCATCAAATCATTAATCAAGGGATCATGTTCTAAACGTAACATGGTTAATGATGCATCATGTTTTCGACTCAAGTCATCCATCATTTTGTTTGGTATTCCCGGATGATAATTTATTGTGAAATCATAATCCTTTATCAGTTCAAACCATCTTCTCTGCCTCATGTTTAATTCCTTCTAGGTGAATATATACTTCAGACATTTATGGTCAGTATATATTTTACATTTGGATCCGTATAAATGATGCCTCTAAATTTTAAAAGAGAAAACCACAGCTACCAATTCCATATTATCTGTGGGATAATTTAACTCGTGAGGTTTTAGTTTTCTAGAAGCATAAGAAATTACCTGATCATTCTGTATCAGAACACAACCAAGTCCCTTCAATGAAGCACCATTGTAGATGAAAAACACACCATTTCAGGAAGGTAAGGCCAAAACTGGAGCATTCACCAATCACTTCTTCAGTTTATGAAAACAAACATCACATTCTTCTATCCAAATAAATTTAACCCCTTTTCACGTTAACTTAGTTAGTGGGATAGATAACCGTGTAAAGTTTTTAACAAACTGTTGGTAATAACCTGCTAATCCAATAAAACTTCGAATCTCTGTAACATTTGTGGGTCTTGGCCATTCATCAACCACCTTTGTTATGGAAGGATCAACTATTATTCCATTCTTATTTACAATGTTTCCAAGAAAAGAAATTTTTTGCAACCAAAAATCACACTTATTGAATTTTCCATACAGTTTATTTTCCTTTAAGGGGTTTAAAACAACCCTTAGATTCTTTTCATTCTCCTCTTTACTCATATAAAATACCAGAATGTCATCAATAAAAAAACCACAAACTTATCCAAGAACTCATGAAATATTCTATTCATAAGATTCATGAATATAACAGGTTAATTAGTTAACCCAAACGACATAAAAACAAATTCATAATGCCCATATCTAGTATGAAAAGCTATTTTCAGGATGTCATCCTCCTTCACATTCAGTTGATGGTATCCAGATCTCAAGTCAATCTTGGAAAAGTACTGAGCTCCCTGGAGCTGATCAAACAAGTCATCGATTTGAGGTAAATGATACTTGTTTTTAATAGTGATGTTATTCAATGCTCTATAATCAATGAAAAGTATCATGAAACCATCTTTCTTTTTAACGAACAAAATAGGAGCCCCCCATGGTGAAGTTCTAGGACGAATGAAGCCTTTATCAAGAAAATCCTGCAACTAATTTTTCAATTCAATAAGTTCCATATGAGCCATTATATATAGGGGTTTTGAAATTGGATTACCATTAAGAACTAAGTCAATTTTGAATTTGACTTCTCGATCAGGTATGACACCGGGTAACTCATCAGGAAAAACATTAAGGTATTCATTTACCACTGACACATCATTAATCTGAACAGTTCCCTTGTTTTCAATAATATGAGAAAGATAAATTTCATTTCCATCTTCTAACAGTTTATCATATTCCTGATATATTATCAATTGTATGGGTTCTTTCTTGTATACAATCTGAAATTCTTTCTAAAAAACAACTTCTTTAGCTCTACAATCAATCTTAGCATGATAAAGAGAAAGCCAATGCATTCCCAAAATGACATCAAACTATACTAAGGAAAAAACAACAAGGTTTACAGGTAACATCTTTCCATAGACCACAATATAAAGATTCTTATAATTCCTATTTGCTATAATATTCCCCCTGGTGTTTTAACAATAAGTTCTGGTCTCATTTTTTGAGGTGATACTTACAATTTATGAGAAAATTCCATAGAAATAAAGGAATGTGTCGACCCCGTATCGAACAAAACTTTAGAAAAATCTGAGTAAACAAACAAGATACCTGATACAACTTCATTTGATGGCCCGAAATCTACTGATGTAGTCACAAATGATCTCACTACACTTTTCTGCTTATAGTCTATCTTCTTTGTATCATTCAGATCTCTCTTTGGGTAGGCATTTTCATAATGACCCATCTCACCACATTTAAAACACTTAATAGTTTGCTTATCAGAATTAGTATTAGGAACATTTTCATTACAATCTCGGGCCATATGTCCAAACTTACCACATCGAAAACACTTCCCAGTTTTGGTAAGGCATTCCCTAGGGTGCTTTTTTCCACACTTTTCACAAACTGAAAACTGTATTTTCTTACCATCAGATTTCTATGGTTGATTCTTACCCATCGCTTGCCATCTGGACCTCTTCTTCTCTTTGTTTTCAAAGTTCACATGATCATCAGAAAACTCCATCTCTACCCTCTCAGCACATCTGACAAGTTTCTCATAACTTTTTAATTCACAATAGGCCAACGCCCTTCGATACTTTGGCTTTAATCCTGAGTAAAAGTGGTTGATTTTTCTATCAAGATCCAGAATAAGATTTGGAGCATACCTCGCCAGTCGGGTGACATTCGCTTCATACACAACCACTGAATATTCCTCCTTTTATTTCAATTTAAGGAATTGATTCTCTATCCTAAGTCACACCACCTTAGGAAAATATTTTTCAAGGAAAGTAATTTTAAATTCATCCCACTCTAAGGCATGAATATCCTCTCTACCCTGATATTCTTGACCATTGACCACCATTGATCAGCTTCACCTTCAAAACGATAAATGAAAATACTTACCTT
Source organism: Viscum album (assembly GCA_963277665.1). Classification (NCBI taxonomy): domain Eukaryota; kingdom Viridiplantae; phylum Streptophyta; class Magnoliopsida; order Santalales; family Viscaceae; genus Viscum; species Viscum album. The sequence goes on from OY728127.1 coordinate 1,272,465,975, forward strand.
TTGATTATCTGAACATCCCATAACATCAAATATCTTTATAAGGAATTTAATCCATCCATCAAACACTATTAGGTCAAGGGATCCATTAAAAGAAGGAGGGTGTTGTCTCATAAAATGTTCCACTATTTTCATGTTCCGTTGTGGTACCTCTGGTTGTTCTATTGCATGGATGCCACCACCATTTATTGCCTATGTTAACCGATCCATTACTGTCACAATCTAATTGGTTCCAATTCCAACCATACCGGGCTACAGATTCGGAAGGATATCGTTCTCTAGGTGACTCTCCTCTTCGGTTTCCCTATTTCTTCTACAGACAACCATTCTCAATAAACATATCTTAGTCGGAGCAACATCATATTATTTAAATGCTATAACATTTAAATTAATCATAGATTGAAAATATTTTATGGTATTCTATTAACATCATCCCAACACCTAAAGTTATCTAAACCATCCTCTGATACCAACTATAAGGATCCAACCTTATTACATTACATAATCTCGAATTTAGTCAAGAAATCACTTCCTTCCACATTGAGGATCTTTTAAAGTTTAGATCTTTATAGAATTGGGACATAATACATTCATAACATTACACGTAAATACACAGTGGATACCATAAAACAATATTCATTTCTTCCAAAATATAAAACTTTTAAAATAAAACATGATTTATTTGATAGTTATTCAAACATTTAAATTGGATTCCTTCTCTGTCTTACTCATCCTTATAACCTATGAAAATTATTTAAAAACTTGGGATTAGCACAAAAATCTCAATAAGGAATATAAAAATAAGTAAAGAACACATTAGTCCATGAATACTTGTAATGTAAGAAATCATTTTCAGAAGACATACTTGTCACCCATATATAATTTTTGAAACATGAGATTTCCAAAAGATTCCCACAAAACATAAGAACAAAAATAGAACCATAAAGGTATCTTGGGGAATTACTTACACAATCTTGTAACCCTCTCGGCTACCTTATAATTTGTAACCCTCATGACTACCTTACAATTTGTGTAGCCATCACAGTTACACTTGGAGTAACCATACAACTGACCTCTAATTTACACACACCCAATGCATTATAGGGATATATAGGTACCTCCCTTCATAATAAAAATTTCCCAATAACCATAACATAATCATACAACATTAACAATTTCATAAAAACATTGCTTTTGAGTTTTGTAAAACAGAATTTTAAAAGGGGATTTTAAAAGAAAATCCCCTTACAAATATCATATAATTGAAGAGAGACTTAATAGATTAAATGAAATATGTATAAACTCTGTAAATACACACAATTCAATATAATATAATCATAATTCATCACACAAATGATTTAAATACCACATAAATAATGAAGTATAATGTTAACCCAAAGGATGGGAATTGGGTTAAGAATTCCCTTACCTTGGGTTTGTCTTTCTTAAAATTTTTCTAAACCTCCTGTATAATGGTTAAAATAATGTTATTAATATCTTACATAAACATATTCATCTTTATAATATCTTATATGATTATTTCATTACATCATTTCATCCTTTAATTGTTAGTATTTTGTTCCTTGCATTGTTTTGGGTGCGTTCTTTACATGATTTCCATGATCAGTTCATGATGGATATTCTTGTCGATTGGAAGTGAAACTATAGAATTGGAATGAAATGGTATTTAAATATTTCCAGTACCATAAATTATACCATTTATCATTTTTAATTCTGACATGAGGATGATTCATAAGTTAAAACATTATGGATATTTGTTTAGATCATTTTGGCGATTCTTTGATCGTAATGAACTCATTTTGTTTCATAAATTAATAACATGTGTACAAAAAGATTACAGAACCTTATATAAGATATAATACATAAATTATAATCTATTTCAACCATAAAAATGGTTTCATGACTAGTCTTGAAGGAAGTAAAAGAAATTGAAATCAAGTCGTCCACAATGTCGGTAAATCGACACATCACGAATGATGTTTTAATTTCTTGAATAAGTGGAATAAGAGAATAAATGTAATGGTGAGTATTACATAAACATGATTAAAACCAGAATATGTAATATACTAGATCATTCATTCATTTTGGATATGGGGAGGTGAGTAAATAAGAAGAATAGAAATGAAAATGAAAAGAAAATAAAGAAAACAAAAGAGGATGTTTACCTCTTGATCTCTTCTCCTTGAGATCCTTCTTAAGGCCTTTGGTTTTGGCCATTTGGTGAGACCAGCAACTCTAGGATCTTGGGAAGATACTTGGGAGGAGTATCATGTATAAATTAGGTAAGGATTAGGGCTTGAGAGGTGTGGGAGGAAGAGAGGAATGATGGTGGTATTTATAGTGGAGGAGACGAGGTATTTTTCATTATTTTAATCATTATTATAATATTTTTGCTTAAGAATATGAATAGTCTTAATTCATGTGACCCCAAATAGTAATAATGACATGTGAGTTCGAACCAAGTGGGATTACATCACTTATGATGTCATAAATAGTGTATTTAACTGATAATTTGAATATACAATATTTTACCGTATTTCACTATTCATCGAAAATTCAAGAATTTCAGAAAAATACCAAAAATTCACCCTAACCATTTTTCAACTTGTAGAAATCAAAAATGAACTCCATTTTTTGAAAATATTTTTTTAAATATTATTAATTTAATTTTTAAATAAAGTCACATTTTATTTAAAAATAACAACTTTAAAACTATACGTGCTTTTATATCACATTGATAAATTAACAAGATGTCATTATCTTAATTCCTAAAGAAAATAAAATAATAATACTATTTACTATTCATTAGGGTCATATTACCATTCAGATTACTATTCATAAGGGTATCTTACTATTCACCAAAAATTAAGTTGGTTCCACTAGACTCCAAATAATTTATTGAACATAATTGTAGATGACTGTTTTTTGAAATTCAAAACATAGAAGAAGAAAAATTATGTTTAAAGGCTAGTTATAAATATCTACTTAAAAAAAAGTTTCATGCTTTTTAATTTATTTTTAAAACCTTGGGGTGTTACAGTATCCCCACTTTCTGGAAATTGTTTCCTCACAATTTTATTTACTTATTAAAAAAGTGAGGGTAACTTTCCCTCATAACATTTTAAGATTCCCATGTCGCTTCTTAAACCATGTGATTTCTCCACAAAACCTTTACCTAGTGGATTACCTTATTTTGCAATACCTGTTCCCTTCGATCAAGAATCTGAACTGGTTTCTCTTCACAAGAAAGGTTCTCTTCCAGCTGAACTGCTTCTGGGATCAAGACATGAGTTGAATATGACACATACTTTCTCAACATCAAAACATGAAAAACATTGTGTACCTTAGATAAACTCGGAGGAAAATCTACTCGGTATACAACTGATCCGACTTTCTCTTGGATTTCAAAAAGGCCGATGAACTGCGGACTTAGCTTCCCTTTATTACCAAAATGCATCACACTTTTCCAAGGATAGATTTTAATAAAAACATGGTCACCTACCTCTAAAGAGAAGTATTTCCTTCTATTATCTGCATAACTTTTCTGTCTGCTCTGAGTTGTCCTCATGTGCTGCTGGATCATCTTCACTTTCTCAGCCACATCTACTACTAATTCTGGCCCCATCAACTTTATTTCACCGACTTTATCCTAAAATGATGGATGATCCTGACACCGCTTCCCATACAATTCCTCAAAAGGTGCCATCTTTATACTAGAATGAAAACTGTTATTATAAAAAAACTCAACTAAAGAAATATGATGATCCCAACTTCCCTGGTAGTCCATTGAACAAGATCGAAGCATATCCTCTAAAGTCTAAAATGTTCGTTCTGACTACCCATCTGATTGAGGATGAAAAGTTGTACTGAAATTTAATTCTGTGCCCAACGAATTCTAAAGTCCCTTCCAAAAGTTAGAAGTGAACCTAATATCCCAATCAGATACAATAGAAAAAGGAAATCCATGTAACCCGACAATCTCTTTAAGGTACAGTCGAGAAAGCTGATCCAACGACATTGTATCTCGAATAGAAAGAAAATGTGCATATTTTATCAGCCGATCAACAATAACCCAAATCGCATTATTACCTTGGGAAGTATTTGGTAGTCCCACCATAGATTCCATGGATACAATTCTTCTATTTACACTCTGGCACTAGAAAATGATGCAACATCCCCTTTGGTAACTGCCACTCTGCTTTAACCTGTTGACATGTCAAACATTTCACACTCAATTATGAAATATACCTTTTCATTTCATCCCACCAGTAATAATTATGAAGGTCTTTGTACATCTTAGTACTTATAGGATGAACTGAAAATGGAGAACTATGAGCTTCACACAAAAAATCTTTCTTTAACTAGGAATCACAAGGTACACACAACCTTTTACCAAATCTTCAAACACAATCTTTATCAAGGTCAAATTCCAGAAACTTTCCCATTTTAACCAATTCTACCTTTTTCTGTAGCTCACGGTCTTCCTTCTATGCTTGCTTAATTCTGTATGATAATGATGACTGTACTGAATCTTGAAACAAAACAGAGGTATTTTCTGCACCAATAACTTCTAAGCCAAAATTCATCAAATCATTAATCAAGAGATCATGTTCCAAACGTAACATGGTTAATGATGCATGATGTTTTCGACTCAAGGAATCCGCCGCTTTGTTTACTTTTCCAGGATGATAATTGATCATACAATCAAAATCCTTTATCAGTTCAATACATCTTCTCTACCTCATGTTTAATTCCTTCTGGGTGAATATATATTTTAGAATTTTATAGTCAATATATATTTGACATTTGGATTTGTATAAATGATGCCTCTAAATTTTCAAAGAAAAAACAATAGCTGCTAATTCCAAATCATATGTGGGATAATTTAACTCATGAGGTTTTAGTTTTCTTGAATATTAAGAAATTACCTAATCATTCTGCATCAGAACACAACCAAGTCCTTTCAATGAATCATCACTGTAGATGACAAACTCACCATTTCAAGAAGGCAAGGCCAAAACTGAAGCATTCAACAATCTCTTCTTCAGTTCCTGAAAACAAATATCACATTATTCTATCCAAATAAATTTAACCCCTTTTTACATTAACTTAGTTAGTGGGCTAGATAACTGTGAATTTTTTTTAACAAACCGTTGGTGATAACCTGTTAATCCAATTAAACTTAGAATCTTTGTAAGATTTGTGGCTCTTGGTCATTCATTAAACACCTTCATTTTGGAAGGATCAATTATTATTCCATTCTTATTTACAATGTGCCCAAGAAAAGATTTTTTTTGCAAAAAAAATTACACTTTCTGAATTTTCCATACATTTTTTTCCTTTAAGGTATGAAAAATAACCCTTTGATGCTTTTCATTCTCTTATTTACTCTTAAAAAATAACATAATGTCATAAAAAACACAACAATAAACTTATCCAAGAACTCATGAAATATTCTATTCATAAGATTAATGAATGCACTAGGTGAATTAGTTAACCCAAATGACATAACAAAAAATTCATAATGCCCATATCTAGTATGAAAATCTATTTTTGGGATGTCATTCTCCTTCACCTTCAGCTGATGGTATCCAGATCTCAAGTCAATCTTGGAAAAGTACTGAGCTCCCTAGAGCTGATAAAAAAAGTCATCGATATGAGGAAAATGATACTTGTTTTTAACAATGATATCATTCAATGATCTATAATCAATTCCAAATCTCATGGAACCATATTTCTTTTTAACGAACAAAACAGGAGCACCCCATGGTGAAGTGCTAGGACAAATGAAGCCTTTATCAAGAAAATCCTGCAACTGATTTTTCAATTCAATAAGTTCCATTTGAGTTATTCTATATGGTGGTTTTGAAATTGGATTAACAATAGGAACTAAGTCAATTTTCAATTCGACTTCCAGATCAGGTATGACACTGGGTAACTTATCAGGAAAAACATCAAGGTATTCATTTACCACTAGAATATCAATAATCTGAACAGTTCCCTTTTTTTCAACAATATGAGAAAAATAACTTTCATTTCCATATTTCAACGACTTCTCATATTCCGGATATGTTATCAATTTTATGGGTTCGTTCTTGTATACAAAGTGAAACTCTTTCTAAAAAATGGCTTCTTTAGCTCTACAATCAATCTTAGCATGATAAACAGAAAGCTAATGCATTCCCAGAATGACATCAAACTCTACTAAGGAAAAAAATAGGTAACATATTTCCACAGACCACAATAGAAAGATTATTATAATTACTCTTTACTATAATATTTCCCCTTGGTGTTTTAATGATAAGTTCTGGTCTCATTTTTTGAGGTGATATTTCCAATTTATGAGAAAATTCTATAGAAATAAAGGAATGTGTAGACCTCGTATCGAACAAAACTTTAGAAAAATTTGAGTAAACAAACAAGGTAACTGATACAACTTCATTGGATGGCCCGACATCTGCTGATGTAGTCGCAAAGGATCTCACTACACCTTTCTGATTATAGTCTAGCTTCTTTGTATCATTCAGATATCTCTTTGGGAAGAAATTTGCATAATGACCCATCTCACCACATTTAAAACACTTAATAGTTTTATTATCAGGATTATTCTTAGGATCATTTTCATTAAAATCTCAGTCTATATGTCCAAACTCAACACATCGAAAACACTTCCCAGTTTTGGTAAGACATTTCCCAGGGTGCTTTTTGCCACACTTTTCACAAACTTGAAACAATATTTTCTTACCATCATATTTCTTTGGTTGATTCTTACCCATTTCTTTCCATCTAGACCTCTTCTTCTATTTATTTTTAAAGTGAACGTGATCATTAGAAAACTCCATCTCTACCCTCTCATCACATCAGATAAGTTTCTCATAGCTTTTGAATTCACGAGAGTCCAACACCCTTCGATACCTTGGATTTAATCCCGAGTAAAAGCGGTTGATTTTGATATCAAGATCCAGAATAAGATTTGGAGCATACCTCATTAGTCAGGTGAAGTTCGCTTCATACACAACCACTGGATATTCTACCTTTTGATTCAATTCGAGGAATTTCTTCTTTATCCTAAGTCGGACCACCTTAGGAAAATATTTTTCAAGGAAAAGACTTTTAAATTCATCCCACTCTATGGCATCAACATCCCATCTGTCCTTGATATTCTTGACCATTGACCACCACTGACCAACTTCACCTTCAAAATGATAAATGTCAAGACTTACCTTTTGATTATTTGAATATCCCATAACATTTAATATCTTTTCAAGGGATTTAATCCATCCTTTAGCCGCTACTGGGCTAGAGGATCCATTGAAAGCAGGAGGGTGTTGTCTCATAAAATGTTCCACTATTGTCATGTTTCGTTGTGGTACCTCTGGTTGTTCTCTTGAATGGATTCCACCACCATTTATTGCCTGCGTTAGCTGATCCATTACTGCGACAAACTGCTCGGTTCCAATTCCAACCATTCCGGGCTGTAGATTCAGAAGGATATCGTTCTGTCGGTGCCTCCCCTCTTCATATTCCCTGTTTCTTCTATGGAAAACCATTATGAACAAATATATCTTAATCAAATCAACATGGTAATCTTTAAATTATATAAAATTTCAGTTAATCATAGAGTTAAAATCATTTATGGTATTCTATTAACATCATCCTAACCCTTAAAGTTATCTAAACCATCCTATGATACCAACTATAAGGACCCGACCTTATTACATTACATAATCTTGAATTTATTCAAGAAATAACTTCCTTCTATATTGAGGATCTTTAAAAGTTTATTTTTTTAGACAATTGGGATATAATACATTCATAACATTACACATAAATAAAGTTTGGATACCATAAAATAGTATTCATTTCTTACAAAATATAAAACTTTTCAAATAAAACATAATTTTTTTGATAGTTCTTCAAACATTTAACATGAATTCCTTCCCTATCTTAAACATCCTTATAACCTATGAAAATAATTTAAAAACTTTGGATGAGCACAAAATGCTTAGTAAGGAATATAAAAAGAAGGAAAGAACACATTAGTCCATGAATACTTGTAACATATGAAATCATTTTCAAAAGACATACTTGTCACCCATATATACTTTGCGAAACATGAGATTTCCACAAGATTCCCACAAAAAATAAGAACAAAAATAGAACCATATAGGTATCTTGGGGCATTAATTCCACAATATTGTAACACTCTCAGCTACCTTATAATTTATAACCCTCACAACTAACTTACAATTTGTGTAACCTTTGTAGTTACACTTGGAGTAACCATATGGACGACCTAAAACTTACACATACCCATTGCATTGAAGGGAGATATAGATCCCAACTTTCATCATAAACAATTCCCAAGAACCATAACATAATCATACAACATGAACAATTGCATAAAAACATTTCTTTTTAATTTTGTAAAACATAAATTTAAAAGAGGATTATAAAAGAAAACCCCCTTACAAATATCATATAATTGAAGTGAGATATAATAGAGTGAATGAAATATGTATATAATCCATAAATACACATAATTAAACATAATATAATCAAAATTAATCACACAAACAATTTAAATACCACATAAATAATGAATTATAAGTTTAACCCAAAGAATGAAAATCGGGCTATGAATTCCCTTACCCTGGGTTTGTATTACTTAAAAATTGTTTAAACCTTTTGTATAATGGTTAAAAGAAATTTATTAATATCTTATAGAAACATATTAATCTTTATAATATCTTATATGATCATTTCATTACATCATTTCACCCTTTAATTGTTAGTATTTTGTTCCTTGCATTGTTTTGGGTGCGTTCTCTACATGATTTCCACAATCGATTCATGATGGATATTCTTGTCGATTGGAAGTGAAAAAACAGAATTGGAATGGAATGGTATTTAAATATTTATAGTATGATAAATTATACCATTTATTATTTTTAATTATGACATGAGAATGATTCATAAGTTAAAACATTATGGATATATGTTTAGGTCATTTTGGATATTCTTCGATCGTAATGAACTCATTTTGTTTCATAAATTAATAACATGTGTAAAAAAAGATTCCAGAACCTTATATAAGATATAATACATAAATTATAATCTGGTTCAACCATAAAAATAGTTTCATGACCGGTCTCTAAGTAAGTAAAAGAAATTTAAATCACATCATCCATGATGTCGGTAAATCGACACATCACGAATGATGTTTTAATTTCTTGAATAAGAGGAAGAGGAGAAGAAATATAATGGTGAGTATTCCATAAATATGATGAAATCCAAAAAATTTAAGGTACTGTATCATTAATTCCTTTTGGATAAGTGGAGGTTAGTAAATAAGAAGAATAGAAATGAAAATGAAAAGAAAAGAAATAAAACAAAAGAGGATGTTTACCTCTTGATCTCTTTTCCTTGAGATCCTTCTTAAGGCCTTTGGTTTTGGCCTTTTGGTGAGACCAGAAGCTCTAGAACATGGGGAAGATCCTTGGGAGGATTATTATGCATAACTTAGGTAAGGATCAAGGGTTGAGAGGTGTGGGAGGAATAGGGGAATGAGGGTGGTATTTATAGTGGAGGAGATGAGGTATTTTTCATTATTTTAATCATTATTATAATATTTTTGTACAAAACTATGAATAGTCTTAATTCATGTGACCCCAAATAGTAATAATGGCATTTGAGTTTGAACCAAGTATAATTACATCACTTATGATGTCAAAAATAGTGTATTTGACTCATAATTTGAATATACAGTATTTTACAGTATTTCACTATTCATCGAAAATTCAAGAATTTCCGGAAAATCCAAAAAATTCACCCTAACCATTTTTATACATTTAGAAATCAAAAAATGAAATCCATTTTTTGAAAATATTTTTCTAAATATTATTAATTTTATTTTTAAATAAAATCAAAATTTATTCAAATATAAAATTTTTAAAACTATAACTGCTTTTATATCACATTGAAAAATTAACCAAGATGTCATTATCTTAAAGCCTTAAGAAAATAAAACAACAATACAATTTACTATTCGTTAGGGTCATATTAGTATTCATAAGAGTATGTTACTATTCACAAAAAATTGATTTGGTTCCATTAGACTCTAAATAACATACTGAACACAATTTTAGATGACCATTTTTCTAAATTCAAAACATAGAAGCAGAAAAATTATATTTAAAGGATAGTTATAAATATCTACTTAAAACAAAGTTTCATGTTTTTCAACTTATTTTTAAAACCTTAGGGTGTTACATTATCCCCACCTTTTGGAAATTTCATCCTCACAATTTTATTTATTTATTAAACAAGTGATGGTACATTTCCCTCATAGAATTTTCAGATTCTCATGTTTCTTCTTCAACCACGTGGTTTCTCCACAAAACCTTTAACTAGTGGATTACCTTATTCTGGAATACCTGTTCTCTTTGATCAAGAATGTGAACTTGTTTCTCTTCATAACAAAGGTTCTCTTCTAGCTGACTGGCTTCTGGGATCAAGACATGAGTTAAATATGGCACATAATTTCTCAACATCAAAACATGAAAAACATTGTGTACTTGAGATAAACTCAGTGTCAAAGCTACTCGGTATGCAATGAGTCCAACTTTCTCTAGGATTTCAAAAGTACCGATGAAATGCAGACGTAGCTACCCTTTCTTAACAAAATGCATCACACTTTTCCTAGGAGAGATTTTAAGGAAAACATGGTCACCTACCTCGAAAGAGAAGTATTTACTTCTTTTATCCGCACAACTTTTCTGCCTACTCTGAGCTGTCCTCATGTGCAGATGGATCATCTTTACTTTCTCAGCCACTTCCTCTACTAATTTTGGCCCCATCGACTTTCTTTCACTGACTTCATCCCAAAATGCGGGATTCCGACACCGCTTCCCATACAATTCCTCAAAAGAATCCATCTATATACTGGAATGAAAAATGTTATTATATGAAAACTCAACTAAAGAAAGATGCTGATCCCAACTTCCCTAGTAGTCCATTGAATAAGCTCAAAGCATATCCTCCAAATTTTGAACCGTTTGTTCTGACTTCCCATCTGATTGAGGATGAAAAGCTGTACTAAAATTTAATTATGCACCCAAAGACTTTTAAAGTACCTTTCAAAAGTTATAAGTGAACCTGTGATCCCAATGAGATATAATAGAAATATGAACTCCATGTAACCTGACAATATCTTTGAGGTACGGTCGATAAAGCTGATCCAACGACATTGTATGTCAAATTGAAAGAAAATGTGAAGATTTTGTCAACCAATCAATAATAAACCAAATCGATTTATTGCCTCAAGAAGTCTTTGGTAGTCCCACCACAAAGTCCATGGATACATTCTCTCATTTCCACTCTGGCACTAGAAAAGGTTGAAGCATCCCCTTCGATAACTGCCGCTCTGCTTTAACCTATTGACATGTCAAACATTTCATAGTAAATTATGCCAAATCCCTTTTCCTTCCATCCCACCAATAATACTCTCAAAGGTCTTTGTACATATTATTACTCACAGGATAAACTGAAAATGAAGAACTATGAGTTTCACACAATAAATCATTCTTCAACTGGGAATGACAAGGTACACACAAACTTTTACCAAATCTTAAAACACAATCTTTATCAAGGTTAAATTATGAAAACTTACCCATTTTAACGAATTCTACCCTTTTATGTAGCTCACGGCCTTCCTTCAGTGCTTGCTTAATTTTGTCTAATAATGATGACTACACTAAAACCTGAAACAAAAAAGATTTATTTCCTACACAAACACCTTCCAATCCAAAATTAATCAAATCATTAATCAAGGGATCATGTTCCAAACGTAACATGGTTAATGATGCATGATGTTTTCATCTCAAGGAATCTTCCACTTTATTTGCTTTTCTCGGATGATAATTGATCTTGAAATCATAATCCTTTATCAGTTCAAGTCATATTATCTGCCTCATGTTTAATTCATTCAGGGTGAATATATACTTCAGACTTTTATGGTCAGTATATATTTGATATTTGGATCTATATAAATGATTCTTCCAATTTTTCAAAGAAAAAACCATAGATTCTAATTCCAAATCATGTGTGGCATAATTTAACTCATGAGATTTTAGTTTTCTTGAATCATAAGAAATTACCTAATCATTATGCATCAGAACACAACCAATTCCCTTCAATGAAGCATCACTGTATATAAAAAACTCATCATTTCGGGAAGGCAAGTCCAAAACTGGAGTATTCACCAATCTCTTCTTCAGTTCCTAAAAATAAACATCACATTCTTCTGTCCAAATAAATTTAACACCTTTTCACATTAACTTAGTTATCGAGATAGATAACCGTGAAAAGTTTTTAATAAAACATTGGTAATAACCTGTTAATCCAATAAAAATTCAAATCTTTGTAACATTTATGGGTCTTGTCCATTAATCATCCACCTTTTTTTTCAAAGGATCAACTGTTATCCCATCCTTATTTACAATGTTCCCAAGAAAAGATTTTTTTTTCAACCAAAAATCACACTTACTGAATTTTCCATATAGTTTCTTTTCCTTTAAGGTTTGCAAAACAACCCTTAGATACTTTTCATGCTCCTCTTTACTCTTAGAAATTACCATATTGTCATCAATAAACATAACCACAAACTTATCCTAGAACTCATGAAATATTATATTCATAAGATTCAAGAATACAACAGGTAAATTAATTAACCCAAACGAAAAAACAACAAATTCATAATGCCCATATCTAGTATGAAAATCTGTTTTCAGGATGTCATCCTCCTTCAACTTCATGTGATGGTATCTAGATCTCAAGTCAATATTGGAAAAGTACTAATCTCACTAGAGCTGATCAAACAAGTCATTGATATGAGACAAATGATACTTGTTTTTAACAATGATGTTATTCAATTCTCTATAATCAATGAAAAGTCTCATGGAACTATCTTTCTTTTTAACGAACAAAATAGGAGAACTCCATGGTGAAGTGCTAGGATGAATGAATCCTTTATCAAGAAAATCTTACAACTGATTTTTCAATTCAATAAGTTCCATTTGAGCCATTCTATATGGGGGTTTTGAAATTGGATTAGTATCAAGAACTAATTTAATTGTGAATTCGACTTCCCAATCAGGTATGACACTGGGCAATTCATTAGAAAAAACATAAAGGTATTCATTTACCACTAGCACATCATTAATCAGAATAGTTCCCTTGTTTTAAAAAATATGAGCAAGATAACTTTCATTTCCATTTTTCAACAGTTTTTCAGCTTCCTGATATATTATCATTTATATGGGTTCATTCTTGTATACAAACTGAAAATATTTCTAAAAAACACATTCTTTAGCCTTATAGTCAATTTTAGCTTGATAAAAAAAAATCCAATACATTCCCAGAATGACATCAAACTCTAATAAGGGAAAAACAAAAAGGTTTGTAGGTAATGTCTTCCATATACCATAATAGAAAGATTCTTATAATATTTCCCCTAGTGTTTTAACAACAAGTTCTAGTCTCATTTTTTGAGGTGATATTTCCAATTTACCAGAAAATTCCATAGAAATAAAGGAATGTGTAGACCCCGTATTGAACAAAACTTTAGAAAAATATGAGTAAACAAACAAGGTACCTAATACAACTTCATTGGATGGCCCGACATCTACTGACGTACTTGCAAAGGATCTCACTACACCTTTCTGCTTATAGTATAGCTTCTTTGCATCATTCAGATCTCTCTTTGGGAAGACATTTTCATAATGACCCATATCACCACATTTAAAACACTTAACAATTTTCTTATGAGGATTAGTCTTAGGATCATTTTCATTACAATATCAGGCCATATGTCCAAACTTACCACATCATAAATACTTCCCAGTTTTTGTAAGGCATTCCCTAGGGTGATTTTTGCCACACTTTTCACAAACTAGAAACTGTATTTTCTTACCATCAGATTTATTTGGTTGATTTTTACCCATATCCTACCATCTGGATATATTCTTCTCTTTGTTTTCAAAGTGAATGTTATCATCAAAATACTCGATCTCTACCCTCTCAGCACATCAAAAAATTTTCTCATGACTTTTGAATTCACGAGATCCCAATGCTCTTCGATACCTTGGCTTTAATCCCGAGTAAAAGTAGTTGATTTTTCTATCAAGATCCTCAATAATATTTGGAGCATACCTCTCCAGTCGGGTGAGGTTTTCTTCATACACAACCACTGAATATTCCCTCTTTTTCTTCAATTAAAGGAATTTCTTATCTATCCTAAGTTACACCACCTTAAGAAAATATTTTTCAAGGAAAAGACTTTTAAATTAATCCCACTATAAGGCATAAAAATAACCTCTATCCCTGATATTATTGACCATTGACCACCACTAATCATCTTCACCTTTAAAATGATAAATGGAAAGACTTAACTTTTGATTATATGAACATCCCATAACATCAAATATCTTTTCAAGGGCTTTAATCCTTCCTTTAACCGCTACTAGTTCAGAGTATCCATTGAAAGCATGAGGGTGTTCTCTCATAAAATGTTCCACTATTGTTATATTCCATTGTGGTACCTCTGTTTTTTCTCTTTTATGGATTCCACCACCATTTATTTCCTACGTTATCTGCGCCATTATTGTCACAAACTGCTTGGTTCCAATTCTAACCATTTTGGGCTGTAGATTCAGAAGGATATCATTCTGTCAGTGCCTCTGCTCTTCAGATTCCCTGTTTCTTCTATCAACAACCATTCTGAACTAACATATCTTAGTCAAAGAAACATGATAATCTTTAAATTCTATATCATTTCAATTAATCATAGATTTAAAATCATTTATGGTATTCTATTAACATCATCCTAACCTTTAAAGTTATCTAAACCATCCTCTGATACAAACTATAAAGACCAGACCTTATTATATTACATAATCTTTAATTTAGTTAATAAATCACTTCCTTCCAAATTAAAGATCTTTTCAAGTTTAGAGCTTTAGAGAATTGGAACATAATACATTCATAACATTACACATAAATATAGAGTGGATAACATAAAACAATATTCATTTTTTCCAAAACATAAAACTTTTCAAATAAAACATGATTTCTTTGATAGTTCTTAAAACATTTAAGTTGGATTCCTTATCTGTATTACACATCCTCATAACCTTTTAAAATAATTTAAAAACTTGGTATGAGAACAAAAATCTCAGTAAGTAATATAAAAAGAAGTAAAGAACACATTAGTCCATGAATACTTGTAACGTATGAAATCATTTTCAAAAAACATACTTGTCACCCATATATACTTTGGGAAACATGAGATTTTCAAAAGATTACCATAAAACATAAAAACAAAAATAGAACCATAAAGGTATCTTGGGACATTACTTACACAATCTTGTAACCCTCTCGACTACCATATAATTTGTAACCCTCACGACTACCTTACAATTTGTGTAACCATCGCAGTTACACTTGGAGTAACCATACGGTTGACCTACAACTTACACATACACAACAACTTGAGGGAGATATAGGTCCCACCATTAATCATAAACAATTCCCAAGAACCAGAACACAATCATACAACAGGAATAGTTTTATAAAAACATTTCTTTTGAATTTTGTAAAACAGAATTTTAAAAGAGGATTTTAAAAGAAAACCCCCCTACAAATATCATATAATTGAATTGATACTTATTAGAGTAAATTAAATATGTATATAATATGTAAATACACATAATTCAACATAATATTATCATAATTCATCACACAAATAATTTAAATACCACATAAATAATGAAGGATAAGGTTAACCCAAAGGATGGAAATCTGGTTAAGAATTCCCTTACCTCAGGTTCATCTTACTTAAAAATTGTTTAAAACTACTGTATAATGGTTAAAATAATGTTATTAATATATTAAAGAAACATATTAATTTTTATAATATCTTATATGATCATTTAATTACATCATTTTACCCTTTAATTATTAGTATTTTGTTCCTTGCATTGTTTTGGGTGCCTTCTTTACATGATTTCCACGATCGGTTCATGATGGATATTTTTGTCGATTGGAAGTGAAACTCAAGAATTGGAATGGAATGGTGTTTAAATATTTATAGTACCATAAATTATACCATTTATCATTTTGAATTATTACACAAGGATGATTCATAAGTTAAAACATTATGGATATTTTTTAGGTCATTTTGGCAATTCTTCGATCGTAATGAACTCATTTTGTTTCATAAATTAATAACACGTGTAAAAAAAGATCCCAGAACCTTATATAAGATATAATACATAAATTATAATCTAGTTCAACAATAAAAATGGTTTCCTAACCAGACTTGAAGTAAATAAAATAAATTTAAATCACTTCATCCATGATGTCGGTAAATTGACACATCATAGACGATATTTTAATTTCTTGAATAAGTGGAATAAGAGAAGAAATATAGTGGTGAGTATTCCATAAACATGATTAAATCCAGAATATGTAAGATACTGGATCATTAATGCCTTTTGGATAAGGGGAGGTGATGAAATAAGAATAATAGAAATGAAAATGAAAAGAAAAGAAAGAAAACAAAAGAGGATGTTTACGTCTTGATCTCTTCTCCTTGAGATCCTTCTTAAGGCCTTTGGTTTTGGAATTTTGGTGAGACCAGGAGCTCTAGGACGTGGGGAAGATCCTTTATAGGAGTATTGTGTAGAACTTAGGTAAGGATAAAGTCTTGAGAGGTGTGGGAGGAAGAGTGGAATGAGGGTGGTATTTATAGTGGAGGAGAGGATGTATTTTTCATTATTTTAATCATTATTATAATATTTTTGCTCAAGATTACGAATAGTATTAATTCATGTGACCCCAAATAGTAATAATGACATGATAGTTCTAACCAAGTGGGATTAAATCACTTATGATGTCATTAATTGTGTATTTAATTGATAATTTGAATATACTGTTTTTTACGATATTTCGATATTCATCAAAAATTCAAGAATTTCATAAAAATCCCAAAAATTCACCCAAAACATTTTTTGATGTTTATAATTAAAAAATGAACTCCATTTTTTGAATTTTTTTCTAAATATTATTAATTTAATTTTTAAATAAAATCATAATGTTTTAAAAAATAACAATTTTAAAACTATGACTGCTTTTATATCATATTGAAAAATTAACCAATATGTAATTATATTAAATCCTTAAGAAAATAAAATAATAATAAAATTTTATATTCATTAGGGTCATATTACTATTCATATTACTATTCATAAGGGTATGTTACTATTCACCAAAAATTAAGTTGGTTCCATTAGACTCCAAATAACTTACTGAACACAATTGTAGATGACTGTTTTTTGAAATTCAAAACATAGAAGTGAAAAAATTATGTTTAAAGGATAGTTATGAATATCTACTTAAAATAAAGTTTCATTCTTTTCAATTTATTTTTAAAACCTTGGGGTGTTACAATCAAAAATTTTTCTCTAAGGGTTTATGTTTGTTAATCACCATTCAATAAACTAACCAGTGGATAAAAGTTAATGACCAATTCACATTTATTTATCTTTTCATGGTATATTATAAATTTATGTGATAATGTAAATTAAGACTAATTAAAAAGCATGATTATATGAAATTGGATTATTATGTGTAAGATTTTTTTTATATTGCATGGTTAATTATTTGTGTAAGTTCTCAAATATAATAGTTGACACACACATCAAGATAAAACTAGATATATTACTAAAAAATAATTGTAAAAATACCATGAAAGAAAATATTAAGTCATAAAATTACTTCCATTATTTGAATTAGAATAAAATCAATCTACTTAGGTGATTAACTAGAAATATTCTAGGGTAATTCTATTTACCATGGAATTTTAATGAATGTGATGGGTCGAGTAAATGGAAATTTCATTAAAGAAGTAGTCATAGGTAGCTTGGTGTAATTTTATAGCCAAGATTTGAGAAAATATGAGTATAGGATTTATGAATTGGGTAGTCCACTCAATAAATCAAGGTGTAATGAGTAAACACTGTTGGATGTGGTTAAGTTTACATAAACACCCTTGAATATTATAATAGAAATAGTTTATACTATAAGAAGTCAAATTTTAATCCTTACCCACTAGAATATAAAAGTTACCAAATATTTTCAATTCAATGGTGAAGACTTCAATTTAATAAAAATGATGGGATACATAAATGATTAATAAATAAATAATATCAATTGGTATTAATGATAAAGTATCAATATGCCATATTTATTTTTCAATAGACTATGGAATGTAATAATACAAACTCATTATAACTAAAATTGATTTTGGATGAAGAAAATATCCCTATTGACACTAATTTATAAAAGCAACATAGACACTTGCACATATTACTATAAAAAGTAATGAAATATTATGTGATGGAGTCACCTATACCTATTAATAATCTTTAGGGATAAAATAAGGAAGATAAATATGTTTACAATAGGCACATTGAGGATGTGTAGTGTCCAAAGTATCATGTTATCATCAATGTCTAGTGAGATGCAGAAGTAGTATGAGGTAAAAGATGTTTAAAGAATGTTGTCTAAACTTAAAAAAATCTATGAGGATAAATCTATCTAGGAATGATATAGTATATCAAATGCACTCTTAACTTTCACGTTGGGTGAAGTAATCCACACTGGTCCTCATGTACTTAACATGATTGAGTGCATTGATCGACTTAAAGGGTTAAGATTCAAACTGGATAAAGAATTATCCATATATTTCATTATTTCATCCTTATCACCCAATTACTCCAATTTTATTGTTAATTTTAACATAAAAAATACATGGAATAAGATTTTAAATATTTTTTATATGGTTCTATAATAAAATAGGTAAATTAAGAAATCCAAAACATCACTTCTTATGGTAAACAAGAAAAAGGGAAACTGAAAAAGGAAAATGAAATCATCAAATCCAAAGGAACCTTTGAAAATTCATACTAAGAAGACATATATATAGAGGGAAAGTAATGAATAAGAGGCTTTCTACTTTACATGTTTTAAGAAAGGCCACTGGAATAAAAATTCAATGTTTTTAAAGGAAATGAAGTGTAATATTTTAATTTAGGTATATTCATCATTACTTGTAATATTTATATTTATAAATCTTTAGTTTTATATAAAACTTATGGGAATTTTTTTTTATAAAAATACACGAACCAAGTAGGTTTATAAAGGTTGTAAGAGGTGAAGTATATCTTTGATTTGTTAATGGATTCAAACTTTTTACACTATCTACAATAGATTACTATATCACTATTCCTTATGTAATGATTTTTTATTATATAATTATTACTAAAAGCCTTATATTACAAAGATCATAGTTTTTTTTTGAGTTTAGATAAAAATGTATTAAATTTAAAGTTTGAAAATAGAAGTTGTTTATTTTATAATGACAACACATGTAATTGTTTGACATATTTAAATAATGGTTTATATATTCTTAAATTATAAAATCCAGTGTTGTTTCACCCATTTGTAACATTATAGACATGGTCTTATGAACTATAAGATTTTGATAAAGTTATATAAAATGGTATTTAGACTATTTTATGTTAAAAATTATGGATATATGTAATGTTTTTTTACAATGAAAAATAACCAAGGCACCATTTATAAGTAAAGATCAAAGAGCCAAAAATCTTCTAGAATTAGTTCACACACACACACACACATATATATGTGGTCCATTTCATGTAAAATATATAATTGGATTCTCATACTCCATTACTTTTACTAATTAAAACAATATATATGAATAAATATACTTGAAAAGGCACAAATAAAATTCCCTTGAGAAATTTATGGAATATAAAATGAAGTATATAATTGTTGCAACTAAAGGATTAGTTTGTGTTGGATTTGTTCTCAAGAACATGTTTTTTTACAAATAATGTAATGATGAGAATTAATTTTAGTTGGATATGTTTTCTAGTACTATTTAATAATATATTTTTCATTTTCATCCTATCATGAGATCATAAATGGTGAAGATTTATATCATATCATATTTTTCAAAGAAAAAAGTCTTTATAAATTCATGGGATAAGAAGTGAACAAGGATATACATGGAATTGATATATGGAGGTTCAAGTGAAAAGGATTTATGGAATTGAAATATGGATCTTCATGAATTCATGGATTTAAGTCACCAAATTGGAATGGAGGCTCTGATAAAGGAATCATGAAATGATAATATTGTAGCTTTTTATGGCTAAGTTAAATCGATAAAGATATTCATTATAAAAAATTATATAGTGGATTAAGTAGTATAATTATTAGAGAAATATTTAAACTGGTTTTAGAAATCTTGGAAAACCATGTCATGGTTGTAGGAGTTTTATAGGTCATGGTTCTAGAATATGTTGATGGAAGAAAGTGGAATTCACTGGTATCCCTGAGGAGGAAAACTATTTCATGGTATAATAAATTACACAATTGTTCAAAGTATTCTAGTTTTTGTTCTTAAAATTTTTAAGAAGCTAGTTTGATAAAGTTTCTAGACACTATGGGATAGTAAAACCACATCATGGTGAAAAAATGGTTCTTATAAAACATTTAAAAATGGGAACAATTAAAGAAACCATTCCATATTGGTTGTTTTATTGGAATTTTTATTTATAATATATTTAGTTGAAATGAGGTGTGAATGAAATATGGTCATGGTTTGAATTCATTTAACTAAAAAAATGAGGAAATTGATCATTTTTTTGACTATGGTGTCATGACCCATCCTCGGGGCCCATGTCGTGACTACCCCAAGCCCGCCTTCCATAGGCTAGGGGCTGACGACTAGCACCAAGGCGTAAATCCCGGAAAAAGGGAAGACATTGCCTTTGTAAAGTAAACAACAAACACCACAGAGTAAGCAGGCAGAAGTAAACACTAAGTAAAAACTGGTACAACAGTAAGTGCGGAAAAAGTAAGTGGGCCAGAATACAAACCCAAACTGAAAGTAAAGTACAAATCGAAAGGAAAAACAACAACTGAAAGTAAAGCCGCAACGTCGAGCTGTCCACTGGAAGTCCCACCTGAAGGGTGGGTACAGATAGCCTCCACTGCTCCTCGGGTCTAGCCGACCGCTCCAAGTACGTCCCACCCAGTGGTCCACCTCTAGGTACTATCCTGCTCTGCAAGCCTCCACCACGATCAGCGCTGTCCGTTGTCTGCAACCAACACAACGTAGTGCGGGCATAGCCCATGCAGGGGTGAGTATAAGCTACTCAGTAGGGACCCCGAGACCCCTGAAGGTCTCCCAGAACCCACAAAGGATAAAACACAAAGGAAAGATACAATCACGAAGTAACATCCGACACGACTTAGGTATATGCCCATACATATACCTAAGTCATCAATTCTCGCTCAGCTCCAACATCCGAGCTCAAGTACAACTCAGTCCACACAGGAAAGAAAAACGTAAATCCACACAGGATAGCACAACACAATCCACAAAGGAAAGAAAAACAGGATTCAGCTCATATAGGTATACTTCTTCATATGATGTTAGAGATGATCAGATGTAGCCACTGATTCATCTAAGCCACCGACCTACAAAGGATCTGTAGGTACTAACCCCCGCAATGACCCACACAGGATCGATCACGAAGTTGAACCCAACGCTATTGGGAAACTCCTTCTCCATCAAGTACAGTGGTTATGCCGCTACAACCAAGCACTTCCCTCTCACCTTGGACTGCTGTAGTACTCCACCTATTGAGTACTGTGGGACTGCTACTACAACCAAGCGCTTCCCACCATGGGTCTGCCGCTACAACCAAGCGCTCCCCCTCATAGCCTCCAGAGGTACTCCTTCTGTTGAGTACCACGGGTCAGTCGCTACAACCAAGCGCTCCTCCGACGTGGGTCTGCCGCTACAACCAAGCGCTCCCCCGTGCTGCTACAACCAAGCGCTCCTCTATCGTGGGTCTGCCGCTACAACCAAGCACTCCCCCGTGCTGCTACAACCAAGCGCTCCTCCGTCGTGGGTCTGCCGCTACAACCAAGTGCTCCCCCTCATAGCCTCCATAGGTACTCCTTCTGTTGAGTACCGCGGGTCTACCGCTACAACCAAGCGCTCCTCCGCCGTGGGTCTGCCGCTACAACCAAGCGCTCCCCACTGGGCTATTCGTAACACACCGATTCGTTCGATCAACAGTCGTCAAGTCCCAACCGGCTCTAGGGTTTCCGCCCACAGCATGCTCGTTCCGGGAGAGTCCACTCCACGAGCTAAGAGGTCGATGCATCAACTGACATGTAGTCCGGAGTTGACGTATCCCAAGATGTACCGTATTGGTCACTGCCGAAAACATGGAGGATTACCATACTGTTTTCATCATCGTCACAGTCGCATCCACTGAGGATCTCTGTACACTCGTCGTCGTCACAGTAGCAGTTGCAGCTAGCTCTAGGGTCCCCGCACACAACAAGCTCGTTCGGGAGGGTCCGCTCCACGAGCCGAGAGGCTGATACATCAACTAACACATAGTCCAGAGTTGATGTATCCAAAAGTTCCATATCGCCAACAAGAACTCAACGTCACAGACGGCGCGTCAATCAGAAGCTCGGTCTGAGAGTTATTGGCTTTTTTGTCCTAGGGGCCCGGTTGGTTTTTAAGGAAAAACCAAACCGACCATACTCCACCTGCATCCAAACCTCGGGCGGAGTAAGCCAAAAGATCCGTCTCACTTAGAGGAATTCAACAAAGTCGACGACACGTTAATCGGACGTCCGAGGCTCAAGATATGAACGTTTCCGCTCGGAGGGCCCGGTTGGTTTCGTGTACGAACCAACCCGGCCAAACCCAAAGTATTCCAAAACCTTGAGTGTGATATACCGAAACGACCGTCTCGATCCAAGGATCTCATCGCCGCTAGCAGCGCGTCGTTCGGAGGCCCGTAGCTCAAGTTATGAGCAAAAGACCGAAAAGGTCTGGAAACGGGGGGTCTGGGCCCGGACCGACCCGGCCCGACCCCCCTGGGTCGACCCGACCCGGGTCCGGTCCGACCCGGCCCGACCCGAACCGGGTCGACCCGACCCGACCCAGGTCCGGTCTGACCCGGCCCGACCCGAACCGGGTCGACCCGACCCGGCCCGGCCTGGGCGCGACCCGGCCTGGCCCGGCCAGAGTGGCCCGGCCCGGCCAGAGTGGCCCGGCCCGGCCTGGGCGCGACCCGGCCCGGCCCGGCCAGAGTGGCCCGGCCCGGCCTGGGCGCGGCCCGGCCTGGCCCGGCCCGGCCTGGGCGCGGCCCGGCCCGAACCGGCGGGTTGGCTCGGTCGAGCGGCCGAGCGAGGAAACCGCGGGGCGTGCTGCCCCCGCGGAAAGAGGAGCCGCGGCCCCGCGTGGGGCCGCACTTTGTCAGTGGACGCGACAAAGCTGCGTCCCGTGTCTCGCCGGACCCGCACGGTCGCGGGTCTGGTCGGCCGCCGCCGCCGCGGCTTCAGCCGCGGCGGCTCCATCTGGCGGCGCGCCGGGGCGCCTCCGCCTTCGGCTGCCGGCGCCGCCGCGCTGTTGACCTGCGCCGCTGGTGGAGTCTGCGGGCCACCAGAGTTGCTTCGGTGGTCCGATTTCACTTCCGTCTGCGCCGTAGCTCATCCCGGGTCCCGTCCTTCTCTGTGGAATCAACAAACCGTCTCTGCGGTACGTTTTGTCGTCGTCCGCCACACACCAAGAACAAAGGGCAGTGGATGCGGACTTGTTCGTTGGTCCGTACCCACCATGTTAACGGTTTGAAACAACACCACAAAAATCCCAGCAATTGATGAACCATGACCCGCAATAATAATCCGCGGACCAACTTGTTAATTGGTTGGTCCGCATTCTTACCTTGGAGGAAAACAAACATAGGTAAAATCATTTTCAAAATGACCCCTACCAAGTCGTAGTCGTTGGACGAGTTCTTCGCGGAATTGACCGTCGTGGTAGAAGATGATCGTCGCGTCGTGGAAGGGCGTCGCGTCGTCGCGGTATATGGCGTCACGTCGACGAACTCCGAGGATCAAGGACATAGAGATTTAATTATAACAATTAAATCCATGTTGATGTTATAATCCACAAAGAATAAAAAGGACTGCATTCTCTTACCTCAACGGATGATCGAAGATCTGTCACGGAGAAAGAACGTCGCGGAAGAAGCGTCGGCGTCGTGTCGATCTCCGGGGGTCGGACGTTCTTCGTCGCCTTTCGTCGGAGGCCGGCATTCTTCGCGTTCTTCGCGAAGGAGGATGAAGGCACAGAATCTCCAAATCCTCTCAACAAATCGCACCCAAGAAGAAAGGTGTGTTGGTCTTATTTTATTAATAAGCCAACGGTTGAAAAACAGGTAAGAAACGAACAAATTAATTCATAGAATTAATTTCAACGAATTAACCGCCCAATTAAAAGGAGCGTTTAATAGTTTAAGAAACGCCCCAGTTGACTTTCGTTTAATAGGGGTTTTCGCGGGTGCGTTACTTAGCGGAAAAGAAACGGTGGGGCTCGTGCGAGCCCCACCTCACAAATATCCTACCAAGAGGGTAGGATATTTTGGGTTCCACCCTATCCGCTTCGACTCAGCTTAAGCAGCTTTAGGTGGCTTTAAGCGACTTTAAGCGGCTTCAAGTGAAATAAAATAAAGTTTGTCGTACCACATTTTTTTATTTCTTAACTTAAAGCCCAAAAATTAAAGACCACACCCGAGCAAACTCAACTCCGAAAGAGGCGTTTCTAAGCAAATACTGGCGCTGCGATTCCATCGGTGCCCTCAGAATTCGATTCCGAGCACCGGTTTCAATGTTAGAAAAACCCGCTCGTTCATTCACTGAACGTACCCGAGCCAAACTTCAGAAAATGATTCCGGGCACACTGGGCCTCAGAATCAGGTGCCGTCAGAAACTGCGTTCTTGTAAAATTCTATAGAAAATTAAGAAAAAAATTTCCTTGAAATTTATGGGTATTTACATATGAAGTGAGCCATTTTACTAAGAGAATCAATTTAAGGATACTGGAATTATCATAAAAAACCATGACATAGTTTGAATGAAACTACTTCATGTTATTCGAGATATGTGGGTTTCAAGATATAGAAACTTGAAAATTTTTAGGGATATAAAGATTTGGAGGACATTTTTTAGAGTCAAATAGTTGACTAAAAACCACTCTGTGGTTTTTTGGCTACATAATGGTTCTCTAGATATCTGCACATTTTATATATTTGAAGATATTTTCAAATAATGTAAGTCATGACTCAAAATTTAGATATTTGACTTGACATACTAGGATATATATAAACCCTATTTATGGGGTGTGATACATTGCATAATTATGGAGGATAATGGAAACACAAAGAGATCCTATCCATTTATTTGAGGGTTTGAATATTGGGATAACTCTTTATATTGACATAGAGAGGAGATACACCAAAAATAAGTGTATACTTGACCTATCTAGTTTATGAGGTAGGAGACACATTATCCAGGGAAATTTATTGATCACATCTATCATATATAGAGAAAAAAAGTAGTTATCTCATAGACAAATATCTTACTAGTTAATTGATCTCATCTAGCGTTCTTTTTAAAAATGAGGAGTTTTTAAGAATTTCCAATAAATTGTGAAAGGAAGAAGAAAGTAGACCACATTGACGACCAATTCCTTTCAAAAGGAGTTGTTCTTATATTATCCTATTTGTACAAATTATTTTCTACTATGAAGATTAATTAGAGGACATTAAAACAATTATATTATATATGTTTTTTTTTTATCAAATTTATCTTGGAAATATGGGAGGTGACACATGAATGTCATTGATGTATCACATCTGAACTCTGTTGATGAAATCAATATTAGTTTCTTATACTAATCGTGAAGAGACCCTTAAGATTATAAAATGTTGAAAACCCTCATAAAAATAGTGTGTAGAGAATGAGTAAAAGAAATTTATCCTTAGAATCTAGTGTGACATCCTTAAATCATCTTATACCGATAGTGAGTGTAACACCCCAAGATTTTGGAATATATATATATTCTCTAAAGTAATACTATATTCGATAGCTTGCTCCACATGTAACACTGAACTAAAATAATCCATGATATATTTATTATTAAGAAAATTTAATAATAATAAAACCTATAATAAATAAAAAAAGATTTTAATCAATTAGAAAATTCATACAAAATATGATTAAGAACACTTAAAGTTTTGAAAAGGCATTTTTCAATAAATACAGTTTTATTTATATATATTGAATTTTCATTTCAAATATAATTTATAAATTTTAGAATTTTAATTTTAAAAAATGAACTTCATTTTTTAATTCCACATTTGAAAATTATCCTATGGTTAATTTTTTATATTTTTCTAAAATAATTTATTTTTATGGGAATAGTAAAAAAATATTGATTTTGCTAATACCATCACCTCTATGAAATTATTATAATACAAGAATTAATTAAAAGTAATTGAAACATATTTTATATAAAAATACATATTTATAAAGTAAAATAAATAATTTAAAAACATTATGTTGAATTTATAAAACCCATGGACAATGAATTTCATTTATCATCACAAAACTATATGGATTAATCTAGAAATGAATTTAATGAAGTTAAATTATATTTATTATGTGTTTAATCTTATGTAAAATTTATATTAACAATATATAAAAATATTTTCTTACTTATTAAATCATTATAACACACTCTCGTTTGGGCTAGATTTACCACATACGTGAACGATGTTATAATATTTATATCAGGAATGATTGAGGAATATTATATAATGATAATATCATTTAATAATGCATTCTATGTTAGGGGGGCTCTCCGATTCTGCAGATATCTGTTACCTTCTAGGGTTTTCCGAGGCTCTGGCGTGGTGACCCTTGGATAATGCCGACTTCTGGATGGGTGCATGGCGGTCTGCGGGTGTGTCGGTGCGTAGATCTGGAGATCTGGCTTGGGTCGGAGCATGGCAGAAATGATTCACTATGTGGGTTGTTCGAGTGACAGTGAGTTTGAGCGATGGCGATCGAGGTGATGGTGTGGGAGGGATTCAAGCACGGTGGCGATGGTCTTCAGCTTCATGGAAATGTCGCAAGCAGGAACCGGTGATAGACATGGGCAATGTTGGAGATCTGGTTCAGATCTGGTTTCTGACCAGATCTGGTCGGACTTCTTGGTGGCCCTTGTCGAAGGGTACAGTTGCAGGCGGGGATGGCGGGCCTCCCGCTCTGGCTTCGGTCGAGTCAGATCTGTTTTTTTGGATGGTTATAGAATTGACGGAGGTGCTCTATTGCGAATGCTTCTGGCTGTAGTGCAGACAGACATGGAGGAGGCCTCGAGGCAGACTTGCCGTTGCAGATTTGTCGCTTGATTTTGGGAGCGTCGCCCACGATGTAGTTCGTGATGGTGTCAGGACTTTTGATCTACTCCAGATCTAGTCTTTGACCAGATCTGGTCAGAATGGGTTCTAGCCGACGGAGTGCAGGGATGCAGGGGTTGTGGACAGTGGCGCGTGTTTCGGTTTGTGATGGTCGACTGGCACTTAGACGGGGGTGAGTGGAACTCGAGTGCTGGGCTAGGCTTGAGCCTATTTGGTCTCATGATATATCTTGGGTCGTGTAATGGTTGATTGTGCCATTGGGCCTCCGGGCTACTGTTTTTTGGTCTTTCGACTGCATGGGACTCCATTACATGTGGTTGCTGTTTGATTTGGGGCTTTATGTCATGTAATGGGTTCCCTCCCATTCAAAAGGGGTTTTTTACCTTTTAATTAATAGGGTTCCGCCCAAAAAAAAATATCATTTAATAATAATTTATTTGAGATTTTTTAATTATTATAGAATTTTTTTATTGATATTTAATATATTTATTAATATATCACCTTTCGATCATTAAACACACTGAAACTAGTTCTTCACAATTTCCATTTTCACAGACCATAACTTTATCATTCACCAAATAAAAATGGGTTATGATTAATCATTAAAACACCATGATTATAGTATCTTGGATAATCTATTAATGATTAAATTTTAATAATAAAAAATAATTGACAAAGCCATTACATAACTAGTATGAAAAAAGTAATAAGGGTTTCTAGCATTTGATGATGATAATAAACCATAACTAACTAATATTTTTGTAATAAATGGATAAAAATGAAGTGTATAAATGAAAATATATATGAATATGGTTCTAGAATAAGTTATTAAGATAGTTATGATTATTATAAAGTAGGTTAAAGTAAATTCAAGGAAGAGGGAATACACAACAAGAGGTTCTTTGTCTCAAATTTAATTCCTTGAGAGATATTTTATATTATGCACCATCATATCTTTGATATGGTGTGATTATTGATAATTAATGTATTCTTTTTTGATATGTGAAGCCTTGTTTTTATCATCAAAATTTCAAATCATCTGAAGTTTGGGTATCATAATTACATTCATTAGAATTTCTGTTGGCAACAGTTGGAAGGGATCAATGTAAAGGTAGAAGGATTTCACCTCTCCATAAATATACGTCTCCTACAATGGTAGTAGATCCATTAGAAGTTTTCATATATCGATGGTTCTATGGTGGAGTGCTAGGAGGCTTGGAATTTCAGCTATACTCATGGGTCACCATGTTGATAAACTTGCTCAGGTGGTCATGGATTATGATCTAGGTTTTCAGGAGAGCATTCTTAACTTGTTTGATTTATTTTTTTTAGTATTTAAATACATGTGAAATTTAGTGAAAAGTGTAAAAATAAAAAAATATATCAACATAAGATCCTTTATTGGAGAGATGATAAGTTGGCGATGATTACTTTTCATTGTAATCTATTTTTCACATGTAATCTTACATTTATAGTAAAAGAAAGAAACAATGTGGTTTCCCCCATAAAAATAGGAAAATAACCTAAAGTATGTTAAAAAATTGTGTTTTTTTCTTTGATTTCCAGTTTTTTCATTACATATTTTACCGTTTGATTATTTTCCAGTACTTTCATTGTTTATGCTAAGGTGTGTGTGCAATGTTGACTTTTTGCAGTGGGTAGGGTGTTGTGAATTCATAATTCTAATACACTTAGTCGAAGGGAAAGCAGGGTTCTAGAGTTTTAATTTGCCACTATGTTGACTTTCATGTGAACTTCTGATGGATTTTTTGATCATACTTCTAGTGGTCATTTGGAAGTACATGAAATTGGTATTTCATGTGACCATTACTTCCCCAATAAGTGGCATTGGAGGGATGGTTCTAAAACCATCACATTGGTAGAAAGAAGAATCATGGAATTATATGAAGGAATGATTTTAATCAAGAAATTGATGGAATAAATTCAGCTTCTAATGAATACAAATTAAATACTATATAATTTAGAAAGACTTGGATGTTCCCTTGTCATGTGTCAATCCAATTTTGATGGAGAAAGATGAATGGGAGTGCTTGAATAATAATACGTTTGCGCTGGTAAGGATTTATCTAGAAAGTAATGTTGTGTTTAACATTCCGGAGTAGAAGACTACATCAGATGTTCTGAAGGTGTTGGCAGGCATGTATAGAAAATCGATGGACCTGAATAAGGTTTTCATGTTGTGATGGTTGTTGGACATAAGGTTTTCTAAGGGAAGATGAATGAAAGATCATGTGAAGGACTTCAACATGATTCATGTGAAGATCTAATCAATAAATGTGAATTTTTTTTGATGATGTATGGGAATTGATACTTTTATATTCACTTCCAAAGAGCTGGGATGAAATGGTTACTATATCTAGTAACTCCATTAGAAAGTTTTATATAGTGTTTTATGATATTAAGAATCAAATACTCAATGAAGAACTTCAGTGAATGGATGTTCAAGAACCTTTCGGTAGTGCATTTAATACCAATGAAAGGGGCCAATCACCCCATCATAAGTAGGTTTAATTGAATAATCCATCAGTAGATAAATATTAATAAGGGAAATGGGAGAAGATATGAGGAAAGTCATTTGGTCTTGGTATAACCTATTGAAGTGTAGGAATAAGGGATATATTAAGGATTGTAAAAGCAGAAATGAGAACACCAGAAATTCATCAACCATCAGAGGTCTAGATTCATTTAATACAACCAAAGTTCAAAATGACAGGTTTATGAGAGATAAGTCATCGATAAAATCTTAGGAGGATGAATTTTGAGAATATTTACATTCAATTGGAGATAAAAGATGCATGTCAAACTATGTATCTTGGAAGTTTTGGAAAGTCCATATAACATATGGTGAAGCCCTTGATGTTTTTGGAAAAGGAGATGTCAACATCTAAATAAATAATAGAGGATTCTTGAAGCTATGATAAGTTCATCATATCTCTATCCTCATGAGGAATATTATTTCCATTGGGCAATTGGATAATTTTGGATATGGAACTCACTTTAAAAATGGGGTATGTAAGGTTACCTATAGATCCATAGTGATTGAAAAAGGGGTAAAAGATAGAACCTTTTACATGATTGAAAGTTTATACGTGAGTGCAGTGATTAGAAGTTCAACTTCGAATGATCTGGAAGTATGGCACTGTAGGTTTGGTCACCTCAGTGAGAATAAATTGAAAGTTCTAAAGGTTGAGGGACTACTAAAAATTGATCACATAGAAATAGAAAAGTGAGAAAGTTTTGTGATGGTAAAGAAAAATAAAGTGTCTTTAATCTTATATAATCAAAATACTAGGGACCAAAAGTTATAACTTGTACACTCAGATGTTTAGGGACCTTCCCCTATTCAATCCTAAGGCCGTTGCCTCCAATTTCTTACTTTCATTGATGATAATATAAGAAAATTATGGATTTAATTCCTAAAGAATAAATTTTATGAATTTCAGGTGTTTTTTAGTGTAAAACACTAGAATAAAGGGAATATATATATAAGTTAAAGTGCATACAAATAGACAATGGTGATGAGTACACTAGATGAAACTTCTATATATTTTTAAAAAAGGAATTAATAAGGCATGGAAAGATAGTTCTCAGAACTATAGAAAAAATATATTATTTAAAAGGATAAATCATACATTGAGAGATAAATCTATGAGTATGAGTCCACACTTAGGAATGCATAAGGTTATTTGGACATACACACTCAACATGATGTCTTGTCACACCAATAGGAGTCCAACATACATAGTTGGGCAGGAAATTTTGAAGGAGTTGTGGTCAGGAAAAAGTCCATAATTTCATCATCTTAGAGTCTCCATATAAGGACCCATTCCTTAAACATTACATAATCTTGAGTTAAGTCAATAATTTTACTTTATTTCATATTGAGGATCCTTTTAAGTTTAGAGATTTAGAGAATTAGGCCATAACTATTACATAAAAAACATAAAATACAAAGTGAACACTTCCAACAATATCCATTTCTTTCATAACACAAAAACTTTTAAAAAGAAACATGGTTTATTTTCATGTTTAATCATCATAACTTTTCCTCGATTCCATCCTTAACTCTATTCTCCCTTAAATCCTATGAAAAACATTTAAAAATTGGTATGAGCACAAAAATCTTAGTAAGGGACATAAAAATAAAGAAAAACATAAGTCTAGTGAAAACATGGTAAATCATTTAATGTTATTTGAGTGAATGAAACAAAACATTTTCACATAAATAACACACATAATTTTTTATCAAACAAAAACATTAAATTCAATAACAAGAAATTAAAACTCCTTTCGGTGACTTAGAGAATCATATACCTAAAACCTTTTCAAACCCTTTCAATTAGAATAAACATATGGGTGACTTCCAATATTAATATTACCTAATGGATTTGAGATCTATAAAGGGGATTATCCTTCGTATAAGCTATATCGGGCTCACCTATGAGCTATAGTAGGTCTTATCCCTTCATATAAGCTATATCAGGCTCACCCGTGAGCTATAATGGGACTCAACCCTTCATATAATCTATGTCGGGCTCACCCATGAGCTATAATGGGGCTCAAAACTTTATATAATCTTTATCGGTCTCACCCATTTCATATAATTCTCAATTTCCATTTCATGAATAAAATATGTTCACCACAAAACCCTTTTGAAAACTTCTTATAATCCCATTGAAAAACCTAAAATACCATTTTCATTTAAGAACCCATTTTAAATACCAAGATACCCAAATAAAAAGAATAAGGGATTTATTTTCCTATTAAAAACATTAAGGATTATATAGGAATCCAAGTATCAAATAATGGTTACGGTGATAGAGAAGTTTTTGTCGCCGTATACGTTAAAAAGAACATTCCTTTTGTCATTTGTCAAAATTTTCTATATAAAACACGTAATTTTTTTAAACCTTTCAATTAAATTCAAAATATAAAAAAATTTTATTTAAAACCATTTTATATCCATATAATAAATATTTAAATTAATATCATGAAGAAAAATATTTGATAATTAAATATTTAAACGTTGAAGGTGTCCCATACCACTTTGAACATTTAAATTTTAATCTCCCTAAATTAATACATTTAACAAAACATTAAATAAAATTAATATAGATAATATGGATATTAAATGTGGTATTGTCTATATATAAACCTTATAAAATAATAAAGGTGCATATTATCAAGAAATTTCTTAATGAAAGGAGATTGAGACGAAGTCCCTTAACTCGAGTCTGACTCATCTCGTACGTTATTTATCTTCCTAAATAATAAAATTAGGTTAATTTTTACTTGATTTAGAACCTTTGAAATTCACATTATTCCTTTTATATCACTTATTATCATGTTATAATAATTACATAATTATTTAAGCTCATATCAGAAGTTTTGTCGATATTCAGTACTTGAGTCGAAAATGAACTTGGTACGATGTCAATAGTCCATGTGGTCATAAGTATATTATCTCTAGAATAATATTCATGACATAAGGATCACTTTTATTGTAACACCCCAGGTAAATAAAGAATATGAAATTTTTATAATTATCCCTTTTTTTTGAATAAAATGTTAATATTAATTTAAAGGGAACTCTATGCTCGATGACTTACCCAATACGCAACAACGAGTTCCTTTGAAATCTTACGTTGCACTCTAATAATAAAATAATTTTATTTTAAATGGTAGTTAACGCCTAGACGTTGTAATGGATGGAATGAACAGAACTAACTACAAAATGATTATATATGTTTTTAAAATATTTTTACTTTCTACAATAAATGTTAGAGGATTAAAAATGCGAATGAATCCAATTTTAAGCGTAAACATTCTAATATTCTTTAAAAGGTCGATTAACCGCCTTTTGATGACGAACCTCTTTTAAATCCACTTTTTGAAAATTTTATGTGTTATATTTGACAAAATAAAATTCTTCTTTAGAATCGGGACATAAAAATTTACTTTGTGTAAATTTTTGGTATTTTTCCGATAAAGTTCATTTTTTTAATGAATAGTGAAAAATGTTGTATTTTAATTCAAATCCTCTTTTTAATCTAATTTCTTTATATGATTAGATTATATTTTGAATTGTTTTTAAAGTGAAATTAGAATATATTTTTACCATTTAATCCAATAGTGTTCGTTGGAATTAATTTCATCTTGAAATTGGACTTAAACTAGTGTCAATCTTTTGATACTTATTGTTTCATAAAAACACGCTATTTTCTCTCACAATGGGAATTAATTATTAAATTAATTAATGTAACTTATATGTTTTGAATTTTGTAAAATAGACATCATTTTTAATTCAGAATATCAAATATATCTTAGGGTGAATTTTTGGTATTTTTCTGGAAAACTTCAATTTTTGATGAATAGTGAAACCACTAAGTGGTACTTAAAAAAACTAATTTTTCGTTTAAATAAAATTTTACCACCTCTGTATTTTGAATTTTAAAAATACAAAATACATGGTTGTCATTAATAAGTAAAATGTGGTTCAATGGGATTAAAATAATTTTTTTGGTGAATAGTAACTTTTAAGTTTTAATCGCGATTAGAGGTAATTAGTGTAATTTAAGGTAAAAATAATGTTTTAATAATATGAAATGACCCAGAAACATGTCCTAACCTCATTGGATGTGTCATGGCCTACCAAGAAAATCTATGGGTCAACTTGGGTACCCCATGGAGCCACTTTGGTAGGAAAATGACATTAATAACTTTTTATTTAAAGTTAAAATAAAAATGTCACAAACATGTGTTGTTTTACTAAAACAATTTTTACATGAGGTTATACAAGTCATATTTTTGAATATAAATATTCATTAGAAATATAAAAATATTTCCTACATCATGATATTTTTTTTATAATTTTTAGACACTAAATAAATTAATTTATTTATGACACCGTGATGATGCAGTGATTACCTCATAAATGAACGATTTAAATAAAATGAGAATATAGGGTGAAATCTAAGTCTTAAACTTGTCACAAACCTATTGAATGGGTGGATTTCGAAACCTTATCACATTATCCTAGAAATATATCCTTTTTGGACCTTTTAAATCCGAAAATCATTTTATAATAAAGTAATATTTTATAACTTTCCAAGAGTGCCCCTCCTCTCCTCTTATAAAAGCCCCCCACCTCTACCACATTAAACACACCTCTCAAGCCTTTGGATCGGCCAAAACCTGACCATTTCATCTCTCCAAATCCCTTTATTAATCATTGAAGCCTCAATTTGGGCATAATCCTTTCCAAGGAAGCCTTTGAGCTCAAATCAAAGAGAGTTACCTGATTTAAAGGTAGTGTGCTCTCTTGTGTTCTTATGTTTTATTTTTATTCTCCAACCCTCTAAACTCTTTTTATTCCTTAATTTTGTAACAAAACAAGTATATTCAATATACTATGATGTTTTTATGTAATTTATTTGAGCTACACTTACACACACTTTCGTCTAATGGTTAAAGAACATACTGTTTCTGTGGATGGCGAATTACTGCCTCACGAAATGATGATTGTTCAATATTCTTTTAACACCTTCAAAGGTGGCCATTAAGATTTAAATACATCTATATATGATATATAATATGTTTATGTTTTCCTTAAGCTTCTTTATTTTTCATTTATGGCATACCTTTATGGTTTCCATTATGGGTAAATGCGATATCTTCATTTTAGGAAGTGCGGACTACCGCCCCCTCAAAGTGATTTGATTCGTTAATGCCATATGTGGATGTATAAAGGATGGAATTAATGGTATTAAATATGATATACTACTGGAATTATAATATACCTTTATATAATTATTATTTAATTCCATTTAATACAAAAAAAAAGAAATGAAAATAGCGTTCATGCGTACGTACGGCTTACCGTCTCCATGAACGGTACATTTCATTTCTTATCTCCAAATGTTATGTACTATTATAAGTACATATATATAATGTATATATATGTAATATATTACATCTAAATGATGTATATAATTCTGGAATTATAATATATATATCTCTCATTTTGTTTTAATTCCATTAATATGACAATAATGAAAGTAGCGTTCATGCGTACGTACGACCTACCGTCTCCATGAACGGTGCTTTTAATTTTTTATCTCCAAATGATATGTAATAGTATAAAATGAATATATACTGGATATATATGATATTTAAAACATCAATACTATTCTGGATATGATGTACCTATAACTACATGGAAAATTCCTTTCCAACAAGTTCGATTTTTACTCATGTACCGAACATCGACAAAAACGTCTGATATGAACTCACTTTATTAACCAATTATTATAACATTATAATATGTGATATTAACTGAATAATAATATTTAATGTAGGTCCTTAATAAATTATAAATTTACCAAATTTTATTATTTAGGAGATTAAAGAACGATCGAGTCATGTCGGACACGAGGTAAGGGATCTTACTCCTCTCTTTCTTTTTAAGTACACTATTTTATGTCATTACTTTTAAGCTCACATTTCTTATGATTGGGATGATCTTTTATATTAATCCTACTGTAATTTTTATGTTCATATTATGAGAGACCCTATTTTCTCTCATCAATCCATTTTGGAAGTTTTGAGTGGCGCCGTTAGGCTCCTGAATTTTCGTAAGAGATCTAACCTCTCTCTTTCTTTTTAAGTACTCTCCTTTATGTCACTTATTTTAATCTCCTATTTGTTATGATGGGGGATGTTCTTTTATATTCCTATAGCTGTAAATTTTATTTTAATATGATGAGATACCCTATTGGATCTCATCAATCCATTTTTGGAAGTTTTAAGTGGCGCCGTTAGGCTGCCGAGTTTTCGTAAGGGATTTTTCATCTCACTTTTAGTCCCGTGAGATTTATGCTACATTTGACACCATTTCCTTTGATTGGTGTATGTAATTACAATTGTTATAATCTTTGTGTAATATAATTTCATTTATGGGTATTTACATATTCATTGTATGACCCTTCTTCAATGGGGTGTACGTTTCGAAAGTTACCCAAGTCGGTAAGGGAACCTTTCACCCTCCTCTTTTTAAAATACTTCTTTTGTTATGTCTTTTAATTCACATACTATTATGTTGGGATATGTTATTATATATCCTTATTTATGTAAATTTTATGTCCAAGTGATGAGATACCATTTTTATCTCTCATCAACTCTTTTTCTGAATTTTGAAGTGACGCCATTAGGCTGTCGAATTTTTTCAAGGGAACTTCTTAACCCAATTTTGATTCTTTGGGATAAACTTGTACTCCTTGAATATGTCGTTTTATGAATATGTTTGAATTTCCTCTGATTGTTTTACACTTAATATCCACTTATATTTGGTGTATTCGTTTGTCACACATAATTATGTAATTGATTTATCCTTAATCCAAGGATACCGTCTTTGTATGGGACTTCGTCTCAATCTCCTTTCATTGAGGCATATTTTGTTTTATACACAACCTACTTTTATACGGTGTATAAACCCCTTTTACTTTTAAGTTTATCCAAAAGGAATATTTTTATACGAAGAGTTTTACTAAATGACAAAAGGGAATGTTTTTTTCGTACGTATGCAGCGACAACGACTTCTCCGCTGCCATGACCATTATTTGAGTTTTGGCTTCCTCTACAAGCCATACCTTTTTTTTAAATGAAAAATAAATACCATGTTTTACTTTTATTTTATTTTGGTATTGAAAATGGTTTTCATAATGTTTTTATATCAATGTGTTGTATTGATATCTTGTGATTGAAAAGTGGAAATGTTATGTTTCCTTTATGCATGTTTTATGTGATACGATTATGTTATGGTTCTTGGGCATTATTATGAAGACGGGTGGTTCCGTGATAAACTAAGGGTGGGTGAGCCCGGTATAGATCTCCAATGCATTGGGTAACGTGAAGGAGTTAAACGTTGAGGTTTCTCTGAAGAGATTTAGGGAATATACTGTGATGGGTATTCCAAACGTAACCAAGAGGGTTTCTCCCTGTGTAAGAATGTTATGAATGCCTCAAGTTACCTTTATGTATTATGATTTCTATGATTTATTCATTATTTGACGAGGTATGTTAAAATGATTATGTTTTATGAGTAAATTATGTTTTCATACATGGACTAATGTTTTCTTTTCATACTTTTATATCCCTTACTGAGCTTTTTATACTCATCCCAAGTTTTTGAAATGTTTTTCACAGGTCAAGGGAAAGGTGCATGATATGATGACAGTGTCAAGGAAGTGTCAAGAAAGAATCCATGTTTTATTTTAAATATGTTTCCGTTGATGGGAAAAAATGAATACTATCTTTTATATAACCACATTGTTTAAATGTGGAATGTAATTCATGATTTATGATCTAATTCTCTAAAACTCTAAACCTGAAAAGACCCTCAATGTGAATTATTCATTTAATTAAATATTAAGTAAGGTTTAAGGCCGGGACCTTATATTTATACATCCATTATACTTTTAAATTAAACCATTAATTATGGTAATTAAAAATGAAAAATGTTATAATCATGGAGACGGTAGGCCGTACGTACACATGAGTAACGTTTCCATTTTTCATTGATCATTATAAAAATAAGTTAATTAAAATTTTAATATTTAAAAATAATAATAATATTATTTACATAATAATAATCATTTAAATATAATTATATATATCATACAAGTGATGTGGTGAATAAAAACGATTTACATCGCTTCGTGGAGGTGATAGTTCATACGTACGCACGAACGACGTTATCATTTTTATGTGAATGAAACATAAAAACATAGTTGATATATTATATTATTATAATGATAAATATTTCATTAATATAAAATATTAATATTAATTCCATCATTATAACCTGTCATTAAATATGGTGATGAAAAATGAACTATATCGGTTCACGAGGTGGTAGTCCACCGTACACACAAACGAAAAGTTCATTTCCCATTTGATGAAATTAGAGATGGATTTAGGTGATGATATTAACATAATAACATATAAGTATATTGAGGATACTTTATTTATTATTTCATCATGGTTTAAGTACATTTGAATAAGTGGAAAAAGGAATAATATAGAAATACTTAAATAAAAACGATACCTCTTCTTCAGTTGATCACCTTTGAAGAACACATTAACACCTCTAAAGAGGGTGTTTTAACTAAAAAAATGCCTCAATAACGTGGATAAGTATTATTGGAAGAGTTTTGGGAAGATATTTGTTAAACCAAATGGGTTTTTAAGTGTAAGTAATAGAGAG
This sequence comes from Viscum album, assembly GCA_963277665.1. Lineage (NCBI taxonomy): Eukaryota > Viridiplantae > Streptophyta > Magnoliopsida > Santalales > Viscaceae > Viscum > Viscum album. Next base: position 1,272,504,723 of record OY728127.1, read on the forward strand.
GAATGAGTTCCTTTTTATAAAATAGGGGAGGGGCACCCTTGGAATTATAAAAAGTATTAAATTAATATAAATTCAATTTTGATTCCAAATGTGTAAAAAATTATTTATTTAGAATATAGGATTATGATGGGTTTAAATCCATTCATATAATAAAAATAGACAAGTTTTAGATATTTTTTAATCCTTATCTTTATGTTTTAACCCTTTTTAACTCTTACCATTTTATTAAGTAATTTACACTTTGAGAGTTAAAATAATTAACAAATCATGAAAAATGACCAATGAATGAGTCATTAATGAAATTTGTGGAGTTATATTTTTGGTGTAATTTTGGGTTTTTATAAATTTTATATCATTTAATTAGATATTTTATATTTTAAGTTATGAATTATGTCAATTTTTACACTATTCATTACTTAACTCTTTTTTAAAATCATAAAAATTGATTCATTAGAAAAAAATACATCCAATCAGCTATAAAATTTCAAATCCATATATAAAATAAATTAATAGCATAAAATATTTCAAATTATATTTATTTTAATATCATTAATATCATTTATTTGATTCTTCCTTTAATAAACCAATTGCTGCATCATCATTGTGTCATTATTTAATTTAATTATTTATTTCCCAAAAATTATAAATAAATTACCTTGATGTAGGTAATATTATTATATTTATAATGACTATTTATAGTCGAATATAACACTTATATAACCCCATATTAATTTTTTTTAGTAATAAGAAACATATTTATGACATCTTTGCCTTTACTTTAAATAGAATGTTATAAATGTCATAATCAAACCCAAGTGGCTTCAAAAGGCAAAAATTTCGGCCCATGGATTTTCTTGGTAGAAAATAACTTACCAACTAAGATTATTACAAGTTTTAGGGTAGTTTTATATTATTTTAATATTATTTTTACCTTTAATTACCTAATTTACCTTTAACTGTGGTAAATAAAATACTAAAGTTACTATTCACCAAAAATTATTTTGGTACGATTAGATCAAAATTTTCTTATTGATTACAACCAAGTATGAAAATTTTTAAAAATTCAATTCACATAAGTGATAAAATTAATTTAAACTTAATTTCATTGACGGATTGAGAAAACATTTTTTTTGAAGTAAAAACGTTCAAAAGTTCACAAAGTTTTTATATTCAATTTAAATGTGAAATTGATTCCAATGACCTAAATTGGAATAAATGATAAAAAATTAATATAATAACACTTTAAAACCAATTAAAAGTATAACCTAACTGTATAAATAAATTATACGAAAAAGAAGTTTTGAATTAAAATGCAGTATTTTTCACTATTCATTAAAAAAATGAATTTTATCAGAAAAATACCAAAATTAAACCAAAGTAAATTTTGATGTCCCGCTTATAAATAAGAAGGTTATTTTTTCAAATAGAACCTTTAAAAGTGTCAAAATTTATATTTTAAAATAGCTCTCCATCAATAGGTGGTAAAATTACCTTTTAAAAATATTAAAGCTTTTATACCTAAAATCAGATTTATTCTTATTTTAATCCCATAAAATTTATGGGAATAAAGTAAAAATATTTAATAAACATGTGTAAACATAATATATTTAGTTCTGTTCATTCCTACCAATACAACGACTATGTGATAGCTACCATTTTAAATAATAATATTACAATATATTATTTTTTGGTATAACTCAATCTTGTGTGCAACGTAAGATTTCAGAGAAACCCATTGTTTATTTGTTGAGTATGCTATTGGAAATAGTGTCCCCATTATGGTAAAATTAATATATAATTAATATATATTAATATATATTAAAGAGTCTTATTTTGTAATTACTTGGGATGTTACATCCTTCCCCCATTTTGGAAATTACGTCCTCACAATTTTAAATTTGGGCTTGGTAACCAAGGTTTCACTTTTAAAAATTAATTAATTAAAACCCCACATAAGAAAAAGAGTCAATAAAACATCTACTTTAAATGAAAGAAAGTGAAGTATAAAGGTCACCTGAGATAACACATGCTTGGATTCCATGTAGGAAAACATAGATATAGAAGAGAAAAATTTCCATCAAGTTCTGATGGAGAGTGATGGAAAATATTGTCAGAAAAAAGTTAACAATCATAAAACTATAAATCTATGATGATCAAATGGATCATTTGATTCATCAGAAAAGAAGTTACTATGGTAACATTTTTGGTTTCAATATCTTTTCCCTAGAGTTGTAGTATTCATTTACATCAATGATTAAGAACATAAGTTAACATACTTACTTGATATATTTATATTTTATAAGAACAATTTCATCATCATAATATTCCTTGAATTATGATGTACATACCTAAGAATAACCTTAATCATCAGAGTTCACACAAACCCTAAAGGTTATAAATATATTAAAACAAAAGTCCAAAAATAAAGTCTTACTCCACATTAAAGAAAAGCCTCACATAAATATAACCCCAAAAATCATATCCCAGAAAGATCCTTAATAACTTATTATCACATCACATAAAACCTTAAAAGGTGTGTCTAAAACCTTGAACTTATAGTTATCCTTAAAAAAATACTGGGCTCTCAGGAGCTTCCATCACTTCACAAGATGTCTCAACATCAACTACAGTAGTAGCAAAATATTTTCCTAAACCTTTTTGTTTATGATCATATTGATTTCATCCCTATGTTACTAACTTCAGACACTTATTTTCATAATTTCCCAATGCATTGAAACAAAAGAATATTACTATATACCGGCTATCTGTTATCATATTGTTGGACTATTCATGACCCTTTTCCTTGCAGTCACGAACCTTGTGACCAAACTTACCACATCGGTAACACTTTCCAGATTATGACATACATTACCCAAAATGAATTTTACCACACTTGGAACAAGTTTTAAGATCACCTCCATAATTCTTAGTTGGTTTCTTCTCCATTTCTTGGAACCTTGACCATTTATTACCCTTATCATCTCATGGAACAAAAGTGTCAGAAAACTTTATTTTAACTTTCTCATGACAACAGACCAATTTTTCATAACTTTTAAATTATCTAGAGGCCAAATATCTTCATATCCCTAGTTTCAATCCTAAGTAAAATATATTAATTTTATTTTAATTGTCTTGAATAAAATCTAGAACATACCTAGCCAATCTTGTGAAGTTCGCTTCATATACAACAACTAGATCATCATGATTTTGCTTTAATTAAAAGAATTGTTTCTCCATCCTAAGTTGAACAACCTTAGGGAAATATTTCCCAAGGAAAATATCATTAAATGCTTCCCATTCCATGGTATCAAAATCATTTCTCTCTCAAGTATTCTTAACCGATGACCACCATCGATCTGCTTCACCTTCAAAATGATAGATGGAAAGAGTTACCTTTTGAAATTCCGAACATACCATGAATTCAAATATCTTTTCTAAGGTATTGATCCATCATTTAGCTACCACCGGGGTCAGATTATCCATTGAATTATGGGGGATGTTTCCTCATAAAATGTTCCAATACTGACATATTCCTCAATGGTTGATATGGATGATTTCATGCATGGATGACACCACCATTTATAGCTTGTGTAAACTAATCCTTCATAGTAAAAAACTATTTAGTTTTGATTATGAACACCTCATGATATTTATTTGAAAGGTTGTTTTCCTCTCTATTCCTTCTCATTATAGCTTTCCTGTTTCTTCTATGGAAAACCATTCTGAGCAGACATAGTTTAGATGAAGTAATAGGGTAATCTTAAAATGCTACATCATTTCAACTTAACCATAAAGTAAAATCCTCTAAAGGAAAGAAATTAACACCATCCTAACCTCTAAAGTTGTCTAAACCATCCTCTGATACCAACTATAAGTACCCATGCCTTAAACATTACATAATCTTGAGTTCATTCAGTAATTTTACTTTATTTAATATTGAGGATCTTTTCATGTTTATAGATTTAGATAACTAGGTCATAAATATTACATAACAAAAACCTAGAAATACAAAGTGGTCACTTAAAACAGTATCCATTTATTTTATAACACAAAAACTTTTAAAAGGAAACATGGTTTATTTTCATGTTTAATCATCATAACTTTTCCTTGATTCTATCCTTTACTATATCATCCCTTAAATCCTGTGAAAAAAATTTAAAAACATAGGATGAGCACAAAAAGATTAATAAGGGAAATAAAAAGAAATAAAACCATTATTCTAGAGAAAAACATGGTAACCCATTTAATATTATTTGAGCGAATGAAACAAAACATTTTCACATGAATAACACACATACTTTTTTCACAAAGAAAAATATTAAATCCAATAGCAAGAAATTAAAACTCATTTCGGTGACTTAGAGAATCATATACATAAAACTCTTTCAAACCCATTTCAATTGGAATAACCATATGGACGACTTACAATATTATTACTACCCAATGATATTAAGATATATAGTAGGGATAATCCTTTATATAAGCTATATCCGTCTCACCCTTCATATAAGCTATATCAAGCTCACCAGTGAGCTATAATGGGGATCATCCCTTCATATAAGCTATAACGGGTTCAACTGTGAGATATAATGGGGCTAAAACTTCTTACAAACCATGTCAGGCTCACCCATGAGCTATAATGGGGATCAACCATTCATATGAGCTATATCAGGATCACCCATTTAATATAATTCTCAAGTACCGTTTCATGAATAAAAGACGTTCATCAAAAAACCTTTTTGAAAACTTCTTCTAATTCCATATGAAAAACATAAAAATACAATTTTCATTTAATAACCCATTTTAAATACCAATATGCCCAAAAAATGGAATAATGGATTTATTTTACTTTTAAAAACATTAAGGTTTATAGAGGAAACCAAGTATCAAATAACGGTTACGACGACAGAGAAGTTGTTGTCACCATATATGTTAAAAAGAACATTCCTTTTGTCATTTTTCAAAACATTCCATATATAACATGATAAAATTAATTTTTAAAACCTTTGAATTAAATTAAAAATATACAAAAATTCCCTTTAAAATCATTTTATATCCATATAATAAATATGTAAATTAATATCATGAAGAAAAAAATTTGATAATTAAATATTTAGACGTTCAAGGTGTCCCATACAACTTTGAACATTTAAATATTAATCTACATGAATTAATACATTTATTAAAACATTAAATAACATTAGTATAGATAAAATATGGATATTAAATATCATAGTGGCTGTATATACACCTTATAAAAGAATAAATGTGCATATTATCAAGAAATGTCTCAATGAAAGGAGATTGAGACGAAGTCCCTTACCTCAAGTATGAATCATATCATATGTTATTCATCTTCCTAAATAATAAAATTAGGTTAATTTATACTTGATTAAGAACCTTTTTCATGTTCATTATTTATTATATATCACTTATTATCATGTTATAACAATTACATAACTTTTTAAGTTCATATTAGACGTTTTTTCGATATTCGGAACTTGAGTTAGAAATGAACTTGGTAGAACTTAAATAGTACATGTGGTCATAATTACATAATCTCCATAATTATATTCATGACATAAGGATCAATTATATACATACATTGTAATTTTATATCAAACAATTAACTATGGTAATGAAAAATGAAAAATGTTATAATCATGGAGACGGTAGGCCGTACGTATGCACGAGTAACGTTTCCATTTTTCATTGATCATTATGGAAATAAGGTAATTATTATTTTATATTTCTATTATTATAATAATATTACTAACATTATAATAATAATTTAAATATTCATATATATATATATCATATAAGTGATGCAATGAATAAAAACGATTCACATCGTTTTGTGGAGGTGATAGTTCACACATACTTACGAACGACGTTATCATTTTTATGTGCATGAAACATAAAAAAATAATTGATATATTATTTTCTTATAATGATAAATATGTAATTAATTCTACATATTTACATCAATTCCATCATTATAACTAGTCATTAAATATGGTGATGAAAAATGAACTATATCGGTTCGCGAGGCGGTAGTCCGTCGTACACACAAACAAAAAGTTCATTTCCCATTTGATAAAATTAGAGATAGATTCAGGTGATGATATTAACATAATAAAATCTAATTATATTTATGATACTTTAGTTATTATTTCATCATGGTTTAAATAGATTTGAAGAAGTTGAAGAAGGAATAATATAGAAATACTTAAATAAAAACGATACCTCTTCTTCAGTTGATCACCTTTAAAGAACACATTAACACATTTAAGGAGGGTGTTATACCTAAAAAAGGGACTCAATAATGTTGGGAGGTATTATAGGAATATTTTTGGGCAGATCTTGTCCAAATAAAATGGGTTTTGAAGTGTAAGGAATGGATAGGAATGTGTGCCTTTTAATAGGAGAGGGGAGGGGCACCCTTGGAATTATTAAAAGTATTAATTTAATATAAATTCAATTTCGATTAAAAATGGGTCCAAACTTATTTAGTTCTAATTTAGGATGATTATGGGTCAAAATAAATTCATATTATAAAAATTATACAAGTTTTTGATATTTCTTAATCCTTATATTTATATTTTTACCCTTTTAACTCTTACCATTTTATTATGTAATTTAAACTTTAAAAGTTAAAATAATTACTAAATCATTACAAACGACCAAATAATGAGTCATTAATGAAATTTTTGGACTCAAATAATACTTTTATAAAAATATTGTATTTTTATAAATTTTATATCATTCAATTATATATTTTATATTTTAAGTTATGAATTATGTCAATTTTGAAACTATTCATTACTTGATTTTTTTTTAAAATCATAAAAACTTGATTACTTAGAAAAAAATACATTAAAGCATCTATAACATGTCAAATTAATCTAAAAAATTCATTTATGGAATTAAATATTTCAAATTATAATTATTTTAATATCATTAATATCGTTTATTTGAGTCTTCCTTTAATAAATCAATTACTGCCTCATCATTGTGTCATTAATTAATTTAATTATTTATTTCCTAAAAATTATAAATAAATTACCATGATGTAGGTAATATTTTTATATTTCTAATTAATATTTATATCTAGATATATAACTTATATAACCCCATATTAAAATTGTTTTAGTGATAAGAAACATATTTATGACATCTTTTCCTTTACTTTAAATAAAATGTTATAAATGTAATAATCACACCCAAGTGGATTCCAAAGTACAAAATTTAGGACCATGGATTTTCTTGGCATAAAATAACTCATAAAATAATATTATTACAACTTTTATGGTAGTTTTATATTATTATAATATTTATTTTACCTTTAATTACCCAATCTACCTTTAATCATGGTAAATAAAATACTAAAGTTATGATTATCCAAAATTTATTTTGATCCCATTAGATCAATTTTTTAATACTGATTACAACCATGTATTTTCATTTTTCAAAATTAAATTCACATAAGTGTTAAAATTAATTTAAACTTAATCCCATTGATAGATCTAGAAAATAGTTTTTTTGAAGTAAAAATGTTCAAAAGTTTACAAGGTTTTTATATCCAATTTAAATGTGAAATTGATTCTAATTAACTAAATTGGATTAAATGACAAAAAATTAATATAATTAAACATTAAAACAAATTAAAAGGATAATCTAAGTATATAAATAATTAGACAAAAATTATTTTTGAATTAAAATGCAGTATTTTCACTATTCATTACAAAATGAATTTTATCAGAAAAATAACAAAATTCAACCAAAGTAAATTTTGATGCCCCTATTACATATAATAAGGTTATTTTTTCAAATAAAACCCATAAAATTTTCAAAATTTATATTTTAAAAAGGTTCACCATCAATAGGTGGTAAAACTATCTTTTAAAAATATTAGAGATTTTTATGCTTAAAATCAGATTTATTCTTATTTTAAGGCCATAAAATTTATTGGAAGACAGTAAAAATATTTAACAAACATTTATAAACATAATATATTTAGTTCTATTAATTCCCACCAATAAAATATTCAGGTGATAACTACCATTTTAAATAATAATATTACACTATATTATTTTTCGGTATAACTCGGTTTTGCGTCCGGTATAAGATTTCAGAGAAACCCATTGTTGTGTGTGAAGTATGATATTGGACATAATGTAACCTTAAGGTAAAAATACTATATAATTTATAAATATTAATAAATATGAAAAATTATTATTCTGTAATTATGTGGGATGTTACACTTTAGTAGTTAAACATATGCACATGTGAATTCTATGGAGCATGATAAACTTGAATATAAATCCAAAATGTATTTTCATTGGTTATGGAGATAAAATTTTTGGATAAAATTTTTGTGATTGTAAAATGAAATAGGTCATCTGAAGCATGGATATTGTTTTTTATGAGAAGGTCCTATGGAAGTTTTAAAACATAGTGGAGTAAGAAGTTGAAGGAAACCCAACTATCTAAATACAGGATGATCAGAGTACTGTTAGTTCACTAAAAACAAAATAACTCAGATGTAGGTTCTCAATGCACTAAATGTACAAAAATCATACCACCTAAAGTTCCATAAATTTCAAGATCACCTGAATCTTGGGTGGGAGAACTATAAGTTCATGATCTAGTGGTACACATACCAGTATTTCAGGTACCAGTATAACAAGTATATCCAATCGGATCCAATCAATTGATTTAGTTAAGGATATAAACTAGAATCAGGAGAATGGTATAAAGGTTTGGGAATTATTTGAACTCTATAATCCCAACAGATGTTGGATAACTTGAAAATCTATTGGAGGAATCTTTTCTTAACGAATCTAAGTAGTGGGAGTCATCCATTAATAAAGAAATAGATTTATTAAAATTCAACAGAACTTGGGAGATGGACAAACTACCAGAGTGTAAAATAACACTTGAAAATCAGTAGTTTTACCAGATCAAGGAAGAGGATAATTATAAGAAAATATAAAAAGAATTTGTGGTAGTGAATGGGTTTCAACATAAGTAAGGAGTTGATATCTTCAAAACCTTCTCACTAGTAGTTGAAAATTCTACCATCATAACAATTATTAGTATGGTTGCATCAGAAGATATGTATTTGGAAATAATGGATGTCAAGACCATATTCCATCATTTTGATTTAGAGGAGAATATTTACATGAAATATCCAATGGGTGTACTTAAATTTTGACATCATAATTTAGTATGTAAACTGAAGAAAATACTATATGGGATGAATCTAGCATCACGATAGTGCAATTGAAAATTCAATTTTTTCATATCAGAGGAAGGGTTCAATAGGTTTAGTGAATATCGCTTATGTTATCAAAAGCAATGATAAGATTTAAAATTCATCATATTACTCTTGTATGTGGTTGACATATTGATTGCTAGACCGGAATTTTGTAAAATCTGAAAGTTGAAGTGTGATTTTTTCAGAATATTCTTGATAAATGATCTTGGATAGGTAATGAGAATATTGGGGATGAAGATAGAGAGAGATAGGAAAACTAGAAATTTGGTTCTATCTTAGAAATATTATGTCTAGAAGATCATGGAAAGATCTAGGATAGTCGTAAGTAAGCCAATATAAACACCTATTGCCTCTCACTTTAATTTTTCCAAGTCTTAGGTGTCAGAAACTGAAGTTGATTACAAGTACATGGAGAAAGTAACATATGCATCAGTGGTTAGAAGTTTTCTATATACAATATTTTTCACTTATACATATATTTCCCATATAGTGGGAGTTATTAGTCAGTACATGGAAAATATAGGGAATGTTTACTAGGAGGTTGTGAAGTAGATCCTTCACTATATGAAAGGATTAAATGATCAATCCATTTTCTTTCTGAATGAAGATCCATTATAAGGATTTATGGACTAAGAATTTATTGGTGATTTAGATACTCAAAAGATCATAATAGGTTTTTTATTTACATATAGAAAAAGTATATCTATTTAGATTTCACGACTTCAAAATATCATTACATTGAACACAAAGAAAGCGAAGTATGTAGAAATAATGTAATCCAAGAAGGAGATGATCTGGTTGAAGAGATATCAATAGGATCTTGGAAGGAGGTTATAAGTGGAAATTATTTACTGTGAAAGCCAAAGTTTTATTTACTTGTCTAAAAATATATTGTTCCATACTAGGAAAAAGTATATCAACATGAAATATCATTTCATTATAAAATTTTTGGAAAAGGAGTTGGATCTATAAAATATAGTAGAAAGAAAAAATATAGCAGACATATTTAAAAAGGTGGTAGTTTAGGAAAGTCAGAGGTATAATCGAGCCTCAGTGGGAATTGGGAAAAGTAAAGGAACGTCTTGGAGGGTTATTGAGGTTTTCCCTATAACAAGTTTTCAAGTGGGATATTATTGGGATGTGAGGCTTTGTTCTGAGAATCAAAATTTTGGGCATTAGAATTACATTCATCAGAATTTACATTAGTGGTTGTTTTCCATGATCAATGTAAAGGTAGCATGAGTTCACCTCTCAATTGGAAACATGTTTCCTCCAATGTAAATAGATCCATCAAAAGTTTTCATCTATAGATGGTTCTATGGTGGAGTGATGGGAGGTATAGAAGTTCAAAAATGCTGATGGGTCATTAGTGGTAAACTTTATTAGGTAGTCATGGGTAATAATTTAGGTTTTCAAGAGAGTAGGTTGACATTTTTTGACTATCTGTTCTTTGTATTTAGGTATGTTGGACCTTTAGTGCAAAGTGTGAAAAAAATTGGATCAACATAAGAGACTTTATTATATAGATGGGAAGTTGGTGAGGATTACATTTATTTATAATATGGTTTTCACTTATAATCCTCCAATTATAATAAAATAAATTAACAGTGTGGTTTACCCCATGCACATAGGACAAAATTCCAAATCACATTAAAACTTTATGTTATTTATTTTATTTCTTATATTTTTATTTCATTTTTTACCATTGGATATTTTTCTGTAATTTTTTTTTGTTTCTATATGGTGTGTGTGTGAGTAAGATTTTGTATAGTGGTTAGGGTGTCATGGATTCCTATTTATAGTATACTTAATCAAATAAGGAGTAGAGCTTCGTAGTTTTGGGTTTCCACTACAGTGACTTGCGCACGAACATCTGGTGGATATGTTGATCATACTTCTGGTGGTCTTCTGATAGTACATGTGATAGGTATTTCATGGGATCATTGATTCCCCAAAATTTTTCCATATTCAATAAATTCATGAGGTTTTAAGTGCTTTATCATATTATTTCTTTATTTTTTTTAATTCAAAATATACCAAATTTGTAAGGGGTTTGGTTAACTCAACCTCCTTAATTGTGTTATAATACGTCTTATTAAACTTCTCTCTTCCAAGATTGGTTTCTCCCACCATAAGATTTTATTTCATGATAATTTCTCTTTCTCTTTGGGGGGAAATGACACTTTTTATTCAAATATTCCTTCGAAATGAATTTATTCTCCTTAAAAACTATATCATTATTGATAATTATTCCCATCCTCTTCAATAAAAAATTACCCTCATTTCCCATATTTTTATTTACCTCTAATGTTATCATTTATATTTAAAAACCCAATTTTTTATTATCTTACGTAACATTTATATTTACCTATTATTATATTAAAAAGGAAGTTTTTTCACTCTTTTTATGATGTGGGTTTTGAACAAAGTTATTTCAAAATATTAAAAATATTTTCCATCCTTTCAAAATAAAATGTTTTATCTTCCACTCTAAATTTATTTTTATAAACTTTATGTTATTTAAAAGTCCTATCATTGAAGTTTATTTTTCAAAATTAAATGTTTTCCAAAGTTTTCACTTCAAATTTTTGAAACATTTTTGTATTTTCAAGGATTTATTATCGAATATTCTTTTTAAAAGTAAAAATTTTCAAAGTGTTTTCACTTCACCTTTTTGAAACCTTTATGTATTTTCAAGGCTTAATTATTGAGATTAATTTCCAAATATTGATTTTTAAAATTCATTATTTTTAATTTCTCGAAGGTGACCTTTACAAAAATTAATTTTCAAAGTGACCGTAACTTCATCTTTTATAAAAAATATAAAAGTGTTTTCTAAATAAACTATTTTATGATTTCATTTTCATTTTTATTTTCATCTCTAAAGGCATTATTTCCTTGGAAATTAATTTTCATGAATCAACCTATAAATTTTCTTATAAAATAATATGACGGGGGGATTTAATTTTAGGTATAAACCATTTACATTTTTGAGGTCAATTTTGGTGACACCGTCTAGAAATGTTATAAAACCCATTTATGTTTCCAAGGGTTTTTTATGATGTGATGAATGATTGTTTTAAAATGGAACACATATGTATGAATGGTTGGTGGTTGGGGTCCTATATCACCTTCCAATGCATTGGTTAATGTTTTTAATCTCATGAGATATTTATGGACCCTAGGTTTCTAAAACATATTTCACTTATATACCACAGGTTTTCAAAAACCTAAGTCACTTATGAACCGTAGGTTAGTGAAACCTAAGTCACTTATAGACCTTAGGTTTACAAAACCTAAGTCACTTATGGACAATAGGGTTGTGAAGCTTAAGTAACTTATAGACCATAGGTTTTTTAAACATAAGTCACTTATAGACCATAGGTTTGCAAAAAATAAGTCACTTATGGTCCATAGACTTGAAAAACCTAAGTCAGTTATGGATTATAGGTCTGTGAAACCAAATTCACTTATGGACAGTAGGTTTGTGAAACCTAAGTCACTTATGGACTATAGGTTTGAGAAACATAATCCAATTATGGAACATAAGTTTATGAAACCTATTTCACTTATGGATCATAGGTTTTTGAAACCTAAGTAACTTATGAACCATAGGTATGTGAAACTTAAGTCACTAATGGGCCATAGGTTTGTGATTCCTAAGCCACAATGTAATTATTACATGTGATTATATTTGTGCCATAGTTTATCGTAACGATACATTTCCATTACACACTATATATTTATGGCAATAATTATTGTAAAACCTTGATACTTTAGAATATTTTTCTATTTAAATAAATTATAAGTGTTTGATATCTTGCTCAACACGTAACATTGAAATTTAAGCGAACCACAATATACTATAAAAATATTATTATTTAAATGTGACCATTGTAACCTATCCATTAAAATGTTGGGTATGAATATGAATAAAATAATTATTAAATATATGTATAATGGTTTATAATGATAAAAATTTATTGGTAAGTACTCAATTTTAATAAAATCATTTAATGATTGAACGACCTGTTTTTTGAAGAAATGTATTTTTCTACATATTATATATTTTTATATAGAAAAAGTATATTCATCACTATTAAAAAATTATTTCAATGAAATATATTAATAATTTATATGAATAAAATAATAATTATCCATATATTAGTATCTTAAGGTTAATAATTAAAATAAAATCATTTAAAGGTAAAAAGAGTTATTTCTTATAAAACTATTTTTATGTGCTCAATGTATTTTTATAATAATAAATTAAATAAATCATTATTGATTAATTTTTTTAATGAAATTTATCTATTATATATCCAATAAAATAATTTTACATTCATTTAATTGTGTTTATTAGGAAAGGAATGAGAATAAGGTTATTTTATGCTTCAAAAATACATCTTCTTCAAAAATGGTTTTTATTGGATTTTGTGTGGGAATATTATAATTAATTTCTAATAATTTTATATATTGTATTTTATAAAAAGGTTATTAATTTTTTAATTATAACATCAAAATTTTATTAATGTTAAAATTTGGTATTTTTTCTAAAAATGTTCATTTTTCAGTGAATAATGAAAAATACCAATTTTATAGAAAGCCATATTTTCCATTCAAGTATTTACAAAGTCCAATTTTTTTGAATTGATTTTAAAATTTAATTAGATATTTTTTATTAAAATTTATCCAATCAATTATTTTTTAATCGAAATCATTCTTAATTTTGGTATAAAATCATTTTTATACTTAAAAATGCATTTTTTCTCGAAAACTGTTTTTTATCACGTTTTGTGAGTTTATTTTAAAAGTAATTTATACCAGTTATAGAAATTTAATTTGATAAAATTTAAACAATATTTTGAATCACAATTTCAATTTTTTTAATAACTTCACTTTCATTTTTGGTCATTTTGAATAGTAACTTTGGTAAAAAAAAATCGGTTACCACAATAAGAGTTAAAACAAATTAAAAGGATTAAAACTAAAACTATAAGAAATAAAATTACCTAAAAACTTGTCTAAGTAGTAATTAATGGTCATATTTAGACTATATATCGTCTTATATTTGAATATGATTCATTTTGTATCCATTTGGATTGAGTAAGACATTAATATATTTTAATCTTTTAAAAAATTCCAAGCGTGTGCTCTCCCTCACTTATAAAAGGACACCCCACTCCTCTATTATCCATAGTTCAAGAGCCTATTAGGTCAGAAAATCACTACCCATTACTTTACTATATTTCTTCCATTTTTCCTAGATATCCTTATCTTATCCTAAAACCAATCTTTCCAGGCTTAAGGTGTAAGACAAAGGAGGTATCTTAAAAAGAGGTATGAATCTTAACCGGGCCCTTTCAATTTAATTTCTTATTCCACCTTATATAAACCCACTATATCCATAATAATAAGATTAATATATTATCATTAATAAAATTATATTTTATTATTATTATTTAAAAACTATTTCCACCCCCTTCTATCAAATGATAAATGAAAGTATCGCTCGTGCGTACATGTGGACCACCACCGCCACGTAGCGATAAGATTCATTTTCCGCCACAATCTTTCATGGTTGGTTATTATGATATATTTAATTTTTATATATCATATTTTTGAAATAAATATGTTTCTTTAATTATAGTATCTTATCTACTTTATTACATTTCCATCTATTGTAAAATGATAACATCGCTCGTGCGTACATGTGGACTACAACCTCCACGAATCGATGTGATTAATTTTTCATTTCCACTTTACATGGATGGTAATAAGGATATATTTAAGTAATATATATGATATTTATGATATAATAATTATTTTTTAAAGTTGAATTATTATTTACCATTCTTTCATTCCATCCTTTGAAAAGTGGAAACATCACTCATGTCTACGTATGAATTACTGTCTCCAAAAATTGATGCAATCATTTTTTAGAAATTCTTTATATAAATAGTTATAAAAGTGTATATAATCTTTAAATATTATAATTATGACATGATTAATATTCTATAGATTATGAAACCATGATCATAGGGCAATGACCATAACCTCCGAACCAAAACATACAAAAAATATGAAGCAGTTAACACCTGAACAAATGGTGATAATGTAATGTTGTTAATGAATGGGTGATAAAATGATATAGATAAAATATTAATGGTATAATAATTTTGAATACAATTATATTATAGATTTATAATAAATATAAATTTATTATATAGGAGGTTAGAGCGCTTACGAAGCAAGTCAGACTTGAGGTAAGGGTTTTTCAACTCACTTTTATTTCTATAAGACATATACATATTCACCACTCATTTATTTTTTGTGGTGTATATAATATACATTAATGTATTTGATAATTATTCTCATGAAAATTTAGGGATTTAAAAATACATATAAGTTTCTCTCTATCATGAGGTTTTGATTTAGATATTACTAATGTGGTAAGAATTTATGTTATAATCTCATTTCTTTACAGGATTGTCTTTAAAAAATTTACAATGATTGAAATGTAAGAACCCGGTTTTTGATGCGAAAAAATTTGGAATATTCTTGATGATATTCCAGAGCAGCGCCTTCAGACAGCGTGCGATTCTGAGCCCCGGAGTGACCCTAATTAAATTTTCAGTGCGTTCACACTGAGAACACCAAATAAATGGGATAACTCTTAAATGGTGCTTCAGATCTGAGATCCGAGTGTACGGATGGGTCTGTAATGGGGTTTTTACCCTAGGAATGACATAAAACTTGTCGGCACAGGACGTTTGGACCCCTCACCCACTTTCGGAACGTTAAATGGATAATTAAATTAATTAATTTATTCGTTTAACGGCTTAACTCAAGTATCTATTAAACGGTGGTTCGGATTGGAAAACCGAGGTCACCGTTGAGTTCGGAGCGTGCCGTTTACCCTAGGAGGGGTGTAATCATCGCAGGCGCGGGTCGTTTGTGAAAAATGGCCCAAGGGGCATTTCCGTAATTTGGCGGCCTCGAGCGTTAAGTTTAATAACTTTTTAACGGTGCCTTAGATTGAAATTCCGAGATCATCGTTGTACTCGAGAGGTAGTGTTTACCCTAGGGGAGGCTTAACCTCTACCCCGTCGGGCATTTCAGATGTGGGTTAATTTGGGGGTTTTAAATTAATTAAATTGTAATTAATTTTATTTAAACCCACCCCCTCCTTCTCCTTGGCACTCCCTGGCGGAAGAGCTCACCCAAGGAGACCTCCAACCTTAAGCTTCTCCTCCTCCTCTCCGGCAAGGCAACAACGTGGCGGCGGACCCTCCGTGAAGCGTCGGGCAACACCCCAACAGGTAGGAGGTTACGTTGTGTTTTTAATTCCGCAATTACCTTTGAAATCGTTTTCTAGCATCGATTTTCCATCTAATCTGCAATAAAATCCCATGATTGCGTAGTACATATTTTGATCTTTCAAACGCTTGTTTCGGAATTGAAATCCAGGTTCGGATGGTGTCGCAGTCATCCGCCGAAGTTTGCGTGTTTAAGGGTGTTTCCGGCTGTTTTTTTTGAGTTCTGGCGGTTCAGCGTCAGAAGCAGGCGGCCGCAGGTGAGGCCAAGGTGGCGGCGCATGGGTGGATCTAGCGGCAGGCGGTGGGGTTTCTCGGCAGTAAGGCGGAGCAGCGGTCGGCGGCCGGTGTCGTGTGGCGCGGGCGGTCGGCGCCGGCTCGAGCGGAGGAGGCTGATGAGCGCCTGGTCAGGGGGAGGCCGGCGAGCGCCTGGTCAGGTGGTTGCATGATACCCACTCCGTGTTCAGTTGGCCAGTGTTGTGCCCTTCAGTGGAGATGACCAGAGCAGTTTTGGGTTGCTCACTGACTTCTAGGGTTTATGCTCCAGCAGAGACTGGGCAGTGGGTCACTCGACACTCTTAGGGTCTACCCTCTAGCAGAGACTGGGCAGTGGGTCACCCGACACTCTTAGGGTCTACCCTCCAGCAGAGAATTGGCAGTGGTCACCCGATCGCTTAGGGTCTACCCTCCAGCAGAGACTGGGTAGTGGGTCACCCGGCAACCTCTTAGGGTCTACCCTCCAGCACGGCTGGGTAGTGGGTCGCCCGTTATCTAGTTCTAGGTCTACCCTCCAGCAAGCCTGGGCAGTGGGTCCCCTGTCGAATTATTCTAGGTTTACCCTCCAGCGGAGCTGGCCAGTGGGTCGCCTGATGATGTATTAGGGTCTACCCTCCAGCAGAGCTGGGTAGCGGGTCGCCTGATGATGTATTAGGGTTTATTCTCCAGCAGGGCTGGGCAGTGGGTCACCCGATATCTTGTTAGGGTTTACCCTCCAGCAGGGCTGGGTAGTGGGTCACCAGATATCATATTATGAATTACCCTCCAGCAGAGCTGGGCAGTGGGACACCCGTTGACATTCCAGAATCAGTCCTTTCTACTAGACTAGTATGTGGATTTCCTCTGTGATTACCGGAGCAGGACCCTTGTTGTACGGGTCAGTGATGGAACGACCTTGCCTTTGAGGTGTTCTCTCGACTGGGTGACAGAGTCGAGGTGTGGTTTGACTTTCCCCAGAACTCTCAAGTACGAGAGGTTCTTTCCCCCACCGAGACGCGTCCTTGTGACGCGACCTAAAACCGTGCGGGCGAGTCAGTGCTGCCTAAAGCGGATAGTGTCGAGGTGCGGTGGTTTGAGCCCCTTGACTTGTAGTTCGGGGCAGACGTGCGGGATGCTGGGCATCGATGGTGGTTATTTCAGGGGCTGTTGGCTACTCACTTTCTTGGGCTGAGCTACAGGATAGAGATCGCCTTACGATCTTGTTTGGGATTCTTGTTTGAGCATATGTATATGTATATACCTTGTTCTAGTACACAGTTCTTGAGTTTGGTTACTCTCCTTCCAGGAGAGGCGAAGATGCGCGGGGCATGCCACGTGCTTTCCATGTCTAGATTCTCATGGTTGGACGAGTCTACTCTCCTTCTATAGTTAGCGAAGACTCGAAGGGAAGTTCATATTCACACCGTTTACATATCCTTGTGTCTGGACGAGTCTACCTTCTTTCCTCTTGTTGGGTTGAGCTCGACTCTCTACTGTTACTCTTTACTGCACTCTCGGTTGTACTCCTTTACTTTTCCTGTTCGCTCTACTGCTCACCCTTCGGTACCTCCTTTGTTGCTCCCTCGAGCCTTCAGGGTATCCTACTGAGTATTTTTATACTCACCCCTTCTTGGGCTTTGCCCGCACTTGGTGTGCCCTTGCAGACGACAGACAGGTTGGTCGTGACTTCAGTGGAGCTTAGGAGTTCGAGATCTTGGACCGCGTGCGGTGGTCGGAGTCGCGTTCCAGGTGGGGGATCCTCCCAGCTGTTTACTTTTTGTTCACGTGTTTCCGGGTTGTGGCACTTTTCTAGTTGGGCGCATGTTTTCCCCTTTTCTTTTCAGTTTACTTTCAGCACTTTCTTTGTACTATTTAGAGGTCGATGCACTTTTGGTGGTTTATATATAGCAGTTTCCCTTTGCTTTACTTTTCTTTTCTTTTTACTCTGCATTTTTGCATTGAGTGTGCTGCGTTTGTGTGTACAGGTACTTAGGCAAAGGCCTCCCCGAGTTATTGTTCCTTCGACACTGGTCACCAGCCCCTGGCCTATGGAGGCGGGCTTGGGGTAGTTGCGGCTCGAGCCTGGGTAGGGTCGGGTCATGACAAAGTGGTATCAAAGGTGGTTCGTTCCTTGGGGACACTGTTCAGACGTCCCTAAAGTAAAAGGAATTGGTTGGGATTTAGGGAAACAATGTTAATGTGTCTTGAGAGCAGCTCTCAGGCCAGGGAGTCCAGTGATGGTGCGGCGGCCGACGTATCCATTCACGAGGACCCTGATAATCCGCTTGTCGACTCGGCATGCTGAGACACTTGTTGTAGGGAAAATTTGTTTGTGCATCACATAGGACTGAGTCTTGACAGTCCTTCTTGAGTCATCTCCCCATCGTTGTTATTGGTATATACATATATGCTCATCTGACCGCGGCACTCCTTGAAAATATTCAGGAAGTCTCCGCAAAGACAGCCAGCCAAGATACCAGCTTTGGTGCGTGACGACGACCCTGTGAGCTATGAGGCCTCAGTCCAGGACCCATCATGCGAGCCCCTTTCTCCGGGTGGGCCGGTAGCAGCACCCCCACCTGTTGAGCAACAGACAACTTCAGTATAGCAGGCGGGGCTTGAGTGCAGGTTGAGCGCGCTCTGTGAGTTCCAGTGGCAGAGATCGCTGAGGTTCAATGGTGAGCCAGACCCTCAGGCAGCAGAGGTTTGGTTTGAGATAGTGGTTTGCCTTTTTGGGCTTGTGCAGACGCTGATAGATCTTATGGTGGCTTTGTCCGCCAACCTTTTTCGTGGAGCAGCTTGACGTTGGTGGAGTCTGGTGACTCAGTTTCTTGACGAGTCGTCGCTTTCGTGGGGCGACTTCTAGTTGTTGTTCTGTGAGGAGTTTTGCCCCTCCTGCTTGCGCTCCGTTCGGATTCATGAGCTCCTGCAATTTCATCAGGGAGGGATGACGGTGGCCGAGTACTCGACTAGTTTTTCAGACCGTGCACGCTTTTACCTGGACTTGGTCCATGACAACAACATCCGAGCGCGGAAGTTTGAGTAGGGTCTCCGCCGAGAGATTCCTGTTGTCATAGTACCCTTGGGAATTTCCACATATTCCAGGGTGGTAGAGAAGACACTGGTGACAAAGAGCTTACTGTCACGTTCTAGAGTTGGTGGTGGCAGTAGGCACGTTGGAGCCGAGACGTCTGCCGCAGCTAGCGGGCATTGGCAAGCAGAACCTCGACGTAGGTGGCTTTCTGATAACCGGACTCAGGGGCGTGGTCGTACACCACAGTGGCGCCATAGGGAACCAGTGCAGCCCGAAGAGGGTTAGTGCTATGCTTGCGATGGGAGAGGTCACCTAGCATGAGACTGCCCAACCAGGCATGCAGAGAGCTTTGGGCAGGCAGTGGGTGCACCACCACGACAGATTCAACATCGTGATTAGAGTAGTACACAGAGAGGTGGTGCTAGTAGAGGAGCAGGAGGAGCTAGTAGTGGGGGACGACTTTACGAGGTCTTCCCATCACCAATAGGTGGTCCAAGTCAGGATCCGGGAGCTGACAGTTGGGACCACAGACAGCCACGAGCTTTGGATGTCTACGATCCTGCAGAACATGAGGTGATGAGAGGTTCGCTCTACAGCTCATCTACTTTTTACAGTAGAATTGTTAGACTCTGTATGTGAAATGCTTTCCTCCCTGCTCCTTGTTTGAGGTGTTACCAGGGTGGCACGGGGCATCAGTGTAACCCTGTGTTGGTATGATAAAAGTCATGGGACCTTTTACTTTAGTCGATGGTGTCGAATCCATCGCTTTCCGAGCATGTAAGAGAGTCTTGGTTGCGAGACATCGACTGTGAAATATTGTGTGACCAGATATCCTTGGGTGTTTCACCATATGGATATTCTGAAGAAGGGAATCACTGGGCCTTGTTCCAGGTGCGGGCGGTGATTCCAGTTGCGGTATGCGGTGTAGAGGTTTGGTCGGGTACGTGAGCTACTCCCGAGGTCCTTTGGACCATTTGAGACTGTGTAGAGGGATGGCGAGGTTCCCTACCGCCTTGCCCTAACCCCAAAGGATGGTTTGGGTGCATGACGTCTCCCACACGACTCAACCAAGAAGAGGTGTGTGTGATCCTATGCACGACATCAGCAAGGGAAGACCTCGCGTGAACAGACCAATCCCTTGGCCTGTGTGCGGTGGCGCAGAGCTGTGCCAGAGTTCTTCTGGGTACGAGAGAGCCATGTGTGGGCTTAGTACCCTAAGTTGTTCCTTGGTTTTGCTTTTCAGGGACGAAAATATTGAAGGAGGGAATGATGTAAGAACCCGGTTTTTGCTGATAAAGACTTTGGAATATTCTTGATGATATTCCAGAGCAGCGCCTTCAGACGGCGTGCGATTCTGAGCCCCGGAGTGGCCGAAATTAAAATTTCAGTGCGTTCACACTGAGAATGCCAAATAAATGGGATAACTCCTAAACGGTGCGTCGTATCAGAGATCTAAGTGTATGGATGTGTCTGGAATGAGGTGTTTACCCTAGTAACGACATAAAACTTTTCGGCGCAGGATGTTTGGACCCCTCGCCCGCTTTCGGAACGTTAAACGGATTAACTCAAGTATATCTTAAACGGTGGCTCGGATTGGAAAACCGAGGCCACCGTTGAGTTTGGAGCATGAATTTTACCCTAGGAGGGGTGTAATATTCGCGGGTGCGGGACGTTTGTGAAAAATGGCCCCAGGGGCATTTCCGTAATTTGTTGGCCTCGGGCGTTAAGTTTAATAACTTTTGAACGGTGTCTCGGATTGAAATTCCGAGACCTCCGTTGTAATCTGGAGGTGGTGTTTACCCTAGAGGATGATTAACCTATACCCCATCGGGTATTTCAGATGTGGGTTAATTTGGGGGTTTTAAATTAATTAAATTGTAATTAATTTTATTTAAACCCACCCCCTCCTTCTCCTTGGCACTCCCTGGTGGAAGAGCTCACCCAAGGAGACCTACACCCTCAAGCTTCTCCTCCTCCTCTCCGGCAAGGCAACGGCGCGGCGGCGGACCATCCGTGAAGCGTCGGGGAACACCCCAACAGGTAGGATGTTACGTTGTGTTTTTAATTCTGCAATTACCTTTGAACTTGTTTTCTAGCATCGATTTACCATCAAATTTGCAATCAAAGCCCATGATTGCGTAGTACATATTTTGAGCTTTCAAACATTTGTTTCGGAATTGAAATCTGGGTTCGGATGGTGTCACGATCGTCCGCCGAAGTTTGCGGGTTTAAGGGTGTTTTCGGCCATTTTTTTTCGGGTTCCGGCGGTTCAGCGTCAGCAGCAGGCGACCGCGGGTGGGGCCAAGGCGGCGGCGCACGGGTGGCTCCAGCGGCAGGCGGCGGGGTTTCTTGGCAGTAGGGCGGAGCAGCGGTCGGCGGCCGGGGTCGTGTGGCGCGGGCGGTCGGCGCCGGCTCGAGCGGAAGAGGCCGACGAGCACCTGGTCAGGGTGAGGTTGGCGGCTGCCTTTGGGCGGGC
Organism: Viscum album; assembly: GCA_963277665.1. Taxonomy (NCBI): domain Eukaryota; kingdom Viridiplantae; phylum Streptophyta; class Magnoliopsida; order Santalales; family Viscaceae; genus Viscum; species Viscum album. Next base: position 1,272,527,084 of record OY728127.1, read on the forward strand.
GACACAGGGGGAGACCGGCCGGCGCAGCCGGTCGGTTGCTGCGGAAGCCGAGGTCGTGCGGCGACCTCGGGAGGAGACCTGGACCCGGCCAAATGGCCGGGTTGACTTGGAAAAAAAAGGCTCCCTCGGGACCCCTCGGTGGGATCTTTAAAATAAATAAATAAATAAATATTTTTATATAAATGAATATGTTTATAATAATAATAATAATAATAATAATATTATTATTATGGAAATGATTTATGTTTAATAAATCATGAACCGAGGGTAGGTTCCATGTGCCGTCCGTGGAGACACGTCCCTTAATTTGGGAGGAATATTTTGAGATGGTTTCGGGAATTTTTAATTCCCGAAATGAGGGGCCTCGGGGGCGCGACGCGTCTTTAAGCGAATTGACGTTTTTCTGGGGGATCTTGTTTTGGACGGTGCAGACGCGTCTGACGTCCGTTTTGAGCGCCGTCAGTGGCGTTGGGACCCTATCGCCGGGGCGAATCTTTCCAGGGTGGTTTCGGGTGTTGAATCCGGAGTTGAGGTGTGGGCCCCACAACCCGTCTTTTGAGCTGCGAGCATCGTTTAGCGACTTTCTCATCGGGCGTCCATTCGGGGCGTGCGAGCAGTCGATTCTGGATTTTTTTCCAAGGGGATTGCAATGGTGCAATCCGCCCGCCCTAATTCCGCATGATGGTACGGGCCCCACTAGGGTCGTTTGGGCGTTGACGGTGATTTTCCATCTCTATCACCGGGCAACCGTTTTGGACAAGTGAATAGTCCATCTTGTGTACTTTTTTGAGAGGATCGCAACGGTGCGATCCGTTGGCAGCGCTTCGGGACCGGGGTGCGGGTCCCGCGTGGTACTGCTCGTGCGCGGTAAGCCAGAATGTACCTTTTTCTCCGGATATCCATTCCACTCAAGTGAGTAGTGCTTTTGACGTGTTTTTCCGAGAGCATTGCGATGGCACAGTTCGCCCGACCTTTTTCGGGGACATGGTGTGGGTCCCACCCGACCCGGCTACGGTGAATGGTACCTTTTTCACCGGGTGTCCATTTTGGGTGATTGAGTATTCAATCCTGGGTGTTTTTCTGAGGGGATTGCAGTGGTGTGATCCGTTTGTTCAGTTTCGAGATCTTGGGGTGGGCCCCACACGGGTTGGTTATGGTGAATAGTACCTTTTTTACCGGTTGACCATTTCGGGCGAGTAATTAGTCTATATCACATGTTTTTCCGTGGAGATTTCAACGGTGTAATCTGTTCAGGCGAGCGGAGCCTCATACGCGATCTTATTAAATGTGGAAATATGAAAGGTGCCCCGGTGGCGGTTCTTCTACCGTGTTTGTAGCGGACCCTTGACATGTGATCGCGTGCACTCTTGGGAGAGTGATTTCGGTGGTTAAAGAGATGTGGTCGGCCGTCCCTCAGCCGTTGAGGTGGCAAGTTGGAGTTGTTACATTCATGCCTTCTCGTTGACGTTGGGTGCCGTGTGCACGTTAGCCTTTTTGGCTGTAGACACGACATACTTTGGGAGAATGTGAGAACACCGGGAGGTACATGTGGATGTTGGTACCTAATAACATTTGTGTGCTTGGTTGGGGTTGACTTGGGGCTACACATTGTGTGGGCCCCAGGTGCGTGCCGTGTTCTGCTTTGCGTACTTTTGACCTCTTGCGATGTAGAGGGTCCCTCGGTTCCTGATTGTTGATCAACAGGGTTGAGTGGTTTCCCCTAGTTTTGTTCCGGAGTCGGGTGGTTGCACGATACCCACTCCGTGTTCGGTTGGCCAGTATTGTGCCCTCCAGTGGAGATGGCCAGAGTAGTTTTGGGTTGCTCACTGACTTTTAGGGTTTACCCTCCAGCAGAGACTAGGCAGTGGGTCACCCGACACTCTTAGGGTCTACCCTCCAGCAGAGACTGGGCAGTGGGTCACCTGACACTCTTAGGGTCTACCCTCCAGCAGAGACTGGGTAGTGGGTCACCCGATGACCTCTTAGGGTCTACCCTCCAGCAGGGCTGGGCAGTGGGTCGCCCGTCGTCTAGTTCCAGGTCTACCCTCGAGCAAGGCTGGGCAGTGGGTCCCCTGTCGACTTATTTCAGGTCTACCCTCCAGCGGAGCTGGGGAGTGGGTCTCCTGATGATGTATTAGGGTCTATCCTCCAGCGGAGCTGGGAAGTGGGTCGCCTAATGATGTATTAGGGTTTACCCTCCAGCAGGGCTGGACAGCGGGTCACCCGATATCTTGTTAGGGTTTACCCTCCAGCAGGGCTGGGCAGTGGGTCACCCGATATCATATTATTAATTACCCTCTAGTAGTGCTGGGCAGTGGGACACCCGTTGACATTCCAGACTCAGTCCTTTCTACTAGGCTAGTCTGTGGCTTTCCTCCGTGATTACCGGAGCAGGACCGCTGTTGTACGAGTCAGTGATGGAACAACCTTGGCTTTAAGGTGTTCTCTCGACTGGGTGACAGAGTCAAGGTGTGGTTTGACTTTCCCCAGAACTCTCAAGTACGAGTGGCGCTTTCCCCCACCGAGACGCGTCCTTGTGACGCGACCTAAAACCGTGCAGGCGAGTCAGTGCCGCCTAAAGCAGATAGTGTCGAGGTGCGGTGGTTTGAGCCCCTTGACTTGTAGTTCGGGGCAGACGTGTGGGATGCTGGGCATCGATGGTGGTTATTTCTAGGGTTGTTAGCTACTCATTTTCTTGGGCTGAGCTACGGGATAGAGATCCCCTTACTATATTTTTCGGGATTCTTGTTTGAGCATATGTATATGTATATACCTTGTTCTAGTACCCAATTCTTGGGTTTGGTTACTCTCCTTCCAGGAGAGGCGAAGACGCGCGGGGTATGCCACGTACTTTCCGTGTCTAGATTCTCATGGTTGGATGAGTCTACTCTCCTGCTATAGGTAGCAAAGACTCAACGGGAAGTTCATCTTCTCACCGTTTCCAGCTCCTTGTGTCTGGACGAGTCTACCTTCTTTCCTCTTGTTGGGTTGAGCTGGACTCTCTACTGTTACTCTTTACTGTACTCTCGGTTGTACTCCTTTACTTTTCCTGTTCGCTCTACTGCTCACCCTTCGGTACCTCCTTTGTTTCTCCCTCGAGCCTTTGGGGTATCCTACTGAGTATTTTTATACTCACCCCTGCTTGGGATTTTCCCGCACTTTGTGTGCCCTTGCAGACGATAGACAGGTTGGTTGTGACTTTAGTGGAGTTTAGGAGTTCAAGAGCTTGGACCGCGTGTGGTGGTCGGAGTTGGGTTCTAGGTGGGGGACCCTCCCAGCTATTTACTTTTTGTTCACCTATTGCCGGTTTGTGGCACTTTTCTGGTTGGGCACCTGTTTTCCCCTTTTATTTTCAGTTTACTTTCAGCACTTGCTTTGTACTGTTTAGAGGTCGATGCACTTTTGGTGGTTTATATATAGCAGTTGCCCTTTTCTTTACTTTGCTTTTCTTTTTTTACTCTGCACTTTTGCATTGAGTGTGCTGCATGTGTCTGTACAAGTACTTAGGAAAAGGCCTCCCTGAGTTATTGTGACTTCGACGCTTGTCGCCAGCCCCTGGCCTATGGAGGCAGGCTTGGGGTTGTTGCGGCTCGAGCCCGGGTAGGTTCGGGCCATGACATGAAATTTTATGGATCTTATACTTTAAATACAATATATTTTATTAACTTATGGATATTCCTATAATTTTCAATTATCAGTACCATTTTTCAGTCTTTGGTACTTAAAATGATTGGGAAAATGTTTTTAAAGAAAATCCAACCTTATTTCTTCTTCAGTCGACAATTTTTTTATTCCATGTTCATAATATAAAAAATTGTTTTATTAAATTTCTTACCTATAATTGAAATATTTTAAAAATTTAATTTTAACCACCTTTTAATATTTTTTCAAAGGTTAAAAAATGAATCCTTTTAAAAGTTTTCCGAACAAGTCATTTTTTACTTTTTACAAAAGTGTGAAAAGAATGTTTTATTTTAATCTATACGACATGAAATAATTTTACCACTGAAATAACAATTATTTTATTTGAATATTACCTTACAATTTTCCTTTTTTATTTTCAAATAAAATGATTTCCCCAATATTCTGAGATTTTTTAGTAGACATTTTCTCTAAGGAAAATGAAATTTTCTCATGCTTTTAAAGAAATGTTAAAATAATATTTTAATGGTATTTTTCATCTATGTCATCATCCTATAAGGATTGTTATTATTTAATAGAGATGTGATCTAATGATACCATCTTTATTATTTATTTTCATGGTTTATTATTATGCTTTTGAGATTTTTATGAAATTAGTTTATTTTCCATGGGATATGATATGATGATATGATTAATGTTTTATGATATTATGGCACACATATGTAAGGTTTACAATATGTGATGGGTGGGAAAAAAAATATATAGACCTAACATTCATTGGGTAAAGCCTTATATCTCATGAGATAATTATTGTAAACTAGCTGATGTGATCGATCCACTATGGGAAGTATATAGGGATTCTGAATCCACAATGATATGGGAAACAAGTGATGATGTATGATCCACTATGATATGATGGTCTCGATAGTTGACATTGACATATGATAGGTTTTATATGCCTATTATGGTGACACACACTTATGACGTGTTGATATTCTTATGAATTGAACTCATGTCTCATGATTTATTTATATTTTAGGATTCCCAAATCTTCTATCATACTAAATTTTTATGCCACGACTCATGATTATGGTTTATGAATTGTTTGGTATTATTTTCTATTTATTATAGCATGATATTATACCATTATACTCATGATATACTTATATATGATCATTTATTGATATATCCTATGTTTATCCTTAATGAGTATTTTATCTCATTACTTTTTATGTTTTAATTTCTTCCCAGGTAATGAAGAAGAGTAATAAGTATGACGAGTCTAGAAGGCTAGATTATAGAAATAAAGATATTTGAGTTGATGAAGATTGTACTTAAATAATATGTTTATGTATATAGTCTCCAAGTACACTAAACCTTTATGATTATGAAAACCCCACTCTTTATTACACATTAATTCATGATTTATTATATAAGATTACACAAAATACAACCTAAAAGATCAATAATTTTGTTGTCTTTGTGAATTAGGTACATCACATACAAATTTAAAAGAGGGAATACATCACCAATGAGCCCGTACCCGAGTGGTGATGGCTCCTGCTTAGCATCCAAGAGACCCAGGTTTGAAACTGGGTGGAGGTGAATTTCTAGGGTATTGTAGCAGGTACTATTTTGTACTGTAGCATCCAGAACTATTCACCCGATTTGGGATTTTGGGCCACCGGTTTGGGCCTATGGGTCTCAGGGGCTTCGGGTCATCAAAGGCCTTCGGGCCTCAGGGACTTCAGGCCATAGAGACCCTGGAGTATCCCAGTTCACATTGAGCATGCCCTAGAGGAGGACCAGAGAAAAAAAGAGTAGCAACCACTAGAACCAAAGCTAACCGGATTAGAAGAATGAGAGGGTATGACAATCGCCATCGGGACCCGGAACCATGCAACTTTCTACAGGGCAATGCTAGCTGATTGGAAATATAAGGTGGGGAGCTAGGAAATCAATGATGCAGAAGCTGGGGAGGGGGAGTTCTAGTGGGTTGGGCCTATGAGTCATTTAATGGGAATAGTATGCCTCTGGGTCTTTGGGTCGTGTCAGTCATTTTTCCTTGGGCCTACGATTCATGTAAGGGTTCCGCTTTAACCCTTAAAAGGGGGATTATCCATAATAAAATAAAAAGAAGGCCTTCAGGCCATTAAGGAAAAGAGGGAATACATCACCATTATTGAAAACTTCCTTAACATGATCATAATATTCCTTCATACTTAAAACCACATAGGATAACCTGGGGACACACATAAGAAAGGGGTGAGCTATAAAGCCCAGTAAGGGAATAAACATGGAATAACATGATGAAAGTATAACATGTTATAAAATATGCATATCAATGTGACATAAAAGGGGTGAGAATCATAAAAATGAACAATGAGGCATGATATAGCATGATAACATAAAGGCAACATGAGAAATGTGGAAACAACTTAAAACATGACATCGTAAACATAGGTCAAGGCCAAATGCCAAGACATCACGATGGAAAAAGTCTCATGATGGATTAAGTTCAATATCTAATACCTTTCTTGAAATCTCATGAGATTAAAACATTTCCCAATGAATTGGAGCACTATATAACTCTTGGCGCACCCATCACTTTCATTTCATTCCCATGAATAAGTGTTTCACATAGATCATGCAACATGAATTAATTTATCATTATATTTTATTTTGGAATCAAGGAGTGTGGAATAAATACATGTAATTCCCTAATCAAGTAATTATAAGTGAAAAAAGGTGAACACCCTTGATAGGAAATGAGTATGGGTATTCACTACACAATTTTTTAGCAAGGAACATCATGGTGAAATTTCAATAGCATAACGGGGGCGTATAAATGTTCATAAAAGGGCTTAATGAGAATAAAAGAGGTATCTAATAATTTAGATATAAAATGGTCAATAAGGGGGATATGGAATAATATATTCCAATATTAGGAATTGGATATAAAATGCATAAGCTAATGAAGATTGTTGAATAAAGAGGAGAAGAAGAGAATCCCTTACCTTGAGAGGGTGATTCCAAATGCTTGGAAGGAGCTTCTTGACAGATTGGGTGCACATTGGGAGGAATATAGAGAGGGGAGGGAATATTAAAGATGTGATCCAATGTTTTTTAGTGAAGATAATGGGGATCTTGGGTGGGTTTATATAGGAAATGAGTGGGAATTCTTTATTATTTCTCAAACTTAGGTTTTGGATTCTATATAATAAATTTATCAAAAACAAAAAACCTTCCCATGGTTTTGAACATGGATTATTAAAAAGGAGTTTGGTTTTATTATTTTATTAGGACAAGGTATAAACTTATTAAAATAATACCCTTGGTGATGTGGAAGTGAGTAATGTACTTAAAGAAATGATTTTAAAACCATAAAATATATTATAGGTTTTGGAGGATTTAAAAAGGTTTTATAAAATAAATAAAATAAAATTAAAATAAAATTATTTTAAAGTTTAAACATATATTTGGTCATGTATACCATTTATTGTATTTATTTCATAATTTTTGGGTCTTTATGATTTCATAACACACACTATATATTTACACCATATTTAAATTTTACCCAAAAATTCATCTACCATATAAAATTATGAAAAATTAACCATTTGATAATTTTGAAAGTATGATTCAATTTTTTTAACCAAATAATTTTATAAGTATGTGAATTTTCACTTTTAAAATAATAATTGACATTTATCGATAAATGTTTGGTTTTTTGACAATAACAGTTTTCAAACCCTTATAAAAATTACATTTGACTTCATAAAAATTATATGATCATTTATATTTAATAAAAATTATTTAATAACAATATTTTAGTAAAATATTATTTATTTCAAAAATACATTAATTCATCAAAATAAATTCCTTAATTTAATTTTAATATTACCCAAAAATATAAATTGTGTTTTATTGAATTAAAATAAAAATAATCTATAAATTAACAATAAGTAGAATATATATTCAATATTCTATACAATATACATATTAATATTATTAGTGACATGAACCAAACCAAGATTCCATCCAACCCGACATCCAACCCAATATGAGACATGGCCCAGAGGAAATTCTCAATCACCCCTGGCTAAAAACTTTTGTTGGGCATAAAAATAAACCAATAAAAAGACTAAAACATACAAACTGATCCAAATAGAACAACTAATGAACAAAAAAATATAACATGTGGAAGAACCAATAAAAACAAAATTTCAATAAACATACAAACTAATCCAAATACAACAACTTATGAACAAAAAAAACTGAATACAAAGACTAAAACGGGACCACACTGACTAGATATCCTTGTGACCTCTTGGTAACCACCAACCACAAGGAAAAACTTCTCCAATGGCGTGTAGCCAATCTAGAAACCGACACTTCCAAAAAAGCTTAGGTCTACTGACATTGAGTGGCACAAGTAGGGCGTGAGCTTAAACAGATCAGTAGGTTATCACCATATAATCCATACATTTCCTTTCCCAAAATAGTTCATAAAAACTATTTTGAAAAAACATTCCAAAAATAGGCTTTTAATCATTTAAATAAAACAAACCCAACTTCCATAAGTTCACTTTTTAAAACAATACAAACACCACTTTCCTTTTTAAAATAGTTTCACTTTTTACAACCCTTTTTAAAGACAACCCATATGAAGTGATAAAAAATGGGATAAGAGGAAAGTGAAAGAAACAAAATCCAACTAGCATAAAATAGCAGGGTTAAAATCCAAACAAGTAGCAGAAATAAATAGAACATATAGATAATGATTCATGAGCATTTCATAAACATCTCTAAATCCACCCCTGGTTGTACTCAGATCGGACTCACCTTTTTACATATGTTGCAGATCCATAGTCAATAACTAACTGGATGCTCTAAACTAGCCAATTTAGTGGCACATCCCACCAATACCTATCAAGTCAAGGGGGTTCCAACCTATCTAATTGGGGTAAAAAATTAACCCTCACTTGACCCCCTATATGATGACCATTAATCCCATGATAATAATTCATAGTGAAGGAGGAGGCCCTCACATGCATGACTCACCTTACCTACCATCACCACACTTTCCTACCCCAAAAACTGACACCACCTATGTATTACCCCTATCTTTTGGGAATCATCCATAGAGGTTCCCATCACACAACAATCCATTCACAAGTTCCAATGGAGTCTTCACTTCATTTGAGTTTCAAAATGTTTTCCAAACATTATAATATACCAACCGAGTCTTCATGTCACATCACATCAAAGACAACCTTTCCAAAACACCACAAAGTTCCAAATGATCCTTCAATATTTCAAACCCAAATACATTTACAAACCATTTCCAAACTAGAGTGAAACATGAAACAATATGAAAAGTGACAAATGAGCCTTTATGTCAATCATTAACCAAAACATTTATGAAAATTCCAAACGGGAAAAGCTTTAATGAAAACATTTGAATCCACTTTTAAAGTAACAAGGATAACCAACACACCATTTGGAAACCAATGAAACATTTTGAGAAAAAGGGTATCACTCTTAAGTGTCATTATCATTTATATTCCCATCCATGTGTGCACCCCATGCACCCATGAATGTGACAACATACAATGAAACACTTCAAGTGTCCATGACATCATACAAAATCCATTTTCAAGAAAAACCACTACCCTTAAACCAAAAAAAAGTCACATAATAAAAATTTAACCAATAAGCTTATAAAAGTGGGGAGAATATTTCCAAAAAATTTGTCCACAAATCATTATACCATAAAGAGGATTCCAAACTACACATCATGCACAATTTATAATTTCACCCAAGCTATAAAAATATAATAAATGTTAAATAATACCAAAAGTTCTAAAATACACTTTAAAACTCAATTTTCATTTTAACAAACACCTTGTGTGCATGTAAATACAATCATAGATAATGAACCACTTTTAAAAACCATTTCACACCAAATTCACCACAATGAAAACACCAAATAAAATTATTCCAACACATATCAAGTAAGGGAATCACATTTATAAATTATTTAGGAAAGATAAATCATAAAATGGAATGTTTTAAAAAGTAAATGGATGAGAACACCTACCTCAATGATGTGAAAATATGAACAAACTTTGGAAGAATGAATAACAGAGACTGAGAGATAATCCACACACCCTAAAATCCAAGAAAAAAGTCCCACACACCAACCCTAATACTTAGGGTTCAACCATGAGAGAACTCACCACAAAAATACCAAGAAACCAAGAGATAAGGAAGAGGAGAATAGTAAAGAGAAATATTTGATGAAAAAATCATGAAGAATCACCAAAATATGGTTAGAAATTACACAAAAATTGGCCTAAGAAAAATGGTAATGAAGGGGGGGGGGTGCCCTTTGGTCGATACCCAACTAATAGGGCTTCAAATGGTAGGTGGAATAACTTAAATCAAGTATTTAAAATAAAGATTATTTATGATTTAATGGGCTGAACAATTTTTTTGCATGGTTTTGTAAACTGTTCGACTGCTACTAAAAACATTTTGCAAACTTGTGAGTTTAAGTTGTACGGTTTGGGAAAACTATGCTAAAACTGTGCAACCTGATTTTTTTTTCCAAAAAACAATAAAATGACACCCCAAAAACTAGGAGATCCCACCCCATGTTACTTGAGTGATTTAAACAAAATGTAGTGACCCCGTGGGTGTCACAAACTCCCCACCATGATACTTTCTCCCAATAACTTTCACAGTAACCATGAACAGGTCTAGAAACAAACTGAAAACACTAAAACCCAAAGACTATTGTTAGAAACTAAACCGGAACCTCAACCAAAAGATCTAACATCTAGAAATAAGTAAAAATATAAGAAAACCATGGTTTGGGTTGGAAAATTCTACCCACCACAAACACTTATTCCCCCATAAATCCACCTAACTGAATGGTAAAAAAATCTCAATCTCAAACTCGAAAGAAGCCAAATGAAACCATGAACCTTAGGGTGACCTTTCACTTCACAAGTCACACCCGACCAAATTTAAGAGAATCCACAGTACGGTGAACAACAAGAGAACATGAAAGGGTTCTCCCCACCATAAGAACTTGACTAACATCATGACATTGCTTCGGACTGACCCAATGTAGAAACTCCAAACACAAACCAAGTACCCCCCAACATAAGGGAAAACCTGCATTAGGGTTAAAAAATTATATGGGAAAATAGGTATTTCAAATTTTTAACGATCTAGTCAAGTTTCATGTTTGGGAATACATTTTGAAAAACCGTGTGCCAACCGTGCACACCCTACCGGAGAAGAGGGGAACCTTGCAAGGGCTAGACACATGGTTTTCTAAAACCATGCACCAACTATAGAATATTCCACTACTCGATTCCAGAAACATACCACATGCTTACCACATGGTTTCCCCAGCCATGCGTAGGCTGTGCACCATGCCCCAAACCCCAAACCATGAGCTGTAAGGTCACCAAGGAAAAGTTTCATGGTTTCCCCTAACTGTGTGCTAACTGTGCACCACCTATTTCCAAGCCCAAAACATACAATTTTCTCTAAGAGCTCAAAAATTTAAACTGGGAACTTTCAACAATGTCACCTAGGGACAAATAATATAAGAACTTCCAATGAGAACTGACCCCCCCACACTAAGTTAGGAGCAGAAAGAAATCCACAAAAAGGTGTGATCACCCAAAAAAGGGACATAAGTAAAAGAATCACATTTATAAAGGAACCACTGTCTAGATCAAAAAATAATAACACCAACAAGACTATTACAATTAAGTGAACTTACAACAACAAAGAAAAATACAATAATGAAATTAAACCATCTTCCCTCCACATTGGATAAAAAATATGGGAAAAGGTTCCCTACACCCCTAATGATTCCTGAATGTGTGAAAAACTTCAATCTGAGGCCTATGACTAGAGCCCTAATGTTGGAAGCATCTTTTTACCCATAGCCCGATGCTGAAAATACTCCAATAAAGAATTATTCTTTAGGAAATTATTCTTACGAAACTTCTTCAGATGACCCAAACACCTACAACGATGACAAGTCTTAGGAGGATTGTGACGAGATGGCTTCGAGTGCCCAAACCAACCACACTGAAAACATACGAGTGAACAATATGAAGATTTGGGAACCAGAACCAATGAAATATGACTTTCAGAAATAGTTTCCTCTGGCATACACCACTCGTCAGATGGGGAACCTTCATGAGTGGAAAGAGATATCATATTTCCAATTGCCTTCTCTTCGGAAACTAACTCACCTAATTCTTCATCCAACAACTTCTAAAAATGAAGATCCTTAGAGGAGAGGGCTCACTCCTTGATATCTTGATTAAGAACCATGATGAAAAGAGAATATTTCAATAGATCATGCGAATCTATTTTTGAAGAGAAAGAAACTAGCTCCTTGAAATGTTAAACATAGGCCTTCACTATCCACTAGACTTGCTGAATACTCTAGAGATCTTTCACTTTCTTCATATTCACCTGATTAGGTATAAACCATCAAACAAAAACAATCTCAAACACTTTCCATGTCATCCCAACTTGAATCTATGATGGAGAAACCACCTTCCACCGATCTAAAGTTGGACCCTCAAAAAAACCCAGAACAACATGAAATCTAATAGCTTCATGAGTTCCCAATGATATGAAGAAACATTAAAATTACTAAAGCCATTATACTACATATAAAAGACCTCTATCATCATGGAATATGGTAAAAAACTGTGAAAAACTAGAAGGAGGATGAGACCCACTAGAAACCTTGGGAACCTTTTTGGGAGGCATATTCTAAACAACACAAAGATTAAAAAACCAAAATCAACATCAACCTAAAACACAATCAGAAAGAATATCTCAAGACAAAAAGAAAGGATCACAAGCCAAACATTACAAGTGCAAAAAAAAATCGTCTTTCCTAAAACCACACTTTACATTTCAATTTCAAAACTGTCTTCTTCCAAAGCCATTATCCAAATATATAAATACATTTTTCATAAATAATAACCCACTTTCTAAAGAAAAACCAACTCCCAAAATCATTTTCCCTTTTAAAATACATTTTAAAAAAACCAAGCCAACCTTTGACGTCAAACACTCACCCATGGAATCCTATGAACCATCGCATATGTGTTTATCCACTTTTTATTATATTATCTATGAACATGTGCCAACATGAACTTTCCTCACACACCCACACATATGTGAACATTTATAAGGAATACTAAGGGTCCAATATACTGCTTTATCATCAAACACAAGTATTTACCAAATTCTCAATTCAAATCATGTTATCTTTTGAAAAATATTTTTCCAATCCAAAACCATTTGAAATAAATAATTTCCATTTAAAAAACCATTTTCATTTTAAAAGATAACTTACTCCTACTAATACAAAAACAAAACAAAACTCATACCAAGCTACTAGAAGGAAGAACTAGTGGTCATGCCTAACTTGGCGACATGGTTAGTGGGACATGCCACAAGTAAGAATCAACAACTAAGAGGACCTTTAATCATTAAATAAGACTCCACATGGGTTACTACTCCATGTGATATTATGACATGACATCGACTCACCTCCATTTTCATTCCTCGATCCAAATGAAATACAAAACACTCAAATCTTAGACCACCCCTAGAAACTCAAGGATCAGAACAAGTAAGGGTTCATGTAATCCTTCACATACCTAACTATTGATTTCCGATAGCCCTAATCTCCAACTACTTGACACCCTAAATAACAAGGGCCTGCTCTGATACTAATTTTTCATGAACCAAAACAGGATGCCATCCAACCTGATATCCAACCCGTTCTGAGACATGGCCCGATGGGCATTCCTGACCCCCATGGGCTGGAAACTAGTGTTGAGCATCAAAATAAACCAACAAGAATGATTTATCCTAACCAAAATAGGATTAATAAATAAATATAACATGTAGAAGAACCAACAAAATCTAAATATTAATAAACATACAAACTGATCTAAAATTGGGCCACACCAACCAGATCTCCATGTGACCTCTTGGTCACCACCAACCATAAGACTAACCTTCTATAAAGAAGAAAAAATAAACCAAGAACCTTCACTTGAAAAATAAATCGGGTCTACTAACAAAGAGTGGAATAAGTAGGGTATGATTTTAAGTATCTCAGTAGGTAATCAACACAGAATCTATACATTTCCTTCCTTGAAATAGTCCATAAACACTAGTTTGAAAAAAAAATTCCAAAAGGATTTTAATCCTTTAAAGAAAAGAAACCCAACATTCACGAGCTTTCTTTTTAAAACAACACACACTCTACTTTCCTTTTTAAAATAGTTTCACTTTTAACAAGCCATTTTAAATCCAATCCATAAGAAGTGATCAAAAAGGGGATAAGCATAAAGCAGAAGAAACAAAAGAGAATTGGAATAAACTAGCAGGGATAAATCCAAAAAATAAAAATAAATAAATAGAACATATAGATAATGATTCATGATCATTTTATGAAAATCCCTATAGAGACCCCTAGATGTACTCATATCAGACTCACCTACTGACATATGGAGCATCTATATAGTCAATAACCAACTGGTCGCTCTAAACTAACCAATCTAGTGGAACCTCCCACCAAGCCCTATCAAGTCAAGGGGGGTAACAAACCATCTAATTAGGATCAAAAATTAACCGTTACTCGAACCTATAGATGGAACCCAGGAATCTCATGATAATAATACACAGTGAAAATAGGTGGCCCTCACATGCATGACTCACCTTACCTGCCACCACCACACTTTCCTACCCAAAACAATTACACCACCTATGCGATAAACCTCTATTTGGGCAATCCTTCATAGAGGTTACCATCTAATAATAATACATTCAAAATTTACAACTGGGACTTCACATCATTTGAGTTTCAAAACATTTTCCCGAACAATATAAAATACCAACTGGGTATTCACGTCACATCACATCAAAACCAACCTTTAAAAAACAATAAAAAGTTCCAAATGGACCTTTAACATTCTAATCCAAATAAATTTACCAAAAATTTCCAAACTAGAGTGAAACATGAAATAATATGAAAAGTGAAAAATAGGAATTTATACCAATAATTCACCAAAAAATATCTCAAAATTCCAAATTGGACAAGCTTTAAAGAACACATTTGAAGCCACTTTTAAAGCCACATGGAGAACCAAAACACTATTTAGAAACTAAGGAAACATTTTGAGAAAAAGGAGATCACTATTAAGTGTCATAATCATTTGTATGCCCATCCATGTGTGCACCCCGTGCACCCATGGATATTCAAAAATCCAATGAAACACTTAAAGTGTCCATGAAATCATCGAAAACCCATTTTCAAGAAACCCAAATTGCCCTTAAACCAACACAACAAGTCACACAATTATAATGTCACTAATAAGAATTTAAAAGCTGGGAGAATATTTCCAAAACATTTTACCACAAATCATTATACCAAAAAGCATATTCCAAACTACACATCATGCCCAATTTATAATTTCACCCAAGCTATAAAAACCTAAGAAAGGCCAAATAAAACCACAAGTGATCAAATTCACTTTAAAACTCAATTGTAATTTTAAAAAACACCTTGTGTGCATGTAAATAAAAGCATAGATAAAGAACACCTTTTAAAAACCATTTAGCACCAAATTCACCACTATTAAAACACTAAATAAATTTATACTAACACATCTCATGAAAGGTAAACAAATTTATAAATTATTTAGAAAATCTCAAGCATTAAATGTAATGTTTTAGAAAGGAAATAGATGGAAACACCTACCACAAGAGTGTGCAAATGTGATAAAAATTTGGGAGAAATAATAACTGAGCCTGAGAGATAATACACACACACACCCTAACATCTAAGAAATGCATCCCACACACCAAACATAATCCTTAGTATTGGAAAATATAGGCCCATTTATGAAAATACCAAGAAACCAAGATAGAAGGAAGGGGAGAAGAGGAAAGGGAAATATTTGATGAATAAATCACGAGGAATCATTAACCTTTGGTGATAAATTACCCAAAAGTTTCCAAATATGAAGGAGAATGAGGGGGGTGGGTGGTGGGGCTTTAGTCGATACCTAACTAATAGGGATTCAAATGAGAGGTGGAATCACTTTAATCAGGTTCTTTGAAAGAAAAATTATTTAGGTTTTAATGGGATGCATGATTTTGCTGCATAGTTCTATTAACCATGTGAAAATCATGCGACTGATACTAGATTGTTTTTTAAAACTTTTATATTTAAGTTACATGGTTTGGGAAAACCATGCTCAAATCACATGACCTAAAAAATTGTCTAAAAACCCTCATATGACACCCCAAACACAAGGATATCCCACCCAATTATCCTTGAGTGATTTAAAAAAAATATAGTGACCCTGTGGGTGTTATAAACTCCCCATAATGCCGCTATCTCCCAATACTTTTCACAATAACCATTCATAGGACTAGAAACAAACCGAAACCACTAAAACCCAAAGACTATTGTTAGACAGTAAACCTAAACCTAAACCAAAATATCTAAAAGTGGGAAATAAATAAAAATAAAAGAAAACCATGGTTGGGTGTGAAAATTAGGGTATTGATTCATATCCCTTTATTACACCGACAAACACCCTAAGGGTAAGGTGTGTGATAGTGAGACTTTCAAGGGGTGCTTTAGTGTACGTGGTTTGGTCCATGATATCAATGAGCTTGAAATTATCCCAAAGTTGATTTATCTCATGCTTAAGTTGCCAGATCTTAATTTAGGATTATTCAATGTAAAAGACCAGTGATTCTATCTCCCTTGGAAGATATAATAAATGGGCTTCATAGGGTATGATCCAATTGGTTGAGGCCATCACTTCCTTTTATCTGTGCCAATTTTATTTTTTCAAAACCCTATATTTATACTAATAATATGATAACTATTCAAATAATATATTATAAATGATTAAGATTCTTAATATTATTTTAAATACGATAGGATATAATAAAACCAAGGATGTGTATGTGTTTTCTATAACCATAATACATAATAATACATTTAATTCAACCACAAAGGGAATTTTATTTATAAAACTTAGGGTCGTTACAATGTTTCTTGGGAAAGTTTATTTAGGAGATATATTGAATTCCATTGAAAATCTGTAATATCTAGATATGTTATTGTCACGACCCGACCTCGGGGCCCGTGCCGTGACTACCCCAAGCCCGCCTTCCATAGGCCAGGGGCTGGCGACTAGCACCAAGGCGTAAATACTGGAAAAAGGGAAGGCATTGCCTTTGTAAAGTAAACAACAAACACCACAGAGCAAGCAAGCAGAAGTAAACACTAAGTAAAAGTTGAGTACAACAGTAAGTGCGGAAAAGTAAAGGGGGCCGGAAATACAAGCCCAACTGTAAAGTACAACTGAAAGGGTAAAAACAGCAACTGAAAGAAAAATCCGCAGCTTCGAGCCGTCCTCTGGAAGTCCCACCTGAAGGGTGGGTACAGATAGCCTCCACAGCTCCTCGGACCAGCCGTCCGCTCCGAGTACACCCCGCCCAGTGGTCCACCTCTAGGTACCGTCCTGCTCCGCCAACCTCGGCCACGATCAACGCTGTCCGTCGTCTGTAACCAACACAACGTAGTGCGGGAATAGCCCATGCAGGGGTGAGTATAAGCTACTCAGTAGGGACCCCGAGACCCCCGAAGGTCTCCCAGAATCCAAAAAGGATAATCCACAAAGGAAAGATACAATAACGAAGTAACATCCGACACTGCTTAGGTATATGCCCATACATATACCTAAGTCATCGATTCTCGTTCGGCTCCAACATCCGAGCCCAACTACAACACAGTCCACACAGGAAAGCAAAACGTAAATCCACACAGGATAGCACAACACAATCCACAAAGGAAAGCAAAACAGGGTTTCAGCTCACACAGGTATACTTCTTCGAATGATGATAGAGATGATCACTGATCCATCTAAGTCGTCGGACCCACAAAGGATCGATAGGTACTAACCCCCACAATGACCCACAAAGGATCTGACCCACAAAGGATCGATAGGTAACTAACCCCCGCAAAGACCCACACAGGATCAGACCCACACAGGATCTGTACGCGCTGGCCCACACAGGACCGCTGAGCGCTGACCCACACAGGATCAGACCCACACAGGATAGGTAGCACTGACCCACAAAGGATCGCTGAGTGCTGTAGTCGTCGCCGTCGAATCCACTGAGGATCTCTGTACAGTGGTCATCGTCACAGTAGCAGTCGCAGCCAGCTCTAGGGTTCCTGCACACAACAAGATCGTTCGGGAGGGTCCACTCCACGAGCCGAGAGGCTGATACATCAACTGACACATAGTCTAGAGTTGATGTATCCAAAAGTTCCGCATCGACAACAGGAACTCAACGTCGCAGACGGCGCGTCAATCGGACGCCCGGTCTGAGAGTTATTGACTTTTTCGTCCGAGGGTCCCGGTTGGTTTTTAAGGAAAAACCAACCTGACCGTACTCCACCTGCATCCAAACCTCGGGCGGGGTAAGCCAAAATATCCGTCTCACTTAGAGGAAAACAACAAAGTCGACGGCACGTCAACCGGACGTCCGAAGCTCAAGATATGAGCGTTTCCGCTCCGAGGGCCCGGTTTGTTTCGTGTACGAACCAACCCGGCCGAACCCAAATTATTCCGAAACCTTGGGTGTAGTATACCGAAACGACCGTCTCGATCCAAGGATCACATCGCCGCTGACGGCGCGTCGTTCGGAGGTCCGTAGCCCAAGATATGGGCAAAAGACCGAAAACAGTCCGAAAACGGGGGGTCTGGGCCCGGACCGACCCGACCCAATCCCCCCCTGGGTCGGCCCGACCCGGGTCCGGGTCCGACCCGGACGGCGCGGCCCGGACCGGCCAGGATGGCCCAGCCCGGCCTGGGCACGACCCGGCCCGGCCGACGCGGGCGCGGCCCGGCCGCCAGGCCGCTCGGCCGTGATGGCCGAGCGGGTGCAAGGGGGCGCCGCCCCCTTGAAGATTCCACGACCCCGCGTGGGGGGGGGGGGGCTCTCGCCAATGGACGCGGCAATGCCGAGTTCTGCCTTCGGTTCCGCGCGGCCGTGGAACCACACCCCGCCGCCGCCTCCGGCCACCGGTGGAGTCCGTGGGCCACCGGAGTTGCTCTGGTGGTCCGATTTCATTTCCGTCTGCGCCGTAGCTCATCCCGGGTCCCATTCTTCACTGCGGAATCAACAAATCGTCTCTGCAGCCCGTTTTGTCGTTGTCCGCCGTTCCGCACACCAAGAACAAAAGGGCGATGGGTTCAGACTTGTTCATTGGTCCGCACCCACCGCGTTAGCGGTTTGAAACAACACCATAATTCTCAGCAATTAATAAACCTCAACCCGCAATAATAATCTGCGGACCAACTTGTTAATTTGGTTGGTCCGCGTTCTTGCCTTGGAGGAAAACAAACATGGGTCTTATCATTTTCAAAATGACCCCTACCTCAACGTCATCGTCGGACGCGAGTTCGTTGCGGAATTGACCGTCGCGGAAGAAAAGGATCGTCGCATCGTGGAAGGGCGTCTCTGTCGAGCGGTACTCGGCATCGCGTAGACAAACTCCGAGGATCAAGAACATACAGATTTAATTATAACAATTAAATCCATGTTGATGTTATAATCCACAAAGAATTAAACAGGACCGCAATCCCCTACCTCAAGATGCCGATCGAAGATTGTCGCGGGGATGGATCGTCGTGGAAGAAGCGTCGCGGGGGGAGAATTGTCGGCGTCACGTCGTCGATCTTCGAGGGCCTGGCGTTCTTCGTCGCCCTTCATAGGAGGCCGATGTTCTTCGCGTTCTTCGCGTTCTTCGCGTTCTTCGTGTTCTTCGTGAAGGAGGATGAAGGACTTAAAGTTTCTTTCAAAACCTCTCAACGAACAATCCTCAAGAAGACATGTGTTGGTCTTATTTCATTACATGCCAACAAACGAGAACAGGTTAAGAAACGAACAAATTAATTCATAGAATTAGTTTCAATGAATAAACCACCCAATTAATAGGAGCGTTTAAGAGGTTAGAAAACGCGTCAGTTGACATTCATTAAAAGGGTTTTCGCGGGCGCGTTACTTAGCGGAAAAGAAACGGTGGGGCTCGTGCGGGCCCCAAATCACAAATATCCTACCAAGAGGGTAGGATATTTTGAATTGCAACCTATCCGCTTCAACTCATCTTAAGCAGCTTTAAGTGGCTTTAAGCGGCTTTAAGTGAAATAAAATAAAGTTTGTCGTACCACATTATTTTATTTCTTAACTTAAGGCCCAAAAATTAAAAACCACACCCGAGCAAACGCAACTCCGGAAGAGGCGTTTCTAAGCAAATACCGATGCTGCGATTCCATTGGTTCCCTCAGAATTCAATTCCGAGCACTGGTTCAAAAGTTAGAAAAACCCGCTCATTCGTTCACTGAACGTACTCGAGCCAAACTTCGGAACATGATTCCGGGCACACCGGGCCTCGGAATTATGTGCCGTCAGAAACTGCGCTCTTGTAAAATTCCAAAGAAAATTAAGAAAAAATATTTCCTTGAAATTTACGGGACTTTACATCACTCCCACCTCAGGGCTTTACGTCCCCGTAAAGATACATCATAAGCTAGGGAAACAAATGTGGGTACTGAGCACGCATCTGAGCCTCCCGCTCCCAAGTGCTCTTCTAGAGGTTCCCGTGATGCCATCTGATGCGCACTAGAGGAATCGACCGTCCACGTAGGACTCTCTCCTGTCGATCCTCAATCTCCACCGGGACCTCCATAAAAGTCTCCCCATCATCAACGTCCAACTCCCCATGGTCAATGATGTGCGTCGGATCGTGCACGTATCTCCTCAGCTGAGATACGTGGAAGACGTCGTGCACCCGGTGCAACTGAGGTGGTAGAGCCAGGCGATAAGCCACCTCCCCAATCCTACTGAGGACCTGGAATAGTCTGATGAAGCGTTGAGACAACTTTTCGCCTTGTCCAAATCTCCGTAAACCACATCGAGGTGAGACACGCAAGAAAACGTGGTCGCCATCCTCGAACTCTAGTGGCCTCTGCCTCCTGTCAGCATAAGACTTCTGCCGGCTCTGAGCTGTCCTCATCCGCTCTTGGATGACCTGGACCTTCTCTGTCATGGCCCGGACCATCTCTGGTCCCACAAGTGCTGAATCCCCAGGGTCTGTCCAGCACAACGGAGATCTGCAAGGTCTACCGTACAACGCCTCGTACGGTGCCATCCCGACGGTGGAGTGGTAGCTGTTGTTGTACGCAAACTCCACTAAGGGTAGGTAGTCCTCCCAGCTACGACCAAAGTCGAGGACACATGTGCGGAGCATGTCCTCAAGAGTCTGAATGGTCCTCTCTGTCTGACCATCCGTCTGAGGGTGAAAGGCGGTGCTCAGACGTAGCTGCGTCCCGAACGCCTCCTGCAACCCCTTCCAAAGATGGGAAGTAAAGCGAGCATCTCGATCAGAGATGATACATGATGGAACAATGTGATGTCGTAAAATCTCCTGAACGTAGAGACGCCCCAAGATCTCCACTGAGCCCTGCTCTCTGATGGGTAAGAAGTGAGCCAACTTGGTGAGTCGGTCGACAATCACCCAGATAGAGTCGTGACCTCTGGAAGTGCGTGGAAGTCCCGTCACGAAGTCCATAGATATCCCGTCCCACTTCCACTCTGGGACCTCCAAAGGCTGTACCAAGCCTGCTGGTACCTGATGCTCTGCCTTCACCTGCTGGCAGGTGAGGCATCGTGAAACGAACTCTGCCACAGCCTTCTTCATGCCTGGCCACCAGTACTGTCATCTGAGATCCTGGTACATCTTCACCACTCCAGGATGTACCGCCAAAGGAGAAGTGTGAAACTCTCTCAACACATCCTCTCGTAAAGCAACTGGTACCAAGGTACGTCCTCTGAAAAGGACGTCGTGCTCTGCTCCAAAGGAGAATACATCAGGTGCCTGTCCTGAGGATATCTGCGCACGCCGCGTCTCACAGTCAGGGTCCCCATGCTGTGCCTCTCTGACCCGCTGCAGTAGTGGAGGGGTGACTGTGAGAGACTGAAGGAAGGCTGATCCATCTCTATCCATGAAGGATATCTGCAAGGTGGCTAACTGCTCTGTTTCCTCCTCGAGTAGCTGAATGCCCATCCTCCGGCTGAGAGCATCGGCTACCACGTTTCCCTTCCCAGGAGTATAGAATATCTCAAAGTCGTAGTCATGGAGGAACTCGAGCCATCGCCGCTGTCTTAGGTTCAGGTCCTTCTGAGAGAAGATGTACCTGAGACTCTGATGGTCAGAAAAGACAGTAAAGCACTCGCCCATCAGATAGTGTCTCCATGTCTTCAGAGCGAAGACCACTACTGCTAACTCCAGGTTACGGGTAGTGTAATTCTGCTCATGCGGCCTCAACTGACGTGATCCATAGACGATCACTGCCTGCTCCTGCATCAGGACACATCCGAGTCCGGTCTCTGATGCATTGCAGTAGACTACGTACCCTACTCCCTCCTAAGGAAACCTCAAGATAGGTGCGCTGTTCAATCTCTGTCTCAGCTCCTGGAAGCTCTGCTGACCTCTATCTGACCAAAAAAAGTGTTTCTCCTTCTTCATCAAAGCTGAGAGTGGTGCCGAAACTCTAGAGAAGTCTGGCACAAATCTCCGATAGTATCTAGCTAGTCCCAAGAAACTCCGCACCTCCGTCACACTCTTGGGTGGCTCCCAAGCTAGGACTGCCTCGATCTTCGCAGGATCCACTGCAACTCCCGCTTCAGAGATGACGTGTCCCAAGAAGTGGACCTCACATACCCAGAACTGACACTTCGAGAGTTTTCCATAAAGCTGGTGCTCTCAGAGTGTGTCTAGTACAACCCATAAGTGGTAGGCGTGCTCCTCCTCAGTCGTCGAGTAAATCAAAATGTCGTCGATGAAGACCACGACAAATCGATCGAGGTATGGCTGAAAGATCCAGTTCATGAGGCCCATGAACACTGTGGGAGCATTGGTTATGCCGAATGGTATAACCAAAAACTCATAGTTGCCATACCGACACCTGAAGGCCGTATTCTGCACGTCCTCATCTCAAACTCTGAGCTGATGATAGCCTGAACTCAGGTATATCTTCGAGAACCACCGTGCTCCCTTGAGTTGATCGAAGAGGTCATCAATCCTCGGTAGCGGATACTTGTTCCTCACCGTCACCTGGTTCAGGCGACGATAGTCGACGCAAAGTCGCAAGCTCCCGTCCACCTTCTTGGCGAACAATATCGGGGAAGCCCAGGGTGAAACACTGGGTCGGATGAATCCCTTGCCCTGAAAGTCCTCCAACTGTACCCGTAGCTCTCGAAGCTCAGCGGGGGCCATCCGATATGCTGGAGTCGATATTGGGCTGTCCCAGGGTACAGATCAATATGAAAGTCTACCTCTCTGCGAGGAGGTAGCCCTGGAACGTCATCGGGAAAGACGTCCGCGTACTGATCCACCACTGCAGGAAAACTAGGACTCCTCACGTCAACTGCTCCTAGGATGAGGCTAGAAAACTGATGAGTGATGGGCTATCCTCTCCTCTGCAGAAGTCCATCCTGTGCTGCGAAGGTTCCCTTCTCGCCGGTGAAGGTGAACTTGCTCCCATCAGTGCGTACACATCGCACCTTGCACCTAATACAGTCAATCTGTGCATGGGCTGTAGATAACCAATCCATGCCCAGGATGACATCGTAAGGCCTCGACGCCGCTACAAGAAGATCCCAGCCGAAGCTCTCACCTCCTAGAGTAATCTCACACTGCCGGCACCAGTGCGTAATCGTCGAGTCTGTTACCGTAGGAGTCTCTAGCCGTAAGGATCGAGCCAACGGCTCTGTCGGAATCTCCGAACTCCGAACAAGGGCAGCAGCTATGAAATAGTGACTCGCTCCTATGTCTATAAGAACTGCAGCAAGGGTGGAATAGACGCAGATCGTACCTCGAATCATCTCGGGCGCACCGTGGTCGTAGACCTCCACTGCCTGGAGCTGTGCCTGTCTCTGCCCGCCAGCTCCCTGTGGCCGGGGTGGACCTCCTGGTGGTGGTGGTGGTAGAGCCTCAAAGCGTCGCCCACCACCTATTGCTCGGCCAGCTCCTCTGCCACTTCCGCCTCCTCCTTGCGGACCGCCACGGTTGACCCTCTGCCTCTGCCAGGGTGGCCCCTCAACTGTCTACTTCTCCTTGGCACGATGGGTCGGGCAGTCACGAGCCATGTGGCCCTGCCCGCCGCATGTGTAGCACTGCCTGCCTTTCGAAAGACTGGCTCCACACTGTGTGCCCCGCACTGCTGAGCCAGTGTCTTAAGGTCTTCTGCGTGAGAGTCTGGTCTGCCTGGACCCCTGAGTCATCCATTGACTGCCAGCCGCAGAAGACTCTGCTACGTGCCGCCCCGCAGTAGGTCTCGCTGCTGATGAAGGCTTAGCAAGGAAGCTCTCGATCAGAAGGGCTCACTCCAGTACTCTAGCCTGGGTCGGAATGCTGAGGGAGATCAACGATGCCCTGATCTCATGTCTCAATCCCTGCTCAAAGGTCTAGGCCCGGAAGAATGGGTCCCATACCATGTCTGTCGAGTAACGCGAGAGATCAGTAAATCTCGCCGAGTACTGGGCGACCATCAAGTTGCCCTGCCGTAGCTGAAGAAGCTCCTAGATGCGCACCGCACGGAGGGTGGCCGAGACGAACTCTGAGCAGAAGAGGCCCTCAAAGTCTGTCAAGAGGAGAGATGCCTCATCGTGCACCTGGAGCATCAAGCTCCACCATCGGCCCGCTGCTGTGTGAAGTAGGCTCGCTACGAGGATCACCATGAGGTTTGCTGGTGTCCTCACTAGCCTGAAAACTCATACAACTGCCTCCAGCCAGTCCTCGGCTGCCTGGGGGTCCATATCCCCACGGAACCTAGGCGGTCGCTGGCGCTGGAACTCATGCAGTTCACTAAGGCGACATGCATCGTCAGTGGATGGGGCTGGAAGCATCGGTGGCTCGGCGGGTAGAGGTACCGCCAGTGCCTCTGCTGTCAAAGGGCCCTGCACCGACGCCTCGTCGCTTGGCGGGCTGTCGTCACGCTCAACTCTCGGAACCCTAGCTGGCTGCCGTCGTGGGGCCATTCTGAAAAGGAAACAGGTGCGCCACGGTCAGAATAGTATACCTGGTGAGCTCACACAAAGTAATCACAAAGAAAACTTGAAACACACACAAAATCAATGTTTTCGTGCATTAAGTCGGAAATCAGAAGTCAGGGTCCTGGTGTACGGATACGTCGGCCGCCGCACCAACACTGGACTCCCTGGACTGTTAACCACACCCAATATGCTAAACACTATTGCTTCACATAGAAAAAGATCAGAGTCTGCGGTAGAAACGAACTCCTTTGATACCAATTTGTCACGACCCGACCTCGGGGCCCGTGCCGTGACTACCCCAAGCCCGCCTTCCATAGGCCAGAGGCTGGCGACTAGCACCAAGGCGCAAATCCTAGAAAAGGGGAAGGAATTTCCTTTGTAAAGTAAACAACAAACACCACAGATCAAGCAGGCAGAAGTAAACACTAAGTAAAAGATGAGTACGACAGTAAGTGCGGAAATGTAAAGGGGGCCGGAAATACAAGCCCAACTGTAAAGTACAACTGAAAGGGGAAAAACAACAACTGAAAGAAAAAGCCGCAGCGTCGAGCCATCCTCTGGAAGTCCCACCTAAAGGGTGGGTACAGATAGCTTCCACAGCTCCTCGGACCAGCCGTCCGCTCCAAGTACACCCCGCCCAGTGGTCCACCTCCAGGTACCGTCCTGCTCCGCCAACCTCGACCACGATCAGCGCTGTCCGTCGTCTGCAACCAACACAACGTAGTGCGAGAATATCCCATGCAGGGGTGAGTATAAGCTACTCAGTAGGGACCCCGAGACCCCCTAAGGTCTCCCAGAATCCACAAAGGATAATCCACAAAAGAAAGATACAATCATGAAGTAACATCCGACAATACTTAGGTATATTCCCATACATATACCTAAGTCATCAATTCTCGTTCGAATCCAACATCCGAGCCCAAGTACAACCCAGTCCAAAAAGGAAATCAAAACGTAAATCCACACAGGATAGCACAACACAATCTACAAAGGAAAGAAAAACATAGTTTCAGCTCACACAGGTATACTTCTTCGAATGACGATAGAGATGATCACTGATCCATCTAAGTCGTCGGACCCACAAAGGATCGATAGGTACTAACCCCTGCAATGACCCACAAAGGATTTGACCCACAAAGGATCGATAGGTAACTAACCCCCGCAAAGACCCACACAGGATCAGACCCACATAGGATCTGTAGGCGCTGGCCCACACAGGACCGCTGAGCGCTGACCCACACAGGATCAGACCCACACAGGATCGGTAGCACTGACCCACAAAGGATCGCTGAGTGCTGTAGTCGTCGCCGTCGAATCCATTGAGGATCTCTGTACAGTCTTCGTCGTCACAGTAGCAGTCGCAGCCAGCTCTAGGGTTGCCGCACACAGCAAGTTCGTTCGGGAGGGTCCGCTCCACGAGCCGAGAGGCTGATGCATCAACTGACACATAGTCCAGAGTTGATGTATCCAAAAATTTTGCATCGACAACAGGAACTCAACGTCGCAGACGGCACGTCAATCAGACGCCCGGTCTGAGAGTTATTGGCTTTTTCGTCTGAGTGGCCCGGTTGGTTTTTAAGGAAAAACCAACCCGACCGTACTCCACCTGCGTCCAAACTCGGGCGGAGTAAGCCAAAAGATCCGTCTCACTTAGAGGAAAACAAAAAAGTCGACGGAACGTCAATCGGACGTCCGAAGCTCAAGATATGATCGTTTCCACTCCAAGGGCCCGGTTGGTTTCGTGTACGAACCAACTCGGCTGAACCCAAAGTATTCCGAAACCTTGGGTGTAGTATACTGAAACGACCTTCTCGATCCAAGGATCGCATCGCTACTGACGGCGCGTCGTTTGGAGGTTCGTAACCCAAGATATGGGCAAAAGACCGAAAACGGTCCGAAAACGGGGGGTCTGGGCCTGGACCGACCCGGCCCAATCCCCCCTGGGTCGGCCCGAACCGGGTCCACCCGACCCGGGTCCAGGTCCGACCCGGCCGGCGCGGCCCAACCCGGCTAGGATAGCCCGGCCCGGCCTGGGCGCGACCCGGCCCGGCCGGCGCGGGTGCGGCCCGGCCGCCAGGCGGCTCGACCGTGATGGCCGAGCGGGTACAAGGGGGCGCCGCCCCCCTTGAAGATTCCGCGACCTCGCGTGGGCGGCCGCCTCTCGCCAATGGACGCGGCAATGCCGCGTTCTGCCTTCGGTTCCGCGTGGCCGCGAAACCCCACCCCACCGCCGCGGCTTCTGCCGCGGCGGCTCTGTCCGGCGGCCCGCCAGGGCGCCGCCGCCTCCGGCCGCCGGCGCCATCGCGACGACAACCCGCGCCGCCGGTGGAATCCGCGGGCCACCGGAGTTTCTCCGGGGGTCCGATTTCATTTCCGTCTGTGCCGTAGCTCATCCCGGGTCCCGTTCTTCACTGCGGAATCAACAAATCGTCTCTGCGGCCCATTTTGTCGTCATCCGCCGTTCCACACACCAAGAAAAAAAGGGCGGTGGGTTCGGACTTGTTCGTTGGTCCGCACCCACCGCATTAGCGGTTTGAAAAAACACCATAATTTTCAGCAATTAATAAAACTCGACCCGCAATAATAATCCGCGGACCAACTTGTTAATTTGGTTGGTCCGCGTTCTTGCCTTGGAGGAAAACAAACACAGGTATTATCATTTTCAAAACAACCCCTACCTCAACATCGTCGTCGGACGCGAGTTCATCGCGGAATTGACCATCACGGAAGAAAAGGATCGTCGCGTCGCAGAAGGGCGTCGCTGTCGAGCGGTACTCGGCGTCGCGTAGACAAACTCCGAGGATCAAGAACATACAGATTTAATTATAACAATTAAATCCATGTTGATGTTATAATCCACAAAGAATTAAAAAGAACCGCAATCCCGTACCTCAAGATGCCGATCAAAGATTGTCACGGGGATGGATCGTCGTGGAAGAAGCGTCGCGAAGGGAGAATCGTCGGCGTCACGTCGTCGATCTCCGGGGGCCTGGTGTTCTTCGTCGCCCTTCGTCGGAGGCCGACGTTCTTCGTGTTCTTCGCGTTCTTCGCGGAGGAGGATGAATGAATTAAAGTTTCTGTCAAAACCACTCAACGAACAATCCTCAAGAAGACATGTGTTGGTCTTATTTCATTACATGCCAACAAACCAGAACAGGTTAAGAAACGAACAAATTAATTCATAGAATTAATTTCAACGAATAAACCGCCCAATTAATAGGAGCGTTTAAGAGGTTAGAAAACACGTCAGTTGACTTTCATTAAAAAGGGTTTTCGCGGGTGTGTTACTTAGCGGAAAAGAAACAGTGGGGCTCGTGCGGGCCCCACCTCACAAATATCCTACCAAGAGGGTAGGATATTTTTAATTGCACCCTATCCACTTCAACTCAGCTTTATCAGCTTTAAGTGTCTTTAAGAGGCTTTAAGTGAAATAAAATAAAGTTTTTCGTACCACATTATTTTATTTCTTAACTTAAGGCCCAAAAATTAAAAACCACACCCGAGCAAACGCAACTCCGAAAGAGGCATTTCTAAGAAAATACCGGCTCTTCAATTCCATCAGTGCCCTCAGAATTTGATTCCGAGCACCGGTTCAAAAGTTATAAAAACCCGCTCATTCGTTCACTAAACGTACCCGAGCCAAACTTCGGAACATGATTCCCAGCACACCGGGCCTCGGAATCAGGTGCCGTCAGAAACTGCGCTCTTGTAAAATTCCAAATAAAATTAAGAAAAAAAATTTCCTTGAAATTTATGGGTCTTTATAGTTATGCTTGTGTCGCTATATTTGGTAACATAGAAGGGTTTAGTTATTTTTGGAGACTTGGTTGAGAAAAATTTATAACCCTTGGGATAAGACTAAGTATAGGATAACAACCTAAATTATAGAAAAAATGGTTATATTTTTACTAGAAAATAAATCCCTATATGGATATTGGAAAGTGGATGAGGCTATGAAATAGAGGAACCTAAGGTAAAAACTCTTAAAGGGGTGGATTGGGTTATTAAGTCGATCATCACCCATTTTACGATGAGTGGGACTAAGACTATACACTTGGTCAGACACTCCTGGGGGATATGCTTAGGTTAATCCACATTCACTTTAAAAACCATTGTCAAGGATTTGAATATATGATGACCATGGATTTCCTAGGTTAAAACCAAGGTGTCATAGATTTAAAGGAATTTGCCATTATTTGGATATCCTATGAATGATTTTCATGATTATATGATTTCTCAGTCTGATTATTGTTTCTCATACTATGTTTTTTATTTTTATCCAATGGATGAAACCAAGATGAATCACATTAATGCTGAATTTAATGGAAAATTCATTGATTATCCTCACTAGAAACCAAATAAAATGGGATATGGAATATCTTACGATTATGAATAAACATATATCTCAATATATGATGAAAAACCTAAACATAGGTAAGAAATTGAATGAACCAAATTAGAGAAAAATTGAGTTTCATGAAGGCCATAGAGGAAAGAAGATTAAACTTCCTAAATATTTAGAATGTGGGAATAAATACCCAAAGAAATTTCTCAAAGGAATTAGAAGATGTTTTGTCACACCCTGACTTTTGTGAGTACTTTTTTTTATTATTTTTCTGGCTTCAGTAGTCGGGGTTTAGGTGAGTCCCTGTTTAAAATTTTAAGCATTTATTGAAAAATGCACGTTTTGGGTTTGGTGGCATCTGGTGCACTGTTAGAGCGCGACCTAAGAACCCTACAACCCGACCGACTTTGAAAAATAAAACAACGAGATGCTATTTTTATGATTAATATTATTAATAAGAAAAAGGTATAATAAAAAGGATGTGTCATCGGAAGCTCAAAACGACTAAGTGAAGAGGAGCAGCGTAATTTAGTCGAATTGACCAAGGCTTAAAGGTAATTCCACATGCCAAGGTTTCTCCATGATTAAAGAACACATCACCATAAATGGAGTTGCACCACCAATTCTAAGAAAAGGGAAGAGGCTAAAGATAGAAGACCGCACAACAAGGTTCAAAATTCGTCCCATTCAAATCTCCCATTTTAATGGGGTGAAAATGCATTATAAATACAAAATAAAGAAAGGAAAATGTCCCAATTCAAGTTACAAGGCACAGGGAACCCAAAAGGCACATAAAAATCATAAAACAACACTTTCTCATGCCATTTAATGACCCCACTAGCTAAAGTAGCGGGATTCCCTCTTAATGATGCTTTTCTCCACCTTCTCCCTCTTCTTTAACGTGCTGCTAGGAATTTCCATCCATTTCCACGTGGATAAGTAATTTTGGGACCCAAATAAGTGTGTTGTGACCCACCATAGTGTTGGATGTCAAGAAATGCGGGCTGGTCCAATTCAAATAACAATTGGGCCTAAATTTTTTATCAAGCCTAAAATTATTATCATTGGGCTGAATCTGATCCATATCATTCCCTCCCTGGTTGGAGAAAATTTTCCCTCAAATCCATGGAATCATCTTCTTCAATGTTAGGAGATAATTCCCCAATTTCGAACGTTACAGAAACGCCACCAAAATCATCTGGTAAATCGATTTTTTAGGAATTGCTTCCCACTCGTTCAAGCACTTTGAATGGACCTTCACCTCGTGGTTCCAGATTTCTCTTCCTTTGGATGGAAATATCTCATTCTAAAGGTGAATCCACACTTTGTCTCTAGTTTTGAAAATGGACTGCTTCCGATGGTTGTTTTCTCACCTCTTTTATGATTCATTATACTTCTCTATTTGAACATGAATAGATTCATGTAGCTTCTACATTTTCTTTGTCTTCTCCTATGCTTCAATATTCACATAAAAATCAAGAGGTAAAGAGAAAAATTCTATAGTAGTGATTGGATTGATTCTATAAATCAATTTGAATGGAGAATGCCAAGTGGTAGCACCGGGAGATTTATTTTATGAAAATTCATCTTGTGTAAGTTGAAAATCCCAATCTCTCATGCTCTTGTTCACAAATGTTCTTAGAATAGTTCCCAATGTATGATTGGTAACTTTTTTCCCATATGTTTGAGTGTGATGGGATTTTTTGAAAATAAGTTTCATACTAAAGTTCACATATAATGTCCTCAAAAAATGGTTAAGATTTTTTTTCTCTATCTGAAACGATGCTGTGAGGAATTCCATAAAGGCGAACTATCTCTTTGAAAAAAAAAATCTCCCACTTTCACTGCATCTTTGTTCTTATGACAAGGTATGAAATGATCCATCTTATAAAATTGATAAAAAAACCATTATTGAATCTTTTCCTCATAGAGTATTTGGTAAAGCCATAATGAAATCCATGCTAATATCTTCCCATGGCTGCTCTGGAATAGGTAACAGAGTATAAACCAGGCTTGAAATGGCTCTTTGCTCTTTGACATGTTCTACATCTCGAAAGAATTTCTTGGACATCTGATTGCATCTTCGGCCAATAGAAATTATCTTTTAGTATCTACAAGGTTTTATGGATGCCAAAATGACCTGTAAGTCCCCCTTCATGTGATTCCCGAATGATCAAGTCCTTATAATTACCCTTTGGAATAAACAACTTGTTTCTATTAAAGAGAAACCTATCATGTACATAATAATCTTCCATAAATCCATCTTTAATTTGGATTAAAAAAGAATCAAACTCCATGTCATGCTGATAATCTTCTCTCATAAGCTGAAATCCAAGAATTCGAGCATCTAGAATGGTAAGTAATGCATAACTTCGAGATAAAGAATTTACCACTAGATTACCTTTCCCCTTCTTGTATTTTGACACAAATGAGAATTATTGTAATAATTCCACCTACTTTTCATGCCTTGAACTCAGATTGTTTTTACTATTGATAAACCTCAATACCTGATGGTCAAAATAAAGAACAAACTGCTTTGGTCTCAAATAATGAGACCAATGATCTAAGGATCTTACAACCGTATAAAATTAATTATCATAGGTTCTATAATTATTCCTTGAATAATTCAATTTATCACTGAAAGATGCAATATGATTCTTGTTTTGGATGAGAACATCGCTTTTCCCAACCCCACTTGCATCACATTCCACTTCAAAGACTTGATCAAAATCAATAAACTCCAAAACTGGTGCTTCACACAACTTTTTCTTAATGATTTCAAATAATTCATTTTCTACCTTTGAATAAATTTTTTCCCCTTTTAAAGTTTTCAGTGATAGGTGCCAGGATAGATCTGAAATTGGAAATAAAGTGACAATAAAAAGATGCCAAATCATGTAAACTTCTTAATTCAGTGATGAATTCTAGTTGGGGACAAGACTTGATTACTTCCACTTTTGATTAATCCACCATGATGCCTTCTTTGGTTTCTAGATATCCAAAAAACACCACTTCTGTTGAAAAGAATTCACATTTTTCCATCTTTACATATATCTTTTGTCTTTGTAGAACATAAAATACCCACCAAAGATGATCCACATGGCTCTCCACATCCTTACTATAAATCAAAATACCATCTAAATAAACAATCACAAATTTACGAGTAAATGGTTTCATAACTTCATTCACAAGTCACATGAATGTGACATGAGCATTTGAGAGGCCGAATGGCACGACCAGCCACTCAAACAATCCAAATTTAGTTTTGAATGCTGTTTCCCCCTCATCCCCTTCCTTCATTCGAATCTAGTGGTATCCACTACGAAGATCAACCTTTGAAAAGATTGATGAACTGTGAAACTCCTCAAGAATATAATCAAGTCATGGAGTGGGATACCTGTATTTGATGGTTATATTATTGATTGCTCTACTATCAGTTCACATGTGATACATACCATCTTTCTTCATCACCAATAATGTTGGAACAGAACACAAACTCTTTCTTGGACTTATAAATCCTTGATCCATTAACTCGTCTACTTGATTATGCAATTCCCTTGATTCTCTAGGATTACACCGATATGCTGGTTTATTAAGAAATTGTGCACCCAGTACAAGATCAATCTAGTGTTCAATGCCTTTAAATGGTGGTAATCCTGCTGGAAGATCATTAGGATAAACTTCATGATATTCCCCAATTAAGGAATGAGATAATGGATGGTGATGACTCTTATCCTCATGTCATGAATTTTCTATCATCAATAAAGAAAAATGGAACTTTCTTATTTATGGATTTCTACACTTGAGCTTTACTAATAAAAAGACTATATTTGGTAACTTTCGGAAAAAATTTTTCTTGAAGAGTTTGGGACAACTTCGAAGGAGCAAGTGTGATATTCTTTCCCCAGATTGAAAAGAATATGTGTTCTTCCTCCCATTATATTTCACTTCCCTATCAAACTGACAACGCCTTCCCAACAACAAGTGACAAGAATCCATAAGAATAATATCAAACAATACCTCATCAGCATAGTTCTTACCAATGGAGAATGAAATAAAAACCCATTTGTTGACTTGGAGTGTTCTCCCATTGTTCAACCATTGCAATTTATACGAGTGAGGATGATTCTAAGTTGGAAGCTTCAACTTCTCCACTAGTGTTGTTGAAGCCACATTTGTATAGATCCCACTATCAATAATCACCATTCATACCTACTAATTAATGGTGTAGTGAGTTTGGAAAAACTTTTCTCTTTAATCTTGTTCCAGGCAGATTTGAGTTTGAAAAAATCTTCATAGCACAAGCATGTTGCCCACATCAGCTTCTTCAACAACATGTTCCTCATTTTATGATTCTTCACCATCATTTTTATCCTCTTTTATTATCTCCTCAATCTCCTAAATATCCTTAATAGTAATAATTCAGTTGTTATGGTAATTGGCCTGTAAATGACCATACCCATGGAATTTAAAACACTTTCGATTCCTGTATTCAAAGGAGCTGTACTTACCTTTTGGTTGTTCCATAGCCTTCTCTTTCCCTTTATCCATCATCTTTTTCCTTGAAAATTTCTTCTCAACAACACTAGATTTATTAGAATAAATACCTTTATAAAAATTTGTACCTCTATTTTAGTTTTTGAGCATCGGTTCCATTGAGGTCTGCTTTGGATTTTCCACCTTGATCGCGAGCTTACAAACATCATCAATTGAGCAGAATGGCTATAACTACACTGAATGTGAAATTTCTTCATTTAATCCACCCAAAAACCTTGCAATCATTTTCTCTTTATATCATGGAACATCACTTTGCATCAATAAATGACCAAACTTCTGAATTTACTCTTCAACAGATTTATCTCCTTGTCACAGGCTATGTCTTCATAAATAAAGCTCTTTATTATAATTCTTGGGAAGAAATCGTCACCTCAAAAGCTTTTTCAACTTCTCCCATGAGTGTATTTTTCATTTTTCATCACGTTACTACTATTTCTTTAGATTTTCCCACCAAAGATATGCATAATATTTAAATTTAAGAATGGCTACCTTGCACTTCTTCTCATCAGAACAATTCTTAAATTTGAAGAACCGTTCGATTTCCCGCATCCAATCTAGAAAATCATCCGAATTCATACTCCCATAAAAATCCAAAATGTCAATCTTTAACCCTCTTTCAATATCTTCATCATCTCTTCTTCTTCACATATCCACCTCTGAATCACTGGAATTATCACCATTTGCATGATCTTCATAAAACGACACTGGATTGCACCTATTATGTGGTGATGTGCGTTGTGGATGCTGCTACAATGGAGGGGAGTCAGGTCACCGTGCTCTCAATAGTTAAGCAATTTGGTCACTGATTTGAGTAATTTAAAATTGTAGTTATGAGTTAGCTATTTCCCATAGGGCTAGAGGAGTAGAAGATCCACTCTTACGAGATATGATGGAGAGTAACATGAAGAATGTGATAGAACTTACTCATTGGAACCATTACTTTGATACCAACTGATGTGTCTCCAGAAGCTCAAAATGAGTAAGCAAAGAGGAGTAGCGTAATGTTTCTGAAACAACCAAGGCTTAAAGGTAATTCCACCCACCATGGTTTCTCCATGCTAAAATACCATGTCACCCGCAATGGAGTTGCACCACCCATTCCGGGCAAAGGGAAGAGGCTAAAGCTAGAAGAATGCACAACATGTTTCAAAAATTCATCCCATTCAAATATCCCATTACAAAGGGGTAAAAATAAATTATAAATACAAAATAAATAAAGGAAAATTTCTCAATTTGAGTTACAATACTTGGGGAACCCAAAGGCACATAAAAAGAAAAAAACAACACTTTACCATGCCATTTAATGACCCCACTAGCTAAAGTAGTGGGATTCCCTCTTAATGATGCTTTTCTCCACCTTCTCTCTCCTCTTTAATGTCCTACTAAGAATTTTCATCCATTTCCTTATGGATATGTAATTTTAGCCCCCGAATAAGTGTGTTGTGACCCACCATAGTGTTAGATGTCGAGAAGTGCGGGCTGGTCCAATTCGAATAACAATTGGGCTTAAACTTTTTATAAAGTCCAAAATTATTCACCTTGGGCTGAATATGATCCATATCAAAAAAACAAAATGTATTTATTTAATAATAAAAATGATAATATTATTTATTTTATTAGGATTATTTTTTTTATTTTTATTAACATTAATAATAATAATAATATTATTATTATTAACATTAATAATAATAATAATATTATTATTATTTTTATTGAGTCAATGTGTTTAATTGCTTATATATTTATTTATAATTCTTTATTTTTTTTCTATTTTTTATTTTATTATTATTTTTCTTATTTTTCTTATTTTTTTCTCTTTTTCCTTTCTTTCTCTTTTTTTCCTACTTACTCTCTTCTTTATCCCCCCTCGCGTCTCTCTCCCATTTTTTCCTCACCTTGCGTGTGCACCACCCCCATCCAGACCCCCCTTCCTCCTCCTCACCACCGCATGAGCCCCTCTAGCCGACTCTCCCTTACCCCTCACCGACGCGTGCCTCAACTGACTGATCTCCCATCTTCACACCCCACTCGGCCACAACACCCCCAATCCATGCCTCCACTATCAAGAATCCTCCCTATGTGGGGCAGCTCCGGCTGACCAGTGACCTTCCTAAAGCCTCCATCTCCAGCATGCGCGACTCGCTGTCGGTGACTCCCTCCGGTGGCGAATACCTCCTCCAATAATTTCTTCTTGATTGAGGGTCTTGGTTTTTCCCCAAATCCTAAATGTCAGGGTTTCAATTTTTAGGGGTATAATCCAAATTTTTTGGGTCTGATATCAATGTTTAGGGTTTGAATTTAGATTTCCACAGGCGCGGTTGGGGTGCGTTTGTTATTTCTCACCAATTTAGAGAAGTTCTTCATCAATTGAGGTAGGTCTCCTATGCAATTGCCATAAAAATGTAAGAAGCATTATTTCATGTTTTTCTCACCTTAATTTCATTTTAAAAATTATTGTTTGATCCTTAGAATAATTATTTAGTGTGAAAAAATGGTAGTTTATACCTTGTTCATGTTAAATTATGATGTTTTGATAATGATGTGTACGTTTCACATTTGATAAAATGCCATGCTAGTCTTCGCACATGGTTTGGGTTATTTATAAAATAGTTTAACAGTATGATTTAACTTATAACATGAAATTGTTGTTTAGACTTAGTGTGTTTTGAATTGAAAATATGTTTTGTTAAATATTTCATGTCTTTGTGTTCTTTTATAAAATGCACAGTTTGTTTTTGGATGTGTTTTATGAATTGTTAACTATGGTTTTGAATTTATAAAAACATTTTTGAAATATGAAATAATTGCTCAGATTTTATTAATGGGGTTTCAAATGGTTTTGGATTTAAATGAAATGTGTATTTGTCTTTTGAAAGTGGCTAAACATGTGATGGTGATGTATGGACTGTTTGGAACTTAAAAAAATAGCTTGACTTGGAAGTGTGATGTAAATGTTTTAAAATAATTTCATAATGGTTATGAAGTATTATGAAAGATGGATTTGTATCTTTGATAAATAGTTTTTTGGGGAAAAATTATTAAAGGCCCATTTGGAAATATGTGGAAATGGTGAAAGTGTTTATAATGAAAACCTCCATTGGATGATTCACAGAACTTGTTTGCATATAATGGATGGGATGTCCTTACCGTGGAGTTCATATGATCCATTACCAGAGTTCTTCTATATGGACTCCTTGAGTTACATTCTTTTATGGAATGTGAATAAATCTATGGGGTGACTTGGGGTGGTGCCTATTGTATAAATTAATATTAATATTATATATGCATGTGATTGGATGCTCAGTAAGAATTAGTTGGCTCACCCCCTTTCTTTTATACATGATACATGATAAACTGACATATTGAGAAAACTTTCTGAGAATGATTGCTGAACTGGTAGTTCATGTACTGACCAGTGGCCCATAATAGGTGGATATTTGGTTTATTACTATTGTATTGGGTCCCTCGGTCTATCCTGAGGTAGGGTGGATGAGAATTTGGGTGTTTTTATTTCATCGTGTGTGGAATGCTACTGAGGATGGGGTATCATGTATTAGTACATTATAAATTTTTCTTGATCTCCTTTGTTCACACATGTCTATTTGCACTCAACTGCTTGCAGTGATGATTGAGATACTTGTATGTTTATTTCCATTTCCCTTGTTATGTGATCATGGTAGTGCTTTCTTGTGTGGTATTTTATTGGGAAGTTATGGGTTGGTTTCAAAAGGATTATAAAAATGATTTCAAACCAAAAGTGTTTTACACACTGTTGCATCATTTTCAAATAAAAAACATCATTTTCACCCTTAAAAATGTCTACTACTAACTATTGGTAGCGAACCTAGTTTTGAAATGAGGAAGGGCTATGAGCTGTACTTTGTTTTTAAGTAAAATGTATAAAATATTATTTTTATACATTGTAGTTCAAACTTGAATTTGACGTTTCTTTTATTTTATAGGCAGTGCATTGGGAATAGAATTAGCCCGGACTAGCTACCAAGTTTTAATACTCATGCCTATAGTGTTTCTTATTTTTAGTTTCTGTTGTAGGTTGAGCTTGAGTTTTGTTTGCCTTGAATGACAGTTGACTATTATGTTGGAGAGTTACCTTTATGGTCACATAGAGCTAATGTAGTAATCTAGTTAGTTTTAGTTTCTTTTATATAGATTTTGTATCATTTTTTATAAGGTGGTCCTTGTTCAAAGACAAAAGACAAAAGCACAAAATATATTATTAAAATAAGGAATTACATGAGTCTAAAATACGGGATTCTTTTACAGTCTCTATTATAAATGGGTAGTAAATCA
The DNA here is from genome assembly GCA_963277665.1 of Viscum album. Lineage (NCBI taxonomy): Eukaryota > Viridiplantae > Streptophyta > Magnoliopsida > Santalales > Viscaceae > Viscum > Viscum album. Next base: position 1,272,565,152 of record OY728127.1, read on the forward strand.
ATAGGGAGGCCATCCAACTATGTGGTGACATGGTTGTCTCCCATATTTTCAAGACCATCCGCCACCGTGTTTGTTTCAAAAAAGGCACGTGTAATAATGTAGTTGAAGTCCATGAGAGAATGAAGACAGTCCATCCAGCATGTTGTAAGAGGCCACGTGAGGTGCATCACACCATTACAAATAGCTTGAACAATTATAGTCGAGTCACTTTCAATCCAGATGTTATTACAACCATGTTTCTTGGCGAAGGAGATAGTATAGATAATTCTCATCATTTCAGCCTCTAGAGCCGAGGAGATGCCATAAGTGCCACATAAACTTCCAAGAATCTTCCTGGGGTGATTTCTAAAAATAGAGTTACAACCCGAAGGACCCGAGTTGCCTTTCGAAGCACCGTCAACATTCACTTTAATATAGCCTTAGAGAAAAGATTTCAAGAACACTTTAATAGTGCATCTTGGTTGAGGATAAATACCATTAACCCTAAGATGATGCAGAATCCCAAAGTCATTCATTGTGTTGTTGCAAAATATTTTTTGAATCAAAGAAGCTTTCCTAATGGCTATGAGGATCCGCATCCGACTTGCATGTAAACTAAGTGAGTATTTGTTAGGAATAATACTGTTCCTATCATACCAAAGTACATGAAGAAGTTCTATAACAACTGTTAAGAAAAGGATCTTGATTTTTTGAGAGGCTTCAAGATCCACACAACGTTGAAGTCGAGAGTTTATTAAGTCATTAAGTAACCATCTACACTAAAAAAGATCAAGCAAATAATTCAACAGAGCAGTATCACTAACACAAGAACAAAAAATATGGTTAATGTCTTCATGATTTTGGTTACAAAGACGAAATTTAGAGCAAATATGGATCCCAAAAGACTGAAGACAAGTGTTAGTGGGAATCCCCTTGTGAGAAATACGCCAAATGGGAGTGAATCTCAAAGGTTTTAACCATACTTTTTTAAAAATTTTAATATAACTAAAAGTATTTTTAGAATTCCATGGTTGTAGAACGTTTTTGAGTCGATAATGCCATTATGAGTAGGTTCCCAAATTAAAAAATCATCAATTCTAGAAAATGGGTAGCTTTCAATGACATAATTAACGTTGTTGGGAAAATTAAGGCTGTGATAGCCAACAACCTCCTTGATAGTATAATTAGCGTGATCAAGAAGTTGATTAGGGGAAATCATATATCTGAGAGGATCACCATCCCATTTTTCGAGCCAGAAATTCATGGAAGAGTCTCTGATCACCATATATCTTGAGTCAGACATGATTTTGGAAAAATAATTCTTAATGGAATTCCAAATGGAAGATCTCATCTAATTCAAATTTCCCTTATTCAGTTTGTCAAGAAATATATTTTTTAGGAAATAAATGGAGTTATAGTTGTTATGAAATAGGTTCCATGTGAGTGTGGATTGTAAGGAATCATTAAAGAGTTTAATATTTTTAATACAGAGACCACCCTTCTCCAAAGGTTTGCAATAAGTAGACCAAGGAATATTCACCGATTTCATTTCAAGCGTGCTTCAGCTTCAAACAATGTTTTTGATGGCTACAATAATTCTTTTAGGAATACCAACATGCCATTTATAAATCATCAAAAAGTATACCATTTTTGAATCAATAGTAGATTTGAAAAGACAAATCCTTCTAGCCATAGAGAGGGATTTCCTTTCCAAGATGAAAGTTGGTGGAGGATTTGGTCAACAGTTTTAGAAAAGTAACAAACTTTTGGTCTCCCCTAGAAAATGGGTACACCAAGATAGGTGAAGGGAAGAGATACTTCTTTAATACCTAAATTAGTAATAATATTGGATTTTCTATTAGAAGGAAAACTTTTCCCAAAAATGGTAACAAATTTTTTTCAATTAATTATTTGACCAAAAATATCTTCATAGTGTGAGAGGGCACATTTAAGATTTTGGATATTCTGTTTATACCCTTGTAAAGAAATAATAATATCATCTACATATAAAAGGTGAGTGGGGACATTCAAATTCCAAGAATCCTTAATTGGCTTAAGATTGTTTTGCTCGACCAGGTGAGTGATCAATCGACTTAGGTAATCTTCTGAAATCGTGAAAAGAATGGCAGAGAGAGGGTCACATTTTCTGACACCTTTGGTGAATTTAAAATAAACCTCATAAGATCCATTAACAAGGATGAAAATTATGTAAGTGTTGAAAAGAGTTTTAATTCTACTGATAAAGTAATCATTAAACCCAAAGTTTCGAAGGACCTTGAATATAAAACTCTAGTCCATGGTATCAAAGGACTTATGGATATCAAGCTTAATGGAAATATTTCTGCCCTTGTTAGTTCTATTTAATAAGTTAGTACATTCAGAGGCAAGAAATATAAAATATTGAATGGACCTACCTTTAAGAATGCCAAATAGGTTCCATGAAACTATTTTATTGATAATAAAAGAAATTCTATTGGCAAGAAGTTTGGTGATAATTTTATAAAGGCTACTGATTAAAGAAATGAGTCTGAATTGTTGAATTTATGTGGAATTATGAACTTTGGGGATCAAGGAGAGAAACTGGGCATTCAACCCATGAGGAAGCATACCACTAGAAAAGAAATTCCTAACTAGCCTACAAACTTCAGTTTGAATGACATCCAAAAATTGCTGATAGAATCCATTATTGAAACCATCAAGTCCTGATGCACTATTAGGATTTAAACTAAAGATAGTGTCTTTGATCTCATGATCAAGCAGGATTCTAGTAAGAAAAGAGTTATCCTCATTATTGACCACAACTGGGATGACATCAGGTAGAAGGTCCTTGTTAGTGGTAGGTCCATTGAAGATATTTTTAAAATAAGAGAGTACATGATTGGAAATACTATTCTCAATATCAAAGAGGTTTTCCCCATCTCCCAAGAAGGCAAGAAGTCTATTAGCTTTCTTGATTCTTTGAAGGGAGTTATAAAATTTAGTGTTTCTGTAACTATCTGTGAGCAATTTGGTTTTGAATTTTTTTATCATGTTATCTTTAAAGGTGTGCAAGGAAACAAATTTCGTAGTAATATTGATTTCATGTTGAGGATAAGTGGAAAAATTAGTGCAAGTAGTGGTGTTTTGAAGTTGGGTATGTTCTTCTTCCAAATTAAGAACATCGTTATCAATTTGTTTGGATTTGGTACCACACCAAAATTTAAGTATCTGTTTGAGATTTTTTAATTTATTGGTACAAGAAAAAGCATCATTGGAGTTTTTCATGGAAGACCAAGAATATTTAATAATGTTAACACAATAAAGATCAGAAGACCAAGTATTGTTAAATCTGAAGGGAAGAAAAAGCCTATGGTGTATGATAGATAGATTGACTAGGACATGATAGTGGTCAAAATTATGTTTAGGAAGAGTTATTCTTGAAATGGTGTTCCACTTATCTAGAGCTATATCATTTGTGAAAGCTCTTTCCAATTTTCTAGCCACCACCATATTATAGTATCTTCTGTACCACATAATTGGCACCGGTAAGATTAATTTAAATAAGGTTGTTATCCTCAATATATGATTTAAACTCCCTTGAAGATATAGTGGAGTGAGTTGGTCCCATTTTCTCACTTGGGTAAAGAATATAATTAAAGTCACCAACCATAAACCAAGGTTCATGAAAACTATTTCCTATGAATTAAAGGTCATTCCAAAGTTATATCCTGTCTTGGTATCTATTATTAGCATAGATAAAAGAAAAATAAATATGTGATTGGTCAATAGTAAAGTCACAAGTGAACTCCTACTCTGAAGTATGGAAAATATTAACATTCTAGAGATTATAGTGAGTAAATACCCAAAGGGTTTCAATGGAAGAACAATTTTTACAAGAAACTAAGAAGTTATAACCAGACTGAAAAAGATGAGAAAATGAGTGGAGAAATAGATATTAGGTTCAACAATTGCAAAAATTTTAGGATTACGAGTAATAATAAATATTTTTAAAATAATAAAAGTGTCAGAGTTCTCATTTCCCTGACAATTCGAAAACAAAATTTTCATTAGAACCGGTTTTTTGGGTTGGAACCCCCCTTCTCTTATTCCCTGAACCCTTCCTCCTAGAAGATATTCTAGGGGATTTTTTTTCAGCTTTGACGATACTTATTTCCTTGTTTACTCCTAGTAGAAATAGGAGAAATGTTAGTGGTATCTTCATTTGCCTCAACATTTAAATAATCCTGCAATATAGGATCTATAGGAGAAGTCAATTGTCTGTTATTTAATATAGTCAAAGAGAACTCAACCTGAACTGTAGGAAAGTCCTTTAAAGGAAGAGAAGTGTCTAAGTTTTAAGTGAACAGGGTGAATTCATTAGAATCATTTGTATGTGTGTCTCTACCTACGCCTAAAACTGAAATAATGGGGCTACACTTGACCTCAAGAGTAGTAGTAATACTGTCTTGTTCAGTAAGAACAGTGGGATGAAACTCCAAAACAACAACATTTATAGTTCTGTCATTCTTTAGTTGCAAGGAAGAATGGGTGATCTGGACCCGAGAAAGACTAAGGTCCCTTATCCCATTAGCTGTGTGAAGTGGGAGACCAGCACACTGGTCACCCAAATCACTAGTAGGGAGAATAGATAGGGCAATTTTGTCCTTATGGTCAGAAGGTGTGTTTAAGGAGTCATGAGACTACTTGGTGGAGGTAGACTTCATGTGTGACTCAGTAAACACAGGTTCTGGATCAAGTTGATACCGTTTAATGATCTCTATAATAAAAAATTCTAATTCCTAAAAAAAAATAGTGTCATTTAGCTGCTTGATCATCATCTTCAACTAATTCTACCCATGATTTCCCCACATTATCCCCATTGGGATTCAAATTATTTGACTTCTTCATCTATTTTTCAGTTTTATTCTTGGAGGGATCTAGTTTATCAAGGGTTGGACCTTTTTCCTTCTTTTGTTTTATAATTTCAGTCCATTAAGAGTCAATTGGTTGGGTGACTTGTTTCTTCACCACTCTACACTTTAAAATAGAATGCCCTATGATCTTACAAAGATCAAAAAATAGGGGCTTACGCTCATATTTAATTCTAACTTTTATTCTATAATCATTTTCAATGAAGGTGATAGTCTATGGGAGATTAGATTCTAAATTCAATTCTATCATAACTCTATAAAAGAGGCCTATATCACCATTCAATGTTCATTGATCAATCTTAAGGGGCATGCCTATGCAAGAGGATATGTCATTTAAAATCTTCAGGGATCCAAATGAACCAATTTAGACCATGAAATCTGACACATATTTGGGTAGTTGTGTTCCTATGGGTGTGTGTATTAAAAGTATAATTCCAATCAGAAATACAAAGTAGGGCGGGTTTGAGTTGAGTATTTCCTATCTTTCATACTCTATCTAATTCATTCTGGGAGGTAAGAAGTATATGAAAATATCCCTTCCCTATAGGTACGAGCTTCCAATTCAAAAAACCCCAACAATGAGCAATTCGATGTTTAGGATCTGAGTATGACCATGGTTAATCACATTTTATGTAAGATATGCGCCCCATAACCAAGAACTTACACATTTGGGCTCTTTGTTGAAGTGCTTCAGGATCGTCCTCGAGCCAGGTTGGTTTTTGAAAAAATGGTATCAGTGGAGGTTGGATCTCAAGTGGACCTTGGTTTTCAGAGTACCCATCATTATATGGGGATTTCAAGGTAGAAGGAGCAGGATTTTTAGGGCTCGGGATGTTGTAAAAAGAAGGAAATCATGAAAACTTGCTCATTCTATACCTTGGGTCACCAGGGGATGTCCAGATTTGTCAGTGTCCTTTGTTTCTTTTGAATTGTTTTGTGTTGGGAAATAAAAAGGGAGCCAGGAAAGTGGTCTCTGTGAGAACATAGGGCATATAAAGCTATCTAGATCTAAGAAAATTTCCCTATAATTATCTCTATAATGGTGGCATGAATGGCGTATGGCTGCCAACCATAAGTCTGAGTCAACCACCAACACTAGTTTCCCTTGTGAAATTTTTGGATATTCTTTGATTATGAAATTTTCTTTGAAAATTCCTATTTTGGAGTTATGAAAAGTTGAATTTAAAATAGAAATGACCTTGTTTTTATCAAGTTCCTTGTTTCCTTATTTCTTAGTTCCTACCCCTATGATGTTTTGATGGACACCCAAGGTGCAACTTTGGGTGGTGCATCCTTGGAAAACAATCCAATTGATCAACCTATAGATTATGTTCTTGAGTTCTATAAGTTTAACCCTCCCCTTTTTTATGGTCAAGAATATCCTCTTGAGGTGGAGGAGTGGTTGTGGAAGATTGAGAGAGAATTCAGTTTCCTTGGGTTTCCTGAGCCATTAAAGGTGAAGTTGGCTACCTTTATACTTAAAGGTCCAACCTAGAAATGGTGGAAGTCCAGGTCTCAAAGAAAGCCTTGGAAAGATCTCACTTGGGAGTTATTTAAGTCATCATTCATCCAACAATTATTTTCTGAGAGGAAGAAGGTGTAAAAGTGGCTGGAACCCTTACAATACCTGTAGACGTAAGTATTACATGGCCCGTAGGCCTTAGATGAATTCATTGCCCGTGGGATTCAAACATTATATACAACCCAGACTAACTACTTGGAACTGCTCCTCCCAGCATCTTCATCGTGAAATCATCTCTCCACCTTCGCATGGCTGTTCGGCTAGGCTATCCCCTACATGCACATCCTTGTCCCGATGGAAGGTGCCATACCCTATCATTCTTTCAATCTGTGTAGCTTCTACTGTGGTGAAAGCTCCCTGGTCATCCTCCAATAGAGCTTATTCCTTGTAGGTTGTCTGGTTTGCATCTACACTTAAGGTGGCCTGAAGGCCTTGAGGTTCCTGAAGGCCTTACTGGCCCAAAGGCTTAGGTGGCCCGAAGGCCTTAAAGGACCTGGGGACCAAATCGGTGGCCCGAAGGCCCAAACTGGGGAAAATTCCCAGCTTCTACAGTGCCAAACTGTGCTTGCTACAATACCTTCTACAGTACTACTCAGTTCCCACTACAGTACCTGCTATAGTACTTCTATAGTACTACTAAAGTATCAAAAATTGTGCCTCCTCCTGGACTGCAGTTGAAAGTGTCAGGGATCAACCTAACCACTTTCTCTGATGTGGTGGGGAAAGCCTTTCGTGGCGAAGTAGAGTTAACAGGAGGTCATGCAGTGGAGAGTCTTCCTTCGATTTCTAGAAGCGGTAAAGAGGATGACGATAAGAAAGATAGAAAGTGGTATGATTCTGGTGGTGCTAGTATGGGAATTAAGAGGCCTTTAGATCGAAAATCAACTTCTTCAGAGTTCAATGTCATGATTTTTCACTAGTGTGAAAAACTTGTTCATAAGAAGCTGATGTGCTCGAGTTCTCTGAGACCCTTCCACACTTTTGGGAACTTAGGTCACTTGCAGCGGTTCTGCTGAGGTGTTTTCAAGATGTGATTTGAATTTGGACCTAGGTTATTGAAGGTCACCACCGCCCATTAGCAAGAGTAGGACAATGTTTGGGATCAGTTTGGGGTTTTCTCTCTACAATCTTCCTGGGATGTAATCATCATGTCTGATGGTGTTTTTTTGGTGTTTTTATCTTTTCCAAATGTAGGGATGGTTGTTGCAGAACCATTTTTAACTCCTATTTTAATGAATATGTGTTTCATAAAATTTTTATTCATATGTTATGTTTGGGAGTTTCTAAAGCCTGACTGAAAGGAAGGAGATGCTTCAATCATCATAGCTCTATCCATAGATCTTATAGTGAAGCTAGTGTGTATTAAGAAAAACCCCAATGGTGTGAATGGTTTTGGTATGAGTTATATTGTCATCATGGGAGATGGAGACAGTGAAAATATCTGGTGTAACTGTCCTATTTTAATTGGTTCTATTTGGTGGAATGAGGAGTGGGAACCTCGTTTCCACGTTATGACCCATTTGGGGGGGTGGGGGTGGGGGGTAATCTTCCTTTTTTATAAGGATGTGTATTTGCCTCGTTTTCTTAAAATACCTATGGTGGTGTCTCATAGGGTGTAGGCCTTTATTGAAGGGGCCTTATATAACCTATTTGTGTGAATCGAGTGTGTCTTGAGTTGTGTTCTTTCGAGGCTGATAATTTGTTAGAATGTGTCAGTTGTGGCTTGTATGTCCATTAATTGGGCCCCTTCCTTCCCCTACGTCTGTACCAAGGGTTTTTGGCTAGTATCAAGAAGTTTTTGAGTTTATTTGACTTTGTTCGTTCTTATGGTGGGAAGACCCATCTCAGGTCTTTCTGAATTCAGTGTTAGCCAGTTTCTTATGGTGGGGAGTCCGTTCGGGCCTCCCAGTGTTAGTATTATAGTTTCATCTCAAGTGAAAATTGATTTCCATTTGAGGATGTTTAAGGTGTTCGTGTGTTAAGGCTAGTTTGGGCATCGAAAAAGTTTTATGTATTTTCCACTTATCAACTGGGGGTGTTTGAGCTATTGGGGAGTGAATGGCACTTAGCAGGGAGTTCATATCAGTCTCCTGAGTTCATATTTTTAGTCTTTATCTTGTTGGTGGTGATTTTGTGTTCTCGTTGTCTATCTCCCTTTGGGAATCTCCTTTAATTGTAACGTAGCATCATTTCTATTTTGGGGTTCGAATTTGTTGTGAATTTTCAGTGGGGAAAAGCGTTATGGTGGGGAGATTTGTCACACCATGAATCTTGTGATTACTTTATTTTATAATTTTTCTAACATTGAATAATTTGGTCTAGGTTCATGTGATTCCCAATTTAAATTTTTGAGCATTTATTGAAAAAATTCACATTTTGGGTTTGGAAACATCTGGCGCACAGTTAGAGTGCGACCTAGGAACCGTGCGGCCTCCCGCCTTTAAAAAATAAAATAATGAAAGTTTCATTATTAATAATATTATTAATAAAAAAAATCATAATAAAAATTTAAAAGTGCTTCTTTAATAATAATAATGATAATATTATTAAATTTATTAGGATTATTATTATTATTATTGACATTGATAATAATAATAATAATAATATTATTATTAAAATTAAAAATAAAAATAAAAATAAAAATAAAAATAATAATAATAATAATAATAATATTATTATTATTGTTATTGAGTCAAGGTGTTTAATTTCTTATCTATTTATTTATTTTTCATTATTTCCTCTATCTTCTTCATTTTTTTATTTTTTTCTCTTTTCCTTTCTCTTTTTTACCTCCTTCATCTCTTCTTTCTTCCCCCTTATGTCTCTCTCCCCTTTCTCCCTCACCCTACATGCACACCACTCCCATTCAGACCCATCCTTCCTCCTCCTCGCCACTGCATGATCCCCTTAGGCCGACTCTCCCCTCATCCTCACCAGCGCATGCCCTGGGCAACTTCTCTCCCATCAGCACACCCCACTCGGAAACAGCACCCCCCAGCCACACCTCCCTTATCCGGCAGCCTCCCCATGCACAACAACTCCAATCGACCGATAACCATCTGGCGACCCCCATCTCTAGCATGTGTGACTCCCCAGATGTTAATACCTCCGGCGACAACTACCTCCTCCAGTAATTGGTTCTTTATTGAGGGTTTTGGTTTTTATTCAAATCCTAAATGTTAGGGTTTCATATTTTAGGGGTTTAATCCAATTTTTTTGGTCCCATATTGATGTTTAGGGTTTGATTTGGATTACTGTGAGTGCAATTGAGGCACATTTGATATTTTTCGCCAATTTCGGGAAGTTATTCATTGATTGAGGTAGGTCTCCTATGTAATTGCCTTAAAAATTTAAGAATCCTGATTTCATGTTTTCCACACCTTAATTTCATTTTAAATATTTCTGTTTGATCCTTAGAATAAAAATTTATTGTGAAAAAATTGTAGTTTATAACTTTTTCATGTTAAATTATAATGTTTTGATAATGGTGTGTAGGCCGCATGTTTGATAAAATGGTCCGTTAGCCTTACCACTTGGTTTGAGTTATTTAGAAAATGGTTTACTAGTATGATTTAACTTACAACATGTATTTGGTGTTTTTTTACTTAGTATTTTTTTACTTAGTATTTTTTTGAATTGAAAATATTTTTTGTTAAATATTTCATTCCTCGTGTTCTTTTATAAAATTCTCGGTTTTTTTTGAATGTGTTTTAGGAATTGTTAACCACGGTTTGGCTTTATAAAAATATTTTTGAAATCAAAAATAATTTTTTGGATTTTATTAAAGGGGTTTTAAATGGTTTTGGGTTTAAATGAAATATTTATTTGAATTTTGAGAGGAGTTAAACATGTGATGGTGATTTATGGCCTGTTTACCACTTAAAAAAATAGCTTGACTTAGAAGTATGATGCTAATGATTTAAAATAATTTCATAATGGTTCTAAAGTGTTATGAAAGATGGATTTGTATCTTTGATAAATATTGTTTTGGTGAAAAATGCTTAACGTCCAATTTGAAATTTTGTGGAAATGGTGAAAATGTTTATAACGAAAACATCCATTGAATGATTCACAGAATTTTTTCATATATAATGGCTGGGATTTCTTCACCGTGGAATCCTTGTGATCTATTATTGGAGTTCCTCCATATGGACTCCTTGAGTTTCATTCTTTTATGTCATGTGAATCAATATATGGGGTGACTCAGGGTGGTGCCTATTGTTTAAGTTAATATTAATGTTATATATGCATGTGATTGGTTGCTTAGTCAGCATTAGTTGGATCACCCCCTTTCTTTTATACATGAGACATGATGACCTGGAATATTGAGAGAACTTTCTAAGAATGATTACTGTACTGGTAGTTCTTGTACTGACCAATGGACCCTAGTAGTAGGATATTTGGGTTTATTACTATAGGATTGGGCCCCTCGGTCTATCTTGAGTTAGAGTGGCTGGGCGTTTGGGCTTTTTTATTTCATCATGTGTGGAAAACTACTAAGGACGTGGTCTCATGTATTAGTAATTTATGGATTGTTCTTGATTTCCTAAGTTCACCCATTTCTATTAGCACTTAACTGATTAGAGTGATGATTGAGATACTTGTATGTTTATTTCCATTGCCCTTGTTATGTGATCATGGTAGTGGCTTCTTGTGTGGTGTTTTATTGGGAAGTGACCGGTTGGTTACAAAAAAGTTTATAAAAATGATTTCAAACCAAAAGAGTTTTACATTCTCTTGTATCTTTTAAAAATAAAAAACATCACTTTCCCCCTTAAAAATGTGAACACCTAACTATTTGCAGCGAAACTGGTTTTAAAATGTTGAAGGTCAAAGGGACATAGTTTGTTTTTAAGCAAAATACCGAAAAAATCACTTTTATACATTGTAGTTCAAACTTGAAGTTTTTATTTATTTAATTTTAAAGGAATTTCATTGGGAATAGAATTATCTAGGCCTACCTATTGAGTTTTAATACCCATGCCTACAATTTTTCTTGCTTTTAGTTTTTGTTGCAGGTTCAGCTTGAGTTTTGTTCGCCTTGAGCGACAGTTGACTATTTTGTTGGATATTGACCTATATGGTCACATAGAGCTAATGTAGTCATCTGGTTAGTTTTAGTTTCTTTTGTATAATTGTTGTATCATTTTTTGTTTTTTGTATAAAAGGATTTTTAGTTCAGTGTTTTGTATATATATGTATTGAACTACTTTTACAACTTCCTTCTATTTAGTTTTATGTTATTATTGGGAGAAACCGTTCTCTCTATCTCTATTGATGCCCTTGGCACCATTCACTAGTCCAAGAGGATCAGGAATTCCTCACATGCCTTTCCATAGATCGGCTTAGGTGACCGGTTCAGGGTCGACCTGGGTTAGTTCGTGAGATGTTTTATGTGCATGAAAGAAGGGAATAAACCAACTAATTTATGAGGAAAAATAAATATTTCAATGGACGGAAATAAATTACATCCTAAGGTACCATTTTTAATTCAATTTATTATGTTTTGAGAACTTGGGCATTATCTGAGTGAATTACCTAATCCAAGGTGTATGTTCTAGACCATGGAAGGGCTAATGTTATGATAATCTTTGAAGTGGAATGATTGAAGTTTTTATATATTTAAATTCAATAATTTTGTTGTAGAATTGTTTTATCAATTATATTATGGATATATGAATCATGATCTAAGTATTGTTTTGTAGTAGATTTTCTTTAATGAATTAAAAGAATATGTTAAATGGTAATAATATCATATAAATTCGATTTAGTGGTATGATTAATTTTTTGAAAAATTTATGATTGAGATATACAAAACCCTTAATATGTGTTTGATATTGAGATAACAATGTCCAGTTTTGACAAATAGAATATTAATATTGATAAAGTAAATTTTATAGTATTTTTAACCTTCAAATTGATCAATGATTTGATGAAAAAGTGATTTATGTTAAAGTTTATTGTATTTTTGGATTTATGGAATATATTTAATAATTTTTGGGGAGTTAGATTTTGGAATAATATATGATTATATTTTGGATTTATGGTGATTTATAATATTTGTGAAAATTATTATCATATTTTAGAGAGTATATGATTTGGGTATATACATTTTTGGTCTATAAAATTATGAGTAATTGATATTATTTGGAGGTAATTGTTAAGTTAATCATGGAAGAATTTGCGATCAAATTATTATAATATTTGGGTTATAATTGTAGTCCAACATGTTTTTAAGATTTTTATGGTTAGTTATTTATAGAATGATTTAAGTTTAACTTTAGGTGTTATTATGGAGATTTTAGAGATTGGTGTATAAATATTTATTCATATTGTGTAACTTATGCTAACCATTTCAATTTTGGTAAATATCCAGACACACGAGGAATGAATTTTCATTATTTTATGGATCTTATAATCTATTAAAATTAAATTTTAGTACTTCAAGAAAGGAAAAATCATCTTGAATACACATTTAATAGAGTAATATATGAGATAGAAGTGAAAATTGATAAAAAAATAAAGGATGAAATTGCCCTTACGGAATGGAAATAAAATAAAGTAAATTATATCATATTCTCATTCTTAAGGGTAAAAGAACATGTGAAATCTTGGAAAAAAGATATTGAAATAAAAATTTCATCCTAATACCTTTATTTATAATGAATTGATGGCCTTATTTATCCCCTACCGATTTATGATTTTGTGTTCATTAACTTCTTCAGGACCATGTTCTCTATCATTATTCTTTTTCCACTATCTTTTTCCTATATGTATTTTTTTCACTTACTTATAATGTTCTCCTTATCTGGAAACTCGATTATCTGTTATTTTTGGTAACCTTTATGTTTCCAACTTCCCCTTTTAGATGAAGTTTTATTATCCATTTGTACAATGTGGGTTTTCAAGAAAGTTATTTTAAAATATTTAACCAATTATTACCATGATAAAAACCACGAGGATTCAATTTATATAATTGGGGGTATAATGAATCACCCAATGACTTTAAAATATATTTCTCTTGAAATAAATTGTAAGTGTTCGATAGATTTATTAGCACACAATACTGTGTTTTAAGAAAACTGTGATATACTATAGAAATTTTATTATTTAAATGCGATATTTATAGCCTAAAAGTAAAATTGTAAGGTATGAATATGAATAACCTCATTATGAAATATATGTGTAATGGTTTAGGATGATAAAAATGTATTGATAATTAATCAATTTAATTAAAACCCTATAATTATTAAAATACCTATTTTCAAAGAATTTTATTTTCTATATGTTATGTATTTGTATCTAAAAAAAGTATATTGATCACTATTTATAAATTATTTCAATGTAAATAAAATCATTTAAAGGTAAATAGAGTTATTTCTTTATAAAATCGTTTTTATATGTGAAATATGTTTTTATCATAATAAATTAAATAATTAATTATATATTGAATCTTTTAATTAAATTTATAGATTATATATTTAATCAATTTTTTATTATTCATTTAAATATTTTTATTAAAAAAGTAATAATAATAAGGTCATTTTATGCTTCAAAATACATTTTCTTCAAAAAATGGGTTTTATTGAATTTTGTGTGTGGATATTATATTTAATTTATGGCACTTTTAGAAATTTTACTTTATAAAAATTATATTATTTTTTAAATAATCACATCAAAATTATCTTATGGTTAAATTTTGGGTTTTTTCTGAAAGGATTAAATTTTTAGTGAATAGTGAAAAAATGATTTTATAGAGAAATGTATTTTCCATTCAAGTATTTGAAAAGTACCATTTTATTATTAACTGATTTTAAAATTTAATTACTTACTTTTTATTAAAAACAACTCAATTAATTTCATTTTAATTTAAATTATTCTTAAATTTGATATAAAAACATTTTTATACTTAAAAAAACATTTTTCAAGAAAACTATTTTTCATCGCCTTTTGTGGGTTTATTTTAGGATTAATTTATGAAACTTAGAGAAATTGAATTTGATAAAATGTTATCAATTTTTTTAATCATAATTTAATTTTTTTAATGATTACTCTTTCATTTTTGGTCATTATGAATAGTAACATTGGTAAAAAAGTTTGTTACCATGGTAAGAGTTAAAACAAATTAAAAGGGTTAATACTAAAATGGTAAGGTTTAAAATTACCTATTTTTTTTATAAATTATAATTTATTTTCATATTTCAGACCTATCTCATCTCCTCTTAGAATAAGTGTCATTTTGGAGGCATTTGGCTTGAGTAAGACGTTAATATATTTTAATCTTTTGAAAAATTCCAAGAGTGACCTCTCTCTCACTTATAAAAGGGGGAAACCTATCCCATATTTTCCATACTTAATGAGAATATTAAATAATCCAATAACTAATAAAATACTTTCATATATTCCTTAAATTTTTCCTAGATAACTGCTTATCTACTAAGAAAAATCTTTTAAGGATTACATTGTAATCCAAAAGAGGTATTTCAAAGAAGAGGAATAAATATTAATCGAGATCTTTCAATTTTATTTCTTATTCCACCTTAAATTAACCTATTTATACATCATAAAATGATTAAATATAGTATCATAAATAAACTTAGATGTTATTATGATGATATCAAAACCATTTTACACCTCTTTTCTATAAAATGGGAAATGAAAGTATCGCTCATGCGTACATGCATACTACCACCTCGACATAGTGGTATGATTCATTTTGAATCATCATTTTTCATAGTTAGTTATTATTATTTATTTAATATTTATATATTATATTTATGAAATAAATATTCTTATGTAATTATAACATCTTATCTACCTTCTTACCTTTCCATCTGTTGGAAAATGATAATATTGCTCGTGCATACATGTGGACTACCACCTCCACGAAGTGATGCGATTCCTTTTTCATTTATGATTTACATGGATGGTAATAATGATTTATTTAATGAATATATAAGATATAATAATTATTCTATAAATATTAATTATTATTTATCTTTTTTTTTCATTTCATTGATAAGTGGAGACATCACTCGTGTGTACGGATAAATTACCATCTCTATAAAGTAATGTAAATAATTTTCAATCAATGATTTATATTAATAGTTATTAAAGTGTATATAATTATTAAAAATAATAAATTTTCCATGATTAATTATATATATATATATAATTTATCTATGATCATAGTGCAAGGACCATAACTACCAAACCGAAACATACAAAAAAACAAAGAAGTTAACACTCAGAAAGATGATGATAATTAAATATTGGTAATGAATGGTTTATAAGATGTTATAAATAAACCCTGTATGATATAATAAGTATGAATATGGTTATATTATATAATTGTAATAAATATAAATTTATTATACTGAATATTAGAGTGCTTACAAAGCAAGTTTTACTTGATGTAATGGTTTCTCATCTCACTTTTATTTTCATGAGACATTTGTTATATTCACCACTTATTTATTTTGTGTAGTTTATATGATTATAATGAATTTATTTTAATATTATTCTCATGAAAATTATCAGGGTTTAAAAATATATATAATTTTCTCTCTATCACTATGTTTTTATTCAGGGATTACCAAAGTGGTAAGGATTTATGTTAGAATCTCATTTTTTATGACTATCTATTATAAATTTACACTAAAGTAATTTTTATGGATATTATCCTTTTAACCCCATATATTTTCCTGTCCACTATTTATTCCTATAATTTTAAATTATCAGTACCATTTTTATCTCTTTGGTAATTAAAATTACTGAGGAAATGTTTTTAAATAAAATCCGACCTTATTTCTTGTTTGGTTGACAAAAGTTTTCTTCCATGTCTATACACTTCAATTTTTTTTATAAAAGTGATTAACTATACTTTAAATGTTTTAAAAATTTAATTTTCACAACCTTTTAATTTATTTATAATGTTTTAAAAAATAATCCTTCTAAAAATTTTCTAAACACATCATTTTTGACTTTTTACAAAAGTGTGAAAATAATGTTTTTGTTTAACATATAAAACATGAATGGATTTTTCCACTATCCTAACTATTCTTTGTTTTGAATATTCCTTTACAGGTTTCCTTAGTTATTTTCTAGTAGAAGGATTTTATCAATACTTTTTAAATTTTTAGTATAAATGTTACCAAAGGAAAATGATATTTTCTCATGTTTTCAAAGAAATATTAAAATGATATTTAAGGGTATTTTCATCTATGTCATCATCCTTTAAGGTTTTTTATAATTTACTAGGGATATAATCCAATGATAACATCTTTATTTTTTCTCTAAATATTTTATTATTATGTTTGTGAGATGTTTATAAATCACTTTTGTCTTTTATGGGTTATGGTATGATGAAATGATGAATGTTTTATGATATTTTGTTACTTATATGTATGGTTTACATTATGTGACGGCTGGGCCTGAAATTATATATCCCTCCAATGCATTGGGTAAATACTTATATATCATGATATAATTATAGTAAATGATTTGTGCGCTCGGTCCACTATGGGAAATAAGTAGGGATGCTTGATACACTACGATATGGGTAATAGGTAGTGATTCATAATCTGCTATGATATGATGGTCTTAGTAGTTAAACACGATATATGATATGGTTTTTATTTTTATGATGGTGCCACACTCTTATAAAATGTTGATATACTTATGATTTTAACTCATGGATCATATTGTTTTTTATTTATGATTCCTCAATCTCGTGTTATAGTAAAGTATTATTCCCTGACACTTTATTATGATCAGTGAATTGTTGGGTTTGATTTTTTATTGATAACCACATGTTATCATACCATTAGGATCATGATATTCTTATATATGATTATTTATTTATATCTCCCATGTTTATACTTTGTGAGAATATGAGATCTACCCTTATTATGTATTAATTTCTCCCCAGGCTATGAAGAAGGTTACTAAGTCTGATGAGTCTAGAAGGGTATGTTTTGTAAAGAAATATGTTTGAGATGATGAATATTTCACTTACATAATATGTTTATGTATATTTTATCTAAGAACACTAAAATTTATAGTTCTCAGGCATGTTTGATATATTTAATATCCATTAAAAAGATATAATATCTATTCATGTTATGCTTGGGTCACTCTAATTATGCTCCATTGATCATGTTTATTATCTCATGTTTTTTCTCTCTTATTCCATGGTATATGTTTTCTAATTTTAAATTACATGATAAAATGGATTATGGAAAAATATTATTGTTCCATATTCTTTTTAATAATATATTTATCTCATGTTCATATTTTCTCATATTCTTATGATTTAACAGCTAATGTCATTTTGAATTTTTTCCCCTTACAGATCATTTTAGATCATACATTTCTTATTTTTTAATTCCATAGGTTATAAAATTTTTATTACCTATGATATGTCTAGAAATTGATTTATAATGGTTATATTATAAATAAATTTTCACAAGTATCATAAAATAAGTTTCTTATAAGATGACCCTTAAATATACTAAACCTTCCATTTTTGGGACTTTGTGTTTATTGTGAGGTGTAATGTTTATGTTATGGAAATGATGTAAAATAAAGATAGGTTTATCTCACTATGTATCAAATCCAGTGTTTAATAGAAGTTATTTTAGAACTATATCTGGGTGTATGGTTCCAAGGGTCCTCTATGATCCTTTCCATGGAGTAACCATATCCTAAACATTTTATCCACCAGGAAGGTGGTATTAGTGCATTTTTGGTATACCAAAACATTACCACGTGCATGCTCCTTATATATATCCCAATGTCAGTGAACTTAATAAATTCATTGTATCCTTGATTTAATTTCATTATAATTTTTTTATATATTCATTGAGTGATCAATGTATTGAAACATTATTCCCACTAATTTGGGAACATTATTTATCTAGGGGTGAGGGTTAAAAGAATATTTTAACTTTTTGTTCACTCTGATTCACCCCTATATCTGGGTTTATTGGGTCTCACTTCATATCATGTTGGTATCAAAAATTGGAATCAGATATTAAAGTTACTAACATGAATTCTAATATATAAAATTTACTTTTGAGGTTTTTTCCACATATGGACTCATTTATGAAGGGACCTATTTTTTAATAGAACCAACCTTAGAATTTGGAAGGGGAACATGCTTGGTTTTCTAATGTTTTTTAGGGATGATATTTTTGGAAATTATTTATCATTATTTGGATTTAACAAATCCTAATAAAATAATTTCTTATGGAGAATCAAAAATGATTCCTGTCAGTTCTCTAATAGATAAGGGATTTAAGAATCCCCTTTATTATTCTAAAACAATTGAGAAATGTAAATGTTTGAAGGAGATCTATAAATAACCCATTTGAGTGTAAAATGACATGAATGAATCTATAAGTATCAAATAAAATTTGGTTACATTTATTCACTCATGGATAAGGAATAAGAAAATTTCCTTATTTCAAAAGGAAAAAAATAAAAATAAGACCATATAAATGTCCAGAAAGAGTATAAATACCCACTAGAGGTGAAATTTGTTGATGTTAGGACGTATCTAAATATAAATCTTTGATAAATGAATATTTAGAATATAAAATTTTATATTATCATTCAGTAATGAAAATAAATTATGTGGTTGTTGATAACTAAGTGATAAAAAAAATCTAATTTTCATTATGGAGAAACTCTTGCAGTAATCAAGAGGATATTCAAGATTTTATAAGTAAATTTCAATATCTATAAAGTAAAAGTAAGTAAGACTCATCCTTAATAGTATAATTGTCTCAATAGAATGAAATTATGTTTGGAGAATAGTTTTTCTTAATATTATCCAATTAAAGGATGGATGTTAATATGAATTATCAATGTAATTTCTAGGAGTGATTGTATATGAGGACTAAATTTTTTAAGAAAAGGAATTTAAAGCTAAGATAATATATCCCAAGAAAAAAATAAATATAAAATGAAAATTGAAAAGTAGATTGTTCCAAATTATAGGAATTAGCTTCCTATATGAAGGAAGAAGTCTTAAAAATTAAAAATTATGAATGGAAGTTGAGATACAAAAAAGAGGAGAGAAACTAGAAATCTCACATGTGATGGAATTAATAAGTAGAGATTGAATTGGTAAGAATATGGTGTCATCAAAGAAAAAAAGTATGTATGATAAATAAATAGAGAATAATTATAAAATTATAGTATAGAAAGGATTCTAATTATATAGAGATATAAGGAACTCCATAGATATATGTAAAGATGCGATGAAGATAAGAAAAAAAAGAAAACCTATTAGAATATCTTAACTAGGAAAATATAATGAGATGTATTATTTATTTGGAGACATTTCATTTATGTTAACATTGGATATACAACAAGGTATTGAATTATGAGAAGTGATGAAGGTTCCATGAAGAAATCTACTATCCCCCCAAAAATTGGCAAGCAAGTATAAAAGAAAAAAATATATTACATAGAAAAAACTGATTCATGGAATTGGGGGAAACCAATGATAGATGTAAAATTATTATAAATCATAAAAAAATAGTTGATTACCTATAATAAATATCTTAGAAATAGAATATTTTTTTAGGGTAAGTGTTAAAGTGACTCTTGTTGTACAAAATGAGAACTAATGTCTAAACAAAGACCTACAAAAAATAAATAAATAAAATTTAGATGTAATTTATTATAAATAAGATAAATATAATGAATGTCTTACTATATTAATGAATTATGCTACAAGGAAAGATATGAAAACAATAGGTATGAATCTATATTATATATTTAATCATAGAGAAGATTAGTGATAATACAAAAATATATGAAAAATACACTAGTGGGATTAATCTCACATTAGAATTAAATGTCAAGCCAAAGAATATGAATGATGAAAATTAATATATCCAGAAAGAGTTTTGTACTAGTGGTAATAGTCAAAGTATAACTATCAATAAGGATTAGAGGAATATTAAAAGAGGATTGGTTCCCAAGACCAACTATAGTATTCTACTTGAGGATAACCAAGAAGGAACCCTCTCCCTAGTATATTTAAATATGAAAATTGTTATTATAGTGATGTTATTTTATAAGAGAGATATGAACCATATAGTAAATTTAATGTGAGGCATGATGAATCTATAAAATCCTGATTAACTGAAAATGGATTAAAAATCCTAATATATAAAATAAAGTTCTATCATATCAATCTATAAAATTAAGTGGTGTTAAGAAGATAAGTTGATACTTATAAGAATACTTCAATATTTCAAAGTGGAACTAATAATTACTATAAGTGGTATCTAATGGAATAACTTATAAGTGATATCAAATATTTAATAAGGGGAATGAAACATCAAATATAAAGTTGTAGTTATATTATTTAAAGTATAAACTCTTATCATCATTCTAAACTATATTAGTGAAGGATGAAGTAGAAGGAATCAAGGGAGAGTTTACATTAGATGAAATTTATAAGGATTATAGACTTATTTAATAAAGAAAAACTCCCTATAAAATAAATATACATATTTCAATGAGTGGTATAAATTATACACTTTTTTTTCATATTTATTTGTTGATTTTCCTATTTAAGTGAGATTGAGATCACATGGGGAGATTCATGAAGTAAGTTAATGCTCATGTTTAATACTCTTATAGAACTAGAGACAAATAGAAAATATTAACATTATCGACTTATTCTATTATTTCCTATATTGAGTTATAACTCATTAGTCTTAAAGTATTTTCTAATTTCTTTATATTGAGTGGTAAGTTTAGTCACTAAAAATATTGATAATTTTAGCTAGATATTACAGTGATGATATACATAGAAAAATCTATAATTTTTATAACAATTTGTGTTAGAAAATTTTTATACAGTTAAAATATATCAAGTTTTACCTTTTACAACACAATAATAAAATCTTAAAAAGTTATTATCCATAATAAAATAAATAGATTGGATATAATAGAGGTGTAATGGAGTGTTTTCAGGTGGGGGGGATAGTGGAGAGATATAATTTCAGATATTTTTTTTAAAAATTGATTGAAAAGTAGATCAATATTTAAAGAACAATTGGAATGTTTAGAAAGAAAATTTGTTAGAGAATTTTTTCACTTTGAAGTTAATGATAAAGTGAAAGATAAAATAAAATTGAGATAGAATTATCCCTACTAAATCAATACATATAGAAATTAATGGTATATTGGGTTTAGTTTCAGAGGGGGAGAGATATGAAAAAAAGTCTCTTTATACATGTGAAATGATTTGAATAAAATTGATGGTACATTGGTTTTGTTATAAAAGTATAATATATGAACCAATAAATATCTTCTATTAATAAATATCATCTCGTATCATCAAATAAAATGGGGATATATGTCCTCTAAATCACTTTGTATAGGGGGTGATATTATTCATTAAAAGGGAAAGATATGTCCAGATAATGAAGAGATGATGGATCATTGACTTGGATGTGTAGGAAATTATATAACAAGTTGTAATGAAAGAGATTTATTTTTAGTGTTTTAAAAAATAAAATGATAGATATTGTTTAAACCAAGGGGCTGGTTTGTGTTGGATTTACTGTCAAACTATTATTTTTTAAACGTTAATGTATTAATGAGGATTGGTTCAATTGTTGGTGAATCACATATTATGAATTGGAAACATATCATGAGAATATAAATGGTAAACATGGATATGATGTCATATTTTGTTAAAATTTACTGCAATGGAAATATATTTTAGTGACTAGTTATTAGTGTTGTTACCCCAAGAAGGTGTGTGTGTGTGTGTGGGGGGGGGGTCAGGTGAATCAGTGTGAACAAAATTTTACCAAATTCTTTTTTACTTTAATAATTTGATCATATGCATATGTTAGGATGTATGGATATCATATGTTTCACTCAATGCATTCACACCACTAGAAGGATAAAATGTAATTATATCACAACATATATATATTTTAAAATGTTTGATCCTAATGTGGGTATCTAATACTTATCGTGTTTGGATTAGGTCTGAGACATTGATTCTTCACTAATAATTAAAATTGAATGCACAACCATATCTTAATGGTTCTTAGTCTTTCAAGTGGTTCTTTATACTGGTTCTCACAACGATATAATGTTTATCTAATATTCAATTCGTAAATAAGATCTTATTATTGAATTAGGATGTCACTACTTCAATAGTATGAATCTTCTTTCTCAATCTAAGGTCTTTGATTTCCAATGAATATTAAATAGAAATGGTACAAACGTTTTCCTCTTCCACTAAATTATCATAATGGTCAATTTATTCAGGGGAACATGAAAACATTCATTGACTTATTCCAACTCAATCTTCTTTGATCCTTCCAATGATCTCTTATTTATTATCTCTATTTATTCTTATTTCTTAATCAATGGTTAGGATGTTCTATTTTAGTATCTTGTCCATATATCTCTCTTATTCCTTATCTTCATTTTATTCTTATTATTTCTCTTATGCTTCTTCAACACAAAAGATAATCTTGTTACAACTGTGTTTATTCCTCTCTTCTTTGATACAAAAAAATATTCTTGGAATAAAATTATCACCTTATCTCATAATTTTGTGTTATCTTCTTCTCATTTTATGACAAAGAAATATAAATGGATGATGAACATTAGTTTCTAAATTATCTCAGATTTAATCACTTCTTATCATATTTTATTTATACAAACATAATAATTAATGTGGATAATATTATTTCACATTTTAATATAATTTTTTTAAATTCCCCAAAACATGATTATCACTTAAACTTGTCAACATAATCTTTAAGAGAATATCCAATTTTAATCTTCATAAAAAAGAGTCAAATATGGGTATTTGAATATCCTTAAATATCACACTATGATCCTCATAATATTCTCTTGAAATAATTATCCATGATATTTATTTATCATTGGAAAAAATATTCCATAAATATCATAATAGTGATATCCTCTCTCTTATCCATTATATTCTCTTTCAAATCCATAAAAAAGAAATTTTTACATAATCCTCTAAAATACCCAGTCTCTTTCTTCTTCAATGACCTCACAAATATTGAATTTCATTTTACTTTGAATTTTACTTTAGATCTACATGATATTCAATTGCATTTATTTTTAATTAATTCTCCATTATTCTCATCTTATTAATCTATTCACTCTTCTAAAAAATCTTCTACTTCCATTTTTCCATGTGTGACTAATTTTATTTATAAACCCTTGTGATATTGTGGATTTCACAACACATACTCATTGTAACTCTCATTATTGAAATCTCATATTTAAATCACAACTTTATATCTCCAAAAATATAATGATTATTTAATTTATTTTAGAACTAAATAAATATCATAAAATTTATCTATTAATATTTATCCTTTAAATATCTATTTAAATTATGATAATATCAACATCAAAATCTTCTATTTATTTCATTGAAATCTCATTTTATTCTAACTGATAAACCTGATATATTCTTAAAATGATATTACATTTCACCTATTTAATATTACATATTCTTTAGAAATATCTTATGTATCATCTAAAAAAAATTATGAATCTTGTAAACATTCTTAGTAAATATCACATACCACCCCAAAAATATTATGTTTCCATTGGATCTCAAGTTGAATTTTACATATCATCAAAATAATTATTATGTAACACAAAATGATTCTTATCTTGATTCAAGAAATTAAATATTAATCTTTCAAAGTCATATTTCATTTTTATTTGGACCTTAAAAAATTAATATAACTCTATTCCATATCTTATCTTACATAGATGAAATTTAATCTGAGGCGAGAGCTGCAATGC
The DNA here is from genome assembly GCA_963277665.1 of Viscum album. Taxonomy (NCBI): domain Eukaryota; kingdom Viridiplantae; phylum Streptophyta; class Magnoliopsida; order Santalales; family Viscaceae; genus Viscum; species Viscum album. The sequence goes on from OY728127.1 coordinate 1,272,589,404, forward strand.
CTGTTGAATTTGAAATGAGTGTGGCATCTCCTGTTTAATATTATAAAACTTAGGTTTCTATGGGTTTGATAACATGAAAGCCATCATATTCTAGTTTAATATTATATAAAATATATTTTATCCTATATAAATATTTAAAAATAAAAATTAATCATATGTTAATTTCTGGTGTATCATATTTCAGCATCTACAATCCAAAACTTCCCAAACTTGATTTTCAGGCTTCTCAACTTCACTCTAGAATTCTTTAAACAAATCCAACCATAATGAATCATATCCAAATACTTAAAATGAATTTATATAACTGTAATATCATTTCCAAGACTATTCTAGATAATTTTCAAAGAACTTAAAATAAATATAAAATGCATTTGATTATTTCAATTAAACTCTACTACTTTAATTATTTTGTTTTATTTTAGCACAAAATTACTTTAATAATATTGCACAATTAATCACCACTAAATAAAACACAAATATTAACACCTCAAATATATTCTTCATAATCACTACGATTCTTCTACCTATTATATAATACTTCATGCTAATTAACATAATAATAGAATTCTTATTATTCTACCCAACTTCAATCTCCTTAAAAATTAGCTAAAATTTATTGTAGATAGTGCACCAATCACCAACCAATCAAAACCTATGAAAAACACATTAAAAATACATAACAAAAATCATAACAGGTATGATAGGTATAATCCTCTACACGTATCATCTTATAATAATCCTTTAATTATCCTCACCAAGATTCCTCTTTATAAACTTCTTCATTCTTCATCATCTAAAACATTCAATTAAAAAATAAAATCACCAACATAATTGAATGGTATCTTCCGATATGGGTGAATAAGTGAACACATAGATACAAAATATTGATATATATAGGTTCAAGAGATAACAATACATAGAATTGAAATGTGAAGGTTCATGATAACATGGATTGAATTCACCAAATTAAAATGGGGAATCTAATAATAAAAGCATGAAAATAGTGTAATCTATCTTTTATGGTTTATTGAAATGGATAATTATATTAATTATGGATTACTTAGGTAGCGGATAAAGTAATAGAAGCATTTGAAAAGATAGGATACTGAATTGGGGAATATTATAAAACCATGTGATGGTCATAGTTGTTTTACAGATCATGGTTTTGTAATATATTTATTAAAGAGTGTGAAAGTCACTAGTTTCCATGAGGAGAAAAACATGTTGTTTTAAATTAAACAATTCCATGTTTAAAAAAATTAAAAACATATATCTTATCATTTTGGAGAAGCTAGTTTGAAAAAGTTTATTAAAACTATAAGATTATATAATAATGTCATGGTTACAAATTTTTTTCTTATATAATATTGAGAAATTGGAAATATTGAAGAAACCTTTCCATAGTAGATGTCATGGAATAATTTTTGTTTCACATAATATCTGGTTGAAATGAGGTGTAAAATAAATATGGTCATGGTTTTGGAATATTATTTTTTCAGAAATATTAAAATTGATCATTATTATAATCATGGAGTAGCCTATTTAACTAAACTAATTCACTCTAGGCCATTGAAATTATTAAGAGAAAACTATGATGTATTTTGGATGAAAAGCTGTCATAATTTTCAATATATGTGGATTTAAAGATATAAAAATGGGAGACATTTTAGGGATATAATGATATGTAGATATGTTTTATAGAGTGAAATATTTAATAAGAAAATAATGAATTTTTTCTCTATATGTATTTATGTTGTATTTATTTTTAGATCTTTTCAAATATGGGAACACATGTCTTGAGATTTAGAGATTTGAATAAACCTACCTGGATGTATTTGACTATTATTTCAGGGGTGTTATTCCATGAACAATTATAGAGGATCATTAATACACAAAAATAATGTGGCCATTAATTTTAAGACTTGAATATTTATAAAACTTTTTATATTGGTATTTTATATTATAACAAAAGGATATAGATAAGATATATCCTAACAAGAAGTCCATACTTGATAAATATGGTTTTTGAGGAAGGATACTTGTTATTCATTTATGTTTATTAGTCTCATATAGTATATTTGGATAAATAAATAAGTTTATTAAAAATAAAATTATCTTTAAAGGGAATTGATATCATCTTAGGTCTTTCATGAAAATGATCAGTTTCTTTGCACATTATAAAAATTAATAAAGAGAGAATATGTTAGATAAAAATTATGACCAGTTAATTTTATAAAAATTTATTCCTATATAATACGTTTTCAAGTTTAGGACAACAAAAAAACTCTCTTAATAAATAATTTATTAAATATCATTTGGAAATAAAGAATAAAATACATACACTGAATTTCTACATCACATTTGGAATCTTCTGATACAATACACATTGATTTTTTATACTAATATTAAAGAGACCCTAAAATTTATAAACTATTGAATACCCTCTTCAATATAATGTGTGAATAAATATAAAGATGAGGTGATCATTTGGAAGTAGTGTTCCATCCCTAAATAATCTTGTATAATTAGTGATCCTTAACATTTTGTGAACATATTCTAAAAATTATATGTACAAGGATAGAGAGTTTAGTGGATTCTTATTACAAAATATATATTAATGTGTATTATTCTTGGATTTATCTCAGTAAAGGCGAACCAAGTAAATTAATTTCATAATTATATGCTTTAATTTATTTATATTATTTATATATTTTATGTAAATGAATTGTGTGGACAATAGATTGAAATGATGTTTTCAATAAAACGAGGAAAATATCCTTTAGTGAGTTTGGTTTGAAAGAAAAGTTTAACTTGGAAGTAACCCTAATTTAATTCCCACTATTAGGGTGTCTTGGGTCTCCTATTATAATCCAAGGGTCTTAAGAAGATATAACTTAATAAGAAGATAAAGTAACTCTGATCATATTTGGGAGGAGAATATATTAATAAAAAATTTCTTATATTTTTTTTAGAGTGTAGGATAATATCTAACATAAATCCTCCCCATACACCTTAATTTAATGTTATAATTTACTGGATAAACCATACACTATTGAAACAGTAATATTGATGATGAGTCATGAGAAAATCTCATTATTTTTTTGAGGATATGCATTTAAAGTAGTGGTATAAAAACATAATCATGTGAAAAAAAAGTAATAGATGGGTTCCCTATGATTTATGGTATGGTAAGAATATTTCCTCTTAACATATTCATGTATGGGGATATAAAAAATTAGTTAATGATGATCTAATAAAAAATATTTCATCATGAACCATGATCTGCATATTTTTAGGGTATTCTAAGGAAAAAAGGATATTATTTATATAATCCTTTAGATTGGGATGTTAGAGTTAAGGGATGGGATATGTTACTAGGAAAGGATCACATATATAATAGAGATAATAGGAACATGATAAAATTCAATGATGTTGAGAGTCAAAATTCATAAAAGTTGGAACATAAAAAAAATTCACAAGACCCCATTTAAGAAGTTATTTTATAGACATAATTACTACATAGGTCCACTAATGAAGTTAAAGATATAATGATATATAGTTTTCACCAAATAAAGTGACATGTTATTTGTTGAGAATAATAGACCCCTATCTTAAAATGGGTAGTAGATGATACAGAAGCTTACCAGTGGAAAGAAGTATATAATTTAAAAATGGATTTCATTAAATCAAGTTTAGGAATTTGTAAAATTGAAAAATTGGGTAAATCCAATTTGATGAAAATTGGTAATCAAGAAAAAATAGACATTTATGGTGAGGGTAATACCTATAAGGCATGATTTTTTGTTAAAGGTTTCATGAAACAATGAGAAATAAGCTATGAAAAAACCATTTCACTAGTTTTTACACTAATCCATTATAATTATACTTTCCTTTATAGTATAACTAGATTTTTGAGATTTGGTATATGGATGTTAGAACTATATTCATAAATTAGAAACTATTTTATGATGTATATTTGAAACAAATAGAAGTGTTTTTGAAACCAATGGAATCTAAAAAGTTATGAAATATGAAATGATACATTTATGGGTTGAATAAATCATTCAAATAAAGAAATATTTATTTTCATGATTCAATAAGAAAATACGGTTTCATTAAAAATTAAAGTATTTCATGTTTTTATAAAATATTTAGTGGTTATCGTATAGTTTTCTTAGTAATATATGTTAATGACATGATATTAATAGAAAACCATATACAAATATAAGAATTATTAAATAATTGGGATAATTAATAATTCTATATAAAGGAATGAGGTGAAAAAACTATTATTCCATGGATTAATATCTACAAACACACACATAGGACAATTTTTTGACAAAGATAAAGTGTTTACATTGAAAAGGTATTTAAAATATAAAAGATGAAACAATCCAAGAGAGGATTTTTTCTTTTGGAATATGAAAAAATATCTCCATGAATTTGTGTCCATAGATATAATATGAGAAAAAGAGAATAATATATTATGCTTCAACAAAAAGATTTATCATGTATACTATAATATTCACTATATTTTATGTTTCTTATTCCTTGATCATGGTAGGAATATATCAAGTAAATTTAGGATACTTTCTTTAGGAATTAGTTAAGAGTTTCCTTAAGTACATGGGGGAATATAAAGGATATATTCATGTTTTGTAGAGGAAATAGGGAACTATTTTTTAGTAGGTATATTGGTGATAATTTCTAAAAAAATCATAATGACATAATGTCACAATCAGGCTATTTTTTCAACTTTAATAGTGGCTATATAAGTTAGAGAATCTTAGAGTAACCCATATTTATTGATCCTTCAATAGAATATGAGTATATTAAAACATTTTACGGGGATAAATAATTCATATGGTTATAAAATTTTTTCTTAGAGATTGATATAATACCTAGTTATACAGATACTGACAAAATATAATATGATAATACTATAGTTGTGGTTCTTTCTATAGATCCCATGTTACATTAACAAAAAAGAATTCTATTTCAAAAATATCGTATCTTAAGGGATTTTGCTCAAAGTTTTGAAGTTATAATTATAAGTTTATACATAGAGGATAATTTGGTATACCAATACACTAAATATATTTCTTAGAAAAAGCATAAGAATTATGTGAGAGAAAATGAGTTGGGGATTATTAGAAATTGAATTTAGTGCAAGTATGAATATATTATAGTTCTTATCCTAGAATCTACATAATACTGTAATTTGGATTTCAAGATCTTGTATCTAGTTTTTTTATATAAATGTTTTATTAATATCATATGTTGTCTTTTCTTATATATATAATTCATGATAATTCCCTTAGAATATTTATCAAAAAAATAGGTTATAATGATTCCCTATTGTAATGAGAAACCATACATGTCATGATAATATTATTAAAACTATGCCCTATATTATATACACATCATTTTGACATGTCATACAAGATGTATGGTTATTAGGTACTATGGAATCATAAGCATTGTGACTTATTCTTATGAATTTTACACTTAGTGGTATTCAAGAGTGGGGATCATGAGGACACACATTCCAATAAGAACACTATTTTTTTTGATTCATTGGTTATTCCGATCCGTGAACCTATTCATTGGTCCTTATACATGAGGTAATTATTAATGTATATCATGTTTTTTATACTTATATACACTATGAAAAACTTTAATCATATAGTCATGGAGAAGTATCTTATGTGAGGTGCATCATAAATAATAAGATATAAATTGAAAGTTTAATATGGGATTTATCCGTTCTAATTTATAGATGATTGTATATCTAACACTTTGGTTGAGATAAATTTATTAAAGAAATTCCATACCCATAGTGATTTCAAGAAAGTAAAATTTAATAATTCAATGAAATATAGATCAAGTTTCAAGATTTATGGAACATTTATGAATCCTAATTGGTGAGATATAATTTGAAAAAGAGATTATATTTCATAGTTTCATTCATTGGAAGGTTTTCATTCATATAAATTTTCCTTTTCTCCAAAGGGCTATAATTTGTTTTTAGATACCACTATTAGTCTGTAGGTAAAATGTATTATCTTTGAGAATGGGGTCATGCTGTTTTCATACTTGGTATATCGAGAATTTTATTAGATACAGTCTAATATAAGAATTGGAATATTATTTTTGGGATTATGTCTATTTGAGTTATATCAATCATAATCTAATTAAAAGTTCTTCAAGATCAGAATAAGTGAGTTAGATTTTATCTTTTATGGTATTCAAAAGTTATCTTAGATTTCAAAAGTGAATAAATATTTTTTTATTATACATACTTAATTATTTTATAGTTTGGTGTTTGATAAATTTTTGGGGAGAACTATTTCCAAGTTAATGAAGAAAGGTAACATTTTTACTATTATATAAAATAATTATTTATTTTTAAAAGTTATATTATATTCCCATGTCACTAAAAATAGTATATATAAATATACATTATTTTAATAAGTGAAACAATATTATTATTTAGTTTAAATTAGTTTTATGGGTTTTTGTGTAATTTATTTAATTTAAACCAAAAGTAAAGAATAAAATATTTCAGATTTTTTTATGGAGGATCATTTTGTAAAGACCCGAACTTTTATAAATAAAATTTCCCCTTGTATTTTAATTAAATTTATTATTATGTTATATGGTTATAGAAAACACAAGAACTAATTTAGTTTTATTATATCCTATTTTTTTAAGCGACCATCAAGCATCTTTACCATTGATAATATAGTGATTGAATAATGATCACATGGTTACTATATATATAGAGTTTTAAAAAATAAAATTGACACAAATAAAGGAAATGATAGCCTCAACCAACAGGATTGTACAATATGAAGCCCTTTTATCAGAGTTTCCAAGGTAGATAAAATCACTGAGATTTTCCCATGACCAAGCCCAAGCTAAGATCCAACAACTTAATCATGAGAAAAACTATTTACGGGAGAAGTTCAAGCTCATCGAGATCATGACCCAAACCATGTTTGATGAACCACCTTAGGAAAATCTCACCATCACGCAACTTAATATTAGGGATTTTGTTGGGGTATTAAAGGTATATGTATAAATACTCTAGAAATATTATTATTCACATTATTTTGTTTAGAATAATGAATATATTTTCATTCTATTATTTTTACTTTATATATGATTTTTATTTTGATATAATAAAACACAAACAATATTTTTTGGTAAAATTAAAATTCAATTAAGGAATTTATTTTGATGAATTAATAGATTTTTGAAATAAATAATATTTTAATAAATTAATTTTATGATGTAATTTTTATTAAATATAAATGATCATATAATTTCTATGAATTCAAATGTAATTTTTATACGGTTTCGAAAACTGTTATTGTAAAAAAATCATCATTTATTAATAAATATAGATTTTTTTAAAAGTGAAAGTTAAAATATTTATAGTTTTTTTTAGATAAAATGAATATTATTTTTTAATCAGAACTTCAAAATTATCCAACAGTGAATTTTTTATAATTTTCTGAGACAGTCAAATTTTTGAGTAAAAATTAAATACTGTATTAATGTAATTTGTGTATTATGGCATCCTAATGACCTAAAATTGATGTAATAAATAATATAAATAATATCCAATAATAAAAATATATTTTCTATTTAGAATAATTTAATTTTATATTTATGTGGTTAATTTTATAAAGCCTTTATGAATCTTCCAAAATGATTAATATACTTTAAGGTTTTAAAATCATTTCTTTAAGAGTATGAATCACTTCCACATAATCAAGGTTATTATTTTTTTAATTTCGACTCCTATAATTATAAAATAATTAAATACACTCCCATTTGGCACAAACCATGGGAAACAACCTTGTAAAGTTTTTTAGTTTTGGTTATTTTATAATATAGAGTCCAAAACCTAAGTTTGAGAATTAATAAAGAAATCCAAACTAATGTCCAATATAAACCCACCCAAGATCCCATTTATCTGCTCTAAAAATACTTGTATCATTTAGTTAATATTATCTCCCTTATCTAGGGTTCTCACAAGGTTCCCCCAAGATCCCAAGAAGTTCCTCCTAAGTATTTGGAGTCACACACTCAAGTAAGGAATCCTCACTTTCTCTTCTTTATTCAAGTTTATTTATCATATTATTCTTTCTATATCCAATTCCTAATGTTGGTACATATATTTACATGTACCTATTACTTTCCTTTTAATTTCCAAATGATCATATACCCCTTTCTCTATCATCAACCATTTTATAAAATTTTAAGTGACACCGTTATGCTGTTGAAATTTTGCCGTGATTTTCCATGACAAAAAAATTGTGTAGTGAATAACATACCCATTTTATATCATGGTTATTCAAATTTATAAAATTATAATTCTTATAATTGGGGCTTACATGTGTTTATTTAACAATCCTTTATCTTGGAATAAAACATGATGATGAATGAATTCATGTTGTATGATATATGTGGCACACTTAAAATGAGAATGAAATGAAAGTGATGGGTGCGCCTGGAATTATATAGTGATACAATGAATTGGGTAATGTTTATTCTCCTGATATGTCATGTTTGGATATAGAGTGAACCTGATTTTTTTGTGGGAATTTTTCCATCATGATGTATTGTTTTTTAACCTTGGCCTATGTTTATGATTTCGTGTTTTAAGTTGTATATGCCTATTGTCTAACACATATTATTATATACATGTTATGACATTTTTATTCTCTTACTATTCTTTATAGATTATGACTTTATTATATATTTCACTAGGTTATCCCATGCGGTTTTAAGTGTGAGATTTTTTTTTTTTTAATAGAGATGTTGTTTTTTCCTATTTTAAATTGTTATGTAATATACCTATTTACCAAAGACACTAGAATTATTGATATTCCAGGTTATAGTAGGTATAATATTATGTAATAAATCATGTATTAATGTTAAATAAAGTGCAGTATTGTTATTCATTTGGTATAATTATCTCCTCAAGTTCTAGAGAATAAACTTTATTGTTCTCCCCATATTCACTCAAGTTCTAGATTGAGGATCTAGAGATATTTTTACATGATCGACATAATGAATTAAAATGCAATTAGTTTATTTGAGCTAGTTGCTGAGAAATTAAGATTGGTGTCTTGAGAATTGGGGAGTATGTGCTGATATCACTTGAGTAACTATAGTTTTAGTTTCTTAAGTATCAACTGAGTTAATAACAAGTAGTAATCAAATTAGAAAATAATCCATTGAGGATATATTTTATTTATAACTAATTATAATTGTAGTATGATGAATAATTTTAAGGATTTTGGTTTTATTCATTTAAATATTTATTTTCATATTGATATTTTGATGAAAAATTTTAAATATACACACAACCCACAACTTCTATTACACCCATATCCTTCACCATGATTTTATGGACCATGATGATTTTAATTAGTTTTTATAAGAAAATGATATCAATTTGGGTACCTTTAATCAATGATTTTTTTATCTTTATTATTTTTTATGCATGTTTAGAATGATGAAATTTAAATCTCAACTAATGTTCCAAATTAATCCAAATATAAATTACGTTATACCATTTTTTAGAAGTCCATTTAAATCTAGTCTAAAAGGTCCAAAACATTTAATGTATATCTATAAGAGGTAAGGTATAAAATGATCTATTAAAAAATAATCCTCAATTCAAAATTATAACCACAAATGATATTCAACCACTAATAAGTTCTTGATGAAGTGAAAAAGATAATTAATGTAAATTGATAAACACACACATATATAATTTAAATATATATTATTTTTTTAAAATAACCAAGTGAATTAACTTTTAAGTGATGATAACAGTAGATCTTGAAAATGGAAATTTATAGACTCAAAAATGTTATTAGAAATTAGAATATAATAAAACATTCATAAAGGATTAATTACTTAACATCATGTATTAAAATATCATCTTATCTTTTACAAAGAAACATTTCTAGAGTTAATTTAAAGATTAAATGTTAATAAATGACATTTATATAGATAAGTCTCTAACAAGATTAGTAATTTCAATTATGTTTTTCCTTGATAAAATTTCCAAAAACTATGTGTAACATTTTTCTTCGCAATTAATCATCTTGTTAATGTATAATCATCCATTGTGATATTATTCTCTAATAATATTTGTCATGATATATTATTTTTTCTTGGTTAACTATCCATTTTATAAATTTCTTCATAAACACACTCATATTGTGCTAAAATCATGTCACGACCCATCCCCCGGGGCTCGTTCCATGGCTACCCCAAGCGCACCGTCCATAGGCCATGGGCTGGCGATTAGAAATGAAAAGGCATATCCCTATAATTGGAAGGCATTGTATTTAAACCTATATATACAAACAATCCATGAACACAATAAGAAGCAACCAAAAAGTAAACTGTTGTAGTAAAAAGTGCACTGAAAGTAAAGGGGCCGAAATACAAGCCCAACTGGGAAGTACAAGTAAAACTAAAAGAGAAACAACTCCTGGAATGTCCACCGAGGATCCAACCTGAAGGGTAGGTACAAATTACGATCAGTAGTCACTACGTCACGTCACAAAAAAGGGTTCACCTCTGAGCACCATCGAGTCCTTGCTCCCTCAGCCTCGTTCAACGATGTCCGCCATCTACACAAGACACAGAAAGGTGCGGGCATAGCCCGTGCATGGGTGAGTATAAAAATACTCAGTAGGGACCCCAAGACCCCCAAAGGTCTCCCAGAGTTCTATAAAAAAACCACAAAGAAATACCTCAATCACAAATCATGAAGCAGTCATCAACTTTAGTTAGGTTTATTCCCATACATATACCTATGTTATCAAAAGATAATCATCTCATTCATGAGGAAACTTAAGGCTCAAACTCTTAAGACACTTTCACAACTGATCCATGAAGGAATAATACCACAAAGGTGAGAATACCACAAAGGTAACACCACAAAGGTAACACCACGAAGGTAATAATACCACAAAGGTAATACCACGAACGTAACACCATGGTGATTAGAGTACCACAAAGGTAACACCATGAAGGTAAAATTACCACAAAGGTAATACCAATAAGGTAAAATACTAAGCTCACACCAGGTATGTAACTCAAGTACAAAAGTATAGATGATAAGACGTATCATTGGATCATCTTACTCTATCGAGAGGATTTGCTTCTAACCCACACAAGATCTATAGATGTTTAACCACATAGGATCGTTAGGCACTGTACCACATAGGATCGATAGATACCGACCGAAATAGGATCACTAAGCACTAACCCACACATGATCGATAGATGCTGACCCACACATGATCGATTTTCTTTTTTCACGTTACAGCCAGCCACTAGATTCCTGCATTAAGCACGCTTGATTCTGGGAGGATCTGCTTATCAAGCCATCAGTCATACCTCAACTGGCATGAAGTTCCAAGAAGAACTATCTCAAAGGACCAGTATGTCATAAGGGTTCCAACGCGATGGATGATGCGTCAATCAGACCCCTGGTCTGTGACTTATAAGAATTTTAGTACTGAGGGACCGGTTGGATTCGGGTTCGATCTATCCTATATATACTCCAAATTTCTCCAAAACTCAACTAGAACATACCAAAAGGAAATTCTTACTCCAAGGATCCCATATCCACAGACGGTTCATCAAACTAATGACTAGTTCATAGGTTATGGCTCTTTTAGAGAAACTGGGCCTGGAAGGGTCTGGGTCCGGTCCGACCCTGTCTTGGCCGACCCGACTCGGTTCGAACTGACCCTATCCAGGTGTGACCTAGCCTAGCCCAAACTGACTTGGGCTAGCCTGGTTGGGCTAGGCTGCGGCATGCTTAGCCCGTTGGGCCGCGGACCGGCCGAGCCCGCCTGGGCAGCACTGCCCTCTTGGTTGGAATGACCTAACCACTGGGCTCGCACAACATAGACCGCGAATGCCGCGGCCCGCTGGGCTGGTGCGGACTGGATCGCAGAGGTCATGGCTCGCTGGGCGCGCGCGGACCTGTTTGTTAGAGGCGCGACCTGAACCGCGAAAGGGCGCGACCCACTAGAGGTGCGACCTGCTAGTGTGGGGCCCACCCTATATGGCACAGGAGAAGCCCCCCGTTTTTTCCCGAAGGGCCTTAGCCATTCGGTTTGTGTGGAGGCCCCACTGGCTGGGGCACACCCTATATGGTGCAGGGGACGTTTCCCCCATTTGGAAACGGAGCAACGACGCCACAGAGCGCCACCAGGTCGCCCACAAGACCTGCTGTGGGTCCCAGTGTGAAGCCATGGCTTCCGAGTCATGGACAACTTCGGCTGCACGTGACTTCGTGCTGCTCGCCCTCACCCACAGCCGACCGGTACTGACCATGGCTATATGCCGTGACCCTCTTTTTCTGGCAGCGCGTGACGGCGCGCCGCCACCTGCTTCACGACCATCAGTTGCTGGCTCCCGTCTTCACTCGCCGTGGCTATGACCGTGACCTTTTTCAATGGTGGAATGCGACGAAATTCCATTATCTTCTCTGCGGACAGCTATTGTTGGCCGCCGCTACCACCCATCGTCCCAGGTTTCGTCCAACCCGAATAAAATGCTCAGGAAGAACGCACCAAAATTTCAACAAATGGTGGAGGGATAGAGCCTTCTTCTTTTGGCCTATGACCTTCACATTATCTTGATTGCAAGAGGGTAGAACAAGATTTAAAAAATATTGAAACTAAAACCAAATAAAAACCCTACCTTAAGATCGTTGGAGAACTTTAGCGTTTGAGGAAGAGTCAGAGTTCATCGTTCCTGCAACAAGCTTTCAATAACGCCGCTCAATCGTCGTTATTTGTTTCATGATTTGGGGTCTCTTGTCATCACTTGTCAGAACCAGTCATGTCCTCCAAGTGGTTGGCATCACCACACTTTATCAGAACTTCGTCATTTGGTGAAGCCATTCCAATACTCCTCCCTAAGCTCCATACAAATAGAATAGGGGGAGAGTGAGTAACACACATGGAATTAATTTGGTTCAATTAATTAAGGAACCTTCCTAATTCCAATGGTGCTGTTACAAATAATTGTGGATTCAAGACATTTAAGGGCTTGACACGTCTTTGGTCCCGCCACTGTCGCTTGTCCATTGGAGAAAAAAAAGGAAATAAAATAACAATTTTATTTTATTATTATTTTAAAAGTCCCAAAATTTTACCTTTTCTCCCAACCTATTGTGGTCAAAGTAATGCCTCTCTTAAGTGAGTCCTGCCACTGCGGATTCAATGGTGCCCTCAGATTTTTAATCTTTGTACCGGTTCAAAAGTTAGAAAATGCTGCCCGTGCATTTACTGAACGTACCAAAAAAAAGTTCATAAATTTATTTTGGGAACACCGTGCCTCAGAATTACATGCCGTTAATTTTTGTAGACTCATAATATTTCCATATAATTAAAAAAAATTTACATAGAAAATCCGGGTCTTTACATTCTACCTACCTTAGGGATTTTTGTCCTAGAAATCCACAACATATACTAAGGAAACAAATGGGGGTATTGAGTATGAATTTGAACCTCCCACTCCCATGTTCTCTTCTAGAGGCTCCAGTACTACCAGCGAACGCGCACCGAAGGTATTGATCGTCCACGAAGGGCCCACTTCTTTCAATCCTCAATCTCCACTAAAACCGCCATAAACATTTCCCCATCATCAAAGTCTATCTCTCCATGGTAGATGATGTGAGATGAGTCATGCATGTATCTCCTCAGCTGGGATACATGGAATAAGTCATGCACCCTCTCCCAATACGATGGTAGTGCCAAGTGGTATGACACCTCACCAATCTTCCAAAGTATCATAAATGGTTCGATAAACCTTAGTGAGAGTTTTCTGCCTCGACCAAATCTCCACAAACCTCATCGAGGTGAGACCCGTAAGAAGACATGGTCTCCCTCCTCGAACTCCAAAGGTCTTCATCTTCTGTCAGCATAATACTTCTGTCTTCTCTGTGCCATCTTCATCCGCTCTTGGATGATCTACACTTTCTCTATGGTAGCCCGTACCAACTCTGGACCCACAAGTGCTGACTCCCCTGGGTTTATCCAACATAGATGTGATCTTCAAGGTTGACCATACAAGGCCTCAAATGGTGCCATACTGATGGTGGAGTGATATATTTTACTATACCCGAAATCCACCAAGGGAATGTGATCCTCCCAACTGTGGCCAAAATCTAGGATGCAAGCACAAAGAATGTCCTCCAGTGTCAATATTGTCCGCTCTGTCTGACCATCCGTCTGAGGATGAAAGGCGATGCTCAAACATAGATGAGTCTCAAATTTCTCCTGTAATCCATCCCACAACCAAGATATAAAACATTTGTCATGGTTTGATATGATCATCAATGGGACCCCATGAATTCGTACAATCTTCTGCACATAGAGGCGTTCCAAGCCCTCTACTGATCCCTGCTCTAGGATAGGTAGGAAGTGGGCCGACTTGGTGAGTCGGTCAATGATCACCAAGATGGAATCGTGTCCCCTAGACGTACATGGAATATCTGTCACAAATTCCATGGAGATACCATCCCACTTCCTCTCGATCACCTCTAGTAGCTGTGCTAAGCCTACTGGAACCTGATGCTCGACCTTAACTTGCTGACAAGTGAGGCATCGTGAAACAAACTCTTCCACTACTTTCTTTATTCCTAGCCACCAGTGCTGATGCTAGAGGTCCTGGTACATCTTCACCACACCATGATGCACGACCAGAGAGGACATATGGAACTCCCTCAACACCTCCTCCCGTAGCACCATTGGTACCATGGTGCGTCCTCTAAAGATAATGAAGTGCTCCCCACCTTCAAGAAATCAATTAGATGTTTGTCCTGAGGATATATGGGCACGTCGAGCCTTGTAGTAAATGTACGCAAGATATGCCTCTCAAACTCACTGGAGAAGTGGAGGAGTGACAGTCATAGACTGGAGGTAAGCTACTCCATCTCTATCCAAAAAGGATATCTTCTACGTGGATATCTGATCTATTGCCTTATTCAACAACTGTAGACCAGACCTCTTGCTGAGTGCATCTTCTACTACGTTCCCCTACCTAGGAGTGTAGACTATCTCAAAGTCATAGTCCTAGAGGAACTCTAGCCAAAATCTCTATCTCAGGTTCAGGTCCTTCTATGAGAAGATATACCCGAGACTCTTGTGATCATAGTATACTGTAAAATGTTCGCACATCAAGTAATGTCACCACATCTTCAAGGTGAAGACCAGTACTGCTAACTCCAGTTTGTGGGTGGTGTAGTTCTACTCACGATGTCTCAACTATCGTGAACCAAAAGCAATCACTACTCACTACTTAATCAGGACACATCCATGTCTAGTCCCTGATGCATTGTAGTAGAATACATTCCCAACGCCCTCTTCTGGTAGTCTTAAGATGGTGTCACTCGTCATTTTCTGCCTCATCTCCTGAAAACCATGTTGTCATCTCATAATCCTCACGAAGGGATGTCCCTTCTTTGTCAATGCGGACAAGGGTGACACAACTTTGGAAAAGTTGGGTACAAATCTATGGAAGTACCCAAAAAATCCTGAGAAACTCCACACCTCGATCACACTCTGGGGTAGCTCCCAAGAAATCACTACCTCAATCTTTGCCGGTTCTACCACAACTCCAACCTCTGAGATATCGTGTCCCAGAAAGTGGACCTCCCGTATCCAGAACTGAAACTTTGAGAGCTTACCATAAAGATGGTGCTCTCGGAGTGTATCTCGAACTATTTGTAGATGATAGGCATGACCCTCCTTCGACGCCGAGTGTATCAAGATGTCATTGATGAAGACCAAAAAAAGTGATTGAGGTATGTCTAGAAGATCCTATTCATGAGTCCCATGAATACTGAAGGGGCGCCGGTCATGCTAAATGGAATAACCAATAACTCATAGTGGCTATACTGACATTTGAAGGCTGTCTTCTGCACATCCTCATCTCATACCCTGATATGATGATATCCCGATCCGAGGTCTATCTTCGAAAACCATCGAGATCCCTTAAACTAATCAAAGGGATCATCAATACTTGGAAGTGGATACTTGTTCTTCACATTCACCTAGTTCAGGTGCCGATAGTCCACACAAAGTCTCAAACTCCCATATGCCTTCTGGGCGAAAAAAATTGGGGCTGCCCATGGTGAAACACCGGGCCT
Organism: Viscum album; assembly: GCA_963277665.1. NCBI lineage: Eukaryota > Viridiplantae > Streptophyta > Magnoliopsida > Santalales > Viscaceae > Viscum > Viscum album. Next base: position 1,272,605,611 of record OY728127.1, read on the forward strand.
TATAAACTCCTTCCTCTACAAGTTTTCTAGATGTACCCATAACTCCCGAAGATCCGTGGGAGACATCCGATATGCTGGTGTAGATATCGGTGCCATACCGGGGTACAAGTCTATTTAAAAGTCTACCAATCTGCATGGAGGTAGTCCCATAAGATCATCCGAAAAAACATCAACATACTTGTCCACCACTACAAGATAGCTTGGACTCTCAACATCAACTACTACGAGGGTAAGGCTGACCAACTGATGAGTGATCGGATGCACCATACTATGGGTAAGTCCATCCTGTGCTTCAAAGGTTCCCTTCTCACTGGTGAAGGAAAACCTAGTCCCATCCTCGCGGACACACCGTACTTTGCGCCTAATACAGTCAGTATGAGCATAGACTATGGATAACTAGTCCATACCCAAGATGACATCGCAAGGCCTCGACGCCACTACTAGAAGATCCTCGAAGAAGCTCTTGCCTCCTAGAGTAAGATCACACTGCCAGCACCAGTGTGTAATCGTTGAATCTTCTCTCGTAGGAGTCTCTAATCGTAAAGATCAAGCCAATGGATCCATCAAAATCTCCAATCTCTGAACGAGGGCTGTGGAAATAAAAGAGTGACTGAAACCTCTGTATATAAGTACTACAACTAGGGTAGAGTAGACACAGATCGTACCTCGAATCATCTTTGGAGTGCCGTGGTCATAGGCCTCTTTGCCTATAGCTATGCTCTCCCCTGTCCACCTGCTCCCTTTGGTCGGGGTGGACCACATGGAAGTGGTGGTGGTAGAACCTCGAATCGCCACCCACCGCCTGTTGCACGAACATCTCCTCTTCCACGTCTGCCACCCTGAGGACCTCCTTGCTTGAACCTCAGCCTATGCCTTGATGGTCCCTCAACCATCTGATGGTCGTCCGTATGGCGGGTCGGGCAGTCGCGATCCATGTGACCCTTCCCTCCACACGAGTATCACTACCTGCTCCTCATCTATCCTCCTCTATACCTTGATCCCCTCGCCACCGACCCTGTATCCTAAGGTCATCCATCAGAAGGTCTGGCCCGCTTGGGCCCCTACGTCATCTGGCTATTGCCTATTGTAGATGACTCTGCTGCCTGACATCCGTTGGTGTCGCTCTCTATTGGTGACTATTTAGTTAGGAAGCTCTCCACCAAAAGTGCTCATTCTAGCACTGCAACCTATGTCAGAATGATGAGAGATATCATTGATGATCTGATCTCCCATCATAGACCCCACTTAAAGCTCCAAGACCTGAAGAAAGGGTCCCGTACTATGTCGGTGGAGTAATGAGATAGATTAGTGAACCTCATCGAGTATTGGGCCACAATCATGCTGAATTGTCGTAACTGCAACAACTCCTATATTGGCACTGAGCACAGGGTCACCAGGATGAACTCTAACCTGAAAAGGCCCTCAAATTACACCTAGGATAGGGTCTCCTCATTGTGTATCTGAAGTTTTAGACTCCACCATCTCCCAGATGCTCCCTGGAAGAGACTGGCAGCCAGGATCACCATCAGATCAGCTAGTGTCCCAACTAAGCGGAAAACCCTGGCCACAGCCTCCAGCCAGTCCTCAACTGTCTGCAGATCTGTCTCATCTAAGAACCTCATAGGCCTCTACCACTGAAACTCATCCAACACGCTCATTAGGCGTGCACCCTCTGCTGGTGGGGTTGGTGGAATCTCCTTCCCAATAGGTGGTGGTGCTACTGGTGCACCACCCAATGGTACTATCACCATAAGAGGGCCTTGCAACAAAGCCTCATTGCTCAGTGGGCCATCATTGTGTACTCTCTCAGGAATCCTGGATGGCTATCTACGTGGCGACATCCTGAAATAAAACAGAAGCGCCACGGTCAATAAGTTATACCTGGTGAGCTGACTCAAGAAATCAAAATAAATACTTTTCAAAAACATAGGCAATTAATGTTTTCGTGCACTGAGTCAGAAATCAGAATTCAAGGTCTTGATGTATGGATACGTCGGCCGCCAAACCAATACTAGATTCCCCAAACTGAAAACCACTCTCATAACACTTAACACTATTTCCACATAGAAAATATCAGAGTCCTAGTTCTTCGATAGAACTGACTCCTTTGATACCACTTTGTCACGACCCATCCCCCGGGGCCCATGCCGTGACTACCCTAAGCCTGCCTTCCATATGTCAGTGGCTGGAAACTAGCACTGAAAGGGTATATCCCTATAACAAAAAGGAATTGCCTTTAAACCTATACAAATACATAATCCATGAACACAACAAGAAGCAACCACGAAGTAAACTGCTGTAGTAAAATGTGCATTGAAAGTAAAGGGGCTGGAATATAAGCCCAACTGGAAAGTAAAAGTACAACTGAAAAAGAAAACAACTCCTAAAACGTCCACCGAGGATCCCACCTGAAGGGTAGGTACAACTCATGATCAGTATTCACTGCATCACTTCACGAAAAATGGCCCACCTCTAAGCATCGTCCAGTCCTAGCTACCTCAGCCTCGATCAAAACTGTCCGTCATCTGCACAAGACATAGTAAGGTGATGGTGTATCCCATGTAGGGGTGAGTATAACAATACTCAGTAGGGACCCCGAGACCCCCGAAGGTCTCCCAGATTTCCAAAAAGGAAAAACCACAAAGCAAGACCTCAATCACAAAGCACAATGTAGTCATCAACACTACTTAGGTATATGACCATACATATACCTAAGTTATCAAAAGATAATCATCTCATTCATGAGGAAACATAAGGCTAAAAATTTTAAGCCATTTGAACAACTGATCCACGAAGTAAGAAAACCATGACGGGGTGAGTAATTGATGTAGAATTAATGGGGTTCAATTAATTAAGGAACCTTCCTAATTTCAACGGTTCTATTACAAAGAATCGAGGAGTCAAGCCATTTAATGGATTGACACGTCATTTATTCCACCACTGACTCTTTTGCGTTGGAGGAAAAAAAGGAAATAAAATAACTTTGTTATTTTATTATTCTTTTAAAAGTCCCAAAATCTATCCTTTTATCCTGACCTACTATGGTCGAAGTAAAGCCTCCTTTAAGTGAATCCCAGAACTACAGATTCAATGGTGCCCTCAAATTTTTAATCCAAGCACCAGTTTAAAAGATAGAAAACTACACCCACACATTTACTAAATGTATCTTAAAAAAAGTTCAGAATTACTTCCGGGAAAATCGGGCCTCAGAATTACACGCTGTCAATTTTTGAAGAATCGTAATATTAACATATAATTAAAAAAAAATTACACGGAAAATCGAGGCCTTTACAAACCACCACACTTATTTTTTTTTCATATATTGTATAAGGAAACTATTATATTTCAAGTAACACATATTACTACAAATATAAACTATTTATATGGTTCAAAAATATGAAAATATTTTGAAAAACCTATTAGCGTTGGTTCTTTAGTGCTAATTGAATTTATAATTTTTATTATATGAATATTAAAATATTTTGATATTAATAGGCATCTTACCACTTGATTAGTGTTCTCATTCATTACATTACAGTGAAAATTTTCTTACAGTATTTTTCACCTAGAGAGGTTATAAAGATTTCCCTTTATAATGAGAACCTTGAAGTGATATGAAATCATTCTTAAATAGATTTCCTTTTGTCTGGATGAAATCTATCTAATGATACACATATAATTTTTTATTTTCAGGTTTTATGGGATCATAAGACATTAAGACTTCTTTTTATGAAGTTCACACTTGGTAATCTTCAAGATGGGATTTTATGAGGACATACCTGCCAATAGAAATCTCACATGTTATATGTTTCATTGGATATGTCATGACACATCCCCCAGGGCCCATTCCATGACTACTCAATCCTACCTTCCATAGTCTAGAGGTTGGGGATTAGCACTGAAAAGGTGTAATCCAAAAAGGGAAGGTATTGACTTTTAACCTGTATGCACAGAGATAGAGTACACACACAAAAAAGAACACATGGAACCACTACTGAGAGTAAAAGTAAGTACTGAAAGTAAAGGGTCCAGTATACATGCCAAACTGAAAGAAACGTACAACAAAAGGAAAGAAAATAATCTTTGGAGATCGACTACTGAGGATCATAACTAAAGAGTAGGTACAAATCCCTGTATGATGTCACTATAGCTCACCACATCTATTGATCACCTATGAGAACCGTCTAGCTCTAAATTTCCAAGTCTCAGTCAAGCTGTATGTCATCTATACAAAACACAAGAGGTGTGGGTGAAGATCATGCAAGGGTGAGTATAACAATACTTATTAGGGACCCTGAGAACCCTGAAAGTCTCTCAGAAATCAAAAAATGTAAACCAGAAATCAATATCTCAATCAAAAAGCAGAAAGTAAAAGACATCTCACACCTGATATAAAAATAAAAGAACAAGAATAGAGATGATTAGTCATAAGCTTGATAATCTTATTCTATTGAGAGACTCGACTATTAATCCGAGAAGTGTTGCTCCACTACCAATCCACAAAGGGTCGCTCTGCCGTTGATCCATGATGGTTCGCTCTACAACTGGTCCACGATGGGTCAAACTACTACTGATCCACATAGGGTTTCTCTCATGCTAGTCCATGGACAGTTGTGATATTGACGATACACAAAGGTTGACACCATTTTCTATCCACGAAGGGTCACTCCCTTGCCGATCCACAGAGGGTCTCACCATTTCTGACCCACAGAGGGTCTCTCTTCACTTGGCAGCCAACCACTGGATTCCCACACCATCTACGTATGAGTTCCAAAGGTTCTGTTCCTCAAGACATCGCTCATATTTCAACTACAACTATGTCTCACTTATAAGTAACCCAAAGATCTGTCTTGTCATAAGGGTTCCAACACAATAGATGGAGTATCGATTGGAGGCCCGATCTGTAAGTTATATGCTTTTTAGTAAAAGGGGCATGGTTGGATTTGAGTCCGATCCAACCTGGACATACTCCAAATTCTGCCAAATCTCAAGTGGAGTATCTCAAAAGGACATCCTCATCCCAAGGGTCGTCTCACTATAGACGATGTGTCAATAAGACGCCCAATCTTCATGTTATGATCGTTTTAGTGAAGCAGGGCTAGTCGGGTCTCGGTCCGGTCTGACCCAGTCGAACCGTTTAGACCCGATCAGACCATCTCAACCCAACCCGATCTAGGGGTCCGATGTAGGTTCGACATGGGTCTAGCCTAGCCATCCCATTGGGCCCATAGGTCCAGATCAGTAGGACAGGTCGGGCCTGATGCCGTGGGTCCGGCTCGACAGTGCGGGTCCAACTCAGCGGTGTGGGTTTGGCCCACTGAGCCGCAGGTCCGACTCGTGGGTGGCCCGACCCGCATGGTGGGTCACGACCCACCAGAAAGAGCCCACCCCAAATAGTGCAGGATGGTTTTTCGGACCAGGCACTGGTGTGTCCGGTTCTACCCGATGGCAACTGCTGGTGCCACCCCACTGTCCAGCACGGCCGACCCCCTGCTGGCTATTACGCACGAGGGTTGTCTACGTGCTCCAACTCACCCAAGTTGCCCAAGCGGGATGCTCCTCTATGTGGCGTCGATAGGTTCCATGCCACCTCACTGCTGCGGTGCCCTGACGGGCGCACCGTCACCCTCTGCCAGCGGCCTCAGGCATCTGCCTGGCCACCAGTGTGCTGACGATGCCTTCAACGGGCCAATAGAGTCACTCCGGTGGTCCATTTTTGGAGTCGCCTATGCCTCCGACCTCCGTAGGGTGCCACCATTACCATGAAGCCTTTGAATTCACCTTTCCGATAGGTTGAATGGTCGACTTAGAAGAACAAAAATGAAACCCCTACACAATATCCACCCACCATAACGAACGATTCATGGATCAACCCATTAGTCGTTTGATCCGCGTTCGTTGTAAATTTTTAAGAACAAGGAAGAAATCATAAAATAGTTGGAACGCATAAACCCCTACCAAGATTCGTTGGATCCGCTAATGATGAAGGATGTGATTTTCATCATCTTTGATCCATGGTCGTTGGCATTCATCACCACTTGCCACCCTCTGGATCCAATCCTCCAACGTTCATCACTTCATTCTTCATTAAAGAGGGATTCCATCGTCAGTTCTTCAGATATTTCCCCACATTTTTTAATTACCAAACTCCAAAACATTGGATTATTAAAGGAATTAAAAAGCATAGTGACATTGCGCCCATTAATGATGCTCATTAAATGATCCACATTTAATTATCCAATATGATAACAACATCGCGATTTCAAACAAGCCATTATTGACCCTCCATTAATTTGCCTCGTCACCGACTCGTCACTACACCACAACATCTCTGTACGCCACTCAATGGATAGAAAATAAATAAAATAATTATTTTAAATTTCTTTGTTATTTTTATATAAAATTATAAAAAATAACTTTTCTGTTCGGCCCTTGCCTGCAGAAGTTAAACCATTTCAAGGCGAATCCTAGCGTTCCGAGTTCAACGGTGACCTCAAATTTTCAATCCGATCACGGTTTGAAAATTTAGGAAAACCCACCTGCACGTTTATTGAACGTACCTAAGAAAAGTTCAGAATTCCATTCTAGTATCTTTGAGCCTCGGAATCATGTGCCTTCAGAGCGTGTGGTCTGATAATAATTCTATATAATTAAAAAAAATTTACTCAGAATTTACGAGACATTACAAGATATTCCTATATGTAGACACATGTATATTTACTTAGACCTGAGATTATTATAAATTTATATCAAGAATTATATAAATTGATGTATTATTGAAATTTGTGACAACATATACTCATGGGGAAGTTGGATACGTTGGGTGAGTCATAAGTGGTACAAAATTAATTAAACTAGTCAATAAAGATTTTTTTCCTTCTGAGTTAATGGAAGGAGATATCTTAGGCCATTTTATTAAAATGGAACTATTTGATTATGTTTATGGCCATGGATGTTTATCAATGAGTTAATTATAGGGATTCAAAGAAAAAAAAATCAATCATATATATTGATGACACAATTTTTTCAACCTGTTTGATGAGATATCGATAAAAGGGATTATATTACATAGTAAGCATTAATACGAGTTTTTTTTCATTATGAGGTTATCTTTTTTTCTATAGGTGTCTTTATGTGTTGCTAGATGCTGGTCTTGGACTTTAGGAAAGCTCTCCTAATTCCACTAAGAATGTGGTGTAGAGGGTCACACACTAAGCATATCCGAAATCTCAGTTAAATTCTACTTGAATTTAATATTTAGAATAAATATTATTCCAAACTTTTGGTTTAATAACTATTCTTATAGCATCCCGTCTTTTTATAACATAACTTTCATTGCATTACACGGAACTGAGGATCTTTAAGGTTTAGTGTCTTGGAAACACGGAACATAAAACATGAAACAAAAAAAAACATTCTTCTTAAACACTTGAAAGGCTTCTCCTCATGTTCACCCTAGGCTCATTACTGCATCTCATAACCTGGGGACATACATCAAAAGAAAGGGTGAGAAGAAGGCCCAACAAGGGAAACAAGTGAAAAATTTTACATATGAACTTGAGATACATCAATAAAGACATGAAAAGAACTTTAAGGCATGAAAATGAAATCATGAGGCATATCATAATAAAAATAAAACTTTTTCACAACTTGAAGATGTGGATGCAACATTTAATATTGACAATCGTTTTGTTTCACCAAGGCCTATCACCAAGGTGTCGTTAAAAATTACCAAGGTTATTCACCAAGGCATTGTTAAAAATTACCAAGGTTATTCACCAAGGCGTTGTTAAAAATGGTCATCTCTAGAGATTAAGTCTTTACCCAATGCATTGGAGCGCTATCAGAGCGCACCCTTAAATTTGCCTTTATTATCATGTGAGCCACATATATTATCATCAAACATTTCATAAAGAACCCATATAGCACAAAATAAATGGGTTTCATTTCGTAATCATAACATTTTAAAAACTGCTTTAAAGACATGATCTTTACGTCACTTTAAAACCCACAGAAAAGGAAGGTGGGTATCATGTATGTAAATCCCATAATTTAAAACAGAAAATTTTGGTATATATGTGAATACCCCTTTAGAATAAATAGCTTTGATTATTCACTTAATAATATAAAAGAACTTTAGAAAAAGAGAGAGACATTTTGAGACGGAAATTCTGCAGCATAACGGCTATGTTACGAGGTTTTAGAAGACATTAAAAAGAGAGGGAAAATGGGTCAAACATTCATAAATGACCCATAAAATAGTAGATGGACATAATAAGAAGGATACATGATCATGGTAATGAAATTTCAAGGACATAACATTTGAAATGAAAAACATGGAAGGAAGACAAAAATTAGATTTCTCTTATAAAGTTCGGCAGCCTAACGACGTTACTTAAACTTCAAACAAAATGATTTTAAAAGATCAAATAGGGTCTCTCATCATGTGAACATAAGAGTTCAGTATGATAAATATAGAGATAATGCCCCAACATAATTAAAAAGGAACTTGAAAGACTTGACATGAAAGTAGAACTTTGAAAAGAATGAGAAGGGTGAAAGAATCCCCTAAAAAATTCGGCAGCCTAACAGCGCCACTTAAAACTTCAAAATACCGAATTAAATAGATCAAATGGGGTCTCTAATAATATTAACATAAGAGTCCAGTATGATAGATATAGATATCATACCCCAACATAACAAAAAGTAACTTTAAATAATTGACATGAAAGTAGAACTTCAAAACGAGAAGGGTGACGAACCACTTAAAATTTCGGTAGCCTAACAGCGCCACTTAAAACTTCAAGATACTGAATTGAAGAGATCAAATGGGGTCTCTCATCATATGAACATAAGAGTCCAGTATGATAGATAGAGAGATCATACCCCAAAATAACAAAAAGGAACTTGAAATAATTGACATGAAAGTAGAACTTCAAAACGAGAAGGGTGAAGAACCACTTAAAAATTCGGCAGCCTAACGGCGCCACTTAAAACATCAAAATACTGAATTGAAGAGATAAAATGGGGTCTCTCATCATATGATCATAAATATCATTATGATAAATTTATAGATCATACCCCAACATAATAAAAAGGAACTTGAAAGACTTGACATGAAAGTAGAACTTTGAAAAGAATGAGAAGGGTGAAAGAATCCCCTAAAAAATTTGGCAGCCTAACAGCGCCACTTAAAACTTCAAAATACTGAATTGAAGAGATCAAATGGGGTCTATCATAATTTTAAAATAAGAGTCCAGTATGATAGATATAGATATCATACCCCAACATAACAAAAAGGAACTTGAAATAATTGACATGAAAGTAGAACTTCAAAACGAGAAGGGTGAATAACCACTTAAAATTTCGGCAGCCTAACGGCGCCACTTAAAACTTCAAAATACTAAATTGAAGAGATAAAATGGGGTCTCTCATAATATGAAAATAAGAGTCCAGTATGATAGATATAGAGATCATACCCCAAAATAAAAAAAAGGAACTTGAAATAATTGACATGAAAGTAGAACTTCAAAACGAGAAGGGTGAAGAACCACTTAAAAATTCGGCAGCCTAACGGCGCCACTTAAAACTTCAAAATACTGAATTGAAGAGATAAAATGGGGTCTCTCATAATATGATCATAAAAGATAAGTATGATAAATTTAGAGATCATACCCCAACATAATAAAAAGGGACTTGAAATACTTTACATGAAAATAGATTTTGAAAAATGAGAAGGGGGAAAGAATCCGTTACAAAAATTTCGGCAGCCTAACGGCGCCACTTAAAACTTCATAAAAATAAATAATGAGAGTAAGAAAGGATCTCTCATTATATGAACATGAAAAGGGCAGTAAGAGGATTATAAAAGAACATCCTCCAACATAAGAACATGGAGCATAAAAGGAATGACATAAAAGAGATTACTTGAAATTAAAGAGAGAGGTCGGATCCCTTACCTTAAAACGTAACTCTTAAAACTCAAAGGTTTGGACCTTGAGGGCTTGGAGGCACCTTGGAAGGACTCCTTGGGAGGTAATGAGACCAGAAATTCGTTGGGGAAGAGTGGGGAGTCGAAATGGATGAGAGGATGGCTTGGTATTTATAGGGAAAGTGAGGGGACAAGCCATTAATGGCCAAGGGACACCTCATTAGTGGTTTTGGAAAAACCATGGGCTTAACCATGGTATTTTCCCATGGTATTGGACACTTGGGACATCTCATACCTTATCTTAATATTCATAAGTCGACCATATTTATTACATACTTAATACATCATTTAATGATGTCATTAAACACCCGTAACTTAAAAACTGTATTTTCACTATTCATCCAAAATTCAACTTTCTCAGAATAATCCCAAAATTTCACCTTAACCAAATATCAATGCTCTGATTTCAAAAATGAAATCCATTTTATAAAAATAATTTTCTAAATATTTTTAATTAAATTTTTAATTAAAAACACTATTCATCGAAAATTTATTTTTTTCAGAAAAATCCCCAAAAATTACCTTAACATAATATCGATGCTCTGAGTTCAAAAATGAAGTCCATTTTATAAAAATAATTTTCTAAATAATTTTAATAAAAATTTTAATTAAAAAACACTATTCATCTGAAAAAACTAATACTTGAATAATAATTTATGAAACCGTTGTTTAACCATTTTATTGAATCACATTACTTAATCAAAGTGCCTAGCTTATTTTAATACTTTCTTTAAGTGAGATTACTAATCCATTTGGACACATCATTAATCCTAATCATAAAATAACTATTCATAATTTACTATTCATCAAAAATCAAGTTGATCTTATTAGACTCTAAATTTTGTACTGAACATAATTGTAGAAGACCATTTTTTAAAAATCATTACACATTTTTAATTATTTAGGGTTTACATAAACATATTTAAAATATCCTTTTTCTAAAATTCATCAAAAATATGCATACTATATTTATCCGGTCATTTGAAAATTCAAAAAAGAAATCGAAATTTTTATTTAAAACAAAGGATTACACAAGACAGTTACGGTCTCCTTACATAGCCCCTTATCACACCAGCATAGGACCTAAGTGTAAGGTGTGCTAAGGTGAGAGAATCCGAGGGAGGCTCGGACAACATCGCACGAGTAGTAATTTCTATCAGTTTGAACTTCTCGTGAAGGCGATCCCTTTCTAGCTTTATAGGATGAAGTTCAGCTTGGGTTTGGTCCAGAGCAAAGCCCAGTGGTGCTACCTCCTTCCCAAGTTCTGTTAGATGGGCTTCGATCGGTCCAAGACTACTGGGTGAGGCCATCGAATCTTCTTTCTATATTAATTAACGAAGATTGCTTGTATTTAGAGATAATAGTCAAAACGTTTAGTTTCCAGCGGTCATATTGACCAATGGTCAAATAATAGTCAAAACCCAACAGTCTCATTTTAATTATACTCATGTTATCAAATGAAACATTTTTTTTGAGTATAAAAATAAAATAAAATAACACATAAAATTAGGAAACAATATTTATTTAAAATTTCGGGTCGTTACAATCTTCCCCCCTTAAGAAATTGCGTCCTCACAATTTTTAAAATTGGGTTTTGAAATTTCATTGAAAGTCCCACATCGGAAAAGGATTCAGTAAAACTATTACTTTAAAAGAAAGAAAGGGAAGTACAATGGTCACCCGAGTTAACCCACACTAGGATTCCATGTAGGAAAACATGGATATGGAGGAGAAAACAAAGGGTCAAGTTCTGAGGGAGAGTGATAGAGTACATGATTAGGAGAAAGTTAACCATAAGAAAATCCCAAACTTATGATGTGTGTAAACGATCTTTGATTACCTAGTAGGAAACGTAAACCAACAACATTTTTGTTTTACGTTTCTTTTCATAATTTTGAGGAATTCATTTACTACATAGAACAAAAACATAAGAAAATATACCTACCTTCAAGTAGAGTTTCATCCTTTAATAATTCCCTAACAACACTAATCTTTTCTCCAAATGATGAGAATTCAAAAACACTTGGTCTCATAAAAGCACAAGAATCATCTTCTAGAGAATCACATAATCTACAAAAGATTAACTACCTGTTTCTTCTATCTTTAAACATTATCCTAAAAACAGAAAGGTTAAGATAAAACAACTCTTCAAAAATAAAGAATCCCATAGGAATGGAAACTACTTTTAAATCTTCAAAGTTCCATGGTACTACCCAAAGTTCATCATAGACCATTCCATAAATAACGGTCCTTAAAATTCCTCAAAATAAACCAAACTAAGATTTAAATACAAATACAAGAAGGATTTGATAACATAGTCTTCCAAAACAACTTCATTGTTCATCTCCAGACAACATCAACCACTCCTAACATCTTATAACAAAAGTAGATAACCTAAACATATTTTACCCAAGATAGGTTAATCATTCCCATAAGTAACCTAAATTACTATAAGTACACCTTAAATTCATCAATTCTTCAAAATATAATTCAACCTTACTCCTCAATGAAAATACTATAGTAATCTATTTACCTCGATCATATAGGGTCCCCAAAATAGTGAACATCTTCCAAAATAATAATCATCTTTTAATCCCCTAATCATCTCTGTCATATTAATACAGAAATTGTCGCATTTCCTATTACATTGGTTGTTGGGACACGTTATTCCATTTCCCACCATTAACTAAGAAGAGAAAGTATAATTAGAGGCTTAAATACTTAACAAATAATCATGAAAAGGAACTTAAAGCATATAAGGATAACTTGTAGAAGAAAAGTATACCCTAACTTGTGATCCCCTAGGTTCCCATCTAGGTTATCCATGATCATATATTCTTATGTGAATCTTTATTTTATTTTATCTTTGTTCCTTTAACAATGGTTCATACCAAGCTTATGAATTTACCAAAGCATATCCCCCAAGAGTGTCGTAACCAAGAGTGCAGCAATGCCCGTTGTCGTGTACCAGTTCCTGTTCGAGTCTAGCTCAAAGCAGTGTTTTCGGGTTTTACCCCTATGTACATCTGTGCCAGAGCCACCTCTACCTACTCGTATCCAGATAGGGATGTATTTTCTTGGCAACTCCTTACTCAATACACACCAAAATACTAGGAAGATTTCTTATATTTAAACTTTTCTATTGGGTTCATCCTAGAGTTTTCATATCCTAATTTCCACAAATAACTAAACCATAATTTGATACCAACTATAGCATCCCGTATTTTTATAACATAACTTTCATTCCATTACACGGAACTGAGTATCTTTAAGGTTTAGTGTCTTGGAAACAAGGAACATAAAACATGAAACAAAAAAAAAACATTCTTCTTAAACACTTGAAAGGATTCTCCTCATGTTCACCCTAGGCTCATTACTGCATCTCATAACCTGGGGACATACATCAAAAGAAAGGGTGAGCAGAAGTCCCAGCAAGGGAAACAAGTGAAACATTTTACATATGAACTTGAGATACATCAATAAAGTCATGAAAATAACTTTAAGGCATGAAAATGAAACCATGAGGCATATCATAATAAAAATAAAACTTTTTCATAACTTGAAGATGTGGCTGCAAAATTTAATATTGACAATCGTTTCGTTTCACCAAGGTCCATCCCCAAGGTGTCGTTAAAAATTACCAAGGTTATTCACCAAGGCGTCGTTAAAAATTACCAAGGTTATTCACCAAGGCGTCGTTAAAAATGGTCATCTCTAGAGATTAAGTCTTTACCCAATGCATTGGAGCACTATCAGGGCGCACCCTTAAATTTGCCTTTATTATCATGTGAGCCACATATATCGTCATCAAACATTTCATAAAGAACCCATATAGCACAAAATAAATGGGTTTCATTTCGTAATCATAACGTTTTAAAAACTGCTTTAAAGACATGATCTTTACGTCACTTTAAAACCCACAGAAAAGGAAGGTGGGTCTCATGTATGTAAATACCATAATTTAAAATAGAACATTTTAGTATATATGTGAATACCCCTTTATAAAAATAGCTTTGAGTATTCAATTAATAATATAAAACAACTTTAGAAAAAGAGAGAGATATTTTGAGACGGAAATTCTGCAGCATAATGGCTATGTTACGAGGTTTTAGAAGACATTAAAAAGAGAGGGAAAATGGGTCAAACATTCATAAATGACCCATAAAATAGTATATGGAAAGAATAAGAAGGATACATGATCATGGTAATGAAATTTCAAGGACATACCATTTGAAATGAAAAACATGGAAGGAAGACAAAAATTAGATTTCTCTTATGAAAGTTCGGCAGCCTAACGACGTTACTTAAACTTCAAACAAAATGATTTGAAAAGATCAAATAGGGTATCTCATCATGTGAACATAAGAGTTAAGTATGATAGATATAGAGATAATTCCCCAACATAATTAAAAAGGAACTTGAAAGACTTGACATGAAAGTAGAACTTTGAAAAGAATGAGAAGGGTGAAAGAATCCCCTAAAAAATTCGGCAGCCTAACAGCGCCACTTAAAACTTCAAAATACCGAATTAAATAGATCAAATGGGGTCTCTAATCATATGAACATAAGTGTCCAGTATGATATATATAGAGATCATACCCCAACATAACAAAAAGTAACTTGAAATAATTGACATGAAAGTAGAACTTCAAAACTAGAAGGGTGAAGAACCACTTAAAATTTCGGCAGCCTAATGGCGCCACTTAAAACTTCAAAATACTGAATTGAAGAGATCAAATGGGGTCTCTAATCATATGAACATAAGAGTCCAGTATTATAGATATAGAGATCATACCCCAAAATAAAAAAAGGAACTTTAAATAATTGACATGAAAGTAGAACTTCAAAACGAGAAGGGTGAAGAACCACTTAAAAATTTAGCAGCCTAACAGCGCCACTTAAAACTTCAAAATACTGAATTGAAGAGATAAAATTGGGTCTATCATCATATGATCATAAAAGATCAGTATGATAAATTTATAGATCATACCCCAACATAATAAAAAGGAACTTGAAAGACTTGACATGAAAGTAGAACTTTGAAAATAATGAGAAGGGTGAAAGAATCCTCTAAAACATTCGGCAGCCTAACAGCGCCACTTAAAACTTCAAAATAATGAATTGAAGAGATCAAATGAGGTCTCTCATCATGTGAACATAAGATTATAGTATTATAGATATAGATATCATACCCCAACATAACAAAAAGGAACTTGAAATAATTGACATGAAAGTAGAACTTCAAAATGAGAAGGGTGAAGAACCACTTAAAATTTCGGCAGCCTAACGGCGCCACTTAAAACTTCAAAATACTGAATTGAAGAGATAAAATGGGGTCTCTCATCATATGAACATAAGAGTCCAGTATGATAGATATAGAAATCATACCCCAAAATAACAAAAAGGAACTGGAAATAATTGACATGAAAGTAGAACTTCAAAATGAGAAGGGTGAAGAACCACTTAAAAATTCGGCAGCCTAACGACGCCACTTAAAACTTCAAAATACTGAATTGAAGATATAAAATGGGGTCTCTCATCATATGATCATAAAAGATCAGTATGATAAATTTAGAGATCATACCCCAACATAATAAAAAGGAACTTGAAATACTTTACATGAAAATAGATTTTGAAAAATGAGAAGGGGGAAAAGAATACGTTACAAAAATTTCGGCAGCCTAACGGCACCACTTAAAACTTCATAAAACGAAAGAATGAGAGTAAGAGGGGATCTCTCACTATATGAACATGAAAAGGGCAGTAAGAGGATTATAAAAGAACATCCTACAACATAATAACATGGAGCATAAAAGGAATGACATAAAATATATTACTTGAAATTAAAGAGAGAGGTCGGATCCCTTACCTTAAAACGTAACTCTTAAAACTCAAAGGTTTGGACCTTAAGGGATTGGGGGCACCTTGGGAGGACTCATTGGGAGGTAATGAGACCAGAATTTCGTTGGGGAGGAGTGGGGAGTCGAAATGGATGAGAGGATGGCTTGGTATTTATAGGGAAAGTGAGGGGACAAGGCATTAATGGCCAAGGGACACCTCATTAGTGGTTTTGGCAAAACCATGGGATTACCCATGGTATTTTCCCATGGTATTGGCCACTTGGGACACCTCATACCTTATCTTAATATTCACAAGTCTACCATATTGATTACATACTTAATACATCATTTAATGATGTCATTAAACACCCGTAACTTAAAAACTGTATTTTCACTATTCATCTAAAATTCTACTTTCTCAGAATAATCCCAAAATTTCACCTTAACCAAATATCAATGCTCTGATTTCAAAAATGAAATCCATTTTATAAAAATAATTTTCTAAATATTTTTAATTAAATTTTTAATTAAAAACACTATTCATCGAAAATTTATTTTTTTCAGAAAAATCCCCCAAAATTACCTTAACATAATATCGATGCTCTGAGTTCAAAAATGAAGTCCATTTTATAAAAATAATTTTCTAAATATTTTTAATAAAAATTTTAATTAAAAAACACTATTCATCTGAAAAAACTAATACTTGAATAATAATTTATGAAACCGTTATTTAACCATTTTATTGAATCACATTACTTAATCAAAGTGCCTAGCTTATTTTAATACTTTCTTTAAGTGAGATTACTAATCCATTTGGACACATCATTAATCCTAATCATAAAATCACTATTCATAATTTACTATTCATCAAAAATCAAGTTGATCTTATTAGACTCTAAATTTCGTACTGAACATAATTGTATAAGACCATTTTTTGAAAATCATTACACATTTTTAATTATTTAGGGTTTACATAAACATATTTAAAATATCCTTTTTCTAAAATTCATCAAAAATATGCATACTATATTTATCCTGTCATTTGAAAATTCATAAAAGAAATCGAAATCTTTATTTAAAACAAAGGATTACACAAGACAGTTACGGTCTCCTTACATAGCCCCTTATCACACCAACACAGGACCTAAGTGTAAGGTGTGCTAAGGTGAGAGAATCCGAGGGAGGCTCAGCCAACATCGCACGAGTAGTAATTTCTATCAGTTTGAACTTATCGCAAAGGCGATCCCGTTCTATCTTTATATGATGAAGTTCAGCTTGAGTTTGGTCCATAGCAAATCCCAGTGGTGCTACCTCCTTCCCAAGTTCTGTTAGATGGGCTTCGATCGGTCCAAGACTACTGGGTGAGGCCATCGAATCTTCTTTCTATATTAATTAACCAAGATTGCTTGTATTTAGAGACAATAGTCAAAACGTTTAGTTTCCAGCGGTCATATTGACCAATGGTCAAATAACAGTCAAAACCCAACAGTCTCATTTTAATTATACTCATGTTATCAAATGAAACATTTTTGTTGAGTATAAAAATAAAATAAAATAACACATAAAATTAGGAAACAATATTTATTTAAAATTTCGGGTCGTTACAATTATAGTAGGGTTGTTCATAAAAAAATTAAATCACTAGTTATTCAGTTTTAGAATACATAAGAGTTGAATATTAAATAAATATTATTTGTGATTTGGCACATATAATATTTATTTATCTCTTATTTATTATTCAATAGGTAATAAATAAATATTTAATATAAAAATTTATCTAGTTATGTGAATATTAAAATAAATATTTATTTGTGAGTTTTGTAAATATAACATTTATCTATTTATTTAATGAATAAAAAAACATATTTATTTTTTAAAATAAATATCTATTCAAGGTTCTATAATTTTTGAGGAGGATTAATGGGCCAAATTAAGGGCCCTTTGGAAATGATATATTTTATTTAATATCATTAAAATAAATATTGATTGATTTATTTAAAAAATTATAC
Organism: Viscum album; assembly: GCA_963277665.1. Lineage (NCBI taxonomy): Eukaryota > Viridiplantae > Streptophyta > Magnoliopsida > Santalales > Viscaceae > Viscum > Viscum album. The sequence goes on from OY728127.1 coordinate 1,272,623,451, forward strand.
TTAAATATTTGTGAGTTAACACATGTCATGGGATATAATAATAATAATAATAATAATAATAATAATAATAATAATAATAATTGATATGGGATTTATTTAGAATAAATAATTATTTAATGACCTCTGTGAAATTACTAAATTTTTAACCCTAGGTATATAATCTGATTTATATCATTTATAGGGATTTGAGAATGGTTGTGGAGAAAAAATTCTCTTAAGAGAATTTTATAAAGGCCAAAAGAACCTCCTAAGAATTCTCTCAAGACCAAAGATAGAATCCTCAACCTTCTCCCTCTCAAGTCTGAGAGAATAAGTGAAAACTCTTTCAAGACTAAAATATTTCTTATTCCAAGGAATGGGGAATGAATCATGGTGATTGGTTCCTTTCTGATAGAATGTTGAATAACAATGACGATTTTCCAAGACTCATGTATACAAATTATAATATTATATCTTCTACCATAATTATGATACAATAATAGAAGTTTCTGAATCGATCAATATCAAAAGAATAATGATAAATTCAGGGTAACTTTTTTTAAATTAATTATAAATTATATATAAAAAATATCCCCTCTTTGAAGATTATGGGGTTTCATTCATCAAGTTCTAAGGATTTTATCTGAAGAAACCAATGAATCTTTTTTGTACATGTGATCAACCACATCATCTATGTTTTGGAACCATGAAGTTGTATTAGAGTGGCCATAAAATAATTTATAATTATTTATTATTTATTAATAAATTTACATATTTTTTTTGTTAATATTTATTTCTTGTTTTTGATCATTAATCTAAATGTCAAGATAAAATGATCATTGGGTTTCATATAACCACGAAAAAACCAATAAAAAATGATTAATGCTCAATGATTCCATATAGAGGGGTTGAGGATGATGAAAAAGTGATAGGTTACATGATGTGTAATTTAAAAGTATGTGTTGTGTACCCATAGTCAAACACAAATGGGTGAGATGATATAATCACTACATGTCATGTGGGTGTTGCTATGTGAAATTTGTTAATTACACACAAATTATTAAATACTAGTCAACACACTTATTGACTAGGTTACACAAAATTTAGCTAGTGTATACACCATGTAAACCCACACGGTTTTCCCCATGTAAATTGTGGAAGTTGTATAGTCAAAGTATGCAACTTGTAATTAACACACACACACACACAATGTATTGACTGTCAGTTGAGAAACACAAATTCATGTAAAGTACATATAGTGTAAAAGGATATACATGTTATATAATAGGTGATAATCCACATAAGATATATGTGGAATCTCTAGGCGGGTATATTAGATAGCTAGTAATGAATTACACGGTGTGTTGTTGGCTATAGAAACCACGTAACTCATAACAACTCATGAAAGACACATGTTTAGACCAGTGTGCCGTGTATGTTACCGGGAATAAAAAAATTAATTAATTAAAGAAAAATTGAACTAAAAGGCATGTAGTTTGTGTACACTCTATGTGATATTATTTTTACCACAAATTACACACTGAGTGAATTTGTATGGCCATGTGTAATTAAATTCTTAAATAATTATTTTTTATGTTATTATATAAATACATGATATGTAATGTCATCACACATTCCTTCTACTTCATGGGAATCACTGGCAGTACACACTGCGTATATTCAAGGAAATATGTGCGATCATACATGCCATGTAGAGTAATCAAATTAACCCACTTAGCAACACACCATGTAATATCACGATGTGCCATATATTGTGTACTTAATTAATTTAAATTTAAATTTCATTAATTTAATTTATTTAAAATTACATAAGATAAGAATCTCAATTTTTTAGATAGATAATTAAGATAAATTATTTAATTAATTAATAATATAGTTAATTTATTAATTTGGGATTTTATCCCAATAAAGAAAAAATTCAAATGAATGATATAAATTTTAAATACATTTTTGTTCTATGTTGTATATGATCATTAGCTTGACTGAACTATTTATGTGTTGGATTTATATTTAATTTAATTATTTATTTTTATTAATTTTTGAGATAATTTTTTTATTAAGTTAAATATGATGATAGGTGTCTCATCACTTCCTCTTTGTTATATACGGTCCTGCATGTCTACAATTTTTTTAATGTAAACCTAAACCCTTGATTCCACTCTCCTCTGTGTGAGTAGTAATATGTAAATAAAGGAGCTCGATGAAAGTGGTGATGGTTCAATAACAAGATGAGGTGAAAATAACAAAGGATATACACAAGTTTAAGATGAAATATTGTAATTCGACCCTAGTTTAGGCTCAAGAATATATTCCCATAGAGTTAAGGGTTGGTTTATCTTATTCTCAATAAACTAACCAGTATTTAAAATATCATGATCATGTCACATGTTTATTTAATTTTTTTTCAAGTTCATGGTTATTTATTTATTTATTAATTAAAATGTACATTTAATTTTTAATCATATTCATATAAAGTAAATGACTTAAAAATAATGCAATGTGAAATAAAATAAATGGATTATGTGTAAATTATTTTATCAAACATTGTTAATTAATTATGAAAAATATAGATTATATTAATATGAATATAATCGATAAAATAAAGAATATTTATACATAATTTAGAGAAAATACCTCTAGGAAAATATTAATCTTAACACAGACTTCTATATATTGAGTTAGAACACATGCATAGATTGAAGTACTTGTATGACTCTAGTCAACGTGTTTTCAATTGTTGTAGAGTTATAACAAAAGTATTATTTCAACTTAACCTAGTTGGAATTAAGGATTGATTTACTAAACAAGACTTGGTGTAAATTAGAGGTAAGTATTGATGAAATATGAGTTTATAATTTTAGGATTGAAATGTCCACTCAATACGTTAAGGAACTAGGAGTTAATATAGTTGGAAAGACCACTTACCTAAATAACTTTGAGTAATTTTTTAGGCCAAAGTATGGATTATTTTAAGAGGAATATAGATAATTTTTACTAGAATATCCACGTGATAAGATATTTCAAATTCAATGGTGAGGGATATTATGATTTGATAATTTAGTGGGAAACTAATAAAATAAATTTATTACATCACAATTGGTAATGAGGATAAAGTACAAAAATCTTTTTTTTTGTTATAGAAAATATTGAAACAAAAACCAAGAGGAAATTTTGATCACTCCTTTAAAAATACAATATACTCACCAACATAGATTTTCAAGAGTTTTACATTCATTTATAAACTATACAGCTATAAGAAAATTTGTATCATCTGCCAGAATCCTCTATTCTTGATCAGCCACTCCAATGAGCGAGCAAGGGAGAACATGATAACTACATGCAATACATAGAGGGAGTGTCCTATCTTGACCTTTATTTTTGTAAAACTTGGACATAATTTACCCAAATACGATGGTTATTTTTCTATATTGGTACAAGATATTATAGATCACATCCCAAAGGATTTACTAATTTAATAGTCTTGGGACACAAGATACATACATGATTATCACATTACATTTAAAAACATTAAATACAACTTAAAATGCTAGTGATAAAGTTATCATTTCTCCTAGTATATCCCTAATTTAGTTCGTAAACTCCTTGGTATCCTTGGGAAAGGAAAACCTAATAAAGGGTGAGATCATATTCCTTGTAAGGGAAAGTTTACAACAAAAGCTATCATATAATAAATAAATAATGAATAATATAACAGAGATAAACAATAATCAAATATTTCATACAAATAACATCATAAAAGGGAAATATATCCATATATGGTACAACAAAATAAATAATTACATGTATAATGATAACAAGTTTCACAATGATATAATTTATAATTTTGGAAATTATAATCTTATCATCAAGTCCTCATACCAATACATCATACATAAATTGGTAATGCGTACACCAAATACCCAAAATAGTTTATCTCATGAGACATTCCAATACCTTGTGGGTCAATAATGGGACCCCAATATCACTTAACAGGAATAATTGATTCATCATATGAAATAATTGAATATAATTTTAATACATAATCAATATAAACATTAATATTGAAAACTATCATATGAAGTGTTAATATTTTACCCCATAAATAAATAAAACATCATGACCATAAGCCATCCAAAAAAATAAGGTGCATGGTATCATTATATTATATCCCTAATAAATCATAAAAAACATCAAATAATGTTTAAATAGATAAAAAAACCTTTAAATAACATCCAAGCCTTTATTTGAAAACATGAGAAAAATACCATTTCATTTTGATAACATTATAAATAAAAATATACTGAATGTCCAAAAAATGATTTTATTTGAAAATAACCATGAAAAATTATAAATTAATCCTTAAATTATGGAATAGTTAAGACAATAGGAAACAAAATTTAGATGGTGAATGTTGAAAAGATTTTTCTTTCACACTTTTGGAAAAAAGTCAAAAATACTTTATTTAGAAAATGAAAAGAATAGTCCTTTTAAACCTATATAAAGAAAGTAAAATATATTTGAAAATGAATGTAAACAGTCATTTGAGAATAGGAATTTTTTTTGAAAACATTATATATAAGGCCCCAGCCTTAAACCTTACTTAATCTTGAGTTATTACAAGATTACACATTGAGGATCTTTTCAGGTTTAGAGTTTTAGAGAATTAGATCATGAAACATGCATTACATTCCACATTTAAACAAAGTGGTTACATAAAAGACAATATTCATTCTTCCAATCAACGGAAACATATTGAAAATAAAACATGGATTCTTTCTTGACACATCCTTGACACTATCACCACATCATGTACCTTTCCCTTGACCCGTGAAAAACATTTCAAAAACTTGGGATGAGCATAAAAAGCTCAGTAATGGTTATAAAAATATGGAAAGGAAACATGAGTTCATATATACATAAGAATGAAATCATACTTTACCCATAAAACATAGGTACTTTAACATACCTCATAAAACCATGAATAAATCATAGAAAACATAAGACATAAAGGTAACTTTAGGCATTCATAACATTCTTACGTAGGGAGTAACCCTCTTGGTTACGGTTGGAATACCCATCACAGTATATTCCCTAAATATCTTCGGAGAAACCTTAACATTTCACTCCTTCGCGTTACCCAATGCATTGGAGAGCTATATCGGGCTCACCTGCCCTTAGTTTATCACGGAACCACCCGTTTTCATAACAATGCCCAAGAACCATAACATAAATGTATCACATAAAACATGCATAAAGGAAATATAACATTTCCACATTTCAATCACAATATAACATTTTAGGATATTGAAATAATGAATCCATTAAAAAAACCATTTTCAAAACCATTTAAAACATTTAATAAAGATATTTTTGAATCAAAGTGTCCCATACCACCTTGAAGATTTTAACATTTTAAACCATTAATATCCATATAAATAAATCCTTAAAACCATTTTAAAAACATGGATATTAATAAGAACAACTCATTAAAACATTTAAAGCGATATTTTGGTTAAACGGGTTTTTACCAAAATTAGAGACACTTGAATACAATAATTGAGGAATAACATTTAATAAGAACTTTATAATATCATGAGAATAAATGGATTCATGATATAATATTCCAAAGGACAGTATATACATCATATAAGAGTGAATTGGTGCATAACAACAATGAAGTCTCAATAGAGATGTAAAATGTGATGAATTCCCTTATAAAGAAGGTATCCTTAAATTAAGGATAATTCAATCTCAAAATTATGTGTGACAAACATTAATAAACCCAGTATAAGTGGATATTAAGTGTAAAACAATAGAAGGTCATTCACACATATTCAAAAGATGACATATTCAATAACTACATGTTGAACCCAAAGAAATCGAAATTGGGTTAAGAAGTTCCCTTGACAGCCTAACGGCGTCACATCAAAATGAGTTGATGAGAGATAAAAAAAGGGTATCTCATCACTTGGACATAAAATTTACATCAATAAGTATATATGAGAACATATCCCAACATAACAATATGTAAATTAAAATACCAAACAAAAGAAGTCTTTTAAAAAGAGGAGGGTGAAAGGTTCCCTTACCGACATGGGTATCTTTCGAAACATACACCTCTTGAAAGAAGGAAAATACAACATTGATGTAAATACTCATAAAAGAAAGTATATTACACAATGAGTAAAATAATGGGCAGTACATACACCACTCAAAGGAAATTGTGGCAAATGTATCATAAATCTCACGGGAATAAAAGTGAGATGAAAAATCCCTTACGAAAACTCGGCATCCTAACGGCGACACTTAAAACTTCCAAAAATGGATTGATGAGATCAAATAGGGTATCACATCACATTAAAATAAAATTTACAGCAAGATTAATATAAAATAACATCCCCCATCATAATAAATAGGAGATTAAAATAAGTGACATAAAAGAGTGTACTTAAAAAGAAAGAGAGGAGTAGGATCCCTTACCTCGGGTCCGACATGACTCGATCGTTATTTAATCTCCTGAATAATAAACTTGAGTTAATTTATACTTCCTTAAGAACCTTTTTCAGGTTCATTATTCCTTTTATATCACTTATTACCATGTCATAAACATTATGTAATCATTTAAGTTAATAATATTTGTTTTGCCGATATTTGGTTCTTAACTCGAAAGTGGACTTCTTACAATTACATGTTGTTTGTGTGGCCAAATGTTTATTATATCCAGAATTTTATTCATGATGTAGATATCATATATGTCATATATATCCAGTACATGCATGAATTTATAACATTGCATAATCATTTAGAGGTAAGAAATGAAATGCACCGTTCATGGAGACGGTAAGCCGTACGTACGCCTGAACGCTACTTTCATTTCTATTTTGTATTTTATAGAATAAAATAATAATGATATAAAGGTATATTATAATTCCAGTATAATATCATATATAATATCATAGTTCCATCCTTTATACGTCCCACATATGGTATTTAACGAATCAAATCACTTTGAGGGGGCGGTAGTCCGCACTTCCTTAAATGTAAATATCGCGCTTACCCATAATGGAAACCATAAAGGTATGCCCAAAATGAAAAAAAAACAGAAGCTTAAGTTAAACATAAAAATATTATATATCATATATAAAAATAGTGACATCATAATGGCCACCTTTGAAGGTGTTAAATGAGTATTGAACAATCATCGTTTCGGGAGGCGGAATTTCTCCATCCACGGAAACCGTATGTTATTTAACCATTTTATGTAGTTGTGTGAGAGTGTAGCTAGAATAAATCTTATAACAACATCTTAGTATATTTAATATACTGGTGTTGTTACAAAATAAGTAAATAAAAAGAGTTTAGGGGGTTGGAGAAGCAAAATAATACAAATGTACATGAGAGAATGAATTACCTTTAAAAGTTTAACTCCTTGTGATTTGAGCCTAAAGGATTCCTTTGAAAGGATTATGCCCAAAGGTAATCCTCTAGGATGAGGATAGGGATTTGGAGAGAGTAAATGGGCAGGTGTTGGCCGAGCCAAAGGCTTGAGGAGTGTGTGAAATGAGGTAGAGGTGGGGGCCTTTTATAAGAGGAGAGGAGGGACACTTTTGGAAAGTAAGAAATATTACTTTATTTGAAAATGTGTTTCGGTTTTAGAAGGTCCCACATTGATATAATTCGTGGATAAGGTGATAAGGGTTCGAAATACTCCCATCTAATAAGTTTTGGACATGTGTAGTTCATATATTTTATATTATCTTTCTATTTTATTTAAATCGTCAAATAATGATGTCATCGCTGAATCATTATTATGTCATAAATAATTTAATTTATTTAATGTCTAAAAATTATAAAAAACATACTATGATGTAGGAAATCTTTTTATCTTTCCAATGAATATTTATAATCAAAAATATGACTTGTATAACCCCACTTAAAAATTGTTTTAGTAAAACATATCATGTTTGTGTCATTTTTACTTTAACATTAAATAAAAAGATATTTATGTCATTTTCCCACCGAAGTGGCTCCATGGGGTCCCCAAGTTGACCCATGGGTTTTATTGGTCGTCCATGACACATCCAATGGGGTTAGGACATGTGTCAAGCTCATCTCATATTATTAAAACATTATTTTTACCTTAAACTACACTAATTACCTCTAATCGCGATTAAAAACTTAATAAGTTACTATTCACCAAAAAATTATTTTTATCCCATTGAACTACATTTTACTTCTTAATGACAACCATGTATGTCGGATTTTTGAAATTCAAAACACAATGATGGAAAAATTTCATTCAAACGGAAAATCAGTTTTTATAAGTACCACTTAGTGGTTTCACTATTCATCAAAAATTAAAGTTTTTCAGAAAATTACCAAAAATCCACCCTAAGATATATTTGATATTCCGAATTCAAAAATGAAGTCTATTTTTCAAAATTCAAAACATATAAGTCACATTAATTAATTTAATAATTAATTCCCGCTGTCAGAGCAAATAGCGTGTTTTTATGAAACAATAAGTATCAAAAGATTGACACTAGTTTATGTCCGATTTCAAAGTGAAATTCATTCCAAATACCACTATTGGATTTAATGGTAAAAATATATTATAATTTCACTTTAAAACCAATTCAAAAGATAATCTAACCATATAAATAAATTATATTAAAAAGAGGTTTTGAATTAAAATACAACATTTTACACTATTCATTAAAAAAAATGAACTTTATCGGAAAGATACCAAAAATTTACACAATGTAAATTTTGATGTCCTGATTCTTAATTAGTGTTTTATTTGGTCCAAAAGAATATTTAAGAGTGAACAAAACTATATTTAATGATGGTTCAACATCAAAAGGTGATAAGTGAACCTTTAGTGAAAACTAGGGCATATACGCCTAAAATTGAATTCTTTCCGTATTTTAAGCCTTTATCTTTTATTGGATAAATGTAAAAACATTTAAAAACATATATAATCATATTTTAGTTATTTATGTCCATTACCGCCAATACAACGACTACATGTTAACTGCCATTTAAAATAATATTATTTTATTATTAGAGTGCAACGTAAGATTCCAAGAAACACTTTGTTGCGTGTTGGGTACGCCATCGAGCATAGCGTCCCCTTTAAAGTCATATTAATATTTTATTCACAAATATGGATAAATATGAAAATGTCATATTCTTTATTTACCTGGGGTGTTACATCCTTCCCCCCTTTTGGGAATTGCGTCCTCGCAATTTTAAAATTGGGTTTGGAAACATCTTTGAAAGTCCCACATCGGAAGAAGAGTCGGTAAAACAATCACTTTAAAATAAAGAAAGATAAGTAAAAAGGTCACCTGAGTTAACCCATAATAGGATTCCATGTATGAAAACCTGAACATGGAGGAGAAAACATAGGTTCATGTTCTGATGGAGAGTGATAGAAAACATGTTTAGGAGAAATTTAACCACGAGAAAATCACAAACTTGTGATGGGTTAAACGGTATTCGATTCCTCAGTAGGAAAAGTTAATAGACAACATTTTTGTTTTAAGATACTTTTTATTGGGGAATTTATTCATAAGGAAACATAATCACTTATCATGTTGACTTTCAACTTTTATTATATTCCTTACACAAACTCATATTTTCTCCAAAAGGCGAGTATTTAGGAAGACTTGTTCACATTAAGAGTACTATAATCAACTTTTAGAAAATCACCTAATCCACAAAAGAGAACTATATACTTCCCATGTATTTAGACTTTAACCAAAACCAAAACCAAAAAGGCTAGTACAAGATCAGATAATCCAGAAAAGGATAACCCTTTATAAAAAGAAAATCTATTCTTAACCTCCAAAATTTGTCCAACAAAACCCAAAGTTCAACAAGGACCATTAGATAAACAAATTGTCCATAAAATTATTCAAAGTAAACCAAACTAAGGTTGAAACCCAAATATTTGAAGGATTTAGTCACATAGTCTTCCAAGTTAAATCATAACATTTATCTCCAAACAACATCTGTTGCTCCTAAAGTCTCGTATGGAAAAGTAATTAACCTAATCACATATCCTCCAATATAGGTTAATAATTTTCATAAATAACCCAAAATCAACTTACTATTAGTTGATAAAATCATATAACTAGAAATAATCAGTCAAACTAACCAGGGACTTCACGTAGTCCAGTGGTAGGCGATAAATACCAGTCGCACTTTGGTTGTGGGTTCGATTCCCGCAGCATTGTCCGACGCGACGGGTTGTCACACGGTCTGTGTGTTGTCCTTTTTCCAAAACTATATAATTCTTAAAACATCCCCCAAAACGAGATAAAATCTTCAAAAATGATCATAACATATTTTAACCTCAAGTTTATCTCATTCCTTTCATTTTCCATCATATCATAGAGTAACCCATAATTACCTAAAAAGTAAGGATCATATAAACCCTAATGGTTACCTTAATAATTATTACCTGAATTTCCACATCGAGTTGGCCATCTCATACATGATTCATTAGAGAACTCACCAAGGTTGAAGTGGTTGATCATGACTCCTTGATAGTTGGTTTAGAACAACTATGAGATTCCTCATTGAATCCCCCATCTCATCCAGTATCTTAATCAGAGAACCACCACAGTTTCCTTCAAACCCATTGTCACTTTGGTGCCTGCTAGATCCAGCCATTTACTAAAACCAAAAAGGTCAGTGTGAGTATATCAACATAACCATCCTGTACTAATTAGAAAGACAAACACTAAGATATACTTACTCATTCACTTTATCTAAAACTAGGACTCTTTCTGAAATCCTAACCATTATGGTAATGTCACTTATGCTTAGAGAATACCCTAACCTCTAAAGTTATCTAAACCGACCTTTGATACCAACTATAAGGCACCAGCCTTAAACCTTACTTATTGAGTTATTACAAGATTACACATTAAGGATCTTTTCAGGTTTAGAGTTTTAGAGAATTAGATCATGAAACATGCATTACATTCCACATTTAAACAAAGTGGTTACATAAAAGACAATATTCATTCTTCCCATCAACGGAAACATATTGAAAACAAAACATGGATTCTTTCTTGACACATCCTTGACACTATCACCACATCATGTACCTTTCCCTTGACCTGTGAAAAACATTTCAAAAACTTGGGATGAGCATAAAAAGCTCAGTAAGGGTTATAAAAATATGGAAAGGAAACATGAGTTCATATATACATAAGAATGAAATCATACTTTACCCATAAAACATAGGTACTTTAACATACCTCATCAAACCATGAATAAATCATAGAAAACATAATACATAAAGGTAACTTGAGGCATTCATAACATTCTTACGTAGGGAGTAACCCTCTTGGTTACGATTGGAATACCCATCACAGTATATTCCCTAAATCTTTTCGGGGAAACCTTAACGTTTCACTCCTTCGCGTTACCCAATGCATTGGAGAGCTATATCGGGCTCACCCGCCCTTAGTTTATCACGGAACCACCCGTTTTCATAACAATGCCCAAGAACCATAACATAAATGTATCACATAAAACATGCATAAAGGAAATATAACATTTCCACATTTCAATCACAATATAACATTTTAGGATATTGAAATAATGAATCCATTAAAAAAACCATTTTCAAAACCATTTAAAACATTTAACAAAGAGATTTTTGAATCAAAGTGTCCCATACCACCTTGAAGCTTTTAACACTTTAAACCATTAATATCCATATAAATAAATCCTTAAAACCATTTTGAAAACATGGATATTAATAAGAACAACTCATTAAAAAATTTAGAGCGATATTTTGGTTAAAGGGGTTTTTACCAAAATTAGAGACACTTGAATACAATAATTGAGGAATAACATTTAATCAGAACTTTATAATATCATGAGAATAAATGGATTCATGATATAATATTCCAAAGGACAGTATATACACCATATAAGAGTGAATTGGTGCATAACAACAATGAAGTCTCAATAGAGATGTAAAATGTGATGAATTCCCTTATAAAGAAGGTATCCTTAAATTAAGGATAATTCAATCTCAAAATTATGTGTGAAAAACATTAATAAACCCATTATAAGTGGATATTAAGTGTAAAACAATAGTAGGTCATTCACACATATTCAAAAGATGACATATTCTATAACTACATATTGAACCCAAAGAAATCGAAATTGGGTTAAGAAGTTCCCTTGACAGCCTAACGACGTCACATCAAAATGAGTTGATGAGAGATAAAAAAAGGGTATCTCATCACTTGGAAATAAAATTTACATCAATAAGGATATATGAGAACATATCCCAACATAACAATATGTAAATTAAAAGACCCAACAAAAGAAGTCTTTTAAAAAGAGGAGGGTGAAAGGTTCCCTTACCGACATGGGTATCTTTCGAAACATACACCTCTTGAAAGAAGGACAATACAACATTGATGTAAATAATCATAAAAGAAAGTATATTACACAATGAGTAAAATAATGGGCAGTACATACACCACTCAAAGGAAATTGTGGCAAATGTAGCATAAATCTCACGGGAATAAAAGTGAGATGAACAATCCCTTACGAAAACTCGGTATCCTAACGGCGCCACTTAAAACTTCCAAAAATGGATTGATGAGATCAAATAGGGTATCAAATCACATTAAAATAAAATTTAAAGTAAGAGGAATATAAAATAACATCCCCCATCATAATAAAGAGGAGCTTAAAATAAGTGACATAAAAGAGTGTACTTAAAAATAAAGAGAGGAGTAGGATCCCTTACCTCGGGTCCGACTTGACTCGATCATTCTTTAATCTCCTGAATAATAAACTTGAGTTAATTTCTACTTCCTTAAGAACCCTTTTCAGGTTCCTTATTCCTTTTATATCACTTATTACCATGTCATAAACATTATGTAATCATTTAAGTTAATAATATTTGTTTTGCCGATATTTGGTTCTTAAGTCGAAAGTGGACTTCTTACAATTACATGTTGTTTGTGTGGCCAAATGTTTATTATATCCATAATTGTTTTCATGATGTAGATATCATATATTTCATATAAATCCAGTACATTCTTTCATTTATAACATTACATAAACATTTAGAGGTAAGAAATGAAATGCACCGTTCATGGAGACGGTAAGCCGTACGTACGCATGAACGCTACTTTCATTTCTATTTCGTATTTTATAGAATGGAATAATAATGATATAAAGGTATATTATAATTCCAGTATAATATCATATATAATATCATAGTTCCATCCTTTATACGTCCCACATATGGTATTTAACGAATCAAATCACTTTGAGGGGGCGGTAGTCCGCACTTCCTTAAATGAAGATATCGCGTTTACCCATAATGGAAACCATAAAGGTATGCCCAAAATGATAAAAAACAGAAGCTTAAGTTAAACATAAAAATATTATATATCATATATAAAAATAGTGACATCATAATGGCCACCTTTTAAGGTGTTAAATGAGTATTGAACAATCATCCTTTCGGGAGGCAGAATTTCGTCATCCACGGAAACCGTATGTTCTTTAACCATTTGATGTATTTGTGTGAGAGTGTAGCTCGAATAAATCTTATAAAAACATCCTAGTATATTTAAGATACTTGTTTTTTTACAAAATAAGTAAATAAAAAGAGTTTAGGGGGTTGGAGAAGCAAAATAAAACAAATGAACATGAGAGAATGAATTACCTTTAAAAGTTTAACTCCTTTTGATTTGAGCCTAAAGGCTTCCTTTGAAAGGATTATGGCAAAAGTTAATCCTCTAGGATGAGGAGAGGGATGTGTATAGAGTAAATGGGCAGGGTTTGTCTGAGACAAAGGCTTGAGGAGTGTGTGAAATGAGGTAGAGGTGGGGGCCTTTTGTAAGAGGAGAGGAGGGGCACTTTTGGAAAGTAAGAAATATTACTTTATTTGAAAATGTGTTTCGGTTTTAGAAGGTCCCACATTGATATAATTCGTGGATAAGGTGATAAGGGTTCTAAATCCACCCATCTAATAAGTTTTGGACATGTGTAGTTCATATATGTTACATTATCTTTCCATTTTATTTAAATCGTCAAATAATGATGTCATCGCTGCATCATTATTATGTCATAAATAATTTAATTTATTTAATGTCTAAAAATTATAAAAAAAAATACTATGATGTAAGAAATATTTTTATCTTTCCAATTACTATTTATAATAAAAAATCTGACTTGTATAACCCCATTTAAAAATTGTTTTAGTAAAACATATCATGTTTGTGTCATTTTTACTTTAACATTAAATAAAAAGATATTTATGTCATTTTCCAACCAAAGTGGCTTCATGGGGTCCCCAAGTTGACCCATGGGTTGTCTTGGTCGGCCATGACACATCCAATTGGGTTAGGACATGTTTCAAGCTCATCTCATATTATTAAAACATTATTTTTACCTTAAACTACACTAATTACCTCTAATCGCGATTAAAAACTTAATAAGTTACTATTCACCAAAAAATTATTTTTATCCCATTGAACTACATTTTACTTCTCAATGAAAACCATGTTTGTCGGATTTTTGAAATTAAAAACACAATGATGGAAAAATTTCATTTAAACGGAAAATCAGTTTTTATAAGTACCACTTAGTGGTTTCACTATTCATCAAAAATCGAAGTTTTTCAGAAAATTACCAAAAATACACCCTAAGCTATATTTGATATTTCGAATTCAAAAATGAAGTCTATTTTAAAAAATTAAAAACATATAAGTCACATTAATTAATTTAATAATTAATTCCCGCTGTCAGAGCAAATAGCGTGTTTTTATGAAACAATAAGTATCAAAAGATTGACACTAGTTAATGTCCGATTTCAAAGTGAAATTCATTCCAACGACCACTATTGGATTTAATGGTAAAAATATATTCTAATTTCACTTTAAAACCAATTCAAAAGATAATCTAACCACATAAATAAATTAGATTAAAAAGAGGTTTTGAATTAAAATACAACATTTTACACTATTCATTAAAAAAAAAATGAACTTTATCGGAAAGATACCAAAAATTTACAGAAAGTAAATTTTGATGTCCTGATTCTTAATAAGTGTTTTATTTGGTCCAAAAGAAAGTTTAAGAGTGAACAAAACTATATTTAATGATGGTTCAACATCAAAAGGTGATAAGTGAACCTTTAGTGAAAACTAGGGCATATACGCCTAAAATTGAATTCTTTCCGTATTTTAAGCCTTTATCTTTTATTGGATAAATTTAAAAACATTTAAAAACATATATAATCATATTTTAGTTATTTATATCCATTCCCGCCAATACAACGGCTACATGTTAACTGCCATTTAAAATAATATTATTTTATTATTAGAGTGCAACATAAGATTCCAAGAAACTCATTGTTGCGTGTTGGGTACGCCATCGAGCATAGCGTCCCCTTTAAAGTCATATTAATATTTTATTCACAAATATGGATAAATATGAAAATGTCATATTCTTTATTTACCTGGGGTGTTACATTATAGATAACATGTACATGAAGAAGAAATATTTCCTACCAAAATTAGAAATAAGGTCATTTTTGTATTAAAACATTTTCTTAGTCATTTTAAGTACCAAAGAGAGGAAAATTAAAGGAAAAGATGTAAAACTCTATTGATAACTATTGTATAAGAAAATATATTTAGTTTAAATGATAAATAGTTTATAATTTCTTTTAATTGAAATTTAAACATAAATCATCCATAATAAAAATGATATTGTTGAATAAACCCTTACATTGAATTCGACTACCCACATATGTACTTTAACTCTAATATAATAAAATTATATTAATTTTATACTTTATTAATAATATTTTTATTGATTTTTCCATCTTAATAAAACCTTTTATTTAATTTATTATCTTTTATTATATAGTCAATAAATAGTTTAAATTTATGTTGGATATTTCGTAGTCCTTTAGTTTATAACCTAAGAATAATATGGGTGTGTTGACCATGGTCAAAGGGGTCATGGTTCGATTATCTTAAAAATATTAATCATGGAATAATTATCATTTTTATAAATTAAATAAAATTTTATAATTATCTATGAAAGGAGGATATGAAAAATGAATCACATCACTCTGTGAATGTGGTATTCTACAGGTATGCATGAGTAACACTATCATTTTAAATGGGTGGAGTGGTAAAAAGGTAAATGACACATTATATTTCTAGAATAATAAATATTTAATGAAAAAGATATATATTTATTAGTTCCATTTTTATAACCATCCAAGTAAAATGGATATGAAAAAATAATTAAATTACTACGTGGAGATGGTAGGCCATATACACAGACAAGCAAAGTTTTCATTTTCTATAGGATGGTAAAGGAGATGATAAAAGGTTGTTTCATCAACATAATGAAATTTATGTATATTGAAGATTCTAATGTTATCATATAAACAGGGTTATTGAATATTTGAAGGTGGAATAAGATAAAATATACATGAAAACACTCAGTTAAGGGTTATTTCTGTTCTTTGAGAAACCTTTGTATTGCACCTTAAGACTTCTTGAAGGGGTATTTTTGTGAGACCAAGAAATGTATGAGATGGGGGGGGGGGGAATTTGGAAAGGCATTTTGGTAGATATTGGTTGATCCAAATGGGTTAATTACTATAAATAATATAGTAAAGGAGGCTCTATTTTATAAGTGTGGTGAGAGGAACACTTATAATTATTCTTAATTATTAAATATTATATGTATCCTACTCATAGATAAGTAGAACTTAAACAATTAAATTTTCTATATAAACTGATAAGTTTAGAAATCCACTCATCCAGTAAGTATTAAGATGATATTATATTACCTTATCACATGGTTTTAACCTTAATTAACTTGTATTACCCCTTTACCATGGTGATAACATTATTACAAAAGTTTCTATTCCTAATAACCTAAAGGTTCCAGGGAATAACAGAAGCGGTCGGGATCATGCCTGAATTTTTTTTCCATTAACTTATTCATATTTCTCATAATAACTAGATTAACAATGTTCCTAGAATCCAAAAGGAGAGGGTATTTTCACATATAATTTATAATTAATTTATTTAATTAAGGAATTAACTTTTTTTGAATTCTTTCTTCATTGATGAATTGGTAGAATACACTTATTATACCATAATTGTGTTAAAGGAATAAAGTGTAAATTCTCTCTATAATTGATCTATATATTCTTCACGAACCTCCAATCATTGCCATATAATTATCCGGGTTGTAGAATAAAGGACTATATCACCTACGATGATCAATTTTGATAACAACTGAATCCTTCAAGGGAGAATGAATTTTCTCATATAGAGGAGGATCATTTCTCTGTATTCTTCAAATAATTATAGGGAGAGATATATCTATATCTTGAGAGTATTATCTCTAGAACTAATTTTGAATAATGAAAGAATATTGATTTTGGATTTTCACAAAAGGTCATAAACGGTTTTATATAGCACTAGAGTTAGGAAATAAATAATTGTCCAAGAGTCCTTATTATTTTATTTATTCCCCAAAAAATACATGTCAAAATGTTAATAATAATAATAATATTTACTTATCATGTGATAAACTGAAATATAAATCACATATTGTTTTTATTGAATAAATAAATTAAAATTTAATCAAATAATATTTAATAATTCATTTATCACCACACTATTAAATTTGGTCCACCGATCCTCCTCAATATTTATTTGTCCTTGAATAATGACTTGTTAATTAATTAATTTAAGACCACTACATTATTCATTAATAAATATATAAATATTATATTAATAGAAACTAGTGAATAAATATTTATTAAGTACTCATGTAACTAAATATATAAATATTTCGTTGACTTATAAATAAACTAGAATAAATAAATATTTTATATTCATATAATTAAATAAATAATTACCTAGTGAATAAAAATTTATTAAATATTTGACTCACACACACACACACAAACATATATATATATATATATATATATATATATATATATATATATATTTCTCAAATAATTGGTGATTAAAAATTTTCTATCAAACCAACTTGAATAATTATTAAACTAGGTACATGAATAATATTTATCCAATATTTTAAATTTATATATAATTTAACTAATGTTTCAAATAAACTTATTATGAGACCCTCTATGCCCCCTTTCCTGGTGGAATTAGGCTACACTTCATAAAGTATAAGGTTAACATCTCGAAACATTCCAAGACTCCCATAGAGAAAGAAGATAATGTCATAATGAAATGCAATCTCCTTTGAACGTACACCATGTAATATAATCCATATATCTTGATATCTCTAATGAATAAGGTTGCATACTAGTTCCATCAAACTATATGATCGATGAATCTTTATTTGAATTTACAAAAATGAACTTGCTGAAAACACTTCCATGACCAAGGACTTAATTAGGTGGTTTAATTCCCATAAAAGGGCCTACGATATCTTCTTCCATTAAATAATAAAAGGGATAGATCCTTTCTCACATTATTCATTAATACAACATCACTCATGATGCACCCAACATATATTACTTATCCATGAGCATACGTCATCATGGTTTTCAGTAATAAATCAAAGTACACGACTTATGGAATTTATTAATAATAATATAAAATTCTAAGGATCACTATAGACGTCCAAATTTAGGAATATCCAATGAAACATATAAATATGAATTTCCTATTGGTGGTTCATGTTCTCATAATCTAATGCACTGAAGATTAACAAGGGCGTACACCATGAGAAAGTGTCTTAAATTCCTATGAGTCTCTACCCCTGATAGCCCGTATCATTTGGGTCCCATAAAATTATATCCTATAACTATAGAAATTATATTTAATAATAATTTCATGTTACTTTTTGGTTCTCATTATAGAAGGGACCTACTATAACCTTTTTGTGTGACGAGTACACTTAGGACATTATCACATAAAATTTCACATATAAGAACAATCGTGATGTGATAAGATATTTTATAAATATTTAAATAAATGAATAAAATTAACCATTAAATAATTAGAAGTTGGATTGGGTGAACCAACACCAATAGACTCTAACTTTCATAAGAGACAACTGCTAACAACCTTCAATCTACTAGCTCTCATATGATGTCCATGTTTCTATAGAGATAAAGATTTAGTCAAGTGGTATATTGTGTTATCTTTTATGGAAAATATTCTCAAAGAGACTAAAGAACTTTGAGAAAAATCCCTCAAGAGGATATATTTGGTATGTATAATCCTCATCCATTGATGTGACCTTGGTTCCTTTGCGAGAGCCACCGTAGTATTATCATAATACAATGTGATATGATATATACTGCTAGGTACCCAATACACGCTTGTAGTAGGGAATTAATTTTATTTATATTCCCTAAGTTTAGTCTAGTTATTAACCCTTGGAATTATTTTAAATAGTAGTGCACACAAAATAGATTTTAACTTTTAAACGAGGGACGAAATTGTGTGTTTTTAGAATTTATCAATAAGAAAATTATTGGAAGAAAATTTGAAATAGAAATGATTGAAAACTATTATATTAAAAGGGTGATTAGGCCAGAGTTAGTTTCCTAATTGTAATGCTATCCTTGTTTAATTTAATTCAAACCTCTTCTTCTAATTTGATTAATTTGAGTTTCCCCAATTGCTTTTTCTCACTTCCTTGGTGAAATTGTGAAGGTGAGAGAAAACATTACCAAGATCTCAGTTTGTTTAAATCTCCTTCCATGGGAAAAATATTAGAATTCAATATCCTCAATTGACTTAGGAAATACCCGATCAGGTATCATTTATCCCAAATTATCAAGAACATCCACTACCCCTTTTACACGTACTGATGATCGTCAAGTACTTCACCACTAATCCCTAGTCTATTCCATCGTATATAAACCATAAATCCTTGGAGTGAGATAATGATTATTTACCAAAGAAAAAAAAATCAATAATTGAATTAAAATTCAATAACTATCACACTTGATAATAAAACCCTCTATATGAAATTGAAAACAAATTTGAAGAAGAAAGAAATTTCATTCAATTATGTTCAAGTACTCAACCATTATAAAATATAAAACCAACCTTTCCCCAATCACTCAAAATGTTTACCCCTCCATGGTATGGGTAATAGAGATGAATGGGGAAGAAGAAGGGTTTAAAAATATATGGAAAATAAATTAAATAAAAGTGAGAAAGCTGAAAATTTATCCTTCTTGGTGTGTTGGAAGGAATGGGATGGAATGAGATGCTTTGCGAGGGAGGAGCTCCCCTCCTTTTAGAGGCAGACTTTGTCCCCAAAAATTTGATGTGTTTTATCCCCATTAATGAACTATTAACGCATTTTAACCTTATTTAATGTTGTTACTAAATACCTTTTCCGTATCTCCTCAAAATTTCATCATATTTGGACAAGTATTCCTATAGTTATGCACGTTTTACTTAGAAAATTTATTCTATCTAGTCAGACTCTCCAAATAAAAAACCTTTGGATTAGAATGATTTAATGACCATTAAAATGGCCATGTCAAATGTTATAGACTTCAAAAAATATGTTCCAAAACTCCTTTATCATCCACACATAGAATTTATTAGAAATTGGGCCCACTATGAATGAGATAGGGACACCACACTAAAAATCAACATATCTGTAAATTGTTTTCAGGGTCCTACTTTTGAGGTTCTTTTGAGATTCCATATGGTCGATTCAGATTTTGTTCAAGAACGATTAAATTAATCCCTGGATGTGTAGATAATTAAAAAGAAATAATTTTTAAATTTGGATTAATATTGGATATGTTATTTCCAAAATACAGAAATAATTTAAAATTGTTAAAAATCTGACATTGGCCATTTTTACGATTAAGCTCAAAATACCACCAATATCATAAAATTTGAAATTTATATTAAAGTAACACTTTGGTGGGATTTAAAATAATGAAATTCAACATAAATTTATTGAAAATATTTTATCTATAAATTCTCTCACACTTAGCACTTGGACTCCTGGACAAGTAAACATCAAAATTAAATCAAATCAAATCCAAAACACATACCCATGAGATCTACCAAATCCATATCAAGATACAAAAATATTTAATGAATCATCAAAAACCATTATTTAAAGTTCACCATTTAGGTTATTTAATCTATTTCAACTTCATTTCTTATCCCATGTACATGAAACACCTACCTCACAAGATTTTTCTCTCATCTCAAAAATGTAAATGTTCAACACAGTTTTTCTTATCCAAAATCACGCAAGATTCACCATAGTCTTGATAAATTCATAATTCTCCACCAAATGTGAGTCAACGAAATTTTTTTCTCAGGAGGACTTTTCAGGGTTGTTCTGTGGCTTTCGGTTGGTAGAATTTAGATGTTAAAAATTTTGAGGTGGAAAAAAGCGGGCTTGACTCTTTTTGAAGAAAAATTACAAGATTCTAATTTTCACTGAAGTGTGGTCTCCTTCTCTTATCCTTTTTAGAAAATCAGCTCCATCATCATGAAAAATCAAGGAAATTTCACAGTATTTAACATTTCACCAGTAAAAAATTATTCTCAGACATAGTTTTTTTGAAAGCTCTAGATAAGGATAGATTTATTTCTACTTTAGAAGCTCTAGAAAGGCATGAGTTATTTTATTATGAAATCTCCAGAAAGGAATTTTTTTAACAAAATGAACTATTTAGTAGAAACATTAAAAAAATTATTGAAAGGAGTGGACACACTTTTGTTTTTCACTTTTATACAAGGGTAAAAATGGTGTATTTTTAGAATAAATCAATAAGAAAATTATTTAAAGGAAAATTTTAAATCCAAATAATTGAAAACTATTATATTAAAAGGGTGTTAAGGTTGGGGTCAGATTCCTAGTTGTAATACTATCTTTTTTCAATTTAATTCAAACCAATTCTTCTAAATTGATTAAATTGAGTTTCCATAATCGTTTCCTTTAACTTTGATAGTGAAATTATGATGGTAAGAGAAAACCTTACCAAGATCTCAGTTTGGTTAAATATTATTCCATGTGAAAATGAGTTGTATTGAATATCCTCAATTGACTTGGGTAGTACTAAAACGAGTCTTTTTTATCCCAAATAATCAATAACATCCACTACCCATTTTACATGTACTGAAAATTGTCGAGTACTTCACCACTAATCCATAGTCTATTCCATCGTATATAAACCAGAAATCAGCGGAGGGAGATAATGATTATTTACCATGGAAAAAATCAATAATAGAATTAAAATTCAAGAAATATCACACTTGATAATAAAATCCACTATATGAAATTGAAAACAACTTTGAATAAGAAAGAAATTTCATTCAATTATGTTAAAAAACTCAAGTATTACAAAATAGAAAACCAACCCTTCTCCAATCACCCAAAATGTTTACCCCACTATGGTAAGGGTTATAAATATGAATGGGGAAGAGTAAGGAATTAAAAATGTATGTAAATTAAATTAAATAAAATCAATAAATCCAAAAAGTTCAACTTCTTGGTGTCCCATAAGGAAAGGGATGGAATGAGATGCTTTGAGAGGGAGGAGCTCCCCTCCTTTTATAGGCAGAATATGTACCCTTAACATTGATTATTTTTATACACAATTAATGAAATCTTAACGCATTTAACTTTATTTAATTTTTTTAATAAATATCTTTTCCATCTCTCCTCAAAATTTTAGTATATTTGGAAAAGTATTCCAAGAGTTATTCCAGTTTTACCCTGACAATTTATTCTGTCCAGTCAGACTCTCCAAATTGCAAACCTCTAGATTAGAATGATATATTGACCATTAAAATGGCCAATTAACGTATTATATCATTCATCAAAGATGTTCCAAAACTAATTTCACATGCGCCCCCCTAATTTAATAGCAATTGGGAACACCATGAATGAGTTAGGAACCCCACACTAAATATCGATAGACCTGTAAATAGTTTTGATGGTCCAATTTGTGTGGTTATTTTGAGCTTCTATATGGTTGATTAATATTTTGTTCAAATAAGATGAAATGAAGCCCTAGATTTTTAGAAACTTGGAAAGAAATAATTTTTCAATTCAGATTAGTATAGAGAATTTTATGGCCAAAATACAGAAATAATCTAAAACTTTTAAAAATCCGACATGCGCCATTTTTACTATTAAGCACAAAATACAACCAATATCATAAAATGTGAAAATTTATATTAAAGTAACACTTTTGTGATATTTTAAAAAAATAAATTCAACATAAATTTATTGAAAATATTTTCACTATCAATTCCCCTACACTTATCACTTGGACTCTTGGAAAAGTAAACATCAAAATTAAATCAAATCAAATCTAAAACACAAACCCATGAGATCTACCATATCCATAGAAAGAAACAAAAAGATTTCATGCCTCACCAAAAACCATTATTTCAAGTTCACCATTTAGATAATTTAATATATTTCCACTTCATTTCTTATCCCATGAAAATGAGACACCTAACTCACATGAATTTTATCTCATCTCACAAATGTAAATGTTCAATAGGGATTTTCTCATCCAAACACACGCAAGAGTCACCATAGGCTTGATAAATTCCTACTTCTCCACATGATGTGAGTCGATGACATGTGTTTCTCATGAGTAATTTTCAGGGTTGTCATGTGGTTTCAAGTTGGTAGGATTTAGATGCTAAAAATTATGGGGCCGAAAAAGAAGGTCTTGGATCTTTTTGAAGAAAAATTACATGATTCTAATTTTCACTAAAGCTTGGTGTCCTTCTATTCCACTTTATAGAAAATCAGCTCCATCATCATGAAAAATCATGGAAAGTTCACAGAATTTATCATTTAACCAGCAAAATATTCTTCTCACACATAGTTTTTTGAAATCTCCAGATTGGCACAAATTTCTTTGTACTTTGGAAGCTCTAAAAAGGCACAACTTATTTTATCATGAAAGCTACATAAAGGAAATTTTTTTATGAAAATTAACTTTTCAGTATAAACATTAGATCTAAAACATTTAATTTTCAACCCAAATAATCACCAAATGAGGCAGTACACCACAATACATCCTCCCCCACACTTAAGTTCAAGTAGATCATGAAATTTCACTTCAAAATCAGGTCTGGTACAGAAAATTGGATTGTAATGTTTCTATACTAATAGTATGTTCATGAATTTTAAGGGCTACAAGGAATAATGTACAAGGTTGGCCATAACAAAAAGTATTATTTTGAAATGGTGGCTTAAAACAAAATAAAATCCTCAATCATTTAAAAAACAAGTACCTCGAACTCTCAAGTTTTAACAGTAATAAATCAAATTCTATTTAATGAAAGAATGGTCTGGTTATCTCAAGAAATGAAGTTAATATAAATAATATGACAACAATGGTAAATAATCCTCAAAAGAAAGTGATTTAGAGAATAAAGATACTGAGATGTGGCTTGATATTTAAAAATCAGTGTACTTTCCATGAAATTCAAAAATAATTGAACTTGAAACAAAGTCATTTCAGCATTCACTTACGCTCAATTTCATGGAATATATTTTTTTACTAATTGACATGGGTTTCAAAAATTGAAATGATAATCATTTCATTTCAACAGTTTTTACCACAAACTAAATTTTTAAAATAAACACAGAAATATCTAAAAAACAAACAACAATTTTTTTAAACCAAAGAACATATAAAAATCCTAAACTAAAATGTTTCCCTCCCCCACACTTAAATGTGCATTTTCCCCAGTTCATTAAAATGTATTTAACCTGTAAGTATATTTAAAAATTAATCATAGTAAGAAAGAAAATATAATGTAAAGGTACAACGTGACTTCTTGGCAATGCAACATTGAGTTATGTTCCTAAGTATTTCTTTATGAAAACCTAAAAAGTGTAGAAAGATAACATAATAATTTTATTAACTGAAATGAAAATATAATTTTAATGTGAAAATAAGGATAAATATTTGTTTAATCCCCCAAGTGGGCCCAAGGTTTTGACTGCCTCCAGATGGGCAGTTCTAATCAGTTATCCGCAATCTGATGGTGGGTGAAGTTTGCTTATCATGAACCAAAAAGGAATTCTTCTTTCCAAAATTCACTTGATCCTTTTTTTTGAGAACTTCATAGATACATTATAACAAGTCCACCCCCATTATAATAATATACAACATGCATGGCGAGGTTAGGACAATGAATGAGTCCCCCTCTTTCATAGTTTCCACTTGCATAATTTGTTGTTCATTCACCAGTGCTTTCTCAAGGTATGCTGTATTAGTGGATTAATAAAAGGGAATTTCAGATTGTATGTCTATTTGAATTTATGCAAGTGCAAAGCACCTCTTGGAGTTGAGTAGTATCAGATAGAGTTAGGTAGTTTGTCTCCACCATTTCTTGGATCACCTTAGAAAAATCAGGGAAGTATAAGGGGGATCTTCTTAAACCTTGTAAACTTCATAAAATTCTGGAAAGTAATTATAGAACTCAGTTAGCTCTCGGGCCATCACTTAAAAAATTTCATTGTTCATGTCCTCCCTCAGGCCAACTATGAATTCCTTGAATTTTTATTCCCCATTATTTGACTTCCAAAATAACCTCACTTGTTTAACAAGAAAAAAACACAATCCTCCATGGACAAGGGTGATTCAATAATTGTTTCTTTCATTTATGGTTAATTTTTCCATGAATTAAAGAAATTATTGTTTGAAGAGATCATGGAAAAGTTTTTTTTTTAAATTTGAAAAAGATCAAATATTTAAAATTTTATTTTGGCACTACCTCCCTGGAAATGGTGCCAAGTTTGACACGTTCCTATCATAGGGAATGGAAAAAAAATTTATATTGCCTAAGTATAGTCTAGTGATTAACCCTAATAAGTCTCCTAAAGAGGACTTCACACAAAATAGTTTGTCACTTTTAAACACGGGTAAATATGGTGTTTTTTTAGAATAAATCAATAAGAAAATGATTGAAAGGAAATTTGAAAACCAAATAATTGAAAAATATTATATTAAAAGGGTGATTAGGTCTGGGTCAATTTCAAAATTGTAATGCCATCCTTATTCAATTTAATACACGCCTCTTCTTCTAAGTTGATTAAAGTGAGTTTCCACAGTCTTTTCCAGTCACTTATTTGGTGAAATTTTGATGGTGAGAGAAAACCTTACCAATATCTCAGTTTTTTCAAATATCATTACATTTGAAAAAGAGTTGTATTGAATATCCTAAATTGACTTAGGAAATACCTGATCGGGTCTTGTTTATCCCAAACAATCAAGAACATCAACTACCCCTTTTAGACATACTGAGGATCGTTGCGTACTTGACCACTAATCCCAAGTCTATTCCATCATATATAAACTAGAAATCTATGGAGGGAGATAATGATTATTTACCAAGAAAAAAATAAATAACGAAATTAAAATTCAAGAAAGATCTCACTTAATAATAAAATCCTCTATATGAAATTGAAAACAACTTTGAATAAGAAAGAAATTTCATTCAATTATGTTCAAGAACTCAAGAATTACAAAATAAAAAACCAACCATTCCCCAATCACTCAATATGTTTACCCCACCATGGTAAGGGTAATATTAATTATTAGGGAAGAATAAGCAATTACAAATCTATGGAAAATAAATGAAATAAAAGAGAGAAATTTGAAAATTTCTCCTTCTTGGTGTCTCAGAAGGAATGAGATGGAATGAGATGCTTTGAGAGGGAGTATCTCCCCTTCTTTTATAGGCATAATTTAGTCCCCAAAAGTTGAAGCATTGTATCCCAATTGAATGACCTCTTCATGCATTTAACCATTCTTGAATTTTGTTTCTAAATAAATTGGTCGTCTCTATTAATTTGTTTTTGCATATTTGGATAAGTATTATGAGAGTTATACCCACTTTTCTCTAACAATTTATTCTATCCATTCAGAATCTCCAAATCACAAAAATCTAGATTAGAATGATTTAATGACCATTAAAATGGACAATTCATGTGTTATAGACTTTTTTAAATATGTTTTAAATATCTTTTCACATACACCCACCAAAGTCCATAGTAATTGGGACTACCATGAATGATTTAGGGATACCACACTAAAAATCGACACATCTGTAAATAGTTTTCATTGTTCAAATTGTATGCTTATTTTGGGCTTCCATATAGTGGATTCAGCTTTTGGTCAAGAAGGATGAAATGAACCCCTAGATGTTTAGAAACCTGAAAATATATAATTTTTCAATTTTTATTAATATATAAATTGTTATGGCTAAAATACAGAAATAATTTAAAACTGTTAAAAATCCGTCATGGGCCATTTTTATGATTAAGTTAAAAAAACCCCCAATATCATAAAATGTGGAAATTTATATTAAAGTAACATTTTTGGGGGATTTTAAACAATGAAATTAAACTTAAATTTATTTAAAATATTTTATCTATCAATTCCCCCACACTTAGAAATTGGACTCTTGGACAAGTAAACATCAAAATTAAATTAAATCAAATCCAAAAAACATACCCATGAGATCTACCAAATCCATACCAATAAACAAAAATATTTCATGAGTCATAAAAATCCATTATTTCAAGTTCACCATTTAGACCATTTAATATATTTCCACTTCATTTATTATCCTATGAACACAAAACACTTACCTTACATGAATTTTATCACATCTCACAAATGTAAATGTTCAATATGGATTTTATCATCCAAACTCATGAAAGATTTACCATAGGCTTAATAAATTCCTACATCTCCACATGATGTGAGTCTAGGACATGTGTTTCTCATGAGGAATTTTTAGGGTATTTTATTGGCATCTAGTTAGTAGAATTTAGATGTTAAAAATTCTAATGTCGAAAAAGTAGGGCTTGGCTTTTTTTGAAGCAAAATTACAAGATTATAATTTTCACTCAAATGTGGTCTCCTTCTCTTTCCCTTTATATAAAATCAGCCTGATAATCATGAAAACTCAAGGAAATTTCATGGAATTTAGAATTCCACCAGCAAAAAGTTCTTCTCAAACATATTTTTTTTGAAAGGTCCAGCTAGGCACGACTTTATTTATACTTTGGAAGCTCTAGAAAGGCATAGTTTTTTTTATGATGAAAGCTCCAAAAGGTACATATTTTAACAAAAATGAACTCTCCAGTAGAAAAATATTCTCTTAAACATTTAATTTTCCTCCCAAAGTATCACCAAATGAGGCAATACACCACAAGATATCCTCCCCCACACTTAAGTTCAACTAGATCCTGTAATTTCACTTCAAGAGCAGGTCAAATATGGATGATTGTATTATAATGTGGCTAACCTAATAGGATGTTCCTGGTTTTTAAGGGATATAAGGATTAATATACAAGTTAGGCCATAATAAAAAGGATTATTTTGAAAAGCGTACATAAAACCAAATAAATTTCCCAATCATTTAAAACACAAGTACCTCAAATTCTCAAGTTTTTACAGGAATAAATAAAATTCTAGTTAAAGAAATCATGGTTTAGTTCTCTTAATAAATGAGGTGAATATAAAGAATTTAAAAAAATGGTAAAGAATCCTCATAGGAAAGTAATTTCTAAAATATAGATAGTGAGATGTGGCATGGGATTTAAAAATAAGAGCACTTTTCATGAAATTCCAAAAGATTTGAACTTGAAACAAAGTAATTTGAGAATTAATTTAAGATCAGTTTCATGGAATAAATTGGTTGACTCATTTAAATTGGTTTCAAAAAATGGAAATGATAATAATTTCATCTCAACAGTTTTGACCACACATTAAATTTTAAAAATAAACACACAAATATCTGAAAAACAAACAACAAATGTTTTTATAAAAAAATTAAACCAAACAACAAAAAAAAATCCTAAACTACAAAGGTTCCCTCCCACGCACTTAAATGATTCAATTTCCTCAGTGCATTTAAATGGATTTAACATGTAAGAAGATTTGAAAATGAATCAAATAAGCAATAAAATATAAAGGAGAGGTTCGAATTGACTTATTGGAAATGCAACGTTGTGTCAGGCTCCTAAGTATTGATCTTTGAAAACTTATAAAGGGTAAAAAGATAACATAAGATTTTTTTTAAAAGAAATGAAAATATAATTTGAATTAGAAAATAAGGGATAATATTAGTTTAATCCCCCAAGTGGGCCCTAGGTTTTGACTACCTCCAGATGGGTAGTTCTAATCAGTTATCCCCAATCTGATGGTGGGTGAGGTTTCTTTCTCATGAACCAATAAGAATTATTCTTTCCAGCATGCATTTGATCCATTTTTGTTGAGGACTCCATGGATATAGTATACCAATGCCAGCCACTTTTTAATAATATAAAACATGCATAGTGGGGTTAGGATAATTAATGATTCCTACACTTTCATAGCTTCCACTTGCATAATTTGTTCTTCATTCACGAGTGCTTTCTCAAGGTATGCTGCATCAATGGAATAATCAAAGTGAATTTCATATTGTACGTCTATTTTTTTAAAAATCAAATCCTAAAGAATCAATATAAAATGCATCCCCTTCAATGTGAGTATCATGAATCTCATTTTCTTCAGGAGAAGCCACTTTGGTATCCTCTTGAGGTCCCTTCGATATGTGTTCAACAATTTCAGGGCGCTCCATATGTTTTCATTAGGTGCATCTTCTTTTTCTTCCTCATCCACTAAGGAAATAGATGTGTTGACAAAGTCTGAAAATTTAAAACAATTAGAGGTAATATTAAATTCCGTTTCACCAAAATTATAAGATAATGAGTTCATGAAAATATTATCTCACTGAGTTTGTTCATCTTCAGTCTCCTATTTAGTGGAAAGAACCTCTTGGAGTTGAGTAGTATTAGATAGAGGTAGGTAGTCTGTCTCCTCCATTTGTTGGATCTCCTTATAAAAATTTGGGAAGTCTAAGAGGGTATCTTCTTAGACCTTAGAAACTTCATAAAATTATAGAAAGTAATGGGAGAACTCAGTTAGCTCTCAGTCCATAAATTTAAAAATTTCTTTGTTCACGTCCTCCCTTAGGCCAGCTATGAATTCATTGAATGTCTATTCCCCATTATTTGATTTCCAATATAGAATCACCTGTCTAACAAGAAAAGAAACACGATCCTCCATGGGCAAGGATGAGTCAATAATTGGTTCTTTCACTGGTGGGTAATTGTTCCATGAATTAGAGAAATAATTGTTTGAAAACATCATGGAAAAGTTTTTTTTAATTTAAAAAAGTTCAAATACTTAAAATTATATTATGGAACTACCTCCCAGAAAATGATGATAAGTTTGATGCATGTCTATTGTAGGGAATGAAAAAATAATTTTTATATTCCATAAGTGTAATATAGTGATTAAACCTAGGAAGTCACCCAAATAGGAGTGCACAAAAAATAGTTTTTCTCTTTTAAATGATGGTAAAAATGGTGTGTTTTTAGAATAAATCAATAAGAAAATGATTGAAAGGAAATTTGAAATCCAAATGATTGAAAAATATTATATTTAAGGGTGATTAGGTCAGGATCGATTTCCTAATTGTAATATTATCCTTGTTAAATTTAATTCATAACTGTTCTTCTAAGTTGATTAAAGTGTGTTTCCATAATTGTTTCCTCTCACTACCTTGGTGAAATTGTGACGGTGAGAGAAAACCATATTAATATCTCATTTTGGCCAAATATCCTTCCATGTGAAAAGAGTTGTATGGAATATCTTCATTTTACTTGTTCAATACCCAATCATGTCTTGTTTATCCCAAAAAATCAAGAATATCCACTACCAATTTTACATGTCTTGACGATCGTCGAGTACTTCACCACCAATCCCTAGTATATTCCATTGTATATAAACCAGAAATAAATAGAGGGAGATAAATATTATTTACCAAGGCAAAAATCAATAACGAAATTAAAATTCAAGAATGATGACACTTGATATTAAAATCCTCTGTATTAAATTGAAAAGAACTTTGAATAAGAAAGAAATTTCATTCAATTATGTTCAAGAACTCAAGAATTATAAAATAGAAAACCAACACTTCCCCAATCAATCAAAATGTTTACCCCACCATGGTAAAGGTAATAGAGATGAATGAGGAAGAAGAGGGCATTACAAATGTATGAAAATTATATTTAATAAAAGTCAGAAAGTTGAAAAGTTATTCTTAGTTTCCTGGAAGAAATGAGATAGAATTAGATGCTTTGAGAGGGAGGATCTCTCCTCCTTTTATTGGTAAAACTTATCCCCATAAAGTTTATGCATTATATACCCATTAAATTACCTCTTCACGAATTTCAACCTTATTCAATGTTGTTCACAAATATATTTTCCGTCCCTCCTAAAAATTTCAGCATATTTGGACAAGTATTCCGAGATTTATTCCTATTTTACTCTAAAAATTTATTCAGTCCAGTCAAACTCTCTAAATCATAAAACTCTGGATTAGAATGATTTAATGACCATTAAAACGTCCAATTAAAATGTTATATCCTTAATTAAATATGTTCCAAATATAATTTCTCATACAACCACCAAATTTCATAGAAATTGGCCCCACTATGAATGAGTTAGGGACCCTGCACAAAAATCAATAGATCTATAAACAGTTTTCATAGTCCCAATTGTGAGTTTCTTTTGAGCTTCCATATGGTCGATTCAACTTTTTGTCAAGAAGGATGAAATTAATCCCTAGATGTGTATAAACCTGAAAAGAATTTTTTTTTTCAGTTTGGATTAATATAGAAAATGTTATGTCCAAAATACAGAAATAATCTAAAACTGTCAAAAATTCAACATGATCCATTTTTACGATTAAGCTCAAAATACCACCAATATCATAAAATGTGGAAATTTATCTTAAAGTAAAACTTTGGTGGGATTTAAAAAAATTAAATTCAACATAAATTTATTGAAAATATTTTCTGTATAAGTACCAAAATATGATCTGAGAAAGAGTTCCAAATGTAAATAGTTTTTTGGCTACATTAGAAGCCTATATATACTCATAATTTAACATAGAATTAACTGTAAATAGATTCTTTGAATTATTATATCTCATAGATAATCTATTGAAAATGAATAAATATCTAGACTATGACTTCAAATCATTCTATTTTTTTGGAAACTGACATTAGTATATCATCTAAACACTAGTTCTTCGTCTCATCCATATACCAGGAACGTATCCTTAGTACACCTTAGATGCTTAAGGATAACATTAATTGTAGAATATTTTTTTTTCTCCTAGATCATCTTGATATCTACCTACCATAATTTAAGTCTAGGAAATATAAATCCTATTACATAACATGGTATACATGATAGATCCTATTATAGATGCACATGATATCCTAGACATTCTCTCTCTCTCTCTCTCTCTCTCTCTATATATATATATATATTTATATTTATATCTCTCCTATTGTGTATGAAGATAAATTTTTTAGAGATACGTATACCATGTGAAATTGGATCCAATCCCCTATTATATTATTCCATACAAAAATCTACTTAGTATCTGGTCCATATATGTACTTTGACTTAATCAAAACAACCTTCTATATCTATCCTGAATGATATTGATTCCAAGGATATATGTTGTTTCACATAAGTTATTCATGGAGAAGTACTTTTTTAAATAGTCCTTGACTGACTTTAAGTATGGTATGTAATTTCCATTAAGTAATATTTTATCAACATATACTTATTAGAATATGCCCACACTCCTACTAAATACCCTGTAAACACATGGATCACTTTCAATTTTTATGAAACCAAATTCTCTTATGGCTTCATCAAACCAAATAGTCCATAACCTATATTCCTAATTTTAACCATAAATGGATCTCTACAAATTTTATATATTATTTTCATTTAATAGAGTTAAAAATCCTTTATATTGTGTCATATAGACATCTTCCTAAATGTTTTCATTAAGTAAAATTGTTTTTACATCCTTCTGATATATCTCACAGTCATGGAAAGATGCAATGGAATTTATAATTTTGATTAATTCAAACAAGGAAGTTGGAAAAAAGGTTTCATAATAGAAAATACGTTGATTCTATTTAAACCCTTTATCAACTATCTTTTCTTTATAGGTACTTAATTTACCTTCCATTTGTAGTTTTCTCTAGAATACCCATTTTCGCCTAATGGGATTTATATAAAATGGTGCATCAACTAAAACCCATACTTGGTTATGATATTTTGAATACATATTATAATTCATGGATTCTTCTATATTTCATATTCTGATCCCTATACCACCTCCTTATAGGAAACATGATCATTATTGTGAACCAATAATGAGTCACTATCTTCGGTGACTAGAAAACCATATCTTTATGGTTCTCTTACCTCTCTGGTTCTCCTATGAAATACTTGTGTTTTAGTAATAACATCTTCCCGAGGGACCTGTGGAATTTGTTCCTATATCAATTATTATGTATCTTAAGTGTCCACTTCTTCAAAGTCAATATTCTCCCACTATCATTCTTGAGGATGCACACCCTCTCAATAAAAATGTATTTTGATGTAACAATAACCATATTATACGAGGTGTTTCATAGAGAGTATCCCCATTTTTCCTTGTGATATCCTATAAATATAGACTTTTCACCTCGGGTTGCTAGTTTGTTTCTAGAGTTAGACTTAACAAACCCCTAGTAACCCCATTCATGAGTATCTGACAACATATAGTTATTTCATACATTAAATCATATGGAATCCCGTCTTCCGCCTTAGTTGGTATACAATTCAAAATGTGTGTTGCATCATGTAATTCATATCCCCAAAATGATAATGGAATAATTTGATGGATCATCATCACCCTTATCGTGTTAATAAAAGTATAGTTCCTCCTTTCTCTAACACCATTCCATTGTGTTTATATTGGCGAGTGAGTTGGGATATGATCACACACTCCCATAGAAATTAAATTAATTCTTGGTTAAGATATCCACCACCCTAATTATATCAAAGTTTCTTTGTCTTCTTACTATATTGATTCCATAATTCATTCTTTAATTATTTGAATTTATCAAAAGATTATGACTTATACCTCATTAAGTATCCATAACCACATCAACTCAAGTCATTAGTGAAAGTAATTAAGTAATAATACCCACCTCAAAATTCTAATGAGTGTAAATTTTTTAGAATTTCTATATCTCTTTCACCTTGTCCAAAAAAATTTGACTAGGTCATTTTACCTTATAAAAAATTGTGACATCTGTCAAGTGGTTTTAGTTCAAAAGAATCTAATTAACCATCTTGATAGAGATTTTTTATATACTTCTCATTTACATGACTAAGACAATGATGCCACAATAGGGTGTGAAATGATTCATTTGTAATTGATTAATTATCAATTTACATTACTTAGTTTTCATAATTTAATACATAAAGGACATTATTTAAATGAACCATACCATAACATAATCTATCTTTATGAAATAATTTTTTTCCTGAACATGAAAATAAAACCATATATATCTTGTAAAAATACATAAATTTTGTTTTTGGTAATATTTTGGTCATAATATAAGCCTTTTAAAACTATGACCATCCCAGTTGGAAACGAAAGGTGGTAGTCTCCAATGGCTAGAGCAGCCATTATCGTACCATTTTAAGCCCACTAATCCAAATATCATATGTAAATCTTTCAAAATCTACTTGTTTCCTATATTTTAATATATATGTGAGCACCAAAAACTATATCTAATAACTAATGTGTAGATATAGAATTATTTCACTTGAAAACTAAGACACCTAAAGCCCACCCTTGCTTCTTTAACTGGGTATAATTTTTCTTCTAGTGGCCCATATTTCCACCTGAGAAACATATTACATCATTTTCCTTTTTCTATCTTTGTATATTTCTTTTATTGGAAGGAAAATTCTTATGATCCTTATAATTGGTATGATTCTTGGTAACCTTTTCCTCATTTTTCATTTTCTTATTCATCATAAGGACATCAAGATTTTCATCCCCCATGGATTTATCAACTTGGTGAATAAAAGTGAGAAGGTTTTCATGTGTCTTCTCACTATTTCTCAAGTTATAATTAAAAATAAAATAAGAGAAACTCTTAGGTAGTGAGGATAAAATGAGATCAGTGCATAGATCATTAGAGATCATAAATACAAAGATGTTTAAGCACTCAATTTAGCCAATAAACTTGACTAAACAAGAGATAGATGAAATTGAATATCAAATATTACATGATAATAGTTTATTGAAGATCTTATATCTCTCTTGTCTCACATTCTATTAATAGAGATCCTGAAGGTGTGATGATTCTACACGCATCCATATCCTTGTGTTGCATTATTATATCCGTGGATATGAAAAATTTCAAGAAACATTGGACATATTTGGCATCATCCAAATGTTTCATATAGATAGATAGTTCTTCCTCACTAGTCTCTTTTCTAGTCACCTTAGTAATAAGGTCCTCCATCACGTATAATTTTCCTTCATGGAATAGTATGAAAAATAGTTGTATGTACCATTCCTAAAAATTTGAGCCAGTGGGAATTTTATTCTTATATAGAATGGACTATAGTTATATTGTCGAAGTCATGTGAGTTTCCATTTCTAAAAAATTTAGATTATAATTTTAGTACTTTATCTGGATTAAAATTTAAACAATAAATTTGATTTAATATATTAATCTCCCACTATTTTATTAAAATGTAATATCTGTAACCATTAGTTTTGGAATATCCCATCGCATGGATATCCTAATTTAAATGATCCACAAGTACCTTATCATAACCCAAATAGAGGTATTGAAATATACTCAAAGGTATTTAGGTAGGTTTAAATTTATAACTAAAACAACTCACATATCCTTGATCCGTTGAGTGAACTCCCCAATCCAAAAATCCTAGATCAGGATTTCTTAAACACTTTAACTACTAGTTTCATTTTGTTTCATGAAGGTGATCAACCCTTATTGAAAGCTTTTTTAAGTCAACCCAAAACCCAAGATAGAGCTTCCTAGATAATTAAAATCACACCAGTGGAGGTTGGTCAAGAACTTTGAAGTATGATTTTATTTCTACCCAAGTAGTAGAAGGATATACCAACTTAATATTTTATTTGTGGGATTTTTATCATTATATGTAAAAAAACTGTTTTGTCTAATCACATTCTTATTAATATTAAGTGAATTTTAATGATGTGGTTAACCATGTATAGATAAAGTTTATTTATATTTTATTATTAATTCTAATTCCATCTTTCATTATAGTTAGTTATTTTATTTAGTGATTTAAATATCTATAAATAATTAACCATCCAACTGATAGAAATAAAATACATAATGTGGACTGACCAGAGAATCTATAATGGTTAGTTTATCTAATAGATGATAAACCAACTATTTAACCTAGGTAATTAAATCCTAGAACAAAGCATGGTTCAGGGTGCAGTATTCAACCAGTACTACTTTGTACCTTTTGGATTTCTTTCATCTTAGAGATGAACTTAAACTGCCTCAACTCACCTAGGAGATCCTTCCATTTTATAATTTTACTCACACGTTGGCGAGGGGAAGTGAAGGATATGTTAATTGAGGTTTACATAAAATAATTTGTGGACACATAAGATTTTAGAAAATGAGAGGAGAGGAATGACTCACAAACCATTATTTAATTTAATAAATTATTAAAAAACCATGAAATTATAAATTAAATAAACCAATCACAAACACAGACTGATCTATTCTCATGTTCATCCAGATACATGAAATTAATATGAAAAATTAAACTATCCAACATTAAATTAAATCCATTCTTTATTATTAAATTAAACAAACTTAAATAAATTTAATTAATCAATTAATTAATTAATCCTCGTTATCTTAATGACTATATGAAGTCTCTAGGAGATACCCATCATAAATTCAATATATAAAATAAATATCTTGTCCAATAATTATAGATAATTATTTATAATTTATTGATCATTTATTAATTATGAAAACCATATTATGTAGTCAACATATATAATGAGAATAGTGTGTTCTAATGGGCTAAAATCCGTGTTTCTCACTTGTTGTGTATTTGGGATAAATGTCTACGAACTTGGTGTGTATCTTGAGCAGATTACATAGTATATACTAACGAGATACACATCGTGTGTTATACTTGTCTTGTGCCTACATAATTAATTGGTTGAATCATTATGTTTTTAAGACATGGGGATTAATGAGTCACATGGAATGTATACTAGTTACAAACCATGTATCTCATTAATGATAACGGTTATGAGTCTCATGTGGCATTATAATTCTCATTTGATCAAATGTTAGCACAAATTTCACTACTAAATTGTGTAGAATACATATTGTGTACGCCAGTTTCACATCATGTGGCCCAATAGAGAATGTTGAAAGTTGTCCCTTTCAACACACGAGGTGCATTAAACTCTATATATGTCATTACTGCTCAAAATGTCATGTATCATGAGATAAGTCCTGGTGTAGTGAAATTGGGTACACGTTGTGTACTTTTGGTCACACACCATGTATCAATGTCTATTAAATAGATTCCTTAGAACCTCCTGATGAAATCTATGATCATTCTTCAAATGTTCTAAACTTTATTTAAGATGATATGAAACTTGAACAAGGATAATTAATATGTCAAAACCTGTTAATTAAACTCTTGATTAAAGAAAGAGTTAACTAGAATTAAAAAACTGACGCCAATTTCATATAATCGACTAAAACATAATAAATAATTATAAATTATGATGTTACTGCTCTAATACCACTTTAAGGTTCCATGGTATAGTGGAAGTGTCCCAGATTGGGAAAAATACATTTTTTTGATCAACTTATTCATATTTCTCCTTATATCTCGATAAATTACATTCCCAGAATACATAAAGATAGGATATTTTCAAATATAATTTATAATTAATTTGTTTAATTAAATAATTACCATTAATTGAATTTTTTCTTCATCGATAAATCAATAGACCACTCTTGTTTTACTATTGTAATGTTAAAGGAATAAAATTTAAATTCTATATAGCGGTGATCCACACATACTTTGAAAACCTTCGTTCATCACTATAGAATTCACTGAGTGATAATAAAAACAATTCTATCACTTGTGATGTTTGATATTGAACGCAACCAAATCCATCAAGGAAGAAGGAATTCACTCTGGTGGGGGAGGGTAATTGCCCTACATTTTTGATAACATTATAAGAAGGTAGATCCCTAGGGATTGAGGGGATTCACTTTAGAACTCATTATGCACTACAAAATAATGTGGCTCTAGGTCTTACACAAAATTTCATTATTGAGTTTTAATAGTTCTAGGATAAGAAAATAAAAAATTTCACAAGATCCCTTATTATTCCATTAGTCCCACTGATGCTTATGTCTAAATTGTAATAATATTGTTTTTATTTTCATAACATGATCTAAAATCCAGGATAAAATAAATATTATTTATCTTGAAAAAATAAATTAAAATTTATACAAAAAATATTTAATATGACATTTCTCACTGTACCATTAAAACCAATCTTCCAATCCTCATCAATAGTCATTAGTCCTTAAATAATGATTATTTATTAAATTAAATATATACCACTCTAACTTTATTCAATAAATTAAATATTATATCCAACAAAAATAGTGAATAAATATTTGTTAAATATTCATGTAAATAAATAAATATTTTTTTACGTTATAAATTAATTAGAATATATAAATATTATATATTATTATAATTAAATAAA
The DNA here is from genome assembly GCA_963277665.1 of Viscum album. Taxonomy (NCBI): domain Eukaryota; kingdom Viridiplantae; phylum Streptophyta; class Magnoliopsida; order Santalales; family Viscaceae; genus Viscum; species Viscum album. The sequence goes on from OY728127.1 coordinate 1,272,662,249, forward strand.
TAACTACCTTGCGAATAAATATTCACCAAATTTTCAACTCCCATATATATTATCTTGAATAACTAGTGGTTAAAAATTTTCAATCATACGAACTAGAATAATTATTAAACCATTTATGAGAAAAATATTTATCCAACATGTTAAATTCATAGATAATTTAATTGAGGATACATATACACTTAGTATGTGGTCCTCTTGGCCCTTTCTCAATGAAATTAAGATACAATACCTAATTTCTAGAGTTAGCATTTAGAAATACACCAAGGCTCCCACAGGGAATGAAATTAATATCACAATGAATTATAACCTCCTACAAATGTATGAAATTTAATATGATCCCTTTATCACGATATCTCTAACTAAGAAGGTTACATGCTACTGTCATCAACCAATATGATCAATGTATCTTTCTTTTTATTTTTGGAAACGAAATTTCTGATAACGCTACCATGGTCATGGACTTAATTAGGTAGATCAGTTCCCATAAAAGGTCTTGAGATATATACTCACATTTATGAACAGAAGGGACAACTCATTTCTCACATTATTAAGTAATAAAACATCACTCATGAGGCACCCAACATGTCCTATTTATCTATGAGAATATTTCATCATTTTTTTCTTCAATACATCAAATTATGTGACTTATGACATGTATTAATAATAATATTAAAGTCAAAGTATCATTACACACACACACAGATATATATTTGAATATCCAATGACACATGGAATTCATATTGGCTAGCATGTTCTCATAATATCACACACTAGGGATTAACAAGGGTGTACACCGTGAAAAATTGTTTCAAAGACCTATAAATCTCCACCCTTGATAGCCTGTATCATTTTTTCCCCAAAAAATGATATCTTTAATCAATAAAACTTATATTGAAGAATATTATCATGGAACTTCTAGGTTCTCATCATAGTGGGGAACTACTATTACATTTAAATTTAACATATACACATATGAAATTTTCATATACAATTTCATAAAGAAGAAAAATAATTATGTGATATGATATTTTATAAATATTCAACTACATTAATACAAGTAACTATAAAGTGCTTAGAACTCAGTTATAGGGTACCAACTATAACATGAACAAAAATGATATTGACCTCATTAATAAATTTGAAGCTCCAAATTTAATTTTTTTATCCAGTTTTTTAAGATTCAATTTATATAAGTGGGAGAAATTAATTTTAATATAAGTGCATAAAATGTAACAAAAACCAATTTTTAATTTTTTTAAGTATAAAAAAATATTATACCATAACAAAATTTGATGCTAATTTATATGGAATTAATTATATTATTTTTTAAAAAAGTGGTATTATGTTAATTTAAAACCGAATACAAAAAATAATGGGACTCTTAAATTAATTTATTTAAATAAAATAAATTATAGTTTTTCAAAAATCGGTATTTTTCATTATTTACCAAAAAATCAACTATTTTTGAAAAATATTAAAAATTCACCCTAGCTTATTGAAACTTATAAACTCCTAAAATATATCCATTTTATCTAATTTAATTTAAAAAATTTTGAAATTTTATTTTTAAATATAACCCTGAACTGTTTCTATTATAATGATAAAATAATAGGTCGCACATTAGGAAAAAATCTAGGGATGGAATGTTTGACTGTTATAGGACAATAATGGGTATTACATTCTCACCCCTTAAATAATTTCATTCTTAAAATTATAGTAAAAGTTATTTCTTAAATAAATATGGGCTGTATTTTCTCATAGATTCTTTAGGATCCTATGTTTCCTCTTTTAGTTTGTGTTTTCTCCAAAGAACCTTCACTAGATGAGTTAAATGATTACCAAATATCTCCAGTGCCAAGAATCTAGATAGTCTTATCACAATAAGATAAATCAGATTCCAATTCAATTTCATCTGAGGTGTTCATATTCATTGGTTTTGACTTGTACTTCCTCAATAATGAGATATAGAACACGTCCCGAACTTTAGAGAGGCTAGGTGTTATTTCCAAATGATAAGACACAATTCCAATTATTTCTAGAATTTAAAAAGTGCTGATATAATAGAGACTTTGTTTACACCTCTTATTGAACATTATAACACCCTTACACGATGATAACTTTAATAAAAAATTATCTCACACTTGAAATTATAATTTGTTCCTTCATTTATTGATATAATATTTTGTCTACTTTGAGATGCCTTAATATGATTCCAGATAGTCTTCACTTTCACTGTTGTATCTTCTAAAAGATCTAGTTCTATAATATTCCTTTTTCCAACTTCATCCCAAAAATTTGGGGTATGAAACCTCTTTCTATACAATTCTTTAAATGGTTCCATTTTAATTATTCAACGGAAGCTATTATTATATGAAAATTCCCCCAAAGGAAAATATTGATCGCAATACCTTAAAAGTCAATAAGGCTTGAACTAATTATATATTCAACTACCATATTATTACTTTCATACTTTCTATTAGTTTGAGGATGATATGAAAATTTCAAATGTATCTCACTGTTGAGAGCCTTCTGAAGTCTCTTCCACAATTTTAATGTAAACCTTGGGTCATGATCATATAAAATCAAATGAAGTGCACCATGAAATCCCATGACTTCATTTATATAGAGTTGTGTGGTTAAATCAAGAGGTAGATATTACTTTATAGAGAGGAAATTCATATACTTGATGATGTTAACAACAGTAACCCATATAGAATCATTCTTTCTCAGTGTCTTTGGAAACTGAGTGACAAAATCCACCATAATATCATCCCATTTACACATAGGAATAGGTAGTGGTTACATGAATCCTTTAGGATTTTGTTTATAAATTTTAGAAGTTTAATTTTATAAAATGAATATATTTTTTGATTTCAAAATATCAAAATTTACTTTAGGTAAAAGTTTGGTATTTTTTGAAAAATATTGATTTGTCAATGAATAGTTAAAAATATAGATTTTTTTTTGTAAAGATCCATTTCTTCTTAATAAATTAAGAAAATTAAAAGTATAAATACGTTTTGAATATTCTTTAAATTAAAATGAGTGCTATTTAGATATATTTAATCAAATTAACTACTTTTTAATAAACTTTATATTGGTTTCTTGTATTTTTTTGGGCTTCAAAATGCGTTTTTTTAAAATCTATTTTAAAATACATAATGTTTCTCCATTTTAATTAATTAAAATTATATCTAATGGGGAATGTTTTAAATGAAATTTATCAAATATGTATCATTAAATATTAATTTATCTTCATATATTGTTTATTATTATTTATAGAGTTAATATAGAATCATCTTTTTCTAAAAAAATACTCCTATTAAAAACCTCTTGTCTCACTGCATCTACATGATTAATATTAAATTCAAATTTTAATCGTATATGAGTTGAATTTGGAAAAATGTATTCTATATTTTTAATAATTATATTTTATAATGTATAATAAGTCTAACTTAATTTTTTAACATAATAATTAGTGAAAATAGTTAAAATTAATCACAATGATTATGTTAAAAATGAGTTTACTTAGTGATTAAATTTATAATATAAGGTGTAAAAATAACATAGAACTTTTAGTAAACCAATTTTATGGACATATTTTGACCTTATAAGTTATAGGATCTATAATGTAACATTATTGGGTCCTTGTGAAATGAAAAAATCAGGGGTGGAATTCACTCTTTCAAAAAATTACAAGTGTACCACCCACCACACTTATAAAAGTACACCTCTATTCTCCTCTCTTCACACATAAAAAACTAATTAGATCGGTGATTACCTACCCAAATAAATTATCTACATCCATAATATCATCCTATAATCTTTAATTTGTTCATGAATCTAACCAACTAAGGCCTTTGGTGCAAACCAAAATGAGTTATCTGAAAATGAGATAACATTATCCAATAAGCATTTTATATTATTTCTTCATCCATCCCTTTAAATTATTATTATACCATGATGTTATAATGACATAAATATATTTAATATACATATTTTTTTATTAAAATGGTAATACCAATAAACACACACACTTCGATCAAATGGGTTACGAAATCATCATTCATCTATACGGCGGGCTACCACATCTCAAAATAATGTCATTCATTTTTCCATTACCACCTATCATGCTTGGATATAATAATGGATATAATGTTTATATATTATATTTATAACATAATTATACCTCTGGATTCATTATATTATATATAATATTTTTATATTCCAATACGTAAGGGTTATGATAACATCACTTGTGTGGACGACAGACTACCGCCTCGTGATATGACGTGATTCGTTTTTCACTAACATGTTACGTGGAAGTTAATAAGGGTAAATATAATAAATATATATGATATTAATGACATAATTATTATATTAATTACATATTTTTCATTCTTTAACTACATTATATTATTGTTTTACCTTTTTATTCACTAAAAAAGTGATAACGTCGTTTGTGGACGTGTGTACTACCACTTCTCAAAGAGATGATATTTTTTTTTTCATCACCGCATCACAAAAATGATATATATAAGTATATATAATTAAATAATATGATATTTATTATATTATTATTATTCTTTAAATATAAATTTCAGTTACCTTATACCCATAATGATCATTGAAAAATGGAAACGTTACTCATGCGTACGTACGAACTACCATCTCCATGATCGTTATATTAGTTCATTTTTCATAACCATATTTAATGATTGGTTTTTAAAGTATAATTTATGTATAAATACGATAATTATTTCATTATTATTATTCACGATATTTTTAAATAATGAACTCTTTGACTATAGTCAACCTTCCATATTCATTTTCGATACAAAATCCGAATGTGGAAAAAATATCCCATGTAAAATTAATTGATTAAGAAATTGTATATAACTTGGTAATAAGTTAAATAAAAGTAATATTATAATTTAAAAAGGTTATAAGTCAAGTAACTAATTAACATAATTTATTATTCATGAAGATAAATACACACCTGACAATTCAGACTCAAGGTAAGAGACTTCATCTCAATTTCATTTAGTCAAGACATATTTTGATCTTGTGAACCTATCTTATTTTAAGAGGTGTATATACAAAAGCTTTGAAATTTTATATCATGAATTAATATATTCTCATATTATTTAAGGTTTTTTTAATTTTAATGTTTCATGGGACTTATAATTCAAGTGTTTACCTAGGGATAAAGGACTTTTCCTTAAAAAAAAAAAATCATATTTTAATGTTTTCTGTTTAAACACTCTTTATCTTTCATAACCATGTTTTTAAAATGTTTTTATGAAATTTTTTGTATGGAAAAAAAATATTTGAAAATTATATTTTATGTCACTTTATTACTTTATTTTTAAAGGTTTTCAAAATTTATGTTTTATGTGTTTTATAAGGAATGTTTTGACAAACAACAAAAGGAACAACCTCTTCCTAAATTAAACGACGACAATGATTGTTCCACCATCATGACCATTGTTTTATTTTTGGATTACTTTTTTATATTTCTGGTGATCCTACAATGAAAAAACCTTTTTTTATTTGGTATTGAAAATGGGTTTTCAAAAGAAAGGGTATTTCGGTATAAAAAATGGAGTCTTTAAGGAAAATGGTATTTTTATATCCAAATTTTATTTTATTATGATTTTAAAAGAGTTTTTCAAATTTTTTATAAATGAAATGTTAAAGAATAATTTTTTTATTCATTATATGGCACTTGATACTTATACAAGATAAATGGTTGTTCCGAAATATTCCTAGGTGATCTCGTTATAAATTATATGATGGGGAGGCCCAGATTGTGATGGGTGAACCTATTACAACTTTTATGATTGGGTGGACCAATTAGTATTGGGTGAGCTTGTTATATCTTAAATGATGGGTTATCTTAAATAGAGCTCCAATGCATTGGGTAATGTTAATTATCTTAACAATAAAGAAGGAGGGAGTTATCAAAGTTTAATTCCTATATATTTAACTGGTCTCCAGTTACTTCTAACACGAGTTTAAAATGGATTGTGAAGGTGATGATCTTTGTTACTGAGAAGGGTTTTCAATTACTTTATATAGGGTTTAGAGGATTCATTTTATAAAAACAAGGGTGTTTCTTGTGAAAATGTTTCATTTATTTTTATTAATTAACATTGATAAAAAGGTAAATATTTTTTGGGTTTTCATGTTTTCACTAGACTAATAGTTTGATTTAGTTTATATCCCTTACTAATATTTTCGAGACTATTTCATGTTTTTAAATATTTTACTCAATATGGGTAAAGTAAAGGATTACGTAAAGTTGAAAGTCTTGAAATTTTTCTTGAAAGAAATAATGTTTTATTTTAAAAAGGTTTATATGGTGAAAAAATGGATATAGATTATAAGTGTCCAATTTGAATTATATGGTTTTGTAATATATGTGTTGGTGCATAATTATCTAAAAATACAAGCCTAAAAAGACCCTCAATGTGAAAGAAATGAAATTCTGGCCGAAGATCCAAGATTATGTAATGGTTAAGGATTGGTCCTTATTGTTGGTATTAGTGGAAATTTTTGATAACTTTTGTGGATAGTATATTGATAACAACATTCCCTTGTATTATTTTACCTTATGGTTGAGTTAAAATGTTAGAGCATTTAAATATTACCATGTTTCATCATCAAAACTACTTCTATTTAGAATGGTTTTCTATAAAGGAAATAATAAATCTATAGTGGGAAGGCACTGAGAAGAAAATTTTCTTCCATAATAAGAATCTTTAGATGGTTAGAATCAGAATTGAATAGTTTTTAACAGTGATGGATCCGTTGAAACAAGTTATAAATGGTGTTGGTATCAATGCTAGAGAGGAACCCAATCTACCATGAAGGAATATGTATTTTTTGGGTCATTTCATGATGAAAAATACCCCATCATTTTGTGGATAATATGACCCTATGGTAGTTTAAGGATGGATTAATGCTTTAGATAATATATTTAATGTCATGGGATGTTCAAAACATTAAAAGGTAACATTTTCTATTTAGCATTTTGTTATTGAATATACTCTATGGTGGTATTTGTTTAATAATAAAAGGGAAAAATACATTATTGTTTCCCTGGAATGAGAAAAATTCATAGATATTTTGCTTTAGAGATATTTCCCTAACGTTGTTCACCTAGGGATTGAAAAACAATTTCTGGAATTGAGGTAAAAAGATGAATATTTTGTAGCTACATATGAAGCAAACCTCACAAGATTGTCTAGGTATCTACCATATTTTTTTGGAAATTGGTTGTAAAATTAATATATTTTACTCAGGATTGAAACCAAGTCTATGAAGATTTTTGGTTTTATGAGAATTTAAAAGTTTTGAGAAAGCGGTTCATTGTGGTATGAAAGCTGAGATGAAGTTTACTAACACATATATTCCTTATGTTGAAAAAGTAATAAAAGGTCATGGTGGAAGGAAATGAAAAAAACAAAGAATAAGTATATAAGTAGGCCCCAAAAATGTTCTAAGTGTGGAAAATGATATTTCATGGATTTTTTATAGGATATGGGAAGTGTTTCTAGTGTGGTCGGTTTGTTCACAGGACTTGTGACTATAATGAAAATAGTTCTAAACAACCAAATAATAGGGTAACCAATAGCTATCCAATGGTGAGGTGTTTTAGCTACAAATATTTGATTCATTATGCTAATAAATGTACAAAGTTAGTTTCACATGATGAAAATCATCTTTATTTGATATGTGTAGCGAAGTCATTTTTTACTAGTACATTTGATGTTGGGCCATCAAATGAAGTGGTGATAGGAAATTTACTTGTGTATTTGACTCAGTATCTTCAAATTATTTAATTTATTATAATTTTTCAAGTAAATTGGGAATATCACCTCATGAAAGTAAGATATATCTTTTGGTAAAAAATCCAAGTGTAAGTATTAAAGTAAAAAATATTTATAGGAATCTTCTTATTGTTATAAGTGGGATGGTCTTTAATGAAAATCTTGTTAAACTATCTAGAGTATAGTTTGATATCATTATTAGTATGGATTGGATATCTATTTATCTTGATAAGATATATTATAAAGTTAAGGAAGTTGTGTTTAGTGATTTCATGACTTTGATAACTTACCAAGAAGATGATAAATTTATTATTGGTGGAAGCGAAATTTACCTATCTCACATCATTGAAAGGAATAAAACTATTCAAATTCGTGATTCTCTATTAGTAAATAAATATATATATTTTTTCCATCTGATTTTCATAGTGTTATTTCTAATCAGGATGTTAATATTACTGTTGAATGAGTACCTAATACTAAGCCTATTTATAACCCCCCTATAAAATGGATAAAGTGGAATCTTTATAATTAGAGAAGAAATTAAAAGACTTATTATATAAAGGTTTCATCCAACCTTTCCCATCACCATGGAGTTCTCCTATTTTTTTTTGTTAAAAATAAATGTGGTTCAATGATACTTTTCATTGATTATAGATCCTTGAATAAAACCATTGTTAAGAACATATATCATTTACTGTGTATCATTGATTTGTTTTATTAGATATAGGGAGTTCATTATTTTTTGATGGTTGACCTGAGGTTAGGGGACCTTCACTTGAATGAGAAGGAAGAAAATATTCCTAAGGCTATGTTTCTGACTAGATATGGGAACTATGAGTTTGTAGTTATTCCATTTGGGTTATCTAATGTAGCATCTGTATTTGTGGACATTATGAATAAAATTTTCATGAGTTCTTATACAAGTTTATGGTTATGTTTATTGATGAAATTTTGGTAAATTATATAATTAAATAGGAACATAGAATACACCTAAGTGTTGTTTTGAAAAACTTAAAATAAAATATTTTTTTGGGAAGTTTAGGAAGTGTGAATTATTGGTTTCAAAAAATTCCTTTGAAATTTTGTTTCTAAATATGGAATAAGCATTGAACCTACCAAAAAATGGTTTTGAATAATGTACAAGAATAAAAAAATATCATATAGATTTGTAATTTACTTAGATTAGTGGGTTACTATTGGTGTTTTTTTTTAAAAAAATTATCAGTTATCTAGACCACTAACTAATTTAACTAAAAAATTAGTTAAATTCATCTAGAAAAAAGAATATGATGACTGTTTTATTGAACTAGAAGGAAGATCAGTGAATTATCCAATGTTGTGACTGGCTACCAGAAATGGTGAATTTTTCATATAGAGTGATTATTCATTGAAAGGGCTTGGCTGTGTCCTAATGTAGAATGATAAGGTAATTTATTACGCTTTGCATAAGTTGAAACCTCATGAGCTAAATGATCCTACACCTGATTTCTAATTAGGTCTTACAGTTTTTTCTCTAAAAATTTGGAGGCATCATTTGTATGAAGTAAAGTGTAAAATATATACTTATCAGAAAATTTTGAATTATAAAACCTGATATCGATAATACAAATATAACTAATCAAGGATTATGATTGTACTACTCGTTAGCATCATGGGAAATCAAACAATTTTCTTGATGCATGGAGTCCAAAAAATAATGCTACATTAATCATGTTACATTTATAAAATAACCATTTTGTTAATTATTCGATAAATTTTTTCCAAGAATTTTTGGATGTAGGGATATCATTTTTTTTGTTTTAGGTTTTAGTACATTCGAATTTTTCATAATTTATTGTGCATGATCATAAGGTGGATCAATCATTGTAGTAAAAGGTATAATCCATTAAGAAGGGAAAGTTTCCTAATTTTAATATTGATAAATAATTTATTTTATGATTTTGAAAGAGATTTTGTGTGCCTTATAATTCCAAGTTGAGGATATAGTTGTTGAGTGAAGCTCATAATTCACTTTTTTTCCATTCATTTAGGCAACACTATGATATATAGAGAACTTAAAGAATATTATTGGTGAGATGAAATAAAAGGTTATATTAATGAATTCACCACGAAGTATTTGACCTGTAAGAAGGTTAAAGTAGAATGATAGTTAACAAATGTAATTCAATAACATTTTCTAGTGCTGGATTGGAAATGAGAATACATATATATGGATTTCATGGTGGGATTTACAAGAACATCAAGAGGAAATAATGGGATTTGGGTTATTGTTGATAGATAAACTAAATATGCCCATTTTCTTTCTATTTTAGATTCAATTACTTTAGAAAAAATTTATTGAATTTATTTAAATTATATAGTTAGGTTACATAGAGTGACTCTCTATGTTATGTCAAACCATGATTCCAAGTTCATATCTAAGTTCTTGAAAGAAATTCATAATTCATTAAGTTCTCAATTAAATTCCAGTACAACTTTTCATCCTCAATTTGGTGGAATTTTTGAGTGGATGATTTATACAATGGTAGGAATGGGTCATTCATGTTCAATGGATTACCAAGGAAGTTGGGATCAATATCTTTCTTTGGTTGAGTTTTCTTATAATAATAGTTTTCATTCTAGCATACATATGGAACCATTTGAGGAATTATATGGAAAGAGGTGTCTGACACCAGAAATTTGGGAATATTTTGGAGAAATGAAGTTTATGGGACCATATTTTATAAACAAAACGGCTGAGAAGGTGCATTTTATTTAGCAACATATGAGGATGGCTGAGAGTAGGTAGAAAATTTGTACGGACAACCTGAGGAAAGATCTTTCTTTCGAGGTAGGTGATCATGTCTTTCTCAAAGTTTGTCTATGGGAAAGCGTTCTGAATTTTGGAAAAATGTGAAATCTAAGTCCATGGTTAATTTTAATTTATGAAATCCTATTTAAGTTTGGATCAGTTTCCTACCGAGTGTCTTTAAGCCCGAGTTTATCTTAGGTACACATTGTATTTAATGCGTCAATGTTTAGTAAATATGTGATGGATTCATCTCATGTTTTGATCCCTAAAGCTGTTCAGTAAAAAGAGAACCTTTATTATAAGGAAAAACCTATTAATTTTCTTTTTTATAAGGATAATGTCTTTTGGAATAAGGTGATTCACGAGATTAAATTTTTATGGAAAACCATATGGTCAAAGAGGTAACATGGGAATTTGAAAATGCTATGACGAAAAGATATCCCTACTTGTTTAATAAGGGAATAAAATTGAAAAGAAACTATTAATAAAATTTGGGAAGTATTTAAAAAACCATGAAATTATATAATAAATCATTTTCGTATTTATTAATATTAATTAGATAGTTATATTAGTTATAGAAATGTTAAATCATTTAAAAAAAGGTAATAGTTTAACTAAAATCTTTTATTATAAGGTTTTATTTAAAATATTAATTTCCAAAATTGTATAATTTTAATTTTAAAAAATGAATATAATTTTTTAAATTATCATATCAAATTTTTTTTGGGATAATGTTTTGAATTTTTCAAAAAATAATGATTTTTCAGCGAGTAGTGAAAAATACTGATTTTTGTAAAAATAATTTGTTTTAATTAATTAAGTAATTTAAAAGTCTCAATATGCCTCGAATATATTGTAAAGTAACTTAAGTATTAATTAGATATATTTAATCCAATTAATTACTTTTTAATCAACTTTATATTGGTTTTTAGTATAAGTTTGTTTTGGTTTTAAATTGGGTTTTTCTAAAAACTATTTTAAAATTCATAATGTTTCTACTTTTTAATTAATTAAAATAATCCGTAAAGGGGAATGTTTTAAATGAAATTTATAAATAATATTTCAGTAAATGTTAATTTAGTTTCATAAAATTATTATTATTATTATTATAGTTAATATAGTGTCATCTTTTTCTAAAAAATACTCTACTTAAAAGCCTGTTGTCTCACTACGTCTGTGAGAAAAATTTTAATTTTAATTTTTACCCATATGTGAATAGAATTTGAAAAAATAGATAAAATATTTTTAATAATAATAATTTATAATTTATAATAATTCCAACTTAATTTTTGACAAAAATAATTAATGAAAATAATTAAAATTAATCACAACGATTATAGAAAAGATGAGTTTTCTTAGTGGTTAAACTTAGAATATAAGGTGTAAAAATGACCCAAAACTTGGCCAAAACCCATTGTATGGAAATATTTATAACTTATACCTTATATTATTAATAATTTACCATTATTTTGGCCTATTTAAATGAAAAGAACATTTGTGTAATTCACTGTTTCAAAAAATTTCAAGTGTGTCACTCACCCCACTTATAAAGTGTCACCACTCTCTTCCTCTCTACACTCCTTAAAAACCAAATGGTTTGACCAATACCTAAAAAAATTACCTCTAAAATTCAATAATATATTATTATAATTCTTAATTGGGGTATAAATATTACCAATTAAATCGTTTGGGGCAAACCAAATGGAGTTATGTTAAGAAGAGTTAACGTTTTCTAACACGCGTTTTTATTTATTTTCTTCCTCCACCCCCATAATTCATTCATAAAAAATAATGATATAAAAAAATGTATCTTAAATATACATATAAGTTGTTATTATAATGGTATGACCTAAAACCACACACAATTTCATCAAATGGGTAGCTAAATCATTCTTCGTATCTACGGAATACTACCTTCTCAAGAAATAATGTCATTTATTTTTTCATTTCAACCTCTCTCGGATGGGTATTATGATGGATAAAATGTTTATATATGATATTTATAATATAATAATACCTATTTAGTAATTATATCATATATAACCTTTTATATTCCAATATTTAAGGGTATGATAACATCACTCATGTGTTTAGAGGACTACCGCCTCACTAATCTATACAATTCATTTTTCACTAACGTGTTATGTGGAACGTAATATGGGTAATGATAATGAATATATATGATATAGATGAAATAATTATTATATTAATGAAATATTTTTTATTTTTTAATTATAATATATAATTTTTCTCTTACCTATTCATGGACTGAAAAATTGACAACATCTTTTATAGACATGTGGACTACCGCCTCCTTGAACCGATACAATTTATTTTTTCACCACCACATCATAAGATTTATATATTTAAGTATATATAATCATAAAATATTATATTTATGATATTTTCATCATTATTTAAATATAAATGTAACTTAACTACTTTCCATAGAGATCATTGAAAAAATGGAAACATTACTCATGTGTACTTACGGCCTACCATCTCCATGATTGTAACATTGGTTCATTTTTCATAACCATATTTCATGATTAGTTTTAAAAGTATAATTGATGTAAAAATATGATAATTATTTCATGATTATTATTTTTTATATGTTTAAATAAATACCACTTTCACCATAGTCTGTGTACCAAAGTCATTTTTAACACATAATCCGAATATGGTCAAAAAATTCGATGTAAATTTATTTGATTATGTAATTATATATAACTTGGTAATAAGTGAAATAAAAGTGATAATAAACTTGAAAAAAGTTTCTAAAGTAAGAAAATAATTAAAATTTGTTTATTATTCATGAATATAAAGACACACATGACTAGTTAGACTCATTTTTAGGGACTTTTTCTCAATTTCCTTTCATTGAGGCATATTTTGATGTTCTGCACCTATGTTATTTTAGGTGGTGTATATAAAAACCCTTTGACATTTTATATTATCAATTACTCTATTATCAATGTTTTTAATGTTTTTTTAATGTTAATCTTTGATAGGGATTATGATTCAAGTGTTTCCCAAGTGATAAGGGACCTTTCCTTTTAAAAAACCATCTTTTAATGTTTTTCATTCCAAATATATTTCTCTTCCATGTACATGTTTTTTTAGAAAAATTAAAATATTTATATAGACTTAAAATATTTATAAATTACATTTTAACTTTATTTTTATTAATTTTAAATATTTTTGAAATAGAATATTTTACTTTTTTTATACAGAACGTTTTGAAAAATGATAAAAGGAATGTCTTATTCTTAACATACACGTAAAAAATGACTTTTACACCATCGTGAAAATTATTTGATTTATATATTCCTTTGTAAGATATCATTTTTTCCTAAAATGGAAAAACTTTTTCCTTTTTTTGGTTATTTTGGTATTGAAAAAGGTTTTTCAAAATAAAAGTGTATTTTTCTATTAAAAATGGATTTTTTAAAGAAAAGGGTATTTTGATATCCTAAAGTATTTTTATTACTTATTTAATAGAGTTTTTGAAAAAATTCATCATGGAAAAGTGCAAGAATAAAATTTTTTTATTCATCATATGGTACTTTAAAATTATTTATGAGAAATGGGTGAACCTAAATAGCATTGGGTGATCCCATTATATCTTATATGATGGGAAGGCCCAGATAGTGCCTGATGAGCCCATTACAGCTTATACGATGGGGTGGACTAGATAGAATCAAGTGATATAGTAAAAGTTTGAATTATGGGTGAGCCTACGTAGAGTTCCAATGCATTGGTTAATATTCCTTATCTTGATAGGCACATGGGAGGGAGTTACCAAAGGGTTTCTCATTTGGATTTAACTGGACCTCGATTACTTCTTATATGAGTTTAAGATGGATTATGAATGTGATGATCTAAGTTATAGAGAAGAGTATTTAATTTATTATTATGGGTTTAAAAGTATTTATTTGAGAAAAATGTGCATGTTTCATATCAAAATTTTATATTTATGTTTCTGAAAGAAAATTGATATAAGGGTAAAAAATTTTATGGGTTTTCAAAATTTCATTAAAGTAATGGTTTGATTTATTTTATATCCCTTAATGTGATTTTTTTTACCATCTTAAATTTTTAAATGTTTTTTATAGTATGGGTAAGGGAAAGGATGATGTTAATTTGTAATTCATGAAGAATTTTTCTGAATTAAACAATGTTGTATTAAAATGGTTTTATTTGTTGGAAAAAATGGATAATGATTCACAGTGTCCACTTTGTATTATATGGTTTTGTAATTTATGATTTATGGCCTAATTATCTAAAATTGTAAACTTGAGAAGTTACTTAAAGTGAAAGAAAGGAAATTATTTACTAAAAATAAATATTATGTAATGTTTAAGGTCAAGAACTTATAAATAACATTGATTTCTATATACTCAGTGCATAACATCATAAACCCATATTTCTTCTTAAAATTAGTACATGGGCTCACCATGGTGAAAAAATAGGGTGTATAAATCCCTTATCACACAACTCCTACAACTGTTTCTTATATTCCTTAAATTATACTATGGAAAACCTATTTTGATTCTTATATATATATTTTCCATCAGGGAATAAATCAATGGAAAACTCATCTTCATGCATTGGTGGATATCCAGGCAGTCCTTTAGGAATCACATCAATGTATTCCAAAAAAATATGAACATCATCTATTCTGTGTATAAATTTACCATTCATCGGTTTAGTTTTATATTATTCTATAAGGATTTCATTAACTATAGTTACTGGAGGTGGATTGAGACATGATTCAGACAATGTATTCTCCCATATAAAGACAAGGGATTCCATATGTCCATGAAGAATTATAATCTCCTTATCTTTGAAATAAATCTTCAAATTATAGTTGGAAAGCCAATCCATACCAAGGATTATATAAAATTAGTCCATAGATAAAATAATCAATTTTTCAAATAGGTTATATGCATGTTTCAAAATGGAAACTAAATAACCTATCCTTGTTGTAATAATATTTCCACTAGAAGTTTTGATTGACCACTCCCTTCTTAATTTTTAGGGAAATATCTAATTTTCTTGGAAAACATGTAAGATAAAAAAAGAACAAAGATCTAGAATAAAATAAAGAATCATCTAAAATTTAGGTGAAAATCAAATTACCTACCACCACATATTTAGGAACTTGAACCTCACTTGTATTGATTTCATAATCTTAGCCTTTCTCCTTAGAATTTTCTAACGAAAATTCTGTTAATTCTTGGAAAATTTCTTAAAATAGTTCCCCATATCATTATTGTTTAAGAATTAGATATGGAAGGATTCCTTATTTCCTTTTCAATCATAATCTAGTTGGCCTCTCTCTCCACACTTGAATAAAACTTATAATATAATAAATTATTTTCCATGTTGTTTATTTACTCAACTATTAAAAGTTATAAATTCATCCCTTACCTTATTACCTTTTACCATTTTATTTTTTTAGATTTCTCAGCCACCCAAATTTATTATTTTTTCCTCAAGAAGAGAAAAGAATTGGAGAATTATTTCTCTGTCTTAATGATACTTGATACCATAACCGCATATACTGAAAATTTCTAAGAGATTAACTATATTAAAAGGATGGGTTTTATCCCCTAAACTAAGCGATCAATATTACTTCTTAGATTATGTACATAATACTCTACATGATTTTCTAACATGATAAAGTTTTATTTATATTCAACAACATTTTATACTTCCTTTTTCGTTAAATTTATGAATTAACTCTCGATATCAGATCATTTCTCATAAGGAAAATATTTTTTGAAGAATATTTCCTTGAAAGTATTTTAAACCATACAATATATTTCGTCCAACTCATTAGTGTTCTGGATCAATGAACACAATTGATCTATATCTCCTTTAAGATGATAAACTATAATGATAAATTTCTCTCTTTCACTACTTCCCAAATAGAGAAATATCATCTTCAAGGACTTGATCCATTACTTAGAAACTAATATATTATTAGTCCTATTTAATTATGTATGTTTTTTGATATGAATTAGTCCAAAATTGTCACACCATCATGGGGGATTACCTGATTAGTAAAGATTACTGATAATCCAACATTAGACCCAAGTTCAAATCTGAGTGAGAGAGAATTTCCAAAGGTACTATAGTGAAGTAGCAGTGTGTGTACAAAAGAGAGGAACTTTAATTGTTTTACTATTCATCCTAAATGGGATTTTAGGCTACAAAAATAGGTTTCATGGACATAGAATCTTCGTTCCATCGAAGGCCTTCAGTCCATAAGGCTAATTGGCCAAGAAGCAGTGCAAAGATTATTGGAGAAACCTTGAGTGGACAGATCAGAGCAGAAAAATTCACCAAGTTGAAGCCAACCAAAACCAATGATTGAAGGAGGGATATGGCTGTAATGACATCATATCATTAAACTATGCACATTGGCACTTCAAGATAGTAGCAACAACAATTGGGTGTGCTTGATGCAGACTTGAATAAGTGTTAGGGAGGGGGATGTTATAGCGTAGCCAGTTTATAAAAATTGATATAAAGAATTTTCCATTTAGGACTCAAGGACATGTAATTATATCTTTGTACTTCTAGGAATTTGGGTCATGTAAGGGTTCCCTCTCAACCTAGTTAAAAAGTGAATTATTCATAAATAAAAATTAAAAAATATAAGTCCTTAGGGCCATTACATCTAGCTTGTTTCTCCATGCGGTTAATATTTTTTATCATGACCTTGGTCAACTAACCCAGTATAATTATAATTTATTTAGCTCTATATCCAATTATATTTCCTTTCCCAGGAGGGAAATCTCTACATTGATTACAAGAATTAATTTGGTTTCCATTCCTTCTTCTGGGTTCCATTTCTTAATGATGGAATATACTGAATTATCTCATAACATTATGAATTTTAAATCACAGTGTAATACTTAAAATACTTTAAAAATTTATGCATAGATAATGAAAGAATCTTAATCATAGTATATTTGAGAATATTAGAAAATAATAATAATATTTTCAAATATTTCATAATGGTTTGTAAATAGTGTTTGTATCAACCAAATCATATCGCCTGATTATGTCTATCTGGGTGTGTATTCATAATCCCACTCATCATACCCTGAGTGAAGATTGGGTTGATACTAAACTAGCCTTTTTCAGGGTGTTTACTCCTAGGTGCTTCTATTCCATGGCCGTATTCAATTTCAAGTATCTAGATAGGTTGGTTATTTATAAGAAACAACACAATATCTACCTTAATAAAACTCTACGATATTATCTTATATCTAGACTAATCCTTAGAGTCTGTAGTATGGCTATACTCTCTAATCTATGTTTTCATAAGTATAGTTCCCAAGGTTTATACTAATATTACGTTAATATTAGTTTTAATACCCTGATTACAGTAACTTAGAGGTGGTTCTAATTTTACTAAATTATAATAAGATAAAATAGATCTCATCCCTATGGATAAAACAATTTAGAAATCTTGAGAATAGATACATACATGATTTTGACATTATATTTAAAAACATGAAATAAAAATTAAAATAATATTGTGAACATTTTTATTTGTACTATTATATCCTTTAAATTATTTATAGGTCCCTTATTGGTATCCTGGGAAAGGAAAATATAATAAATGGATATCTTAGATTCTCAAAAAGGGAAAACATAAAATTGAAGCCACCATCAGATTAGTGGTTTTGGATATTGTTATATTACCACCTCATGCCAATAAATCATACATAAACACGTAAATAATACTCTAAATACCCAGAATAGATTATCCCATGAGACTTACCAATGCATCAAGGGGCTATAACAGGCCCCGTACATCACTTATTAATTCCAATGGATTCAACATATTGAAAAAATAAATAAAAATTCAATACATAATCAACAAAAATATTCATATTAAAAACTATCATATGAAATGTTAATATTTTCTCCAGCCAATAAATTGAACAACATGATCATAATACATATAGATAAATAATGTTGATGGTATAAACAGAGTATATCCCCTATAAATTATAATAATCTTTAAAGGATTTTGACATAGATGAAAATATATTTAAAAGAACATTCAAGCATTTATTCGAAAATATGTGAAAAATATCATTTTATTTTGATAAAATTTAAAATAAAAATTACTTGAATATGAAGAAAATGATTTTATTTGAAAATAAAAATTGAAAATTTTAAAATAATATTCAAATAAAACAGTAGTTCTGATGGTACGAAAAACTTTTCATTTGGTAAACATGAAAAACATGATTCCTTTTACGCTTTTGGTAAAATTTAAAAGCACCTTGTTTTAAAAAAATAAAAGAAGATTCATTTTAAAAACATATAATGAAATTAATATATTTTTGAAAATTATTTTAAAAAATCATTGGATTATATAAGGAACATTTTTGAAAACATTATAGAGAATATGGATATGGAGGAGAAATATTTCTGACTAAAAGGATAAATATGGGCGGTCTTCGATAAAAATATTTTCTTAGTTGTATCAAATACCAAAGAGAGGAAAATGAGTGGAAAACATTTATACTCAAGATATAGCTATAGAAGAATAAAATATATGTATTTTAAAGGGTAAATATGTTATAATTTTCTTTTAATGTAAATTTAAACATGAATAATTCTGAATAAAAATGAGATTATAGAATAAACCCTTACCTTGATTCCGAATTTCCACATACTTAGTTTAAATACTAATTAATTTATATTAATTAAATAATGTATTAATAAACCTTTTTATTAATATTCAATTTTCTTAATAATTTTTTATTTATTATCATGTCTTATATAGTTAGTAACGAGATAAGTTCACATTGGAATTTTTGGGGTTCATTGGTTTATAACCACAAAACAACATTGATGCATTGAACATGTTTAAAGATGTCTGGGTCTAATTATATATAGAATATTAATAATGACATAGTTATTATTTTTATATATTAAATGAAATTTTAGAATCAACCATGAAATATTGATATGAAAATCGAGTCAGATCACTTCGTGGAGGTGGTAGTCCATACGTACGCATGAGGGACACTATCATATTTTAATGGGTTAAAGGGAAAGAAAATTGATAATATATTGAAAATAACCAATATTAGGTTTTTCATAAATATCATATATATAAATTATTTAAATATTTATAGCCCCAAAATTAAATTGGTTATGAAAAAATAATTACACCTCTACACAGAGACGGTCGTTCGCATTTAAGCATAAGAAATGTTTTTCATTTTCCATAGTATGGAAAAGGAGATGATAAAAGGTTGTACTATTAAAATAATAAAATTTTATTATATTGAATATAGTTTTGTTATCATGTCATCAGGGATATATAATATTTGATATAGTCGGAATAATAAATAAATATGAAAACACATGGTTAAGAGTTATGCATGTTCTTTGAGAAACCTCCTTTACATTACACCTTAAAAATTATTGAATTGGTCTTTTGGTGAGACCGGAACCTATTGAAAATATAAAGGGATATTGGTAATATATTTTGGTATATATTGGTCAAGATAAATTTCTTATGTGGTGTAAATGAGAGAGTATATGATGTTCCCTTTTATAAGAGAGGTGAGTGGCACACTTGTAATTATTCTTAACTATTAACTATTATAAGTGTCTTACAGATTG
Organism: Viscum album; assembly: GCA_963277665.1. Classification (NCBI taxonomy): domain Eukaryota; kingdom Viridiplantae; phylum Streptophyta; class Magnoliopsida; order Santalales; family Viscaceae; genus Viscum; species Viscum album. The sequence goes on from OY728127.1 coordinate 1,272,682,541, forward strand.
ATAAGTGGCACTAAAAAATTAAATTTCGAATATAATTAGATAAGTATCTAAATACCCTCATCCATTATTAATTTTTATGAGATTTTATTACCTTATCACAAGGTTTTACCCTTAATTAATCTGTTATACCCCTTTATCATGCTGACATCATTTTAACCAAAATTTCTATTCATAATGAAAAAAAGGATTTGAATTCATTACTAAATTTGAGCCTCCTGATTAAAAATATGATATCCATATTTATAGATTCAATTTTAATAATTATAAAAATTACTTTTAATATAAGCGCGTTAAACACAATAAAAAATATTTTTTTAGAAAAATACGCTTTTTAGCATAAAAATAATCATATACCAAAACCAAATATAATATTGATTAATATGGAATTAATTAGATTATGATTAATCAAATGGAACTTATGTTTCTTTAAAACCAAATATTAAATATAATATTTTTTATACTACTTTATTTAAATAAAATAAATGAATATTTTACAAACATCAATATTTTTAACTATTCATAAAAAATATACAATTTTTGAAAAATAAAAAATATCACCATAATTTAAATTCAAAATTATAAAATTATGAATGATATCCATATTATCTAATTAAATTTTTTAAATTTAGAAATTTTATTTTTAAATATAACCACGTACTATTTCTATTATAATGATAAAATAAGAGGATGTGCATTGGGCTATAGTATGGGGATATAATGTTTACCTGTTATAGAAAGATACCGGGTATTAAATTTTTCTTATTTATTTATTTATTTATGGTTTCTTAACTTGAAAAATTCTTTTACTTTTGTTTTTGGGAGTTTAATAGGTATTAACAGAGGATGTAGTGCTGGAAACTATATAACATAGTTGTATACACTTTGGAAAATGGTTTCATATCATGAATGAATTTTAAATAGATATTTACAAACCCATATTGATGGATTTTAATATCTAGTAAGAATATGTTAATTATATGAAAGGTAATTTTACAACATGATTATTCAAGGTGAAAGTCCAGTCATTCCTTGTATAGAAATTCATGTCATGAATGCAGTTAGTTCAGTTGTAATTGTGAGTTTTTACTACTTCTCCCCCACTCGAGTTTAAATATTTTGGGGTCTTTTTCCCTATCATTAATTGCCTATGAATCCCAGTAATTCCTCATTTTCTGATATCTTCCTATATAGTGGATCCTTCTAGTGTCTTCAAGTCTTGAGTTTGGCCCTTCAAGGTAAGACATCCTCTTTTCTTTCCCCTCTTTTGTTTCCATTTTCTCCAACCCTAGAAGCCATGGTGGCTCAATATGATATCTAGAGTTATTCTTGATTAGTGAATTTTGACGTATTATGATTTTTTGGACCCCTCTTGGGTTTTAAGGCTTTCTAGCCTGCGTTAGAGTGGATTACATCCATGTTCTCCAAAATTGATGTGATTTGAGGCAAGTGTACCACAAATCTCTCTCTAAAATTAAATCTATTTTTATTTTTCTTTCATAATGTATTTTAAATGTATTTAAATGTTTACAATTCTATTTTGGTAGCTATATCAAAGTATTATTTATTTCATGAGTTTTCAAAAAATAGGAAATAGGGGGTTTCATGTGAATTGATCTTGATATTTATTTTATTGGTTCAAGCCTTATTTTTGATTTAAAAATTACTAATTGTCTATTTTTTAATTGTAACTTTGAATTAAATTAAATTTTGATTTCCAAAATGATGGAAAAGTGTTGTTTACTAATGATCAGGTGTTCTTGAACCATTTTTATAAATTATTTAGAAAGTTTTATTCGTTTTAATTAATAAAATGATTAATTATGTGTTTTTCTTTCTAAATGGATGTTCATTGATTTTATCCTTAAATAATGATTTTCAGACCCAGTTAACACTTTTAATGGTTTATTTGGAAATGATAAATGATAGGAAATTCCCCTTTACACATGATTGAAATTATGGATGTTTGAGTGCTTGTAATAAGTATCCCTATTATGGTAAATTGAATTTATTTTTTATGCTTTGATAAAGGGGGTGTTACTATGTGGATGATCATAGTTGAATACAAGATAAATAATTGTTTTATGATACGATTATGTGGTATGATTTTCATATGAAATGATTACATCATTTTTATATGTCATTGGAATACATGGTTATATAAGTGGGATGTCTAGGTACACATAAAAAATAATTATGATTTATTATATGGCTAGTGTCCCTAGGTATGGAATTAGGTGAATATATAGGATGATTCCCCTAATTTATGCTAGGAATGGTAAAATTGGGTGTTTGGGTGGGTCTATTTGTGTGTAGTTTCTTTACAACATGCAGATATTACTTCATTGATGGCTATGTTAGATCTATTATTGATTTATTCCCCTTGAGTACCAAGGATTCCATGATAATGATATATTTAGAAAATTATGGTTTCATTTTTTTATGAAAATGTATTTAGAGTCCCTTTCATGGTTTTCCTTAAATATATTTTAACTATAATTTATGAATGTTTTAAAAGGATAATGAATTATTTTTTTACATGTAAAGAATCCCAAATTGGTGAATATGGGGTGTTTCTAAAAGGAAACTAATTTAAAATTGTATAAATTATAAAACCAAGAAAAGCCAATTTTTTATCTTTATTTTTAAACCAACATGTTATAAGTTTTATTTTAAAGTATTATTCATTGGGATGGTGGGTGATGACCTAATAGGATATTTAAACCATGCCTATTTCATTACAGGTTTAGTAGGATTCTAGGCTATAGTTGATGATCTTGGATATCTAGGTTCTATTATGGTGGAGGTGTGCATGTAACTTTCTTACTTTCACATGGAGACTTGGATGCAGTGGGTTGTCTTATTTATTTCATCTTGTTGTTATAATTATTTTTGTCTTCCTTATACTACCTTAGCAAAACTCCTCTATTTTACCTTATTTTGTATCTGGAGCTATCTTATCATGTTGTGTACTTTTTCTTTATATGTTCTTATTTGTGATATATCTTGGGTTTATTTATTTTATATTTTTGAAGGACCCTAGTTTTATTATTTTTACGGGACAAATGATTCCCAATGGCAGTTCTTGGATTCTCAATTGATTTTCACCAACTAAATGGGATCAAAAACACTATTTGGGCTATACCACAGACTATTTTGGGTTCCTGGTTAATGTATGACCAAGTTTAGTTCATGAAAAAATCGTATTAAATCTAGGATTGACTTTTGATTTGGGAATTTATGGTAGATGGGTGCTAGAATCATCATAAAATTGGAGTTAAATCACAAGTATGTTCCTGATAATTATCTTTCATGATGAGACATTAGTTTTTAGGGTTTTCTAGCATGATTTTTTCTTGTGATCGATCTTGGTTTGTGATTTTTTTATAATTTTGGTTTTTAAATTCTTCGTTATTTTTGATTTGTAATCAAAATTCAATAGAACTCAGGGGAATGCGGTTCTTATACGGGGTTTGGAAAACCATATGTAGACTATATGGATAAATTGTATTTTATTAGACTTAGTGTGACTAGAAGACGGTCGACCGAACCATATGGTTAATCCTCACATATTCATGGGTTACCTTGATTTTAAAATTTAATGATTCATATATTTTGAGTTACTTATATTTTCTTTGAAACCGAGTTATGGTGGATTTTAGAGTTTTATGAGTGTTTATTTTATTTGGGGTTTAATTGAAATAAGAATTTAAAATGGTGATTTTTGAAAATTATTTTTGTTTTTAAAAGAGATACTGATTTCATAAATTTGGAAATTATTTCCAAATGTTTTTAATTCCTAAAGATATTTGGTTTTTGTAATTTTCCTAAATTATTTTGGATTTAAAATGATGATTGGTTTTTACAATGTTTGTTAATTCCATGTTAATAATGGATCATGTTAATTATTTTAAAGTATTTTATGTGATGTTATGAATTTTTAAATGGGTTATTTTAAATATTTTATGTTGTAAATGTTTTAAATTGGATTATTTTGAGATATTTGGATATCAAAAGTGTTTTACTAAAAGATACACACTTTTTCAAATGGTTATTTAAATTGGGGAAGTTATTTTTTAAACAAGCCTTGATAAAAACCTCTTGGGGTCTAAGAGTTTTATTTATTTTGAAATGGGATTTTTGGTTCATTTATTTATTTATAAAGTGTTGTATTTAAGGTCTATTTAAATTGTATTTTTGAGATTGATTTTTTCTTATGGGGTTTGAGTTCTAGAGTTTGTTTTTTTGGTTTTTATATTTAATGTTTTTAGGGTATAACCCATGAAGTTTGATCGACTCATATTAAGAATTTGTGAGGGAATCCATCCTGAATCACCCTTTAGAAGATAAATGTTTTCTTGGGATAGTTGTTTCATTCGATCATGTCTTAGAGCTTGGTGATCTTCTTTACATTATCCATTTTATTGATTATATTTGAGAGTTTGAGAACTTTAATACTCCTCATTTATTCAGGAAAATAGATTCTCAGGAGGAAGTGGTATGGCTACCGTGGGTTGAGGATATTTTTATCTAGATTATGATTTATGAATATCTCAAAGTTAAGTTTGAAACCTTAATCTTAGAGGGTCTGAGTTGGAGGTTTTGGAATTATATAATCTTGACTAAGACACAAAAGGACTATTCTTGGGAATGTTTTAAGGCATGTTTCATTCAAAAATTCTTTTGTAATGTGGTGAAGGTACTAAAGGCTATGTAATTTTATAGCCACTAGCAATGAGATAAAACTTTTTTGAGTTATGAAAATAATTTTATCGATTTGGTGTTATAACTTCTTGATATAGGTTTAGATGACTGTTTAATGTTTTATTGTTTTATGGATGTTCTTTAACCAAACCTATCACCAATTATGTATTCCCTTGTTCTATACATGTATGGAGCGACGATGAAACAATATTTTATATTTGAATATTTATTTTTGGGAACACCAAAGGTATTAGAGGTTTCTCATATTACAAGGTGTGGTGGAGAAAGATCTTGTAAGGGAAAAAATAAGTGTTCCAAGTCATACCTTATGCATTGTGGTATTAAAAGACCATCATGTTTCTTCTTAATAGATTATTCTAAGAGAAATAACCTAGTTTAATATCAGTGTGAAAAAATGGGAGATAAGAAGCCCTCTTTTTAGGGAACACCTAAGACATATCGTTCTTTCTTTTATTTGGTTCATCTGCAAAGGTTTTATATATGATTTTATTATAAGAAATGTTATGATAAATCTATACCTTATAAAGATTTTATGATTTAAATTGTTGAACCTTGTGATTTTGTGAAGATTATACGAGTTTTATTTTGATTTAATATATTTTCTATAGTTCTCCTTCTGTTTTTGGGAGTTGTGTTTTGGTTAATTTTAGAGTTTCAGTGATTATGTTTTGAATTTTCTAAGTTTCATTGATAGATTTAATCTTGGCTATGTAAGTATCCTATTTATATAGATTATTTCATAATTTATCTCTTATATTGAGTTTATATATTTTATTAAAATTAGTTCTAAAAGTTTGAATTTTTAGGGTTACGTGAATCAGTTTGAAAAAATATATGGAATCCTTAGGATTGTAAAACCATTAAGGTGATACATATTTGATTTGTTCTCTTTGTCTTTCCCATGTGTGATGTTAGTTTCATTCAGAGTTCTATGGCCTTTGTGATCATTTTTATTCTATATTATTGGTATGATTTGGTACTTGTATGGGTCTATTTATTTTAAATGGTTATACATAAGAAATCTTGGGTAATTATTAGGGAAACTAGGATTCAATGTTTGTTATGTTATGATGTTTTTTTGGGATCCCTGGGAGTTGATGATATGGAATCATAGTATTTGGTTACCCTCACTTGAGCTGATGCTAGGTTATATTTTTCATTTCAAGTAATTATTCATTTTTAGATATTTCTACTTTTTATTCATTATACTCTTACATAATCTCTCTTGGTTTATTTTTTTATTGTGGAAATCGTTTTTGGTCTCTTATTCTAGTGCAATGTCGGAGGATCATCGCATGTAGAACCTGAGGATTCATCATCTGTTGAGGGTTTTTTTCTAAAGAAGTTATTAAAGAATCATATTCCAGTTATAAAGGATGTGTAGTTAGTAAATAACCAATGCTTTAATATAATTTTAATATGGTGTAGAGACTACCATTAGTGAGTCTCTAACATCAAAGAGGTGTGTCACTATCTTTCTTGAGGATCAGTAAGTCTGTTTTAATAGAAACTAAATTAAATCATTGTTTCTATTTTCCTTTACCATCACTTATTATTCTATAATGAAGTAAGAATGATCTGTCATGGAATATTTCTTTGGTTTTTCCTACGTTAATAGTGTTCCTTATTTTTGTGGCCTAGTTTTAGGGATATGGTTTTTTTCATTTCTACTGGTCCTAGTGAGTAACTTAAGATGGGGGTGGGAAAATAAAGTATGCAATAAAATTTATGTCAAAAAAATATTTAATTAAAATTCCCTAATTAATTTAAAGTATCCCAGTTAGACAAAAGAGCAGATCGATATAATTTTTGATCTTTTAAAATATTTCTCAGAAGATTGATTAAGTTTTAGTTAAGAATATTACGTAAACCACTTTAACTTTTGAAATCAATTTAAAAAATCAAAAACTTATATAAAAAGTAATTAAGAAAAACTATTAGAGTATCAATTTTGTTTATAATTTGAAAACATATTTAGATTTAAAGCTTATAAAATAAAAGAAAACAGACAAAACACATAATATAAAAAATGAATACAAGAGGTTAAATCTCAAGCCTAGACTTAATCCTTTACACTTTGTAATCACCTACTTCTAAGCAGTTTATATAAAATAAACTTTGATCCACAACCTGGATCAGGTATACAAGAGTATGAAAACTATCCAGTCTATACAGGGACCTCTTCCATAGTAATCATGGGAAAAAGAAGTAAAAATTATTTTGGAAGATATCTAATTATATTCCAATTTAAATAAAGAGATAATGTGTGTGAAGAAATATAGAGAACACACACACAAACTACTTATAATGTAAAGATAAATAAAATAACAGATCAGGTGAAATATGTAAAAAGATCATGCTTCCCAGTATGATATTCTTTGTAGCTTGTGACTCCTTGAGTGTATATTTAAATAAGGCTCTAGTTGAGTTTCTAAAATTTGTAGTTGAATAGAGTTTCATAAAATCCTTTTTTATATATTTTGAATCTCAATGTCCATTACTCTCCACTCTCATAGTCAAGTGTAAACAAGATTTAGAATGTAAAATCTCTTTATGTTCTTGTAATATGGTTCAGCTCACTTCAAGTGTGTGTGTATCTTTCTTGTTTAGCACATAAACTATTCATGAGGGAGTATTTGTGATCTTTTTATTAGTAGAAACAAAAAAATAAATAATCCAATGGATATTATAATTCTTATACTACATGTCCTAACATTAATTTTAATGCATATCTTTCGGGAAATTAAGGAATAATCGTTAAATAAGTTTCGACATTAAATTCCATAAACTAGCCATTAGACATATTTAATTAAAAATAATTATAATAGTGTTGGTGTGTCTTTCTAATGGTTACATAGTCTTTGGAATTATCTATATTATTGATGAAATAAACTCTATAGGTGTCTTGATATTTTGGAGAATCAGGGTATGGTGGTGAGTTAGGTTGAACAATGACTCAAGTCTAGCAGTAGGTCGTCTCAACACTTAGTCAATTTTCTACTCCATTGGTGAATTTTCTTCTTGCCGCGAGTGATTCCATACTTTACAAAATTCATATTCTGGTGGAAAGACATAACTTGTGGTAGGTGATTCTAATACTTAACCAAAATTTCTATGTTGGTAGTGAGAAATTGGAGGTGACTCATCTACAAAGGTGAGTCTTTCTCAGACTTAACAAAATTTCTTACCAATTTGTGTTATAATATAAATTTTTTTCATAACATATAAAACTCATTAATATAATAATAAACATGATTTTTTGATCATTAAACCAAGGGTTCTAACAATCTATCCCTTTTTGATGATCACAAATCTTGATAGTTTATATGCATTGTACCAAAGAAAATTAAATAGTAAGTAATAATAACAAATATCATTATTAGTTGTACTAAGGAATAGAAATAAATTTCCAATAATATTTATCCCACATTTGGGATTACCAACAAGTTTACAATAAAAAGGGAAATTTATAAAAACTGGAATATGAATTAAATAATGTTCATTAGAAACCAACTGATGTTTATCCACAAAAATTTACAACCAAATGTTTTACAAAAACATCAAAAATAGCCCCATAAAAGTCATAGATCCTAATGATCAATGCTTCTTATCTGGATGGGTAGAATGAATTAAATGAGATTTTACCTTGTCTGTGTCTGAGGTAGTGGATATATCAACTGAGTCTGGGGTTTCAGTAGGAATAGTTATAGGCACATTAGTCAGATTATGAGGCTATCTGATGATTATACACCTTAAGTGCTTAACATTATTTCCAGGATAGGTAGAAAAGGTATGAAAATAGCTTGACATAAAAGCATGAGGGTCTCTGGTCACACTGGTCCAAAAATTACCCTAGATTTGTAGTAGGAGGTGTTATCTGAGCTGTCAATGGAATGGCCTCGTGATCCACCACAACAGTTCCATGAATATGCAGAAACAACTTCATGAAATTTATGAAGTCCATGATGATAGAACCACCTAACTCCATTCCTCTGAAGCAGTCTATCTTCTCTTATATAAAATACTTAATCACTGGAGTCATAACCTTCAAATGGTATAATTTCTCTTTGAAATCTTGTGTTACTGGAGGCATCCTCACATTTTCAGCAAGAATCTTAAATCGATCATTCAAATAATTATTGGTATAAGTATGAGAGATTTAATACTTTACAAATTTTTTATGGTCTATCTATCTTCTTCCATTAATTTTGCAGACTCTTTAGCTAGAAGGAGAACATGATCACTAAAAAATTTGATTTTTCTTAAAGTTTCTTGAGGCTGCTCTAAAACACTACCTGAAGTAACAGAAGCCCAAATATCTTCTCTGACTATAGAACTGATCAGATCAACATCGATAGGAGGTGCACTTGAAAAAGAATCCAATGAGGTAGGATTCTATTCTTTATCAAGTAAGGAATCCATAGAAGCATCCAAGACTGACTGTATCTCCTCTAAAATGGATTTTAAATATTCTAATTTATTTTCTAACCTTCTATTTTCTATTTCAACTTGTTGAATATTATGAATCATTTTAAACTGAATATGTTGTATCACCAGTCCAAATAAATACCTTGTATCCTTTTATCTTAATACTATAACCTAAGGCATTTGATTTCTTAACCACAAACTGAATTTTGGAAGCATCCTTTCTCTAAAATATTCCAAGTTTCATCTAGTGACACTATCTACTAGCAGTGGTTCAACAATAGGTGCATCTAATCTCTCAGAATAAAATATTTCTCAAAAACCAACAAAATCAATTGGATTAACTAAATATCCTTCAATATCCCTTGCTTATCAAAGATCAGGTTCACTATTATTTGGTGGACCCCATTAAACTTGTTCCATTCCTCATACATTGGTTCTATCCATCCTTCATAAGATTTAATAAGAATCTCCAAAATTGTAGGTTTTTTAGTTATAGAAACAACTATTGTAGGTATAAAATCCGGAGATTCTTTAACAGTTCTATGAACTTCACTTGATTTCACATGAATAGTAGAGTCAACTCCCAACTTCTCAGTAGCTAACTAATCAATAACAACAACAACATTCATCTTCTAAACCACTGATTATTTAACAAAATTCTATTCATCGACCATATGAATGTATTATATATGAATAAAAATATCATAAATATTAGTATCAAAAAGATGAATCTCAGGACCTGGTGATTCCCCCCCTCAACTAATTCATTTTTTCTTCTCTATCATATTTGTTAACATCTTTATCCCACTTGGGTCTCTCTTCATATTTAGAACCAGATTTGAATGGAGAAGAAATACGTACTTGAGGAATTTCCACATACTTAGATATAATTATTCCATTTGGACCATTAGGGTTAGAATACCAGTCACCATCACTTCCATTACCTTGTCCATCATCATCATCATCAACATCGCATGCATTAGAATTTTCATTACTATTTCCATTGTTATCATAATATTCTTCTTCCTCTTCATCTTCACCATTTCTAGTTTCCTCATAGGGTTTGGATGTACTTTTTAAATGATCCTCACTAGATATTTCTATCTATTCTTCATCACTACCTTCTTTTAAGAGTTTCTCTCATTTAGGGAGAGATTTAGGTAGACTAGGTGCTCCATAGGTAATATGATGGGATTCTCACAACAAATAAGTTCCACTACCTCCATCCACTAGAAATTACACCTCTTAATTTCTACTAATAGAAGACACTTCCTCCTCATTATAATACCCAAATAGTTTATCTTCTTCCAAACCAGGATCAACAAGGTCTCCTAGTCTTGAATGATGGTAGACAGGATTGAAATCAACAAATAATTTTTCATCATAAACTACCCATTTATTTTTCCATGGATTCCAACGTATTCTCATTCTTCTTCATATTATCCCAGTGATGAAAAATCTACCATAGTATACTTCTGATTCTTCATCTTTACTAACCAAACCTTCCATCATATTAGAAATAAACTTATGATATATCAAATAATTTGATCTAGAGGTAGGCATACTCATATCCACCATATGAAGAAAAAAATATCTAAAAAATTGATCTCCACCATTCCTTTCATAAGGAAAAGGAGGTAGAAATCTAGGTATATCAAAGAATAAAAGTCCCCTTTTCTTGGTAAAATAATTTTCGGAATGAACTTAAACAGTGGAACACACTCTCTATCAGGTTATGAAGTAATCAGTCTTCAAACTATTCCATATCTAGTCAACACAATAAGGGAATATTCAAAAAAGAAATAATCACTATCATCAAGAATTATTCCATGTTAGTCATTTTTTAATCCCTAATTTGGAACTCTAAGTCATGTGGCCCACTGTCTCGGTAAAGAAACAAATTTTCTACCATTGACACTACTTCGTTCCCAGTATTCGTTTTCCACAAAGTTGCAATCAAAAAATGGTTAAAACTGATACACTAACTTAGGATAGAATAGTCTCACATTATTTAGGATCCATTTCACCCGTACTTGGTTTTTAAGAACTCAAAGCACTCAAGGTTTACTAGAAAGTATCCACTCTTCATGAAATTATTTCTCGGGTACTACAACCCTCTTTGAAAGTCAGAATTTAGAGGCTCTAAATTAGCAGCCGAATAGTTCAAATCCCTATTTTTCTTCTTTGATGGATGTGTCTTGTCTAGAGAAAACTCAGAAGTTTGCTTTATTCTGTACATAGAGAATGACTTGATAGGTTCAGGTGAAGGTAAGGAAATGTCGACAATTAAGAGATAAAGGTCACACAGGGCTCCAGAGAAATGTGTGAGGAAGGAAGTGAATTCAAAATAGATAAAGCATAACATTTATATCATTTGGTATTTTAGGGATTCAAAATAAAAAAAAATCAAAACTCAGAATAAAATTTTGATTCAAAAAACAAATTAGAAAATAAATAAATAAATAATACGTTCAATAAAAGTTTAAAAGAGAAATAGTGGATTGATCATAAAAAATGAAAAATTAAAAAAGACATGATATAATTTTCTAACAGTGTGAATTATCATAGTGGTGAGAAGATCAACAGTGAGAAGTATTAATGGTGATAAGTATCAATGGTGAGAAGTATCAATAATGATAAGTATCAATAGTTATAAGTATAAATAGAGATAAGTATCAATAGTGATAAGTATGAATGGTAAGCCATCCAAAACGGTGATATATTCATATGAGTGTAACATTCACAATGGTGAGATATTCACAGTAGTAAGACATTCACAAAGGTCTGTCCCAAAAAATTAAACATAACTAAAATTAATCATAACAAACTCAAGTTTGATGTAATTCATTCTCTCAAAACTCAATGGCCTAGTGAAAATCTCATCAAGATGATGTTCAATACCAATGTATTCAAGAGTTATATCACCCTTTTGAAAATGATCTCTGAAAAAGTGATGTCTTACATAAATATGTTTTGTTCTAGAATGGGACAAAGTTTTCTTAGAAATATTTATAGCACTTGTATTGTCACAATTTACAGGGACATATCAGAATTGATATCCATAATCTAGTAATTTGTGTTTTATCCCCAAAATTTTTGCACAGTAGCTTCCTACAACTATGTGTTCCACTTCAGTAGTTGATAATGCAACAAAATTTTGTTTCTTACTACACCAAGATACTAGAGACTTTTCTAAAAGGTGATATGTTCAAGAGGTTCTTTTTCTATCTAACTTACATCCACAAAAATTAGTATCATAGTAACTAACTAGCACAAATTCTTATCATTATGGGTAAAACATCCCTAAATTAGTAGTATATATGAGTTATTTATTTATTTTTTACATTAAGTAAGTGTGTTTCTTTTGGGTTTACTTGAAAACAAGCACACATACATACACTAAAAATTATACCTGGTTAGTTAATAGTCAAGTAGTGAGGGATTCTAATCATACCTCTATGACTTGTTTGATCCATTGTTTTTTCAGCTTCATCAATATCCAAATTATAGGTGGTACTCATAGGAGTATCACTACTCTTAATTATTTCCAAGTTAAAACATTTTAAAATATATTTAGTATATTTAATTTTATTTAAAATAATTCCTTATTTATTTTGATAAATCTGATAACTAATAAATAATTTGAGTTCACCTATTAGACTCATTTCAAATTTATTTTACATCATTTTTAAAAAATCTGTACATAGATTATTTTTATAAGATCCAAAAATAATATCATATATATATATTTGTAAAACTAAAAAAACTTTAGAAACTCATTTTATCAAAAGTTAGGATCAACTTTACCTTTTGAAAAACCTTTTGAAATAATAAAGTTTTTGAGCCTATCATACTAAGATCCAGGGGCTTGTTTCAAACCCTAGAAAGTTTTTTTTTTTAAATTTGAAAACACTATTTGTGAAATAGGGATTTTAAAAAATAGGAAGTTTTAAATAAAAAAATATTAAATTATATAACCATTTAACAATGAAATCTTAACATCCATTTTATAAAGTTTGAAATCTAGATGTGCTGTGTAACGTCCCGAGTCCGGAGCCCCTCCACTGGTGCCCCGTACCCGGTTCACCACATGACCTCAAGCGCATTTCCCCGAATGCCAGAGGCTTCCGACCAATAGTGTGGGCCTTGGTGAGTTGGTGGGGAAACTATGCCCTCATTCGTTAAGGCATACAAGGTAAGAAAACAATAATAAACAGCAGAAGTAGTAAACAACATGCATAACAACAGAAACCAAATAGCGGAAACAATGTAGATACATAACTATGATGACAATGATGCAGCAGGTACAAGTATCAAAGGAAAACATCAAACACAACAATGTGCTAAAATAAAACTGAAACCAAGTGCAAAAGAAATCAAAGTAAGCTCCTCAGCATCGCGAGCCATGGCTCGGTCCCATGCTCCCCAGCTCCTGATGCAGTCAAGATCCTGAAGTAGAAGGGCGCTTGCCCTTATCTATACCTGCAGCAACATAGTCTTCTTGGGCCCAAAAGCATGGCCCAAATAGGGTGTGAGATACAATCCCAGTAGGAAATCACCCAAAGATTTGTGCCTAACAGTCAATGAATACATGGAAGCAATAAAACAAGAAACAGTGAACGGAAAATCACAAGAAGCTACAATCCACAGTTCTAACAAGTAAAGCACACAAGTAAGAAGTCAGAAACAATAAGAAAATAGGTAAACCTCTGGGTAGCTCTCACAGTGTAACCCCTATGGTTCAACCTCTAAGTACTAGCAACCCTATAGTAGGCACACACAGTCTAACCCCTCTGGTTCAGCTACGTAATTAAGCAGACTCTCTGGGGAAGCACTCACCGTCAATTCCCCCTATAGTTTCGTATCGTGCTAAAGGATCTCTGGGAAAACACTCAATGGTAATTCCCCCTACGGCCTGCATCGTGGATCTACATACTCTCTGGGGAAGCACTCAACTTCAATTTCACCTTTAGTCTCGCATCGTAATTAAAAGACACTCTGGAGAAGCCCTTCCGTCAATTCCCCCTTTGGTCTACTACTCTAGATTCTCATAGTCCTGAGTATAACTAAACATGCTCAGCGCATGTACATCTTCCAAGTAAACCTCAAGAACTACTTGGCTATCAACTAAGTCTCAATAGAAATAATAAAACAATAGTTCCACTATCCTACAACTGGGCATGGCAACTGGAAAAATGCCAAACAGAAAGAACAGGCATGGAAAATCAATCTGATCACAAACAAATTACTCTAATCACAAGAAATAACCTCTACTAAATCAATCAAGAAATGAAGTAAAACAGTAGGGAAAATCAGGAAACATGCAACACCCCGTTCACGGGTATTGGTGGAATTTACACATAAAACTCATAAACTTTCTACAGAAAGGCACAAACCACCTATCTCGATCCTAGGAGATCGATATACATGAACCACAACGATAGATTCTCCTTGGAACATCGTAGATCGGAGAAAATGCATAAAACGATCAACCTACGATAACTTGGAAACCAGGAGGAATCAAGAAACAGGACTCAAGAAGAAGGAAGGACTCATCGTTGTGATTCCAACGCAACTGACCATGCTCGAATCGGAGAATGGATGGTGAGGCGGGAGCTCGTCGAAGATCCGGCCGTACGGTTGCTCTCGGACGGATGAAAACTGAAGAATAAGACGTTCTCGGGGGTTAGGCACGACCGTGGTCCGTTTAATGAAAAAAAAGAAAGTACAAGACATGTACTTCTTGAGTACACGGCGTGTACTTCAATTTTACGTACTCCGAAATAACTGGCCTCCACCTCAGCCTTATACACCGTGTGTGTGGCCCGAACATGGCCAACACACGGCTTCGAGCCGGGGAAGAGTACATGGCGTGTACTCAGAAAGTGTACGACGTGTACTTTGAAAATTTCCATAAAATTCATTTTTCTTAAAAACATCAGAAAAAGGGAAAACGTACCTGAAAAGAAGATCCGAGTTCTTACATGCTGCATAATATAACAGTATTATAATGGATTCCAGTTTGGATACAGGTGAAAAGGTCTCTTTATTGTATTCTCCTTCTTATCGACTATATCTTTTTACAACATGACTTTCCTTGTTTCTTACTATAGTGTCTGATCCATCAACCTTGTTTCTAAACACCCATTTAGTGCCTATAATCATGGTGTATTTGGGTCTATCAACAGGTTATCATACTTTATTTCCTTCAAATTGATTTAGTTTTTCTTACATTTCCATTACCTATATTTCATCATTAATGGAATCCTTAATGTTCTTAGGTTTTTTCTATTATACGATTGCTTGATTTTCAAACAAATTACTTAGAGAATCTCTTGTATGTGTACCTCAATCAAGGTCTCTAACTTGAGGATCTATAAAATGGTACTTAAGGGTCCTAAAAAATCTATAAAAAGAAGGGTTAACCACCACAAGGCTCTCTACAAGTTCAATTTCAAGCTCTTGATGTTCCTCAGAACTAGATGATTTTTCTAACTATTTTACAATAGAATTAGAATGTTTTGAATTTATGTTCAAAGTGGATAAATCATCCTCATGATTATCTAAAGGGGTCTTAGTCTCTTGTGGATTTTTCTCATCAAATTTAACATGAGCATACTCTTCTATAATCTTGGTTCTCTTGTTAAAGACTCTATAAGATTTTATAGAGGTTGAATAACTGAGGAAAATTCCTTCATCACTTTTGGATGAAAACTTTTCTATATTATCCTAAGTGTTTAGAATAAATAATTTATAACAAAAAAATACAAATTAATTAAACTTAGTACTCCTAATATTCCAAAACTTCTAAGGGGTATTCTTCAATAAAGGTCTACTTAAAACTATTTTGATTATATAATAGACTATGTTCACAACCACTTTCTAAAATTAGATAGGATATTCATATTCATTTAGCATAGTATGGGATATCTCTTGAAGTTTTCTAGTAATTCTTTTTACAACTCAATTCTACTGAGGGGTCCCAGGTGCAACGAAGTTATCACTACAACCATTTTGTGATAAAAAAGATTTAAAATATTGATTTTCAAACTCACTTACACAATCACTTATTAAGTACTTGATTCTAAGTCTACTTAAGTTTTCTACAAATCTAGAATACTTGTTAAAATTAGAACACACTTAACTCTTTTGGTTAGAAAATAATACCCAGTTATACCTAAAAAAGTCATCTAGTAGTATATAAACATAGTGCTTGACATTTAGACTATAAACTCTATAAGGTATAAATAAATCTATATGAACCAAATCCAGAGGTTGAGAAGTTTAAATATATATATTTAATTTAAAATAAATCTTGTACTGCTTCCCTTTTTTACCGGGGTTATAGACTTTTTTGATTGGGAACTCATGTTTTTGTAGATCCTTAACTAAAACTTTCCTAGTAAGATTTTTAACTGAGTGAATATTATAGTGTCCTAGTATCCTATTACAAACCCAAGATGCTTTATTAAATTCACTCAATAAGTAAACATTTTGAGAAATTAATGAATTATGATAAAAAATATAAACATTTACATTTTTAAAGTTAAAAAATATAAAGAATATTTAATATAAAAAATTATATGAACTGTTCTCAAATTTAACATGAAAACCATCATCAAATAATTGTGATATGCTAATAAAATTATATTTCAAACCATCAAAAAATAGTACTTTGGAAATTAAAATATAATTAGTATTACCAATTTGGACAAGGTCGATGATTTTCCTTTTAGCATTGTCACCAAAGGTGACATGACCGCCATTAACCTTTATTAGGCTCTTGAAACTAGAATTATGTATTATCACATGACTTGAACATATGATATTCAAGTACTATAGAATTTTATAGGAGGTCTTTAAACAAATTTCTTACAAAAAGTTTTATAAAAGGAATGATTTTGGTACCCAGATTTGATTGGGTCCAGATGTGTTAGTAAACTGGGATTTGGGAACCCACATTTTTTTCACATGTCACTTATAATCAAATTATAATATTTTTGAAATAAACATTATTTTTTCCTTTAGAATAATAACTGGTAGTATATATTTCAGATTTATATTTAGGTACAAATGCGATCTTTAATATTTTTCTCTGTCGAGGTTGGTATCCTAGACCAGTAACATTCGTTGGAGCAATTTGTTTCCCTAATATTTGAGTTAAATTTTCTCTACCATTAGTTAATATTTAAAAATAATTCTTAATTTTATCATTATACATTTTATGTTCAGTGTTATCCTTTAAATACTGAGCATTTTTTTTATTTTTCAATAGTGTGATCAGTTTTAATACTGACATAAAAAACATGTTGTTTTTAGAACTTTATATTTGTATTTAAGTTCATTGAAAGTTTACTCAAGCATTTTCAGCATTCAAACATTTTTTTCTTAAGACATGTAATCTTCATTGTGTTCACTTTTAGAATAGTAATAAATAAGAACATATGATATAAAAGGCACCTCAAAGACATTAGTCATTAAGAACTTTTGGGATCCGTCAGAATTATATTTAGGAGTAGAGTCTAAGTCATTGCAACTTTTTTTAGAGTTACTGCAAGTTGATTTCATGGAATTCTTTAATTTTATATCCTTCTCCACATATTTATTTTTGTATTTCAATTTTTTTGAATATACTTTTACATGTATTTTGTGATTACATTCGTTGTGGTTTATCTCATTTGAATTATCGTCCCTTTTCTGATCCTTTTTCCTGTTTCTTTTACTATCATACATTCCTTTATAACCAGGCTTTCTAAAAAATTTCTTATTCCTTTATATGTTTTTGAATATTTTGGCTAGATGGTCTATATCTTCATCACTTTATGATGGAAACTCACAATCATTGGAACTTTCAACTTGTATATTTTCATTTTCATTTTTTTGGATGTAATATACTTGAAATCTATTGAATTTCTTTTTGGGTCATTATCCTCTTCTCTGTTGACATTCAGATATTATTCCTATATCATCAATTTTCTAATTAATTCCTTAACTAGCCATTTACTAATATCTCAGGATTATCTGATTGAAACTAATGTTCTTATCCATCTTTCAGTAAGGTATCTAAGTAATCTCATAATCCGATCCTTGTCAGATACAATATTTCCTAGATATCTCATGGTTTTCACAATTTATTTGAACCTGAGATACCTATCAAAAATTAACTCACCAGGTTTCATCTTAAATGAATCCTATATAATGGTATATGTTTTTAATATCAGATCCTTAACATTTGTGGTTCCCTCATGTGAAATAGATAATGTATCCCAAATTTAAATGGAAGTTTTAAAAGTAGAAATTCTATTAAACTATTCATCTCATAGATCACAATAAAGACCATTCATAGTTTTGAAATTATTATTATAATCTGTTTTTGTAGCATCAGACTAGTCTTTTATAGGAGTCTTAGGTGACTCGTACTTATCCTCAATAGCATAAAAAATTTCAAAACTCATACTTTCCATATGAATTTTCTTATTGATCTTTCACTGAGCATAATTATTTACATTAAAAAATGGAGGTATGTCAGTAGCAGAACCTTCTGGTCTATTATCCATTTTAAAAAATAAATTTAGATATGACTAAAATTTAGGACTTTAAAATACAACTAAAATCAAAGTTGAAATGTATTTTGAAAATAACTTGAAAATATATGATACCAAATTTTGGTCCAAGTGATTAACTCAGGGGGGGGGGGTGAATTGATTACCTAATATTTTTTTTTTCAAAAACAAGTTTAAATAAAATAACCCAATTAATTTAAAACAGACCAATTTTTTCAAATAGAATATCGATATAATTATTGATCTTATAAAATATTTCTCCAAACATTTTTTAAGCCTTAGTTAAAAAAATTATTTAAACAAATTTAACTTTTGAAATCAATTTACTGTATAAAAAACTTATACAAACACCAATTTAGACTAACTATATTAGTATTAGTTTTATTTATATTTAAAAAATAGATTTAGTTTTAGATCTTATAAAATGAAAAAAACACACAGTGGAAAAAATGAATACAAAATGTTCGTCCTCAAGTCGAGACTTAATACTCTCCACATAGAAATCACATATTTCCAAGGATTTTATATAAAATAAATTTGATCCACAATTTGGATTAGGTATACAATAGTTTGATAACTATCCAAGCCACAAATGGACGTCTTCCATAGTAATTGTGGGAAACATGAGTAAAAATTATTTTAAAAGATATCTAATTATATTCCAATTTAAAGTAGGATACAATGTGTGTGAAAAATATAGAGTATATACACACTGCTTATAATGTAAAGGTGAATAAAAAAATTTATCAAATAAAAGATTTATAAATATATTCTTTCTCTATATGATATGATTTTTAGCTTGTGACTCTTTGAGTGTAGTTCGAAATGAGGCTCAAGTTGAGTTTCTGAAATTATTAGTAGAGCAGAGTGTCATATACTCCTTTTTTATATCTATAATACTTGAATTCTCATTACTATCCACTCTAAGATTCATTTTTAAACAAGATTCATCATGTAGGAACTATTTAGGTTCTTGATATATGGTTCAAATCACTTAAATTATGCATGTATCTTTATTGTTCAGAACATCACCTATGCACGAGGGAGTCTACTTGATCTTTTTATTAGTATCAGTAAAAAGAATCCACTAGATCTTATGCTTCACATAATTCACATTATAACATGAATTTTAATGCATCTATGTCAAGAAATTATGGACCAGTTACAAAAATAAGTTCCAACGTTAAATTCAATAAAATATCCATAAAAATATTTAATTAAAAACAAATAAAATAGTGGTAGTGAGTCTTTATAATGGAAAAAAAGTCTCTAGTGACATCTGGATATGATGGTGACTGGATCTGGAGATGAGACACACTCTAGCGATATCATGATCTGATAGTGACTCATGGTTTGATAGTGATTTAGGTTGAAAAGTGACTCAAGTCTAGTGGTAGGTTGTCCTTAAACTTTGGAAATTTTCCATCCCAACATTGAAAAGTCCTCTCGTGTTGAGTCATTCCATACTTTATCAAATACATATTCTGGCAGTAAGGCATAGCCCACGGTAGGTGATTCCAATACTTAGCCAAAATTTCTTTGTTCGCGGTGATACATTAGAGGTGGCTCATCTACAATGGTGAGTGTTTCTCAAACTTAACCAAATTTCTTTCCAATCCACCTTACAATATAAAATGTTATCATAGTACATAAAACTCATTAATATCATAATTGGCATGACTTTGCGATCAATAAAAAAAGAGTTCAAATAATTTCTTTCCTTGTTGTTTTTGTCTTCTAGTTTATATTATTACTTATCATATTTTATAATATAATTAATTGAAAATATTTGAGATCTGAATATTTTGCATTTCTTTGGTTTTGGATTGGTGTTTGGGTTTGAAAGTATGATCTTGGTTGACTTTTCTCTCTAGCTAGGAGTTTCTTCTTCTTCTTGATCAACCATTTTCCTTGAGTATTTCTAGGGGAAATTTGCTTTGGTGGGGATAATTTTCACATAATTACATTTATTTTCCTAGTTATTTTTTTATTTATGGTTTTTTACCCAGAACCCTCCTTTTAATTTTGTTCCCAAGAGTTTCAGAGGTCCCGGGGAGGCCATGGTGCTAGAAAATTCTGGCTTTAGTATTTTTCACCATGAAATATGGTTTCACATTGTGAAGAACTTTTATGTAGCTATCATTGATCCTATCTCAAAGTATTTTTGTTTCTAGTAAGAATTCGATCACACCTCTAAATGGAATTTCAAATCATGATTATCTTGGGTGTAAGGGAATTTATTCTGTGAATGGATATTCACTCTATTAACATGAATGACATATTTTAAATTATGTTTTTTTACTCCTTTAACCCAACACAATTTTAATCCTTTTAGTGATCATTATCTCTCTATTTCCATGCCTATATATTCTATATAAACCTCCTCTAATTATTTATTCCTCCATGGTGGAACCCTAAGGTTTCTTAAATTCATGAGGTTAGTTATTAAATATAATACATCATATATTATTTTCCCACTTTTTTTTATGTTCTATCCAACCTTACAAGGCATATAGGTAAAATTTGATCTCTAGGGTTATTCTTGATTAACACATTTTTTCTTCTTATGATTACATTGTATCCCTATTGGTTTTGAAATACTTATTGGTGCGTGTCGGGGTGGATTATCTCCATGATCATAAAAAGATATGAGATTTGAGGTAGGTGTCCCATGGATGTCTATTTTCAATTAAATATACGATTTCTTATGCTTTTATAATCGGTTTTAAATGTATTTCATTTTCACCACTTGTATTTTGGTAACTATATCAAATGATTCTTTCTTTCATGAGATTTTGACAAATGAGAAAAGATAGTTTTTCTTGTGAATTGATCTTTAACTATATTTTAATGGTTCAAGACTTATTTTAGAAGTTTAAATGCATATTTTAATCTTTTATGGTTTCATCTTTTAATTGAATGTGATGTTGATTTCTAAAATGTTAGAAACGTTTTGTTTTCAAAATCTTATATGTGTTTTTAATTTTTTAATAAATTATTTGAAAATTTTTATTTTGTTGGAGTAATCAAATAATTAATTATGGTTTTAGTTTTCTAAATGTATGTTTATTTATTTTATCCTTAAATGGTGACTCTAAGGCCTGACTAGTACTTTCAATTGTTTTTTGGAAATGAAAACCCTCCTGACATGCCCCTTTATAAGTGATGGAAATTTTGGACATTTTAATGCTTATAATAAGTATCCTTATCAAGGGAATTTAAATTGATTTGTTATGATTTTATAATTAAGATATTCCTATATGGGTGTTTAGAGGTGAATATGAGTTAAACAGTTGTTTTTAGATATGATTATATGGTATGCTTATTTATTGAAATGCCCAACTCCTTTTTATAGGTCATGGGATGAATTAGTTAGCTAGTTGGTAAGTCTAGGTAGAAATTCACACTAGATATGAATTGTTATATGGATAGTGTCTCTAGGTGGTGACTTTGGTTAGACTATAGGATGTTTCCCCCTAGTTTGGCTAGGCAGGGTAAGACCAGCTATTTAGATGGGATGATTGGTGTCTTATTGTTTTCCAGTGCCTGAAATTTACTAAATTGATGACCACATTAGGTATGGTCTAGATTGTTTCCCCCTAGAACTTACTATTCCATGAAAATAATATATTTTCCAAATTATGGTTGCTTGTAGTTTTTGAAAATTAATTTTTGGTTTCTTTTAAGGTCTTCTTTTGATCTGTTTTGACTACAATTTATGAATGATTTTGTTGAAGCAAAAATTTTTTTGGTTTTACAATGTATGAATCCCTGATTTTTGAAAGTTGGGTGTTTTTCAAAGTAAATTAAATTAAACTTTTTTTATTTAGAAAACTATTGAAGGAATATTTTGAATTTTTAGAGTTCCTTGGGGTTGAGATTAGTTTTTAGGTTTGAAAGTGTGATATTGGTTGAATTTTATCTCTAGTTAGGAGTTTCTTCTTCTTCTTGATCGACCATTATCCTCGAGTCTATCTAGGGATAAAATTTCTTTGTTGGGGATATTTTTTACATAATTCCCTTGATTTCCTTGTTTTTTATTTATTTATGGTTTTTTACCTTGACCTTTAATTTTTTTCCAGGAGTTTTAGAGGTCCTGGGGGAGGCCATGGTGCTAAAAACTACTAACTACATTAGTTTTTACCCTAAAATATGGTTTCATACAGAGAATAACTTTTATGTATCTCACATTGATCTTATGTCAAATACCTTTTGTTTCTAGGTAGAATTTGATCACACCTTTATAGGGAATTTAAAATCCTTATTATCTTGGGTGAAAGTGAATTTATGTTGTGAATGGATATTCATTCTATTAACATGAATAATATAGTTTTAATTACGGGTTTTTACTCATATGTCCTGACACAATTTTAACCCTTTTAGGGACCATTATTCCTCTTATTCTGTTCCTACATCTCCCATAAAAATCGCCCCTAATTCTCTATTTCTCCATGGTGGAACCCTCGAGTTACTTCTAGTCTTGAGGTTTATTTTTAAATATAAGACATCCTATCTTATTTTTTCACTTGTTTTTATGTTATGTCCAACACTAAAAGTCATATAGCCTAAATTTGATCTCTAGGTTTGTTCTTGATTGGAATATTTTTAGGTATTATGAAAACTTTGTATCCCTCTTGGTTTTAAAATAATTGTTGTGGTGTGTCGGGGTGGATTATCTCTATGATCATAAAAAGCAATGAGATTTGAGGTAGGTGTCCCATGAATGCCTATTTTAAATTAAATATCTGATTTATTATTGTTTTTAATGGGTTTTAATTGTATTTAAATTTCACCACTTATATTTTTCCAGCTATATCAAAGGATTATTTCTTTAATGAGCTTTTGACAGATGGGAAAAGGGGTTTTTTCATGTGAATTTATCTTTAAATCTATTTTGAAGGATCAAACCTTATTTTTGAATTTTAAATGCATATTTTAGTCTTTCATAGTTTCGTATTTGAATTGAATATGATGTTGATTTACAATTTTTTATAAAATTTTTGGTTACTAATCTCAAATGAGTTTGTAATTTTTTGAGAAATTATTTGAAAAATTGTATTCTGTTGGAGTAACCAAATAATGAATTGTTTTTTTGGTTTTATAAAGGTATTTTTATTTTTTTTATCCTTATACGACGACTCCATGTATCGACTGATATTTTTAATGGTTTTTTGGAAATGAAAACACTTAGGACATTCCCATTTATAAGAGATGGAAATTTTGGATGTTTAAATGCTTATAATACTTTTACTTATCAAGGGAAGTTAAATTTATTTCTTATTATTTGATAATTGGTATGTTACAATATGGGTATTTAGTGGTGGATGTGTGTTAAAAATTTATTTTCAGATATTATTATATGGTGTTCTTATTGATTGAAATGCAAAAACTTCTTTTTTTTTTGTCATGGGAAGACTTGGTTGTACAGTTGGGAATTATAGGTAGATATGCAAACTAGTTATGTATTATTCGTTTTCTAGTGTCCCTTTGTGGTGACTTATGTTAGTCTAAAGGAAGATTCTCTTTGGTTAGGCTAGGCAGGGTAATACCAGCTATTCAGATGGGCTGATTGGTGTGTTTTTTTCTAATTCCTGAAATTTAATAAGTTGATGACCATGTTAGGTGTGGTCTAGATTGTTTCCCCCCTGGGCTCTTAGTATTCCATTACAATAGTAACTTTTTCAAATTATAGTTTGTTTCAATTTTTTGAAATGATTTTTTTCTTTCTTTTTAGGTTTTCCTTAGATTTTTTTCAACTATAATTTATGAATGATTTTTTTGAAGGAAAATAAAATTTGGTTTTACTTTGTATGAATACTAGATTTTTGAGAGTTGGGTTTTTTAAAAGTAAACTACATTATACTTATTTTAAATGAAAAAACTAGTGAGAATCATTTTTTTATCATTATATTCCAACTATCATGTTTTAGATTTTATTTTTTAGGATTATGAATTTAGAAAACATGTGGAGACCTTATGGGTTATTTAACTTATTCCAATATAATTATAGGTTTAGTTGGATTCTTAGTTTTTGTGTATGATCTTGGATCCCTTGTATCTAGTATGGTAGAGGTTTGTGTGATGCTACCTCAATTATATATGGAGAATTGGTAGTAGTGTTTTGTCATATTTATTTTATCTAATAACCATCATCATTTTTTTATTCCTTGTACCACCTTAGTAACACTTCTATATTTTCCCTTATTTTTCATTTGTATATCTCTTATAATTCTACATACTTATTCATGATATTTTCTTATTTGTGACATATATTTGGTTTTTTTTATTTTTAATTTTTGGTAGTTCCTAGTTTTATTTTTTTAGAGAGAAATCATTCCCAAAGTTAGTTTTGAATAACTAGGAACTTGTCTCTAGTCCCTGGGTATTGGGAATTATCATTTTTCCTTTACATGGGCCAACTAGGTTGCTTGGTTCAGGGGTGAACCAGGTTGGTTTGTGATAGGATGATTTAAATGTCCATTGCATCATGTTATCAACTATTTTTAGAGAGATAAATATAAAACATAGTTGCATGGATATTTACACTATGATAACTCATTTACTAGAACTTGAAATAGAGAAGGAGAGGCTAAATAAAAATGATATTGTCACTAAATTATACTAGTGTAAATGGGAATATAAGTACATATCTAATGATCACACCTTCAAGAAGATAAAGTACATTGATCAGTTAGAAAAGTTGGGCATACATATAGAAAGTAAGTTATACATTGGTTTTATATTATCATATTTAACACAAATATTTTATATATTCATCAAGAAATATAGGATCATTGATAAGGAGAAAATTTTAAAGAATATTTATACTATGATTTTTTAGGCGGAAAAGGATTGGTGGGAATATGGTTCCTCACCCCTTATGGCGGAAGAGGTGAAATACACAGTTTAAAATATCAACTAAAGTTCAATTTCATTAGATCCTTTACAACATCCTTTAATGAGGAAAAATATTCATAGGGAGATTCTTTACATGTGGCAATAAAGATAACTGGAAGATGAACTATAATTAATTGAAAAATAAGAAATCTAAAGCTTCTACTTCAGGTATATTCATCATTTCATGAAATATTTTAATGTTAATTCTTGGGTATTAAATAAAATATATAGATCACATGTTTTTATTCCAATATAGGAATAAATTATTTTTATAAAGATTACATAAAGTGAGGTGAATTATCTACGTAAATGAGATAGGGTGATTCCCAAGTCAGCAAGGAGAAACACAAGACTTCAGATTGCTATGTGGATTTATTTCCATAAAACTACAGTTTTTTTTGAGAATTACCAATAAATTTATCTGGGTGACCAATTATAGACATGAATAGACATTATTTCATGATTGAAATGAAGATTGTTATGGTACTTCAAAATTAGCAGTTTAGTAATAATTGAATCATGTATATCCAATATTGGAAATCAATGATGAATATAAAATATAAGACTCATACCCTATTGTGAAAAGATAATTACTTTCCAACTAAAATTGAATGTAATTGTCATGTATTTACCTATAAAACTATTTATACTATTTGAATATCAAAATATTAGGTATTTGAAATTTTTACTTATTAAGTATTAGAAAAATAAACCTATATAAAAAAAGATATATCCAAAAATATTATAGAGTTAGTTTAACAAGACACTCATGAACTATTTTAAAGAGAAATTATAGGTAAATTCATATAATTTATAATAATAATTTAATATATTTTAGGAATTTAAAGTGTGAGAGATGAATAATGTTGGTAAAATGTATATGATCCTTCAGGTAGAATTTTTTGAGAATATCTTAATAAAGTATTCATAAATAATTAAAATTTATAGTGGATGTATTCCTAAAATCACACTACCTTATACACATCAAAGAGGTGATAATAGTACAAGGAGTATTGATGAGAAATATTATAAATATTTCAAGTCCTCTACATTTTCTTTTAAGACATGTTTCAGAAATAACAGTGTAACAACTAACCATATGCCAACTAGAATGACTAATTGTATATAATACATGTTATGATATGATTTGAATCTATTATATCACAGTCACATGTGTTTTACGAGAATTATTTATTGAATTTGGATTTATATATAATTGTATATGAGGGAAAACATAAGGAACATCTTGGTTAATTATACTATAGCTATTCAGGATTTTAATATCCCTATGATAGAACACTATTCGAAAATATTGAATATGTTTATATAATAGGGAAGAACTTCTATTTTCCTATAGTGGGAGTAATATTTAATCAAATTAATTCTTGGATACAAATTCACATGAGCTGGCATATGAAGATCAAGCTCTGCAAGAATTAATGGAAGGAGTTATTATAGAGGCATATACTTCATAGGAAAGATAATACCAAAGAGGTGATTTTATATCCCCCAAGATAGGTGATATATTATTGGATAATAAAAATGAATCTTACAAGGAAGTGGTAAATGGAACCGTTTTTTGATTTGTAAGTTTATATGAATTCAAATATGGATCCATGTACCAAAATATAGTTCTGTATTTTACTAGTTTTCTAGTTAACGTAAAACCATTGGAGGGAATTCAAGAAGAAACTATATATGGATTTTAGTAGATGGAAAAATTATATCTCAATTGGTTACTAATGGTTCAAGTGATTTTTATACATAGTATATGACAAAACCTTATAGTAGTTACTAATATAATATAAGTTAGAATTAAACTTTTCATAATATCCTTACATGATCATTATACTCTCTGATTGGATGTGAAAAATAACTTCTTTGATTGACTATCTCCAGAATCTATCTATATGATGCAAGAAAATGGGTTGGTTACACTAAAGAAATCTAACAAGGAATGAAATTCACAGAGAGCCATTTATATATTAATGAAATAACTATGATCATAATATATTAATTTTGATGAATCCATAAGAAGGTTTTGTATTATTAAGAGTAAAAGTGTGACATGTTTCTATAAGAGGCTGTGGGGATATATTTTTCCAAAGAAAACATGTTGATAACATATGGAAAATAGATATAAATTATTATAGTTTTCTAATAATAAGGGAAATATATTTGTCTAATAATGAATTAAAAAATAAACCCATGTTCTAGGGAATAAGATATATAGACATAGATCTACGAGGTATCTTATATGTAGTCAAGTATATACTTTGAAAAGATATGAAAAAAATACAATATAGAATATTTCAAGACCAAATTATTGCCTATGTCACGTGGAATGAAGTATCTCCAAGTTGAATAGTGAAAGAACATGAGGATTTTATTATGATGAATACAATTACATATTCCTCTGAGTAATTCGATATCTATATTATTTTCCATGATATATATCATGGTTTGATATTACTTTTCGTAAAGCATAGTGGGATATTATCAAATAGAACGATGGGAAATATAAGGATGGTTTTCCGGAATGTTCGACAATACTTGGGAAATTGAAAAAAATGGATGCGTTCATTTTAATTAGAGAAATTGTAATTCTAGTTATAAATGGGATACAAATATAGTCTTCCTTAAGACCAGTCTGATCAATTATCATAGTGAGGAAAAGGTAGTAATAAAGAAAAACTTATTATATCCAATGGTTTCCGTATCTATATAGATCGAGTATGTTGTGGATCCTCATATAGATTAATAAGTAGTTCAAAAATTATTTTTTCAAGATTTAGTAATTTTAACAAGTAATAAAAGTATCAACATAATATATATTATGATATACTTAATACTATGGTATTATCCAATATTTCAAGAACTATAAAAGAAAAATGGTAAATACTCAATGATATCACATCCTAAGGTATTTTCTTAAGGAGAGATGTTGTAGTAAGAAGAATATCCATAGAATAACATGACAAGACTAAAATATTTTCCCATACATTAGTAGAATCATGTTTATATTGTGAAATCAAATAAGACCATTGGTATTTTTATTCAATAATAGTTGGAATTTTTTCCCTAGAACCAAATAACTATGTACTTTTTTATTACCAAAATATTCAAAGATTTGAATGTTAATAAATATATTAACAAATGATGAGTGTTCTCCAAAGTAACATTAATGTGATAATATCTTTAGATAATTTTTCATATTGAAAGGATATAATAGTTCCCCACTAAAATGATACGTTTGAAATGTTATGAAAGTTTTTTAAAAAATATATCTTATGATCTCGATGAAATATATATGAAAATACATGTATAATATTTATACAATGAGTGTTGGAGACTTGTAAGACATTGAGACTTCTTCTCATAAATTTATCACATGGTAATATCTGAGAACTAAAATTAAGAGGACATGATCGCCAATAAGATTTCAACATGTTATATGTTTCATTGGATATTACTAAATGATGACATGTGTATTAGTCCTTATATTTGAGATTATTATTAATGTATATCTTGAATCTCATACTCTAATCTATTATTGATAACCATGATGACATATGAACAAAATGATGTAGGATACTTTGGATGTTTTATTTGTGATATGACATTAATTAAATAAGTCAAGAAATAATTTTACTCTTCCAATTTAATATAAAGAGATATCTCATGCCCTTTGATTGAAATGGATTTTTATAATTAATTCCATGACCTTGGTGGTTTATCGATGAGTTCATTTTAGGGATTCAAATAAAGATAAATCAATATGAAACAACGTATTAAACCATCTTGATGAGATATCAACAAAAGTGGTTAAATAAAATAATAATTGTTCATATGAGATTGTTGTTATTATAACATTAACTTATTTGTCTATGGGTTATTTGACATGTTGCTAGACATTGATCCTGGAAATTAGGAAAGATCACCTAATAGTTCTAAGAAAGAGGCCTGGAGAGTCACACACTAAGTGTATCGAGAATCTCAGTTAAGTTATATTTGAATTATATATTCTAATAAATATTATTCTTAGCTTATGGTTTAATAATTATTCTAGTTGGGTTGCTCAAAAAAAATTCTATCACTAGCTATTCATGTTTAGAATATATTTGAGTTGAATATTAAATAAATATTATTTGTGAGTTAGCAAATATAATATTTATTTTTCTTTTGTTTATTATTCGAATAGTAATAGAAAAATATTTAATATAAATATGTATTTAGTTTCATGAATATGAAAATTAATCTTTATTCATGTGTTTATTGAATATAATACTCAATTATTGAATAATCTAAAGATATTTACTTAATGTTTATTAAATTCCAAATGAGATTAATGGGACATGTTATGGTCCCATTAGAAATGATAACGTCATTTAAATAAATATTGATTTTTTAACAAATGGTATTTAAATATCCATGAGTTAGCGCTTTTCATGGAATATAATAATAATAATATAATTATTCATTGGCATGGGGTTTAATTAGAGCAAACAATTAGTTAAGGGCCTCAACATAATTATTAAATGTTTAACACTAAGTATATAATTTTATTTATATCATTTTAGAGGGGTGTTGGAATGGTTAAGCACAACTAATTCTCTCAGGTCTAGGAGAACCTACCAAAAACTCTCTCGAGAATGTAAAGAGAATCACCATCCTCCTCCCACTAAGGAAAGATAAAACAAGTGACAAACTCTTTAAAGTAGAAATTTTTTCATATTGCGATGAATGGGGAATGATGCAACGTGATTGGTTCCTTTTTAATAGCACCCAAAATACCAGTGATAACATTATGAGATTCATGGAACATATGTGGATATAAATAGAAGGATTATGGTATGGATTCTTCCACAAAAATGACAATACAACAGGATTTGATTTCAAATTGACCAACATCAATGAATGAATTATCAGGTTAAGCCAAGTATTTTTTTAAATTAATTATAAATTATAAGTGAAAAGATAACCACTATGAAGAATATAGGGTTACATATGTAATGTTTCGAAGAAACCAATGAAACATATCATTGGGAATGGGCCCAAAAACTACCGCACCACCCCAAAACCCATTGAAATAGTTGCGTATAAGTCTATGCCTATAAAACTAAATAATAATTTAGATAAAGATATTGATATCGATTATTTTTTGGAACATTTTTTTGAATCATCACTATAGGGTACCTATATCCATGCTTTGTTGAATCAAGGATATAATTACCCTACTATCAGGATTTTTGAAAAATTTCTATATATTATTAAAATTTCATGAATGTATCAATATGAAAAAAAAACTATTTAGCATTAGTTTAAACCACTATGAAATATAGAGTGGGGAAATAATTCATAATGCTTTTAAAAACGCATCATGAAATGATTTCATGATAGTTTTTAAAACCACTGCTAATGATTTAACATTGGTTTATTATAAGTTAGTTATTTGTTATTTAATATTTTTTACTTATTATTTATTTATTTTCTAGGACCTGTATAAATAAATCAAATATATGTGTATACAGGGATTTGAACCTTTTACCCCATGGTTATTCTGTAGAGACTTTACCGCTCCAATATGCTCTTTACATTATGACTGAAATGACTTTAATACACACACACACACACATAGAGAGAGATATATATATTAAAAAATATATGTAAATACATATGCATACAAATATTTATTTATTAATTATTAATATTTATTATTTGTTATTTGTTATGCGTACATAGATCTGTTAATTTTAGAAATAAATAAGAAATAAGAAATTGTAAATAGGAAATAAATAAAAAATAAAAAATAATGAAGTAATGATAAATAAGTATTAAATAAATATTAAATAAATATTAAATAAATATTAAATTACTAATAAATCAACATTAAATTATAAATAAATAACAAATAAATAACAAATAAATAAATAAATAATAAATAAATAAATATTAACTAAATATATAATAAATAATAAAATAAATATTAAATATTAAATAGTAAACAGTAAATAATAAATAATAAATAATAAATAATAAATAATAAATAATAAATAATAAATAACAAAAACATTATAAAGAAATAATAAATAAATAAATAAAAAAATTAATATATAATAGATAATAAATAATAAATAATAAATAATAGATAATAAATAATAAATAATAAATAATAAATAATAAATAATAAATAAATAAATAATAAATAACAAATAAATGATAAATAAATAAATAAATAATAAAAAAATAAAAAATAAATATATTAGAACTAAATAATTATGAAATATATATATATAATACATATTAGTAAGAAATTAATAATAAATAATAAATAATAAATTAAATAAAATAAAAAAAATAAAAAATGATAAATGATAAATAACAGAAATACACACACACATATATATAATAAGAAATCAATAATAAATCAGTAAAAGTGGGAATACCACTACATTAACAAAATAATCATATCTATTGGAGTGTAAATTCATGGAATAAAATCATTGGGCACCCGATATGTATAATACTACGTTAAATGAAGCTGAAATTCCATTAAATGTTAAAAAATTGTTGTACACCAACTAAAAACATAGTTTTGGAGGCTTTTTAAGCAATTTTTACTAAGAAAAAAGGGATTGAGCCTAATCTTAGTCTAAATAATGAAAATTTTATTATAACATTTTATTTTTCAAGTCAAGTAACCCAAATGAACCCTAATGAAAAGTTATGGTTTTTTGATGTTGAAGTTTGATTTTCAACTTTTCTTAGAATAATAGTACATTTTTTATTATTAAATATTACTAAAATATTATCTAGATTAATTATATTTCTTTAAATAATATTTTATTTGATAAGTCATTGATGATAAATGAAATCACAAATCAAAATTTATGGTTATTTTATGGAAAAGTCGACTTTGCAATTTCTCTTCGGACTCAATTAATTTAGTGGGAATTTGATAAAAACCTCCATTAAAAAAATAAAATCGAAACATTTCATGGTGGTTTTAAAAATCGCCACTAAAAGCTTCTTTATTTGATATATATAATTTCTTTTATAACTATAGTTACAGGGTCCTCTATAGTCACACTTTTGGAACAATGAAAAAATTCATCTATAACCATGGTTATGAATGCACTTTATTTCATCATATATTGAAAAAATTATCTCCAATTAATCCTAGCGAACAATTAAATCATTCTTGGTTGATAAAAATTTTAATTCCCATTTAAAATAATCATTATATTTATTAAGTAAAAAGGTAAAATTATTATTATATGTTTCAGGTTATATTCTCTAATTAAAAAATATTAATTTCTTAAATTTCTTATGATTCAAAATGAATTTTTATTATCTTTCACTTGGGTTATAAATTATAAAAATATTTGAATTATTAACTTATGTTTTAGGTTATTCATAGTCACTTGTGTGTTAGTTTCACTAGATATATGTTCGCAAATGTCACAAATTAATCAAGAATTGTTCTCTGATATTTTTATGAATAATAATGTTTTTTGATCATTTTTAATATCTTGTGCATGAATTTTGAGTTATAAAAGAATATTTATTGTCAAAAATATTTTTTAGTGATGACGATCGATCAAGTATTGTATTCAACCATTTCTTGTTTCTAAATTTTCTTTAATGACCCAAGCATTGTAGTCTTAATTTTGATGTGAAAGGGGATGTCCATTTGATTGTTTTGGTCAACCTTTGTGTGAATTGAAAAATATAAAAAAATACATATTACTAAAACTTTTTAAGATATTCTAAGAACCTTGGGTTTTTGATTAACTTTATTTAGTTACAGAAATTAATAAATGACCCAGGTAACATTGATCTAAATTTTGATTAACAATGGAACCTAGTCGACCATTATTATTATTTTTTGGATGAATTGTATGATATAAAAGAATACATATTACTAATTTTTTTTTGTAATTACAAGTACTTATGGTGTTTGATTTAATCACAATAGTTTTCTTTAAGGGTACACATGACCGAAGACACATTATATTGACTTTTGATAAAAGAATAGATCATATTCGATCAATTCTCCCTAGCCTATGAATTAATTATGTGTTATAAAAGTAAATTCATGATTAAATTATATTTTCAATAATTTTATTAATTAAATGATCCATGATCTGAATTTCAAATATTCAATTTGATACTTGTTAGTTATGGACTTTACTTTGAATTTGGGGTCAAAAATTTATGTTTTTGGAGGGTTTTTTATAACATGTATAGGGAGGGTACACATCCATGCTGTTTAAGAGTGATAGGTGTTTCCTCCATTGAGAGGAAATGTGTTTAATGGGAAATATTCATAGGTAGGGATCCCATGCAATCAATCCGTGAAAATTTCTATAAATTATATATATATATATATATTTATATAGTTAATTTTTAAATCAAATATTCTTGAATTTTCTTCTAATTTATTATTTCAGGTCAAGTAGATTAACTTAGAAACCTCTAGAGGCTTTATGTAAAATACTTCTATCCACCCATTTTTGATTCTTGGTGATTTTTTTTCTCAACCAAATCAAAGGGTTGGATCTCATTTCTCTTCATCTAATCTCTTTATTACCTTGTCTTCTGTTCTTCTCTCCTTTATTTGATAGTACTTATTAAAGACGTTTTATTTCAGGAATTGGGGTGTTGAAAATGGGGGAGGGGGTTATTAGAAATATGTTAGAATGTATTTTTGATCCCTAAAATATTCCCAGATACCAAAGTCATACTAATTCCACTCATCTAAGGTAGGAGTTTTTATACAATACCTTTAATTAGACATATAATGTGATAGAATAGTTTTATAAAACCCAATTTCATAAATATTAAATCAATATAAATTATTTTTTGAGAAATTATTAAAATTATATCATGTTAATGTGTTTTAATTATTGAAAAATATGAAATTTCAATGGTTTTTAATCCCATTACTCTATGAACAAATTTTTAGGCATATCATGTGTTTGTACAAATTCCTAAGATAAATTTTCAAGTAAAAGTTTCATATTATGCAATATTTTTGTTTCTAAAGGGGTTTTAAGATAGTAATTATATATTTCAATTATTTATACTCAAGTTAAGGGTGTATTTAGTATGCTTGAAATTGTTATTGAGCTTTGTTGTTCCTTTGATTTTTAGTGATATTTATGAGCTGGTTGAATTTCAGGATGACTTACAAGTTTTTCTAACATAAGTTAAAATTTATATATATTTTTACAAATGATGTTTTCAAGACATGAAATTTCTTTACTTGATTCAAAGTCCCATTTATCAAACTATAATTGGATTTTATGGAATATGTGATAGCACTGGCATTATTTCCCCTTAGGATGATGGTTTATGTGAGAGTAGTTATTATGTGTTATACATTATTTATTTTTGGATATGAATATAATGGAGCTATTTATTTTAGGGTGTTGGAGGTGATATGTGGGGTTTATCTTGATATATTTTATTGATATTATGATTTTATATATAATATATTTCCTCACCTCTATTAGATAAACTCATTGTAACTATGGGAATATAGGTGGGAAATCAAGAGATAAGTTCTATGATAGTTTTTTATACATTGTCTAGTATCCCATAGTGCATGATGAGACTATTCCTATAGGTTTTCCCACCCAATGGGTCTAGTTGAGAGTAATATGAGGTTTATTTTATTTAGAATGGATCAATAATCCAATAAGTGATTCCACCTGAGCACTTCTAGGATTTTCTCACTTGGAACTAATTATTTTCCCATGATTAATACTATTTGACTTGGATTTTTATATTGCTGAGTCTTGATTATGTGCATTTTTTTATCATTTTTTATTATTAAGTATAATCATATTTTTACTGTGTGTTACAAATTCTACTTTCTATTATTTATGTTGATTAATTTTATCCCTAACATGAGTTTCATTTGTCTTTATCACATAAAAATCATAACATTGTTTATACGTTTAGTATTTGAACTTATATGAAACTAATATATGTTTATACTTATATATATATATATATATTAAAATATTGGATTTAGATCATAATTCCCACAAGTAATTTTTTATGAAATTATTCAATGGTTTTTGAAAAGTGTAAAGTACAAAATAGGATTTATATTATTTATTGTATCCAATGTTTGAGGACACTCTTTACCTATTGAATAAAGTTTTTAAATGGGTTTTAAAACTACTTGGTATTTATTTAAAAAGTGTTTTACTTACCATAAAAATGAGGTCATATGGCATAATGATGTTATTTCTTTTATTAAATGATAAAATGATATTTTCATAAATTGTATTTCAAATTAGTATCTACGAATTATCTTATAAAATGAATTGAAAAAACCCTTTAGTGAAACCATATTTTTTTGGAGGATTAGGTATCCATCCATGTGATTACTAGAACCATGAACTTCAGTTCCTGGTAACTTCACACATCGATCCACTAAAAGTTTAACGTAGATTAATAAAGTGGAAAAGCAGGACCTTTGGAAGTATCCTCCCCCAACCGAGTTTACCTAAAGTAGGAAGTCACTTCACCATACCGGCTATAAAAATTTGACCTTACAATCACTCAAAATATGTTCAAAAACATTCATGGTAAGGAAATTATAGACAAAAAGTATATAAAATAGAAAATAATTCAAAGATATTAGTATTCTTTGGTTGAGTTGTCTTAAATGCATGGGAGAAGCACTATGACCTTCTTTTTATTCACCAGAAGTATAAGATTTCATTCAACTAGAAAAACCATTAGTAATATTTCATTATAGAAGAATAACTCACTATTACATTTAGATCCACTTTACAATTTAATCATGAACTGAGAATTTAATTAATACAATATTCATATACACTATCTATTGTGATGAAGGTCCCCAATTCCTTTTATATGAGACTCCACTTGATTGTTTAGGTCACAAAACATTCCATATTTCATGGAGAAACCTCTAAATCGAATGTGACTTGTGATATATTATTACTATATTGAACATTACCACCTGCTTTGGTAAAATCGAATGTGACTTGTGATATATAATTACTCTATAATTCCATAGAAAGACATAAACTTCTGGTGGACCTGTTGAAACCTAGAGATCTCCCACTAGTATTTTATTCACCCCAAGACAAACACCTTTCATTGAACAATATTCAATAATTCAAATTTTAATGGATAAAATTCTAGTAAATTGAAACCAGACATCACATCCCAATTATCTTACATTGAATAATTATTTTAGTGAAACTTCAACCACTCTCCAAGAATATACCTCACTTCATTTTCTATAACATATATTGTTTCTTCACATCTATTCATTCACCAAATCCCAACTAAGGCATGATATTTCCTTATAATTTCTTTAAATAATGTTTTAGTAAACATGTAAACTATATTTTTGATACAGATTGTCTTCTATTGATCTAATACATTCTCTTACAACATATTCCAATTGAAGAGGTACTTTAGATTAATATTCATTTTCCTTGTATGAAAACTTGGATTTCAAGGAAAGTTAAGTTCACTCTAATTATCACAGAATATAATTAATCCTTTCCAAATCATTTTGTTTTCCATTTTTTCAACTAGAACAAATCATTCATAGATTCCATTCTAGCTACATAATTAGATTCTATTTTACTTATTGTAACAATATTATATAGTCATGATATCCAAATAATTTTTATTTATCCATAGGCAAAACAAAAATTTGTTTTCTTATGGTTATCAATATCTCTAGTGAATTATGCAACAAAAAATCCTTGTAATGGGTCTTATTACCCATATAAAATCAAAACATATTCCATTAATTTCAAATACTGAAGGATACATTTGATGGATTCCCAATGTTCCGTTTTGGAGTTCAATTCAAGTCGACATAAAACTCCCACTCCCAATGCTATATATGACTGATTAAAAATCATCACATACATTAAACATCCAATAGATTATGTTTATGGTACATTTTCCCTTGAATGGTGTTCTTATTCCATTTTTGTTGGGTGAGCCTTCAATAATTTGTATTTCTTATAAAGGTGGTAGTGAATTTCTTATATCCCAACATTCCAAACTTTTCAATGATCTTACAGATGTAATATCTCTATGATAACACCAAAGTTTAATTTTTCCAATCCATATCAATTATTATCCCCAATATATTCTTAGATTAACCAAGATTTTTCATCTAGAAAATTCCAGATAACTTACTCATCAATTTCCAAATCCTTATATTATCTAGTATAAACAACAAAATTTCATTGTAATATAATAGACATATGATGAAAGTCCCATCATCCCATTGCTTAAAGTAATAGTAATGATCTACATCACACTTCATTAGTCCTTCCCCTAACATAAATCAATTAAAATTATGATTCTATTTCCTAGATTCTTTTTTGAATCTATAAATAACTTTCTTAAATTTACAAGTTAATTTCTAGTTCCCAACTTAGATGAAATATACGGGATGCTTCATATATATATATTCCTCCAACTCACCATGAAGGAAGGATATCTTAACATTATTATATTTTAAATATAGATATTCTAATGTCATCATAATCAAAACCATCTGGATGGGTATATTTTTAACTACCAGTGAGAATATTTTTAATAAATCAACTCCATTATTTTTTTGAAGTCTTATTCCCATTGGAAACACTTTTTAACACTTCTTTCTATTATCTTCTCATTTTAATAAAAAAACAACATATTATCTAGTTCCATTTTACCTTATGGTTACTTCCTAATCTCCCAATTTCCATTGGATTTCAATGAATCCATCTATTATTACATTGAAAACCTCTATTATTTAGAGTCATTAAGTTTTATTTCTTGTTATAAGTATTTTTTCCTATGTATATTATGATAATAAATTTCATGTCAAACCCAAAACTTTAAATTACTCTTCTATATATGGTTTATCTCCTCAACTGAGTTGGTTTCTCTAAAATTATCAACTCTATTATATCTTCTAGATCCCAAACTTCAAGTAGTCCCACTCCAGATTCATCTATTATTAAAGTTTTTTAATTCTATTTTACCGACATCAACTTTGTATTTTTTATTCTTTCAAGGGACTTCTTTGGAAGTTGTGAACTTCCAGTTATCTTACTCCAATCAACTTGGACATCAATTGTTGATTTATCTCCCTAAAATTCTTTTTTTCCACCATGTTTTGGTAATTACACATAACCATATCATTAAATAGAACATGTTCAACATAGATATTTTTTCCTATCATTATCCCAAATATGATACCCGAAATTTTAATTTCCATATCCAATGAAGAAATATATTTTTTAGTTTTCCATGATATTTTATTGATACATATCATAAAAATGAACATACACCAAGATCATGACTACTATAAATTTACTGGACCACAACTCCTTTTGAAATTCCCACCCAATGAAAAATACTAGGCTCTTGTTCATAAGATATTCCACTGTGTTGAGTGCCTTTGTGAAAACAACCTTAGGAATTTCTGAGTGAAAACTTATACTATGATCTTTCTATATCAAATTAGGATTCATTCATTCAACCACTACATTTTGTTGTGG
This sequence comes from Viscum album, assembly GCA_963277665.1. Classification (NCBI taxonomy): domain Eukaryota; kingdom Viridiplantae; phylum Streptophyta; class Magnoliopsida; order Santalales; family Viscaceae; genus Viscum; species Viscum album. The sequence continues at coordinate 1,272,721,716 of OY728127.1, forward strand.
AGTTATGGGAACTATATTCTCATGTGCTAGTACTGTATTCTTTAAGAAACTTTAGAAGTTTTTTTAGTGTTATGATCTCCTTTTTCTAGATAAATACACATTAACTTATGATTTTATTCCTTTTCCTATAAATATTTCAATTAAACGAAAATATATATTACACCATAATTATTATTCATAAATTAAACTTACAATTTTTAAAAATAATCATCAATAAAATTTGAAAAGTAGAGAGAACCACCATGAGACTGAATAGGGGTAGGTACCCAGAAATTTGAGTGAACTGAATATAACTTCTGATATATGAAATTATTTCTATTTAAATTTAAAGGAACCTTTATGTACTTATCTAGCAAAAAAATTTCACATGTTTCAATTTCTGTATAATTAAGCTTGAATTTTCATTTTTTCTATTAGAAATCTTATATTCTTCTCACTACGGTGACCAACCATGTAATGCCAATTTTTTAGATTACCAGAAGTTAAATTTCCATCAACTAAAATTCCATATGAAATTCCAGTAATGTAAATATATCCATCCTTTATACCTCTTACAACTACTATGGATCCCATAGTTTCTTTCCACACCCGATTGTAAATTGTTGTGAAAAACACTTCCTCATTAAGTTTTCAAATGGAAATAATATTTTTTATAGAACATGGATGTTACATACTTATATGAGCTTTAAGAATTCTCCATTATTAATTATAAATTTGAAATATTCTTTTCTAAAAACTTTCATGGCTTGATATTCGTCTTGATAAGATTTTCCAAACTTCCCATATATATAGTTGACCATGAATATTTGATCTCTAATTGAATAAAAGGATGTTATAGAGTCAAAAAACCTAGATTATATGAGAGTATTGACACTTAGAAACATTTGGTTTCAACCTTCTATTGAACAAACATTATTTGAAATTTTAGAGGGAGACAACTTTCAAGATTTCTCCTTGGGAATTTTTAATTTCTTCTTGATATGACATTTATCCCATAACTGTTTCATGTTAGACCTGGAATATCCTAATTGTTTCAACATATTTAATAATAATTATCTTCTGATGGTTTCTTGAAATTTATTCTCTAGGGAAAAAATCCTTTTCCATTAACATTATGTACATTATTAGATAGTAATTGAACTTCCCTTCACTTGATATCCTTATTTAGGATCAAGTTAAAAACATATTCCTACACCAAATAAATTATTTTCCTAGAGTTAATCACTATAATAATCACTACTTTCTAGTTCTCTAGAATTTAAGATAATTGAATAAATTCCCATACATCATATTTAAGTTATTAACATTATTTACCACTGTCCTTTCTTCTAAAAACCTTCAACTGAACAACTAATATGTCATGAAATATTTTTAGGTGATTTTTGTTTTTTATACATATCTCCCAACACCTTAATTAATTCCAATGTTATTTTATTTTCCCAAATGTTGTAGAAAAAATTACTTTCCAAATACATCCTCACCAGTGCTAAGACCTTCCTTTATAATATTTACCATTATACATTTCAAATTTGTATGAGACATTCATGTACTATTAGAATATCCAAGTATTTTTGAATTAGATGGTCTACCAAATAAATTCTCTAAAATAAAAATATGCTTTATTAAATTTATTTATCTGAATATTTCATACATATGATTCCATAACTTTTAATGACTGTAAGATCCCAATAAAATAAAAATAATGTTAAAGGAAAAGGGGAAAAAACCTTAGCCACCTCTGATGTCTTGATCACTAAACCATATGATTTGATACCACTTGTTAGGAGGAAGGGGGCTCGGACCATGAGATCACTGGAACCAAATACTTTAGATCAAAATAACTTTTCATGTTAATCAATATAAATTTTAGTATAGATTATTATAGTGTAAAAATAGAATATCTGGAAGTAGCCTCCCTCGAATGAGTGTATCAGATGTTTGAAGTAACTATACCCTACCCATCAAAAAAATTTAATCTTACACACACTCAATAAAATCTCACAAACATTCAATGAAATGGAATTCACAACCATGGAAGTATATAAAATAGGAAAGAACATAAAGAGATTAATGTGATTTGGATAATTTTTCTTATGTGCATGAGAGAAACACTATAACCTTCTTTTTATTCTTTGGACCTACAATATTACATTAATTTGAAAAAAGAGTTAGTTAAATTTCATTATATAAGATTAAATCATTATAATATTTCGATCCACTATTCACTTTAATCATGTTTTGTGCATTCAACTTGTACACTTTTCATATTCATTTTTTACTATGAATAATGATCCCAATTCCTTTAATAGGAAACTCCAACTAAATATTTTGGTTACAGAAACATTCAATTTTGATGGAGAGACCTATAAATCAAATGTGACTAGTGATATCCCGTTACACTTTTGACCTCAATCGCTTTCTTCAGTAAACTATAATTGATACTTCAATATGGATAATTCTTATGATCTCCAAACATTATGGACCTTTGTGATTCCATCATATGATATGGTATACTAATGGTCTTGATTCCTCCTAGAGTGATTATGATTTTTCTATATACACACTGAGAAAAAAACCTTTTACTAAAAAAGTTTTAGTAAATAAATTTCAATAAATGAACTTTCAGTAAACCCAATTTATACTCACATCCCAACATACTTGTAATGTTTATATCACATTACACATATAAATTTTTTGTGTGTATATATCCTTTATTATTTATTTCTGGTATTCATGGTATGACCTCTAGGTTTGATGACATAAATTATTCCTTTGTATGATGGATGAATTTGGGATATGGAGGTGACCACTAGTCACATGGAGATGATCATGTGGTGTTTTAGGTCATATGAATATTTAAGGATGTCTCTTGTATCAGTGAAACCTGTCTTCTTTAATATCTTTTTCTATTGATATGTCATGTACCTTGTTATATGATTTTTTGGTAATTCATTATATATTATTTTTTATTATATATTATTTATGTAATTTATTGTCCAAAGAAACTCATTGGATGAGAATGGGCATGAAAATTTTGGATAAATACTGTTGTATTTTTTATGTGATCCTATGGATTATTTATTGATATTTAAGTGTGAAATCATTCCCAAGTCTTTTGTTTGATAACCTTTGTTCTTGTTTCGAGCCTGTGGAAATCAGGAACCTGCTTTGGGTGTTATGGAAGATTGACTCTAGTGATGTTCTAGGGTATCTTGGATTAGTTTGTTAAAAAATAGTATCATACCCCTCTTATTATTTAGGGAATAAAAGGTTGAATATAAATAATATTGTCATAACCTAAGTGGTTGGTATGTTGAATTATTTGGACGACACTTTTAATTTCAAGACTTGAATTACTAGGGGTAGTCAGTATGTGTGATTTTGGTTTGGGTAAAGTTTATCATTAATTTTTGGAATAATTCTAGCTTAGGATGGCATTGTAAGGGTGGATAAAAAGATGCATGAGCAGTATTTATTGGATCTAAACCATGTACACCGTCCGTATACCATGGGGAAAATATGATTTTGTCATAGTTTTCTCTTAAATGGTTATTGATATTTTCTTATGGTCCTTATCAAATATTTATGATTTAAATTGATTTTTAATAATAGATATTAAATAAATTTCAATTTATAATTAAAATTATTTTGTTTTTGGGTTTTTAAAAAACCCAATGGATTATGATGACTGTATATATTATTAATGAATAAGTTGGTTATCAATATATATCAGTTATTGTGGGAAGATCCCAATTTGTTAAATGAGGTTGAGATGCAACTTGCAGTTATATTGTATCATATGAATTGAAGATGTCAACCATTGTAAATTTTCATGGTGATAAATTACTATATTGGGAAAGAATTTTACTTGATATGTTACTTGGTTTGTTGAAATCATCCTACACATCGGATGATTTTAGAGATAATCTTGTACTAAATTAGGGATATGTGTTTATGTTTGATAATATAACTCTCTAAAAAATATTTTTAGACACTATGAATGATGTTTATTGAATATATTCCGGATCTATGATTGATGAAGCATAATATCTAGGTGAATAATTAAGGCTGAATGAGGTGAGAATCGATCCCCATGTTACTAATCATGAAGGATATAATAATTAATTTATATTACCTCCTAGAAGATGATTAAATAATTATGGGTTTTAATCTAGTGTTAATTAATGAAGTTGAAGCTTTAATTTAAATACTCAATATTGAGTCATCTTATGCAGTAAATAATTTGGAATTATTTTGAAAATATTTAGAAACATTATTATGAATTCTATAAAGTCATTTAATATTATTTTGAATAAATATATGTGGTTTTTTATGATTTTCATAAGATTAGAATAGGCTTGAGAAGGTTTTTTAGTTATGTAGGAATTAAATAAAAAATTAGGTTCTATGTATAATTAAATAGGAAAAAAGTGAATCACAAAGAAATGAAATGCCTCTATATTTGTTTAAACCATATAAGGTGAGTTATGAAAGAATAAATCTGACTCATGTGAGATTAAACATGTGAAAATAGGTATATAAAGAGTATAATGGTATTTCAAAGATCTAAAATGAATGATTAATACTCATGTAGTATTGTGTTGGAATAATTTAGTAACATCTATACTATTTCAGAATTGATATGATATAATATTAGATTAGTTGTAAATTTTTAGAATAATCATGTTAGAGAATAATAAAGAATATTTAATATTAATTTTAAAAATAATAGATGCTATGAAATATATATAAGGTTCGTCTTCCTAATATATAAGGGAGCTTCTTAATTGAAGAATTATAATTAATAAAAAAAACTTACATTTATATGTAAGAGTAACTTCAAGATGATATGTAAGGGTTGTAAGAATTAAGAAATTGAAAACGTGTTGTAGCACACAATGATACACAATATGAACTGAAGAAAATGTAATGTATTTTTATGAGACTCATTTAAAAATTCATTAATGTGAAAAACCTTATGAGAATACATTAGATATTTCTCTGATATAGAAAATTTTCAATGTGTCTGTTCTCTATGTGATATTTAATTTTCTTAAGAGAGTAAATAATAATTTTTTTGAATCTTACACTAAATTATGGAAAATTAAAAATGTAAAACCCTAATATTTTAAAATAACATAATGTTAGATATTGTGTACAACACACAGTACTTATTTTAAACAAAACACATAATATCATTATTTACATATGATTTTCATAACCTAGTTTTTGAATTAGATTGAATGAATACAGTTAATAAAATTACTAAAATACTTAAAAAGGTTTTATATAATTTATGAATTAATAATATATAGTCACTAAATTATCAATAAAATCATTCCATGGTACAAAAATATATTTTCTTCAAAAATGGTTTTATTTTTCATTTTATGTGTTGGAATTATAATTATTTTATACCAAATTTTAGAAGTTTTATTTTATAAAATGAGCATAATTTTTTAAATCATCATATAAAAATTACCTTAGGATGGATTTTTTGGATTTTTTTGAAAAGATATATTTTTCAATGAAAAGTTAAATTAAAGTTTTTATTGAAAACTGTTATTTTGTTTCATGTATTTATAAAGCACGAGTTTGTTTTAAAATGGTTCAAATGTAAAATTAGTAGTTCAAAATTATTAATAACAAAATTAGGTTCATTAGAATTAATTTTATAATTTATGTTAGTATAAGAAAGTTATACTTAAGAATACATTTTTATGAAAAAATATTTTTCATTTTGTTTTGTATTTCAATCTAAAATTAACCCTACTAATTATTAAAATTGAATCATGGAAAATGGATTTAAAATTTAAAATAAATTGGTTCAAATTTTTTGAATAGGTCCCACTTATTTTTGGTCATTGTGAATAGTTACCATAGTAAATAATTAACATCACAATAAGGGTAAATTTGTTAATTAAGGTTTGAAATAATGTGATAATACATTAAAAATCAACCCAAAACTATGCTTAATTTAATTTTATGAGTCTAGTTCATCCATAATCATAAAAATTTAATAAATTGACATTTTTTACATTATTCTTGGATTTTGACCTACATAATATTTAATTGAGTGAAAAAGATAAAAATGCCACATTTTTTCTTTTAATATCTATAATATTGTATAATAGGGATAAATATAATTTATATTAGGTAATAAATAGTAATTTTAAATATAAATTCTCTATTTTTTATCTTGGTAATTTATTTATAATTTTTACTTATTAAATAATTTCCTTAAATTCTTATGAAATGCCGACACAACACTTTTTTTAATTAACTAAAAAATAAATGATTTTAAAAATAATAAGACAAATATAATTTGGAAGACTTATTTTTTCCCATGAATTTTTAAGATAAATATAAAATTATAGTGTTTTTAATGGATTATATCTTAACTTCTTTTTTTCTTGATGTATTTAAAGTCAAATTAAATGAATAGTGCCAGAAATGACATTACTGATATTTTATAACAAATAATATTTTATTAAATGATTTAATATTAATAAAAATATTATATTCAGACAGATTAGTGGTATTTAGTTTTAAAAATCATCCATGGTCTATTTATATGTTATTTTTCATTTTATAGAAACTTTATTAACCCTTAATGGGTATAAAATTTTAACTATACTGCAATTGTCAAAAGGGTTAGGAGGTGTTAAAACTAAAAGATAAAGGTGAAAAATAACCACAACTTATAAAAATTTTATTGAATGATATAATTTAAACTCTTAATCATATTATATTATAATTATATCATTTTTATCCATTTTAAAATAAAATAATTTATATTAATTTAATTATTTTGAAAATTGCAAGAATTCCCCTCCCCACTTATAAAAGGACACCCCTTTCTCTCAATTATTCACACCAATTTGAGAAATATATCTAAAAAATACCAAAACAATTACATTATAAAAATCACTATACAATTTTTATAGGTTATTTAACTCAAAAAATAACCACCATAGTTTCTTTAATTGGATATCTAATGGAAGTATACCGAAGAAGATACAATTGTCTTTATTGACTATTTCAAGTTTATTTCTTTTTCTACTTACTATTATTGTGATGAAACAATACTAAAATAATAAATTCAGTATCATAAATATAATATTTTTTTCTTATGAATATGGTACATCTATAGTTCATCTCTTTTCCTTCCTAAGAAAAGTGAAAATATGGATCATGCATACGTACGACTTACCATCTCCAAGTAGATGTGTAATTTGTTTTTCATCACCAGTTTACATGGATGGTTATAAACATGGAAATAATGAAATTATATGATATTTATGAAATTACTATAATTTTTTTCATTATAATATCATATATACCTTATCACCTGGAAGTCAATTTTGAAATGATGACGTCACTCATAGGTATGTGTAGACTACCACCTCCCTGAAGTGATGTTATCCGTTTTTATTAAATATTTACATGTAACATAATAATGATATATTTGAGGAATATATATGATATATATGACATAATAATTATTCTTTAAAGATTAATTATCATTTAACTTTCGTTTATCTCATCCATAAAATAGTGGAAACAATGTTCATGCGTACGTATGGACTATCGTCTCCATGAATAGTGTGTCTAATTTTTTAATCTCGATATTTTATATTTGACTATAAGTATATTTATATTTTATATATATGATATTTATATCATTAATATAATTTTTTATGAGATGTAATCATGATAAATATTTAAATATCGATACAAAATAAAAAATACAAGAAAAAACGAAGAAGTTAACAACTAAAATAATGATAATAATAAAAGATTGCTGACAAAAAAGTGATAAAATAAATGGATAATATATGATATATATGTATATGGTTTTAATATTCAGCCATAATAAATATAAATTTATTATTCAATATGTTAAAAGAACTTATGGTGAAAGTTGAACATGAGGTAAGGGGATTCTTAACCCAATTTCCATTCATTGGGTTATACTTCTACTCTATTGACCGCTTTATTCCATGATAATGTGTGAAATGAAATTTTATAGTATAATATTGTATTTACACTTATTTGTTCTGGATTTAATTTTTTTTTCACATGATCTATTCATTTATTAATTTTCACCTCAATGGTATGATTTTTGTAATGGATTTCATCTTAATTTCCACTATATTGAAACATATTTGGTAATATACACCAATTTACTTTTATATGGTTAATTTGTTGTATATTTAAGTTATATAACATGAATATATATTTATTCACAATTATTAATGACTAAATTAAAGATAATATTTCAAGAAGAATGTTCAAAATAAAATATTATCTTATTTATCATCTTGATTGGGTATATTTTTCAAATTTTTTTATGAAAATATTTTTTAACTACAAAAATGTTTTATAAAGGATATTTTACGTTATCCTTGATTTTTTACGTGGTATGATAGGAATATTTCTATTGTTTTCATGAATGGGGTCATTTTAAAATTTCTTTATAACAAGTAAATATGAAGGTTTTTTACTTATATGGTGTTAATGGACCGTACCTCCACCATAATTGTTTTACACTCATTAGCTTCTTCAATAAGATTTCAGATGTTTTAAAAAGTAAAATATTTTGATGAATTTATTCTCAACCATTTTATTTTATTCTAAAAAATACTTGAATTTATTTCAAAACCTATATTTTTGATGAATTGAAGTTTATATTTTATCTCTTATTATTTTTGTGGTTATTAAATTTATCTTAAAACATTTACTTTCTTTTGATCGTTGAACATTATGTTTACAATAAATATCCACATTCTTTGTATAATGGATGTGATTATTTCCTGAAATATGTACCATTTCTACATACCATGTTTTACTCTGAAAGTTATTTTATTTGTTGAGGAAATATTGACATTTTTTATTCTTTACTGAATATAGATATTTATTAATAAGGTATATTGTTCATGAATTAAGTTAATTATTCGATATATGAGGAATTAATTGGAAATATAGTTAGAATTGGGGACCCGAATTATATATCCCTACATTACATCAACTTGTCTCATGAGACAAATCATCTGGCCAAATTAAATGGGTCTTTACCTGTAGTTTTAAACTTTCTTTGTGTATGGTATTGACAATAGAGATATCATGATGTTTGACATCATGATGTCTAATAGTTTTAATTTTTTTTCATTGAGAATTCAGTTATTATTATCAAAGAGATTACTTCATTGATATTATCCATGGTGGATTTGTTTCTCATATTTTTGAATAATGGAAGGTGTTTTCATTTATTTATCTTTCCATATTGACAATTCCTTATTTACCCAAGATAGATTCCATTATATGTAACCATTACTGATCATCCAATATCACCCTTTATTTTTTCATTTCCTCATGATATGATGAAGGAATCTTTGAATGAGTTCAAGTATGTAGATTACTATTTCTATGTTTTTATATAATAATTCTAATTTAATTTGAGAGTCAAGTATGTGTCTAGCTTACTAAGACTACAAAAATATTCGATTCTTATGTATTATGTTGGTTTTTTCTTATGATAATGTAATAAAGTAACCACTAGATTTGGGATACAAGATTTGAGATCATTATAGTGGTATCAGATCAAGTTTAGTAGAAACCTTGGGAACTAGAATTAGGAAAATAGTGATTGTAAGACATAACCCAATGATTAACTTGACGTTAAATCTATGTATAGGATAATTTCCTTATATTTTTATAATTTATAGATTATATAGTTTTCTAGAAACAAATACTTGTATGGATACAATAAGTGGAAGTGGTTTTTTAACAAATTCATTAAATGTAATAACCCTAAAAGGAGTTGGACAAGTATATCTCATCCATCATTTAGGTTCAAGGTGTGTGTTCCCTTACCTCTAACCTGGTTTGAAACTATTAAAAGATATGCAGGGGTTAATTAAAATTTTATCTATGAACTATTATGATGATTTATAGAATAATAATATACATAAACCTGTTATATGCCATTATGATATGGGATAAACTTAAAGAGTCTTAGGATGATAAGTCCAATGCTGATCATATGTTTAAAAAGATAGATACCCATTTTTAGGCTTTATGTAATGGGATTTTAAGGTGATTATTGATATTTTTGTGATTTATTGTTGGGTTGAGGTAAATTTTACCCTTATTTTTAAGATGATGGGTTATTTTAAAATAATACAATTATAGTTTTAGTGATTGAAGATAGTAGTTATGAGATAATATTTAAGGTTAAAACTTTCATTAATATCGATGATATTAAAGTTAATTTTGATTATTTTTATCCTTTTTTGGGAATGTTTTATGGATTATATTAATATAGCTTTAGTAAAAGGGAAAAACACTAGCTGGGAGACAACACATCCCAATTCATAAAGCCATGAGGCGTAAACCCATACCCAAAGAGCAAAATGGGTAAAAGGCCTATCACTAGCCTATGTTATGCCTTGGATGGTTTCTCAGTTTTATTTTATATTTAAATGATCTAAAAAATAAATATTAAGTTGATAGTGGTAATATATGTTTTATCTTATAAATAAACATGGGTTTGAAAAGTGATTTCGCGATTAAGTAACTAATGTTATTTCTCAAGAAGATTACTATAATTTTGTAGAACATTATATGATATTATGGGATTTCATTTTTGGAAGGATGTTTGAATAATATTTTGGAATCATATATGATGTCTCTTTATGGGGATTTAGGTCATTTATAGAAATGATCAGTATATCATGTAGACTCTATGATTAGGGTATATAATGTTTTTTATATGACTTTTTGATTGAATATTGATTCGAGATAAATCTTTAGTTTATCTTATAATAATATATGATCAAATAATTTTAATCATTAGGTTTAAATATTAGTTAATAATATTTCCAAGAATTTTAAGGATAGTTATTTATAAAATGATTTAGTTTTAACTTTGGTTATTACTATTGAATTTTGTAGATTAATGGAGTATTTCTTCTTATGAAGGTTTATTCATTTTGGAAATTATCTTAACTTGTGATAAATTTTTTTCTTTTGGTTAATTTATAAATACAATAGGAATATATTTTTATCCTTTTTGGTATTATATGATCAATCTGATTTTGATTTTTTCACTTCAGGCATAAACAATTTATCTTTGATACTCAATTTTTATAGAAAAAGATAAGATTGTCGTAAAAATTGATTAAAGGATGAAATTATATTTGTAAAGTAAGTATATTTACTTATTTTATTACCATAAATAGAAATTTAATTCATAAATTCTAGGAAAAGTATTTTGAAATAATAACATTATAGTATTATTAACAATTCCAAATAATTGATGGTTTTTTCAGCCATCATAGATTTATGGTTTTTTGGTCATTAAATTTATCATGAGCATTTTATATATCAATCTATATTAGTCGTTGGGAATTATGTTTCTCCTCCATTCCCAAATTTTCACTTCCTATTAATTTTCTTCTATTTGGAGACATAGTTTTGTGTTATTCCTGACTACCTTTGTATTTCCCTTTCCCTCTTTTTAGGGGGAAGTTTTATTAAATATTTTTTATGGTGTGGGTTTTCTATGAAGGAATTTTAAAAATTTAAACATTTAATTTATGATAAAAATTTCAAATAATTAGGATAAAGTTTATTTTGGGGGGGGGGGTTAACACCACGATATTTTAAAATAACACTCTGTTTGATAGCATACACAATACACAACACCGAGTTAAATATACCACAAAATATTTTTATTTAAATATGAATTCTATAAACTGTAAGTTGAATTTGAGGGCATTAATTGGAAAAAATCATTAAAATATACATAAAGGTTATATATAATGTATTTGTTAATAATAAATACATACCTAATTCTCAATAAAATTATTTTATGCTTTAAAAATTCACTTTTTTGAAAAATGGTTTTATTTTTTATTTTGTGTGTGGTAATAAAATTCAATTTCTACCACTATTAGAAATTTTATTTTATAAAATGAAAATAATTTTTAAAATCATCCTATTAAAATTATCTTAGGATAATTTATTGTGATTTGTTTATAAAAATATTTATCTTCAAGTGAATAGTGAATATATCACTTTTATTGAAATATATATTTTGGTTTCAAGAATTTAAAAATTATCATTTGGTTTCAAAATGGTTTAAAAGCTAAAAAAGTTCTTTAATATTATTAATAACCTAATTAAGTTCATTATAATCAATTTTATGATTTAGTTTAGTATAAAAAATTTTTATACTTAGAAATTCATTTTTCTAAAAAAGAATTTTTCATTTAGTTTGTCATTTTAATATTAAATTATTTCTTCCAATTATTGAAATTTAATAATGAAAAATTCATTCAAAATTTAGAGTCAGGAGTTCCAAATTTGGTAAATATGCCCTTCATATTTCTGTTCATTATGAAGACTAACAATAATAAGTAATTTTCACCACAGTAAGGGTAAATTGGGTAATTAAGGTTAAAAATAATGTGATAAGACATTAAAAATCAACCCAGAATTTTCCATAATTACACTTGATGAGACTATTTCATCTATAATCATCAAATATTAAAAAATATAAGCCCTTTTTCCATTTTATAGGATTTTGACCTATATAATATTTAAGTGAGAGATATAGATAAAAGTGTCACTTCTCTTCTTTTAATATCTATAATATTATATGATAGGGATATATAAAAATAATTTTTTTATCAATATTAATTTTAAATATAAATGATTTATTTTTTTATGTTAATTTATTTCTCATTTGTAGTGATGAAATAATCAGCTTAAATGCTGAGAGAATATTTATTTAGTTAATAGAAATATAAAATTAATTATTTTAAAAATAATAAAAATAATATAATTTAAAGAATTATTGTGGTCCAAGAATTTATTAGATAAATAAAAAATTCTATTTTGATTTTAAAGGATCATATCTTAATTTCATATTTGTATTGATGTATATAAATTAAAATTAAATGAATAGTTCCAAAAATGATAGTAATGATATTTTATAACAAATAATATTTAATTAAAATATTTTAAATTCATAAAAATATTATATCCCTCCAAATTATTGGGATATGGTTTAAAACACCAACCACAGTATATTTATGTGGTTTTAGTGATTTTTTAGTAAAATTATTAACCCTTAAAGGGTATAAAAATTTAATGATGTCAGGATTGTTAAAAGGGTTAACTCAGGTTAAAACTAAAAGACAAGGGTGAAAACATAAGAAAATGATTTATAAATTTTATTTTATGAGATAATTTCAAATAATAATCATTTATTTTATAATTATATCAAAATATATCGACTTTTACTTAAAATATTTTTTATTAATTTAATACTTTAAAAAATTATAAGAATACCCCTCCCCTCACTTATAAAAGGTCCACTCTTTCTATATATTATTCACACCACTTTGAGTTATATAGAGTGACCATAAACTGAAAAATTACCATATAAAAATCACTGTCCTTGTTATATAGGTTCCATCCCTTCAAAAATACTTGCCCTTGTTCCCTTAAGAGGTGATCAAAATGATGTCTATCGAAGAAGTGGAAATTGTCTTAACTGACTTTTTTCCGGTTTATTTAATATTTTAATTCTTATTATTATATTGTACCCATCCTAAAATAATTTATACAATATAAAATATATATTTATATATAATTTTTATTATTTTATAACCATATTCCACCTCTTTTATATCCTATGAAAAGAAAAAACATCGCTCATGCGTATGTACGGCTTACCATCTTCACGTTGCGGGGTAATTAGTTTCTCATCACCAGTTTACTTGTATAGTTTTAAATGTGTAACAAATTAAATTATATAATATTTAATAAATAAATATTCTTCGGAAATTATAATATTATATACATCTTCTTACCATCCAATCAATTGAAAATGATAACATCAATCATGCATACACGTGGACTGTCATCCTCACAAAGGGATGTGATTAATTTTTCATTTACACTTTAAATGGATGATAATAAGGATATAATTATTGAATTTATATGATATATATGATCTAATAATGATTCTTTAAAGTTTAACTATCATTTAACTTTCTTTCCTTCCATCCATTGAAAGGTGAGAACAATGTTCATACGTACATATAACATACCATCTCCATGAACGATGTTTTTAATTTTTCTATCTAGATACCATATAGATGAATCTAAATATCTATATATTTAATATATATTATATTTATATCATGAATAAAATTTTGGATATGATGGAACCATTATAAAGACTCAATTACCAAAATTAAAGAATCAAAACAAACATGAAAAATGATGCGATTAACACCGAAAATAATGATAACAATAAATGATTGTTAACAAACAGGTGATAAAATGAATGGATAATATAAGATAAACATTTATGTTTTTGTGCCATGTAATTATAATAAATTTAAATTTATTATTAAATAGTTTAAAAAAACTTCTGAGGTAATTTGAACGTTATTTAAGGTATTTCTTAACTTTATTTTCATTCATTATGTTATACTTCTACTAAATTGACAATGTTATACCGTGATTATATATGAAAATAACTTTGATCAAATTATCTTGAATTTACAATTTTTGGTGGATTTAAATTTTTTACACATAATCTGTTCATTTATTAATTCTCACTTTAATGGTATGATTTTAGTAAGGGTTTTAGTCTCAATTTGCACTCTATAGCGACATATTTGGAAATATGCACTTATTTACTCTTATGTGGTGTATACATTTCCAATTTTAATTATTTGACATGAATATATATTTATTAATCATGATTAACGATTCAATTCAAGTAAATATTTCAAGTATAATGTTTAAATGAAAATTTGATCTTATTTCTCTTCTTATTCGAGTATATTCTTCAAAAATCATTTTATAAAAATCATTTTTATTTAAACAAATTTTTTATAATGGATATTTTATGTTATCTTTAAATTTTTTACATGCTCTGAAAGGAATATTTCAAATGTTTTTCTAAAAGGTGTTATTTTCAACTTTCTTTACAAAAAGTAAAAAAAAGGAATGTTTTTAACTTATATAGTGTTAATAGACCTTCCCACTACCGTAACCATTTTAAAATGTTGAGATTATTCTATAAGATTTTTAAATTTTTTCAAATAAAAAACTTTTGAGAATTTTTTTCTCACCCATTTTATTTTATTATCTTATAGATACGAATTTATTTCAAAACATGTATTTCTGATTAATTAGAGGTCATCTTTTATATCTTATTAATTTTGTGTTTATTAACTTTATCTTAAAACATTAAATTTATTGCAATCATTGAAATTTATATTTCTCTTAAATATCCATATTTTTTTTTCATGGATATGATTATTTCTTATACTATATACCATTTCTACATATGGTGTTTTACATTCAAATTTATTTGATTGAATGTATAAATAATAATACTTTGTGTTATTTACTTAATAAAAATATTTTTCTTATAAGGAATATTGTTCATGAATTAAATAAATCTTTAGATATATGGAGAATGAATTAGATATGATATGATGGGTGGGACTTGGAATTATATATCCCCTTGATGCATCAACATGTCTTCTGATTCAAATCGATTTTCCAAATTAAATGGGCCATTAACCGTAGTTTTAAACTGTCTTGGCCTAAGTTCTTAACAATATATATATTTCATGATGTATGAGATCATGATGTACAATAGTATAAATTTCAACATTAAGAATTCAATTATTATTATCCATGATATTACTGTATTGATATCATCTAGGGATACATTTTTTTCTCAGGCTATTGTTTAAAAGGAATTTGTTTTCATTTATTTATCTTTCCATATTGATTATGCCTTATTTACTCAATATAGATTCCACTTGTTTTTACCTTTACTAATAATTTAAGGTACCCCTTTATTTGTTTTACTTTATCTAGGATATAAAGAAGGAATCATTGAATGAGTTCAAGGTTGCATATTTTTTTTTCTATTACAATGTTTTTATATCTTAATTCTAATGGAATTTTAGATACAAGTATGTATCTAATTTACTAATACTACTAAACTATCTAGTAATTCAAGATGAGTTCACTTATATATTATGCTAATGTAATAAAGTAACCATCGAATTTAAGCTACCGGATTTAGAGAATTTACAAAATACCTTATGTAAGGGTTCTTATAGAAAATACGTAAGGATTTACCATAATTGAAAAATTTAAAAGGGACAAAAGATCACCTTAATGATACCTAAGATTTTTCTTACGTTATGTTTTACTATTAATAAGAAATGTGAGTGTTTTGGAGTTCAAGTTGGGTTATTTTTTTTAATTTTCAATTAAAAAATATCATGATATGGTTATTAACACATTATTAAATCCAATATTATGGGATAATTAAATTATATAATCTTGGAATGAAGTTTTTTAAATTTCAATTAAAATATTTGAAATTATTTATCAAGATGAAAACTGGAGATTTTATCAGGAGGAAATTTTGATTAGTTTTAAATTGAGAATTATAGAGAATATAAAATTGCTAATATTGAAGTGTATTACCATATTGAAATCTAAAAATAATATTCTTTTTATTCTATGAAGAGAATAAAAGGTAGAAGAAAAATAGAGTAAAAATGGAAGAGAATAAACTGAATACCATGGATCATTAACTATATTGTGTATCAAAAAAACATAATTGTGTAGTGAATAAATAATACATTCATTGCAAGGAATATATATTCTATTGATAGATAAGTTAATGATATTATATAAGGGAAGTCCTATGTGTCAAGGAATAAAAATAATTTGAAGAGAATAAAAAGAAGAAGAAGCTGGTGTAAATAATTTTCCAATAATATCTCTATTTTATAGATTATGATTTAAATAGAATAATATAAGAAGAAGAGAATAATAAGATAATAAGAAATAAGAATAAAGAAAATTAGGTAGACATTTATTCATTACTATAGGATAAGAAGTGATTTTGAGAGGAATGTTGATTTGAATGTAATGATATTTATCATATATTAAAAGTTGAAGTCCTTGAATATTAAGTTTGATATGATATATAGAGAATAATTTTCTTGATGTTATAAACAATTATATATTGGACATTGAAAGCTCTAATTTAGGAAGAATATATCACTAGTTGATTCAGTTTCATCCCATAACATATTGGAGATCTTTTTCAGTGAGTTCAGAAGGACCCACTATACACTTGTAGAATACAATATAAACAAACAATCAGGAGACTATAAACTAAGGAAATCAAGTATAATCTATTACAATCCCTTATTATTTTTATAAAATTATTTCCCTATGGATATGATTGTCGACTTTGATCGAAGGTTTACCCTAGAGTAAAAATAATCAATATAAGTGTTGAGTAAATTATGATTCTATCTCATCCATTTGTAATCAATTTTCTACACTAGTTATAAAATGTGACCCATAATTGACCCAAATATAGTAATCAGTATATACCCACATTATGATAAACCCATATAAAAACCCTATCCACTGTTTTCTCTTATTTATTTATTCCATTTTATACGGTGGTGTGTTTTGAGAATGCATAAACAGATCCTTTAATATTTGTCAAGATATAAGTTCGAATATCAAGATGGTATAATTAAAAGACGGTAGAATTTAGTAAAAATATTCACATTGATTTATCCCCTAACTCTTAATTGACTACATGATCTACTAGGAACTTCATTTTGACTTAGTATCTTATGTTATAAATTTTGAGAACTATTATTCAAATTTAAGGTCAATTTTATTCTAGTATACCTAAAGATGATTTTACTTGTTTTTAAATTTGATGATGGAATTTGAAAAGGGTACATGATGTTTCTATAAAGGTAATTTTTAACACCACAAGTTTTTAAAACAAATATTATACTCGATAGTGTATATGAAACGCAATAGTGACCCTAAATGAACCCCAATATACTATTTAATTTGACCATTAGGAATTGAAAATTAAAATTGGTGGTATGAATAATAAGACCCATTTTTTGAAAATTATGTATACATATTTTATATTAAGTTGATATATTTTTAAATAAGGACTCAATTTTAGCAACGTCATTACAAACTTCAAAAATATATATTTTCATTATTTTTTTATTTATATGAAAAATAATATAATTAATTTATTCCAATTTTAGAAATTGTATTCTATGAAAATAAATTTATTTTTTAAATAACCATGTTAAAATTAAATTAGTGTTAAATTTTGAGATTTTTCTAAAAAGAGTGATTTTTAGTGGATAGTGAAAAAAACTACTTTCTCTAAGAATATCATTTCTTTTAAGTAAATTAAGTAATTTATAAGTCCCATTATTAATTGAATTTAATGTTTAAATACCATAAGTATTATTTAGTTTTATTTAATCTAATTAATTACATTCAAATAATCTTTATACCAAATTTTGTTATAAGTTTATTTTTTGGTTTAAAAATACATTTTTTATGAAAATAGTTTTTATATGCATAATGTTTATCTATTTTAATTAACAGAAATTACCCCTAAATAGGAATTATTTAGACTAAATTTGTATATAATATATCAATATGTATGAATTTAAATTCATATAATGATGATTACTTCTCATACATTTAATGTAAGTTCATCCTATGCTTAGAAAATATATTTCTTAAAAAACCATTTTTGACACGTTTTGATGGTTCATTATTAAATTAATTTTTGAAACTTATATTAATTTAATATGATAAAATGGATTAATAGCTTATAATCGGAATAATTGAAATTTTTTAATAAGTTCAACTTAATTTATGGCCATAATGAATAGTAAAAATTGTAAAAAATAAAAATTATGGTTAAGGTTAAAACAAGTTTTTCCCTATTACATGCATTTGGGTTAAAATTAATTTCACACACACATGGATTTTTTATTTGATAAATTATATTTCATTTTAAGAATCATTGGTTCTAAATTATCTAATATTTTTCTTTTAATTTTAGGCTTAAAGGATATATTACCTTGGTCAAAAAACTTGTAACCATGGTGAAAACTAAAATGGTAAAAGTGAGTAACCTTAGAGGTAAATGTAATAAAATGATTAAAAGATATTTATTTTTAATTTTTTATGTTTTTATCAGCCTTAAATTAAATTCAATAAATTATTTATGAATTTTTGAGGCACCTTGATCTAGAGTGACTACCCATTATTGAATTATTTTTGTATCCACAAAAATGCTAGTCCTCCTCAATTATAAAAGGTCAAATATTCCTCTCAATTATTCAAACTTATTAATCCATATAGCTCAACCAAAACCTTAATTTGTTTTTGAAAAAAATAAAAAATCCTTATAAATTTTATAGATCTACTAGTATTCTCAAAAGAATAACCCAATGGTCCTTAATAAGTGATCCAAAGGAATTTTTTTCTAAGCGAACGTAATTATCTTCACTAAGAACTTTCATTTTTTCCTTATTCTACAAAAAAATCATTAATTTATTAATAACTAAAATATAATAACACTAATATATACCATATATTTATATTTATTATGTAGATTGAATAACCTATACTCATCTCCTCTTACATCAAATGGGCAACAAAACTGTCCATCATGTGTATGGTGGAATATCGCCTTGCGAACCGACATAATTTATTTTCCAGTACTACCAATCAGGGATGTATATGATGTATTTAATTTATATATATGTTTTTATTACATAATTATACTTCTGTAATTATAATATCACATCTACCTTCTTACCTTCCAATCTGTTGGAAAACGATAACGTCACTTGTGTGTATGTGTGGACTACTGCCTCCATGATGTGATATAATTTGTTTTTAATTTCCATTTTACATGGATGATAATAAGGATAGATTTAATAGATAGATATTATAAATATGGTATTTTAATTACTCTAAAAAAGTGATATATTACTTACATTTCTTTTATTCTGGTCATTAAAATTGGAAACAACGTTCATGAAGACGTACAACCTACCGTCTCCACGAAAGGTGTAATTCATTTTTATATCTATAAGTTTTATGGATTAATATAAATAAATATATAATGAATATATAGAATATTTAAATAATTATTAAAATTATGTATATGATTGAATCATGATCAATTCATAAGGACCAAAACTTCCAAACCAAAACATACATGAAAAATAAAGCAATTATCACCCAGAACAATAATTATAAAAAAGAATTGTTAATCAACATGTGATAAAAGGTTATAAGTAAATTATATATGGTATTATATATATGATTATTGTTATATAATATATGTACAATAAATATATATTTATTATACATGAGGTTTAAACATGTACAAATAAATTGGACCTATGGTATTGGATTCCATCTCAATTTGCTTTCATTGAGGCATATATAATATTATGAAACTAATTTCTTTTATATTGTGTATATACTATAAATTTTACTTGTTAAATCATTAATACTTTATAATTAATTTTATTTAATGTTTTAATTCATATTATTTCATCCATGGGGATTTGAATCGAAAGTTACCAAGTGGTAAATGTTTCACAATCCAATTTATTTTTATTAGGTTATATTACTTCTTCATTGTATTTGATATTATGTGATTTTGTGTGTAATGAATTTTGATTAATTTAGGTTTTTTTACACTTTTATTATGTGGATTTACATTTTATACACATAATGAATTCACTAATTAAGTCTCACTTCAACTGTATCATCTTTGTTAGAGATTTCATCTTAATTTACAGTTCATTGAGATATATTTAATAGTATGCACATATTTATTTTTATGAGGTGTATCTACTACCTATTTGATATGTTACATCATGAATATATTTATATTCATGTAATTTAATATTTAATTTGAATTTATTTATTTTATGGGGATTATAATTCAAATTTTACCAAATTGGTAAGAGCTTATCTCACAATCTCATAATTATTCAATATTTTCTAAGTTTATGTCTCTACTGGGAGAATTATTTGACATTTCAATATTTAAACCAATATATATTTTCCTATTTTTTTATTTCTGAAAATTACAGTTTTTCCTTTCATTTCCCACTTTTAAAACTAAAAATACTAAACAAATGTTTTTGAGAATAACTAACTCTGTTTTTTTAATTGATGGGAAATCATTTTCTTCCATATCCATATTTTTCATAAAATTTTTTAAGAATATTTTTAATATTCTTCAATTACATATTAAATAAATTTTTATACATGTTTGAATTTGCACAATGTATTTTGAATGGAATCTTCTTTTCACTTTTTGAACAAGTAACTTTTAACCTTTTAGTAAAAATGTCAAAGGATTATTTTTTTAATGTAGTATAAATAAATGGAATTTTCCACAGTCATAACTACTCATTTTTTTGAATCTCCCCTTATAAGTTTATGAGGCTATTCAATGAATTTTATTTATTATAAATTGAATTTCAAAGTAAAATGAGTAATTTCCTCAATAATGTTTATGACGATATTCTTATTGTATTTTAATTCATCAACAAAGACAACCATTTATTTTACTGAAACTCCATTGTTGATATTTTTTATTAATTACATATTTATTCTTTATTCAGATGCATTATAATAAATTTGATCGGGTAAAATATTGAGATTTTCTTTCCTGATTAATTTTATGGTTGTTAACTTTCTCATGAAACATTCACTTTCTTTTGATCATTTTTCACTGGATATTAAATTTATCTTAAATATTCCTATTGTTTGTATCATGGATATGATTAATTTTGAAGGCATTTAGAATTTTAACATATGGTGTTTCATATCAAACTTATTTAATTGATTAGGTAAAATCTTGATAAATCCATATTATTTACTCAATAGAAATATTTATTAATAAGGAATATTGTTTATGAAATGAATTTATTTTTTAATATATGTGGTATTCATTGGAAATTCGGTTATGAGTGGGGTACAGTTATAGATATCACCTAGATGCATCGATATTATCATGTGGAAAATAAATTGGCTAGCCAAATTTAAAGGTTTTTTTTGTAACATCCCAAGTAAGTAAGGAATAATAGATATTTTTATCTATGTCTATTAATGATTAAGATAGTGTTTTAGAGGCTTAAAATGAAAATAAATACAATCTTATGCATGGAATACACTAATATTCTTAAAAGATTGTTTTACTGCCTTTTGATGGAAAACCATTTTTAAATCTATCTTTTGACAATTTTATAAGATATGTTTGTCAAAATAAAATTATTATTTATTATTGGGACATCACAATTTACTTTGTGTGATTTTTTGGTATTTTTCTGATAAAGTCCATTTTTTAATGAATAGTGAAAAATGTTGTATTTTAATTCAAAACCACTTTTTAATATAATTTATTTATATGATTATATTATCTTTTGAATTGGTTTTTTAGTGAAATTATAATATATTTTTACCATTTTATCCAATGGTGGTCATTGAATCAATTTTACTTTGAAATTGGACTTAAACTAGTGTCAATCTTTTGATACTTATTGTTTCATAAAAACACGCTATTTGTCATGACAACGGGAATTAGTTATTAAATTAATTAATGAAACTTACATGTTTTGAATTTTTTAAAATAGACATAATTTTTGAATTCGGAATATCAAATATAGCTTAGGGTGAAGTTTTGGTATCTTTCTGAAAAACTTCAATTTTTGATGAATAGTGAAACCACTAAGTGGTAGTTAAAGAAACTGATTTTTCGTTTAAATGAAACTTTTCCACTTCTGTGATTTGATTTTCAAAAATCCGACATAAATGGTTGTCATTAAGAAGTAAAATGTGGTTCAATGAGATTAAAATAATTTTTTGGTAAATAGTAACTTTTAAGTTCTTAATCGCGATAGGTGGTAATTAGTGTAGTTTAAGGTAAAAATAATGATTTAATAATATCAGATGAGCTTGAAACATGTCCTACCCTCATTGGATGTGTCATGTACGACCAAGAAAATCCATGGGTCAACTTGGGGACCCCATGGAGCCACTTTGGTTGGGAAATGACATAAATAACTTTTTATTTAATGTTAAAGTAAAAATGACACAAACAAGAGATGTTTTACTAAATTTTTTTTACATGGGGTTATACAAGTAAGATTTTTCATTATAAATAGTCATTGGAAATATAAAACGATTTAATACATCATAATATTTTTTTTATAATTTTTCGACTTTAAATAAATTAAATTATTTATGAAATCATGATGATGCAGCGATTACCTCATTAATAAAGGATTTAAATAAAATGAAACGATAATGTAAAATCTATGAACTACACATGTCCAAAACCTATTTGATGGGTGGATTTCGAAACCTTATCACCTTACCCTCGAATTATATCAATGTTGGACCTTTTGAATCCGAAACTCATTTTAAAATAATGTAACATTTCTTTACTTTCCAAGAGTGCCCCTCCTCTCATCTTATAAAAGGACCCCACCTCTACCTCCTTACCCACACTCCCAAAGCCTTTGGATCAGCCAACCCCTGCCCATTTTTTCTCTCCACATCCCTCTCTTACTCCTTAAAGCCTCACTTTGGGCAAAATTCTTCCCAAGGAAGCCTTTGAGCTCAAACCAATGGGAGTTACCCGATTTTAAGGAGATTAAAGAACGATCGAGTCAAGTCGGACCCGAGGTATGTGACTTCGTCTCAATCTCCTTTCATTGAGGTATATTTTGTTTTATACACAAACTTATTTTATACGGTGTATAAAACCCATTGATGGGAAATAAGAATACTATCTTTATGTAACCACTTTGTTTATATGTGGAATGTAATGCAAGTTTTATGATCTAATTCTCTAAAACTCTAAACCCGAAAAGATCCTCAATGTGTAATCTTGTAATAAATCAAGATTAAGTATGGTTTAAGGTTGGGGAATTATAGTTGGTATCAAAGGTCGGTTTAGATAACTTTAGGAGTTAGAATTCTATTAAATGATTATCCATTTTTTTTGAAGTGGTGTAGTATTTGAAGATTACCATGTTGCTTCATCTAAGACATGTTTGTTCAGAATGGTTTTCCACAGAGTAAACAGGGAAGCATTTCTAGGAAGGCATACAGAAGGAAATAACCTTCCGAATCAGCATCTTGAGATGGCCAGAATTGGAACTGAACAGTTTGTTGCAATAATGGCACAGTTGACTCAAGCGATAAATGGTGGTGGTATCCATGCACGAGATCAGCCAGATCAACCGCAGAGGAACATGTCAGTGGTGGAACATTTCATGAGGCAACATCCCCCGTCATTCAGAGGATCATCTGACCCTGTGTTAGTTGAAGGGTGGATTAAAGCACTGGAGAAGAATTTCAATGTCATGGGGTGTTCAGACAATTAAAAGGTTAGTCTTGCTATTTACCGTTTGGAGGGTGAGGCAGATCAGTGGTGGTCTATGGTTAAAAATATCAGGGACACTGATGAGATTGATGCTCTTGACTGGGATGAATTCAAAGGTATTTTTCTTGAGAAGTATTTTCCTAAGGCAGTTCGACTTAGGATGGAAAAGCAATTCTTGGAATTGAGGCAAGAGGAAGACTCAGTGGCTACCTATGAAGAAAGGTTCACTCGATTGGAAAGGTATGCTCCAAATTTTATCCGAGACCTTGATAGTAAAATCAATCGTTTTTACTCATGATTAAATCCAAAATATCGAAGGGCATTAGCTTATCGTGAGTTTAAATGTTATGAAAATCTTGTTTGATGTGCTGAGAAGGTGGAAATGGAGTTTTCCGATGATCAAGTGTTCTATAACAACCAACAGAAGAAGAGACCGAGGTTGCAGGAGAAAGGTAAGAATTCTTAAAAAAAGTCTGATGGTAAGAAAACTAAGTTTCCAGTTTGTGATAAATGTGGCCAAAGGCATGCTGGGGAATGTCTTCTGAATTCTGGAAAGTGCTACCGATGTGGTAAGATGGGGCATAAGGCTCGTGATTACACTAAAAGTATCAAGGTGAAGGTAAGGCCAAAGTTGATTTACAATTAGTGAAATGTTATAAGTGCAATGAGATGGGTCACTATGAAAATGAGTGTCTGACAAAGGGCTTGAGTGATGGGAAGCAGTTAGACTACAAGCATAAAGGGGTGGTGAAATCCTTTGCAACTACTTCAGCAGATGTCGGGCCATCAAATGAAGTTGTATCAGGTACTTTGTTTGTTTTTTCAGATTATGCTAGTGTGTTGTTTGATTCGAGGTCCACACATTCTTTCATCTCTGAAAACTTTTCTAGTAAAATGGGAATACCATCTCAAGAAATGACTCCTGAAATTTTGGTAAAAACACCTGGGGGAAATGTTGAGGCAAAAAGAATTTATAAGAATCTTCCTATCCTTATCTGTGGAAAAAACCTACTTGCAAACCTTATTGTTCTACATCTAGTAGAGTTTGATGTTATCCTGGGTAGGGATTGGCTATTTATTTACCATGCTAAGATTGACTACAGAGCTAAATAATTTTCTTTTCAGAAAGACTTTCAGTTTGTGTACAGGAATGAACCCTTACTTTTGATAACTTATCAAGAGGCCGTGAAACTTGTAAAAGATGGAAATTAATGTTACCTTGCACACATCGTTGAAAATAAAGGAACTGTTCAGATTAATGATGTGCCAGTGGTAAATGAGTATCCTAATGTTTTTCCTGATGAGTTTCCTGGAATAATACCAGATCGGGAAGTTGAGTTTACTATTGACTTAGTTCCTAATGCTAAGCCAATTTCAAAAACCCCTTATCGAATGGCTCAAATTGAACTTTTAGAGTTGAAGGAGAAATTGCAAGATTTATTAGAGAAAGGTTTCATTCGACCTAGCACATCACCATGGGGTGCTCCTGTTTTATTTGTTAAAAAGAAAGATGGTTCTATGAGACTTTGCATTGATTATAGAGCCTTGAATAAAATCACTGTTAAGAACAAATATCCTTTGTCTCATATCGATGATTTGTTTATTTAGCTCTAGAGAGCTCAGTTTTTTTCAAAGATTGACCTGAGATCGGGGTACCATCAGCTGAAGGTAAAGGAAGCAGATGTTCCGAAGACTGTGTTTCGTACAAGATATGGCCATTATGAATTTGTAGTAATGCCTTTTGGGCTAACCAATGCACCTTCTGTATTCATGGACTTAATGAATAGAATTTTCCAGGAGTTCTTGGATAAGTTTGTGGTGGTTTTCATTGATGATATTTTGGTGTTTTCTAAAAGTAAAGAGTAGCATGAAAGACATTTAAAGGTTATTTTTCAAACCTTGAAGGAAAAGAAATTGTATGGGAAATTCCGCAAGTGTGAGTTTTGGTTACAACAAATTTCTTTCTTTGGTCACATTGTTTCTAAAGATGGGATAACCGTTTAAAGTATATATTCACTCAGAAAGAGTTAAACATGAGACATAGGAGATGGCTGGAATTAATCAAGGATTATTATTGTACAATTCATTACCATCCGGGAAAAGCAAATAAAGTGGCTAATGCTTTGAGTTGAAAAAGTAATGCTTCATTAACAATGTTGCGTTTGGAACGTGATCCTTTGGTTAAGGGTTTGATGAACTTTGGAATAGAAGTTTTTGGTGCAGGATGTTCTTCTGTTTTGTTTCAGGTATCAGTGATATCATCTCTATCAGATAGAATCAAGCAAGCACAAAAGCAAGACAGTGAGTTGCAGAAAAAGGTAGAGCTGGTTCAGAAAGGTAAGTTTCCAGAATTCAACATTGATAATGATTGTGTTTTGAGATTTGGGAAGAGATTGTGTGTGCCTTGTGATTCACAGTTGAAGAGAGAGTTGTTATGTGATGATCATAGTTCTCCATTTTCATTTCATCCTGGCAGTACTAAGATGTACAGAGATCTGCGGGAGTATTACTAGTTGGATGGAATGAAAAGAGAAATTGCTGATTTTACTATGAAGTGTTTGACATGTCAATAGGTTAAAGCAGAGCGACAGTTACCGAAAGGGGTGCTTCACCCTTTACCAGTGCCAGAGTGGAAATGGGAGAATATATCCATGGACTTTGTTGTGGGATTACCGAAGAAATCTCGAGGTAATAATGCAATCTGGGTTATTGTTGATCGCTTGACTAAATCTGCTAATTTCCTTTCTATACGAGATACTTTTTCCCTAGATCAACTTTCCCGTTTGTATCTTAAAGAGATAGTCAGGTTACATGGAGTTCCTCTCTCCATTGTATCTGATCGTGATCCCAGGTTCACTTCTAACTTTTGGAAAGGCCTTCAGAAGTCGTTGGGTACTGAATTAAATTTTAGTACAACTTTTCATCCTCAATCAGATGGGCAGTCAGAAGGAACAATTCAGACCTTGGAGGATATTCTATGAGCGTGTTCGATGAATTATCAGGGAATTTGGTACCAACATCTTTCTTTGGTTGATTTTTCTTATAATAACAGTTTTCATTCTAGTATACATATGGCACCATTTCAGGCATTATATGGGAAGCGGTGTAGAACTCCAGCTTTCTGGGATGAAGTGGGTGAAAGGAAGTTGATGGGACTAGAGTTGGTAGAAGAGTTGGCAGAAAAAGTTCAGATGATACAGAAACACATGAGAACAGCTCAGAGTAGACATAAGAGTTATGCAGACAATAGGATGAAGGATCTCTCTTTTGAGGTAGGTGATCATGTTTTTCCTCAAAGTATCACCATGGAAAAGTGTGATGTGATTTGGTAAGAACGGAAAGATGAGTCCAAGGTTCACTGGACCATATGAAATTCTGGAGAGAGTTGGATTCGTTGCTTACCGAGTGGCTTTACCTCCGAGTTTATCTCAGGTACACAATGTTTTTCACGTTTCGATGTTGAGAAAGTATATGCCAGATCCATCTCATGATTTGAGTCCAGAGGTAGTTCAGCTGGAAGAGAACCTATCTTATGAGTAACAACCGGTCCAGATTCTTGACCATAGGGAGCAAGTGTTACGGAATAAGGTGATTAATCAGGTAAAGGTTTTGTGGGAAAACCACATGATGGAAGAGGCAACATGGGAATCTGAAAATGCAATGAGGGATAAGTACCCCCATTTATTCGATAAGTAAATAAATTACGGGGACACAATTTTCTAAAGTGGGGAAGGATGTAACATCCCAAGAAAGTAATGAATAATAGATATTTTTATCTATGTCTATTAATGATTAAGATAGTGTTTTAGAGGCTTAAAATGAAAATAAATACAATCTTATGCATGGAATACACTAATATTCTTAAAAGATTGTTTTACTGCCTTTTAATGGAAAACCCTTTTTAAATCTATCTTTTGACAATTTTATAAGCTATGTTTGTCAAAATAAACTTATTATTTATGATTGGGACATCAAAATTTACTTTGTGTGAATTTTTGGTATTTTTCCGATAAAGTTCATTTTTTAATGAATAGTGAAAAATGTTGTATTTTAATTCAAAACCTCTTTTTAATCTAATTTATTTATAGGATTAAATTATCTTTTGAATTCGTTTTGAAGTGAAATTAGAATAAATTTTTACCATTTTATCCAATGGTGGTCATTGGAATTAATTTCACTTTGAAATTTGACTTAAACTAGTGTCAATCTTTTGATACTTATTATTTCATAAAAATACGATATTTGTCATGACAGCGGGAATTAGTTATTAAATTAATTAATGCAACTTACATGTTTTGAATTTTGTAAAATAGACATCATTTTTGAATTCGGAATATCAAATATAGCTTAGGGTGAAGTTTTGGTATCTTTTTGAAAAACTTCAATTTTTGATGAATAGTGAAACCACTAAGTGGAAGTTAAAGAAACTGATTTTTCGTTTAAATGAAACTTTTCCACTTCTGTGATTTGATTTTCAAAAATCCTAAATACATGGTTGTCATTAAGAAGTAAAATGTGGTTCAATGAGATTAAAATAATTTTTTGGTGAATAGTAACTTTTAAGTTCTTAATCGCGATTAATGGTAATTAGTGTAGTTTATGGTAAAAATAATGTTTTAATAATATGAGATGAGATTGACACATGTAATCTTCATTGGATGTGTCATGGCCGACCAAGAAAATCCATGGTTTAACTTGGGGACCCCATGGATCCACTTTGGTTGGGAAATGACATAAATAACTTTTTATTTAATGTTAAAGTAAAAATGACACAAACAAGAGATGTTTTACTAAAACAATTTTTACATAGGGTTATACAAGTCAGATTTTTGATTATAAATAGTCATTGGAAAGATAAAAAGATTTACTACATCATAGTAGTTTTTTTATAATTTTTATACTTTAAATAAATTAACTTATTTATGACATCATGATGATGTAGCGATTACCTCATTAATAAAGGATTTAAATAAAATGAAATGATAATGTAAAATCTATGAACCAAACATGTCCAAAACCTATTTGATGGGTGGATTTATAACCCTTATCACCTTACCCTCAAATTATATCAATGTTGGACCTTTTGAATCCGAAACTCATTTTAAAATAATGTAACATTTCTTTACTTTCCAAGAGTGCCCCTCCTCTACATGAAGTATTATTTAAGAAAGAATAATCCTTTTATAAGTTTAAAGGTATTGATAGACTTTAGGGTTAATATGATCATGGATGTTAAGGTAATAATTGTTAGTTAAGATTAGTTTATTATATAAAAAAATAATTCCTATAAAAAACCATTGTGATTAAAAAATGATTTGATAACTAATTTTATTTTTGATGATGTTCATTATATTTTCGTGTAAATTATTGGAATTTTGTTTATATCAATTTAGAAGAAAAATCATAACTTAGATACTGAATGATAACTTTTCACATCCAGTAAGGTCGTGGGGCTTGAAACCACAACCAAATGGTTACAAGGTTGTTGCACCAAACACATGACTACATGATGTCCTAATTAATATGGAATTACTTAAACCATTTAAGAGATAAATATAAAGTTGTTTTTTGGAAAAATATTATAGGATCAAACATTTTTGATTTTTTTGGATTTTGAGGTGATTAATGATATTTTTGGAAATGATTCATTGGGTTGAGGTATATTTAGGGCTTAGGTAAAACAAATGACTTGACATGAATGATTATTTTGGAAGAACACAATAAGTTTTTTTAATGTTGTGGTACTTTTAGATGTATGGTTATTTATTTATGGAATTATTTAAATAAAAAATTTTATTTATAGATTAATATAAAGGTGTATTAATTTTGTGGAATCATGTGATCAGTTACATGATAATTTTAGTGATTTAGGCATAAAAAATTCATATTGATTTTTCATCTCTTGGAATAAGAGGTGAAGTGGAAATTTATTAATGAAAAAACAAAGGATGAAATTGTGCTTATTAAATAGAAAGATATAAATTATATATATTTCATTATTTTCATAGTTTATATGGTAAAATAATTCCATAAATTTAAGAAAAAGACATGGAAATAAAAATATTATCCAATTACAATCACTTCCCATGAGTCAATTATCTTTTTACTCATCATAAACTTATGGATTTTTGGTTGTTAACATTTTAATGACCATGTTCATTATTACTCTCTATCAGTCCTTGGGAAATTATTTTTCTCCTCCATATCTGTATTTTCAATACCTAATAATGTTATCCTATTTTGAAACCATGTTTTTGTATTAAATTTTTATTTCTCTTTCTGCACTTTTTAATAAGAATTTTTATTTACCATCTTATGATAAATGTTTTATAAAAAGGATTTGTTAAATATCAAACCATTATTTTTTAAAGTGTGAGGTCATATTTTGAGGATGTAATTTATTGCAGGTGGGTAAAATTTATCACCCAGAGTTTTTAAAATGATGAATATTTTTGATAGTTTATATGAAATTCAACACTGAGCCTAAAATAATAATGATATACTATTTAGTAATTATGTTTACATACTATAAAATATATTTTTCATCAAAAGTTATTTATTGCTCCATGTGAGAAAATAATATAATTAATTTCTTCTAATTTTTGAAATTTTATTATACGAAAGTGAAGTTATTTTTTGAAATAATATTTTGAAAATTAGCTTATGGGGAATATTTGAGAATTTTCCAAAAAGTGTGATTTATTAGTGGATAGTGAAAGCATACCGCTTTTTGTAAAATTATCATTTATTTTCAATAAATTAAATAATTGAAAATTCACATAATTATTTGAATTTAATTTAAAGTAACTTAAGTATTATTTAATTATATTTAATATAATTAATTACTTTTTAATATTATTTATACCAAATTTTGGTATAAATTTATTTTTTATGTTTAAAAATGCATTTTTTAGAAAACTGTTTTCAAGTGAATAATGTTTCTTCATTTTAATTAATTTGAGTTACTCGTAATGAGGAATGATTTAAATAAAATCTATATATCACTCACACAAATATATATATATATATATATATATATTATTTTAAATTCTTATAAGGATTATTACTAGTCACATAGTCAATGTAAGATCATCTTATTCTTGGAAAGTTCATTTATTTAAAAACCATTTTCAAAATGTATTGAGGGTTCAATTTTAAATTAAATTATGACACTTATGTGAATTGAATTTAATAAAATAGATTAAATATTTATAATAATAATAATTAATATTATTTAATAGGTTCAACTTAATTTTTGGTCATAATTAATTTCAAAAATCGTAAAAATAAATTACCGCAATTAATGTTAAAACGAGGTTTTATTCGTTACATGCGATGGTGTTAAAATTAATTTTCCACACACATATAATTTTTATTTGATAAATTAGATTTAATATTAGATATAATTTTTTCCAAATTATTTAATAAGAATAATTTTATTTTAGATTTAAAGAATAAATCAACTTAGTTAAAAAACTAGGTACTATAGTGAAAACTAAAATGGTAAAACCGAGTTACCTTGGAGGAAAAGTGAATAAAATGATTAAAAAATGTTTAATTTTAGTTTTGAAGGTTTTTATTGATGATACATTCCCTAAACTTAATTATTTATTAGTTTTTGAGTCACTTGGGTTGAGGGTGACTTCCCATTATTGAATAGTTCTGAGTATTTACAAAAAATGTCACTGCTCCTCAATTATAAAAGGGCACCTTCTCCTATAAATTATTCACACTTATTAAACAACTTATATCAACCAATAACTTCCCAGATATCTCCAAAACATCATCATCCATGTTTTGGATCTACTGTTATTTCCAAAATACCAACCCTAGGGTCCTTAATAATAGATCCAATGGAAGGTTTTCTAAGAAAAAAAATTGTCTTCAGTAAGCTCTTTCTTTTTTACTTCTTTAATTACCTCATTCATTAATGTCTCAATAATTTCAATAGAATACAATTTTTATATAAAATATACTTAGATTTTATTATTTTTATGTAATTACCTATATCCATATCCTCTATCATTAAGTGGGAAACGAAACTAACAATCATGTATATGACAGATTAGTGCCTCACGAACAGATGTAATTCATTTTCCATCACTACATACCAGGACTGGATATTAAAATGGATTTATTATATGTATATATATATATATTATATTTATGAAATTATTATAATTACAAAATTATAATATCACATATAACTTCTTACCTTCAAATCTTTTTGAGAACAATAACATCGCTCATGTGTACGTGTGGACTACAAAATCCATGAAGCGTTGTGACTCGTTTTTTATTTCAGTTTTATAGGAATGGTAATAAGGATAGATTTAATATATAAATGTGATACATATGATATAATAATTATTTAAGAAAATTTAAATATTATTTACCTTTTTTTTGTTATATCTATTAAAAATGGAAGCAATTTTTATGCGTACGTAAGGCCTACTGTCTCCATGAATAGTGTAATAAAATTTTCAATTTATAAATTTTATGTATTAATATAAATATATATATAAAATGAATATATATGATTTTTATATCAAGATTAAAATTATGGAGATGATAGAATCATGATGATTCTACAAGGACTAACACTACCAAACCAAAATATATATGAAAAACAAAGCATTTATCACACGAAACTGTAAGTTTAATAAAGAATTGTTAAGAAAATGGTGATAAAAAGTTATAAGTAAATCATATATGGTTATATATATATATATGTGAATATGTTTCTAAAATAAATTTATAATAAATATATATTTATTATACAGGATTTTTGAATATTTACAAATGAAATTAGACCTAAGGTATGGGATTCTCTCTCAATTTTTATTCATTGAGGCTTCTTTTAATATTTTTCACCTAATTTATTTATATGGTGTCTATACTGACTATTTTAAATTTTATATAATTAATACTTTATTATTAATTG
Organism: Viscum album; assembly: GCA_963277665.1. NCBI lineage: Eukaryota > Viridiplantae > Streptophyta > Magnoliopsida > Santalales > Viscaceae > Viscum > Viscum album. Next base: position 1,272,754,991 of record OY728127.1, read on the forward strand.
TTTTTTTAGTTTCAATTCGTATTATTTCATCCAAGGGGAATTTACTCGAAAGTTACCACGTTGTAAGTGTTTCACAACTCAATTTCTTTTCATTGGGTTACATTAATTCTTCATTGTATTTGATATTATATGATTATATGTGTAAATTATTTTGATTATTTTATTTTTTATTTATTCTTTTTTAATTTTTATTTATATTTTATACACATTATCTATTAATTGATTAATTCTCACTTCAATAGTATGATCTTTATAAGATATTTTATCTCAATTTACACTTTATTGAGATATATTTGGTATTATTAACCTATATATTTTTATGTGGTGTATCTACTAATCATTTGATATGCTATATCTTAAATATATTTATATTAATTATATATAATATTTCATTTGAAGTTATTTCTTTTATGGAGGTTATGATTAAAAAATTACAAAAGTTGTAATGGTTTATTTCACAATCTCATCATTATTCGAGATTATCTATGTATAAGTCTCCTTTGGAAGAATTATTTTATCTTTAAAAATTAAACCAAATATAATATTTATCATCTTGTTATTTCCAAAAATTATATATTTTCCTTTCTTTCCCTGATTTTAAAAACTCAAAAGGATAAAGGAATATTTTTAAAGATATCTAAATTTGTTTTTCTACTTGGTCGGGAATCTTTTTCTTCCACATATATTTTTTCATTAAAATATTTTAAATAATATTTTTAATATTTTCTAATTATTTAGTAAAGATATTTTACCCATGTTTTAATTTTTACAATAGTTTTGAAAGGAATATTTTTATAACTTTCCGAATGAGAAAATTTTAACTTTTTAGAAAAAAATGTTGAAAGAATATTTTTTTAACGTAATTGATATTAATGGAATTTCTCACCCTTATTTCCACTTAATTAATTGAATCTTCCTTTAGAATTTTATGAGGATATTTTCAAATAAAATGTTTTTCCTGATATTTTTGCAATTTTTTAATCTTAAAAGGTGAATTTCAATGTAAAAAAATGCATTTTTCTTAATAATTTTTTTTATTATCTTTTTATGGTATTTCTATTTATCAAAGACAACAAAAATTTATTTTTCATACACCCCACTAGGGATATTTTTTAAAAATTCCATCCATATTATTTATTTTGATGGTTTATGATAATCTTGATGAGGGAAAGTATTTAATTTCATTTTATTGATTAATTTTGTGGTTGTTAACTTTCTCATGAAATATTCACTTTATTGTGTTCATTTTAATTGGAAGTTTAATTTCTATTAAATATAAATATTATTAATCTAAGGGATATGAATATTTATTAAATCTTATAAAATTTTTAAATCATATCTTTTTCTAAGAAAATTATTTGATTGACTGTGGAAAACCTTGATATATTCACATTCTTCACTGAATTTAGATATTTATTGATAATTCATGTTGTATATAAATTGAATTCATAATTAAATATATGAGGAATGAATTAGGATTATAGTTATGGATTTAGAATAATTATAGATATTCTCATTTGGTGAATCATTTTTCAAGAAAAATTAAATTAGTATTTGGTGTATGCCTACCCATCGATTAAACTGCCTTAGAGTAGGATATCGATAGAACAAATATCATGATTTATAAGATCATTACATAAAATATTACACATTTAATTAATTGAGAAATTCTTATTTAATATCCATGAGATTTTTTATTTTTATTATCCACGAATAAATTCTTGTGCACGCGTTGTTGATTAAACAACACATGTTTTAAGTTATTTACCTTTCCTTCATTATGTTTTGTATTTTATGATTTCAAATGTAATGTGAGATTAATGTTTATCTCTAGTTTACTAAATCTACTACACTCTTTGGAACTATGGGATACGATAACTTTTATATTATTCCAAAGTATTAAAGTAACCATAAGCTTTTGGTTACTAGAGTTGGCTTCTTTACAAAATTTCATGGTTTCTTTGGGAAATTCTTTTGATAGTAAAAAATAAATTCTATTATATTTTTATATCATTTTAAATCATTGGAATAATTAAAAAGTAAATTATTAATGAAATATTTTTAGTATTAATGAAATAACAACAAGCTATTAGGAAATTTGTAAAGTAAGATTATGTTATATTTCTTATATCTTGATCCTATGTGATGTTTTAATTGAATTTCCGAATTTTTGTCATTGTTTATAGCTATTGAAATATTTTTTCAATATATAGACTATGGGTTAAATGAAAAGTATATTTTTAAGCATGAATGGAACTTTTTTAGTTTTTTATGATTTTATATAATATTTTTCCCTCTATTATATATAAATTTATTTATAGAATGATTTATTGTTTTTTTTTCTGGTAGATTGTTAATTTATTTCATTTCAATGTTATGGGAATTTTCAAGTAATATTGGTAAGATATAATTGATTTCCATTTTATTTTTTATAATTCTAAATGTATTTTTTTTAGTTTATACATTTCATGTTATTTTAGAGTTTACCTCTTAGAAGAGTGTTAGTGGACTATGGGAATATTTTTCCTAGGGATTTATTGTAGTCTGTTGATTAAATAATTCTATATATAGTACATGAAATCATTAATTCTACTTAGAATTTTGGTATAATGGGGACGTAAAATTCATATCAATTTATTAATTTTTCTTAATATTTTATAAAGTATAATTCATATATCTTAAGTGGTGATCAAATACCATAAGAGGTGTTGGAGTGGCTAGATACGATTAAAGGAATACTTTAATTTTTAGAAACTCCCATAGCCTGAAAAGTTAAAACCACGAAAACCAAATTTAACCTACTGAGTTGAGAATAGTGGGAAACCATTATTTAAATACATCAAACTAAAGTAATTCATTAGGAATATTTCAAGACTATGTTCATTTAGTGGAAATTTCATGAAAATGTAAATCTGAAGAAGGTTATGGAAGTGATGAGTCTCTAATACAATAATTGTATAATGGGGGAGTATGTAAATATATTAATTGAGTTTTTTTTCTTGTCTCTCAATCTAATCATGAGTGACTCATTGACAACTTGATTATTTTAAAGGGAAATTCATTTATACCTCAGCTTATTGGTGCAACAATTAATCCATAATTATTTTGAAGAAGTGGTGAATAAGGCCAAGATAGTCGAAGAAAGTATATCCTGGAAATATTTTTGTGTCCGGGATACTTTGTCCACTAAGAATCAAGCTTAAATAAGATAAGAAAGTGGTTATTTTTTGTGGATATATTCTGACCCTATATCCACAACTGTGATTAAAAGTCACTATTTATTATGTTTTTCTTTGGGAATTATAATCCCTCATGTTTTAAAATTTTGAAACCTCATCGTCAATATTGATAGTTAATCCATTATAACAAATTTTATACACTAAAATATCAACTGGGGATGAAATATCATACATATCTCGAATCTCAAAAATAAGTATAAAATGGATCTTATATAAAAAATAGTGTTTTTGTCAATTTTTTATGTTTCTAACTTTAAAATATCATTTTGGGATGTCCCTTGTTTAATGTGAGTTCTTGTTGCATCTATGTTGTGTAAAGAATTACTGATATATTAAACTAGTGTTGTTATCTTTTGGGAAAATTATTATATATCGTGATATTTTCAGAAAGCTGTTGTGTCTCTCATGGTGACTCTTTTGAAGGTTTTGTGGTGCAGAGGAAGTATGTTAGGCGGTTCCTAATAAATTTTTTTCAGTAAATTATTTGGATTTCCCCTTAGAACTATATAGAAATGCATTCTAAGAATCCACAAAATAGGATCTTTTTACATATAATTTATGGTTAATTTATTAAAATAAATAAATGATTTTTTTTTTATTTTTTATATCAATGAATCTATATACCACTCCTATTGTACCATAGTTGTATCAGAGGAATCAAGGGAATATTCCCTCTAATAGTGATTTACACGTGCTTCACAAAAATATAATGTTCATTTTTTAATTCTTTTGGTGCTAGAATTGATGAATGTAATTCTTTAAATGACCTCTATTGGTCAAAATTTAATCCTTTAACATTATGATGGAGGTGGAGAATTTCACTATGTTATTTAGAGAATTATAGAGCAATGATCTCTAGGGATTTATAGGATTATCTCTAGATTTCATTATGAAAAAAACGGAATGAATATAGGGCTTGCACAAAATGTCATAATCAGGTTTACATAGTTTTAGGTATATAATTTAAATATTTCACAATGGCCCTTATTTTTTTAATTCCTAGAAAACTCCATGTCTAAATAATAATATTACTATTATTATTTACTTAATATTCACTAAACTCAGAGATAAAATAAATTTTTTGTTTCATGAATAGATAAATTAAAATTTAGTAAAATAAATTTTAATAATTTATTTATCACTTGACCATTAAACATGGTTAACCAATCGTCGATATTGTTTAGTCCTTGAATAAAGAATATTTATTTAATTAACAAATACCACTTTATTATTTACCAATAAATATGTAAATGTTATATTCAATGAAACAAGTGAATACATATTTATTAAATATTCACATAACTAAAAAAAATAAATATTTTGTTACCTTCTAAATATACTATAATAAATAAATATTTTATATTTACATAAATAAATAATTACTTTTTGGATAAATATTTTTTAAATATTAAACTCATATATATTATCTCGAATAATTGGTGATTGGATATTTGTGATCAAACTAATATGAATAATTATTAAACCATATATGAGAATAATATTAATTCAACATATAAAATTAATATAGAATTTAAATTAAGTTTAGAATACACTTTGTGTGTGACGCTCTAATTGTCTTTCTTAAAGTAATTAGGCTATACTGCCTAAAGACCAAGGTTAGTGTCTAAGAATATGCCGAAGATTCCGTAGAGAAATAATTTAATTTCTCAAATACATGTAAGCTCATATAAACATACATTGTGCAATATAATCCCTTTATCTCAATATCTATAATCAATCGGACTGCATGATAGCATCATTAACCTATATACTCGATGTCTCTTTCTTTGAGTTTCTAGAAATGAACTTCCCAATAACACCTTCACGACCATGGAATTAATCATTATATTTAAATCTTATCAAATGGACAGAGATATTAACTTCAATTTAATAAAATATGACATAAATAATTATTTTCATTATTTATTAATACAATATCACTCATGATGCACCCAACATATCTTACCTCATTGAAATCCTGTGTTATCATTATTTTCTTCAATATATCTATTCACGCTACTCATTAAATGTGTCAATAATAATCTTAAATTATAAGGTTAAACACACACATCCATATATTGGAATATCCAATGACACATATAAAATTGGATTTCCTATTGGTAAGTCAAATTCTCATAATCACCTACACTGATTATTACTAAGGGCATACACCATGAGAAAGTGTCATGAAGTCCTAGGAGATTCCACACATAATATCCTATATCATTTTTATTCGATAAAATGATTTCATCTTACAATATAATTTATATTTGTGAATACTATCATGGAACTTCTAGCTTCTCATCATATTAAGAAACTGCTATGGCCTTTTAGTGCGATAAGTACACTCATGACATTATCACATAACATGTCACACAATATAACAGTCATGATGTGATATGATATTTTATAAATATTCAAATACACGAATACAATTAGTCATAAAATAATTAGAATTTGGATGTATGGAACTAACTCTAAGAGACTCCCACTTTCACTAGATCCAATTGATAATAAATTTCAGTTTGATAGCTCTGACATCATATTCATGCTTCTGCTAATATAAGTATTTAGTCAAGGGTACCCCTAAATTTTATTCCATGGAAACTATACTCACAAATAATTCAACCCTTTGAGAAAAATACCTCAATAGGTGACATTTGGTCACTATATGTTTTGTCTATTGATGTGACCTTAGCTCTATTATGAGATCCACCATAGTAGTATTTTAACAATATAAAATGATAGGATCTGTACTACTTGGAACCACATAAATCTCTTGGACACATTTTTAAATTAAAAAAACATATTTGGATACATCAGAAGCCTCTATATACACATACTCAACTGTAGAATTGGCGACACATGGTTTCTTTGAAATCTTCCATCTCGTAACTCCTCTTTTGAGATTAAAGACATATCCAAAAGGTGACTTGATATCATTCTGAATTGTTTTGGGGCTAACATTAGTAAATAATATAATGACTAGTCTATAACATATACCAAGAACATATCCTTAGTACACGTTATATACTAAAAGTTTTCCTTTACAACATACCGATATTATTCTCTTTGATCAGGTTGATTTCTACATACTATGCTTAAGGTATAGGCAATATCCTTGTACACAATATATCATATGTGGTAGATCCTATCATAGACGCATATGGGAACCTACTCACTCATTATCTCTCGATTTCTCTCTCTCTCTCCCTCCCTCCCTCTGGTTGTGTATGAGGAAAAATTTTCTTGTAGATATGTATATAATGTGACACTAAATCCAATATTCTATTGGATTATTCCATACTAAATCTCTTTAGTATCTGGTCAATGAAAGTACATTTACTTAGTCTAAGAATACTTTTGGATATATCATGAATGATCTTTATGCCAAGTAAATATACAACTTCCCCTATGTTCTGCTTAGATAAAGATTGTTTAACAAGTCTATAAATAACTTCAATACTGATATTCCATTTTCAATAAGTAAAGTTTGATCAACATATACGTTTAGAAATATAAACAAAATCCCACTAAACCTCTTGTAAATACATGGATCACATTCATTCTTTATGAAACCAAATTATCTTATGGATTCATTGAAGGATTTTCCTATGACCTATATGCCTTCTAGGACCTATAAATGGTTCTCTATAACTTGAATATCTTATTCACATTTCTTAGAGTCACACACCCTTCAGGTTATTCCTTATAGAAATATTTATGAAGGTTTCTGTTAAGGAAATCTATTTTTACAAATATCTTCCAAATATAATAGTCACAGAAAGATGTTATTGATGTTATAATAATGATGGATTTAAACTTAGTAATTGGGGAATTTTTTTAGATATTTTTAATTTCTTGGAACTTTTTATACCCCTTATCTACTAGCCTTTCTTTATGGGTACTCATTTTACCTTCCACATCCAGTTTTCTCTTTAACACCCATTTTCACCCAATGAGTATTACATTAACCAGAAGATCAACTAGAGCCTAGAATTGGTTTTAATACAAGGAATACATCTTATAATTCTTTTATTATTTCCATATTGAATCATCTGGCATCTTTAATACTACCTTATAAGAAAGGGGACTTTTATTATCAACCAATAATGAGTCACAATATTTGGTGTCTAGAAAACAATATCTTTCTAATTATTTAACCACTATGGTGTTCCTATGTTGTACTTGTGTTTTAATAACACCTCTTCAATGGGGACCTATAGGACCTTTACCTATACCAACACTTGTGTATCTTTAGCATCAAATTCATCGAAGTCAATCTATCTCCCACTATCCTTCTCGAGGATAGTCACCCTCTCAAAATGATTTATCTTACAACATTCACCTTCTTGTTTGATGGGTTTTATAGATAATATCCTCTTGTTTCAGTTGGATACCCATATAAATATACACTTCATGACTCATGGTTCTATTATGTTTCCATAGTTGGCCTTAACAAACACCTAACAACCCCATATATTAATATATGGAGAATTGATTTCTTTTCATTCCATAAATAAAAAGAAATACCATTTTCCACTTTAGTTGGAACACGGATTAGTGTGTATACAATATTTTGTAATTCATATCCATAAAAGGATAATGAAAAACTTATATGTATAATGAGGAGTGATTTACGATAGAATTTTTCATTAATATACAAAATTGGTAAGTTATTGGTTAATATATTCACTAACTCGATCAGGTCAAAGATTATTTATCTTCTTACCAAGTTGATTCTCTACTTCAATTTTTTTAATTTCTCAAAATATTATGAATTATACCACATTAAGTATAAATATCCATATATACTTAAATAACCATTAAAATTAATGAAGTAATAATACCCTCTATATATTTTACTGAAGACGGTATACACTCATCAGTGAATACCAATTTTAAAATAACTATAGATGTTTCATCTTATCCACCAAAAGGTGGATTGACCATTTTTTATTATAAACAAGCATGAAATATGTTAAGTGGTATTAGATCAAAAGAGTATATAAAACCATCTTGATATTGTTTTATTAAACACTCCTCATTTACTTGATCAAGTGGGTGATTACACTAATAAGTGTAAAACAAGTCTTACAAACTTGATTTATTATCAATTTATAATACTTAGTTTTTATAATTTAATAAAAAAAATAATATCATTTAAATGTTTCATACCATAAAATATGTTTTCCTTATAAAAGTAATATATTTTATTTCTTAAATTGAAAATAAAACCACATTGTATCTAAGTAGGGTGAAAGAATTATGTTTTGGGTAACAATTGGCATATGATAACAATATTTAAAAACAAATTCCAGCATAGTTAGAAATGAAAGGTGCTTGTTTTCAATGGATAGAGAAGTGAGCCTCACACCACTGGTAGCTTATAAATCCACCTCCTGTTTAAAAATCCTTCCAATTCTACTTGGATTCTCCATTCGAATAAAGATGGCTGCACTGGAAGATGTATCTAATACCCAATGTGTTGATATAGAAAGATTACACTCATTAATGAACACACTTGAAGCACCCCCTTGCTTCTTTAACTAGGATCAGTTCTTCTTCATGTCGACCATATCTCCACATGAAAAACATAATGTATCATTTTTTACTTTTATTTGGATCTTCATTTTCATATAAGGATGTTGCTGAGGAGCCTTAAACTTTGAAATATTCTTTGCCTATTTTTGATGTTATTCCTTTTATTTACCAAAAGGACTGTATGGTTTTCATACCTCATGTACTTATCAAATTTATGAATCAATGTAAGGAGTTATAATAGAAACATATCACTATTTATCATATTACAATTAATAATGAAATTAGAGAGGCTCTTAGGTATTAAGGACATAATTAGATCTGTTCATATATCATTAGGGATCTTAAATACCAAGATGTCTAAGAACTCAATGTAAAAAAATATATTAACTATATGAGACTCATATGGCACCAGATCTCAAAATTTTCACATGAATAGTACATTGGAGTTTACATATATTTCATGTCTCACCTTTTCTTGATGAATACCCTGAAGTTGAAACATGATGTTATACACATCCAAATATATGTGTTAATTTAAAAGATCACTGGACATGGAAGATTACATGAAACATTATACATATTTGGCATTATAAAAATGTTATTATAGAGATATAGTTTCCCTCATTGAACTATTTTCATGGTGCCTCAGGAATATGGTTTTCCATCAAATATAATTTCTATTCATGGCATAGTATAATGCGTAAATTCCTATACCATTAATAGAAATTTAATTTGGTTATAAGGTTATCCTAATCAATATTGGATCACATTGATATTGTTAAAGTCTTGTGGGATTCCATTTATATAATAAAAAATAGAATAATTTTTAGAACATTATCTTTATTATATATTATATAAAAAGTAAGTCTAATTTTTTAATCTATAACTATTTTATGAAATCAAAATAATCCTCACAATTAGTTTTGGAATATCTTATGAAATGGATATTTTTGTGGCAAGGATCAATAATTTACTTCTAAAATATAATAATTGGGCATGGAAATTTATTTGAAGGGTTTATGTAGGTATAAATTTGAAACTGCATTAACTCACAACTCTTTGATTTTTTGAGTGGACTCCCAACTCCTAAAACCCCTGTTAATAACTTTCTAAAAAAATTTATTCTTAGTTACCAAAAGTCCTTATTGAGAGGTCGAAATTTTATGTTAAATAAATTATTTCACCTGAAGAACTCAATTTAAAATTACCTAATAATTAAAATAACCTTTTCTTAGTCTGGTAAGGGTCCTTGAACTATGGTTTGATTTTAACTCAGTTAGTAGAAGTCTATTCCAACATAATATTTAATTTGGTGGTATTTTATCTTTCTATGAAAACTACTCATTTTATATTATTGCATGATGATTATTATTAAGTGTATTTTACTTAATTGATTGATCACACTTATATAACGTTTACACATATTATAATATATTTTTTACTTCCATCTTTCATTATTGCAAATTTGTTTATTTAATGATTTTAATATCCATAAATAATTAACCATACAATGGATAGGAATAATATAATTAAAGTGGAATGGAAATGATGTTCTATAATGGTTAGTTTATCTATAAATTGATAAAAAAACTTTGACCCTAGGAAATTAACTCTTAGAACCATGAATGGTTAGAGTTTCAGCATTCCACCAGTGCTCCTGCGTACCTCCTGAATTGGTTTTGTCTTGGATTCGAACTTAAACCACCTACATTATCCTAGTATATCCATTTATTTTATAATTTTACTCACACATTGGTGGAAGGAACCAAAGTTTTGGTAAATTAGGGTTTATATAAAATAAATTGTGGCCACACATGCCCTTAATTAATAAGAGGAGAGATATAAATCCTAATCCCTTATTTAATTTAATAAATTATTATAAAACCATGTAATAATAAGTTAAGCATAACAATCACATACATGAGATGGTATAATCTCATTGGAATCCATATACATGCGACAAATACGCAAAAGTACAATCATTGATATTCACTTTAATTCATTCTTTATTATTAAGATAAACTCTCTTGAATTAATTTAACTAATTTATTGATTGATTAATTATCTTTATGTTAACGACCATATGAATTCTCTTAAAGATATCCATCAAAAGTTTAATATGGATTATAAATGGCTTGATAAGTAATTTCATATAATTATATAGAATTTATTTAGTATTTGTTAGTTCTTCCAACCTTATTACATAGTCAACACATTAAATACAAACAATTTAATTTGGTTTTAACTGATGATTTTAATTATTATTTATATAATTTAATTATGTTATTTACTATGAGAATACATGTTTTGTACTAAATAGATACACTCCATATTCCATGATTTCCATGTATTTGGGATAAATACCTAGGGGCTTGATGTATTTCTCAACTAGATTACAGAATGTAAATTGACTTACAAGACGTTGTGTGTTCCTCTTTCCATGTGTCTACATAACCCACTGGTTGACTCAATGTATCCATCAAATGTAGGGATTAATGAGTCACATAGTGTGTATAACAACTACATGCCGTGTAACTCATTTATTATATTTACTATTAGTATCACGTGACATTATGATGCATATTTTACCACATGGTTAGTGTGAATTTCACTACTAAACCTTGTATACTACACAATGTGTACTCGAGATACACACTCTGTGGTATAATAGACCATGCTCTAGCTAGTCCAGGTTAACATTCCATGGGTATTAAATACTAAACATTTCATTACTTCTTGGTGCATCATGTATCTCATTAAAATTTCATGCGAATTGAAATTGGGTACACAACATGCACCATCAGTCACACACCATGTATCCCTGTCTACCAACCTGAATCCTCAGTCCCTTTCAATTGAATCTTAGATCATAATTTATCTATTTTTAATATTTTTAAGTTAATATGAAACTTTGACAAAGAGAATCAATATTTCCAAAAAATTTAATCAAGCTTCGCATTAAATAATGAATAAACTTGAAGTGAAAACTTGACAAAAATTTTGTATAATCGATCAACAAATAATAAATAATTATAAATTATTATATAATCGCTATGAAACTAATTGAAGGTTATTGGGAATAACCAAAGTATTTTGGTAGATTCCAAACAAAATTTTTCTATAAGGTTCTTCATATTTCCCTTCAAAAATAGATAGAGATGGGTTCTGGGAATAAAAAAAGATAGGATATTCTCATATATAATTTATAATTAAATTTTTTAATTAAATAATTACTGTTTGTTGAATTCTTTCTTCATAGATGAATACGTAGAATAATCTTTTACATATAATAATTTAATCAGATTAATCAAGGTTAGATTCTCTCTAACAGTTATCCACACATTCATCACAAACCTCTGACCATCAGTTTATAATTATCCTGGTGATAGCACAAGTGAATCTAACACTTGAGATGATTGTCGTTGATAAAAACTATATCCTTCAAAGGAGAAAGATTTTTTTGGGTGGAAGATGATAATTTCTGTTCATTTTTTGGAGTGTTCTAGAGGATTGAACTTTAGTGATTGAGAGTATTCTCCATAGATTTCATTGTGAAAAATTATGGAATGAAGATAGTGCTTGCACAAAATGTCATTATCAGGTTTATATTGTTCCAGGTTTATATAATAAATAATTTCATATGATCCCTTATTATTTTCTTAATTCCCAGTGAACTCCATTTCTAAATAATAATAATAATAATAATAATAATTTTCATTACAAGATATGCACTAAACTCACCGATAAAATAAATATTATTTTTCTTGAATAAATAATTTAAAATCTATTTAAATAGTATTTATTACGACATTTATTTTCAGACCATTAAGCTCAGTGCACTATTACTCCTCTATTTATTTGTTATTGAATAACATATTTTTAATGAAATAAATACCACTAAATTATTCTAAAAAAAATAAAAATAAATATTATATTCACCAAAACTAGTGAATAATTATTTATTAAATATTAACATAACTAAATAATTAATTATTTTTTAACTTATCAATAAACTAGAATAAATTAATATTTTATATTCACATAATTATATAAATTATTACCCAATGAATATTATCCATAATAACTCGTAATTGAATATTTTCAATCAAACTAACCCAAATAACTATTAAACCACATATGTGAATAATATTTATCCCACAGGTCAAATTCATGTAGAGATTCACTAAGGTTCCGAATATACTTAGTGTTGGACCCTATGAGGCCTTTCTCAGTAGTATTAGGCTACATTTACTATTATCCAATGTTACTATCTAGAAATACGCTAAGACACCCATAGAAAAAGAAGTTAATTTCATAATGATAAGCAACCTCCTACAAATATACTCTATGAAATATAATCACTTTATCTTGGTATCTATAATCAATCAAGTTGTATGCTAGTGACATCAACCTATCTGCTTGATATACATTTATTTGAGTTTTTGGAAATGAACTTGCTGATAACACTTCCATGGACATGGACATAATGAGGCTATTGAATTCTCATCAATGGTATTGAGATATTAAATTCTATTAATTAATTTAAGGGATAAATCCATTCTCACATCATTCATCAGTAAAAAATCACTCATGAAGAACCTAATTCACCCCACATCACCATGAGATTATGTCATCATAGTTTTAATTAATAAATCAAAGTCCATAACTCATGAATTGTATTAAAAATAAGATTAAATTCTAAGGGTTATTACACACATTCGTAGATATGAATATCTAGTCATACATATAAATGGTGATTTTCGATTTTCAGGTCATGCTCTCATAATTTCATTCCTTTAATATGACCAAGGGAGTACACTATAAGAAAGTGACTCGAATTCATATGAGTCTACACCTTTGATATCATGTGTCATTTATGCCTCATAAAATGATATCATACAACTATAAAACATATATTTATGAATATTATTGTTTCACTTCTAGGTTCCCATCATAGTGGGGAACTGTTATGGCCTTTCTATACAGAATGTACACTTAGGAAATTAACATATACTATGTAACATAGAAGAACAATCATTATGTGATAATATATTTTATAAATATTTAATCACTTGATTAAAATAAATCATAAAGTACATATAATTTGGTTATAGGGAACCAACCACAACATATTTTATGTTAATAGAGGTAACATTTCAAATGTTACTTCAACTATAACATTTATTTATGTCTCAGTATGATATTTATAGTGGTGATAGTCTTTATCCATTCTATTCCCCTTCAAGTGAAATATTAAATAATTGGGAGAAAAATGAAAGTTCTTTATTTTCCATTGGAATTGGACTGTGTGTGATTAATAATAAGTAATGTGTCATTAAACATTCTTAACAATAGATATAGAGTTAGTCTGGTAGACTGAGATTAGGTATCCAATAGATTTCTTATTATAGGGGTCCTAGAATCATAAGTCATCAAAAGTATTCATTAAAGTTATCCATTTTAATATTCCTATGTTCTGGTTTCATCAAATCAATATTCTTTGGGATAAGCTGGAGATTCCAAATCTAGATATGGTTAATATGATGGGGGTGTGTTCAAATTTTATCTTCAAAAATTTTTCTTTGTTTATTCTTATTAGTGTTACCAATTTTTGGTTTTTTTTCAAATCAATTATATATTGATGAATAATAGATTGAGATACTAATAATAAATTTCTTTTTAGAATATCTCAAAATCACATTCCAAAATTCCATACTAAGAGAGAGTAATAAAACTTTGTTAATGTGGTCATGATCTTATTTTTCTTTCACTTACAATACCAGAAGATGAATTTATGGGTGAAGGAAGTGGTATGGTGGAGAGAATTATTACTCACCTAATGATAATTTTGAGTATTTAGTTTGATACTTATTGGTTATGACATTTACTTTATGTTTTAGGTCAGAATTTTTAGATTTTGGAGTGTTTTCCTAAAATTCATGAGTAGGGAACCATTTCAGTTGAATAATGAAAGGGGTTACCTATCTTAGGAGTCAGTTTTATTCTTGGTAAAGATGCATGAGCAATAATCCCACGTACTCAGGATATGAAAATAATCATAAATTAAATTTTAATCATTTTTGAAACCCAACTTCAAGAATTTTCTTTCTATTTCTTCTTGGGGATCATGGGGATGGACTTGGAAACATATAAGGTAATTATCCAACATAAAAATGTATTCCCATGGTGTATTATTATCAAATATTTGTGTTATTTTATTATAATTATGCATATACATCTTCTTGAGCCCTCATCTCTTACTAGAAATAAAATTCACACTGATTACACTTCTATATGGTAGGTGTTTTTTTGTAAAATCCATTTTATTTGACATATAATTTGATACATGAATTTTTTAAACACTATTTTCAACTAGATTAATTATAAATATGTTAATTTTGTAGAATTTATTGAAGTGATATCATGTATTTGTGTTTCCATTCTTGAAAATTAGTTTATTTCAAGGGTTTCCATGCCTATTAATCTATATACAATTTTCATGCACATACTGTGTTTTTAAAAATGTTTGAATGATCTTTTTCAAGTAAAATTTCTATAGGATATCTAAAAATGTAATTCTATATTTCCATTATTTCCTCCATGTTCCGGGTCTATTTATTATTATTGAAATATTTATTGATATTTGTTGTTAATTTGAATTGTTATAGTGATATTTATGTGTTGGTTTGATTCCATTATGAGTCACATTATGTTCTACCTTATGTTTTAGTTCTAAAATGTTTTAAAAGGTATTATTTTAAGAATATAATTTTTTATATTTAATTTAAATGACCATTTGGAAATATATAAATGGATTTTATAGAATACTTGTCACCCTTTGTATAATTCCCCCTTACAGTGATGGTTTATGTGAGAATAGATATAATGTGTTATGGATTTTTTATTATTGGATATAAATATGATGGGTATATTTATTTTAGGGCATTGAAGGTTATATGATATGTTTTTGTTGATATACTTAAGTGATATTTTTATTTGATATATAACATTTTTTGTCAGCTCCATTAGTTAAACTCATGAGAACACTGAGTATCTTGGTGGGAAATCAAGAGACGATTGTTATTCTAGGTTTGTTTACTCATTTAGTAGAATAACTTATTGCATACTAATAATTTTACTATATGGGAGTGTAATTGTGTGAGACTAGTTGAGAGTAAGTTTAAGGTTATTTTATTATGGAAGCATCAATAATATGGTAGGTGATTCCACCTAAGTACATCTAGGATATTCTCATCTTGACCTAATGCATTTCCCATAACTAGTATTATTTGACTTAGATTTCTATACTAATGTGTATCAACTGTGTTAATTATTTATCCTTATTTTTCATTGAGAAAAATTATGTTTTTTCTTAGTGTTATCCATTCCCCTTTTTATTATTGAAATTTTATTACTTTGTCTCCTTAATATCAGTTGCATTTTTATTTGTTTACGTAGAAATCATAATGTAGCTTATTCTTTGAGTATTTAATACCGTATCAAATTAATATATGTTCATTCTTAAGTTCATAAAACTCTTGGTTTTTGATCATATTTACTAATTGGAATTTATTAAACTATTATTAAAAGGTTTTTGGAATGTATAAAGAAAAAAATTATATTTGTCTTATTTATTGTATCCAATGTTTGAGAAAAGTGTTTGCCTCTTAAAAGAAATGTTTAAAAAGGGATTTTAAATATATTTAGTTCTTATAATAAAAGTTTTTTGACTTCCTAAAAAGGGTTATGGTAAGGTATTATTATGTTATTTAATTTCCTTAAATGATATAAGTATGGTTTCATAAATTTTATTTCAAATAAGAATTCAGGAAATTTATTATAAATGTAATTTTATAAACTCTATATTGAAACCCTACTGGGAAAATTTATCTCACAACCTACATATACACCTTGGTGTGTATGTAGTATTTAGGTTTTATTTTAGGTATTTAAGGGATGGAATCTAGGTTCGGTAACAAGAAATTTTACTACTATATATGGATGATTTTGGTATATAGAGGTGACCTTCTGTAACACATAGATTATTGTGTGGTGTTTTGGGACATATAGATATTATATGAAGTGTCTTGTAATGAGCACATCAATCTTGTTTAGTATCTTTTTTCAATTAATATTTCATATATCATATCATATATATTTTTATAAATTATTTATTTTTTTGGTTTAATTTTATTATATCTTATTTTAATCATTTATATTTCAAAATTGATTATTTGATAAAAATGAGAAGCCTATATAGGGTTATGATTTGATGAATTTTATATGAGATTATGTAGTTTATTTATTGATATTTGAGGATGAAATCATTCCAAAGGTCTAAGTTTGATATTATATACACTTTTTTCCAACTCGTATTGATATGAAATATTCTCTCTGATATGTGGTTGGATGACTTAGGTGTTGTGGTATGGTGAGTTGATTGGATTCCTCACAATTGTTGAGAAAAGTGTTGTTTTCAACAATACATAATATTGTTATTTAAAGGGGGAGTTTATATTAATACTCTATCTCTTTATGTTAATTTTGATTCTCACAAATACCCTTAGTTATTTTCTAATGATTTTATTTGTTAAGAATTTTGGAGGAATTTATCATTTTATTTTACTCTTGAAATTGCGGGAATTTATTGTTAATGTATTCGAATTTAGCACATTCTGGAAACACTGTTCATGCACTACTTATTCAGAATCTGCTTTAGCATGTCCTAGAATCACTATTCATACCCTATGTGGATAAACATAGTGTAAGGATGAAAAGCGTGTATACTTTTTGAGATAGGAGAGAAGTATGGTTAATCAACCATACGTTATCAGCAAAGTATGGAAGAAGAACCTTAGGTTAAGGAAGAACTTTACGTTTGGGTTATCAACAAAGTATGGAAGGATAACAGTACGTAAGTACTAAACATTACGTTTGTTTTTCAAAAGTATGGTTCATCAACCTTACTTTTGTAAACAACCATACGTTCTTGGAAAAGTACAGATCAAGTAAAAGTATGGATCTTTTACCGTATGTTTGAGAGTTGAAGAAAAAGTATGGATGATCAACCCTACGTTTATGATCAACCTTACATTTGAAGAAAGTAACATGAATCCTACGTTTATTTTCAACCTTACGTTGTCAACCCTTGGAGGCCACGTCATCAACCTTACGTTTGGCATTGGAAGGTTTGAAAGATGATATTTTTATGCAACGGTCAGCAAGCTGATTGTTAGGAGGATTTCAAGCCGGATTTAAAGTTGATTTTAAAATATGAATTTGACCAATTCAAAGCCGTTTTATCAATGGATTAAAGATCAAATTAATAGGAGATTTTTATGCTGAGTCTTCAGGGAAGTTACGATTACTCTGTAAATTCAAATGTTTGAATATCATGAGTCAAATTGCGACTTTTATGGATCTAAATGTGCATGGAATATGCTCGGATTTATTATTTATGTTTTCTCTAAAACAACATGCACAGGTGAGTGGTGATCAATCTATTATTCAAAAAGGTGGAAAATAGAGACTGCAAAAAAAGCACTCATTTCCATTGATTCAAAATGAGCGTCAAAGCTCTGTTTATTTAAGGAGAAGGAACTCAATATAAGATTCACCTGTTCTACATCAAATATTTTCTGTGGATTTTCTACTACTGAAGTTGTGAATTATATCTCTATAACTACTGAAACCGGATCAACTCATAACTGCTTCGACTGGAAAATCAATATTTCTAGAGATGACGATCCATCTGCTGTCAATTGCATTCTGTTGCAATTTTGAAGATCAACTGGAAAAGTTCTTTCTAAAATTCTTTTTATGTTGAGTAACCAGCTTCTCATACTAAGCTGAGTAGGTTTGTGTTTGAACCAGAAGGCTTTGTTTTTCCTTAGATTGTAAAGGTGTCAACTGTCTGTACTCAATTGTGAACTGCTCTATTGAAATGAAGACCAGATAGTGAAAATCACCAAGCTCGTGGATTAGAGTGTTGGAAGAGTGTACTAGGGGCCTTCTGTTCCCCGAGCCACTATGCATCTTGTGTTTCTGCTATTTAAATTTCCGTTTCATCATTTTATCTGATTAATGTTAAAAAAGCAGAACTCAATCACGCAAAGATTTTTGAGAAGACACAATTCACCCCCTCTTGTGTATATTTTGTGTAATCTGATCCAACAATTGGTATCAGAGGTTGATCTTTCTGACAAAGCTTTAACAAGTTGAAAGTGATTATACACAGAGTAAGATGACTGATACAAGAGAGGGAATTTCTATAGTCATAGCACCTTACTTCAATGGAGAACAATATGGATGCTGGAAGTCTTGAATGATCATCTATCTGAAAAATCTTGTATACAGAGTCTATTATAATATTCTAACTCCATATGAAATACCAGAAAAAACCAAAACATGGAGTGCAGTTACTGAAGCAGAATATGATATGAATTCTAAGTCTATGAATGAAATCATCTATGGTCTAGGACCAGATGAATTTAACAGAGTATCTCAGTGCTCGATCGCATATGAGATGTGGAAAACAATAGCTGTGGCATATGAAGGAACATGCAATGTGAGACAAATGAGATATGCAACTGCCAAATTGAAATTTGATACTTTCAGAATTTTTGAAGGTGAAAGCATTACCCAAATGAATGGGAGATTGACAAAAATTGTCAATAATATAACAAATCTAGGAAAACCTATCAAGAAGGCTGATCAAGCATTAAAAGTACTGAGAGTACTGCCTACAAAATGGAGTGGAATCTCTGTAGCAATCAAACAGTCGATACCTGTCAAAGACTTAACCATGGGAGAACTGATTGGAACATTAATGATGAATGAAGCTGAGATAGAAGATGAATCTCATGAACATAAAGTGCTTATCAAAATAGAATATACTGCCTTGAAGGTAACTTCACAAATAAAAGAATAGAAAGATGAAGTACAGAGAAGTCAAAGCTAAATCAGAGAGCTCTGACTCATCAAACTCAGTTGAAGAACTGGCTCGGCTAGCCAGAAAATTTAGAAAATTCTACAGCAAGAAACTAGGCTTCAAAAAATCCTTTAAGAGAGATGATAAGGAAGTAAGATGCTATGAATGCAAGAAGATGGGGCATATCAGACCAGATTTCCCACAATTGAAAGTTACAAAGAAGAAGAAATTATTCAAAAGAAATGACTATGAGCAGAAAGAGAAGAAATCTATGAAAGCCACTTGGAGTGTATCTGAAGACACCAGTAGATCTCCTGAATCAATCTCAGAGAAAGAAGAAGTCAATCTAAAATAAAACATGTGTTTCATGGCATAAACCGATGAGGTACACTCATATTACTCCTCTGACTCAAATAATGAATCAAATTATGAATCAAGCTACACAAATGAAAAACTTGTAGCCTACTGCAATATGCTTGAAGAAAGATATGACTTGCTATTTAAAAAACATATGTCACTAAAGAACATACATAAAGATGTTTCAGATGAAAGAGATACAATACTAAAACAACATAAGTAATTAACTGATAAATACAATTATATTAATACTAACTATATTAATTTTGAATCAAGAATAAAAACACTACAGGATGAAGTAGAATCTTACAAACAGGTTGCATTGGTTTTTACAAAAGGAGAGAATTCATTAAATGAAATTCTTGAAAAAACTGTCATTAAAAAGGAGATATTTTGAATTGGAAGTAAAGGAGAAAAACCTAAGCTATATAAAAATTATTTTGTTCCTAGCTCTAAAAGGGTTAATTGTAACTTTTTTTGGGACAAAGAGACATATAGCTAAAAAATGTTTCTTAAGACAACCTAAAATTTGTGGTATTAAGAAAGCATATGTTTCAAAAGAATTATATGATTCAGCTTATTTTAAAAGAACAAAGAAAATCTGGATACCCAGATCATTGTTAGCAAACACCCCTGAACCCAACAAAATATGGGTATCAAAGCAATTTGTTTGAATGTCTTCGCTGGTAGCAAACCACCAGAGTAGAAAAGATATATGGTACATGGAAAGTGGCTTCTCAAGACATATGAGTGGAAACTCATTGAATTTTTCTTCACTCACTCAAAAGGAAGGAGGACTTGTCACATTTGGTGACAATGCCAAAGGAAAAATCATTGGCATTGGAAATTTTGGAGATCCAAAAACAGTCTCAAACAAAAAAGTACTTTATATACAAGGATTAAAACACAACATGATAAGTATCTCTCAACTTTGTGATGATGGATAAAATGTTGATTTTACTAGCAATTTATGTACTGTTTCTAAAGATAAACTGTTTAAATTTAAAGCACCAAGAACTGATAATGTCTATAATTTGGATTTAAATTCTTTGTGTAAACAACAAGTAAACTGCTTGACTGCTAAAGTAAGTGAATCTTGGATCTGTCATAAGAGACTTGGATATTGTAATATATATGTTTTAAATAAGTTATCTAAGAAACATTTAGTTTCTGATTTACCTAGTCTCAAATTTGAAAGTGACAGATTCTGTGATGCATGTCAACTTGGCAAGCAACACAAATCATCCTTCAAATCTGTTAACAAAATTGCTACATCTAAACCTCTAGAACTTATTCATATGGATTTGTTAGGACCCTCAAGAGTAGAAATCTTGGCTAGTAAATTATATGTATATGTTTTATTTGATGACTATTCTTGATTTACATGGATTTTATTTTTGAAATTTAAAAATTAAGCTTTTACTTTATTTCAAATTTTTTGTAAATCTCTTCAAAATGAAAAAGGTTTTAAAATAATTTCATTAAGAAGTGATCATGGTGGAGAATTTGAGAATCAGGAATTTAATTCCTTATGCTCAAATATGGTTATTAAACTCACCTTTTCTGCACCTAGAACACCTCAAAAAAATGGAATTGTTGAAAGAAGAAATAATACTATTCAGGAAATGGCTAGGACTATTATAAACGAATACAGTCTTCCTACCTACTTTTGGGCAGAAGCTGTAAGAAAAACTTGCTATATAATGAATAGAGTTTTAACTAGACTTCTTTTGAAAAATAAACCCTATGAACTTTGGAATAACAGAAAACTTAAAGTTAACTACTTTAAAGTATTTGGATGCAAGGTTTACACCTTAAACACCAAGGATAATCTTGGTAAGTTCGATCCAAAATCTGATGAAGGAATTTTCTTTGGATATTCAGTTACTTCCAAAGATTATAGAATATATAATAAGAAGTCAAGTATTGTTGAAGAATCAGTTCATGTGAAATTTGATGAATCTGATCCCTTTGAGAAAAGGACAGATCAAATGGATAAACCTGTCTCTAATGATAACATGAGACTTGAGAACTTAAAGAATGATTTTGAAAATGATATAAAATAAATTCAGTTTAGTTTAGAGGAACATGATACTGAAGAACCTTTAAATTTTTTTCCTAGACAGTCTAGAACCCTAAAGAATCACCCTTTAGAAACTATGACAGGTGACTTAGAAACTGGTATTCAAACTAGAAGAAACTTAGGAAACCTAGTGGAATTATCTGCCTTCCTATACCAACAAAAACCCAAGACTATAAAAGAAGATTTAGATGATGAAAGCTGGGTAATAACAATGCAAGATGAATTAAAACAGTTTAAAAGAAATGAAGTTTTGGAATTAGTGTAAAGACCTAAGAATTATCCAGTAATAGGAACAAAATGGGTCTTTAGAAATAAACAGGATGACCAAGGAAAAATAACTAGAAATAAAGAAAGGTTAGTAGCTAAAGGATATAATCAGGAAGAATTAATAGATTATGATGATACTTTTTCACCTGTATCTGTGTTAAAATCCATTATAATCCTTTTATCCCATTCATCTTATAAGAATTTTAAATTATTTCAGATGGATGTTAAATCTGCCTTTTTAAATGGTTATTTAATGGAGGAAGTTTATGTTGAGCAACCTCCTGGTTTTGAAAATTCTCAAAAACCAGATTCTATTTTTAAACTTACTAAAGTTCTTTATGGCCTTAAACAAGCACCTAGAGCTTGGTATGAAAGATTAAGTTCTTTTCTTTTGAAAAATGATTTTACTGTTGGAATTGAAGACCCAATATTGTTTAAGAAAACTGTGAATTCTAATATTTTATTGGTTCAAATTTATGTTGATGATGTAATTTTTGGATCAAATAATAAAACACTTTGTCATGAGTTTTCAATGTTAATGCAAAAAGAATTTGAAATGAGTATTATGGGAGAACTAAATTTCTTTTTAGGACTTCAAATTTATCAAAAATATTTTGGAAATGTTTTGAATCAAAGAAAATACATTACTGATTTGTTCAAGAAATTTGGACTTAAAAATGGAAAGAAATATACAACTCCTATGTGTACTAATATAAAACTTGATTTGGATGAAACTGGAAAATCAGTTGACAACAAGTTATTTAGAGGTATGATTGGTAGTTTATTATATCTTACTGCTAACAGTCCAAATATAATGTATTCAGTATGTCTTTGTGCAAGATTTCAATAAAATTATAAATAATCTCATCTAACTGTTGTTAAAATAATTTTTAGATATTTAAAAGGAACTGTTTTTCAATCTATTCTTTATCCCAAAACTTCTGATTTCAATTTGATTTCATATTCAGATGCAGACTTTGAGAGTTTTAGATTAGATAAGAAAAGCGCTTCAGGAACTTTTCACTTTTTAGGAAAATCTTTAGTGTCATGGTCAAGTAAGAAACAACATTCAGTTGCCCTGTCAAGAGCTGAGGCAGAATATGTTTCTACTGGCAGTTGCTGTGCATAGGTGTTGTGGATGAAAAACAATCTTATTGACTTTAGACTAAATTTTAATAATAATACTATTTTATGTGATAATACTAGTGATATAAATATTTCCAAAAAATCCTATTAATCATTCTAGAAATAAGCATATTGATATCAGACATCATTTTCTAAGAGATCATGTTCTTAAAAGGGATATATTTTTGGAATTTGTAAGTACTGAAGTTTAATTAGAAGATATTTTTACTAAACCAATTCCCACTACAAGGTTTGATTTTATTAAGGGGGAGCTAGGTTTATTTCAATTTAAATAAAATTTATTTTACAATCCTAGTTCTTTATTTTAATTCTGCTTAAAATAATAATGTTATTTTTGTTTTTCAAACAGAATAAGTTTCTTTTTACCACGTAATATATTTTATTTATTTTTAAATATATGTAATGATTACTAAAAACACGGGAATCAAGGTTGTCAGAAACCCTTTCAACTTCTAAACCATTTCATTTCTATCGAAACCTTTTCAAACCCACAAACTACACCTCTGCCCGTGAACCCTAATCTTCGAACCTATGAAACCCTAACCTTCAAACCTTCAGAGATTTTCGCAGAGATGGTAAGGAATAAAAGAGCCAGTGAAGCCGAGACAAGAAATGACAAGAGGCAACGCTCTGAAGGAAGAAAAATCTTACAGGGCAAGGCAATCAATTTCGACTGGTTATTTCAGACAAATCTACTGTTGAAACAAGCGCTGTCATTTCAGAACCTTGAACAGACGTTCAAGAGTGAAAATATGGAATATCTGTATGAGGTAGAACATAGATACTTCTTCAAATCTTTATAGTTTAGTCTGGGAGATATTGAGGAAAGTATGATGGCTAAGATAGAGGATAGAGATTTCTCAATCTCGTCAGAAGAAATTGGTCAGATTCTCAACTGCCCCAATGAGGGAGTTTTTCATTTTGATTTGAAAAATATTGGAGATTCTATGCATAAATCTGAGGCCATAATATCATTTATTTTTGGTACTATGACTATAAAGAAAATGTTTATCAAGGATTTGGAGCCTGATCAAAAAATTTTGGTCAAATTTGTGCAAACAAGAATTGCAATGAGGATGTCTGAGATGGAAAAAATATTATATCCCAATATGTATATAATGTATCTTTTTCTTAGTGATGTCAAACTCAATTTTCCAAGGTACATGGTAAGGTACCTCGATTAATGTTGTCAGAGTGATTCCCGAATGAACTTTTATCCTTTTGGTCGATTCATTTCCAAGTTATTTCTTAAGAAGGACTTGGTGAGATTAGTGGATGCCTACGTACACTGTCATCAAAGTAATGTGTTTAATACTGGAACTTTAAGGAAGATTGGATACTTCTGGAGTACCATTAAAGGAATATTTTTGCCAATAGTAGATGAGGATGACTCCGAGAGTGCTCAGGCTCAACCTGCTAAGTCCAAGGAGAGACAAGCTGAATCAAGAGTCAACAATGTATCAAGAAGGATCCAATTTGAAGTGGAAGATGCTGAGGAAGAAAGAAGTCAGGAGAGACTTCAATCTTGAAGAACTAGACCTGTTAATGAGGAAATTACTTCCCCAACATTGGAAACAACAGAAGCTTTTTTTTCTTATACTTTTATAATAGAATCTGTTATTGATAATACCATGGAAGATATTAGTGAAATGACAACACCAGTAAAGGGATCAAGAGATGAAGAAGAAACTCAAATGGAGACTCAAGAATAGATTGTAGGTGATGTTGAAGTTACACTTCAACAAGAAAAAGATAAGGAGGCACAACCTGGTGAGTAAGTGGCCAGACCTTAGGAAACTCCTGAAAATATTGTTCTCGAAATTCTAGTGGAAGACAAATATGCTGATGTTTGTGATGGACATCTCCCTGATGCTCCAACAGAGGTACTTCAAGAGGAATTTTCTATGGAAGAGTCTGGAAAGGACTCTGAGGAAGAATCTGTGGACCAACATACTCAGGCCAAGAAGAAAGAAAAATATGATGCTGAATCATTACCTTTGGTACTGCTGCATCATCCAGATCCTGATATTGAAGTTGAAGAACTATACAAAAAGGTGTCTAAGTTGGAATCTGAGAATATCACTCTAAGAAATGCCTTAGACTTAGAAAAATTGAGATTTCAAAAGCTGAAGGACAATAAAGTCTCAACGAAATAAGTTGAAATGTTTAAAGAGGATATGATAAATACTATTGGAAAATTGAAATCTGAAATGGTTATGAAAATAGATTTATCAGATCTAAAATTGTTTATGGAAAACCAATTTCCATCAGTTGCAAATAGTGCTGTTAGTAGATCAGGTACTTCACCTGATTTAATCAGAAGATTTCAAGCTATCACAGAAGTGATGAGCAACATGAATGACATGTTGCAAGATCTTCAATGTAACAGTTCTCCAGTATCAGTGTTGCTGGACAATCAGAAATTTTAGTGGATCAACTGACATCTAGTGAGCCACCAATTAGAACTCTGTTAAATCAGATGTGAGAGAAGCTGTCCGTGTTTATAGAAAAAGAGGAAAGGGTGCATGAGTTTTTTAGGGTCAATTTAATCGAGGATATTCATATGACTCAAGAGAATAGAGAGATCATTATCAAACTTGGAGATGGGATGATGAAGTAACTCACGGAACAGTTTACAGAAATCAAGTCTGCAATCCAGAAGAGATGGAACCTATTGACTATCTTACCCAAACCTTGATTCCTGTGTTTATCATACTTGTATCTATTTTTGTTTTTTAATGAAAATATGTTTCTTTCTTTCTATTTGTTTTACTATCTTTATTTTGATATGCCAATACTCCAGATTTAATTATTGAAAAACATTTAATAATTTCATTTACCTACAGTTCAGTGCAACATTAAATGTGTTAAAATCCATGATGTGTCATTTTTTTGATATCACAAAAAGGGGATAAATTTGGATAAACACAACATTTTATTTTAAAAACCTTATTCAAATGATTTCCTGTATATTTAATGTTTTGTATTTTTACAGATTTATACTTATACATAAAACTATTTTAAGTTATTAACAGTTGTTTATTATAAAGGGAAATTTTCTTTTTCTTTTTATTCAGAGGGATAAATTTGGATAAAACTAGAAACTTTTATTTCTAAAGAAAAATTATTTTATTTTCATGAAGGGGGAGCAATTTTTATTTATTGAAATGATTTTTTTTAAAATTAAATATTATTTTATCGTCTCAAAATTCTAAAACTTTATGTAACTATTTATGAAAGTTAATTTCATTTAATTAATTTTATTATTTATGGGTTTTGTGATCATGAAAAAGGGGGAGATTTTTTATTAATGTGTTGTTTTCAACAATACATAATATTGTTATTTAAAGGGGGAGTTTATATTAATACTCTATCTCTTTATGTTAATTTTTATGCTCACAAATACCCTTAATTATTTTCTAATGATTT
Source organism: Viscum album (assembly GCA_963277665.1). Taxonomy (NCBI): domain Eukaryota; kingdom Viridiplantae; phylum Streptophyta; class Magnoliopsida; order Santalales; family Viscaceae; genus Viscum; species Viscum album. The sequence goes on from OY728127.1 coordinate 1,272,781,986, forward strand.
CATTTGTTAAGAATTCTTCAGGAATTTATCATTTTATTTTACTCTTGAAATTATGAGAATTTAGTATTAATGCATTCATATTTAGCACGTTCTGGAAACACTGTTCATGCGCTACTTATTCGGAATCTGCTTTAGCGTGTCCTGGAATCACTGTTCATTCCCTATGTGGATAAACGTAGCGTAAGGATGAAAAACATATATACTTTTTGAGATAGGAGAAAAGTATGGTTAATCAACCATATGTTATAAGCAAAGTATTGAATAAGAACCTTACATTTGGAAGGAACCTTACGTTTGGGTTATCAAAAAAGTATGGAAGAAGAACCATACGTAAGTACTAAACGTTATGTTGGCTTCTCAAAAGTATGGTTCATCAACCTTACTTTTGTAAACAACCATACGTTATTGGAAAAGTATGGATCAAGTAAATGTATGGATCTTTTACCGTACGTTTGAGAGTTGAAGAAAAAGTATGGATGATCAACCCTACGTTTATGATCAACCTTACCTTTGAAGAAAGTAACATGAACCCTATGTTTATATTCAACCTTACGTTGTCAACCCATGGAGGCCACGTCATCAACCTTACTTTTGGCGTCAGAACGTTTGAAAGACGATATTTTTATGCAATGGTCAGCAAGCTGATTATTAGGCGGATTTCAAGCCAGATTTAAAGTCGATTTTAAAATACGACTTTGACTGATTCAAAGCCGTTTTATCAATGGATTAAAGATCGAATTAAAAGGATCTTTTTATGACAAGTCTTCAGAGAAGTTACGACTATTCTGTAAGTTCAAATGTTTGAATATCGCGAGTCTAGAGGTGACTTTTATGGATCTAAATGTGCAGGGAATATGCTCAGCTTTATTATATATGTTCTCTCTAAAACACCAGGCACAGGTGAGTGGTGATCAATCTATTATTCAAAAAGGTGGAAAACAAAGACTGCAAAAAAAACACCCAGTTCTGTTGATTAAAAAGGAGTGTCAAAGTTCTGTTTATTTAAGAAGAAGGAACTAGATAGAATATTCACTTGTTATATATCAAATATCTACTGTAGATTAACTACTGCTGAAGTTGTGAATTATATCTCTATAACTACTGCAACCGGATCGACTTAGAACTACTTCGACTTGAAAATGAATATTTCTAGAGATGATGATCCATCTGCTGTCAATTGAATTCTGTTGCAATTGTGAAGATCAACTGAAAAAGTTCTTTCAAAAATTCTTTTTATCTTGAGTAACCAGCTTATCGTATTAAGCTGAGTAGGTTCGTGTTTGAACGAGAAGGATTTCTTTTTACTTGGATTGTAAAGGTGTCAACTGCCTGTACTCAATTGTGAACCGGTCTATTGAAACGAAGACCAGATAGTGAAAACTACCAAGATCGTGGAGTAGAGCATTGGTGGAGTGGACTAGGGGCCTTCTATTCCCCGAACCACTATACATCTTTTGTTTCTGCTATTTAAATTTCTGCTACATCATTTTATCTGATTAAAGTTAAAAAGGCAGAACTCAATCATGCAAATATTTTTGAGAAGACACAATTCACCCCCCTCTTGTGTATATATGGTGTAATCCGATCCAACAACAATATCCTCTGGTGATTAATTCATGAATATGCACTTTTAGAGGATATAATTAACCCAAAAAAATTTGCAAAAAATTTTGACAATAAATTGATCCTATTTGATCATCTTATCTACTCTTCATTTGAAGTTACAGTTATAAAAGAATAGACATTACCTAAGCCTATATTTATTAATTATGAGATCATTGATAGTTATATTTTTGTAATGAAAATTCCTACAGGTCACAAATGATGTAGTTAATAGTTTTATCAATTTTGTTTGAAATGGAGCCCATTTGTTCATCTTAGATACCTATTCTCATAATAGGGAGTTATAAAAAAATATTATTATATTTAATTTTTGTCCATTCTAAGTAACTCAATTTTTATATTTATGAATAACTAATTTATAAGGAAACAATCTCCATTATTCTAATTTTTTGGGACCAATAATGGTTGGTTTATCATTATAACCTACTTGCGCATGGATTATGAGTTATAAAAAAATATTTTTAAATTCAATTTTAATTAATTATAAGATAATTTAGCGTTAGCTTCACCCATTATGAATTCCTATTGGTTAAAATGGGTAATAATCATTTTCCAAAATTTCAATGGGCAATAGAACCTGCTTAATTATTTTGAACTCTTTGAGCATGCATTGTGAGTTATAGATGACATATATTATCAAAAAAATTATTTTAGTAGTTTCAAGCACTTCAAGTTTCAAAATCACTCATCGTTATTTTCTATAGGTAAAAAATAACCCAAATTTCATTTTCATGTCTTTTAATGACCAACCGATATTACTTGAACATTTTAGAGAATTTTATATGAATTTTGAGTAATAAAAAATATTTATAATTAGAACAAAATTTCAATAATTTTTAGAAAAAGTGTTTGATTTTTAAAAAATCAGTTCTAAATTTAAAAAATGACCCAAAAGTCATTTTTATGAATTTTTATGACCAATAAATATTTTTTTAATTTTTTTGGTTGGAATTAATGTGAATTGTGAGATGTAAAAAAATAAATAACATTAAAATATATTTTTAGACATTCCAAGAACCTTGAGTGTTTGATCCATGCATCTTTAGTTCAAATAAATAAAAAAATATCTAAACATAATTTCACATTTTCTGAGTAATGTTTTCCATTCAATCATTTTGGAAATATTACATGTGAATTATGAGTTATTATAATATACATATTTGTAAAATATATTTTTGGTCATTTCATGAAAATTTGGTGACAAGTTCAAGTATTTCTTGTTCCAAAATGTCAAGCATTAATCATGCACCATTTTAAAACTTTTGATAAGAAACAGAGCACATTTGATCATTTTGGTTTTGATATATGTGAATTATGATTAGTATTTGAGGATATTATTTGGAATATTTAGATTTTATTTTTTAATTAGTGTTCTTATTAAAATATTTTATTTTTTAATGTTGTAAATATATAATATAAAACCATATATCTTATTTATTATATTTTAATAAAATTATAAATATTGTGTTTCATATGAATTTTTAAACTATAAGCACTCAATATATTATATTTATTTTCATAGAATTAAATAATATTATGAAAAATAAGTAATAATTCAAATAAAATGGAAATGATATAGTAAGTAATAACAATAATCATAGTAAACTATCCAGTACTATAAAATATATAATTGAGCTTAAACCATATAATTTATCATATTCATGTTGTTATTTATTTATTTTTAATTAAAATTATTGTGGTTTTATTCATATGATTCATAAAAAATACAGTATATGTATAACCTTATTTCTATATCTCTTTACTATATATAAAAAGATGACAATACATAGAAAATTAAATAAAATATTGAAAAATGATAAATTAAATTCAAAAAATTAATACATATTTTCTTTCATACACCTAATATAACATTTTTCTTGCTACTTCCATAAATAGAGAAACCTATCCTTATTACTCAATATATTTTTTTCTAATATTATATAAAAATTTATACTTTGTGTTTTCCCTTATATTATTAACTTTTTGTCATTTTTTTTATCCAAGAATGTTTTAACTTATATAATTTTAAACCTATGCTTGCAGAATTAAACCTTTTTTCAATAACCTTGAAACAGGAACCATATTAATTCTATTTATATTAATATGATGCCAATATTTCCAATTATAGATTTTCTATCATGTATAGATAAATGAGAGTAATGATAAAAACAAAATATACAAATAAGGTATATATGATATTTCTAATCAATTAATAAAAACTAATAATAATAAGACACCCTAAAGTTAGAATCTAGGGCCCCTAAAATATTATAAAAAGATTAAGATGGAGTTTTACAAATTTCAAGGAATAATATTTCCTCAATAGATTCAATGATATATCATTTCTATTTATATCCTCCCAATCCAACACCAAAACTAGCTAAAGTTTCATCAATTGTATTTCCCTCTCTCTTAATATGATATAAAAAATTAATTTTATTATAGTAGTCTATAAAATCCTCCAAATATAATGGATTCCTATAAGAAGAAGAAGATATATTCATCTTGATATCCTTCCTAATGAAGGATGATTCAAGTTCAAGAAAATGTTTGGGAAAATTATTGAATTACTAGTCTAGATCATCAAAATTACCCCTTCCATCTCAGCTTCATATAAAATGGCTATTCTATAGTATTTTTAGAAATATTAGAGTGATCCTCATTTAGAATCCCCATAGATACCATTGTAGATAGCATGCCAAGGGTTTCTTTTTTACAACTCGTTTTTGTAAATCTTTATCTAACCAATAATGGGATTTTTCCAAACTATAGGTATGTATCCACTATAATTTTCAAAATGACATCAAATTCCCAATCTATTGAAGATATATAAACCCAATATTTAATTTCCATACAATATTCAATTCGTGTGGGTTACATCCCCGATGCAATATAATATTTTAATCATGACCATATTTAGATCAAGTGCATAGCCATCATTCTATATGGAATTACTATTCCACTAAATTACATGAAAATCTTCATAAATAAGAATCCTAAGTTGGTTTATCTACCATGAAGAACCTTAATGGGTGTTTAAATGAGCAAAAAGAGTGTTATCATCAGGGTCATGAAAAGTCCCCACTTCAAAAAGTATGGAAAAAATATTATATAGAGTTTCATGGAAATTAAATTGATTTTTTTCAAAATAGTCTACTTCATTATTATAGGTGATGGACATTATATTGAGTATTATCCCAACTCCCATAAGGCAAGAATCTATGGGCAACCTGTTTTAGGAACCTATCCAGATTAGAGTTTACCATTAAGGATTAATCTGGGACATGGAAAATTTATTCAACCCAAAATCCATAGCCATGTAACATACCATATAGAAAATGTAGTAAAGATTATAGGTGAGAGTTCCATACCTCAACGGTTCCTTGATTTATGAATCCTTATTGTTCATAGAGGAAGAATTATTTATAGCCTCCCTAAGAGGATGAATGATTTATTCTAATGAGGATCCAATAATCTCTATGATATTGACTTTAGGGTCTCAGATATCAAAATCTAGATCTTGACCCTAGAATCCTTTAATTATGGATATTCCCAAAAAAAATCCTTTAATAATTTTCACTTGGGGTTGAGGGTGGCCAGCCATCTTCTTTATTTAATCACAACTAGGTAGGAATAATTTATTCATGTCCAAATGGATGCGAGACAGTTGTGCATCTTTCTAGAATCCAACCATTTAATAAATATCATTTTAAAAAAAAATTATTGTTATTTGAGTTATCAGTGAGGAACCTCCATAAAAACTAAGCTTTGAGAACATCATTGAAATGGGAAATTTTTTTTATACCCATCCCTCATTCTTTCAAATATTTACAAAAAATATTCTAGTTTACAATTACTTCTTTCCTCTCAAAAATATTTCCACTCCATATGATTTTTATGAAGTAGTGATTTAGGCCTTTGATCAAATCACTCGATCACTTTTATTCCATAAAGGTGTAGAAAATATTTGGGATAAAAATGACTTTGATTAGAAATATCCTTCAAGAAATATAGATAGATTTCCCTTTCCAAGATCTTAACTGATATTTATATATATTAGAAATATAAATTAAGTGAGAAACATTAGGACTTCCCTAGAAAAGGGGTATGCCAAAATAGTTGAAGGGAAGATCTCCCTCCTTAATGTTCTTGCTTATTCTGATGATCAACCAACCATGGAAATTAAAATGGTGGTTGTAAAATATTTGAGACTTTTTCCAATTTATTTTTTTATTAGAGATTCACACATAATGATCAAGGACCTATTTGATTACTACAATATTCATGAAAACCCATAGAGAAACAGAATCAGGTCACTAGTATAAAATAAGTGAGAAAGTTCCATTACCCCTCTCCTAGTTTGAATTGAATTATGATATCCTTGTTCTATAATGTTAAAAATGTATATAATTTAATTGTTTTAAACAATGATAAATAGAATGTTAGATAAAGTAACTCTCTATCTTACTTTATAGGAGGAGGAGAATTATCCCTTAATAGTTCCATTCATCAAAGTAGAGATTTTGGATGATTTAAAAATTGATAGAATTATGTCATTGATTAAATCAGGGAAACCAAATACTCTAAATAGATCAATCATAAAATCCTAATTAATAGTATTAAAGTCCTTAATCACATCCAGATTCATATAAATACTTAAATTTCTACTAGTATTCCTTTGTAATTTAATGCATTCAGAGACATTATGGACTGTTATGTATCGTTCTTCGAAAAATTCCATATTGGTTGTAGTAGACCACCTTGCTTGTGATCATAGATATCCCAATGGATAACATTTTTCTGAGGATTTATAAATATATTTAGATAAAGTAACCAACATAAAATTTGTTATGGGTTAAATTAATTCAGAATTGGTTAAAAGGACTGAAAATTGAGAGTTAATTCCCTTCAAAAGAATTCCATTATGAAAGAATATATGAGTCATCTTCATAATTAGTCCTAGATGATATCAAAATACACATGAAAAAGGGGTTGTAGTAGCCATTTGGACTTGGAACACTCCAAGGGTTTAGATAAAAATTGTAATACCTGACTTCCACCAAATCTACAAGCTGAGTGGCTATCACATTATCCAAATGGTCAACCGACATAGGAATGAAATTCCTAAAATTTGTATGGTTGGAATGCGAACTACTACTATAGAGCTCCTGGTAATTTTAAACTATTTGATACATGATTTATTTATTTTGAATGATAATATTAATTAAATTATTCAAGTATGTAATGTATTTTTATTCTTTTCTAACCTTATAACATTTTTTAAAAGGTGTTATTTTTTCACCTTTTTTGAGACGCTTGATTATGAAATTTTCTTCTAGGATTTCCTCGAGGAAATTTTCACAATCAGCTTTGAAGAGATTTTCACCTCTTTACTGTGGTGATACATTTCAAACATCTTATCACGTATATTTTGAAGATTCTCTAGCTGTTTTTACAAGTTTAAAATTTCCCTATATATGGAAGTGAAGGCCTCCTTACTCCAAGATTGAAATCCGAGCATTAGTTTTTAAGCTAGATAAAACAAGTAAAAATATCACCAATGCATTCTCTATTAGATGGTATGTGACACCCCCTTGTCATTAATATTTTTTGTACTATATTATATTATTTAAAATTAATTTTTGAATATTTCTTTTTTTCAGAATTTCTCAATATTTTTTGGTTGGAATTTTTATTTTGGGGTGTTTAGTAATCTTTATCTTCTTTTAAGGGATTTCATAATTAGAAGTAAATAAATAAATATTTTTAATTAAATAATAATAATAATAAATATTATTATAATAAAAATAAATATTAATAATACACTAATTATGGCCTCCTTCTCTCCCTCCTTTCAAACACTACGTACCCAACCCCAATGGGGTTTCCAGGCACGACTTTCTCTAATCCGATCTCTTATATAGTGCGCCGCCCCTCTTCCATGATCACCCTTATTCCATGGTGAATAGAATATTATCCTCCATGATCTACCATTTTCCTACCCTTATTCACCACACACCTCCTCCTAGTTGATCATATCCTATCATTCTTTCCCACCGTCACGATTTGACCTCTTCACATGAAAATTTTTCTTGGGTTTCAAGCGATTTGGTATCATATATTAAAGGTGTGGGATCATCCATCTTCGTTTCTTTATTTTTTTATTTCTTCTCTTATAGACATGATCATATCTCGAATAAACCCTAAATGTTCAGTTCATATGATTTTTTATTTTTTTTTCATCATGTCTTGGGCTTGTGATATCCTCTTTATTGCTCATTCTTCCCAGATTGAAAGTATTGGACAATCCACCAATGATTCAAGGTAGTTTTCTAAATGTACTAACCATTAATTTTGGAATATTTATTTTTTTTGGAATTTAATTCTTTTTTATAAATTATCAAATATTGATATTTATATTATCTATGTAATTTCCAAGGATGAAAGTTGTATTTATTAAGGTTTCCAGGAAATTCAATGGGATTTCCTATTTTAAATGAGTTGGTAGAATATGTTTTTATTAGTTGTGAACATTTATTTGTTTTGAAATTTCTTGGTTTTATTTTATTAAATATATTGGATATGATAATGTTTTGGTATGGATTTTGAAATCAAATTTTAGAGGGGATCCTTTTCACTTTAAGTGGTTCCTAAATTGAAATGGATAAAAAATATTTAATTCGTCTATATAAATAAAATATGGTGTTTGGAAATTATTTGACCCCATTTAGATCATGGGATGAGCCCAAAGGTGGTGTTTCTAACCCTTATTGGTTCAATGTAAGACGTGTTAAATATTTTATTGATTTATGAATAGTGATAAAGTTGTTCACTTAGAAAATAGTTGTATAAATTATTTTAAGAATAAATTTCAATGTTCTTATAAGAAATTTTTTGAAGTTCCTTCAACAATTCAGGGCGTTAGAATACCTCGCATTCTAAGTCATTTATCCTATAAGAACCATTTGGAATATTTAAATAGTTCTCTAAATGAGTTTATATGAGAACTCAAGAGATTCCTTTGATTTTTATACCATTGAAGCTTATGACCCATGGTGGTGTTTATATTGGATTTCCATACATGATGCTTTTTACAAAATTATAGGATGGGGGTTGTTGATTGTGAGGGTAAAGTTGGAAAGGGAGGTTTACTTTGATTATTCTATTTGTGCATGTATCTGATTCTTAACGATTGATCAAATATTTTTTTCTAGGTACTCAAGGAAAATAGAACTTGGTAACCTAGGGTTGTGGACATATGCATGTTTTTAGTTGGTGAGGAACCACTATATATTGTGGATATATTCTCATTAGTTTGTGGAAGCTATTGGGTTTTCTCAATTTTGATAGACTATAGGAGTACTTAATAACTGTAGGAATCATCTTGTGCTAGTTTAGTGTGCTCTATATTTCCTAGATATGTATACACTTAGGATAGGTCCCATGTAAACATGATTTTAATATTAATTCTGATTACCCTGATATTATTTGATATAATATGGGAATTTCCTTTGTATTCACTTACTAATTTGACATCTATAATTCCTTGTATTTTTTATATTGTCTGCTTATTTCTTATGAAATATTATTTGGATGTATGAGACATTTATTCACATTCCTTATTGTGCTATTCCATATCTGTTTTAAATTTTTTTTAATGGTTCTTTCATTGAAATGTATTAAGAATAATTTTTTATTAAATATTTTCAAATGAAAACAGGAGGTTATACTGTGAAATTGAGTGTTTATATTATAAATGGTTTCTAAATGGATTTAAAATGTGTGTTTAAAACAATTCTTGAAAAATGGTTTCAAGTTTCCTTAGAAAGTATATTTGAAAAACAATATTAGGTAGGGTGAATGATTTATAATAATGGATTTTTAAAAGAATTTAAATAAAGGAATTTTCATCACTCTTGATCTCATGTTTAATTATTTTATGTAATTGGATGTTGAAAACAATATTTTTGAAATTATACTCGTAATAGACTGAAAATAGATATTTGATTAAATGTAAGGAATGTGGTTGTCTACTGAGTTTGTTTAAGCTCATATCTATATTATTTTAGTTTCAGGTTTTAGGATTTAACTTTAGACTGATCTTTGTTCGTTGATTAAACTGGATATTAAGGTGAGTTGTTTTTTAATTTTATTTACTATTTTTGTTATTTATGAATATTTTTTATCATTTTCATTCAATATATAGATGATTCATGCAATTTTCTTTTTCTATTATTGAATTATTTATGATTATTTGGAAAAGTCATTCCCATGGTAGTTCTTTGATGCCCATTCAGTTATCGCTAGCCCGTGGGTATTGGGAATTCCCTTCGGGACTTATGGTATGAAACCATGGGTGTTAGATGGAGGAAATTATTGGGTTATTTCATTACAAAATGGTATTAGATCCTAGGTTTTGTGGTGGGTTATAGGGTCCATGTATTTAACTATTTTTTTGGATAATTTGGGGCTATAATTTTCATCTGTACTTAAGAGGTTAAATATGAGTGGGTTCTTGATCACCACTCTTTGGGAAGAATATTGGGTAGCCATGGGATATCTAGGTTTTTTTTGTATTATGGATTTAATTTTTATATATTTTTATATGAAAATAAAATTTAGATATTGACGATCTAGTAATTTTAGTGTTGACCATGTCTTTGGGTGGAGGTGAGGAAGGACTAGAGTCACCCAAATATATCATGTGGTTTAGATAACTATGTGAGGCATATTTGGATATTTTTAGTGACATAAATAATCTTACAAGTAGTTTTGTTTTTTTATGGAAGTCCACTATTTAAACCCTCTTGAAGTTGGGTCACTTCTAAAGTGAGTCTATACTTGTTGGAAGAAAGTTGAAAAGAGGATCTTTATTTTTATTTGGAATGGTTGAATTTTTTATTTAATGCTTGCTCAAGTGAAGTGGTTTTTTGTTTTCTTTGGGAAAAAGAGATTTTTTGAAATGATTTTCTTGAAATGTTTTTTTAAAAAAAGTTTAAATTAGTAATTTTCATTTCTCAAAGGGGTGTTTCATGAAATAGTTAATTTCATTTTGGCTATTAGAAAATGAAATCCTAATGATGTTAAATTTTGTTTTTAAATGATTTTTTTTCTAATTCTTTGTAATGTAATTTGATAAATATTTTTAAAGTCATTTTATGTTTTTGGGGAAAATGGTTTTGAAACCAACTTGAGTGGTGTATTTTCAGCATGGATACTTTGAAATGAGTTTCTTAAGCTTGAAATAAACACATTTTAAAGGTAATGAGTTTCTTTGTTTTGTATTCATGATGGGCCTTTTTTTTTATATTTTTATATCTCTGGTATGTCCTTTGGTTGATTATAACCATGGTTTGTCCCTTAAGTTACAACAGGTCTGTCTGATTTGAGCTATGAGACATGTAATTATAATGTTTTTGTCTCATGTTTTATTAATGATATTACACCTCAAGTAGTCTAAAAGAAAAATAGAAGGCTTTTTTCTCAGGGTGAACCCTTGGTCAATTAAATATATTATTCAATAGTTTCCTATTTTTCAGACCTTTACCCATATTCATATGTGTGATGGTAGGTCTTGGGTATAATCTATTTGTGGATGATGGAGAATTCTGCTTGATGTATTCGATAACAGTTGTGCACTTGGCATATTGTTTATTTGGAACCTTTATTGATGGACATGATCTTGGTTGATATTTTGGGGCATCATGAATTTTTGTTTTTAGATTTTTAGGGAATGATATCTTTGGTTTGTTTTGGATGTTGATCTTTATAATGCCTCTTTATTGGATGTATCTCCCAGAGATGATTAATTCAGTTTAGTTGGATGCTTGGGGATTGAGTTTTCTGAGTTGGAAATGAGGAAGGGTCTTAGGTACATATTGGTGTAACTAGAGTGTTTATATTTATGAGATATACCATGGCATGGTGATCTAGGCTGTTACCCTTGGTTATCTATATATGTTGCAACTCAGGTCTTGATTATGTTTTATTCCATGAGGCTTGATAATGGTTGTCCCCTTTTCTTTTTATGCTCACTTTATTGTCTGTGGATTACTCGATATCTCATGGGATACATTTTTGGAATTTTTATTATTTTTTAGTGTCCATTCTTGGTCATGTAGTTTTCCCCTAAAGTATTATTTTCTATGGAAAAGAATGGGAAATACCCTTGGGCATGTAATGGGGTGGCTTGGGTGTGGATGACACTATTTTGGGTTATATATGGATTGGTGAATAGAGAACTTGATCTGGTTTACTATGGTAGTGTTATAGTGATTAGATTCTGGGTTACCTTCTAGAATAATAACCCATGGTAGGTCCCAATCGTTCATTATTGGTTTGTTTGAGAATTATCAATTCAATCTATTTAGTTAAAACATGGTGTTTTAATTTTCCCCTTGTGACGGCAGTGTCATGACTTTTTGGGTGAATGTAGACCTTATGGTCATCTATTTCTTGAAGGGTGCTTTGATCGATGGGTTTTAGATCAATTTCATTGTATAGTTATCTAGATTTGATGATGGAGGGTCATTGTCACGACCCATCCATGGGGCCCGTGCCGTGACAACCCCAATCCCGCCTCCCATAGGCCAGGGGCTGGCGACTATCACCAAAGGCGTAAATCCCGATAAAAGGGAAGACATTGACTTTTTATAAGAAAACAAACACCACAGAGTATGCAAGCTGAAGTAAACACTAAGTAAACTGAGTACAAAAGTAAGTGCTGGAAAGTAAATGGGCCAGTATAAAAACCCAACTGAAAGCACAGTACAACTAAGGAAAGAATGTACAACAGCTGTAAAGTAGAGCAGCAATCACCAAGACGTCCTCCGGAACTCCCACCTGAAGGGTGTGTACAGATAGTTTCGTCGGCTCCTCAAGTCCGGCCATCCACTCCGTGTACGTCCCACCTGATAGTCCACCACCGTATTCTGTCCCACTCCTCAGGCCTCAACCACGATCAGCACTATCCATCCCACGTAGGATCCAAGTACAGTCGTCCTCGCTGCCGAGCCCACATAGGATCCAAGTACAGTCGTCATCGTCGTCACAGTCGCAGCCAGCACTAGGGTTCCCGCACACAGCATGCTCGATTCCAGAAGGGTCCTCTCTACGATCCAAGGGGTCGATACATCAACTGTCACTAAGTACATAGTTTATGTATTCTGTCTCGTCAATAGGAACTCAACGTGACAGACGGTGCGTCAATCAGACGCCCGGTCTGAGTGTTATTGGCTTTTTCGTTCTAGGGGCCCGGTTGGTTTTTAAGTTAAAACCAACCTGATCGTTCTCCAGCTGTGTCCAAACCTTGATCAGAGTAAGCCAAAAGAACCATCTCACTAAGAGGAATTCAACGTGATCGACGACACATCATTCGGATTTCCGGTCGTTAAGTTATAGGCGTTTCAGCTCCAAGGGCCCAGTTGGTTTTGGGTTCGAACCAACCCAGACGTACCCAAACATTTACCGAAAGCCTGAGTGTAATATACCAAAACGGCCGTCTCGATTCAAGGATCCCAACGCAACTAACGGTGCGTCTATCTGAGGTCCGTAGCCCAAGTTATCGGTATTTGAATGGATATGTCCGAAAGTAGGGGGTTCGGGCCCGGTCCGACCCGTCCCGATACCCCCTGGGTCGACCCAAACCGGGTCGACCCGAACTGGGTCTGGGTCCAGCCCAATTTGGTGCAGCTCGTCCCGGCTGGTGTGACCCGGCCCGGCGCTGGGGGCCCGGCCTGGTGCGGCCTGCGGGCCGGCGCGGAAGCCGGCAGCGGTTCGACTCGGCTCTCGGCCGAGACGAGTGCGAGGGGGGGGGGGGGGGGGGGGGGCATTGCCCCCCTGTTTTCCAAAACGTCCGGCCTTAATGGCCGGCCTTTGTAACTGCAGGACTCTTCGGGTCACGCCTCCTGGTGGTGCCGACGGCCGGCTCAGCCTGCCGCCCATTAGGAAAACCGCCGCGGCCCGCTCCTGCCCGCAGCTTCTGTCTGACCGGCACAGCGCGACTGCGCCACGGTCCTCCGCCCCGACCCACTTCGGTCGCGGTCCTCTTCGTCCCCGCGCGATGCAACGGCACCGCATCGCCTCCATTTCAAGCCACAATGAAGATCAACAATAAAAGGGGAGGAGGATCGGCCGTGTTTGTGCGGTCTGATCTCCTACCGTTATTTCGATAACAAGTGGCCAAACATTAAATAACGAAGATCATTAAATAATACTTGAACGAAGAATTAACCCCTACCTCGATAAACGATGACGTTTGTCAGCGTCGCGGAGTGAGGTTTCGAAGACGGAATTGGCGCGCGTCCAAGGAGGGGATGATGCCTCACACTAGCTGTAGAGAGAAGTAGGAAGAATACGTCTTCTCTCCTTGCGGTGATGGTGTTCTTCGTCGAAGTGGAGACGTTCTTCGCGGGAAGATGAATTTCTTCAAAAATAACTCAAGATCTCTCTCCCCTTTTTCTTAGCATAAAAAAATCCAACCAAAATAAAATAAGGCTTTGCCTTATTTAATTTACTCATGCCAAGCATTTCAAAACTTCGAAATTCAAAAACAAAAATCACTTAAATAATTAAACTTGAGTTTTCAAATTAATTAGGTGTTATGTTGACAAGATTAATGAGGGAGAGAGGGAGAAGAGTTACTCACATAAAGGGGGAGTTAGGGAATGAGAAGAGTTTGGGACTCATGCGGGCCCCACCTAACCTTTATCCTCTCAAGGGTAGTTAGTAACCAGTGGGTCCCACCCCAACTCCCACACATAGGATATAACCACTTAGTTAAAGAAAATAAAATTGTACCACAATTTTACTTACTTCACATTTAATACTCAATTTTTTAACAACTCCTCCCAAGAAAACGCACCTTTGGGAAAGGTCCTCTTAAGAAGTTACCGACACTGCGGTTTCATCAGTACCCTCATATTTAAATTCTGAGCACCGGTTCAAAAGATAGAAAAACCCGCTCGTTTGTTCACTAAACGTACCCAAGCCAAACTTCGGAAATTAATTCCAGGCACTCCGAGCCTCGAAATCCGGTGCCGTCAGAAACTACGTACTCATAAAATCCCAAAGAATTTAAGAAAAAAATTTCCTTTAAATTTACAGATCTTTACATTACTCCCACCTCAGGTCTTTACGTCCCCGTAAAGATACATCACAAACTAGGGAACAAATGAGGGTACTATGCATGAATTTGAGCCTCCCGCTCCCATGTGATCTCCTGGAGGTTCCTGTGCTGCCACCTGATGCGCAGTAGAGGAATTGACCATCCACGTAGGACCCTCTCCTGTCGATCCTCGATATCCACCGGGACCTTCGCAAAAGTCTCTCAGTCATCGATGTCCAGCTCCCTGTGATCAATGATATGCATCGGGTCATGCACGTATCTCCTCAGCAGAGATACATGGAAGACGTCATGAACCCGGTGCAACTGAGGTGGAAGAGCCAGGCGATAAGCCACCTCGCCTATCCTGCTGAAAACCTGGAATGATCCGATGAAGCATGGAGATAACTTGCCGCCCCGACCAAATCTCCATAATCCACGTCGAGGTGAGACCTGTAAGAAACCGTGGTGGCCATCCTCGAACTCTAGTGGTCTCCGCCTCCCGTCAGCATAGGACTTCTGTTGGCTCTGGGAAGTCCTCATCCTCTCCTCGATGATCTGTACCTTCTCCATCGTGGCTTGGGCCATCTATGGTCCTACAAGTGCTGACTCTGCAGGGTCTGTCTAGCACAGAGGTAATCTGCAAGGTCGGCCGTACAATGCCTCGTTTGGTGCCATCCCGATGGTGGAGTGGTAGCTGTTGTTGTACGCAAACTCCACCAAAGGAATATGATCCTCCCAGCTGCGACCAAAGTCGAGGACACATGCACGGAGCATGTCCTCGAGTGTCTGAATGGTCATCTCCATATGACCATCCGTATGTGGGTGAAAGATGGTACTCATGCGTAGCTGCGTCCCAAATGCCTCCTACAACCCCTTCCAAAGCCGAGAATTAAAGCGAGCATCACGATCAGAGACGATAATCGATGGAACACCATGAAGCCGTACGATCTCTTGAACGTAGAGGCGTCCTAAGCTCTCCACTGAGCCCTGATCTCTGATAGGTAGAAAGTGGGCCGACTTGGTGAGTCGGTCGACAATCACCCAAATGGAGTCGTGACCTCTGGAAGTACGTGGAAGCCTTGTCACGAAATCCATAGATACCGCATCCCACTTCCACTCCGGGACCTCCAAGGGCTGTACCAAGCCTGCTGGTACCTGGTGCTCCGCCGTCACCTGCTGGCAGGTGAGGCATTATGAAACGAACTGTGCCACAACCTTCTATATACCCGGCCACAAGTGCTGTCGTTTGAGATCCTGGTACATCTTCTCCACTCCTGGATGTACCGCTAATGGGGAAGTGTGAAAATCTCTCAGCACCTCCTTCTGTAATGCAACTGGTACCATGGTACGTCCTCTGAAAAGGAAAATGTGCTCTCCTCCTATAGATAATCCTTCAGGTGCGCGTCCCGAGGATATCTGTGCACGTCGCGTCTCACAGTCAATATCTCCACGTTGTGCCTCTATGACCCACTGAAGTAGTGGAGGAGTGACTGTGAGCGACTGTAGAAAGGATGCCCCATCTCTATCCACGTAGGATATCTGCAAAGCGGCTAACTGCTCTGTCGGCTCTCCAAGTAGCTGAATTCCCATCCTCCTGCTGAGAGCATCGGATACTACGTTCCCCTTTATAGGAGTATAGAATATATCAAAGTCATAGTCCTAGAGGAACTCGAGACATCACCGCTATCTCAGGTTTAGGTCCTTCTGTGAGAAGATGTACCTGAGACTCTGGTTGTCAGAATAGACTGTAAAGTGCTCACCCATCAGATTGTGCCACCACATCTTCAAGGCGAAGACCACTGCTGCTAACTCCAGGTCATGGGTAGCGTAGTTCTTCTCATGCTGCCTCAACTGTCGTGATCCATATGTGATCACTGCCCGTTCCTGCATCAGGACTCACCAGAGTCCGGTCCCTGATGCATCGTAGTAAACTAAGTACCCTACGCCCTCCTCCGGTAGCCTCAAGATGGGTGCACTGGTCAATCTCTATCTCAGCTCCTAGAAGCTCTGATGACATCTATCTGACCACACGAAGGGTTTCCCCTTCTTCAAGGCTAAAAGTGGTGCTGCAAATCTGGAGAATTCTGGCACAAATCTCTGATAGTACCCTACCAGACCTAGGAAACTCTGCACCTCTGTCACACTCCTGGGTGGCTCCCAAGCTAGTAATGCCTCGATATTCGCAGGATCCACCGAACCTCCCACTTTATAGATGACATGACCCAAGAAGTGGACCTCTCGAATCTAAAACTGGAACTTCGAGAGCTTACCATAATGCTGGTGCTCTCAGAGTGTATCCAATACTACCCACAAGTGGTAGGTGTGCTCCTCCTCAGTAGTCGAGTAAATCAATATGTCGTCGATGAAGACTATGACAAATCGATTGAGGTAAGGCTGGAAGATCCTGTTCATGAGACTCATGAACACTTCTGGAGTGTTGGTTACGCCGAAAGGCATAACCAAGAAATCATAGTGGCCATATCGACGACTGAAGGCCGTCTTCTGCACATCCTCTTCTCGAACCCTGAGCTGATGATAGCCTGACCTGAGGTCTATCTTCGAGAACTATCGTGCTCCCTTGAGCTGATCTAAGAGGTTGTTAATTCTCGGAAGTGGATACTAGTTCTTTATGGTCACCTGGTTCAGGTGACGGTAGTCGACACACAGTCGCAAGCTCCCATTCTGCCTTCTTGGCGAACAAGATCGGGGAAGCCCAGGGTGAAACACTAGGTCGGATGAATCCCTTTCCCTACAAGTCCTCCAGCTGTACCCGTAGCTCTCGAAGCTCAATAGGATCCATCCGATATGCTGGAGTAGATATCGAGGCTGTCCCGGGGTACATATCAATATAGAAGTCTACCTATCTGCGAGGAGGTAGTCCTGGAACGTTGTCAGGAAAAACGTCCATATACTGATCCACCACAATAGGAAAACTCAGACTCCGCACATCAACTGCTCCTAGGACGAGACTAGCCAACTGATGGGTGATTGGCTATCCTCTCCTCTGTGTGAGTCTATCCTGCGCTGCAAAGGATTTCTTCTCACCGGTGAAGGTGAACATGCTCCCATTGGTGAAGACACACCGCACCTTGCACCTAATAAAGTTGATCTAAGCATGGACTGTAGATAACCAATCCATGCCCAAGATGACATCATAAGGCCTCGACACGGCTACAAGAAGATCCCAGCCGAAGCTCTCGCCTCCTAAAGTTTGTTACACTACAGCCACCAGTGCGTACTCGTCGAGTCTACTCCCGTATAAGTCTCTAGCTGTAAGGATCGAGCCAACGACTCCTTCAAAATCTCCGAGCTCCGAACAAGGGCAGCGACAATGAAAGAATGACTCGCTCCTGTGTCTATAAGAACTGCAGCAAGGGTGGATTAGACATAGATAGCACCTCGAATCATCTCAAGTGCGCCGTGGTCGTAGGCCTCCACTGCTTGAAGCTGAGCCTGCCTCTACCCGCCAGCTCCCTGTGGTCGGGCTGGACCTCCTGGTGGTGGTGGTGGTAGAGCCCCGAAGCATCTCCCACCACCTGATGCTCAGCCAGCTCCTCTACCTCGTCTGCCTGCTCCCTACAGACCGCCACGGTCGAACCTATGCCTCTTCCTGGGTGGTCCCTCAACCATCTGCTGCTCCTCTTCATGGCAGGTCGGGCAGTCACGAGCCATGTGGCCCTGCCCGCCGCATGCATAGCACTGTCTGCCTCTCGACTGACTGGCTATACTGCATGTGCCCCACACATCTGAACCAATGTCCTGAGGTCATTCTCTTGATGGCCTGGTCCGCTTGGACCTCTGCGACGTGTGTCTACTGTCAGCTACAGAAGACTCCACTATGTGTCGCCCTGCAGTAGGCCTCGCAGCTGGCGTAGGCTCAGCAAGGAAGCTCTCTACGAGAAGGGCTCACTCCAGTACTCCTTCCTACATCAGAATGCTGAGGGAGATCATCGAAGACCTGATATCATGCCTCATTCCCTGATCGAAGGTCTGATCCTGGAAGAATGGGTCCCGCACCATGTCCGTGGAGTATCGCGAGAGGTCGGTAAATATCACCGAGTACTGGGCTACCATCACGCTGCCCTGCCACAACTGCAGTAACTCCTGAATGCGCACCACATGGAGGGTGGATGGAACAAACTCCGAGTAGAAGAGGATCTCAAAGTACGACCAAAGGATAGATGCCTCGTCGTGCACCTGGAGCATCAGGCTCCACCATCTACCTTCTTCCGTGTGTAGGAGACTCGCCGTAAGGATCACCGTAAGATCTGTTATAGTCTCTGCCAATCTGAAGACTCGAACAACAGTCTCCAGCCAATCCTCGGCTGCCAGAGGGTCCGTCTCTCCGCGGAACCTTGGCAGTCTCTGACGCTGAAACTCATGCAATGCACTCAGGCGACATGCACTCTCAGCTGCTGGGGCTGGTGGCATCGGTGGCTCGGCGGGTAGAGGTACCGCCGGTACCTCCGCTGTAATGGGGCCCTACACCGAGGCCTCGTCACTCAGTGGGGTGCCGTCTCACACAAAGCTCGAAACCCTAGCTGGCTTCCATCATGGGGCCATCCTAAAAGGAAACAGGTGCGCCATGGTTAATACAGTATACGTGGTGAGTTGACATGAAGTAATCACAAAGAAAACTTTGAAACACACATGCAATCAATGTTTTCGTGCACTGGGTCGGAAATCAGAAGTCAGGGTCCTGGTGTATGGATACGTTGGCCGCCGCACCAACATTGGACTCCATGGACTGATAACCACACTCAATACCCTTAACACTATCACTTCACATAGAAGAGATTATCAGAGTCCTGAGTTCTGTGGTAGAACCGACTCCCCTGATACCAATTTGTCACGACCCGTCCTCAGGGCCCGTGCCGTGACTACCCCAATCCCGCCTCCCATAGGCCAGGGGTTGGCGACTAGCACCAAAGGCGTAAATCCCGATAAAATGGAAGGCATTGCCTTTGTATAAGAAAACAAACACCACAGATTATGTAAGCAGAAGTAAACACTAAGAAAACTGAGTAAAAAAGTAAGTGCTGGAAAGTAAATGGGCCAGTATACAAACCCAACTAAAAGTACAGTACAACTGAGAAAGGAAAGTACAACAGCTGTGAAGTAGAGAAGCAACCACCAAGATGTCCTCCGGACCTCCCACCTAAAGGGTGAGTATAGATAGTCGCGTCGGCTCTTCGAGTCCGGTCGTCCACTCCGTGTACGTCCCACCTGATAGTCCACCACCGTATTCTGTCCCGCTCCTCAGGTCTCAACCACGATCAGCGATGTTCGTCGTCTGCAACCAACACAACGTAGTGCGGGCATATCCCATGTAGGGGTTAGTATAAGATACTTAGTAGGGACCCCGAGACCCCCGAAGGCCTCCCAGAATTCACAAAGGATAAACCACAAAGTAAAGATACAAATACGAAGTATCATCCAACACTACTTAGGTATGTGGCCATATATTTACCTAAGTCATCAACTCCAGTTCGGCTCCAACTTCCGATCCCAAGTTCAACCCAGTCCACATAGGAAAGTACAACCCAATCCACACAGAAAAGCACAACCCATTCCACAGAGGAAAGCACAACCCAATCCACATAGGAAAGAAAGTCAATCATATCGAAGATAATGATTGAATGTAATGACTCAGCTCACACAGGTTTACTAATCACGAAGAGGGGTAAAGATGATTGATGTAGCCTCAGAATCATCTCCTCTGCCGAACCCACATAGGATCCAAGTACTGATGTCGTCGCTGCTGGACCCACGTAGGATCCAAGTACACTAACCATCGCTGCCGAACCCATGTAGGATCCAAGTACAGTTGTCATCACTGCCGAACCCACGTAGGATCCAAGTACAGTCGTCCTAACTTCCAAACCGACGTAGGATCCAAGTACAGTCGTACTCGCTGCCGAACCCACGTAGGATCCAAGTACAGTCGTCATCGTCGTCATAGTCGCAACTAGCACTAGGGTTCCCCCACACAGCATGCTCGATTCCGGGAGGGTCCGCTCCACGAGCCAAGGGGTCAATACATCAACTGTCACGAAGTCCAGAGTTGATGTATCACAAAGTTCTGTCTCGTCAATAGGAACTCAACGCGATAGATGGTGCGTCAATCGGACGCCCGGTCTGAGAGTTATTGGATTTTTCGTCCTAGGGGCCCGATTGGTTTTTAAGTTAAACCCAACCCGATCGTACTCCAGCTATGTCCAGAACTTGACCAGAGTAAGCCAAAAGAACTGTCTCAGTAAGAGTAATTCAACGTGATCGACGACACATCATTCGGACGTCCGGTCGTTAAGTTATAGGCGTTTCCGCTCCAAGGGCCCGGTCGGTTTCAGGTTCGAACCAACCCAGACGTACCCAAGATTTACCGAAAGCTTCAGTTTAATATACCAAAACGACCGTCTCGATCCATGGATCCCAACACAACTGACGGTGCGTCGATCGGAGCTACGTAGCCGAAGTTATGGGTATTTGAACGGATCTGTCTAAATGTAGGGGGTTCGGGCCTGGTTCGACCCGGCCCGATACCCCCTCGGTCGGCCCGAACCGTGGTGACCCAAACTGGGTCTGGGTTCGGCCCAATTGGTCGCGGCCCGGCCCGGTGCTGGCGGCCCAGCCCGGCACGGGGGGGGGGGGGGGGGGGCGGCTCGGCGCGGCTGGCCCGACCCGTCTCGGGCGGCCCGACCCGCGCGGCCGGCGGCTCGGCTCGGAAGCCGGACGCGGTTCGGCTCGGCTCTCGGCCGAGCGGAGTGTGAAGGGGGGCTCTGCCCCCCTGTTTTCCAAAACGGCCGGCCTTTGTAACCACGAGACTCTTAGGGTCCCGCCTCCAGGTGTCGCCGGCGGCCGGCTCAGCCAACCGCCCCTTTGGAAAACCGCTGCGGCCTTAGGCCACGTCTTGTGTCCGACCGGCGCGGTGCGACGGAGCCGCAACCCTCTGCCGCGGCCGCGGCCCCTTGGTGCTCTGGGGCGGCGCGACGGCGCCGCGCCCATCATTGTCTAATTAATTATGTGTTTTGTTGACAAGATTAATGAGGGAGAGAGATAGAAGAGTTACTCACATAAAGGGGGAGTTATGTAATGTGAAGAGTTTGGGGCTCGTGCGGGACCCACCTCACCTTTATCCTCACAAGGGTAGTTAGTAACTAGTGGGTCCCACCCCAACTCTCACACTTAGGATATAACCACTTAGTTAATGAAAATAAAATTGTACCACAATTTTATTTACTTCACATTTAATCCTCAATTTTTTAACAACTCCTCCCGAGCAAACGCACCTTCGAGAAAGGTCCTATTAGGAAATTACCGGCACTGCGTTTCTATTAGTACCCTTGGATTTCAATTCTGAGCACTGGTTCAAAATATAGAAAAACCCACTCGTTCGTTCACTGAATGTACTCGAGCTAAACTTTGGAAATTGATTCCGGGCACTCTGGGCCTCAGAATCAGGTGTCGTCAGAAATTGCGTACTCGTAAGATCCCAAATAATTTAAGAAAAAATTTTCCTTGAAATTTATGGGTCTTTACATTCATCTTCTATGTTCTCAATAATGCCTTTATTGAAGCATGTATTGTTTAAATCCACCATATTAAATGAAATAAAAATTGTGGGGATATCATAATTGGTCTCCCTCTATAATCTTAACTTTTTTCCATCTAAGATATGTCTTTATGCTATACTTGGATATTTCAAGTAATTATCGAGTAGTTCAATCTTTTTTAGAGTACTTTATTGATATTTTTGAGGATAAAACACGTTGAATTTATCTCTCATTGGGATCGTTGTGTTATTGGATTTTATATTCGACCGAGGAATTTTTGGTGGTAGAATGTGGCATGGTGGGGATAATTGTGACACCCATCTATCACTAATATTTTTTTATTTTATATTATATTATTTAGAATTAATTCTAGGATAATTAATTTTTTCATAAGTTCTGAGAAAAAGGTTTTTATGTGGGTTATTAGTAGGTGCATTATAGTTATAGTGTTAATAGGTGGTTCCAGCTTTTGTTACCTACTATCGAGAACTATAGAATGTTTGAGTTCATAATGTAATTATCCTCTATAAGCTCGAAGGGGGTGAGGAATTGGGGTATGATTGGTTTTAAGAAACTGGTTTCCAGTGGAAGCAACAGGGGATTCGTCCTTAGACTGGTGGAGTAGAAACTCCTAGGGATTATCCTCTTCTCCTCTTTTACTCTTCTACCATTAATTCTTCTTCTCCTTTAATCTATAATTTTGTACCTTTTTAACTAAATTTAACCTCCTTTATCTATATCTACAAAATGATTCCTATCAATTTGATGCTTTTATTTAGAGAGATTCTAGAGAGGGAGAATCGCTGCCAAAGAGAATCTGGAAGATTAGGCAGAAGACACTTCAGATACGAACATGTAGCATTCCAGACTACTTCTACTTGCAGTAGAAGACACATGAACTGATGGAAAAATGGAAAAAATGACATACATCATAGACGCAGCTGGAGAGGTCAAGAAAATAAACAATTTCAATCAACTCGCAACAATTTTTGAACATTCTGGATCCTTCTTTAAATGTGGATATTGTATTGATGGAGATTATAGTATATTTTCTTGAATCAATGTGTGCTATTCTTCAATGAGTGAAGAAAGAGAATATAGTGATTCCAGATCTGAATGAATTAATGAGAAGGAAGAACAATGATCTTCAAAATGTACTATAGTGGTTCTCATATAGTGTTAGGTTAGAAGAATGTGAGATGTTTTCAAGGGAGATGTTGGAACAAGATGAATAGAATACTACTTATTTCAAAGGGATACTAGAAGAAAATGGGTCTCAATGACCTGAGAATCTATTTTACAAGTAGAATCTAGAAGTAAGTTCTGGTCAGGTGGTTATAACTACGAAGTCATACTATGACAATGTAGGAGGTAATTTGGAAACAAAAGCTAGAGAAGACATGAGGATGGTCACAATGGTGGATGTTAGGGAGATTTATGTCATTGAGAGAGAGGATTCACATTCCCCCTATAAATTATTGGAGAACCACCATGCAGTAATTTTCCCATAAAATACATCTATTGAAGAAGAGGGAAAACATACACAGAAAATATAAAAGACCTATAAATTCACATAGCCAGTCGAGTGTTTTTTTCCAAGACGGAGGTGAGGTTTCATAGGTGTGAACATTTACAGGCCAAGCAAGAGGTGTAAGGAAACAATGATGATAATCAAATGGGTATGGAATCATTGGGAATGAATTTTCTTCATGATGTAATGCCATTGAATAATAGACAAAAACTAATAAGAGTTGGTGATGTTGGGTAACTAAGGGGAGACATAGGGAATTTAGAATCACTGAACCAGAAGGAGATTGATCGAGGAAGGAATACTCGTATGTGGATATCACCACCAAGGATACTACCAACGATCATATAAATAGTCACCTTGAGGAAAAGGTGAATTTTCATGTGGGAAGTAATGATAGGAATAAGGTTGTGGTGGGAAAGGGATGATAGGCTACTGTTGTAGCTGGGTACTACTGTGATAGGGGTTGGGGGAGTGGTGGTTACCCAAGGGTATTATTGTAGTAATTTTGAAAGCTTTTTAGGTGGGTTATTTATAGTAGGATTCAAGATGTATAGTTAATTGGTGGTTTGATATCTTATTACCAACTGTACAGAACTCTAGAAATTTCTAAATGGTAAAGTAATTCTCCTTTATAATATGGAAGGGGGTGAGGGATGAGGGTATGACTAGTTTTGGGAAACTGGATTTCAGTAGAAGTAGTAGGGGGTTAGGCCTCAACTTGGTGAACCAACGACTCCTCAAGATTCTTCTCTTCTCCTCTTCTATTTCTTTTTCAATTACTTCTTGTTCTCCTTTATTCTATAATTCTATTCCATTTTAATAGAATTTCAAATATTTTACCTATATATTTATATTTATTCCTATTATTTTTCAATGTTTTCTTAAAATTAAAGGTTTAAAGTGGATTCAACCATTTAGAGAGGTAGAATACCTAGAATTCCATGTGTTTTCTCTTATAAGGCAAGGTTGACATCTTTTAATGTCTCTCTAAATGAGTTATTATGGGCACCAAATCGAACCCCTTTGATTATTATGATATAGAATATTTTTACCCACGAGGGTTTTTTATATAGGAATGCATTATGTGATGACTTTTTAGGAATTACAAGATGAGTGTTTTTTATTATGAAGTTAAAGTAGGTTTGTGTTTTTACTTTGATTATGCTATTTTTTCATGTATCTGACTCTTGATGATTGATCACCTGTTTTTTCCTTTTTATGAGTATTATTATAAATTATCACTTGGGAACCCTCGTTGTTCTTGAAATATGAACATTTCTAGTTGATGAGGTACTGCTATAGATTATGTACCAACACTTATTATGTTGTGGTAGCTAATGGGTTGTCCTGATACTGACAAAATATGGTAGGAATCACAATTAGTAGGAATCAAATTATGCCAGCTTTGTGATGCATGTATGTCCTAGGTATGTATACGCTTTGTGAGGGGCCTAGGTATATTTGGTTTTATTCTTGATTATGATGCCCAATATTTTAGTTTACATGATACATGAATGTACCTTTTATTCCCTTGCTCATTTGATATCCTTGAATTCTTATCTTTCTTACACTATTTGGTTGTTTTTTATGACATGGTGTTTGGAGGTATCACACATTTATTTTTCATTACTTATTGCGCAATTTCATATGTTTTTTTAAAATGGTTTCATAGTTGTTTTTCTTGAACTATTTTAGGAATGGATTTTTATTAAAAGTTTTCAAATGGGAACATGGGGTTTTATTTTGAAATAAAATATTTATATTATAGCTGGTGTCTAAATAGATTTCAAATGTGTGTTAGAAATCCTATTATAAAAATGGTTTCAAATGGTCTTGAAAATTATATTTGACAAAAGAGCTTAGTTCAGGTGAATTCTTTAGAAGATTGGTTCTTTTTAAAAGAAGTTAAAGAAAGGATGTTTTATCCATTTTTTTGTCATGCTTGATTATTTTATGTAATTTCATATTGAAAACCATATTTTTAAAACTATACATAAACTAAATTGATAATTTATCTTTGAGTAAAGGCAATGAATGTGGAAAATTGGGCAGTAGTGTATATAGTATGTTTATGAAAATGTCGATATTATTTCAGTTTTAGGTTTTTGGATTCATCTTCATTCCACTCTATGAGCATTGATTGAATTGGGAATTTAGGTGAGTTTTTTTATGTAATTTTATTTACTATGTTTATTCATGCATATTTTGTTTATAATTTTCATCCAATATATGGATGAGTCATGCAGTTTTATTTATTATTTATTCAATTATTTATATTTATTTAGATAAATCATTCCCAAGGTTGTTCTATTAATCCCATGAGTTTTTCTCTTGACTGTAGTGATCAAGAACACCATTCTAGAATTGTGGTGGGATAACTCAGGCGTTCAATGGAGGAAATACTTGGGTTGGTTCATTAAACCATTCCTCTTGTTTAATCCCCCTGTAGTATGAATTAATGACCCCAAAAATTATTGAATATGCATGGAAAAGTACCCCTTTACTATTTGGTAATAATGGAAGTGATGATGGGGTGATGATCAATGTTATTTTAAATAAGAGTACTATATTGAATTTTCACCCACTGAACTTGTGCAATGAAATTGTCATGGATTTAATTTATCTTGCTGGCCATAATATGATTCACTTATTTCATATACAAGGGTTTAATTTATCCATATTGGGTGACTTACACCAATTCATTGGGATCAATAATTTCCTTAAATTCTCTAATATAAATCACAAGGTAATGATCTCCTCTTCTTTTATGAGCCCCCAAAACTACATTCAAGTAACCAAAGAGAACCCATGGTGAAAAGGATATTAATTTTTAACCATGTTTTTATTTTGATTTTTTGGTACTTGAGGGTGAATTATTGATACAATTTGATACTTTTGAGATACTGTTCTTAGCTAAAGGTTTTGTTGAGGAATATTCCTCTGATATGGGAGAGGGTGACTCCTTGGAGACCCCTTCCGAACCTTATGCTTTTCTTCCAACATCCTCTTTGATCATGGTTATGATCATTTAAATGGTTTATATGGGGCCTTATCTTTGATAATTATAGAACACCGAGTTTCCAGTAGCCCTTTATTTATCTATTTTAAGAATATAAAATAATTGGGTTATGTTTGGGAGGATTTGGAGGAGTATTAGAAAGCTTTTGAAGGTTTTTTGAAGGTGAACAGTTTGGGCACAGTTATTAGTTTCTGTGAAACACTTCCATAAAAACCTAAAAAGTTAAATAGTGGGCTCTAGGTAGGTGCATGATTAGGTCAATCTTTTTTCCAAATCGTGTAGCCACCTAGGAGAAATATTTCTCTTTGGGTTAGGGGGACTCTGCACTATTGACACATAGTTTTTGTAACCATATGATCCAACTGTGTGATGTGAATCTTGAGGCAGAGTCCTGTGCACATTTAGTGCATGGATTGCCTAACCATGTTCCCTAATCTTGAATGGTTAAAAGTTAGATACAAAAATTATCTAACTCATTTTATCCCCTTAACCCATCTTTTTTCACTTAATTTTACCCCAACATGAATTCCACTTCCCCAAATGCTATGGAGACCCTTCCCTTAGACTCAAGAGCGATCCTTTGGAAAATCTTGTTGTGTTAGCGGCCGAATTCCTTCGTAATTCTCCATTCTTGGTTATTTTTCCTTGGTTTATTCTTCTTCCCTCTCTTAGATTCACAGATCAAGTCCGTCAAGGATAGATCTATGTTGGTTTATGCCAATCATGTTGAGATATGACTGTGTTGATGTTAGGGAATAATATCTAATGTAGAGTATTGGATTTTAAATACCGTTTTGTTGAAGAATTTGTGTTGTTCTTCATTTTCACATAATTTTTCAAGGTAGGTGGCTTCACTATCGTCTCCTATTCTTATAACTTGAGGTCTTGGATTAATTATTTTTTGAATTTCTTGAAATTGAATGTTAAATTGATGTAAAAAGCTTGGTATAAAACCTTTTTAGTGATGATTTAAAAAATTATGGAAATTAGTTTTTGTGAAAAGTGATTGCTTCATGATTTTAAAATGACTTTTTAAAATTTGGCTTGGTTTTTATTCATTGAAATTGTTTGATATATATGTTTTCAATAAAATGGATGTTTTATTGAAATGGATTTAAATGGTTAGTTTGACATGGTTTTGGAATACATCATTTGGTGTGATTTTATGCTTTCAAAATGACCCTGAATATAGGGTGTGTACCATTGTGGTATAAGGGACATGACCATAAAAAGTTCAATATTCCATTGGGGTATTAGGAGATTGGCCGCTTAGTGATGACTAAGTGGATAGATGTGAAACCACTCTTGATTATGGAACTGTCATGGGAGCATGCATGTGTGTGTTGGTATGTGGGTGTAATTCATGGAATGGGTAAGACAAAAAGGAATGTGAAATGGTTTAAAGAAATATTTGTTGTTTTCTTTCCTTGAAAATTGTTATGATGCAGAAAACTATTTTTGTTGGGAATTTCTTGGTCTTTGAGATAAACCACTAAATTCTTTTAAATGGTTTTATATTAATTTGTTTATATAAATGTGCTAACTTTTTCTATCATAGTGTTGGGAGTAGGAGAGTTATTTGGGGAAAACCTACTTAGTTTCACTACACCCCCTACTTGTGCACTTTGGTACATTTTAAGATATTGTTTATTAAGATGAAGGTAAAGATGAGGCATCTCATTTATTTAGTGATTCATCATGATACCTTAGTCTTGGTTGTGTAGTTGGATCTTGGAGCATGTTTGAAGCTCCGAAGTTATGTCTTTGAAATATTTTATCTTTGTTAGGTTTGCCTTATACTTTTAAATTTTATAGGGTTCTTGTTTGGGTTTGATATTGTTGTCTATTTGGAATCACTTGAGTTGTATTACATTGTTATAATGAATAATATAGTGGTTGTTGGTTATAGTTATATTGTTTGGTTTATTTATATTAAAAAGGTAAAATAATCCCCCAAATATATATGAAATCCATGACATTTATTTCTATCCTTTGGTGTCTTTGGGATGTCACCTAAGACCAAGTAACATCCTAACACCTTATCAAGATGATGAGGAGTGGAAAGATGTTACAAATGGAATTAGTCTTGTCCATTCGATGTTTAATTTTGGGACTAATGGTATTGGTTTATTGGTCTTGTAGTTGAAACAAATTCTGGTTTAGTCATGGAGTTGGGATGGTAGAACATAGGTAGGATCATCAAAACTTGAAATGTACTGCATAAAGAGGCATAGCTAACATATTTATACTAAACTTGAAGTTACCTAGGAATTAGTTACATAAGTGTTTTGAGACACATATAGGATCTTTTATCTCATTATCATGGTTTTATCCAATGAGAAGATCATTACATGAATTTATAGAAATAACCTTCCCCAAGGATTGCATATTTTATTTTGTGTAATGATTTGAGAAAGTGTTTATTTTTAAAAATAGTTGAAAATGGTTTGATTTTCAAAAGCATGGTGGAATTTTAAAAAATAGTTTGAAAGTATAAAAATGTTGAATTTTGGATAGCCTTATTGTGATAGGTGTGATGTGATAAATTTGAGATAGCTAAGACTTTAATTTCTAGATAGTGAGATTAAATGGTTTTTTATTTTGGTTATAAAAAATGGAACCGATTAGGCATAGAAGAAACCAACATGAATAGGTTGTTGAGAATGTGGCTCTGTAACAGCCCAAGATTTTATAAAGAAATATTCTTTTTAATTTTATTAATTTCTTGTGTTGTACGCTACACCAAAAGGAGCTTGCACAACACGCATCCTTGTCTTGCCTTGCATTACACGCAATCGCGACCTTCCTCGATAGCGTGTGTAATACGCAATACCGAGTTTCACTAAACAACGATGTGCTATTAAAATA
This sequence comes from Viscum album, assembly GCA_963277665.1. NCBI lineage: Eukaryota > Viridiplantae > Streptophyta > Magnoliopsida > Santalales > Viscaceae > Viscum > Viscum album. The sequence goes on from OY728127.1 coordinate 1,272,811,685, forward strand.
TTATTAAAACTAGCCGTTATGAATAGTAATAACCACTTTTTAAAATTCTGTAAATCTTATTTTTCAAAATGAACTTCATTCTTGGATTCGGAGTATCGAATTTAGCCTAAGGTGAAATTTTGGTACTTTTCGGATAACTTTCATATTCTGATGAATAGTGAAAATTACTAAATTATAATTAAAAACAACTTTTTTAATCGAAATAATTAATAGTGATAAATCATTAATTTGAGTGGTTTTAAAGTATATTTAGAATATATTTTTACAATTTAATACAATGTTGGTCATTGGATGTAATTTCACATTTAAACTAGACATAAACAAGTGTCAATCTTTTGATAGATATTGTTTCTTAAAAACACGTTATTTGTTTTAACAGCGGGATTTAATTATAAAATTAATTAATGCAATTTCTATGTTATGAATTTGGTAAAATAGACTTCATTTTTGAATTCGGAATATGAAATATAGCTTAGGATTAAATTTTGGCATCTTTCTGAAAACTTTCAATTTTTGATGAATAGTGAAACCACTAAGTGGTAGGTTAAAAACTGAATTTTGCATAAAACTTAATTTTACCGCTTCTGTGAATGGAATTTCGAAAATCCGAGAGACACGGTTAATATCAAGGACTAAAATGTGGTTCAATGAGATGAAAATAATTTTTGGTGAATAGTAACTTTTTACTTTTTTTTTACCACGGTTAATAGTAAATAGGGTAACTAAGGGTAAATATGATATTAATATTACCCTAACACATGTACTAATTCTATTGGACAAGTGTAATTCGACCAAAAACAAACTTAGGAATAAAATATGACCATTTAGGCCCACTTGGATTAGATTAGGACATTTATTATTAATTTATTTAAAGAAGGGTTAAAATAGTTAAAATCAAAGTTTAATAAGTAAATCATTTTTAATATGGGGTTATACATAATATAAATTCGATTGTAAATATTCATTAGAAATCTAAAAAGATTTCCTACATGATGGTATTTTATTTGTAATTTTTAGACATAAAATAATTTAATTTATTTATGACACAACGATGATGCAGTAATTATCTTATTAATGAAATATTGACATAATTGATGTTATAAACACCAAAATAAATGTAATTTGAGATTTTTTATGAATTCCACTAATTTTCTAGATTACTATGATATATTAATGTTGATTTAATCAACTTTGTTCGAACATTTAATTCTTTTATGACTTTCACAAAAATCATATATCAAATAGTGTCAAAATTGACACAAAATAGTTTTTAAATCAAATATTATATTATTAATTGTTATTGTATTCCTAAAAATTTAAGGTTCGGCCAAATGACTTAGATAAGGATATATATATTAATAATAAACAATTTGGGGTTCGTTTGGCATGTTATAGTAAGTTTATTAACCATATAATGAAAGAAAACAAAAAGACATGGTAAAAGTTAAACTATTTAACTTAGAGTTAAATTTAATTGATAAGGTTAAAATAATATCCTAAACTTGTCTAAATTCTATTGTCTGATAGGATTTCGACCCCTCCCCACCTTATCTTCTAAATAATACCCTTTGGAACCATTATAAACCAATTTTGACTTTAATATAAAATAATATTTTGAGATATTCCTAAGGTGCCCCTCTCCTCCCTTATAAAAGGACACCTCCTCCCCCTCCTCCTCACACCAATTTGAACACTCAAGCTCGGCCAACCCCTGCCAAAATCTCTTCTCCACTTCCCTAGCAACATCCTAGAGGTTCTGGTCTTACTCAAAGACCAATTTTAGTGCCCTAAGAGGAGGTCTCAAAGAGGCACTTCAAAGAAGAGGTAATTACCGTTACCAATTCTTTCATCTTTATTTCTTCTTCCACTTCTTCTTCTTAGGTTGTTTAATTATGAAGTAATAACATAAGTATCACTCATATACTGATATGTTATTATAAGTATGAAACAACCCTATTTCACCATCTATCCATCCTACGGAAAAAGAAATCACCGCGCGTGCGTACGTACGGAATACCGTCTCCACGCCGTGGTGTAATCTATTTTCCACCACCACCTTACATGGATGGGTATAATGGTGTAAATAATAACTATACATAGTTATTACAACATCATATTGATTCTGATATATTGTATAATACACTCCAATTCAATTCAATATTTATAGAAATGATATCATCGCTCGTGCGTACGTACGGAATACCGTCTCCACGACGCGATGAGATTCATTCTCCATGTTAACTATTTAAGAATGATTATAATGTATATATAAGAAATAATAATGAAATATATGAAATTATAAAGCTACTGGATTTATGTATATATATACATATGTATGTCATCTACTTACTTCCATTTCAAGACAATAAGGAAAGGAAAACAGCGTTCATGCGTACGTACGGACTACCGTCTCCATGAACGGTGTTTTTCATTTTATTTATCTACCTATTATATCTATATATATACTGAATATATATGATATATAAATCATATTTTATATTCTGGAAGTAAGTAAATCATGATATAAGTAATAATGATGTCAAGAACAACAAGTCAAAACACCTACGATAAATGAAACGATTTTACCCAAAACGCTTCTTTAACATGGAATTTACAAAAGAACGGGTAATATAATGTCATAAGTGAACCATATATGATATCATAACAATGAATATGATTCTGTAATAAGTCAATAACATGATTTAAATCATTATACAGGAGGTTCGGACACTTACAAAGCAAGTCGGACCTAAGGTAAGGGAAATATCACAATCTCATTTTTATCCGAGATTGTTTATTCGTAAGTATTTACTGGGGTGTATTTTATCATCCACATCCATGTTTCCTCAATATGTAATATTATTTCCATCCAACTACAATTGTTTAAATCCAATTTTACCCTTCGTTGAGTTTTTAGTAAAAATTATGAAAGGAATCTTTTGACGTTTTTCATACGAGGTGCTTTTTGACTTTTCCGACAAAAGTACGAGAAGAATGTTTTTTTTAACTTAAACGGAACGAACGGATTTTTAAAGTTTTATAAAGCCTTATTTTCATGAAACTTCCTCCAAAAGATTTCATGGCTATTTTCAATAAAATCTCTTTCTTTTAATATTGCATGATGTTTTGTGAAAAGAAATTGATTTTGAAGAAGAAAGGATATTTTCCTCAAGAATTCATTTCAAGTGTTTTATCAAAATTATTTTCCATCTAAGGTAATAAAGGGTTCTGTTTCTATCCATGTTTTTACATTGATTTGGCTATGTTGTGATGGAATTATTTTTATGAATTCCTTTATCTTATATGAATTGATTTATGATGTCATGATGTTTCAAGAAATCCCATTTTTGTTACATGTGTTATGCGATGATGTATGTTTTATGATTATGTGGCACACATAAGAAAGGATTCATTATAAGATGGGTGGGACCTATATCTCCCTCCAATGCATTGGGTAAAGATTTTATATCTCATGAGATAGACATGGCTGGAATGGTAGGTTATACCGGTTCAGTGAAACAGGACTGAAACGAGGATTACTCGATTCAGAAAGGGACTTTGTCCACTAAGATAGTCTTGGCAATGAGTCTTGACTAACAAGAAATGATTCTCTATGATTATGTGTGTATGCCACAATGAGTAATGTTTTAAGTTATGATTTCATTTCACTACTATGATTTATCCCATGTTATGAAATTATGCTCTCTTTTGCAGGTTAAGATTTCCAAAAGCTATGTATATAATGTGATTGATTTTTCTTTTGTTTACCCTTACTGAGCATTTGAGCTCACCCTTTTATGTTTTCTTTTCCCCAGGATATAAAGAAAGGTTTTAGGTATAAAAAAGGGATGACCTTTATGGGAGATATTGAAGAACTTTCACCACGATTAGAAGATTACGTTCCGAGTTTCCAAAGACACTAAACTATTACGATCCTTTAGTGTGTGTTTTTGTTATGTACTAAGTATTCCGCAAATGTAATGTAATGTCCATGTACGTCAAGCTTCGGGTCTCTACAGTTGGTATCAGAGGAAAGGTTTAGTCAACCTTTGGAAACTAGGATGTGAGAACGTTAGTGAGATCCCTAGAGATATTTCTAAGGTATGTCTAGGGATGTCCCTAAGGTTAAGTATACGTATAGGTTATAGTCCTAGAATTGCGCTAACGATCTTAGAATTTAACCTAAGATGTTAGATATTGAGGGTGTTTTCCCTTTACTATGTTGTCTTCCCTAGCATGATTTCGCCTCTCACAAAATTCTTTTTGTGTTTTAGTTAATGGAGGGAACCAGAAGGAATTCGGTTAACATTGAATCCAATGGACAAATTGGTGACTATGAGCAACAAAATTGTGTAATACCTAGAGATAAAGATATTGTGATTATGCCGAATCAGTCATCGCGATATATGATTAACAAGGTGAAATTTAGTGGTATGACTAATTCATCAAAGAAGAGGAAGATAAACTATTATGCATGTTCGCATGTTGAGGAGCATAAAGAAAGGAAGATTGAGATTTCTAAAGAAGGGAAGAAGAACCTTGAGGAATACCTCAAATGGAGGGATCAATGTTATCTGTGTGGAGAAAAGGGTCATAGAGTGACAGATTGTTATGGAGTTCAATGTCTTATTTGTAGAGAACATGGGCATTACCCAACTCAATGCCCTGACCTAAAAAGTTACTTCTAAACCAAGGAAGGACTTACTCCAGGACAATCATTGAAGTGGATGGACAGAAGTGTGTATGTATTGGTATTCAAGAATAATGTTGTTGAGGTACTTTTATGGTGTACTGAAATATTTATGTTTTGGTCTATTGTGGTTTTCAATAATTTTATGGTACCGGTAACCATGAAAAGTGATTGAGACATTTTTGGAATGTAGATGATATGCGCATAATGAAGGGATAAGGAGAAAATGAAATGTTTGACAGTATTCATGAGCTCATGATTGATATAAGGACTAAGTGATATCATGGTTTGAGTATAAATAATTTTGAGGATTTTGGTATGTGTAAAGTGTTAACTTTTAACTGCATTCAAGTTTTCACTAAGGTTCAATGGGTATTCAAGAGTATACATGATTAAGGACTTTGAATGTTTGGAATGTGACCAACAAAACATATCTTATGATATATGGGGATCAACGATGATATTAAATCTCTGGTAATTGTTTTCACTATGTTATGAGAGTAGACTGCAGTATTATGTATAAGCCTAAAGATTAGACTGGATTATGTTGGACATAAGTTAGTATTGTTTAAGGATAGAAGATTTTCGATATTATTGATGGGATGTTATAGTAACGTAGTTTTAGAAAAAGGACAACCTGCAGGACGGGCGACAGCCCATCGCTTCGGACAAGGCTGTAGGAGTCGAACCCACAACTGAAGTGCGACTGGCCTTTATCGCCTACCACTGACCTACAGGAAGTCCCTGTTTAGTAGAAACTAGTTTTATTATATTAAGTAGTATGATATATGAAGTATAAGTCCATTTTAGGAACCATATATGATTAATCTCACTATAGATCGACTTATGTATATAAGTTTTGCTAACCTTTTGTTTGAGACAGATGGAATGACCTGTCATTCTATCACATGATCTGCTAACACTTCACGAATAACAAATTCAACTTCATTTATTTAAGAGATGAAGTGGAAATTGTTCAAAGCACGAACAACAGTGAGATTGTACCAAAATAAAGTAAGTATTTATTCTAATTCAAATTTTCAACTTTAGGGGAAATGATCTTGAAAACCAAAAATGTTGTCCTAGTGATCTTATACCTGATGAATCAGATGGTACCTTATATCATCACAAATCTATGGATTTGTGATTACTGGCATTTCCATAGCCATGTTCTCTACCACTCTCCATCAGAACATGATGGTTAGATTTCTCTTCCATATCCATATTTTCACCTATGTGGAAACCCAATGATTAGTTTATTTGGGTAACTGTTACGTTTCATACTTTTGTTTTTAAAGATTGGTTTTGATATTCCTTTTTACGATGTGGGTTTCTATTAAAGAAACTTTCTAATAGTAAACCATTTATAACCCCGACGAATTTCGAGGGCGAAATTCATTTTAAGGGGGGTAGAATGTAACAGCCCAAGATTTTATAAAGAAATATTCTTTTTAATTTTATTAATTTCTTGTGTTGTACGCTACACCAAAAGGAGCTTGCACAACACGCATCCTTGTCTTGCCTTGCATTACACGCAATCGCGACCTTCCTCGATAGCGTGTGTAATACGCAATACCGAGTTTCACTAAACAACGATGTGCTATTAAAATATTATTAAAACTAGCCGTTATGAATAGTAATAACCACTTTTTAAAATTCTGTAAATCTTATTTTTCAAAATGAACTTCATTCTTGGATTCGGAGTATCGAATTTAGCCTAAGGTGAAATTTTGGTACTTTTCGGATAACTTTCATATTCTAATGAATAGTGAAAATTACTAAATTATAAATAAAAACAACTTTTTTAATCGAAATAATTAATAGTGATAAATCATTAATTTGAGTGGTTTTAAAGTATATTTAGAATATATTTTTACAATTTAATACAATGTTGGTCATTGGATGTAATTTCACATTTAAACTAGACATAAACAAGTGTCAATCTTTTGATAGATATTGTTTCTTAAAAACACGTTATTTGTTTTAACAGCGGGATTTAATTATAAAATTAATTAATGCAATTTCTATGTTATGAATTTGGTAAAATAGACTTCATTTTTGAATTCGGAATATGAAATATAGCTTAGGATTAAATTTTGGCATCTTTCTGAAAACTTTCAATTTTTGATGAATAGTGAAACCACTAAGTGGTAGGTTAAAAACTGAATTTTGCATAAAACTTAATTTTACCGCTTCTGTGAATGGAATTTCGAAAATCCGAGAGACACGGTTAATATCAAGGACTAAAATGTGGTTCAATGAGATGAAAATAATTTTTGGTGAATAGTAACTTTTTACTTTTTTTTTACCACGGTTAATAGTAAATAGGGTAACTAAGGGTAAATATGATATTAATATTACCCTAACACATGTACTAATTCTATTGGACAAGTGTAATTCGACCAAAAACAAACTTAGGAATAAAATATGACCATTTAGGCCCACTTGGATTAGATTAGGACATTTATTATTAATTTATTTAAAGAAGGGTTAAAATAGTTAAAATCAAAGTTTAATAAGTAAATCATTTTTAATATGGGGTTATACATAAGATAAATTCGATTGTAAATATTCATTAGAAATCTAAAAAGATTTCCTACATGATGGTATTTTATTTGTAATTTTTATACATAAAATAATTTAATTTATTTATGACACAACGATGATGCAGTAATTATCTTATTAATGAAATATTGACATAATTGATGTTATAAACACCAAAATAAATGTAATTTGAGATTTTTTATGAATTCCACTAATTTTCTAGATTACTATGATATATTAATGTTGATTTAATCAACTTTGTTCGAACATTTAATTCTTTTATGACTTTCACAAAAATCATATATCAAATAGTGTCAAAATTGACACAAAATAGTTTTTAAATCAAATATTATATTATTAATTGTTATTGTATTCCTAAAAATCTAAGGTTCGGCCAAATGACTTAGATAAGGGTATATATATTAATAATAAACAATTTGGGGTTCGTTTGGCATGTTATAGTAAGTTTATTAACCATATAATGAAAGAAAACAAAAAGACATGGTAAAAGTTAAACTATTTAACTTAGAGTTAAATTTAATTGATAAGGTTAAAATAATATCCTAAACTTGTCTAAATTCTATTGGCTGATAGGATTTCGACCCCTCCCCACCTTATCTTCTAAATAATACCCTTTGGAACCATTATAAACCAATTTTGACTTTAATATAAAATAATATTTTGAGATATTCCTAAGGTGCCCCTCTCCTCCCTTATAAAAGGACACCTCCTCCCCCTCCTCCTCACACCAATTTGAACACTCAAGCTCGGCCAACCCCTGCCAAAATCTCTTCTCCACTTCCCTAGCAACATCCTAGAGGTTCTGGTCTTACTCAAAGACCAATTTTAGTGCCCTAAGAGGAGGTCTCAAAGAGGCACTTCAAAGAAGAGGTAATTACCGTTACCAATTCTTTCATCTTTATTTCTTCTTCCACTTCTTCTTCTTAGGTTGTTTCATTATGAAGTAATAACATAAGTATCACTCATATACTGATATGTTATTATAAGTATGAAACAACCCTATTTCACCATCTATCCATCCTACGGAAAAAGAAATCACCGCGCGTGCGTACGTACGGAATACCGTCTCCACGCCGTGGTGTAATCTATTTTCCACCACCACCTTACATGGATGGGTATAATGGTGTAAATAATAACTATACATAGTTATTACAACATCATATTGATTCTGATATATTGTATAATACACTCCAATTCAATTCAATATTTATAGAAATGATATCATCGCTCGTGCGTACGTACGGAATACCGTCTCCACGACGCGATGAGATTCATTCTCCATGTTAACTATTTAAGAATGATTATAATGTATATATAAGAAATAATAATGAAATATATGAAATTATAAAGCTACTGGATTTATGTATATATATACATATGTATGTCATCTACTTACTTCCATTTCAAGACAATAAGGAAAGGAAAACAGCGTTCATGCGTACGTACGGACTACCGTCTCCATGAACGGTGTTTTTCATTTTATTTATCTACCTATTATATCTATATATATACTGAATATATATGATATATAAATCATATTTTATATTCTGGAAGTAAGTAAATCATGATATAAGTAATAATGATGTCAAGAACAACAAGTCAAAACACCTACGATAAATGAAACGATTTTACCCAAAACGCTTCTTTAACATGGAATTTACAAAAGAACGGGTAATATAATGTCATAAGTGAACCATATATGATATCATAACAATGAATATGATTCTGTAATAAGTCAATAACATGATTTAAATCATTATACAGGAGGTTCGGACACTTACAAAGCAAGTCGGACCTAAGGTAAGGGAAATATCACAATCTCATTTTTATCCGAGATTGTTTATTCGTAAGTATTTACTGGGGTGTATTTTATCATCCACATCCATGTTTCCTCAATATGTAATATTATTTCCATCCAACTACAATTGTTTAAATCCAATTTTACCCTTCGTTGAGTTTTTAGTAAAAATTATGAAAGGAATCTTTTGACGTTTTTCATACGAGGTGCTTTTTGACTTTTCCGACAAAAGTACGAGAAGAATGTTTTTTTAACTTAAACGGAACGAACGGATTTTTAAAGTTTTATAAAGCCTTATTTTCATGAAACTTCCTCCAAAAGATTTCATGGCTATTTTCAATAAAATCTCTTTCTTTTAATATTGCATGATGTTTTGTGAAAAGAAATTGATTTTGAAGAAGAAAGGATATTTTCCTCAAGAATTCATTTCAAGTGTTTTATCAAAATTATTTTCCATATAAGGTAATAAAGGGTTCTGTTTCTATCCATGTTTTTACATTGATTTGGCTATGTTGTGATGGAATTATTTTTATGAATTCCTTTATCTTATATGAATTTATTTATGATGTCATGATGTTTCAAGAAATCCCTTTTTTGTTACATGTGTTATGCGATGATGTATGTTTTATGATTATGTGGCACACATAAGAAAGGATTCCTTATAAGATGGGTGGGACCTATATCTCCCTCCAATGCATTGGGTAAAGATTTTATATCTCATGAGATAGACATGGCTGGAATGGTAGGTTATACCGGTTCAGTGAAACAGGACTGAAACGAGGATTACTCGATTCAGAAAGGGACTTTGTCCACTAAGATAGTCTTGGCAATGAGTCTTGACTAACAAGAAATGATTCTCTATGATTATGTGTGTATGCCACAATGAGTAATGTTTTAAGTTATGATTTCATTTCACTACTATGATTTATCCCATGTTATGAAATTATGCTCTCTTTTGCAGGTTAAGATTTCCAAAAGCTATGTATATAATGTGATTGATTTTTCTTTTGTTTACCCTTACTGAGCATTTGAGCTCACCCTTTTATGTTTTCTTTTCCCCAGGATATAAAGAAAGGTTTTAGGTATAAAAAAGGGATGACCTTTATGGGAGATATTGAAGAACTTTCACCACGATTAGAAGATTACGTTCCGAGTTTCCAAAGACACTAAACTATTACGATCCTTTAGTGTGTGTTTTTGTTATGTACTAAGTATTCCGCAAATGTAATGTAATGTCCATGTACGTCAAGCTTCGGGTCTCTACAGGCTCCACCTGAGCCATAGGTGAACCAACAACTGGTTCAATGTATTATCTAAGATTTTCAGGTTGTGGATAAATGGAACCAAAGGGATGAACCGAGTAGGTGGATAATTTCATTCCATTCTAGAAGTAGAATCCACCCACCATTCAAGGTGATTTGGAAACAAATAAGATAGAGGTGTGGCTAAATATGATGAATTGAATCATTGATTTCATTGGCACACAATCTGAGTCAAAATTCTAGTTTTCAATGTACATGTTGAAGGATTTAGAACACTAATGGACAATGTTAGGACCAATAGGGTCCTATATACCCTAAGAGGGGGGGGGGGGAGAATCAGGGTATGGATATTATTTTTCTAAATTCTTCCTGCCCCACTGGATCTTGACCTCTTTATTACATGGGTCACTTTGTTTGCACTTGTGTGTTTTTTATGATCACTTATTTTCTTCTTTATCTAATGATGATGCTTTGAATGCAATGCAGGGAAGAAAGTAGGTAGACACATAGATTTTTTACTTGGTTCACCCTCACCAGGCTAAGTCCAAGGATCATACAATGCCAATGTGCCACTATAATAAATCCACTAAGGCTCACTGTCAATAATGTTCAGGCTAGATCAATTCTATTCCCAGGCTCACTGCCTTTACAGTGTTTAGGGTCAGCTCATTGCTTTCCCAAGGGTCACTCCCTGTTTCTCTCTCTCTGGATCACTGCTGGTGGAGAGCATCACCTTCCCCCTCTTACTTTGATCACTTCTCTAGAAAGGATCCACTCACAGTTTATAGACCTGTAGGTCTCTTCATTATCACTAATGAATACATCGTCTGTTGTATGTAGATGCTCTGTTGAAGTCCAAATTTCACCTGTAGATGAATATCACTTTGCACCGAAGGTATCGGGCAATCTTCCAGCTTTTTCACAACCCTAAAATGACTGTCATGCTTCTACCATACCTAACGCACTTCATCATGCCGACGCACAAGTTCTGGCGCACAAGTTCAAACCGGCGCACAAGTTCACCTCAACCACTTGCGCGACACTTGCTTCTCCAAATCCAAACATGCGCGACTCACACCCTTTTACGCCCAAACCAATTTTGGCACGGAACTATCAACTGTCACGCTTCTTCAAGTCCTGGCATGCAAGTGTCACCAAACCACCTGCATGACACCCCCTTCTTGAATTCTAAACTTGGTTGAATCACACCCTTTCTCACCCAAACCACTTTGGGAGTGCAACAATCAACTGGTGCATGACTTTTGAATATCTTTATACTTGCGCGACCACACAACCTATGAATCTGGAGCTCTTATTTTCTCTAAGTGTTGAACTCTCTGCTGAATGAGGAGGGGTCTTCCTCTATTTATAGGCATTTGGACACCCTGAGCACCGGCGCACAAGTTTCCTCTCGGCACGCAAGTCCAGCCGCCCTAGTCTCTGTCGCCCTAGTCAGTTGCGTGACCAAACCTAAAACTTGGGTGCCCCTTTTTCCTTTTCCATATTTTGATGTCCTCATCTTGAAAAACAAGTGTCACGCAAGTTTCCAAGCTTCCAAGACACCGGCGTGAAAGTATTTTCTCTTTTTGAACCGCCTCCAGATCGACCATTCCTTTGTCAACGTTCTTGAATCAATCTTGGATCGCTAACAACATCCCTTAAACTCGACATGCCACCATGAAATCCCCTTTGTCAACAAATTTGTACGTCTTGGTTTGCTTTGTCAACTATTACAACATGGAGGCCAATTTTGTCAACAAACCCAATCACCCCAAAAATGATTCAATGATACCTTGATGGATTTTTCCCAACAGATAAATTTAGTAGTTTAGGTTAAATTAGACCATGAAATTATATGGGAGGATTTCCAAGAATTGTTCAATAGATAATTCTATGCTCACAAATTTATGATATCTACAAAAAAAATACTTTTTCATCTTGAATTAGGGGAATCTATCTACAAAATATTATGTGGCTAAATTTAGGAATTTACTCCATTTTCAATAGAATTAGCTACAAGTGCATCCCTTTAGGATTTTTTTTGAATCGAGCCTGAGGCAAGAGATTATCTAGAAGATTTACATGATTTGTATAAAATATTATACAAAGATGGTCAATAGAGTGATGATGGTAGAAAGATATGTATTATGAACTATAGGTGTAAGAAGTTTTTTTAATACCTATGGAAAATGGTGAGAACTCTAATGCTAGGGAAAAGAGGAAGAGGGACACCTATTTTTGTGGTAGTGGTATGACTCAGAATCAGATAGTTAGATCATTGAATTTTCCTCCAAGACTCAATTTTAACCCTAAATGTTTTTAGTGTGGATCTTTTGACCACTTGAAGTGATATATTACAAAACCACCTAGAGTATTCCACAATTGCAACCATATGGACCATATTTTGTGATATTGTCGTAGTGTTCGATGATTAGGTGATCGACATACATATCAAGTTTTATAGATTTTGTATGATTCAACATGAAAAGTGTAGTATAAAACCTCTCATCAGCAGTGACAATCTAGTCATGGAGATTCTAGTAATACCATCACTCCTCAACAAGCGAAATATCTATAGGGTAATAAGGATCAAAGTGCAGTGAGTTAGAAAGTATATGGGGCTAAGAACGTGACTCTGGATGATCAACCTTGATCGTAAATGTTGATTGGTTCAATTGTTTTAAATTATAAACTTATGAAATATTTGTTTTATATGGTTGCATCCCATTCATTTATTTATCTTCATGCTATTGATCTTCATGGTTTTCATTTTTGAGATAATGCCTTATGTTTTGAAACTTTAAACTCCTCTTGGGAAAAGAGAATGTTGAGCCTTTATGTGTAAAGAATGTTCTATAATGATGGATGAATCTGAGTTGATATGAAATTTCTTTGTGCATAAGATGGATGTTAATGAAATAATCCTTGGTATGGATTGGTTGAAAAAGTTCAAAGCTCACACCTATTGTCATACCCAAATTATTTGTTTTACTACTAATGATGGTTTCAAGAACCTCATTAGATGAGACGAAAATGTGAAGGAAAGTGAAACAGACTTGTTGGAACCTATAATTGGAACTATCTCATACTAGTTATTCAATTTTACCTCAACATAAATGTATGAGATTGAGAATAGTGGTTTTACAGCAGTAGTTAATCAGTTTTTGAATGTTTTTCTTTAAAATTTCTTATGGTTTCCACCCTTAAGAGAAGTGGATTTTATATTTGATCTCCTTTAGGGGACTATTCCTATTTCCCATATATCTTACCAGATGTAATCAAAAGAATTCAGATACTTGAAAGTTCTATTGGAAGAGTTAGAAAGAAAATGGTTTATTTGGACTAGTACGTCTCCATGGGAAGCTTCAATCTTGTTTGTGAAAAAGGAAGATGGGATCCTTTGGTTGTGTGTGGATTATTATTATAAGGCCCCAGCCTTAAAACATTACCTAATATTGAATTAAATGAATAATTCACATTGAGGATCTTTTGAGGTTTAGAGTTTTATGGAATTAGGCAATAACTATTACATCTCAAAATTTACAAAGTAGACACTTCTACTCAGTTTCCATTTTTTTCAAAAAATAAAAACTCTTGAAAAAAGTGTCATGTCCAGTTCCATGTTTTAGACAACATGAATTTCCTTGATCCCATCCTTGACCCTATTCAACTTTATGTCCTGTGAAAAACATTTCAATAACTTGGGATGAGCATAAAAAGCTCAGTAAGGAATACACAAATAAGGAAACTATTAGTTTTTTCAAAACAACAATTAAACCATGAATACTTTAATAGAAGTAATACTCTTAAAATTCATGAAGTAGTAAATACTCTTTACTAAATAAAAGATCACCACCCTTCGTTTGGTTTATCACGTAACCACCCGTCAAATGTCCAAGTACCATTATAAAATCATAAGACATAAAAAAAATAAAGGAAAGAAAACATTTCCACATTTCAATGACAATATATCACTTAAATACATTGATATAACAAATCCATTATCAAAACCATTTTCAATACCAAAATACATAATAGATTATATGGTATTTATTTTCTTTTAAAAACATCACAGCTTGTTGAGGAAGGAAAAGATCAAATAATTCTCGCGGCGACAGAAAGGACGTTGTCACCGCGTACGTTAAAAGAAGCATTCCTTTTTGTCTTTTAGTAAAACGCTTCATAGAAAAATATTCCCTTTGAATGAAATGAAAAGTCAAAGGTTTTTATAAATCTTATAAAATAAAGTCTTGTATTAAAACAAAATATGCCTCAATGAAAGGAGATTGAGACGAAGTCCCTTACCTCGTGTCCGACTTGACTCGATCGTTCTTTAATCTCCTGAATAATAAACTAAAGTTAATTTATACTTTCTTAAGAACATTTTTCAAGTTTATTATTCATTTTATATCACTTATTACCATGTTTTTAACATTATGTAATCATTTAAGTTAATAACATAAACATAATAAATATCATATATAAATAAAGTGACATCTTAATGGCCACTATGAAAGGTGTTAAAAGAAGATTGAATAATCATCGTTTCGTGAGGCAGAAATTCACCACCCACAAAAACAATCTGTTCTTTAACCATTAGACAGAGCTGTGTATAAGTGTAGGTAGAATAATTTTCATAAAAACATCCTAGTATATTGAGGATACTTTTTTTATTATGGGATCAAATAATAAGAAGATAGTGTTGAGTGAATAAGGAAAATAAAAGGAAGAAACTCGAGAGAAGACATTACCTCAAAGTCGAGTAACTCTTTTTGTTTTGATC
The DNA here is from genome assembly GCA_963277665.1 of Viscum album. NCBI lineage: Eukaryota > Viridiplantae > Streptophyta > Magnoliopsida > Santalales > Viscaceae > Viscum > Viscum album. The sequence continues at coordinate 1,272,826,783 of OY728127.1, forward strand.
CAAAGGCTTCCTTGGGAAGACCTCTGCCCAATGTGAGGATTCTAGGAGTAAAATAGGGATGTTGGGAGATAATATGAGTATAGTTTGGAAAATCCAAGGGCTTTATAGGTTTGGGTAATGGGGTAGATGTGGGGGCCTTTTATAAGAGGGAGGAGGGTCACTTTTGGAATGTCTTGAAATGTTACTTTATTACAAAATGATTTTCTGATTTTTAAGGTCCCACAATGATATATTTCGAGGATAAGGTGATAAGGGTTCGAAATACACCCATACAATAGGTTTTTGACAAGTTTAAGTCTTAGATTTTACTTTATCTTTTCATTTTATTTAAATTGTTCATTAATGAGATAATCAATGCATCATCATGGTGTCATAAATAAATTTATATATTTAATGTCTAAAAATTATAAAAAAAAATACCATAATGTAGGAAATATTTTTCGGTTTCCAATGACTATTTATAGTATAAGAGATCATTTTTATAAACATAATTAAAATTGTTTTACTTAGGTGTTACATAGTTTGGTTATATTTTCCTTTCTTTAAAAATAATATGATAAAAGGTCACTATCACACAAAAGTGATTCCATGGGGTCCCTAAGTTGGAACAAGGCATCCCATGGTCGGACATGAAAAAAAAGGATTTGGACACATTTTGGGGTCATTTTATATTATTATGATATTATTTTATTACCCTTAACCACCAGATTACTAATTAATCATGATAATTAAAGATAATTACTGTTGTTACTATTCATAATGTCCAAAAAACAAAAGAGTCTTAATTAAATAATTTGGAAATTATAATTACAAATATGGAATACATTTTACCAAATTCCAAACAAATAAATTTCATTAATTAATTTAAAAATAATTCCCGTTGTCAAAACAAATAGCGTGTTTTTAAGAAACAATATCTATCAAAAGATTGATAATTGTTTATGTCCAATTTCAAAGTGAAATTAATTCTAATGAACACCATTGGATTAAATGGTAAAAATATATTCTAATTAAACTTTAAAACCAATTAAAAAGATAATCTAACCATATAATTAAATTAGATGAAAAATAAGTTTTGAAGTAAAATGCAGTATTTTTCACTATTCATTAAAAAATGAACATCGTCAGAAAAATACCAAAAATTTATCCAAAGTAAATTTCAATGTCCCAATTCTAAAGAATAAGTTTATTTTGACATATAGAGCTTATAAAATTGTCAAAATCTAGATTTAAAAATGGTTTTCCATCAAAAGGTGGTAAAATAATCTTTTAAAAACATTAGAGTATTATATGATTAAGATTGGATTTATTCTCATTTTAAGCATATAAAACACTATCTAATTCATAAATAGACATAGATATGAAAATATATTATTTTTTACTTACTTGGGATGTTACAACCTTACCCCCTTTAGGAAATTTCATCCCTGCAATTTATTTACTTATAGAATAAGTGGGGGTATTTATCCCTCATTGCATTTTCAGATTCCCATGTCACCTCTTAAATCATGTGGTTTTTCCACAAAACCTTTACTTGATGAATCAACTTATTCCACAAAACTTTCTCTATGTGTTCAAGAATCTGGACTGGTTGTTCCTCATAAGATAGATTCTCTTCCAGCTGAACTACCTCTGGACTCAAAACATAAGATGGATCTGGCATATAATTTATCAACATTGAAACATGAAAAACATTATGTACTTGAGATAAACTCAAAGGTAAAGCCACTCGGTATGCAACTGATCCAACTCTATCCAGAATTTCATATGGTCCAATGAACCTTGGACTCATCTTTCCTTTCTTACCAAATCGCATCACACTTTTCCATGGTGAAACTTTGAGGAAGACATGATCACCTACATAAAAAGAGAGATCCTTCCTCCTAATGTTCGCATAACTTTTCTACATGCTCTGAGCTGTTCTTATGACAACCCTTATTTTATTACAAACTTAAACATGATTTATTACATAAAAATTCACTTGATACAACAAAGAAGAACGAGAGGTTTAGTGTCTTTGGGGCTTAGGATCATTACATAAAAACTTAAAACATGAAATACAACATCTTTATTGAAAACTTCCTTTACATGACCACTACATTCCCTCGTACTTAGCATTGCATGGGATAACCGGAGGACATGATTAAGAAAAGGGTGAGCTATAAAGCCCAATAAGAGAGTACACATGGAATAACATGAGGAGTACAATACATGTTAGAAAATAGGCATATCAAAAGAGAATAATAAAAACATGAACATATAGGCATGATAAAGCATGATAATCATAACATGGAAATGTGGCAACAACACTTAACATGGAATTAGCATGATCCAAGGATCATTGCACATGGAGCATGAGTAAATCCTCATTGCACATAAAGCACGAGTAAACCCTCACTGAACTTGAATTATCAAGAGTCAACACTCATTGCACATGACGTATCATGATACTATACTTTACCCAATGCATTGGAGCGCTGTAAGGATGCACCCATCTTACACATTTCATTTCATGCATAAGTGTGCCACATGGGTCATAAAAAATGGAATCATAAAACATAATCATTTATTCCATGATAAAGGAATGTGGAATTCATACATGAAACTTTGTAATCAGTACGTAAATGTTCCCAAATGTGAATACCCTTGATGGAGAAATGGGCATGGTATCCACTACCCAATGACATTGGCTTAGAAAATCGGTGTGATTTTAGCAGCGTAACGGCGTGACATAAGAAATCATAAAAATGGTTGATGAGAGAGAAAGGGGTTACTCATAATATTTACATGTAATGGATATTAAGGAGGTCATATAGATACATGCCCCAACAATTGTAATGGAATTTATATTCATGAAAAAAAATTATTGCTTGAATGTAAAAGAAGAGAGAGAAGTTCCTTTCGGAATTTCGGCATAGTAACGGGTGTACATGTGAGGAATTTAATGAGAGATAAAGGGGTATTACATCATTAAAAAAATAAGAGGGAAGTATGGGGGAGGTGAGAAACAATACCCCAACATTCATAATTGAAATTAAAAGGGCAATACAACTTAATTTTTTTTGACAAAAATGAGAAAGTAAGAAAAAACCCTTACTTGGATGTGTGCTTCCAAAGGCTAGAGAGAGGCTTGTGAGAGGCTTATTGGGAGATTGGGGAACCTTGGGAGGATTATAGAGAGATTAGTTCAGAGGTTGGATGAACTCCAAGGGCTTTGAGTGAGGAGGAAGTGGGAGCTTGGGTGGGTTTATATAGGAAAGGTGAGGGAATTCTTTATTATTTAGGTTTGGGTCCCCTTACATTAAATTAATCCAAACCACAAACCATACCATGGTTTTTTCCCATGGTTTTTGGAAAAGGGAAGAGGAAAACAATATTTTATAAGGCCAAAGTCCAAAATTCTTAAAATATTAGGGTTGCTTATGTGGAGGTGAGTCACACTCCCATGGAAATTAATTTAAGAAGGCAAGGTGTTGAATAAGTCTTGAGGGTTCCATTAATGCTTTGAAAAGTAAGTCAAACATACCCAAAATTACATTATTTTAATGGTGAAACATATATTGGTCGAACAAAAAGATCATAGTATTTTATTACATCACTATTGGGTCATTATGATGTCACAAAACACATTTTATATTTAAACAATATTTAATTTTTACCCAAAAATTTGACCGTCTCAGAAAATTATGAAAAATTCACCGTTGGATAATTTCAACGTCCTGATTCTAGAAATAACATTTATTTTATGTAAATAATTTTCTAAATATGTTAATTTTCACTTTTAAAATAAAAACTGACATTTATCGAAAATTCACTGGTTTTGACAGAAATGGATTTCAAACCCTAATAAAAATTTTAATTGCATTCATAAAATTATATAATCATTTATATTTAATAAAAATTAATTTAATAATAATAATAATATTTTATTAAAAGGTTATTTAATTCAAAAATCCCTTAATTTAATAAACTATATTTCTTAATTAAATAATAACTAAAAACACCATTTGTACTTTAAAAACTATTTACAATGTATCAAAAATGACTAGAAATTATATTCATTATTATATACAAAAAATAATGTACATGAACATAGTACTGCTTATTTGTTACATAACCCCTTAAAACAGCTGTATAAGACCTAAGGGTAAGGTGTGCGATGGTGACAGACTCTTGGGGTGGCTCGGATAACATCGCTCGAGTGGTAATTTCAATCAACTTCCACTTTTCCCATAGACGGTCACGTTCGAGCTTGACATGGTGAAGCTCAGCTTGGGCTTGGTCAAGAGCGAATCCCAAGGATGCCACCTCTTTTCCAAGCTCTGATAAATGGGTTTCGTATGGGGCAATTCTACTGGATGAGTCCATCACTTCTTTTGTCTGAGTAAATTGGATTTGTTAAAGTCCTATATTTATACTAATCATGTGATCACTTTTCAATGGGTATATTAGAAATGGTCAAAATTCTTAACATAAAACCAATGAAATTGACATTTTATATAAACATAAAGCGACATTTAATTAGATCAAGAGGGATTTCCATTAATGAAACTTTGGGTCGTTACAATATTCCCCCCTTAAGAAATTTCGCCCTCGAAATTTTCCTTTTCCACACTAAAACAAATGTGGGTAACTCAGTTTCATCATATCCTCCGATTCCCAAGTCTCTTCTTCAAACTTGTGGTTTCTCCACAACACCTTAATGAGGGGCATTGTCTTATTTCGTAGAACTTTTTCTCTATGATCTAAGATCTTCACTGGTTGCTCCTCATAAGAAAGATCATCTTCCAATTGTACCACCTCAGAAGAGAGTACATATGAAGGGTCTGTTATGTACTTCCTTAAGAGGGATACATAAAAGACATCATTTACTTTGGACATAGTAGGTGGAAGTGCTAGTCGATAGGCCACAACCCCGACATGATCAAGAATCTCGAAGGAGCCGATGTACCTTGGACTTAACTTACATTTCTTTCCAAACCTCATGACCTTGTTCCCCGGAGATATGCGTAGAAACACCATGTCTCCAACTTTAAACTCAAGGTCTCATCGATGCTTATCTTAATAACTCTTCTGTAGACTCTGAGCTTCCTTGATATGCTTCTGAATGGTTTTTACCTTCTCCACCATTTCTGGTCGAAGAAGCTTACATTCACCAACCTCATCCCAACAATCCGGTGTTCTATACCTTTTCCCATACATGGCTTCATATGGTGCCATTTGGATGCTTGAGTAGAAACTGTTATTATAAGAGAACTCAACCAGAGGAATATGTTGATCCCATCCTCCTATAAAGTCCATTGATCATGATATCAACATATCCTCAAGTGTTTGGATAGTCCGCTCGGATTGGCCATCAGTTTGAGGATGATAGACCGTACTGAAGTTCAGTTCAGTATTGAGAGCATGTTGAAGACTCTTCCAAAACTTAGAGGTGAATCTTGGATCTCGATCAGACATAATAGATAGTGGTCATCCATTAAAACTTACCACTTCACGGATATATATCCGTGCCAGTTGATCCAATGAGAAATCCTCCCAAATAGCAATTAAGTGTGCAGTCTTTGTAAGGCGATCCACAATAACCCAGATTGCATTGTTGCCTTTGGATGTCCTTGTAAGTCCGGTGACAAATTCCATGGTGATGTTCTCCCATTTCTATTCTGGTATGGGCAATGGTTGCATCATCTCCTTAGACTTCTGCCTCTCTGCCTTCACTTGCTGACACACCAGGAACTTTGATGTATATTCAGTGATCTCCTTATTCATATTATCCCACCAAAAGTTTTCTCGGAGATCTTGATACATATTTGTGCTCCCTGGGTGAATAGAGAAATTTCAACTATGTGCATCATCCAAAAGTTCCTTCTTCAGCTCCGGACTTGATGGAACACATAGTCTTTTCCCAAACCGCACAATTCCTTCTTCATTAACATTAAACTCTGAGGATTTCCCTTTTTTTATAGCTTCCATTTTTTTTTGAATTCCCACATCATCCTTTTGAGCATCCTTTAACCTTTCCAAAAGAGATGTTTGAGCAATCATTTGTAAAAGGATTGATGATGTTCCCTTCTTTATGATTCCCACGTCCATAGTCATCAAGTCTAAAAAGATTGGATCTTTCTCAATTCTCATCAATGATAGAATCGTTGGATCCTTTATACTTAGGGAATCTGCCACCTTGTTCGCTTTCCCAGGGTGGTAGCGGATTGAACAGTCATAATCCTTGATGAGATCTATCCATCTTCTCTGGCATATATTAATCTCTTTCTGTGTGAATATATATTTAAGACTCTTGTGGTCAGCATATATCTCACATTTCTCTCCATAGAGATAATGCCGCCAGATTTTCAAGGCAAAGATCACAACTTCCAACTCCATATCATGTGTTGGATAGTTTCGCTCGTGGATTTTCTACTGCCTTGAAGCATAGGATATCACTTTATCATTATGCATTAGCACACAACCTAAGCCCTTCTTCGAAGCATCACTGAATAACACAAAAGTTCCCCACTGGTGGTTAAAGTGAGAACGGGTGCAATGATAAGACTCCTTTTCAACTCCTTGAATATTTCTTCGCATTCATCACTCCAGGAAAACTTTACTCCCTTCTGAGTTAGCTTGGTTAGAGGGTTGGAAAATCGTGAGAAATTTCTCACAAAACGTCGATAATATCCAGCTAACCCCAAGAAGCTACGGATATCCGTTACCGATGTTAGCCTTGGTCATCCCTCAATTGCATCTATTTTAGAGGGGTCCACAGATATCCCATTGCTTGTGATGATATGGCCCAAGAATGATACCTCCTTCAACCAGAACTTACACTTTATGTACTTTTCATAGAGCTTCTCCTTGCGCAAAGTCTCTAGTACAGTTCTTAAATTCTCCCCATGATCCTCCTTGGTTTTGGAGTATATTAGAATGTCATCTATAAATACTACCAAAAATTTGTCAAGGTAATCTCTAAAGACTCTATTCATAAAGTCCATGAAGATTTCTGGAGCATTAGTGAGTCCGAAAGTCATTACTATGAATTCATAGTGCCCGTATCTTGTGTGAAAAGGAGTCTTGGGGATATCTTCCTTCTTCACCCTTACTTGATAATATCCTGACCGCAAGTCCACCTTGGAGAAGTATTGTGCTCCACGCAGATGATCAAACAAGTCATCAATTCTTGGTAGAGGATACTTGTTCTTTATCATGATTTTGTTAAGTTCACGATAATCGATGCAAAGCCGCATTGACCCATCATTATTCTTGACGAAGAGGACTGGTGCACCCCATGGTGAAGCACTTGGGTGTATAAACCCTTTATCCAGATTCTCCCATAGTTGTTTCTTCAGCTCTTCAATCTCAACAACAACCATTCTATATGGAGTCTTAGATATTGGTAGCGCCCCAGGTATAAGTTCAATTGAGAACTCAACATCTCTTCTAAGAGGAAGACCAGGCAGTTCCTCGGGAAACACTTCCGTGAATTTCCTCACAATAGGCATTTCATCAAGGATGGTTTCTTCCTTGGACTCAATCATCTGAGCCAGATATGCATGCTCATAAAGCAGTAATATCCATGCTTGAGATTATGGAGCTAAAGGAGATTCATCTTCCTCCTTACACTTGTAAATAATTGGGGGTCGATTCTCCATATGGAGTGTGATTTCCCTCTCCCGACAATTTATGTTGGATCTATATAAGGAAAGCCAATACATGCCAAGAATTGCATCAAATTACACCAGAGGGAGTATGACGAGGTTCGCCGAGAAATTCAATCCACAGATTATAATAGGGGAGGACTTATACTCATGGGATGCAATGATTTCCCAATTTTTCGTACTCACCGACATCTTCACTTCCATGATTTGTGGTAGTTCTGGGATTGTTCTACTAAACTTTTGAGATATAAAAGAATGCGTAGAACCTGAATCAAAAAGTACGTTTTCTATTCTTGAATGAATAACTAGCGTACCTGTCACCACTTCGTTGTCGGGGTTGACTTCGGTAGAAGTGATAGAAAAAGATCTTTCTTTCTATCTTGGAGGTTGTTGGTTGCCTCCAAAAACCCTTGGATTAGGGCACTAATTTGCAAAATGACCCGGTTCTTTGCATTTGCAGCATTGAGCAATGCGTTGAGGTTCAAAAGAATCGTTCCTCTCCTCAGTCGCAGCCGCGGGTCTTTCTTGTTGACAATTAACAGCTAGGTGCCCTTCTATTCCACACCTGAAGCATTTTCTCGTCCCCTTAAGGCAATTTCCAGGGTGCTTCTTTCCTCACTTTTGGAAAGTGGGGTGCTGGATCTTCTTAGCACCTTTGGATTTATCCATCGGACCGCCAGCATTGAAGTCTACCTTACGCTTCTTGTCCCCATGATACCCCTGTGATTCTCTGATCTCCATTTCGACCTTGAGGGCACATCAGACAATTTCCTCATAGCTGTTGAAGTCACGGATCGCTAATGCTTTCCGCAAGCTAGGCTTCATCCCACAAAAGAAGCGGTCAACTTTTCATTCGGGGGTAATGAAAAATATGGAAGCGTATCGTGCAATCCTTGTGAAGTTTTCCTCGTACGCTCCAATATATTCTTCATCTTTTTGCTTGAGGTAAAGGAAGTCCCTTTCCATCTTAAGCCGGAGGGTGTGCGGAAAATATTTATCGAAAAACATCTTCCGGAAATCCTTCAATTCCAATGCCTCGATCTCCTCCTCAGGCTTCATATTTTTGATCAACGTCCGCCATTGATCAGCTTCACCCTCCATATGATAAGCATCCAGGAGAACCTTCTCTTGTTCAAAACATTGTAGGATGGAGAAGATCTTTTCAATGGAGTTGATCCATTATTCAGCGATCGTGGGATCAGATGATCCACTAAAAGTAGGAGGACTTTGCCTCATGAAGCTCTCGATAGTGACTTGTTCCTTCTTAGGGGGGTTTGGACGTTCCTCTTGACCCGTGTTTCTATTCAAAACTTGAGTTAGCTAAGAGAGAAGCGTGACAATGTTCGTGATTCCTGCTCCCATTGGATTGTGAATCTAATTAGTACAATCATCACACTGATCTTCACAACGGTTATTAGCCTGAGTCCTCCTATTACCAGCCATTGGCTGGAATAAAAGGAAAGTTAGGGGAAACACATAAAGGGTAATCCAAAGAGAAAAGTTGATGACTTATAAATAAACTTTTATTTCCCTAACTCATGAGTCTATAAGCTTCAATCTAGGCTTTTCATGATCTACTTTTTAACATATATTCGTAGGGGAATTTTTTTAATTCCCTGAATAAGGGTTCATACTAATCTTGTGAATTTATCAAAACATATCCCCCGGGAGTGTTTTAACCAAGAGTGTAGAAAGGCCCGTTGTCGTGCACCAGTTCCCGTTCGAGTCTAGCTCAAAGCGGTGTTTTCGGGTTTTACCCCTAGGATACATCTATGCTAGAGCCGCCTCTACCTTCTCGTATCCAGACAGAGATGTATTTGTTTGATAAATCAATTAATCAGTACTTACCAAAACTTAGGGATACTTTTATTATACTTAGTCTTGTATCTAAGGCTTTACTAGGGTTTCCTAATCCCAAAAATAACTAAACCTGTCCTCTGATACCAACTATGACAACCCTGCTTTTACTACAAACTTAAACATGATTTATTACATAAAACTTCACTTGATACAACAAATAATATCAAGAGGTTTAGTGTATTTGGGGCTTAGGATCATTATATAAAAACGTAAAACATGAAATACAACATCTTTATTTAAAACTTCCTTTACATGACCACTACATTCCCTCGTACTTAGCATTGCATGGGATAACCTGAGGACATGAATAAGAAAAGGGTGAGCTATAAAGCCCAGTAAGGGAGTACACATGGAATAAAATGAGGAGTACAATACATGTTAGACAATAGGCATATCAAAAGAGCATAATAAAAACATGAACATAAAGGCATGATAAAGCATGATAAATATAACACAGAAATGTGGCAACAACACTTAACATGGAATTAGCATGAGCCAAGGCTCATTGCACATGGAGCATGAGTAAATCCTCATTGCACATAAAGCATGAGTAAACCATCTTTGCACTTGAATTAGCATGAGTAAACACTCATTGCACATGATGTATCATGATACTATACTTTACCCAATGCATTGGAGTTCTATAAGGGCACACCCTTCTTAAACATTTCATTTCATGCATAAGTGTGCCACATGGATCATAAAACATGGATTCATAAAACATAATCATTTATTCCATGATAAAGTAATGTGGAATTAATACATGAAACTTTGTAATCAATAAGTAAATGTGCATAAAGTTGAATACCCTTGATGGAGAAATGGGCATGGTATCCACTACACAATGGCATTGGCTTAGAAAATTGGTGTGATTTCAGCAGCGTAATGGCGTGACATAAGAATTCATAAAAATGGTTGATGAGAGAGAAAGGGGTTCCTCATCATATTTACATGTAATGGATAGTAAGGATTTTATATAGATACATGTCCCAACAATTTTAATGTAATTTAGATTCATGATAAAAAATTATTTCTTGAATGTAAAAGAAGAGAGAGAAGTTCCTTTCGGAATTTCGGCATAGTAACGGGTGTACATGGGAGGCATTTAATGAGAGAGAAAGGGGTCTCCCATAATTCAAACAATAAGAGGGAAGTATGGGGGAGGTGCGAAACCATACCCCAACATTAATAATTAAAATTAAAAGGTAAATACAACTTAAAGAAAATTGACAAAAATGAGAAAGGAAGAAAAAACCCTTACTTGGAAGTGTGCTTCCAAAGGCTAGAGAGAGGCTTGTGAGAGGATTCTTGGGATCTTGGGGCACCTTTGGAGGATTCTAGAGAGAGTAGGGAAGAAGTTGGACGAAATCCAAGGGCTTTGAGTGAGGAGGAAGTGGGAGCTTGGGTGGGTTTATATAGGAAAGGTGAGGGAATACTTTATTATTTAGGTTTGGGTCCCTTTACATTAAATTAATCCAAACCACAAAACATCCCATGGTTTTTGCCCATGGTTTTTGGAAAAGGGAAGAGGAAAAAAATATTTTATAAGGCCAAAGTCCTAACTTCTTAAAATATTAGGGTTGCTTATGTGGAGGTGAGTCACACTCCCATGAAAATTAATTTAAAAAGGCAAGGTGTTGAATAAGTCTTGAGGGGTCCATTAATTCTTTGAAAAGTAAGTCAAAAAAACCCAAAATCACATTATTTTAATGGTAAAACATATATTGGTCTAAAATAAAGATCATATTATTTTATTACATCACTATTGGGTCATTATGATGTCATAAAACACATTATATATTTAAACGATATTTAATTTTTACCAAAAAATTTGACTATCTCAAGAAATTATGAAAAAATCACCGTTGGATAATTTCAACGTCATGATTCCAGAAATAACATTTATTTTATCTAAATAATTTTCTAAATATGTTAATTTTAACTTTTAAAATAAAAACTGACATTTATCGAAAATTCACGGGTTTTGACAGAAATGGCTTTCAAACCTTAATAAAAATTTTAATTGCATTCATAAAATTATAAGATCATTTATATTTAATAAAAATTAATTTAAAAATAATAATAATATTTTATTAAAATATTATTTAATTCAAAAATACCATAATTTAATAAAATAGATTTCTTAATTAAATAATAACTAAAACACCATTTGTACTTTAGAAACTATTTACAATGTATCAAAAATGACTAGAAATTATATTCATTATTATATACAAAAAATAATGTACATGAACATAGTACTACTTATTTGTTACATAACCCCTTAAAACAGCCGCATAAGCCCTAAGGGTAAGGTGTGCGATGGTGACAGTCTCTTGGGGTGACTCGGATAACATCGCTCGAGTGGTAATTTCAATCAACTTCCACTTTTCCCATAGATGGTCACGTTCGAGCATGACATGGTGAAGATCAGCTTGGAATTGGTCAAGAGCGAAGCCCAAGGATGCCACCACTTTTCCGAGCTCTGAAAAATGGGCTTTGTATGGAGAAATTCTCTTGGATGAGGCCATCGCTTCTTTTGTCTGAGTAAATTGGATTTGTTAAAGTCCTATATTTATTCTAATCATGTGATCACTGTTCGACGACTATATTAGCAACAGTCAAAATTCTTAACATAAAACCAATGAAGTTGACATTTTATATAAACATAAAGAGACATTTAACTAGATCAAGTGGGATTTCCATTAATGAAACTATGGGTCGTTACTGTTCTCATGTGTTTCTGTATCAGCTGAACTATTTCTGCCATCTCTTCTACCAATTCTTGTCCCATAAACTTCCTTTCACCTACTTTGTCCCAAAAATCTGGATTTCGAAACCGCTTTCCATATAATGCCTCAAATGGTGCCATCTATATACTAGAATGAAAACTGTTATTATAAGAAAACTCAACCAATAAAAGATATTGGTCCCAACTTCCCTGATAATCCATCAAATAAGAACATAGCATATCCTCCAAATTCTGAATTGTTCGTTCTTACTGAACATCTGATTGAGGATGAAAAGTTGTACTAGAATTTAATTCAGTACCCAACGACTTCTGAAGGCCTTTACAAAAGTTAGAAGTGAACCTGGGATCACGATCAGATACAGTGGAGAGGGGAGCTCCATGTAACTTGACTATCTCTTTAACATACAACTGAGAAAGTTGATCTCGAGAGAATGTATCTCAAATAGGAAGGAAATGAGTAGATTTAGTCAATCGATGAACCATAACCCAGATTTCATTATTACCTAGAGATGTCTATAGTATTCCCACAATGAAGTCTATGGATATATTTTACCATTTCCACTCTGGCATCGGTAATGACTGAAGCATCCCTTTCGATAACTGCCACTCTGGTTTAACCTGCTGATAAGTCAAACACTTCACAGTAAAATCAACAATATCTCTTTTTATTACATCCCACCAGTAATACTCCCAAATATCTCTGTACATATTAGTACTGCCAGGATAAACTAAAAACGAGGAACTATCAGCCTCACATAACAACTCATTCTTCAACTGTGAATCACAAGGAACACATAATATCTTCCCAAACTTCAAAACACAATCATTATCAATGTTAAATTCAGGAAACTTACTCTTCTGAACCATCTCTACCTTTTTCTGAAACCCACTGTCTTTCTTCTGTGCTTGCCTAATTCTGTCTGATAGAGATGATCTCACTGACACCTGAAACAAAACAGAAGAACTTCCTGCACCAAAAACTTCTATGCCAAATTTCATCAAATCAAAAACCAGTGGATATTGTTCCAAAAATATCTTGTTTAATGAAGCATTACCTTTTCGACTCAAAGCATCAACCACTTTTTTTCTTTTCCCGGATGGTAATGAATTGTACAATCGCAATCCTTGATTAATTCCAGCAATCTCCTCTTTCTCATGTTCAATTATTTTTGAGTGAATATATACTTTAAACTTTTGTGATCGGTATATATTTCACACTTTACTCCATACAAATGGTGCCTCAAAATTTTTAAAGCAAAAACAACAGTAGATATTTCCAAATCATGTGTAGGGTAATTTAACTCATGAGTTTTCAACTGACGTGAAGCATAAGCAATTACCTAATCATTCTGCCTAAGGACGCAACCAAGTCCTTTCAACAAAGCATCACTGTAGATAACAAACTCACCATTACTGGAAGGTAGTTCCAATACTGGAACATTCACCAATCTTCTTTTCAATTCATGAAAACAATCTTCACATTCTTTTTTCCAAATAAACTTAACAACTTTTCGAGTTAACTTACTCATTAGACTATATAACCAGGAAAAATATTCAAAAAACCTCCGGTAATAACCTGCCAAACCAAGAAAAATATGGATCTCAGTTATATTTGTGGGTCTTGGCCATTCTTCAACAACTTTTGTTTTAGTAGGATCAACTGTTATGTCATTTTTTAAAACAATGTGACCATGGAAAGAAATTTTTTGTAACCAAAACTTACATTTGCTGAATTTTCCATACAATTTATTTTCTTTTAAGGTTTGAAAAAAAACCCTTAAATGACTTTCATGCTCCTCTTTACTATTATAAAACACCAAAATGTCATCAATGAAAACAACCAAAAACTTATCCAAGAACTCATGGAATATTCTATTCGTAAGGTTGATGAATACAACAGGTGCATTGGTTAAACCAAAAGGCATAACTATAAATTCATAACAGCCATATCTAGTACGAAACGTGGTCTTCGGAATATCTACTTCCTTTACATTCAACTGATGGTACCCTGATCTCAAGTCAATTTTTGAAAAATACTGAGCTCCCTGGAGCTGATCAAACAAATCATCGATATGAGGCAAAGGATACTTGTTCTTAACAGTGATGTTATTCAATTCTCTATAATCAATACAAAGTCTCATTAAACCATCTTTCTTTTTAACAAACAAGATAGGATCACCCCATGGTGATGTTCTAGGTCGAATGAAACCTATATCTAAAAACTCATGCAATTGCTTCTTTAACTCTAAAAGTTCAACTTGAGCCATTCGATATGGGGGTTTTGAAATTGGATTAGAATTAGGAACTAAGTAAACAATAAATTCAACTTCCCGATCATGTATAATACCAGGAAACTCATCTGGAAAAACATCAAGATACTCATTTACCACTGGCACATCATTAATCTGAACGGTTCCTTTTTTTTGAACAATATGTAAAAGGTAACATTCATTTCCATCTTTTACAAGTTTCTCATCCTTTGGATATGTTATCAAGAGTAAGGGTTCATTCTTGTAAAAAAATTGAAAATCTTTCTGAAAATAAACCTCTTTAGCTCTGCATTCAATCTTAGCATGATAAACAGAAATCCAATCCATGCCCAAAATAACATCAAACTCTACTAGAGGCAAAACAATAAGGTTTTCAAGTAGATTCTTTCCACACACAAGGATAGGAAGGTTCTTATAATTTCTTTTTGTCTCAACGTTTCCCCTTGGTGCTTTTACCATAAGTTCAGGATTCATATCTTGTGATGGAATTCCCAATTTACTAGAAAACTTCTCAGAAATGAAAGAATGTGTAGACCCTGAATCAAACAACACATTGGAATAATCTAAACAAAAAAACCGTGTACCGAATACGAATTCATTCGATGGACCAACATTTGCTGAAGTAGTTGCAAAGGATTTCACCACACCTTTATTCTTGTAGTCTGGCTGCTTTCCCTCTGTTGAGTTCTAAGTTAGACAGTGATTTGCATAATGACCCATTTCATTACACATAAAACATCTTACCGCTTGATTTTCATTGCCTTCTTGACCATATTCCTTACAGTAATGAGCAATATGACCAGACTTACCACACCAAAATCACTTTCCAGACATGGATAAACATTCTCTAGGATGCATTTTACCACACTTCTCACATGATGGATATTTGGTTTTCTTACCTCCGGGCTTCTTTGATGAATTTTTTCCCTTTTCCTACCAACTTGACCTCTTATTCTGCAGTTTGTCAAAGAACACCTGATCAATGGAAAACTCCATTTCCACTTTCTCCACACATCAAACCAGTTTTTCATAACTTTTGAACTCATGAGAATCTAAAGACCTTAGATAATTTGTCTTTAACCTTGAGTAAAAACAATTGATTTTACTATCAAGATCTCATTTGAAATTTGGAGCATACCTTGCCAGTCGAGTGAACTTTTATTCATAAGTAGCCACTGATTCGTCCTCCTGCCTCAATTCTAGGAATTGTTTTTCCATCCTAAGATGAACCACTTTAGGAAAATATTTCTCAAGAAACATACCTTTGAATTAATCCCAGTCCAGATCATCAATCTCCTCACTATCCCTGATATTTTTCACCATCGACCACCACTGATCACCTTCACCTTCAAAACGGTAAATAGCGAGACTAACATTTTGATGTTCTGAACACCCCATGACATCAAAAATCTTCTCCAGTGCTTTAATCCACCCATCTGATAGCACAGAGTTATATGATCCTCTGAATGATGGGGGATGTTGCCTCATAAAATGCTCCACTACTGACATGTTCCTCTGCAGTTGATCTGGCTGATCTCATGCATAGATACCACCACCATTTATCACTTGATTCAACTGCACCATTAATTCAAAAAACTGTTTAGTTCCAATTCAGACCATCTTAGGATGCTGATTTGGAAGGTCATTTCCTTTTGTATGCCTTCCTAACACTATTTCCCTATTTCCGATGCGAAAAACCATTCTGAATACATAAATATCTTAGGTGAATAAACATGGTAATATTTAAATGCTATACCATTTCAATTTGACCATAATGTGTAAAAAAATATTTTTGGATAATCATTTAATAGAATTCTAACTCCTAAAGTTATCTAAACCGATTTTTGACACCAACTATAAGGCCCCAACCTTAAGACATCACCTAATCTTGAATTAAATGAATAATTCCCAATGAGTATCTTTTCAGGTTTAGAGTTTTAGAGAATTAGGCCATAACTATTACATCTCAGAAGTTACAAAGTAGACACTTCTACTCAGTCCATTTTTTTCATAAAATAAAAACTCTTGAAAAAATAGTTATGTTCAGTTCCATGTTTTAGACAACATGACTTTCCTTGATCCCATCCTTCACCCTATTCTAGTTTATGTCCTATGAAAAACTTTTCAAAAACTTGGGATGAGCATAAAAAGATCAGTAAGGAATACACAAAGAAGGAAACTATTAGTTCTTTCAAAACAACAAGTAAACTATGAATACTTTAACATAAGTAATACTTTTCACCTTTATAAAGTAGCGAATACTCTTCACGGAATAAAAGATCACGACTTACCCTTTTGTAACCAAAAGATTACCCATATAAAGAACACATATCATATAAAGATAACTTGGAACATAAACATACTTAAATGGAATAAACATACGGTTGACTTCCCCATATGTCACTAAATGGAATAGCCATACGACCGACTTCCATACCCAATGCATTAGAGGTTATAACATAAACACCCATCCTGGTATTCAAAGATCCACCTATCATTTGGTTTATCATGTAACCACTGGTCAATTTCCCTAGTACAATTATCAAATCATAAGTCACAAAACATATATAAAGGAAATAAAACATTTCCACATTTCAATCACAATATATCACTTAAATATATTTGTATAACAAATCCATTATCAAAACCATTATCAATACCAAAATACATAAAAGAGTATATGGTATTTATTTTCTTTTAAAAAAATTATGTCTTGTTGAGGAAGCCAAAGATAAAATAATACCCACGGCGGTGGAAAGGTTTTTGTCACCGCGTACGTTAAAATAAACATTCCTTTTTGTCATTTTGTAAAACGCTTCGTAGAAAAAGATTCCCTTTGAATGAAATGAAAAGTCAAAGGTGTTTATACAACATATAAATGAAAGTCTTGTATTACAACAAAATATGCCTCAGTGAAAGGATATTGAGGCGAAGTCCCTTAGCTCGTGTCCGACTTGACTCGATCATTCTTTAATCTCCTGAATAATAAACTAAAGTTAATTTATACTTTCTTAAGAACCTTTTCATGTTTATTATTCATTTTATATCACTTATTGTTGGACTCCTTATGTATTAATCATGTTTTAATGATCAATTACTCTAATTATTATTTACAAATCTTCTGCATGATCACAAATCTCACTTATCTTATCAAACCTTTGTATTTATGTTTCAAGTTATCTTACTTGTTAATGGTTAAGCTTAATTCATATTCTGCATATTACTGTTTAAGTTTTAATACAGATATTTTTCTAAGTATAAAGACATCGTGAATCTTGACACAGTCAGAAAGACTGTGTGCAAGACACAGTCACAGTCAAACAGACACCGTGAACAGAAACATTGAAGCAGAAACCGTGAAACCAAAGTCTCAGACACCGTGACCTCAACAAACCGTGATAGTAAGCCTGACACCGTGAAGGTCACACTGTGAGCCAAATACCGTGAAGGTCACACCGTGAGCCAAATACCGTGAAGGTCATACCGTAAAGGACACACCGTGAGTCAGGCACCGTGACTCAGACACCGTGACATGGAGACACCGCGAAGGAGACACAGTGAAGGAAATACCGTGAAGAAGACACTGTATACATAATCACTGTGACACCATTTCTGAACCTTTTTGTCAATATTATTTAAATAATACTAACGGTCATATTTTATGTTTTTAATGCAATTAATGTTATTTAATGATTGTTGTTGGTCTGTCAGGAAACCGTACCTCGTACCTATGGAAAGGAAATAATTCCTATTACCAAATCTCATGGAATATAAAGAAGATTGAGATACAGTAGAGGATACACTCGTCCTCGACACGTCTCGACACACATACTACAATACACGCGAGCTCTATACTGAACATAAGAGCAATCCTGAGAACTGAAGAACACATTGCAATATATTCAAAGAACTCTCATGAGTGTAATCCAACTCTACTGAAGAACACACGAAGAATCAAGAGAACATTCTCACGCGTGAAGAACACAAGCTAAACTACGACACTCTGTTTTTTTACACAAAACTAGAGAAGGACTCAGAAGCTATTATGCTGAATCCAAAGAGTCCAGAGCTGCACAGCCAATCACTAGATCTTTCTAAATGTTCATATAATCTCTCTAAGTGATTTATTATTTACTTTTTTCAAGCAGTGTGTGTACTCTATATATCCTACAACACACTGACTCCTGTGCTGAACTGGAGGATATCAAAATCCTCACACCAAACTATTTATTCTTGTTTACCCACGTCAACTGTGGAAGAGTTTCTTCTGTGGACTGGTCTTTATTTTTGCTTCCCACGAAGAACTGTGGTAGAGGTCCCTGCGTGGCCTGGACAGTCTTGTACCATTGTTAACCCCGATCCAGGGTGTGGATCACTTTTATATAAATTGTTTAAGAGGACTAAGTCTCGAATTGAGACTGAACCTATTGGTTATATCGGCTGTGCATTTTCAGTTTAATTTTAAAATATACAATATCTAATTTATATTCCGCTGCTTATTACTTTGAAATACAAAACTATTTTAAAGTTACTTTGCGAGTTAATCTATAAAGTTTTTGTAACTATTATAAATTAGTAGGATAGTTTCAAAAGATAATTTAATATTTTGATTAGATTAACTGAGACCTAATCAATCTTTGAGAACCTAATTTAACTTTTACAGTTTTACAAATTCACTATAGTTTAACTTCTTTTATAAATTGGGGGAATTTAATAGAAATAATTTTTAACAAAAATTTTGATTGGAACTCAATTCACCCCCTCTTGAGTGTCCACTCTGACCAACATTTGGTATCAGAGGTTGTTTTAATTAATACAAGTTTTTAAAATATTCTGTTTTCAACTGTGATTTTAGTTGCATCTTTAAAGATCTTAAATTTCTGCTAGTTCTAAATTTTATCTCTTTAAATTTATTTTCTAAAATCTAGTTATGGATAATAGACTAGAAGGTGCTGCTACTAACCGTCCACCTTTCTTCAATGGTAAAAATTATTCCCAGAGGAAACTTAAGATGAAAATTCACTTGGAGAGTATGGGTTTTGATATCTGGACTACTATAGAGTCACAATATAAAATTCCAGAAACTGAAAGAACAACTTGGGAAGAACCTACTAAAGTAGCTTACAATAATAATTATAAAGAACTGAATGCTTTTTATTGTGAATTAAGAGATGATGAATTCAATAGAATATCTGCCTGTAAAACAACTTATGAAATTTGGGATACTTTAGGTGTTTCTCATAAAGGAACAAACAATGTTAAGGAAATGAGATTGAATATATATACTATTAAATATGATAATTTTAAAATGAAAACTGATGAACCTATTTCTGATATGTATCTCAGGTTCAATGAGATAGTTAATACAATGAGTTCACTTGGAAAGGCTGTTCCAGCAAAGGAACAAATCATGAGGATACTGATATGTTTTCCATATAGATGGAGAGGCACTTCTGTTTCAATCAGATAATCTTGTGACATTGGAGCTCTGCCTATCAAAGAGCTTATTGGTAAGATTATGATGTATGAGGAAGAACTCAAAGTCAATAAGGAGGAAAATGATGAACCTAAAAGGAAGTATGTGGCATTCAAGTCTACTATTCAAAGAGCAAATACAAGGATAAAATACATGTACCTACTGAAAGATCAACAAGTGAAGGTTCAGATTCTAAATCTGATGCTGAAATGGCTCAAATATCCCGGAGATTTAAGAAATTCTATAGGAAGAAGAAGTTCTTTAGAAAATAAATTTACAAAGGTAAGTATGATCAACAAGGTAAGTGGAAGAAGGACCGAAAGAAAGCTGATAAGGAAGATGGTATAGTCTGCTATGAGTGCAAAAGGAAAGGACACATCAAAGCTGACTATCCAAAATTGAAGTTTAAGAAGAAACTTGACTACAAGGACAGTAAGTACAAGAAAGCAATGAAAGCAACTTGGAGTGCTTCGGAAGATAGAACAAGTGAATCTGAAGTTTATGATTCTGAAAAGAATCATGCCAACATGTTTTCATGACAAATACATTTGAGGTATCCTTAGATACTCCTGTTTTAAATTCCTATTATTCTGGAGATGATGCAGATTCTAATTCTGATTATGAAGACATGACTAAAGCAGAATTATCTGAATATTGTAATATACTGGAAGAAACATGTAATGAACTTAAGGAAAAATATAAGTCATTAAAGAAACAAAATTCTCTCACTTAAAATGTTAAATCCGCCCTTGATATAGAAACAGAAAAGAATGGTCAACTATTGAATAAAAACACATATTTGAAGTTGTCTAATGAGAAACATAGAAAGGACTTAGAAAATTTCAAAAATGGAAAAGATACGCTTACTCAAATGTTAGGAAAACAAGTGGCACCAAAATACACTACTGGAATAGGCTATCAACCTGGACAGAGACAGTTTACCAAAACTAGATTTATTCCAAAATCTGGACAACATTCTGCTAATTCTAGTTCTAGAAATTCATATTCTTCAGCTAGTTATTCACATAGTTATAGATCAAATAGAGTTTATCTTTCAAAATATTTTGTTTCTGTAAAATATATGAGACCCATAAGACAAATTTGGGTACCAAAATCATTGATTGATAACCTGTCTGGACCCAAGAAGATCTGGGTACCAAAGTCATTTCCCATCTAAATCTGTTTTGTAGGAAACCTGTTTGAACAGTTCCCACAAGAAGACATGGTATTTTGGAAGTGGATGTTCAAGACATATGTCTGGGGATTACTCATTTTTCAAGATCCTAATAAAGGTTGATGGAGGATATGTCACCTTTGGTGGTAACTCTAAATCATAGATCATCAGCCTAGGCAAAATTGGTAACACCAACTCAGTTTTAATTTATAAAGATTTATTGGTTGATGGGTTAAAATATAACTTGTTAAGTATATCTCAATTATGTGATGATGAATTTAATGTTAAGTTTTAAAATGATTCTTGTAATGTTTTTAATTTTAAGAATGTTTTAATATTTTCTGCTTTGATAATTGAAAATGTTTATGCAGTTGATTTGAATTCATTAGCTAAAAAAACATTACTTGTTTATATGATTTTCATAAAGAATATTGGCTATGAAATAGAAGATTAGGACACTAAAAAATCCATTCACTTAGAAAATTGACTAAGAAGAACTTGGTTAGAGACCTACACAAACTTGAGTTTCCAAATAACAAGGTTTGTAATCCCTATCAAAAGGGAAAACAACACAAAATCTCTTTCAAAACAAAGAAAGAAGTGTCAACTTCTCAACCTCTAGAGTTGGTTCACATGGACTTGTTTGGAACTTCTAGAGTTTCTAGTTTAAATGGGAAGCACTATGTCTATGTTCTAGTAGATGAATTTTCTAGATATACTTGGGTTTACTTCTTGGCTCACAAAAGTGAATCTCGTTCTCACTTTATTAAATACTCCAAGTTTGTAGAAAACCTTAGTGGACTTAAGATTAAAACCATGAAAAGTGATCATGGCCATGAGTTTGAAAATGATGAATTTGAATCTTATTTCTCACACAATGGCTATAGTAACAACTTTTATGCTCCTAGGACACCTCAGCAGAATGGTGTAGTAGAAAGAAGGAATAGAACCCTTTAGGAAATTGCAAGAACTATGCTAAATGAGTATGACCTGCCTATTTATTTTTGGGCTGAAGATGTGAATAAAGCTTGTTATATTATCAATAGAGTCTTAATTAGACCTGTTCTCAAAAAGACCCCTTATGAGTTGTGGAACAATAGGAGACCTAATGTTAATTACTTTAGAGTCTATGGTTGTAAAGTCTTTATTCTCAATACCAAGGATAATCTGGATAAGTTTTCTTCCAAGAGTGATGATGGAATATTTTTAGGATATTCTATAACTAGAAAAGCCTATAGATTTTTCAATAAGAGAACCAAGTGTGTGGAAGAATCTTTTCACATCAAATTTGATGAAACTGATCCACATGAACCTAAGTTGTCTCTTGAAAATCTTGAAGAAGATTTATCTGTTTTGAACCTTAATGATAAAATCAATGAACCTGCTGTAAAGACAACCAGTTCTGGAAATATTTCAGAATCTACTCCTTATGAACCCGAACCTAGAGAAGAACCTGAAATTTCTAGCCCTACCTTTACTAGATCAACTAGGATTCAAAAGAATCATCCTTTAGATGCTGTTGTTGGTAATCTTGATAGAGGGACATAGACTAGAGCTTCTATAAGAAACCAGGTTGAACATCAAGCCTTCTTGTCACAGCTTGAACCTAAAAACATTGATGATTCTATTAATGATAAATTTTGGGTAATTTCTATGCAAGAAGAGATAAATTAGTTTAAAAGAAATAAAGTTTGGAAACTTGTTGAAAGACCTAAGGACACTTTCACCATAGGCACAAAATGGGTGTTTAGAAATAAAGTAGATGAATCTGGAAACATAGTTAGAAACAAGGCTAGATTAGTTACACAAGGTTATAGTCAAGAGGAAGGAATTGACTATGAGGATACTTTTTCTCTAGTAGTCAGACTAGAAGCCATTAGGACCTTACTTTCTTATGCTACACATCTAAATTTCAAACTATATCAAATGGATGTCAAGAGTGAATTCTTAAATGGGTATACAGTTGAGGATGTTTTTGTTGAAAAACCACCTGGATTTACAAACCCTCATTTTCCAAATCATATTTTCAAATTATCAAAAGATTTATATGGTTTAAAACAAGATCCAAGATCTTGGTATGATAGATTAAGTATTTTTCTTATTTCTAAAGGTTTTACAAAAGGTATATCTGATCCTACCATTTTTATAAAACGAATTTCTAAATATGTTTTAGTTGTTCAAATATATGTTGACGATATTATTTTTGGATCTTCAAAAACTTCTTTGTGTACTGATTGTTAGAAAATGATGCAAAATGAATTTAAAATGAGTTTAATGGGTGAACTAAAATTCTTTCTTGGATTTAAAATCTTTCAAAAAAAAATGATGGAATTATTTTGACTCAAAGTAAGTATACTAGAGATATCTTAAAAGTTTTTGATTGGATTTCACAAAAAGTAGTGACACTCCCATGAGTACCACCTGTAAGTTGGATCTTGATAAAGATGGTAAATCTGTTGATCAAACCACTTATAGAGGAATGATTGGAAGTCTAATATACTTGACTGCTAGTCGTCCTGATATTATGTTTAGTGTGTGTATGTGTGCTTGTTTTCAAGAAAATCCTAAAGAATCACATTTAAATGCTATAAAAATAAATTTCAAATACCTCAAGAATACTCCCAATCTAGGAGTGTTCTATACAAAAGGACAATCACTTGAATTGGTTAGTTATTCTCATGCTGATTTTACTAGATGTAAGTTAGATAGAAAAAGCACCTCTGGAAAATGTCACTTTTAGACAAGTCACTAGTATCATGGTGTAGTACGAAATAAAATTCTGTTACATTATCTACTGCAGAAGCTGAATACATAGCTACTAGAAGTTTTTGTGTACAATTTTTTTGGATGAAACACACATTACTAGACTATGAATATCAATTCGGACATGTACCAATAAATTGTGAGAACACAAGTGCTATTAACATTTCCAAGAATCCTGTTTCACATTCTAGGACAAAACATATTGATGCAAGACATCACTTTTTGAGGGATCATTATCAAAAGGGTGATATCACTTTAGAATTCATTTGTACTGAATATCAACTTGCTAATATATCCACAAAACAATTAAATTATGAGAGATTAGATTACATCATACATGATATTGGTATGATCAATCATAAATAGATATCTTACTGGTCCTACTGTTTAGCATTCTACTATATTTTTCTCTACTATTTCATGACTCACGTTTTCTATGTTACAGTTTCATGCTTACGGTCTCACAGTTAACACCTTTTGCTCACGGTCTGTCACCTAACTATCTCACCGTGACGGAACAGTTCACTCACTATCTCACCGTGACTGCACAAAATGGTCACTGTCTCATCGTGATGACCACCAACTATCTCACCATGACGACTGTTTTTCATCACACCATAACGCCTACTCTCGGTCTCACTGTGAATATTTTTTTATATTTATTTTAACCTGCATCGAAGTAATTTTTATTTCACCACTGCTTAATTTCACACATTTTTGTTTTTATGAAGTTTTGTATTCCCAAATGATAAAACAAAAGGGGTTTTCACTTGATTCCTTACCCGAACTCTCTCCTGAACCCTATCAACCTTGGAAACCTTCTCTTCTCTCTCTCCTGAACCTTCAGTGAATTCCAAGGATGAAGCGTCCATCTTCACCTTCATCTGAGAAGCGCTGATCTAAGAAAAAGAAGAGGACACCGAGGATTGCACCCGAAAGACCTCTAAATCCAAACCTATTAAGCCGTACTGTAGTTCCTGAGAAAGAGATTTTCCCTGAGTGGCTGTTGTCTAGAAATGCTTTGGTTCTAAAAACATTAAGAGAACAAGGATGGCTCGAATGGTTCTCTAGAAAAGATAGAACGATTTATCCGAGGTTGGTATCTAAATTTTATCAGTATGTAATGTTTTCCTTCAATGCTGGAGAAAGTTTTATGGTGAAAAGCTGGATCAATGGGAAAAAGTGTTCATTCTCTACCAGGCTATGGGTTGCATGCCTGCAGATTCGTCATGAAGGGATCTGTGATGACTACCAGAGAGACCCTCCTCCAACAACTGACATATTTGATCTGGAAAATGCACTAGAGATCCTGACTGGAAATGGCACCAAGCGAAGGGCCATAGCAGCTGAATTGGATGGGGAGACAAGACTGTTGTTCAAGTTTTTTCAGAATATGATTAGTCTAAGAAAATGAGATTTTGATGTGATGAAGTATCAGGATGTGTTCCTTATTCACCTATTGAAGAATATCCATAAGAACAATCCTTGAAAATATGTCATTAACCACATATTTAAGATGATTAAAGTCACTTCCAAATCCACCTCCTTGTTTTACTAAAGGATGATTTTGGCCATGTTAGTTTCCAAAGGAGTGGTTGGACCGAATGAAGAAAAGCTAGAGGATTTAGATTTCTGTTTATCCAAGCCTATCATCAGAAGGATGAAGATTAGTTGGAACCCCTGGGAAGAAGCAGTGGGTTGAGGATAATGATCAACTTTATAAGAAGTTTAATCCAGTTGATTATCCAAGAAGGCCAAAGAATATAACTAATCCTGGTTTGGAACCAGATGAAGTGGATGAGTAGCCAGAAGAGGAAGAAGAAGAAGAAGATGCTGAAATACCTTAAGATGAAGCATATCCTGTTGAGAAAGAAAGGACTATTATCCCTGCTGATGTTCCTGCTGAAATACCTTCTAGAGTGGACGTTTCTGTTGTTTTTAGAGAAGAAGAATCTCCTACTGTTCTTGAAGAGGAAGAAGCTCCTGCTTCTAGAGATGATGTTGATCAGGAAATTCAGTCTGAGGCTACAGGAGATTTTATTATCCATGATTTAGAGAAGCAAGCCATGGAAGAGTCTGGTGGTGCAGAAGATCTCTCTGTCATAGAAGAAGCTGATCTAGGAGAAATCCCTATTAGGGAAAATATTAATCGAGAGGATCTCCCTGTTGAAAAATAAGCAAGTCTGGAAGCATAGCCAGTGGAACAATTGGTTCCTAAGTACATAACCTCTTCTGATGAGAGGATGGAAGTTGCCTTTCAGTTGGAAAGGAAAGAATTTGCTGAAGAGATTAGAGCTGATCATGTGGATCTTAACCCAATTCTTGAGCCTTAAGAATCCGAAATGGAAGCACATTTTGAGGGGGAGGCACCTCAAAACCTTGAGATTGATGAAGCTGGATCTGCTGAAACCTCTCAACCAACTATCACATATTCTGTGTACACTCGGTATAAATTCCTAAGTTTTTATGATGTGAGTGAATCACAGAAAGAGACTAAAACTGGTATAGATCTCCCTTCTGTGTTTCAACTGAAGTCAGTTGCTCACCCAGAACCAGAACCATAACCAGAGCCTCAACCTCAACCTGAATTAGAATCTGAAACCAAAACTAGTTCTGAACCGCAACCAGAATCTACATCAGAACCAGTACCACTACCTTCACCCGCACTCTTACCCGACCATCAATATTTTGTATCTAAGGATGACTTGAAAGCTTTTGTATAGACTATCTTGGATGGATTTGAGAAGACTATATCCTCTCAACCTCATCCAGTGACTCAACTAAGTCAAGAAGATTCCTCGATTCTTTTGTAAAATATTATTCTGCATATTCAACCATGAATTATCTATGAAATTTTAGAAGTCAGAATCTAAAATAAGTTGATTAGTGCTGATGTTGAAAATTTGAAAGGATTGGTGGAAAACCTGCAAACAGAACTGTCTTGAAGATCAGAGCCTGCTCCTGTTTCTGCTCCTACACCTATTATAACTTCTCCTAAACAATATGTTTCCAAAATTTCTAGAGAGATTGTGTCCCAAGTGCATCCTTATCTATTATCTTTTGATGAGAATATTGAATCAAGACATAAAAAGATGTTGCAACGCATGAGAGAGCTTGTAGAGAATCTGAATAAGCTCACAAATGAGTACACTGAATGTATGCAAAAAGTTTTGAAACAGATCAATGTTCTAACCGAAGCTGTCAAGGCTTCTCCTCCCTCTGGTCAGACCTCCACACCTTCTTTGGATGATTCTATGCTTATATCCATAGTCAAGGAAAAAATTCAGAAGGCTTTCAGTGGTTTAACTTTGTCTCCTTTATCTGAAGTAGTGAAGAACAGTGATAGAGCACTTGATCTTGTTCAGATTCACTCCAAGATTCTCAATGATTCTCAATAATAGATCACCAAGAAGATAGACTTTTATCTCACCCGGATTTTCCCTAAAAGTGAAATGACCAATCACTTTAAGTATCTTGTGGATAATTGAAAAATCCATCTAGTGACTCAAGATTTTAAAGCTCAAGTTCAGAAACTTACAGAGTTCACCAGATTGTTGGACAAATTCATGGAGAATAAGGATGATTTTGAAAAGGCTATGCAATATGGTGGAGAAATAATTACTGATTTCATCAATCTTTTTAAGTCGTATCATTATGTGCAGAGTACTGCTATAGTTGCTCCAACTGCTGCACCCCTTAGACCTAGTTTACCTTCCCTAGACTCAACTACTATGTCAGTCATCCAAGCCCTTTCTTAGATCAGACCAGCCATTCTTGATCAACCACAGACTAGATCTTCTACATCTCCTACTTTGGCTCCCTCCATATTTGAAGGTCTACCTTTACTATCTTTGTCTACTACCTCCATGCCTTCTTCTACATCAGCTCCAGCTCCTGCTGATAAAGGAAAATAGAAAGCCAATCCGTGATGCCAACCAATGTTTCTTAATTTTTGATGGGATGTCTTTTTTTGTTTACTATTTTTATTTCTCCAGTATGTTTTATTTTGAACCCTCTTAATGAAAAATGAAGTGTTTCACTCCATTCTCTATACTTTTTGATAATCCCAAAAGGGGGAGAAAAAGTAAAAGTATTGTATAAGTATTCTAATGTTATATGTTATCTGTTATTCTTTATGTTATTTTCTCTAACATTGAATTTCATTTATACTTTGACTATACATGATTTGTGATCATCAAAAAGGGGATATTGTTGGACTCCTCATGTATTAATCATGTTTTAATGATCACAAATCTAAATAATAATTACACATCATGTTTTAATGATTGAAAATCTTATTACCATCAATTAATCTCATTATTATTTACAAATCTTCTGCATGATCACAAATCAAACTTATCTTATCAAAACTTTGTATTTATGTTTCAAGTTCTGTTACTTGATAATGGTTAAGATTAATTCATATTCTGCATATTACTATTTAAGTCTAAATACAGATATTTGTCTAAGTATAAAGACACCGTGAATCTTGACACAGTCAGACAGACTGTGTGCAAGACACAGTCACAGTCAAACAGACACCGTGAACAGAAACATTGAAGTAGACACTGTGCAACCTAAGTCTCAGACACCGTGACCTCAACACACCGTGACAGTAAGCCTGAAACCGTGAAGGTCACACCGTGAGCCAAATACCGTGAAGGTCATACCATAAAGGACACACTGTGAGTCAGACACTGTGACTCAGACACCGTGACATGGAGACACCATGAAGGAGACACAGGGAAGGACATACCGTGAAGGAGACACCATTTACATAATCATTGTGACACCGTTTCTTAACCTTTTTGTAAATATTATTTAAATAATACTAACAGCCATATTTGATGTTTTTAGTGCAATTAATGTTATTTAATGATTGTTGTTGTTGTTTCAGAAAACCGTACCTCGTACCTATGGAAATGAAATCATTTCTATTACCGGAGCTCGTGGAATATAAAGAAGATTGAGCTGTATTAGAGGATATGCTCGCACTCGACATGTCTCGACACACATACTACAATACACGTGAGCTCTGTACTGAACAAAAGAGCAATCCAGAGCACTGAAGAACACATTTCAATATCTTCAAAGAACTCTCATGATTGTAATCCAGCTCTACTATAGAACATAGGAAGAATCAAGAGAAAATTCTCATGTTTGAAGAATACAAGCTGAACTACGACACTCTGTTTTTTACACAAAACCAGATAAGGACTCAAAAGCTATTCCGCTGAATCCAACGAGTCCAAAGCTGCACTGCCAATCACTAGAGCTTTCTAAACTTTCATATAATATCTCTAAGTGATTTATTATTTACTTTTTTTGAGCAGTGTGTGTACTCTGTATATCCTACAACACACTGAATCCTACGCTGAGCTGGAGGATATCAAAATCCTCAAACCAAAATGTTTATTCTTGTTTACCCACGTCAACTGTGGAAGAGGTCCTTGTGTGGCTTGGTCTTTATTTTTTCTTCCCACGAAGAACTATGGTAGAGGTCCCTGCGTGGCATGGACAGTATTGTACTGTTGTTAACCCCGATCCAGGGTGTGGATCACTTTTATATAAATTGTTTAAGAGGACTAAGTCTCGTCATGAGGCTGAACCTCTTGGTTATATATGCCGTGCATTTTCAGTTTAAGTTTAAAATATAAAATATCTAATATATATTCTGCTTCTTATTACTTTGAAATACAATACTATTTTAAATTTACTTTGATAGTTAATCTAGAAAGTGTTTGTAACTATTGTAAATTAGTAGGTTTGTTTCAAAAGATAATTTAATCTTATGATTAGATTAACTGAGACCTAATCAATCTTTGAAAACCTAATTGAATTTTTACAGTTTTACAAATTCACTATAGTTTAACTTGTTTTATAAATTGGGGGATTTTAATAGAAATACTTTTTAACAGAAATTTTGATTGGAACTCAATTCACCCCCATATTGAGTGTCCACTCTGACCAACACTTATTACCATGTTATGAACATTATGCAATCATTTAAGTTAATAATGGTTATTTTGTCGATAATTGGTACTTGAGTCAAAAATAAACTTATTATAATTACAAGTTGTTCATGTGGGAAAATATCTACTATCTCCAGAATTATATTCATGATGTAGATATTATATATATCATATATATCCAGTATATACATGCATTTATAATATTACATAACATTTAGAGGTAAGAAATGAAATGCACCGTTCATGGAGATGGGAAGCCGTAAGTACGCAAGAACGCTACTTTCATTTATATTTCGCATTTAATAGAATGAAAACATTATGATATAGAGGTAAATTATAATTCAAGTATAATATAATATATAATATTATTAAACCTATCATTTATATGTACCACATATGGTATGAACGAGTCATATCACTTTGAGGGGGTGGTAGTCCGCACTTCCTCAAATGAAATTATCATGTTTACACATAATGGAAACCATAAAGGTTTTCTATATATAAAAAAATACAGAAGAATAAAGAAAAAATAAACATAATATATATCATATATAAATATAGTGAAATATTAATGGCCACCGTGAAAGGTGTTAAAAGAATATTGAACAATCATCATTTTGTGAGGCAATAATTCGCCACCCGCAGAAACAGTATGTTCTTTAACCATTAGACGGAGGTTTGTGTAATTGTAGGTAGAATCTTTTTGATAACAAAATCCTAGTATTTTGAGGATACTGGTGTTATTATGGGATCAAATAATAAGAAGATAGTGGTGAGTGAAGAATGAAAACAAAAGGAATAAACTCGAGAGAAGACATTACCTCTAAATCTGGTAACTCTTTTTGATTTGAGCCAAGGGCTTCCTTGGAAAGACTTCTGCCAAAAATGAGGCCTCTAGGAGTAATATAGGGATGTGTAGAGATAGTATGAGTGGATTTTTGATGATCCAAGGGATTGAGAGGTGTGGGTAAGGGGGTAGAGGTGGGGGCCTTTTATAAGAGGGAGGAGGGTCACTTTTGGAATGTCTTGAAATGTTACTTTATTATAAAATGATTTTCAGATTTTAAAGGTCCCAAAATGATATATTTCTAGGATAAGGTGACAAGTGTTATAAATACACACATCCAATAGGTTTTTGACAAGTGTAAGTCTTAGATTTTACATTATCTTTTCATTTTATCTAAATCGTTCATTAATGAGGTAATCACTGCATAATCATGGTGTCATAAATAAATTTATTTATTTCATGTCTAAAAATTATAAAAAAAAACCATGATATGGGAAATATTTTCAGCTTTCCAATTACTATTTATAGTCTAAGAGATCATTTATTTAAACAAAATTAAAATTGTTTTACTTAGGTGTTACATAGTTTGGTTATATTTTCCTTTCTTTAAAAATAATATGATAAAAGGTCACTATCACAATAAAGTAATTCCATGGGGTCCCTAAGTTGGAACAAGGAATAAAATGGTTGGAAATGACACAAAAAAAGGATTTGGACACATGTTGGGGTCATTTTATATTATTATTATATTATTTTATTACCCTTAACCACCCGATTACAAATTAATCATGATAATTGAAGATAATTGTTGTCATTACTATTCATAATGTCCAAAAACAAAGGAGTCTTAATTAAATAATTTGGAACTCCTGATTCCAAATATGGAATCCATTTTACCAAATTACAAACATAGAAATTGAAGTAATTAATTTAAAAATAATTCCCGTTGTCAAAACAAATAGCGCGTTTTTAAGAAACAATATCTACCAAAAGATTGATAATTGTTAATGTCCAATTTCAAAGTGAAATTAATTATAATGACCACCATTGGATTAAATTCAATATATATATTCTAATTACAATTTAAAACCAATTAAAAAGATAATATAACCATATAATTAAATTAGATGAAAAAGTTGTTTTGAAGTAAAATGCGATATTTTTCACTATTCATTAAAAAATGAACATTGTCAGAAAAATACAAAAACTTTATCTAAAGTAAATTTAAATGTCCCAATTCTAAATAATAAGTTTATTTTTTACATATAGAGATTATAAAATTGTCAAAATTTAGATTTAAAAATGGTTTTCCTTCAAAAGGCAGTAAAACAATCATTTAAAAACATTAGAGTATTCTATGCTTAAGATTGGATTTATTCTCATTTTAAGAATATAAAACACTATCTAATTCATAAATAGACATAGATACGAAAATCTATTATTCTTTACTTGGGATGTTACAATCGTAAGCTTAGACAAGTTAAGATAAAGAATTGGTATTTTATTTTACTCATCAATGATTTGTTCAATTAATTTAGGGGGGATCTTTGGTTCTCTTAAATTGACTTGCGTTTGGAATATCACCAATTGTGCATTCAGATGGAGGATATTCCAAAGACATTTTTCAGGAGTAGATATTACCATTATGAGTATGCGGTTATGCCTTTTTTTCTTATTATTGAAACAAAAGTATTTGTATAATTGATGAATTAAATATTTCAAATGTATCTAGATTCTTTTTTAGTGGTGTTTTTGGATGACATATTTGTATATTCAAGGACAAGGGATGATCATGAGAAAAACTTGACAAAAGTGTTGGGAATTTTTCATTATCATCATTTGTATTCCAAAAATTCAAAGTGTGATTTTTGGATACATGGGGCATGTTTCCTCGGCCATGTTGTATCTAAAAATGGTGTTTCTATTGATTTAAAAAAGAAAGAGGTTGTGACATATTGGAAAAAACTAAATAATTACTTTGAGATACATAATTTCTTTAGCATAATTGGTTATTACTAAGGTTTTATTCCTTAATTTTCATGGATAGTTTCACCAATGATAGATTTGGAATGAAAAAATGTTAAATTCCAATGGAACGATGAATATCAGAAGTATTTTCATGAGCTTAAAGTTCTCATTTCATCAACACCAATATTTATTTTTTCGTAGTCATGACATAGTTATGTGGTGTATTGTGATGTACCAGGATCTGGATTAGGATATGTTCTCATGAAGGGAGATCATGTTGTTGGTTATGGTTCATGGTAGTTACAGTTTCATCAGAAAAACAACCCAACACATGATTTTGAGTTAGATATTATTGTCCATTCTTTGAAGACCTGGCATCATTACCTATTTGGTGAGAAATTTATGGTGTTTATTGATAAAAATAGATTGAAACATATTTTATCACAAAGATATTTGAACCTTAGATTATGAATTTGTGTTAAGTATTTCCAAATGTTCGACTTTGAATTGATGTATATATCAGGTAAAGGTAATTCAATTGATGATTCATTATGCCTGAAGTCATATGGTCACTTGAAAAAAAGCTTCATATAAGTGGAGGTTGATTTTAGTAATAGCTAACATGCACATGTATTGTAAAGACCATGGCGGTGTTGTGATTTTTTATCCACTGTTTTCCTGATTTGGTGGGAAAAGTTATATAGAAACAAAAAATCTGATTCAAAAGGTGCTACTATGAGATCAAAACTCAATGGTGTGGAGACCATTGAGGGATGGAACCTAAATGGGAGATTAGTTTTGTGGTTCTGAGTTCGGATGGTCTTACCCTTGTATTTTTAGAAACAATTTCTCCATGTTTACCATCATTCAAGTTGAGATGTTAATCCTAGAATATAGAAGATGTATAAGTCATTGAAAGAAAAACTTTGGTGGGTTTTCATAAAATGAAAAGTGAATGAGTTTTTGATGAGGGGCCTCAATTTTCCAAAGGTTAAGGTAGAACACTAGTAGCCAGTGGGTATATTGTATTCAATACCTATTACTTTTTTGAAATGATAGCAGATGTATAGGGATATTTGTGACATGTCTTCCAAGGATAGTTCAGAATCATGATTCCATACGGGTGATAGTAGATCAACTCAAAATGTAATCCCATTTTATCCTATTCATGAATCTTATATGGTAGAAGAATAATAAAAAATATATTTTAAAGAAGTGGTAATGAGGATTACCATATTAGTTAGATAGAATTAGACCTAGATCCATGGTTTATGTATCATTTCTAGAAATACTTACAATAGTCCCTTGGGGCTCTGCTGACTATGAGTTTGGCGTATCATTCTTAGAAAGATGGATAATCTAAAAGGATAATACAAACTTTGGAAGACATGATTTCGGATTGTGTAATTGATTTTAGGGGATTATGGGAAGAGAATATACCGCTAGTAGAGTTTTCATATAACAAAAATTATTAGGCCTTGATAAAAATGAATCATTTTGAAGCATTGTACAATTATCTTTATCGTTATCTACTTTTTTGGGTGGAAACAGGCGAAAATTCACTAGTCGGGACAAGCCTTGTCCAAGAGACAATGAAGAAAATTCAATTGATTAGTAAAATGATGGAGACGACTCTGAGTTGTTTGAGATCATATGTAGATCATCATCGATGAAAATTGTTGTTTGAGGTGGGTGATCAAGTGTTCTTGATAATATATCCCAGACTTAAAAATCATTATTTTGGAAAGAATGGAGATTTATCTCCTCGATACATAGTCCTGTTTGAGTTATATAAAAAGGTTGGTGAGGTGAAATATCAGTTGGTTTCTCCACCATGATTTAGTTCAGCGCATAACGTCTTTCATGTATCTCCTTTGAATAAGTATCATCTTGATCTTGACTATGTGATTCGATGGGATCATGTTGACCTAGTGCTAGATTATTCATTAGTTTATGTGAAAGTATGGATTGTGGGAAGGAAAGAGAAATTATTGCGTGGTAAAAGCATCTATCTAGTATGGGTTTTGTAGCAGTATGTTCAAATTTTGGAAGAAACATAGGAATGGGAAAATGAAATGGTTGAGTAGTGACCCAAACTCCTTCAGGGAAATAGTGGTTTTCAAATTTTCTAGGTGTTGGATTGGTTGCGCCTGGTCCTATTTGGATGATATTGGGCCAAATTCTTATGAACCATACTATACACCAAGCTGAAACTTCATGGTTCGAGCTCTATGGTGATCTCTTGGGGGGTTGTAGGGGGAATTTCACCCCTGTTCGGGGGGGTTGATGGACCCTGCACTAAAATTTTGAGATATTGTAGCAACTTTGACCAGTACAGTAGAGTTGATCGAACAACAATGATAGTGCACTATAGAAATGTAGAATTTTGGCATGACTACTGTATTAGGTTAGAATTTAGAGTCAACAGTACTATAGTGATGCATGCTTCTAGCTGTTGGCCACTATATCAATGAATACTTGTTTCCACCTTTAACTGCATCCCAACGAACTTCCTGTTAAATTGGTGGAATAATACTTCATCCCCCTTATTAGCCTATTTAAGGATAGGGATATTGTGTGAGTGATGCTCAAATACTTCCTGTATTTTTTTCTCCTGACTATAGTGAAATTTTGTCCACTCCATGGATGTAGGGATTATTTCTTAAACAACATAAATCAATGTGTCCATGATCTTCTTCTTATTCATCTTATTTTTTTCCCTTTTATGCTTCTGTGAATAATTTCTTTCTAACATTATGACTCTTGATGTTTTCACAACATGTGTATGGAAATACCAATGGTGGGGAGAATGTAGTATCACCAATTTCGATTAATAAACCCTTTATTTATTTATTTATAGTATATAATGTAATTGTAATAAAATTTGGGAGGGTTTTTACGGAGTTTTGGAAATATTTTGAGGCTTTTATAGGGGTTCACAGTTTGAGAAAAGTTAGTAGAAATCATGAAACACCTCTAGGAAACCATGCAAAGTGAAACAAAGGGATCTGGATAGGTTCATGGTTTGAACAAACCATGCGGTCACCTTGTAGAATACATTATTTTTGGGATAGAGGGATTCTTAATGGTTGGTTCACAATCTGTCTAACCATGTGATCCAATTGTGTGAGGTTCTTTTTGAGGCATAGTTATGTGCCCAATTCGCACATGGTTTTGCTAACCGTGCACCCTAATAATGCTTGGATTAAAGTTAGATCTGATTTTTTTGATTTAATTTACTTTTTCCCACTAAACCCTTAATTATTATCTTAATCTAACCCTAACACAAATTCCTATATTCCCAAAGGCTGTCGATAACCTTCCCGTTGATTCTGGAGCGATCCTTTGGAAAATCTTGGTGCGTTGGGGGTTGAATTCCTTGGTAAATCTCTGTTCTTGGTTGTTTTTACCAAATTTATTGTTCTTCCCTATATTGGATTCATAGATATATCCATTTTAGGATATATCTATGTTTTTGGATGCCAATCGTTTTAATATATGGCTATGTTGATGTTATGGAACAAGATCTACGGTGGATTTTTGGAGTTTAAATCCCGTTTTGTTGAAGAATTTGCGATGTTCTTCATTTTCGCCTAAGTTTTAGAGTTAGGTGGATTCAATATTCACTCTTTTTATTATAACATGAAGGATTTATTGGTTTTTTTAATTTCTTTGAATTTACTATTAAATTGATGTGAAAATCTTGGTAAAAATCCTCTTTAGTGATTGTTTGGAAAGTTGTGGAAATTGGTTGTTGTGAAAAGTTCTAGTTTCATGATTTCTAAATGATGTTTTAAAATATAGATTGTTTTTAATCCATGGGAATGGTTCGATAGAAATGTTTTCAATAAAAGGGAGTTTTTATTGAAATTCCTTGAAATGGTTTGTTTTACATTGGTTTTTCATGCACGAGTTGGTGTGAGTTCATGATTTTGATGTGACTCTGAATAAGGGGATTGTAATATTGGGGTTTAAGGGACATGACCCTCAATAAGAGGAGTGTTCAATTAGGGAAAAAGGATATTTACCACTTAGTGACAACTTGGTGGTGGGATGATAAACCAGTCATCAGTATGGTACTGTCATTGAAGCATGCTTGTGTGCATGGTTGTGTGGGTGTGGATTATAAAATGGGTATTCCAAACAGGAACATGGAATGGTTTAAAGCATAGTTTATTGTTTTATTTTCATGGAAATTGTTTTTATATAGTAAAATTTGTTGTTTTGTAATTTCTTGGTCTTTGAGATACATTCTTGAAATAATTTAAAATTGTTTAAAATAAACCAATTTATATAAATGTGCTAACTGGTACTATCCTAGGGGTGAAACCAGAGAAGTAATTTGGGGAAAACCTAATGAGTTTCATCACTCAATCCCAGCTTAGGAAATTTGGTGTATTTTAAATATTATTTATCTAGACATAGGTAAAGAAAAGGTATCTCATTTATTTAGTGATTCATCATGATACTGTGGGCATGGTTGTGGAGTTGGATGTTGGACCATGTTAGGAGATATGGAGTTATGTCTTTGGAGTCTTTAAGTTTTGTTGGTTTTTTCTTCCTCTTTATACTATGATAGGGTTATTTTTTGTGGTTTATGTTATTGTATATTTGGTTTCACTTGAGTTGAATTACATTTTTATCAAGAATCATATAATGGTTGATGGTTATAGTTATCTTAGTTTGTTTATTTAGGTTAAAATGGGAAAATAAACTCCCAACTATAAATGAATACCTTGACATTTATTTTCAGCCTTTGTTTTCTTAGGGATGTAACATAAGGCCAAGTAACATCCTACCAACTTATCAATCCAAAGAGGACGGGAAATATGTTACACTCTTGTGTTTTCTTAAGAGAGTTTTCCTTATAAGTTGTTGAAGCTAAGTGAGTGAAGTCCTCTTTTTCTAGGGTTTTTTAATGTATCCTCCTGACCAGGAGGTGAAGCCCCCTTAGTGGAATTTGGGTTCTTCAGTCCATGAGATACTATACCCTATGAGAGAGAGGAGCCACAATAATTTTTGGCATCTAGATCTTCTTCCTCAACCAGTTTACATGTAAGAAACTAAACTTTTATAAATAAAATTACCTTTTTAAATGAATATATAAATTATTAAGTAATGTAGTTATAGACAGCATATAAACTACTTTGGTTATTTTAGACCATTATAAGTATCATATCCATTGATAATATAGATACTATAAAGTGACCATTAATATTAGTATATTAATAGTTTTGATATATTCTAATTGACATAGAATAAAGGAGTGATGGCCTAAACCAGTAGGATCGTACTATATAAAGCATGTTTATCAGAGATTATGAGTGTGATAATATCATTGATATTTTCCCATGACCAAGCCCAAAAC
Source organism: Viscum album (assembly GCA_963277665.1). NCBI lineage: Eukaryota > Viridiplantae > Streptophyta > Magnoliopsida > Santalales > Viscaceae > Viscum > Viscum album. The sequence goes on from OY728127.1 coordinate 1,272,864,825, forward strand.
AATATTCAACAACTGAATCATGAGTGAAGTTTTTTATGTAAGAAGTTCAAGTTTATCAAGATCATGACCAAACAATTTTCATCGAACCACCCCATGAAAATTTCAACATCACACACCTTTCCCTTAAGGAATTAACTAGTGTAATAAAGGGATATGCATCTAGAACAAAATTTCATGAATTTTTATATTTTATTTCAATAAAATAATGATTATATTTATTCTTTTTTATTATTAACTTTCAAATTATTAGATAACGAGTTTGATAAAAAATTAGATTTTGATATGATGAATCAAAAATTGAATTTTTAGGAAATTTATCATTTAAATCAAGGAAATATCTTGATTAATTCAATAATGTTCGAAATAAATTTTATTTTAATAATATATTATTATTAAATAATACCTATTAAATATAAATTATTATATTATTTTAAAAATTCGAAGGTAATTTCTATAATGGTTAGAAAAAAATTATTTTGAAAAAGACAATATTTTTCACTAAATGTTGATTTTTTATCTAAAAGTGTAAATTATAAAATTTATAGAATTATTATGATAAAATAAAAATTATTTTTGAAATCATCATATAAAAATTCTCAAATGGTGAATATTTTCTAGTTTTCTAATATAATCAATTTTTTGGGTTAAAATTAAATATGATATGTATTATGACATCATAAAAGCCCAAAAGTGATGTAATAAATACTATAAATAGTATCCACGACCAAAATTATGTTATTAATTTAAAATAATGTTTTCTTCAACTTATTTTATTAATTTTATAAATCCTTAATGAATCCTCTAAAATCTATATTATATTTGTTGGTTTTAAAATCAATTCTTTATAAAGATGACGAACTTCCACATCACCAATGACATTATTTTAATGATTTTGGTTTTTGAAATTATAAAAAATATAATGAAATTCAACCCTATTTGGTAGAAACCATGTGAAAGAACCTCAGATGGTTTGTGGTTTTTATTAATTTATTATATAAATTCCAAAACCTATGTTTAGAAATTAATAAATAATTATCCTTTCCCTTACCATATATATCCACCAAACCCCCATTCATATTAACAAAAAACTCTTGGAGTATGAAGTGTCTCAAAAATTCCCTCTATGGAGCCCTCCCAAGGTTCCCCCATGTTCTCAAGAATCTCCTCCAAAGCTTTTAGAAGCACCCTCTCAATGTAAGGAATATGCTTCTCTTAATTGAAGAACCATATTTAAATTTTTCATTTTTTCCAAGTTATCATGTTGGGATATATTTTCTCACATATCTATTATTGTACTTATGATTTTAAAGTGATTATGTACCCCTTTGAATCTCATTTAACCCTTCCATGAATCTTTATGTACCCCTGTAATGCTTTTGAAATTATCCTATGACTTTCCATGCCAAAAATTTGTGAAGTGAATGCCCGTCATTATTTACACGCAATTTTATTCACTTTTTTGTTTTTATTATTCATTTATTGGGGACTTAAATGTATTTAACCCATGTTTCATTTATGACATAATGTTATATCATGCCTTAGTGTTAAATATTATGATTATCTCCCTTTTTTTGTCCCATTGATATTCCTATTGACTCACATGTATTAATTTTATCATGTTATTCATGATTATTACCTTACTTGGATTTATTTCTATCCCCTTTATTATGTATATACCTAGGTTTTACTATGCATTTTTAAAATAACCAAGGAATATAAGGGCATGTTTAAATGTTTTTAAATAATGATGTTGTTCCCACGTTTTAAGTTTTTTTGTCATGTACCTAGATTTCCAAATACACTTGGCCTCACGATATTATGGGGTTGTATTACATGTACATTTATATAATAAATCATAAATTAATGTATATTAATTATATGGGTTGTCATATTACTCCAATCATTTGAAATAACAGATTTATCCATTACAAGGAAGAAAAACATTTATGCTGAATTCTTCTTTTGTTAACTATCTACATCCTTAAGAGGATACCCTGAATAGGCCACAACTACACCCGATATGTTCTTATCCATGCCATGAACTCTAGAAAGAGGGATCATGTAGTCCCCATCAAACTTATTACCTTTGTGATTGGTATTAGGAATGTTTTTTCCCCTTTAATTAAATCAGTAACCATTGGTAACAACACACTGAACGACATAAATCAAAAAAATAACATCCTTATACCATAAAACACATTCCAATACCAGTAAATAAAATTAAATTATATTGAGAAAAATTATTGAAATCAACCATAAATTAATATAAATCGATAATAATAAAATATTTCATTTTAATATAATATTTGAAAAATTAAGATTTATAACTTTTGAACAAATGAAATGGTATGAGATAATAATATTTTCCATGAAATGAACACATGTAACGAAGAATGGGTGTAGAAGAATATATAGTCAATAATATATAGTAGGTTCACCACCACCACCACCATCATCATATGAAGTATTATAGACAAAAAAGTTATCGTCATCACAAGAAAAATTACCAATATTTTCACAATGATGTGATTATAGAGAAGAATGTAGACAACCATGCTAAAAGGAAAATTTTATTGAGGACATCCACGCACTGGTTGATAATTACATGTCTCCCAAAATTTGAAAATATATACGATTAATTGAATTCATAAAATACCAGAAAAATTATCAATTTCATTCTTGTTACTTTTATAATTCTTACTCTACTGATGAAATTATCTTAACGGACTCCTATAACCATTATGTAATAGCTATAGTGAAGTATTTTTACTACCCTATAGATTTCAATACAATTATGGGTAAAAATTATTTCTAGGTTTACAATAAATATTTCTTGAGTTCTTATAACTAATATCCTAATGAATATGATTATATAAACCAAAATATTCCTCTTGTTATCAATCAATGGTGTAACATCATCTCCTAGAATATCCATGTTGTTGAAGAAAAATATCACATAACATCAAGTATACTCTTTGGTTACTAGAGGTAGAAAATTTTCATATAGGGACAATAAGTATCACCTGATGAGTGATTTACCTAGAAATAGTCCATCATAATAATCACACTAAATAAAATAACATGATAAGAATATAAAATAGAAAATAATATAACATCCCCAATAAATTCGAGATAAAATCCAAAAAATGACCCAATTTTTGATACATCCAAAAGTTATTTTTTAATAATTTATAAGTATTATGTCATGTACAATAAAAATAAAACAAAAAATTAAATTAAATTTTTATTACGTATCCACACAAATCTAAATAAAATCCACTCCATGATGTATATTAACATCAACTCTTATCCACTAAAACCTCTCACCATTAACTGTAAAATCAAAATAGTTGGTACACATAGGGAGTGAGAAGTAACTCTCAGTAGAAACCAATACAACCCAAAAAATCTATTGGAGTTTATTATGAGCACATAAGAATGATGTAAGGTAATTAAATCATTTAATCATATTATTTATAATAATAAATTTAAATTATTGAGTACTAATAAAGTTATCAATGATACCATATACCTACTTTGGCCAATAATGGTATAATATATAAACATAATTCAAGAAACATAACATCTAAACACAAGGACCATAAGTTTCTTTTTCAAACACATAAAATAGAATGTATCCTAATAATAATTTAATACCTACAAAAACCCACAATTCATATATAATCATCCCATCTCATAACCAAACCAATTGGTCCCTATATTTTATCCAATTTAATTTATTTTCACAACAGAAGTTATGTTATAATACCATATATTAATAACTAATATTTTTCATTTAAAGTCAAAATTTCTCCACGATATAAGCTATACAAATAACTCATTTATTTTTTAGTTTCTCATGAAAACACTTAAGTCTAAAACACCTTAAAAAGATTTTATATTAAAATCCCCATTTTAATCTATTTAATTTATATTTTCTTTCAAATAATTAATAACCCTACATTCTGTATTTTATAACCTCTTCATATTTGTCCAAATTTAATTTACAAAAAGTATATATCATATTAAAAAATAAAATATTTATTATAAATTTAATAAAACCAATTATTAATCTTGTTATCTCATTATCAAGAGTTTTACTCCAGCCATATACATTATTATGTAAAAATAAATTTATTCCAAAACTTTATCCCACACATAGCGCATATAATATCCATCAATTAATTCACAAAAAATAAATTCAACTCATTGAACATTAGTATATAGTTTTAAAATAATAAATGAAACCTCATCTTCATAAAATAACACCAAAACATCATTTTTTATCACACAATATTCATTATTAATTTAATTAATAACCATAACATCAAATTAAATATTCAATCCACCATTTAAACAATTTAAAAAAAATATTATCACAAGTAAATATAAATTTTATGCATGATTCACATATATAAAAAAATGTCCAATACATAACAATTGATGGAAAATAATTCCTAATAAATTAAAATAAATTCTCAGCACATAAATTTTTCACAAAATCAAAAATCACAATATTAATGGATAATTAATCTATAAACACCCATTCAAATGCTAAGATATTATAGGGTTCACTTACCACTTTATTAGAAAACATACGACATTAAGAAAACCGATTAATTTATTCTTTTGTATGAGGAATACATAATTCCTCTTAATAGAATGAATGAATAAAATTAGAATATTACAAAAATAAAACCATCAACAATTCACACATTGTGATAGGTATTTCAAATCTATTACTATCATGAGTCTAACACCAATGATTTATCAATATTATAATTATAAGTGATTTAGAAATCATGAAGGGATACTAAAAAGGGAGTGAGAGTGATTATAGAGAAAAATTTAAAATATTATATATCAAGGGGATTGAAACTATATGAAAACTGAAATATTACATGACTATAAAATTATAAAAATTGAAATTCTAAATAAATATTTGAAAAAGTAATGAAACTTTTAGTGGAACCCACTAGAATTTCAGTGGCTAAAAGGTATCTAAATTCCTATCACTGACCTATTGATGGTGGCCTCCTTGGGAAATTTCCTCACTAAAAAATTGTTCTAATATTCTTCCAGAGTTGTAGTGGTATGTTTTAGTGAACTCATAATTTACCCAACTCGACATCCTTTTTGAAAACTCATTATCTTCCTCAACCTGCAAAAAATTAAAATTAAAATAAAACAATTAAATCACAAAACATAAAAAATTAATATTCAAATGTACCGTAAGAGCTGGTGTTGTTACATAATTCACACCATATGTATTCTTACTATCAATAAGTATATATAATGGGAAAAATTATCCATTGAGACATAATTTACCCAACCCACTCCCATGTTTCTTCTTGTACACATCTATGATACCATAGTAAATGTACAAGTGGGAGGAATTTACCTCAGAAAATGTTTTTATTGGTATCTCAATGATAGATTCATCAATTTTATATTTTCATATCATCATAATGAAGTAAAATATTTTGGTGGAAAAAAAAATAAATAAAAAAATTTAAAACATAATTATAAATATCCTATGATTTATATGTTTCATTTTTCTTCAACTTTGGGACATGAAGAACATCTTGAATGCCACTATATTTTATATATAATGAAATATGTAGAAACCTTCCTCATACTTTATAAAATTTTAAATAATATAATTAACTTCGGAGATAATATCCATTAATTTCCCAATCATTAATGCCCTGAATGAGCAACAAAAAAACGCGATATAAGATTTTAAAATCAATATGTTATTACATCTAATTGGTATAATAATTCTACCTACTTTGATTCATAGATAATAAATTGTTTTTCATCTACACCCAATCAAAATTCTATTACAACATACTAGTCTTAAAAGAAATACCCTTCTCTGGTTTCCGTCCAACATAAATATGATCAATAACACCTCTCACATTGTTGTTAAAAAATATCTATATAAATAGATTCTTGGTAACTATTATAAAAAAAAATATCTAAACCACATAGTATTTACACACACCACCAAAATCATGTATACATTTATGAATAACATCCTAAAAAATCAGGATTGTGTATTTAGGTTGGTCATTCATCTATGAATGATAAGGGGTGCTCAAATTCATTCAAGTACCCAAATCTATTTTTACGCCTTGCTAGAATCTAGATATATAACTCATATAATGAATAGGTATAGTGATATTGGGTATCCAATAAAGTATTAAAATATCAAAAATATTATAGTCCCTAAGATAATTAACAATATTAGTCTCTTAGATTATAAGGATATGTGATTCTATAGTCAACTGATAAAAAATAACCCTAACTGTGTCACTACCCTTCAGTGTTATCAGGAATCCCATCAAAAAATTCCTGGTAACAACAAACCATTTTTTCTCTATAATAGCTAATGATTGATTCATAAACGTTAGTATCTGAATCCTAGTTTTTCCTCATTGAAAAGTAAATCACTTTGAAATAATTTTTTCCATGTCTTGTTTCATTCCTAGATAGTTAAAGTGTTATTAAAAAATATGTTACATTTTAGTAAAACTAGGATGATCAAATCATAAAGAAACCTAAAGATATGTCATCACTAAATCCCATTATTCTTATGGAATAATAGATATATTCATATATTTACCTGATAAAATCACTATTAATAGATCACTTGGGGTATCTTCTCTCCACCCTAGATTCTATAATGAAAACCCCAAAACTCCGAATCTCAACTCTCACCCTCCTTTAGTCAGACCATTAAGGATGAAGTGATGTTAAAAGTAATAAGATAACATGACATTAAACCTTATAAACACTAACATAAAACCTAGATAAAATCTACTAAATATTCCATTGATCCTATGATTCAAAAACTATACCCACCCGATATTTCATTATCAAAGCATCAATAATAGAATTACCTTTACATGGTGTATGTAATATCCCAACATTGAATGTGTAAAGATATTCAGTCCAATTTTTTTTCCTTATATTCAAATACCATTGATAAAATATATAATTATATCTCTTATTATCAGTGTATAAGATAAATACCTCCCTAGAGATATAATTACTAAAACTCTTACATTTATGAGAAAACATGTCCAACCTAAGATCATGGGTACAATAATTTTCTCTTGAATCCCAAGATACTGAAAACCCTATACCCTCACATGTACCTACTTAATTAATAAAACATCCCAAAACCACATCTTGGGCATAAAGTTGAACCTTATAATGTTTTCTCATTCCTAGTAAAATGAGAATGAATTTTGATATTAGAATGTTCTTGAACTGTTGAAATAAATATTCACACTAGTTATCCATATGAAGATTCACTACTTTCTATTCAATTACAACATAGGTGAAACTAGATGGGTTAAATCTTGAATCAATTGAAGGTGATAAACTTTAATACCGAATAAATTTTGGATTTCAAATATAGTGTTGGTTTTCTCCGATGATGTCACTGCTTCCCCTTTCTTTGGATTCACTAATAGTTTAGATTTAAAAACTATATGGCCATTTAATTTCACCTCACAGATCTAAAAGTGGAATTTTAACATCTTAATATATAATAATTGAACTCCTAATGTGTCCAAATTTTTTTATATATGTCATATATTACCCACATAAGACCATAATAATATAAATATATCATTAATATACATAATCATTAAATAATCTTGACAAGGATATAAAAAAAATTCATCAAGGCCATAAAAAGTGTCAGTGTGGTCATCACCTTTAAAGACATCCCCATAAATTTAAAATGTTCGTATCTAGTTAAAAATGATGTCTTAGTCAAATCTTCGTTTCACACTCTCAGCTAGTGATAACCAAATAAAAGATCAATCTTAAAAAACAATCAATATTTTCTTAGTTGATCAATTAAATCCTCAATCAATTAAAAGGATAAATGTTCTTAATGGTAACCAGATTTAAATTTCTATAATAAACATTTAATAATAGTATCCTAAAAAAAGTAGCAGAGCGCCCCAAGGTGATTCACAATACCCGATGGATCCATTATATTTAAGATCCTACCATAAAAGTTTTAAATCTAAAAACATAGTAGGGGCCATCCCATAAAGAGGTATAAAAATTAAATAAGTATCTAGTACCTAGTAAATAATAATATCTACCCCCATAATTGGTGGAAAATCCTATAAAATACTTTGGAAACATGTTCAAATATTGACCATCTACCATAGGAAAAAAACTCTATTAATTAAACCCACTGATCTAGGAACCATTCCTACTATATTACATATGATCTTGCTTAGGTTCCTGAAATCATATCTTTTCTAGATTTCATGATTGTATAACTATTTCTAAAAATATATATATTTATCAAAATACTAAAATGAGGTTACTCATCTCTCGTAAAATTCAATGTATGATAAAAAATGTGTCAACCAATCAATTCCAATAATATAGTTAACATATTTCATTTGTTGAATAAATAATTCCCAAAGAAATTTGAATCCACTAATAAAACCACCACATGTTAGGTATATTCTAACAAGATCCTCACTTATTCTAAATAGAGTGTTCATATCCAAATATGTTAATGAAAAACTCAATGTTCAAAAAAAAATTTCATACCTAGGAAGTATAAATGAATGAGCGGGAAGAACCAATATCATATTGCATATTATAAAAATTATATGTCACTACTACTATACATATAAAAATATAAAACCCCTGGAATGATCAATTGGAACTCAATCCACTAAAAATAAGTAACTGGAACCTACCTGACAACCCTGCCTTTGGGTTTTCTAACTGCCCTATAACACATATCTATAGTAACCATATCCCTTTGAAGCATTTCCACCACTTTAACTAGAACTCCTAGGTAATATGTGGATAGGTATCTACTATGGAACACTAGTATATGTAAAAGATCCCAAGCAGAAGTAGAATATTTAATTCCACACATATGATCTCCCATATAGAAAAATTTCTAAATCTATCCTATTTTCCCACATGAATGACATTCCTTGGTCTTACTAGGATATATGAATTGGGTGAGGCATTTTTGACCACATTGATATGAATTTAACGGTGCCCTATATCAGGAATGAAGAGAAGAAAAGGTATTCCCCTAACCTACTAATCAATAATCCATCTTCCCATTCTTATTGGACCCAGATGCACAAAAACCCATTAAATCCATTCATCATCTTATAGAACCTTATCAAACCTAAGAACACTGTTTAATGATTTTATAAAATTTGGAAAAAAATAATCAAACCCTCCAATGATGCTCAAACTTAAACCCATGCCGGAAATGATGAGAATTATAAATCACATCACCTCCTAAGGCCATAAAAAAGAGAAAATACATAAACTTAGAGGTATAATTTGGAATAAATATATTTAATGTTTAACTATATAATCTCTTTGATATTATCCATTATATTTTTATGGATATATTTTCTCAAAAAAATATACTATAAAAAGCACAATATTCGTATCCATTCCTTCCAACAACTATTTTAGGCCAAGTGGTCTAATACCTCCACTAATGATGAGAAGATTCTTTTCTTTAAAATAAAATACTAAATTAGTCACTATATACAATTCTGGATAAAATATCCCATCTATGTGCTAATTTACTCTAAGAATATAATCATTTATTTTCTTGTGCACTAGAGTCTTAGGCTATCCCACTAGAATAAAATTCTCAACCTATCTTAATTATTCCCTTTGTTAGAAGTCTTTTTTTACCTCCTCCCTATGAGGCTAATTGGTATGTGTCTCTGGTGAAATGATGTTGCAAAATCTACACCCTGTTTTAAAAGATTTTTTTTCATCAAACAAAAACACCATCCATGACTTTCTACACATTTTAAAAAATAATTTAGTGAAATAAGACTAATAACATTATATAATCAATTCTTCTAATTTCTTTCAATTAACCAATTCATTTATAATAACCAATTCTGAAAAATTTTTATTAGTTTGTTAATAATTAAACAATTTAACTAAAATTAAATCACTAATCAATAACAATCATAGGAAAAAACATATTCCATATCCCCATGTTCCAAAATTATGCATGAATTTCCCACTACAAAATTTTAAATAGTGTGAGTAATATATCCAAAAGTGATATTTAAAATCGATCAAATAGAATACCATAATCCTGAAGAAACTTGTACTTCAACTATTATTATTCTAGCTAGAGACATATAAAAAAAACTTCCACAACAATAGTAAACCTCTAATCTCCATTATACTAACTCCCTAGATATCACGGACTTGAAAAAAATATAACTTTTCCACTATTTTGTAACATCTCACCCCATCATGAATGTGTCTCTGAGGTAAAGAAAAACATGAGCTTGAGTGTACTCCCTAATGAAAAGAGGTTAACGACTAGTGCTAAGGGTCTATAAGTATCATATAGGGGAAAAATTTAATGTTAAATTATCCACCATATTTAAAAAATAAAATATCATAGTATTGAAAATTTGTAAAAAAAATAGAATATCCCTAATAAATTATTGGAATCAGATGGAAAATTTTCAAATATATCATGTTTCTGAGTAAAAATTTAATAGAAAAATTATTGTTTCATATCGGACATGATGTAGATAAAACATTTGGAAAATAATATGTGGACATCCTCTTCACAAGAATAAAAATAAATAAGAAAATAAGTTCTAAGATGTCTCCTGTCACCATCTCACAACTACTCAGACCCGTTTCTTTTTCCAACAACATTGTGCATATAATTTAAACCTACGTGATGTGTGTATGCATAGAGAGTGAGAAATAATTCTATTTGGAAACTACTACAATCCTAATTCCCCTTCGATATTAATTATATTACATCTAAATTGTGTAAAGCTGTAAAATTATTTGACCATATATTTTCAAGAATATAATTTAAAGTATTAGGTTCTAACCATGTCTTTTAAGAAACTATGTACTTACTTTGTCTAATATCTGTAAAATCTCTAACTATCATCCAAGAAATATAGTATCCAAACAATTGAGAGAAACTCAATAGATAAATAATATTTTTTACTTGGATAACCCATATTAGGCCATGTCCATAAATTATACAATGATTACTTGAAAATGTACCAAATTCAATATGCACAGTAATTTTTTCCTTGAAATTTAGAGTGACTGCACCGATCCTTTTGGATTTAAACCCTCACATTGTAATGAACTCCCTACTCTCAGTTACTCAAAATTTTAACTAATTCTCCCAATGAAATTTTCAGGATCTGTACAAATCTAGAATATAATTACACAAGTGATGGTGTATCAATCTACTCCCCCTTCATCCATATGATGAACCACCTTGATTTTTGATGAAGATAAAATCTGGTAAGTACCATTATTAAGAGTCACTTGGTCATTGGACACTGCAACCTGGTAGGGGGTGGGCATGATTTGAATCTCAGATTCCTCTAATTTTTGGCCCCCTTTTGGGGGGGGGGGGTGTGGTGTTTCCCTCCATGTGTATAATGGGGTGTGGGGGTGAGTGTTTTCTATAGATTCCCCACATGGGGTTCATGGAAACAAGCATGAAGACATATGGAATTTGTAGCATTTTGACACTTAGTGATGGTGAATTAAAGAATGATCAGGCAAAAAAACAAAGGTATTTTTCATATCCATACTGTCCTTGGTTCCGGGTTCACATAAGAACTATCATGGGTGAATATTTATTGACCTAGAGGTAGTCCATGGTTCAAACATGATCTAAACGGTCCCCATATGGTGTATGTAAGATAGTGTAAGGCATGATACATATGCACAATCATAGCTTGGAGATATCCACATGGGAATGGGTATGACATGTCATTGTAAGGGTTACCCTCAACCAATTTTAAATATGATACCTTGAAAATTTTAATAAAACATGATTTGTATTTTGTAATACATACTTTAAAATATTCATTCCTTTTTTCTTTTTAGTAGAGATTTGGAATTTCCACACTCTTTATTGTTCCACGATCCTTCTTTCCCTCATTTAAATAGAAATATATCTCATTAATCTTGAGTGAATATATAAGTTTCCCTTATAATTTGTATTTAAATATACTTTATTAGGATAAGAAAATTAATCCCAAATTTATATCATGATAAACATCATCATAGTGCATTGCCTTTCCACACTAAAAATATTAAAAATGAGTTTTTGGAAATTAAGGAATCAATACAACATGTCATCCTCCATTATGGTGTAAGGTAATTCACTACAATGATTCATGGCATGGAATAATAAATTAATAGAGTGGTGAAATAATTGGAACACATATTTTATCAATCCTTCATTATGAAATATCCACTTTATATCTCTATCTTAAATTATAATAAGATTACCAGATATCAATCGTTCTTCCCCAAATCAAAGAAACACCCACTACAACATGATTTCCATTCCAATTCTCTTGTTTTTCCCTTTTTTATTTTTTATTTAATCTCATGATTTTTTGTAGTGATGAGATTTATTCTAATTCAGTATTATTTTGTTCCAATGTAAGACTAATCATGGAATGCCACCCAGTTTCCACGAAACAATAATGACCAACTCCATAAATCCCTACAACAAAACTTCAAATTATTTGTGTTGCAAAAAAATCACTTCCCTGAAGCCTAATTTTGAAAATAAGTTACCATTACATATAGAATCATGGTATTTCAGATTTTATCAAAACGAAACCATTGATTCAGTAAAAAAATATTTTTTGTTACTTGAAACCAACTATAGTGTGAGCTACGATTTGGTAGAGTTACTTATATCCTATTAGAAGAGCATATAAAGATACTACCAATCATATCCAAACAAAATGGTATCAATAAATTATGATTCCTTGGGCCATCTTGATGTATTTCCACCCATTTTATTAAGAAAAACAACCCAAAAATGCTCCAAGATTATTTTTCTTAACCACACACCCTTTGGATTTATTAATAATCATTTTATTAGTCTTAATCTACATCCTTAAGAACCAAACACTTACAATTAATTAAAACAATTAACTATATAAAATGTATCAATTATTTACTAAAAATCCACCTTAAGGTCATGTGAGTCAAGATTATTATGGGAAATAATATTTAAATTAAAAATTACTAACAAAAACACTTTTTTGATCATCATACTCTTCTACCACTATTTAGTAACAATACTTTATAAAAAATCCACATAAATAGAAATTTATATGAATTATTATTTCTTAAATATTCTAGAAAATTATGGATTCCCATTTATCAATAAGAGACAAAAATTTCATCTATATCATAATATTGAACAAATTCTCCCCCATTGTCCATTAACACAAAGTGAAATTATCTATAAGTTCTTAGGAGAGGATTATAAATAAAAAAATTAATACATGGAAACCATTATACATGGATATGAATATAAAAATCATTGTGGGTGTGTGGTAACTTCTCTAAATATTCTACTTGTATAGAGACAATTGGACTCAACATTCTAACTAGTGCCTTAAAAATCCTTGGGCAATTCTTTTTTCATGATGTTTGAAACATGATTTTGTGTAGACGTGTACTACTACCTCAAACGTCATTATTAAAAATTCTCATTTAGGAAGTGAAAAATAATCTAATTTTTATTTTTACTGGAGTAATGGATACAATTTTTGATAATATTTAAGTAATTCCGGTTATCAAACTTGATCTAAAAAGGATATTTGATATTAAATCCAACATCTTTAAGTTGTTTCTTCATCCATATCAATTGAGTAAATGATTGAGTAACTACATTGTTCTCACCTTCCATAGTGTTAAATGAAATAAAATCTTACTTCTTTCTTAGCCAAGAAATATTGAATCCTCTAAGATTGAATGAACCACATGATGCTGACTTACGATAATCCACTGAACTAGCCCGATCCACCTCCATAAATAAGAAAACTACTTTTGTGAAAAAAATTGTAAAATATTCTATAATACAAAATGAAATTCATTTAATATTAGTTTATTATCACATATAACAAGTGTATTTGTTTGGGATTACTTTGGTACTGTTCAACTTGATAAGTGGAAAACACAATAGCCGGTCATATTGCTATTAAGTATAATAAGTACCCAGTGATTTTCCTATATCCAGTCACATCAACATATTTTTAATCATTACACCTAGAAAATATCATATTAATAGCTAATTATTTTCCCCTCCTTGGAATATTCCATTAAAAATAATTTGAGTACCATATAGTCATACTTAGATTTAGAAATAAAATTTCCATTCCAGCCTTATATCATCCAAAAACTAATGGAAAATGTTTACTCTCTAATCATTGGAATATGAAACTCAAACATCATAAACCCCAAACTCTATATACATTGTTATTTTTTTGATCATATGATTGTTTTTTCATCAACATAAATTATAACTATAATCCTTTGGTCACACACCATTTTTATATAGGAATTATTGCCAACTTCTCATTGTTGAGAACTAATATTTTTCATATATCTGTCATGTATAGATTATCATGCTCTCATTGTTTTCTTGAGCCTATAAAATTATTTCATTAGTCAAAAAATAGTAGTTTCATCCTAATAGACATGGAAAGCATATATTTGGTTAATACATACCTCTTCATCATGTAATCTATTAAGAAATTATTATTTAATATTAATTCAGAAAAACATAAATCCTTTCTCCAATTATAAGTTCAAGAATATTAGAATCATATTTATTCATTCCATTAGATAAAATTAAAAATATATATAGATCCCTTAAATTTGGTATGACACCATAAAAACTTTCCATGATGACACATGATGGTCTTAATCCGATGATCAAAAAAATTTGGAAGCTAGAATATAGTCGAGTGGTATTTACTACAGTTATCTCTCTTTAGGATTTGAGTTTAAACACTCATTTTACTATCACTTAAATTTATTTTTATTTGTTTTAAAAATTAAAATAAGAACAAAAATGGGGGATTTTTAGGATTTTTACTAATGGAAATTTTTAAAAAAGAAAGAAAAATAAGCAAGAAAATATAAAGTATTGTAGATGGTCCTTGGGTGAATTAAAAAGGATATTATCATTATTTTCTAAAATTTTGAATCACCTAACTAAATAAATAGACTCAATATCATTCATCTAATTACTTACCACAGTTTTACTATATAAGTGAATATTTAATTGATCAAGGAAACTCTAGAATATCAATAACTAATTTGATATCCTTGGTGAGTGGGAAAGAATAATCCTCAACCAAGAATGTGGATCTAATCAAACACATGACCACAACCACATTCCATTAATCCTCTCAGACCACTAACCTATTGGTATGAGATTTTGGAAATATGGGGTGAATGTCCCTTATAATAATTTAAATAAGAACAAAAAATTAATATCAAAATTAATGGATTTTGAAATAATAAAATGGGAAATTAAATATAAGATAGTTTATAACTTTTATTAATTTTTTTTAAATAAAATATCAAAGAAATTAAAGTGAAAATCTATTTGAATTGAAATTATACATGTATGTGGGAAAATGTTTAATAACTTAGTATTAAAAATGAAATAGGTGACAAACCCAATTGACAAGGAGTTCTACTAAAGCTCGATGTGAGCCTCTAGGTGTGTACCCCTCAACTTGAGAGGTCTTTCGTATAAATACCTTAGTCTAATTAATGACTAAGAGGTCATCCCTTATAATAATTTCTTCTAATAACCCTCATGAAAATCGATGGTCATCATGAAAACCATCCCACACTTTTGGGGAGTGTAAACCACTGGTGAATGGAGGTTGAGGACAAAGGAGTTTTCTTTAGGGAAAACCTTACAATGTTACTCATAAATATATTGACGGAAGTATGTAAAATGGGAAATAAATATATATTTAGAAATTTTTGAGTGCCTTTGATGGATATGGAACTTTTAAGGATATTTAGAGTAATTTAAAACTTTAGCAATTTCCATTAAATTTATCTTTAAGAGAAAATCATTGGGAGGAAGGATCATAAGGTAAATCTTAAATGAGATAAAGGAGTCCTATTATAGGCTCTAAAAGGATTGATAAATTTTTATTAATTGACTAGGTACATTGAACATAGAATTTTTGAGTAAAAGTTTTTTATTAATACTCTTTCTATCCTTAGTTTTGAAAATCACAACACACTTTCTTAAAATATATGTTTTACCAACCTTATATTTCCCAAGCCATTAGAATTTTTTTAGAAAACTATTTACTCTATCAAACAAATATATATATTTAAATATGTAATATAAACATTCCATACTAGTCTGATCTATCGGACTAACTAAAGTATGATCCATCAGACTGACTATAGTATGATTTATCAGATTGACTAATGTCTGATCCGTTAAACTGACTGAACTCTAATCCATTGGAATGACTAATGTAAAGTCCATCGATGTAACACCCAAAGGATTTATAAATAATTTTAATATTTAATGCATGAAACACCAAGTCTCTGAAAAACACCAATTTGTAATAACCTATCAAGTAATCATAATTTTTCGACCTCTGTGATTTGAATTTTGACAAACAGTCATATACGGTTGCGTTCAATAAGATATTTAGAGTATGATAAGACAAACTTAATTTTTGGTGAATAGTAGCATACCCTTATGAATAGTAATATGAACAGTAATATCACCCTATTGAATAGTAAATAATAATATTATTTTATTTTCTGAAGGTTATAAGATAATGAGTTCTAGATTAATTTTCTAAGGTGATATAAAATGAATTATAGTTTTAAAATTGTTATTTTTCAAATAAATTATAATTTTATTTAAAAACTAAATTAATCATATTCATAAAATTATTTTCAAAAAATGGAGTTCATTTTTGAATTATATACATTGAAAAATGGTTAGGGTGAATTTTTGGTATTTTTCTAAAATACTAGAATTATTAACGAATAGTAAAATATGGTAATTTCCCGTATATATACATTATCAGTTAAATTCACTATTCCTAGAATTATGGATGATATAAGAAAACTTGGTTTGAAATCAAATGCACTTATTACTATTATGGCATATATTAATCAGCAATATTGGTTTTTTTGTGGGAAATAATAAAATAATGAATAAGATACTCAAAAATCACCCCTCTCCTCCACTATAAAAACCACATCTTACTCCCTCTTCTCTTCACGCCTCTCAAGCCTTGTGCGCTGTATAAATTCTGATAAAATCTCCTCCCAAACTCCTCCCCCATCCATCAGCCCTTGTTATATTCAAAATTAAAGTCCTCTCTCATAAAGAGGCTCTCAAGGAAGATAAATTTGAAGAGGTAAATTCCTATTTTGATTTATTTTATTTTCATTCAAGTTTCATTATTTCTTTTTCTTTCCTGAATTATTTTCATCCAAATGTTTTGATAACTCTATTAACTTACATGTAATAAAATTTAGTTATGATAATGGAATAATTCATCATCATCTCTCCTTTCCCCTCCTTTTATACTAGAAATGAAAATTCCATCCAATATGTGTTAATTTATCACATTCATGGATGACAGATTTTCAACTTCTATTAACATCTTCAATTATGGTAATCAAACCATTTTTTGGTTGAACTAGATAAAAATATATTTTATATATCCTATTTAACGTTCTAGAATGATTTTGTACCAATGTTATTAATTTATAAAATAAAATGAGTTCGAGTTGATCGAAAAACCACCAATTAATCCAAGCATTTATCATTAAAATCTTATCTAATGACTCATCCTCTCCCAAAGTAACCAAATGAATTATATGATAATTTAACATTATGTATAAAATTAATAACATATAACATCAATTATTTAATATGATTCACTTTTTATATTAACTACTATACAAATGAACAAATCATGAAAACTAATGAAACATGTACTCACAAACAATGATAGTAAATATCTTAACCCATAAAAACGATAGTAAATAAACATCATAAAATTATAAGTTATAAAATACATGAATATTAAGTTATTTAATATGTTATTAATAGGTTTAATTTCATATTATAGTATATTAAGTTCAAGAATAGAACATATTCAGAAAAAAAGTATGGATTTTCTACCCAAACCTTTAACTTCATTTGGGTTACTCTTATCATCTACTTACTTCAATAAAATTCTTATTTATTCTCATTTACTAATCATAAATTTTATGTTAATTTTATATATATTTTTACCATCCATAACCCTTCTTTATTTTATGGTTAGTTACATACTTTAAAACGATCTTTCAAAACTTCTTCCAGAAATACAATCCTTTTTTCAAGGGAACTTCTTGAATTATTACCTATGTTCATGTAAACTATTTAATATGTATTTATCCACCATTATTTTTATACAATAAATATTTTTATGATGATAAGAATATATTATTTTGATTCTGGTTTTATACAAATATTTTTCCAAAATAACTCTTCCTTTCAAAGTAAAAGTGTATTTATCTCAAGAATTATTTGATGATTTTATAAGAGTAATTTTATCTATTTGAACACTATTTTTGAATATTATTGAGAATAATATAATATGATATCATCTAATATATTTTATTTAATGGTTTATTATTTGTTTAACTATGGATGTGTATCTTGAAACCACTATCTATATTACTCAGGATGGTCAGTGTTTATGTGTAGAGATTGGGGAAAGTTATTTCATATGTTCATGTTGTTTATATTTATCCCATTTCATACGAGGAATGCATTGGAAATAGTAGGTGAAGGTTGGTCCCCTCTATATACCCTTGATTCATTGGTAGGTCTCATGAGACAGAATAGATATGGACTTGGTTGAGGCCATTCCCATTTTTAGATATGGTTTTGGCCAAGGCCTTAATCATTTCCAGATGTCTTTATAGGGTCCTTGACAGTATATTTTAGAATGTCTGACATTATGAATTACCTCATTATGAATCTTTATATTGATAGAACATATGATTATCCATCTAGTATAATATCCAGGGTTATATTCTACAGAATTATTTAATCATTTTTTTTTATTCCAGCCATATTATGGCCAAGTTTATTTTTTAAGGCATGCATATTTAGCTTTTCATCATACCTAATATTTTTATTTTCTTACACAGTATTATTTAACCTTACTAAGAATTTAATGTCACCCCTTTAACATGTTTTATTTTCCCTAGGTTGTGATGAAATATATTATGAATAACTTTTTAAGATAATATAAGAGAATATGTGTGATTCAAAAGAAGTTGTTACATTGTATTTACATTCAGGTTGTAATGTTGAACTTATTTATGTATCTTGTTTTAAAAACCTAATAAACCATTCCTTCCTTTGGGATAAAACATTATTGTAATTATTCCAATGTTATAAATAATTCACCGACTTTAGGAAACTAGGGAAGGGGCCTTATGGTTGGTATTAGAGGAAGTCTTGTAGAAAACTTGGAAACTGGATTTAGAGAACCTAGGTTAGGGAACAAAACCCTATGATATGATTTGAGAATAAACATACAAGAACATCCAATAATTTTGGTAAAGAATAGATTATGGGTATCTTTCTAGAAAATACATCTTTATCTGGATACTACAAGTGGATGTGGCTCTAGAAAAGATGTACGTAAGATTAAAAACTATGACAAGGAGTTTTGGGCATGACCTAGGGTATCCGGGTACACGACAATAGGCCTGATAGCACACCTATCTTGACGCCCAGGGGGGATATGCTTAGTAAAATTTAAATATTCATTACAAACCATTTTGAAGTAATTTAATGTAATTTCTTCCTCAAAGAAACCATGATTATGAGATTAGCTATGGATATGATTTCAATTTATGATAAGTATTTTTATAAGTTGATATTATAAATTATGATTCATAACCTAATCTAGTGTATTAAATTATTTATAAATGGAACATAGTATAAGGAATGGAAATTACATGAACGCGTGTATCCCATGTAGGGATTTCCCTCTTATGAAAGATAATGATGTTGGATATGGTGCTACGACTGGTGCTGAGTAACTTGTATCTATTCTAGGGCAACTAACTCAGGTTATGAACAATAACATTTCCCATATGGATAATCCTAATCCACAATGTAGAGGATAAATATTATAATGCTTTATGCAAAAACAACATCCATCATTCAATGGAACTACAAACCCATTCATAGTGGTGCAGTGGATAAGTTCTTTAGGACGATATTTCTCTCTTTGGGATGTAATCGAAGACTGAAGGTTGTCTTGGAGTTTTATCATCTATCAAGAGATTCAGATTAGTGGTGTTGGTTAATTAAAAACACAATGGAGGATGATGAAATGGAAGAAATGGAATGGATGTATTTCATGGAAATTTTCGTAGAAAAATATTTTCCTTATCAACAATGAGCAGATATAGAGAGGAAATTCTTGAGTCTCAGATAGAAAGAGTATGAAAATGTGGAAAAGTACAAAGCCAAAAATACTAGGTTATCGAGTCATGGTGATGACTATATAGGTAATCCATGCATAAATATTAATCAATTATTTAATGGCTTAAAACCGTTCCTCGTTAGGGAACCAGTCTCCCAAAATTTCTCATCATACGAAGACATTGTCTCAAGTGACATCAAGAGAGAGAAATAATTATCTAAGTCATATGAATTGAAGGGGAAATAAGAGAAGAATAGGGTGGAAGAGGATATAATGGATAAAGGGAAGAATAAAAAGCTGAATATTGTAGCATGTGATACTTGTGGAAGGAAACACCCTGGTGCCTACTAAAAATGAAAAGACGTGTGTTGTAAGTGTGGACAGAAAGTCTGTCATTCTAGTGATTGAAAGGGAAAGAAAGAAGCTACCAATGTTCAATTCTATAATTGCAGGGAGATGAGACACTATGCTAATCATTGTACAATGATTCAAGGAAACGAGCCCAAAAAAAGGACAAGGGATCAAGGCTAAGTTAATGCTATCATAACTACTGAGGTTGAAGTTACTATTGATGTAGTTGAAAGTATTTTAATTATTTTCTCAAACTTCTCTAGTGATTTATTTTATTCTATACCATCATGTTCTTTTTTATCTTCCATGTTTTCCAAGAAAATTAGATATATCTCTTTTGATTTAATAAAGGACTTGTCAGTCAAGACTCTTAAGGGAAGTGTCATTGCAACAAAGATGTGTCAATAAATCCCCATTATGACACATAAATGAACATTAGTTGAAAACCTTATCATCATACCGATGATTGAATTTAATATAATCCTCATTATGGATTTAGTTTAAAATTATGATGAAAAACTATATTATAATTAGAAGGAAGTTTCAATTTTTGAAAACAGTGTAGAATTCTTTATCTTTAGAGAAGAAACCTCGCCATATGTTTCTAATCTAGATCCACCCCCAGTAGCTATATTGAATTCAATTATTGTGGAGGAATAGAAAACAATATATATGGGTGAGTAAAGGAATGTTCAAATAGAGGACATACATATTTTACAAGAATATGTTGAAGTGTTTCTCGGGGATTTACCTAGACTTCCTCTAGAGCAGGGATCTTAGTTTTCTATTGATTTAATTCCTTGTTCGCGGCCTATATCAAATAATCCTAATATAATGGACACTATTGAATTAATATAATTGAAGAACCAACTGGAGGCATTGAGTGATATACGATTTATTCTCCCTAGTGTTTCTCCATGGGGAGCCCCCTTTCTTTTCTTTAAGAATAAAGATGAATCTATGAGGTTTTATGTTGATTACAGGGAGATCAATGCTGTTAAAATAAAGTACAAGTATCCGCTACTAGGCATTGATGATTTTTTGATCAACTTCATGGAGCACAATATTTTTTGAAGATTGACGTTTGATCTTGATATCATTACTTTCATGCGAGGCAGGAAGATATTTGTAAGACAACATTTTGAACTAGGTATTGGCATTAATACTTTACAGTAATGCCTTTTGAGATGACTAATGCACCCTATGTTTTCATGGATCTAATGAATAGGGTCTTCAAGGAGTATCATGATGACTTTTTTGTGGTAATTATTGATGATATATTGGTATACTCCAAAATATACAAAGATAATGTAAATCACTTTTGCATTATTCTAAAGACTCTAAGAAGAAATTAATTTTATAGGATGTTTAGAAAGTGTGAATTTTGGATTCAATCAGTTTCTTTTCTTGGCCATATTGTATCTAAGGATTCAATATCCACTGATCCTGTGAAGAAAAGGGATGTTCCAGAATGACCTACACCAATGAACATAACCGAGGTACATAATTTTATTGGTTTAGCAGGTTATTATCAGTATTTCATTCAGAACTTTGCCCGATTAACTAACCTGTCAATCAAGATGCTGGGAAAACATCCCTTAAGGTAACATTGCAACATTTTTTGGTTGATTGTGTTTGTTGGAAAATCAGGTTTCCATGGTGAATTGCCAAGTTCCAGCATCGTTTTTGATAATCCATGCTGCCAAAGAACCATAACAAAGGAATGGACGATATGAAGGTTGTAGAAAAAGAGCAGTACAAGGTGGCGCCATTTTTAAGTGTTTGCCAAATTTTTGGGGTCCAAAATTTGGAATTTTATGAGCATCGCGAAAAATGTATATCCTTGAAGATCTTATTTAAATATGGAAAAGACATGAGTTTTGTGAAGATAGGCTTCACGGATCGGAGTTTACGAAGACCAGAAAAATGATGACGTTGATTCTTCTCGATTACGTCAAGCTTCGAGAATAACATAGGTTGAATCGCATCGTGGAAGTGAAGGGATTTGCGAGGGAGATTCGCGACAAAGGAGTGAAGGGATTGATGGCGATGCTCAATGATTACGTCAAGCTCCGCAATCGGAAAATTTCCGTGGTGCTTCGCGATTTTGAGAGAATTTTGGCGGGAACTTCGGAGCTTCACGATTTGAGATGACATGGCTTTGAATTCACGCAGAAAGTTCATGGGTCAATGGAATCACCTATAAACAGGCCTCGAACCCTTAAAGATAAGTATAGAGAAAGTGATAATTTTCAGGGAAAATATTTTTCTCTCTGTTCGCGAATGTAGTTCACGAAGGTAGTGTGATTCGTGAAAGGAAGGAGCCTCGCGGTGACTATTCTAGCTCCGCTAAAGTTTCAATCTCCGTGTTGGATCAGTGAGATTCGCGAGTGAATTTTCTCTATGACGACTTGAGCTTCGCGATAGTGCTTTGCGAGAGTGCTTCGCGAAAAGGCAGTAGCTTCATGAAGGCTTTTTTTAGCTCCACAAAATTGAGAGCCTCACGAAGTAGGGTTCTTTGCGAAGTTTTTCCCAACGGAATTGCCTAGTGTTCAGCGGAAAAGAGTTATTCATTAGTGGATGAAATTTGAACTTCAATATAGCATCTATCAATAGTTGAAGATTCATTCTTTCATGAAAATGAAGATACCTACATGTCTATAAATTGTGAGTGGATCCCTTCCAGGTGGAGTGAGAAAAGGAAGAGGAAGAAGGTTATCCTTTCTACCGGAAGTGAGCTAGAGAGAGAGGAAAAGGGAGTGATCCTTGGGAAAGTAGGGAGATGACCCTAAACATTGTAAATTCAGTGAGCATGGGCATAGAATTGATCTAGACTAAACTTTATTGGTAGTGAGATTTAATGGATTTGGTACAATGGCACTTTTCCATTGTATTCTCTTTGGACGTAGCCCAGTGAGGGTGAACCAAGTAAAAAATATCTATGTCTGACTGCTTGCTTCCCTGCATTGCATTCAAAGCATCATCATCAGATAATGATGAACAGATGTGATCATAATAAACACACAAGTGAAAACAAAGTGACACTTGTAATAAAGATTTCAAGATCTAGTGGGGCTGGAAGAATTTAGAAAAAGAATATCCATACCCCGATTCACCCCCCTCTCCGGGTATATAGGCCCCTATTAGTCCTATCACAAGCTTACCCATAATGGGGTTAAGTTCGAATGAAAATAGAATGCAGGGAATTTTTGGAATAATTAAATAGGATATTAGTGAATTCTCTAACCCTAACTATACCATCAGGAAATGATGGGTTTGTGATCTATAGTGATGCATCAAAGAAAGGACTTGGCTATGTCGTTATATAGAATGATAGAGTTATTACCTATACATCAAGGCAGCTAAAAATTCATGAATAGAACTATCCAGCTCATGATCTTGAGTTAGAATCTATAATCTTTACTTTGAAGATATGGAGGAGTTATCTCTATAGTGAAAGATGTGAGATATATACTGATCACAAGAGATTGAAATGCATCTTCTCACAGAATAGAACTCAACATGAGGCAAAGGATATGGTGGGAGATGATCAAGGATTACAATTGTTCCATAAAATACCACCTAGGAAATACAAATAAGGTAGATAATGCATTGAATAGGATGGATCATAGATTTCTAAACAAAATCAGAATTGACAAGGATCTTTTTTACATGGATCTATTGAGGACAGATATGAGAATCATTAAAGAAGGTGAAACATAATTATTTTTTCAATTGGTTTCCCAACCATATTTATTAGAAAGTATTAAAGGTTCTTAACCTGATGAAAATAATCTTCAAAATAAAATTAATGATGTGAATGATGGGATGTTGGCAGAATTCATATATGAAGACGGAATTCTGAATATTGGGAAGATACTTTGTGTTCCCGCTATATCTGGACTAAAAAGGGAGTTATTGGATGATTCCCATAGTTTGAATTTCTATATAAATCTTGGTAGCACTAAGATGTATAGATATTTGAAGGAAAATTTCTAGTGGGATAACATGAAGAGGGAAAATTTTGATTATATGTCAAGATGTTTAGTCTGTCAATAGGTGAAGGCCAAAAGACAACATACTAGATGAGTAATGCAACTGGTACCTATTCGTACATGTAAATGGGATGAAATCACCATGTATTTTGTCACTAAATTACCCAAAACTCGAAGAAATATTAATGCAATATGGGTAATAGTTGATCGACTTACGAAATATACACATTTCCTAACTATAAGGTATGATTTTCCATTGGAGATCCTTGAAAGACTCTATAAAAATGAAGTTGTGAGTCTTCATGGAGAACCAATATCAATTGTGTCTGACCATGATATACAATTTACATCAAAATTATAGAAAATATTTAAGAAATATTTGGATACTGAGCTTCGTTTGAGTACTACTTATCGCCCCCAAACTGACGGGCAATCAGAATGGATGATCCAAACTTTTGAAGACATGTTGAGATCATGCTCTCTATACATTCTTGGGACATGTGATCCCATGTGAGGGAATTTATATAGACCCTTGAAAGAAAAAAGCTATTAAGGAATGGACTAGACCCTCTAGTGTCACAGAAATTTGTATTTTTCTTGGATTAGCTGGGTACTACCATCATTTTGTGATTAATTTCTCAAGATTTTCAAGCCCGCTAACTAGATTAACAAGGTAAGGGGTAAAGTATGTCTAGATGGAAGAATACGAGGGAAGATTCAATGAGATAAAGAGATGGATAATCACTACACCTGTACTCAGATTACTGAAAAGTGTAGAAAGTTTTGTGATATACAAGGACAATTCAAAGAAAGGATTGGGTTGTGTACTCATGAAAAATGATAATGTGATAGCCTGCGCCACACGACAGTTGATGATCCATGATTTGAACTACTCGACACATGATTTGGAGATGGAATATATGATTTTTGACATGAAAATATGGCGGCACTACCTTTGTGGTGTGAAGTGTGACATATACACCGACTACAAGAGCCTAAAGTATATATTCACACAACAATAGCTCAACACGCATCAATGGAGATGGTTAGAGATAATAAAGGGCTACAATTTCTCTATTCACTATCATCCTGGAAAGGTGAACTAGGTAGATGATGCTCTAAGTAGAAAATAATCTAATACTCTTTCTATGTTACAGTTTGAGAAAGAACCTATCATCTTGGATAGGAAAATGATGTATTTGGAAATCATAAGGTATGGGTATACATACTACCTTTCCCAAATTATTGTGCAACCATCTATCTAATAGAAGATTAAGGAGGCACAAATAGATGATCCAGAGTTACAAAATAATGTGAATGTAGTAAAGGAACTAATGCCACAAGAGTTCATATCGAATATTATTGTGTGATTCAGTTTGGAAAGTGGATTTGTGTGCCTTCATCACATGGGATAAAGAAGGAGCTATTGGACAATGCATATATCTCAACATTCATTTTCCATCCACACAACAAAAAGATGTACCGAAATCTCCAAAGAGACTTCTTTTGGGATAACATGAAAAAGAATATTTCGGAATATATCTCAAGGTGATTGGTATGTCAAAAAGTTTAATTATAGTGAAAAAATTCTAAATGGATGATGTAACCAACGCATATAACCTTGTGGAAATGGGAGAATGTCACTATGAACATTTTCATGGGTCTCCTGAAGATATCAGAGGGAAATAATGTGACATGGGTTGTGGTTGACCGACTCACCAATACTGCCCATTTTATCACTATTTGGGAAGTACTCTCAATTGAACAACTTGAAAAGATATATGTGAAGAAAGTGGTGAGACTAAATGGTGTTCCACTCTCAATTATCAGTCATCATGATCCATGGTTCACATCTAAATGCTGGAGGAGTCTTTGATATGCTTTGAGTACTGAATGAAATTTCAGCCTGGCCTATCCCCCTCAAACTGATGGAAAATCCGAAAGGACTATTCAGACATTTCAAGACATGTTAAGTGAATACTCCTTAGAGTTAAAAAGTGGATAGGATCAACATCTCCCATTGGTTTAGTTCTCATAAAACAATGGCTTCCACTCGAGTATTCAGATTGCTCCATATGAAGATTTGTATGGAAATCGATGTAGAATTCCAACCTTTTTCGATGAATTTGGTGAAAGAAATCTACACAGACCTGATATTATTCAAGAGATGTAAAAGAATGTTCAAGTAATCTAGAAACATATCAAATCTGCTTAGAGTCAGCAAATAGTTATGCTGACAACCATGAAAGGGAATTGGAGTTCGATGTTAGAGATACATTCTTCCTTTGAATATCACCATTGAAGAGAGTCATGCAGTTTGAAAGAAAGGGAATCTAATCCTAAGGTACATTACCCCATTTGAGATCCTTGAATGAATAAGAGTCGTGGCCTATCGGCATTCACTTCCATCGAATATGGCTCATGTTCATGATGTGTTTCATGTGTCACTCGTAAGGAAGTACAAACATGATCCCTCACATGTACTCAAATCAAAGGTGTTATAGATAGAAGATGATCTCTCTTATGAGGAGGATCCAATAAAGATTCTAGATTGAAGAGATAATGTTCTACGCAACAAGATAACCCACCTTGTCAAAGTATTGTGGAGGAACCATATGTATGAAAAAGTAACTTGGGAACCAGATGATACGATTAATCTGTAGTACCCTCACCTATTTATGTAAAACAAAATTTTGAGGGAGAAATTTCAAAAGGTGAGAAAATGTAACGAACCAAAATTTTATCAATGAAATTTCTCCCTTCTTGTAGTAATGGAATAATCAATCAAATTAGAAAAAACAATGCGACATCATGCTTAAATTAACTACCTTGTGAACTTTAAACATAAATTTTCCACTTCTATGTTTTGAATTTCGAAAATTTGACATACAAGATTGTGATCAGTAAGATGTTTGGAGTCCGATTGGACCAACATAATTTTTGGTGAATAGTAACCAACCCTTATGAGTAGTAACCTACCCTTATGAATAGTAATATGAACCTTATGAATATTAAATCTTCCAAAATCATTGTAACTTCATCCATGAATTTATATATAAAAGTTATACATCTTATAAGTAACAATATGACCACAATAAAAGTATTGGTATTTTGATAAGTAATAAATAATAATTATATTTAATTAATTAAATTAAAAGAAAATTAAATTTTCTAAAATGTGTTCATCAATTAATAATTCTATGCCTTATGGTTTCAATATAATTTTATAAGACCTTTTGTAATTTTTGAAAGCATTGTAAAATCAATTTTCATTTTAAAATATGTATTTTTCATGTAAATTTTGATTTTAATTAAAATATAATCATATTTAGAAAATTATTTTTCAAAAATGGAGTTCATTTTTAGATTATACACATATAAAAATGAATAGGATGATTTTTTGGTATGTTTGGGAAATAATTAAATTTTTGATGAATAATGTAATACTATAATTTACAAAATAAGCTAAATACATTAATTATAGAGTCACGAATGATGTTATTCTGATGGAAGACCAATCATTTCTAGATCACATGCACAAATTACTATTCATGGTAATGGAATCATCACTATTTCTACTCTTGTGGAGAAATAATAAATTAATGAATATAATATTGAGAAAACCCCTCTCCCCTCCACTATAAATACAACCCTTCATACCCTCATTTCCTCAAACATCTAAAGCTTCAAGACTTTTATAAAATCTGATCAAAAAATTCCCCAGATCAACCCCACATCCTAGAGCTTCTGGCCTTCTCAAAATACCAATATAAGGATCCTTACTGAAGATTCAAGAGCTAATTTTCCCCCCTCTATTTTCCTTTAATTTCCTTTCAATTTCAAGTTCTTTTCTTAATATCTCCCCATCTATCCTCATCCACATGGTATGTTAAATAAATTACCTTACATATATTTTATTTTTATGATAATAATTGGATAATATTTCATCCAACCCCCTTACCCTCTACTTTTTACTTTAGAAAGGAAAACATTGTTCATGAGATATTTATTTATCACCTTCTAGAACGACATGTTTTCATTTTCTTTTACTGCCTTCAGATCTAGTCATGAAACCATTTTAATGGTTGAACAAGATTATTTTATATGTATTATATCCTATTTGATGTTCTGGAACTAACTTATGTATATATTACTAAATGATTAAACAAACCAAGTTCGTTGTGGTCGAAAAACCGCCAGAATAACCCAAATGGTCATCATTAAATTATTATCTATTGATTTATTCTCATGGTATATAAAAAATTATTTATAATATAATTTCAAGTTATTTAACATCATTAACAACATATAATTACAACTATGTATGTTTATACACGTTTTAAATTAACTTCTATTCATGAATACAAGTAATCCGTTCAAGAAAACTATAAAAAATGAATGTCTCCGAACATTGAATTTAAACACTATAACTAAACCAAAATACCAAAAATGAACTTAATAAAACCTTAAATAATATTATTAATTTATAAAAGGTTATGGAATTGTTAACTAATGAATATAATGTGATTATACATGCCATTAAAGTGAATAAAGTGTTCAGATACCAGGTAAGGTAAATTCATGAACCCAACATTCTTTCTTTGGGTTCTCCCTCTTTAACTCCATTTTTGGTATGGTTACTCCTTCAAAATAAATTTTTCATAATTATATTAACTATTCTAGGATATAAATATTCTCCACTATATTTTGTGTCAAACAAATGTTTTTCCAAAATAACTCTTCTTCCCAAAACACACCTTTTACTTCTCACTCAAGGTTGATGGTTCTTGTATCAAGTATGTTATTACCTCTTTCTTTTCGGAACCCAATGTTTATGAATGTGTTATTATGAGATGAAACCCATTTATTTACATGGGTTATTTATGTTCAAATATATTCTTTGTAAAATTCATTTTAATGAAAGTATTATGATGTGACATGTGCTCCTAGAATTATATAGCGCAATATGAATGTTTGATGTGACAGGTAATCCCGGAATTATACAACACTCAAAAGAATTGGGTAAAGTTATTAATCTCATGAGTTAAAATGAAGTGATGTGTGAACATGATTCTAGCTTTTTTTACAACTATGTGTGGTAGTTAACCACTAAGACATGATGTTTCATTATTTTATGCATTCGAACATTATAAGTCTTTTCTTAATGTTTCCTCTCATGATTATGATGACATGATTATGTTATGATGATAATGATTATACTCACCCAATGTTACTTTGTTTAATGTTCTTATTTATCCTTTTTCTGGGACTTTAGATCGCCCATTTTTGATGTATGTCCCCTGGTGACTACTTGTACTAAGGAGAAGTCAAGATACAATAAAAATATAGATAAGAAGAAATTAAATAAATGTTTATGTATTATAATGTAAAAGTTATGAATGGTCCTAGTTTTCCCAAGGCACTAAACATTTGGATCGTATGGGTGTAATGTTTTATGTTGTTTATCATTATAATGAGGTAAAAGTAATTTAAGAAATTCAGGGTCGCTATACGACCCGAATCCCTAGGTCTGACATGAACCACTGGGTCGAACTGGCTGACTGGGCTCTGGCTGGACCAGCTGGGCCCAACCCACTGCGTCGGCCCGCCCTGCTACACTGGTGAAACCTGATGTGCTAGCCTGAACCATTGGAGTGGGCCAATGTGGTCCACCTAGGATGCAGCGGGTGTCACTTCCCTGCATGTCGAATGCAGACAGCCACCACATGCCCCACCAGTGGATGATGTCGCAGGTCTTCCATTACTATCCTGTAGGATTGTGGTTCCCGGCTGTGTTTGGAACGAACCAGCATCAGTTGTCTTCCGACAGCCCCTATATGCCTCTGGTGTTAGTTTACACTGTCTCCTCTACCCCCATCCTTCGAGCTGTTAGCCCTTGCCACCGCAGCAGCACGCCTGGCCACGACCTCCCATCGCTATCGCGACCCACCTGGCTGCAGCCTTCCACTATCCCTGTTTCCCCTACTAGTTGTCATCCTCTTTTTCCAGAAGCACCGCCTGGTCTGTGTCTCTTTTAAAATTGGCTGATCCACCAATAGCCCCATCTCGTACCGTGACTTCTATCAAATCTTCGAGGGAGGTCGCTATGATGTCAAGTTCTTGATTTGGGGCTATTCCACCGTGAGTCCAGGGGGAAACAATAGTTCGTTTCGAGAATCATGAGATCAAGAAGATTGGGGGGAAAGGGAAAGTCATAAAAACACCCGAAGAATGATCCAGGCCTTTATTCATGCTGGTCTGAATGCATTCATATTAGTAGGATCATGAAGAACCAATTTAAAATCACTAAGATTCAGTTCCCATTTAATCACAAAGAACTAAAGGAGAATCATAGAGATCTAACTCCCTTTTATTCCCTGCATGATAATCTCTATCCCAAAAGAACGATCGAACCAAAAATCAAACTTTTAATTGGTTGATCTATGTTCTTCATTTATAAAAGAAGAACTGGGGAAATGGAAATCATATTAAAATTAGAAAAAACATACCTGGGATTGGATTGGTTGTTGGGAAAGCATGGAGCTGCACTGCATTCATTCATCGATCCTCGATCCGTAAACCACCATTGTTGGAAGAATACTTCGAAGATAAGGGGTTGTTCATTGTCGTAGTGGATTATTCATTCATCGAAACTCATCGATCATCAAAAGATTTCCTCCATAGCTTCAGAGAAAACTCCAAGATCCGCCCCTGATCCAGTATCTCCGTTAATCAATTAATTGGAGGAAACACGTTTGAACATTTCTGTTATGATGAGTCATCACATCATTACCCTTGAGTTGTATCATCATTACATTGTATTATTCACGGAATGAAATAGATTGCTTGATGATTCATTGTATGGAATTTTTTTTGAATAAAATAAAGTTTCCTAGGTTTATTTTATTTTTCCTTAAAACGCCCAAAAATTAACTTTTACCCTCGACCCGCACTGTTCAAGGTTAGGTCCTTCCTAAGAAATAATTTTCATTCTGGATGTAATGGTGCCCTTAGATTTTTAATCTGGGCACCCATTTGGATGTTTCAAAAACCATGCACACACACTAAAAAGGGATCAATCAATTATTCTGGGTACCTTGGGCCTCAGAATCTCATGCCATATCCACACTAGGTTTCTAATTAATCCATATAATAAAAAAATACATAAAAAAATAGGGACATTACATGTGGCCTACTTAGAGCCATGTGAAGCTAGATAGTAACCTCTGGTAAGCTACTACTGGACAAATTCTAACAAGTGTCAACTAGATATAATATCTTTCTCTCTAGTTGAGCAATCGTCTGGTCAATGCTCCTCCACGAGTTAGCCGGTGGTCTCTAAACAAGTATGACCAACTTTCATCATTGAATCAGGTATTTGGTGTATCCTGTTGTTTCATAACATCCAGAGTCTCTAATCCCAATTACTACAAAGTACTTATATAGTTGTTATAGTCTGTCTATAAAGTCTTTAAGGATGAATAGAGATGTGTCCAAGACTTAATGTTGTCATTAAATAAACTTGAATATACCTTGTAATTCACCACATTGAATTAAATAAAAAAACTAAAACTCACTTAAATACATTTCTAGAAATATATGTGAGTGTTTTTTATCCTAGAAACACAATGAGAGAGAGAGTTACAATAATACCCTCCTTTTTTATGATTATAAATAGTTAAACTAAAAATATAAATTAAGAATAGATCATGATTGAATGAGATAGAGAATAAATTCAAGAGATTACCAAGATATTCAATGTGATCAAGAAGCAAATGTATAAATCGGGTTTTTAGAAACTATATAAAAGAAATTAATAAATTTTAAAATTTACCCATTTGTAAAAAGTTTTAGTTCGAAAGAGGGAAAAAAGGAATTAAAGAACAATTCTAAACATGACCCTCATTTAGGAAATATTTTTTTAGAATATTTATCCCACTTAAATTTTATAAAGTTTACCCCCCTTTATGATTATTAGGAAAAGATAAACATAAAATATAGAAAATAATATAGGGAAGAAGAAACTTAGGAAATATTTTTACTAAAAACTCAAATAAGATATAAAAAACTTTAAATAATTTCAGAAAAGAATTTTAAGGGGGACAAATATTACGAAAACAACATTTAATTTCCATAACTCTCAAAATAATATAATTGTTACACCAAGATAGAGGAAAGAAAAAGAGAAGAAAATAAAATAAAATGGAAGTAATTTAAAAAAAATTTATTTGCTTTGAAAGCACCCCAAATAATAGTATCAATATTGAGGTAAAGTGTAAAGTTAAAATAAGAAAGAAAAATTGCATAAAAAAGGTAAATAAAAATAATTAATTAAACGAAAATAAAGATAAAAGAAAACTAAAAGTGGATTTAAGAGAAGAAAATAGAGAAATAAAAAATAAAGATAAAATAAGATAAAAAAAATTAAAATGGGTACATACCATTACAACTACACATCAAGAAATGGTTTCTCGTTCATTGATAGATTTATTTTTTGAAGGAGGTTTTATAGGTGATTCATTTGAGTTGATACAATATTTTGAAAATATGTCTCTAGTTTTTAACTTCATTAAAAGGAAACTCAAGATAAAAGTTAGAGACAAGTATATATAAAATATTTTTAATCATAAATAATTTTATTTAAGAGATAGAGAAAGTTTTTTTTGATTAAAAGAATAAATACATATACTTGGTTTAGAAATGAATTTTAAAAACATATTTGAAAAATAATATTTTCAAGTATAAATCTATGTTATCAAAGATTTTTTGAATAATAATTAAAAATTAAAAATTTATTATTTTGAATAGAATATGAATTTTAAAATTTTAAGAAAAGATAAAATAGTTTTAAAGGAAATATTTAATTAGTTTGGTGAATGAAAGATCTCTCTCAAGGAAAAATTCAGAATTAAAGAGATAAATGCATAAGTGTTCCTCATCATTTAAGAATAATCAATTAGTATGTTTTCCTACTTGAAAATCATCGATAAAATTTTAAATTGGATGGTATTTAGATTTTTTAAAATCTTTTGGAAGGGAATTTGAAGGAGATTATTTTTCATCTTCGACTTATTTTGTATGAAAAGGTTCATTTTAATAATTTACAAAAATAAATTATGAGGTTTAGGGAAATTTTCATCAATAACAATATGAATTGATTTTTTTACCATTTTATTCATTTTTAAGGAAATTCTAAGAATTAATTGAGTTGGAGTACGCATGAAATATTACTTTATTGGATTTAGAATAAAAAATTTCCAATATTTTCTATGGTGTTTAAAATAAAAAATTTGCAACAAAAAAACAATAATAAATACTAAGTTTTTTTAATTATATTAAATTCAAAAGGGGATTTATTTTTAAAAGTATTAATGAGAACAAAATTAATGATACAACATACATGATTCCTAACGTCAGCCCAAAAATATTTTGAAAGATAAAATTAATTATAATACTTTGAGAGATTTCTTGGATTGTTTGATTTCATCTCTCTATTACCCTATTTTTTGAGGGGATATCTAAGCACAAAAATAATGATTATTTTCTTTGTAATAAAACAAATCATTAAATTTTTCATTATAAAATTATCTACCATGATTAATATGAATTGAAATAATTTAAAAACCATGTTCAATTTCAACATTTTAGAATATTTGATGATATATTTACGAGATTCACTTTTTTGAGTTAATAAATTATCCCATGTGAATATTTTTAATATAGATAATTCGACCGAAATATCCTAGGACCAGTGTCTAATTTATTCCATTTTCATAATATATAATCAATCACATATAAAATTACTAAATTGTTTAGTAATCTTGGTAAACTTGATACACACTCCAGTCTAGCATTACCATTGAAAACACAAATTGTAGAATAATATTTTTAGAGAATATCATTATTCCATCTAAAATGTACTTGAATATAATTTATAGTACACATAATAGATTCCTCTAAATAAAAAAAAAATAAGTGTGTGCCTAGATGATCAGTAAGGGTTAAGTAGAAAAGAAGCTATCATGAATCAAAAAGTATAATTAATCTGGAAGGGTAAATAACTTAACACGCATGCCATTTAAAAAACATGATTATCATGAAAATATAAGGCATACTAAATATGGAAAGGTAAATAATTAAGAACATATTATATATAATCAAAAACATGATATTATAATTATAAATTGAATAATCAGTATGGAAAGCTAAAAAACTAATAACACATGCCATTTAATTAAAAAACTGAGAATGAAAAACATCCAGATATAATATCATTGTGAAAATATCATGGATAATAGTATCTGAATTCTCAATTAAGGAAATGATTAATTATTGGATGTAATGATCTCAAGCATCATGATTCCTCTACTATCAAGATTTTTCTAGAAGATAGTTTAAAAATGATGGGTAACTACATATCTGAAACCCATTTAATTAAGGATAACCAATTGATTCATCTAATAAGATTACTGATGCATCAATGGGATATCAATAACCTATTTCCACCCATTTATACATGTCCAAAGCATTCCAAATATATCAAATAATCAATATAATTCATAAATAATACATGTTACTATTAAATATCTATATTGAAGAAACAATACATATTATCCTTATTTTTAATATCAATTGAATAACTTTCAAAGTAAAGAACCATATGTAGAAATGATATATAGCATAAGAAATTAGAATATACATGATAAATAAAATGGATAATTAGGAGAAATTTAATTTCCAATGATCATAGGAAAAATAATATTTCAAGGGAAATTTAATGACTATACACATGTATCAAGAAAGTGAGTGTCAATAATTTACTTAGTTGATATGATCACAAACCATCTATACAGATAATATAACTAGTATCAATCTAATATATACCAATTAGAGTAATAATAAAGGGGTTTTTAATAGAAATACCATACAAATATCAATAAATATTTTGGGGGAAAATACCCTTTTCATTTTGAAAATCACATATTTAAACTAAAAATATTCAAAATATTTTAAAAGAAATTTTCTTTTAAAATAAACTTTCAAACTTATAAAATAATTTGTAAAACATTTAGTGATCATGATGGAATGAAATTCCATACATTCCATGTATGTTAAGACAAATATTACTTTCACATTTTTAGTAAAATCTAAATGGGCCTTGTTTTGAAAAAATATGAATATTTTTTTAAAAAAAATTTAGAAAGTAAAAATGGGGAAAAATTTATTTAATAAATCATTTGGAAATGGCTGAAAATATTTTTTAATTTTTATTTAGAGAAATTAGGTTTTGGAAGAAAATATATTCTCAACCAAAGAGAAAATGAAGTTAGATTTTCTTAAAAACATTTTTCCAGTCATTTTAACTACCAAAGAGAAGAGAAATTGAAATATTACATGAAATGTTTAATGAATTAATAAATTTGATGAAAATTAAAGGTTTTATTAAAAAATGATCAAATAATCTCCTTGAAATTAAATTCATGTTTAAACAATCCTAATTAAAGTGTGATTGTGAAATAAACTCTTACAATGATCATAACATTGAGGTGAGAACTAACCAGTAAATGGATTATGTGTATTAAATTTAAATAAGTATAAAAAATTGGAAATAAAAATATATATTATATAGTCACTAAACACAAGTTATTATAAAATAAAAGACATCGAATAATTAATATAACCTTATTAATAGAAATTGAGGTATGAAATTATTCACCACTTGGTAATTTTCTAAAAAAATCACCTTAGATGATGTAATTCAAATTCAAACTAAACATACCCTGAAGTATGAAGGATTAATTATATTACATGTAAAAATGGTATTATATACACCATATAAAATAAATTAGGTTCATAACATTACAATATTCCTTAATGAAGAGAAAGTGAGATGAAGTCCCTTACCTCATGCTTCCTTTTAGTTTAATGTATTTTAGCCTCATGTATAGTGGTTTTAAACACGTTATTAAAATTTGAAAGTACCATATTAATATTTATAATATCATATATTATCCTTTTATGATATATTATCACCCATTTGTTGATAATATTTCCTTATTTTCATTGTTTCATGTGTTAATTACCGTGTTTTCTCATGCGTGTTTTACCATGAAAGATCAGATTATTACGCATATTATATAGTTTCATCATCTTAAGAATAATAATAATGACATAATTATAATATTTATATATCAATTATAATTTTAAAACCAATAAATAAATATGGTTTTTATAAATTAATCATGTTACGATCATGGAGACAGTTGGCCGTATGTATGCATGGGCTATGTTTTCAATTTTAAACCATCATTATTGAAAGGAGTTAAGTAATATTTTATATTTAAAAAATAATAATAATATCACAAATACCAATATATTTGTTTAAATATTATAATATATATCATCCATGTGGCTTTGAGATGAAAAGAGGGTTATATCCCTTTGTGAAGGCGGTAGTCCACATGTACACGAAATATGTTCTCATCTTTATGTGAGTGAAAAGATAAGAAATTAAATGATATATTATCATTTTATAATTATAAATATATCATTAATATCATAAATAATTGATTTATATAATATATATTCATTAAATTTTTCTTTTGATTTTTCATGTAAAGTGTTAGTGAAAAACGATTGACATTACTTCGTGAGGTGGTAGTCCACCATAAACATGAGTGAAATTATCGTATCCCTTATGGAATGGAAAGTAAAAAAAGGTATAAATGATATAATAACTAAATAGGTATAATTATATTATAAATATCATATATATTCTTTATAACCATCATCATACACAACTGTCAAAGGTGTTGATGGAAAATGAGTCACATTAGTTTGTGATCCGGTAGTTTTCCATACACACGAGCGACATTATCATTTACCAATTGAGGGAAGAGGAAATAGATATAGGTCACACACCTAGAATAAAAAAATATCACTATATAGGAGATAATTTTTTTACTATATAATTATAAATGAATAATATTTATGGATGTGGAAGAATAAATAAAAGAAAACACATAGTTAATAATTTTACCTCTTCTTAGACCACTTATTTAAAATTATATCTAAATTATTTCTAGAATGGATTTTTATCCAGAAATATACTTCTAGGAAATGAGTATGGAATTTGGGAAGCTATTTGGTTAGGAATTTTATGAACCAAATGGGTTTTATAGAGTGAATAAGAGATGATTGGTGGTGGCCTTTAATAAGTGAGGTGAGTGACACACTTGTAATTTTTAAAAAGAAAAATGTATATAGATTTTTTTGACCTGAAAAGATTTAAAAAAATAGAGTTTTATATATAAATAGACATTATTGAGTCTAAAAAATTTCCTAAAATAGATTTTAGAGAAGTTTTACATCATTTAAACCCTTATATTTTAAATTTAACCTCGATAAATCAATGTTTACCTCAAACACTGTAAACAATTTTTACTATTGTCAGTATTAATTTTGGTAAAAAAATATATTTAACTATATTATATAATATAATTTATTCATATTAAAAATTTGGAATAATTGTTTATAAATTACATTCATATAATTTGAAAATTTGAATTTATAATTAATCCAGCAGACGTGATGAGAAAGAGGGCTTTCAAAGAGAAAATGTTAAAAAGTTTACAATATTTTTATATAAAAATTCAATATAAAAATTATTCCAATGACATATATTGGATTAATAGATATATAATTTAACTAATTTACTTTAAAACTAATTTAAAATATAATTTAACTTTATAAATAATTTAAAAAAATGTAAGTTTTCAATTAAAATTCGGTATTTTTTAGTATTCATCAAAAAACGAAACATTTTAGAAGAATACCAAAAATCAAAATGAGGATAATTTTTATGTGATGATTTAGAAAAAGAAATTTATTTTATCAAATAAATTTTATAAATGTGTAAAAAATTATGTTTAAATTATGTGTGCAAATCATGACTGAACGTTCTTTCCGAAAAAATACAGTTTTCAAAAAAATTATTTTTCTTTTAAATAATTATTAATTTTTTTTAATAAATTGAATAATAAAATTTTCATAATTTAGTTAGTAATTTTCAAACCAAAAACTTTAATAACTATGTGATAATTATATTCCATATTACAGTTTATTTAGAATCGGGGTTGCATGTTCTACAAGCTATCAAAGATATTAAATTTGAAGAAATATATTTCATGGGTTGTTTAGGCTTGGGGTTTTGTGTGACATTTGATATCAAATATAATGTTATTTTTTTTATAATTTTGGGTTGTTATACTAGATTATTTAATAACTGAAAGGGTGTAGTCTTTTCCTATTATAATATTAGTTAAATAAGGATTGAAATGTTCAATATGGATTATTTTAAGACTTTTTGAATAAAAATTATACTTATTTTTTTATATTAAATCAGATTTTTACTTAAAATTTTAGAATTATTCAAAATATATTTCATATTTAAAATTAAATCTAAGAAGATCTCGTATCTGTTGATATTGGTTGAGTTTTATGAGAGATTGAGTGCTATAATGATCAATGTGTCAATGAAAAATCTATGCGTAACTAACATGTGCATTCAAGCATTTGATGTTTCAGAAATCAAGATATTTTAAATTAATATTATTAACATTTTAAAATATTTCATATGTGAATAAATGCTTTAATTTTGAATTAAAAACTTTTTAAATGTCATTTTTGAAATATATTTTAAAATCGTTATCACATAATTGACTAATACCTAGTAAAATGTATTTTGAAAATTTTATAAATAATACATTTTTTGCCTCGATTGAGTGAGAAACACTGATGGTACCTTCATTGATTATCTTACCCCTTGAATTATTTACAAAGGTAATGTGATTTCCTTTTAGTTTATTAATTTTATTAAATTTATAGAGGTCTCTACACATGTGTCTCAGGCATCCAGATTCAAGGGACCACCTTGCTTCTTGGGTTTTACTTGGAATAAAATCTTCCTACAAGATTAAATGATTGATGTTCTTGGTACCCCAAAAAACTTGGATCCACTTATGTTATGCGATAAATATTTTATAATATAGATATACTTAGTAGGTTTTATTTTGGAAATATTTGATGAAAGATGGATCAAATTTGGTCTTCCATATAACATGTTTTTACAATCACATTCCAAGATTAAATGACTGGTTCACTTGTAATAATTAATTTTTTATTGAGAAATGACCTTAAAAAATTGATTTTCAAAGAATATTTTTAGGTCTCATAGGGTTTGAGTAACAAAATCTTTCCCGATATTTTCTTGTATTTTGAGAATGAAAAATTTTATTTAAATTCTATCCACATTGGTTAAATTTGAAAAGATAAATTCTTATGTTCTTCATGGATAATTTGAGCTTATCGATATGCATTTGTTTTTTTATTTTCACGACGAGATATTATTTTTCTTTAGTGATAATAAATTTTTCTTTGGAGATTGTATTTTTCTTTGGAAAATTGATTATATTTATTTTCAAATTCAAGATATAAAGAATCAAGTTGATGGTGGCCATTTTCAAATTGATTTCTAGAATATTTTAAATATTAATTTATTGTGTGACTAGAGAAGAAAATACAAGAAGAATATAGAATAATCAGTAGAAGAATAAGAAGAGTAAATTGGAAATGGAGTAATAACCTTGATATCTTTATCAACATGTTCCATAATGATTTTTGGGGTTGAGTCTCTTAACATGGATGATGAATATGAGTATATGGAATCATCAGTTACACTCCACATAGAGACATCAATATCCTTTTTACCTATTTTCTTTTCTTTAAGCATTTTATTATAGATGGGTTAGTTTTGTTTGATGTGAGGATTATTATTTTTTATTTTCTTATCATGTCACATGTCCTTTTACATTTTGATTTGACTTCTTGGATCATTTTATGATGTTATAATTTTTGAAGTCGTTGAACATGTTACTAGTAGTAGGTGTATAGTCTTAAACCTTACCTGTTGATTATTCGTTAATAGTATTTTTAAGGCATTGGTTTTATTGAATTATTTATCTTTATTTACATCATTTTATTATTGGTCTTTCTTCATGATTTTTTTATTCATTAAGGAGGTAATTATTTCCTATACCACCATATTATATACATATTTGTCTTCTTGGATGACAATCAATTCATTAGCCTAGGAGATAGGAAATACCCATAAGATTTTATTTACAAGTATTTATATAGATAGTTCATCAATGAGGGACTTTATACCATTAGATAATCAGGAAATATTTTAAACATACTTTTAATAGATTCATTAGAATAAATAGTAAAGTATTGAAAATATTGGTGAAACTTATCTAATCTAGTATCTTTGATATTTTTTTTATTCTTTGGAGTGTTACTTAAAACAATTTTCAAATATCATAAGTTGTTTTTCTTATGGAAGCATGATTCAAGTCATTTTTGTCACAATAAAAAGGTAATATATCTTTATATTTTATATTTAATTTAAAATTCCCAGTATCTTATGGGGTCCATTTTTATTTAGATTATTTAGTGGGAACATTATCAAGAATTAGCATTTTGAAAACATTATAAGAATTAATACCAAGTAATGTTGAAATATGATTCTTAAAATGTGAATAAATAGTGTTATAGAAAATTTGATCATGTAAATTTCAATTATATAACATAGTAAAAATAGAAATTAAAATAAATTAAAGATTTTTTTAAATACACACAATTTAGAAAACATGGGGTTTTTTATAAAAAAGAAAAACTCCCTTTTATATGTTTTTTTAAATATTATGTAAAGAGGGGTTGGGTGGTGGTGAATTTTCCTTTTAAAAATTTAAAGTGGGATAAAATGTTATTTTAAAAATTAAACTATTTTCAAATAATAAAGAGAGAAATTGAATAAAAGATAGTTGATAAATTCAATTCAAGTTTGTAAATAAAATATAAAAGTAATTAAAGTGTGGAAATGTTTGAATTAAAATTATCTAAGTATGAATTTTTATGATTAATGATGCAATGTGGAAAATTAAATAGGAAACAAACATAATTGATAAATTGTTTGGCTAAAGATCGATTTGAGACCCTACATACCCACCCCTTTACCCGAGTAGTATTTTTAAGAAATCCATTGGTTTATATGGTGACCAAGAAAACATAATTTAAAATTGTAGCTTCCGAGTGACCTCTTTAACACCTTCAACCATCAATTTTCCCTTACCACCCTTTTATGGAGTGGAAAACATTTGTAAATAGAGTTTAAGGAAGAAAAAGCTTTCTTTAGGAAAAACCTTACAAAATATCTCATAATGCTTTTGATATAAGAATGTATAATGAATATAAAGATATTTTGAGAAATGTTATAGGTCCTTTAATGATTTGGGACTTTTATGGATTATGAGAATAATTTTTGACTTTATAGATTCTCTATTGAATTGATCTTTGAGAGAACATTGTTTGGAGTAAGGATCACAAGGTGAATCTTTAAGGATCCAAGGGAGTCCTTTTTTTGTCTCTAGAAGTAAATTGAAACTTATGGAAGTATATGGGTCCATAGAACTTGGAATGGGCCTCCATAATAGTCTTTTTTGACAACAATAAATAAAATATCACTGGAGTCTTCTTGATACCACTGGTTACCCGCTAGCTAGCTATGTGTTGTTGGTCGCCTACTTAGAGCTGAGTGAAGATCGATGATCACCATAAATGAGCTCCCACTATCCAGTGGATGGATGTTGGACTATAGAAAGAAGTTATTCTTCTCTGGTGGAGGCATTGACAGGTCAGTTATCCTTCATTAGGTAGCAGGTGGTTTTACTGCAAGTCTGAGTTGCTGCCATCATTGCACCATCTAGCCAGTGGAGGCTACTACTACTGAACATAAATATTTTCCAATTATAGTCTTTTTAAGGAAATATATGGATCTTATAATATTATTATATATTCTTTAAGGACAAAAATAGATGTTTCTTATTCTTCATGA
This sequence comes from Viscum album, assembly GCA_963277665.1. NCBI lineage: Eukaryota > Viridiplantae > Streptophyta > Magnoliopsida > Santalales > Viscaceae > Viscum > Viscum album. Next base: position 1,272,907,478 of record OY728127.1, read on the forward strand.
AGGCTTTAAATAAACTTAAATATGCCATGTAATACACCAAATTAAATTTAACAAAATTAATGAAAATCACTTAAAGAAATCATTAGAAAGATATGTGGGTTCTTGTGAGGATGAAAATACAATAAGATAGGGAGAAGTTCAACATAAAATCCATTTTTATGGTGGGTGATCAGATTGGTTGGAAATTTCTTAAGTTCAAATAGTGGAATAATCCAGCCGTATTAATTTGAAATAAAGCAATGATTATGATACCCATCCTCTATATTCACTTACACACTAGAATTAGATTTATAGTTTGAAATTAAAATGAAAAAAAAATTCAAGATCCCCATTATAATTCCCCTTGTACCACCCATAATGGCCTATTACTTAACTATCATTAAATTTATGAGCACAATTACTTCAAAGAGGTAGAGAAACACAATGGAATCAAGGAAGAGAGGAAGGAAAAAACAAAAATGAAGAAAAAATAACTATATTAATATTAAAATTAATTAAACATTGAAAAAATATTCTAGTAAAACTCTGTAAGAATGGAAAAGGTATCAAATCCTTTACAAATGGGGGGGGGGTATATATAGGAATCAAGATTCTTCTTCTCCATCCTTCTAGATATTAAGCACTAAGCTCTCCTATGGGTTATCAATATATATTCTTCTATATGGAACAATAGAGGGTTGAGATTTATTTAGGAACACCATTTTAAAGATTCCCTTTATCTCACTTTTCTTCCCATGATATTCACATTCTTCAATAGATTTATGGATTCCATATGGAATATGGAGAGTTTATTACCCGATATGGGGAGAAAAAGAAGAATTTACATTTATAAATGGTCAATCCCATAAATCATTTTTTTGATAATTTCATATTTTAATTTCTACATAGCTCTGAATATGGAGAATTTATCTACTCTTATATTTAACTTACTCTTCCAGGTTATTCTTAGGATCCAACATTTCTTAGCTACAATGAATTTTAAAAGCAGGACCATTATATTTTAATGGGGATTTTAAATTTAATCTCATGATTATACATATGACTCTTACACACCCATACTAGGCTTCAACACTTTCTTATATTTCCTTAGTATAGATTAAAATTAACTCTTATGTATTAGAAAATTTATTTTATTGTTTTATTATAGGGATGACCCATATGAAATATATTTCTATAGAGGATGACAATTACATTCCTTGGTGATACTAATGAATTTTATACATTTTTACATGTCTGCTTAGGGAGAATACTTTTTACTATCCTAGTTACTTTTACATAAGAGAATACTTTCAAAATTTCACTAACTGACTCCCAGAAGTCTCAATATATTGATTAATAAACTTCTATAACTTTTACCCATATTATATAAATTATCTTAAAAGTTTTAGAATCATATAATATGTGTATTATTTATCCAAATTATTCCATAATTTAATTGACCAATTAAAAGTAAAAAAATTAATCTATTTTACAACATTAATTACTTAATTCACTAAATTATAGAAAATGTATTAATTTCCTAGGCTTAATACTATTTATTATGTTAATCATCACTAAAAAATAGATTAAAATTTCAAAAATTTAGGATTTTATCAAATGAATTGTTCTGAGTTACCTATCTTTATTCCCTTATTTTTTTATATAATACCCATTTTGACCAAATGACATTTTCACCTTCTAGTATTTAAACTATTTCCCTAGTTTGATTATTCTCATATTGATTTATATCATCATGAATTACCTTAGTCTAATTTTCATCTATAAAATACTCATGAAAATTATGTGTCTCTATCAGATATTGGAATGATTTTTATTATAGAGTCATCATTATTCTTAATTTTATTGAATCCCTTTAGTCTCTAATGATTTTATCTTCATTGATCTGATTATGAATTCTTTACATATTTAGTTTTTTTGTTTTTATTTATCACCCACATCATCTGTGTCATATTTAGAATCATCTATAACTCCTTTTACTCCCCTTGAACTCCTTATTTCAGTATCACTTTCTTCTAAAATATTCTCAATTTTTTGGGAAATCTATTAATTTTTTCCAATAGTGAATTATTATATTTTAACTATTATTCTTTCGATTTTGCGGTATAATTCTTATTCCTTGATCTTGGAAAATTATCAAAGAAACATAAAATCATCTCTATGTTATTCAAACTTATAATGTTTGTCATTATTAAGAATAATTCACTTTCTCTCAAAACTGAAAAAGTATTTCAATGACATATTCTTGCCATTCCACATATCTTAAATAGTATTTTTTTCTCTTAAAAATAATGGCTACATTCTCTCCCATCTTCTCCCCCCTCTTAAACTCATATCTGCCTAGATTTTCCTTTTAAATCCTTCGATACGGGTTCAAAAGTGCGCAGAAGCATTGCTTCCCCCTTTTCTTGTATTATTTCCATACTTTCCCCTATAATTCCTTCTTGCAGCCCCGTAGTGATGCTTCTCCATAGGTTCTACCCAGTTTTCTCTTTTATGGCTTGTCCATGCCTATTTTTGTTTTCTCTTTGGTTTCTTCTTCAACAGTGCCTCTATGACCTCTTGGGTGATCATTTTCTAGTTTTGTCGTTGTGACCTTCTTTTTTGATTGGTTTTGCTGTTTTGATGAAGGTTGTGTCAGAATCCTTTGTCTCTTATCTTTTTCTCTCTCCTCCTGATTCTATTTGTCTCTCATTTTCTAATCTTCAGTGGTGGATACAATGAGATTTTTGGATTTTCAGTTTGTTATAGATGGTTTTCAGGCACTTCATCATTCATCTTGCCATTATTTTGTGGGATTTGGTTTTTCTTCCCCATTGATGATGTGCGTTCGTAGTCCTCATCCACCGTTTCCATACTCTATTTTCTCAATCCTCTGATACTCTCCAAGGTGGAATAGTAGCGGTGGTACAAAGAGGTTTTGGGTGTGTGGTTCGGCAGACGACATCCCTCCAAGCACGATCCCTTAGATGATGGATCAGATTTAGAGTCAGCATTTCCTTTATCATAGTTTTGTTTATGGATTTTTTATTTTTTTCAGTATTGCTTCATCTACCATCAGTGAAGGTTTTTAGGTTTTGTTTTCTATGATTCTTATTGGTTGATTCTTGTTTGGGATCATGTCAAATTGTGTTTGGTTTTGGGTTTCGTTTGTGGTTGTGGTGGCAGATGTCAGCGTTCTTCGATGGTGACAAGATGACGTTAGTGGTATTTTTATGAGGTTTATTCTACTTAATGGTGGTTTGATGATGTATTGGGAAGTCAGCCAGTTCTGCTTAGTGATTGGTTATGATGAACATGTGAGTTTTCTAGGGGTGCGGCTTGAGGTTCACTTCTTGAGATCACGTGACTCGAGGTGGTCAGGTGGTGATGGGTCCATGTTGGAGGATTTTGAAATTCAAATTTGGATTCTTGGATGTCTCATTGTATTTTAATTTTGGATTTTCTTGTTTTTTTTGTATTTAGTGGTTTTTAAGGTTACCACTTATCCATAATGTGTCTTTGAAAATAACAAAAAAAAAGAATTTTGAGTTCATACACATAGAAAATCCCTATTGATAATCTACATAAATTTTAGAACTATTATGTTGAAATATCTATCGAGTAAATCCGTTTCAATGATCGTTTTCCATAACATGTTTTTAATGATATGGTTTCTTATCTCAACCACATTATTTTTTTGAGGATTACTTAATAATAAAACATAGTGTATTATCCAATATTTTTGAATAAACTATTTCACTTGGAAATTTGTAAAATCCATATCATTATCATTCCCGAACATCAAAATATTTCCCAAGTATCTTCACTATCTTTATCCAATAAATAGTAATGAAACTTTTTACTCTAGACATATGGTTAATCACCATCAAGCATGGCATACTATTGTGATCATCAATGAACCCCACAAAATAAATTTACTCACAAATGGAATTTGGTGATATTGATCCACAAGTATCAATGTTCCCCAATTCAAGAATTTTTTTTGAATTCATTTGCTTTATTTTTTTGATTTCCAAATGATTTACCCTTTTGAAAAATTTTAAATGTGTAAGTATGATCATGAGTAAACTTTGGGATCACAATATCTCTTTAATTTTTAGAATATATTCCATGTAATTTTTGGTCAAGTGTAAAATAATTTTGTTTTATGACATGTTCATCGGATAAACAATATATATCCTCTTTTCTAATAATGAGGTTGAGATTTCAATATACATTATTATATTGAATTATAATTTCTCATTCTTTTTCTGTAGTAATTAAAGTCTTCTTAGTGAAAATAATTTCATGCATCAAGTAACATAATTGGGTTAATTAAAGAAAATTATGACCAAGGCCTTCGATAACCAAAGAATCCATGAACCTCAAGATATTGATTCTAATTTTTTATTTCTTGGTGCCTGTAATTTTTAGAATTTCATCATTTATATGATTAATGAGACCATATTTTCCTTACATAACGATCATGAAAAGATATTTTTTTCCTATTATAGGGAAAGTGAATCCACTATTAAGTATCCACACTCCATTATGATCTATTACCTTCAAATAAATATCCAAGGCATTTCATTTCAAAACACATTATTTTTTAATCGATGTCTGGTGATTCACTTAATTGGGTGTTGAATATGTTTGTTGCTCATCAATATATAAAGAGTATATCTCAACTTATCAATGTAATGACACTAGACATTTAGTGTTTTTTATACATTTTATTTTCCAATCTTTTATTATTTTGGGTCTTTTATAAGACACCCTAGTATATCATTCTTATAGGTGTGGGTTCTTGTATCATTTCATTCACCATCATCACTTGTTTTTCTTGAAGGCCAAACAACATCAAATTTGGTTTTATTTTTAAAATGTTATGACTGCATTAAATACTTTAACATCTTAGTTTGATGTCCGTATTTCTCATCAACCTTATCTATAGACTATACTATCTAGTTTTCTCGTCTCATATTAGGATTCAAGATAATTTCTTCATCATAAACATTTGACTATAAACCAATTATTTTTTTATTCAATCTCCTCTATCATTTTGACTATATTCTACAATTTATTAGAGAAGATATTGACAATCTAGGTATGTTCTTCAATTTTTAATTTATACTCAAATACCTTATCTGATTTTTTTTGTATTTCCTAATTTGGATAATTGAATTTTTTTCATTCAACTTGGATTTATCTTCTTCTTTATACTCTATATAATGTTTTGAGTCATAAACCAAACCATTGGTATTCTCATTTCATCCCTCCAATTTTCAATTTATTTAATCAAAACTTCCAGTTTTACTTTGAGGAAAACTTTTCTCCCAAACATTGCTTGTAACTGTCACTGTCATATATTTGTGGTATAGAAAATATTTTTATTGTTTTTAGGTATTTCTGAACTATCTTTTTGTTAATAATCTGGTTGGGGTTTGTCACGGGTTTCTTCAGGTGAAGTTTTAATTTTTTTTTGAAAATTCTGTGTTGTGCAAAGTCGGCACATGGTTTTAAAAAATCATGCAACCACCAAGTGTTAACCGTGAAAATAAATAGTGGTGGTTTTCATTCGTGGGGCATGGTTTGAAAAACCATGCTCCCAATATGTAGAAATTGTGGACCCTATCCAAAGAGCACATAGTTATAGAAAGTGTGCGACCCTACCAAACTAACAAAGCACATGTGTTTTCATTATTCTAAAAATTAAATTAAAAATTTCCAAAACCCCCATTTAACCTCCCACTAAACCCTTGCTCATGGTATTATAAAATCTTCAGTATTGGTGGCTCTGAAGAACCATTTTTTTCTCCTTAAAACCCCTTACTAGGTGGATCATAGTGTGACAACACTTATTTGATCCCTCTCTTGTAAGTGAACTTATCCCGCTCCTATTATTCTCTCCCTATTTCCTTTATAAGTTTTTTTTAGATAATATTGTGTTTAATGGGTCTATACTAAGTTATTTTGGATCTTTAATCTCGGATGGATTCTCGGATATGATTTTTTTATTATTCTTCATTGGAAATTCATATTTTGGGAATTGTGTATCGGGTTTCCATGATAAAGGTAGGTGACTTTGTTGAGGATTTCCATTTAATGAACCATTGATTTTCTTAATTGTTTTAGATTTATTTTAGTTAAATTATGAAATCCCAAATTTGGTCCTAATTGGGATTTGAAATTTTATTGGCATGGATTTTAGTGAAAACCCCACAATTGCAATGGAAGATGGGAATTCTGGTTTAATTTGAATTTTATGGAAATTGTGAAATTTATTTGTGAAATTTAACTTTGATAAAAATAGATTTAGTTGATTTGACAATAACCTATGATTACATTAATATTTTAAAAATATTGAATTGAATGAAAAACATGTTTTGATTTTTAAAGTGAAATTGGCATATTGATACTTGAAATGGGGAGATTTGATTTTAAACTGTTTTGAAATAATTTTTAAATTATTGATTGACTATTTGAGAACATGAAAGCCTGGGTTGTTAGTTGGTTATTTGTAAAAAACATGCTTGCATTGTAATTCCCTAGTAATTGAATTGATTCTTTACAAAACTAACATAAACCATGTTTGATAGATATTTTACCGAGTGGGAAATTGATTGGTCTTATTCCTCCTGAGCCCAAGGTATGTGTGTGAACATTTCTATGATCACTAATATGAGATGTGTGAGGATCCTATAACTAGGAACTATCATACCTCAAATTTTATATCCATGGTTTTTGTTGTTATTGTTTTGATATATATTTCATTGATCATAAATTGATTTATAGAAAATATTTTATATAAAATGTATACTCAATACATTGTTTGAAATGCTTTGATCATTTCAAATGAAAAGAATTTTTTATTTTAAATACGAAATTGTACAACTATTTCTATTTTTTACAATTTTGGAAGTATTATTTGATCTATTTATTATGATATCTTAATATGGAACACTTGGTGAAAACCTACTAGGATTTTATCTCACACCCCATCTTTTCCCTTAATAATTTGTAGATTTTCTTCTTCCAGATTCAAGAAAAGGTAAAAACCACTTGGAGGCGGTATATGTTTTTGTCATTTTGATATTGTAGTGTTGAGTCTTTGGGATGTTTGAATTTAATCTCATTTTATCTTGATTACTTAATGTAATAGTGTTTTGGTTTTGATATACCTGCTTGTTCTTCTGGTACTATTTCCTTTGGGAGTTTTCTTTGAGCATACTGATATGTATTTTCTTCTTCCATTATGTTTTTGGAAGATTCATTCCCACTTTCATGTTGTATGATCCTAGGTGCTAGTCTCCAACCCATGGGGATTGAGAATTCCCTTTTTTCCACGTTGAGACTAGATCAGGTGTGAGGGTACCCATGTGCCCCACCAATGCATGAAAAAGTGACATCATAGGTTTAGGTTGTGCATATTCCCTTGATGTGAGTATGCAGTTTTGACATCTTGTACAGAATTAGGAGGTAGTGATGAGTGAATTCGTGGCCCGATATCATCTCAATAATCCTTAAGTCCCCATGGGTGGTTTGAGGAAAGTTTTGTTGAGTAATAATTCTAGTCTTTTCCCTATTTTTTATTTAGATGTGTAGAAATCCAAATCCCGTTTTCTTATTTGATAAGATTAATTTCCCTTTTTTTATTATTTCAGTTTTGTTCAGGGTTATCTTATTATGTGTTCAATAATATTTTCTGATGTTGTGTAACAACATGACTCTGAGAATAGATGTGAATAGTATCTAGGAGGAAGGTTTTGGTGAACTACAATGATAAAATACCACTGTGGACTAGAATCTGGTTGATTTTGTTGTGTATGTTGTCCAAGGTCTCAGATAAGAACCTGCACCCTTTTCCATTCAGGATCCATCTATGGAACCTTAGAGGGATTAATTTTGGAGTTGTCCTCAGGAGCACCTTCACCTGAAAACCACCATCATTCCAATTCTCTAATAATCCTCAAGAGGATGAGGATTGGTTGAATATTATTGAGGTTTTTTTTGTTCTTGGATAAACTAGATATGATCAAATAGAAATGTTCCACCTTCAAGATGGAAGGACCTATAAGGAGATGGTGGGAATCGATAGTGATGGATAAGAAGCATGAGGGAATAAATTTGAAGGAATTTAATTTTTTTCACCAACTAGTTCTATCTAGATTCAATAGTGTTGGTTATAGATTTGGAGATTTTCAAACTTGAGCAGGCTGACCATACCATGATAGAACATATAAACCTTTTCACTAAGTCAGGGTTGATGAGTGTTTTGTTTTCTCCTAGGGACATCTCTAGGAGTTCCTTTTAAGGATATAGAAAGCGTGATGATTCTCATGGTGAGTTTTGAGAGAAAGTTTATTCTATAACTCATATAGTCTATAGAAAATTCCCTTTTATTTTCTACTAGCATGTTAGAACTTAACACTTAAAACAATGGGTTTGTACTTTGTCACCTAAGATATGTGGTCTCAGTAGATGTTTTGGTCACTTGTATAAGTGATATCATGTTTTTTATGATCCACGTATTGTAATGGGATAATCACACCTAAAAGTATGCTGGTGAAATTATATTCTTCATGAACTAAGGAGTTACATCCACATTCATATGGAACAAATCATTTTCACATAATGAAAGAGTTTCTAGACGAAGTAGATATGGGTCCAATAACCATGAGAGGTACCATAAATATAGATTCATCTTTAGTTACTAATTTATTTTTATGCTGGTGCATCTAATTTGTTTATTTGTAATAATATTTTGAATCTCTTAAATCTTTCGATGAAGATTTTATCTTATGTGATGGATATTACCTAACCTCTCGAAATGAAGAGAGAGTAGTTTATCTATTTTCCTATTTGTATATTCTATTTTACATAGATTTATCTTACTTTTTATTTTTATGTTTTCGACATGAAACCTATTGATTTCATATTTGGGATGGACTAGATCATTCCAAATAATGATATAATTGATTTTTATCTTCGAAGAGTCTCTTTTACTACACTTGATAGAGTGTGATGTATATTTCTGGGAGAATGGAACTTGAGGTTGAGTAGAGCCCGACCCTCTTCTCCGTTGTTTGTGAAAGTAATTTCAGTGTTTTATTTTGAGCTGTAGTGAAAATACTTGAGTGGTGATCTCCCTCTAATTATCATTTATTTTTTCAAATTTCCCCTTTTAATTTCTTCGTTTTTCCACTGGTAAGTGAGGTAGAGTTTATAATTGATTTAGTAACTGGTAATAAATTAGAGTATTTACCTTATTACCACATGGAATCAGCTGAAATGAAAGATTTGAAGACAGAGTTGAATGATCTGTTAGAGAAAGCATTTATACACTCGAGTGTGTCACCTTGGGCAGTGGCTGTTCTCTTTACTGTGAAAGCTGATGGAACACTCATCCAATGTTTTTATTACCAAATAATCAATTGAGTTATGCTAAATAAAAAATATATATTCCCATAGATTGATGTTTTATTTTACTTGTTGAAGGGGGTGAAGTGGTTCTCAAAAATTGATCTCTGATTTGGTTATCATCAGTTGAGAATAAGATAATCTAACATTCCGAAAACCGCCTTCCAGAAAAATTATGGCCTTTATGAGTATCTTTTAAGGAAATAAGGTCTATCAAATTCTCCTTGAGTGTTTATGGATTTTATGAATAGGACATTACATGATTATCTTGATACATTCATGTTTGTCTTTGTGTATGGAATCCTTGTTTACTCTATGTCTGAGGGGGATCATGTGCATCATTTTAGAGGTGTATTAGAATTATTGAGAAATCACTGACTTTTTTCCAATATATCAAAATTTGATTTCTTGAATTCAGAATTGAATTTCTTAGGACATGTGGCGTGAGAACATGGTATTTCAGTTGATCCTAAAAGGTGAAAGTTGTTGTGACATGGGAGAAACCATGAAATGTTTTAAAGATTTGGATCTTCTTGGGTTTAGTTGGATATTATCACTGGTTCATAAATGATTTCTTAATTTTGGATACTCTGATAACTGTTATAACTCGGATGGTGGTGAATTTCAATTAGGATGTAAAATAAAAGATTTATTTTGTTGATTTGAAGCATCTTCTGACCTCTACACTGGTGTTGAATCTTCCAAAGTCCAGGTATGGTTATGTGGTCTTCTATGATTGATAAGGTTTTTATTTTGGCATGTGTTCTTATAAAGGGTGATCATGTTGTTTCTTATGGATATTTGTAGCTTTGCGAACACAAAATGAATTATCCAACCCATAACCTTGAACTCACATCTATTATGGATACACTTAAGAGTCGGTGGAATTACCTTTTTGGAGAAAGGTTTACCATGTATTCTGACCATAGGTGAATGAGTTATACCTTCTCTAAAAAATATTAAAATATCTTTTATAGGAGTTGGGTAAAATACCAAAAATATTTTCAAGTTGAAAATTTAAAAACCTCAGGGAAAGGAAATGTTGTCATCGATGCGCTGAGTAGGAATCTTCTAACCCAAGCCATGATAGAATATTTAGCAGAGTGGGCCTTGAGGACTCTTTTTTCATAGTTGGATTTAAGAGTTTTGGAAACAATTTTTTACGTTTATTTTGATAATGTTTAGTTGAATTACACTATTCTAAAGATATTTATTCAAGAACAATAGATTAATGATTAGTTCCATAGCATTACAGTCTCTATTTATAGTGGGGATACCATTAATCAGTTTTCATTATTCACAGAGGGTATTCATTATTTTTAGAATTGTTTTTTTTATGTTAGTGGTGATGAGAGTTTGGATGGGGGACTACCATAATTCCCATTGGGTAGTGCACCCAAGAACCACTATGATTTCGTTTGACATGTGATGATGATTCTGGTGGCCAGGTATAAGATGAGGTATTACTGATTTTATCTATCATTCTTATACCTTCCAAAAGGTCAAGGACCATCACCAAATACCTTTAGGATTTCTTCAACCACTTCTTCTTCCAAATTGGTTGTGGGACAATATTTCAATTTACACTGTGGTTGGGCTACTACCTTCTCAGAGATAGAAGAATTTTATTTGGTTTTTGATCAATAGTTTGACCAAAATGGTTCACTTTATACCCATTCATGATACCTATAATGTTGAGGAGGTGAGAAATCTCTACATGAAAGAGATTATTAATTTTCACAAATTTCTATTTTCTATAGCCCCCCATAGATATCCACATTTTACTTCTCATTTATGGAAAGACATTTAGGAGGAATTGGTATCTAAAGTTTGTTTGAGTATTTCATACCATCTACAGATTGATGGATAGATAGATAGGGATATATATATTCTTGAGGATATGATTTTTGAATGTGTTCTCGATTTTGGTGTAGATTGGGATGACCATTTGTTGATGGTTGTGCTTACTTATTACAATAGTTACCACTACATGATCAGAATGGATCCTTTTAATTCTTGTATGACTAAGCCTATAAATCATTGTTTTATTGTTCAAATATTGGGTAATGTTCCTTGGTTTGAATGATCTGGGTTCAAGTGACAATATCAAAGATTTAGTTGATTATTCATAGAATGTTTCTGGAATAGGCTAGGTACAATTCTTATGCTGATCATCACTACAGATCATTGGAACTTTTAATCGGTGGTTAGGTGTTCTTTAAAGATTCATCTTGTTTGGGTCATTGATGGCTTGGGAGGAAAGGTAATCTTGATCCAAATTTTGTGGGGTCTTTTGAGGTTGTTGGGAAGGTGGGGAAAGTATCTTACCATTTAGAACTTCCACACTAGTTTACTTCTATGCATAGTGTGTTCCATGTATCAGTGCTATGAAGGTATTTTTCTGATATATCTCAGGTTCTGAGTTGGAGTGATCTTGATGTTGAGACTAATTAATCTATGACTAGTCATTGAGTTAGCATGGTTGATTCTGAAACCTAGTTAATTTTTAAGAGGACTCTACCTCTTGTTTATGTTCTATGGTATCACAATTACGATACACATGATACATGAGAGAGAGATGCATTGATGAGAGGGTAGTGACCTCATCTTATTAACTGGGAGACTTCTTGATCGTATTTACAAGTATTTTAATTTTCTATAATGGGGAGGTTATAACTTCTTGTGGATATTTTAAGGTACATCTCTAACCTATTTTTTTGTTCATACTTTGTTTTGGGTTTTCTTTGGTTTTCTTCAGGTGAAATTTTGAATGTTTTGGAAAATTTTGGGTTGTGCACATTTAGTGCACATTTTTTCCAAAACACGAACCCTCCTAGTGTAAACCACGCAAACAAAATAGTGGGGGTTAGTTCGGTGGGAAAAAAGTTTTACAAATTTTGTTCCCACCAAGTTTAAACTATGCATCCCATCAGAGGGGCGCAAAGTTAGGGAACATAGTTTGATAGACCGTGCGACCCTGGAAAGCTAAGAGTGCGTACAGGTTTTTATTATTCTAAAAATCAATAGAAAAATTTATGAACACATGTTTAACCTCTTTCTCATCCCTTACTCGTGGTATTACGAAATACTAGGTGTTTTGGACTCTAAATAACCCATTTTGACCCCTCTAACCCTCTTTATAGCTAGATCAAAGTGTGACATATCTCATTTGATCCCTCCCCAATAAGTGATCCTCTCATATTCCTTCACTCTTTCTCTATCTATCTTTACTCCAAAAAACATTGTTAGTTCATCATGTGTTCAATGGGTCAAAAATCTATTGTTTTGGATCTTGAATCTAGTTTGGATTCCTTGATATCAATCATCGTTGTTAATTATTGGCAATTCCCATTACGGGCATTCTGTACCGTGTTTCCATGATAAAGGTGGGTGGTTCCATTGAGATTTTCAATTTAATAAACACTTGATTTGATTGATTTATTAAGATTAATTTCCATTAAATTATGAAAAACCAATTTGGTTCTAATTTGGTTTTTAATGAGGATTAGCATGAATTTTGGTGAAAAACTCCCAATTCTAATGGAAACTGGGAATTGGGGAGTGATTTTAATTTGATGGAAATCATGATTTTGATTTTTAAAATTGAAATTTGGAAAAAATGGTTTATGTTTATTTGATAATTACCCATTTTTGGTTTCATCTGAGAAATTTCATGAATTGATTAAAAACACATCTTTTTATTTTTAAAGTGAAATTGGATTATTGAATTTGGAAATGGGGTGATTTTATTTTAATATATTTTGAAAACAATTTCCCATTTTTGAATGATTGTTTGAGCACATTCAATACTAGGCAGTAAAATGTTTATTCTAAATATGCTAGGATGGTAATGCCCAAAAAATTGATCGAAACTTTACAACTCTAACATAAACCTAGTTTGGTGTATCTTCTCCCTAGTAAGATTTTGATGGGTCCTATTTGGTATGAGCCTCAGGGACATACGTTCACACTTCCATCATCACTGATATGAGATTTGTGAGGATCCCATAAATAGGAACTGTCATACCTCAGGGTAGATGATCACAGTTCTGTTTTGATATATATTCTAATGATTTAGAAACTAATTTTCTCGTGAATAGTGTTTTTTAAAAACTTTTTTATATAAAATGTTTAATTATGATTTTTTTAAATGTTTAATTAACTTGAAATGAAAAGTATATTTTTTTACACTATTAAATTGTATTTCCAAGACTATTTTTTATAAAATTTTAAGCATGATTTCTTCTATTTATTATGGAATCTTATTATGGAACACTTGGTGAGACCCTATTTGAATTTTAGCTCACAACCTACCTTTTCCTTTTGTCATTTGTAGATTTAATTTTTACATGTTTGAGAAAATGTATAGTGGTACTTGTAGGTGGTGGATGATGTTTATGTTTTGGTCTTGGAGTGTTTACTCATCAGGATGTTTGAGTTTTATCTCATTTTTCTTGATTACTTGACGATGTATTGTTTAGGTTTTGATATACCTACTTTTTCATCAGGTACCATCTCCTTTGGGATTTTTCTTTGATCATATTGATATGTATCTATTTATTCACTTATGGTTTTGTAAAATTAATTCCAAATTTCAAATTTTATGATACTAGGTGATAGTTTCCAACCTATAGGGATCATGAACTCCCTTCAGAACATGTACAGACTGAATTGGGTGTCGGTACCAGGGTATCTGGGATTGTTTATGAAATGGTTCTTCTATGATATCCACATATAATTCTTTATTATTTTCTTTAAAATACTCAATTTTTTCTAGCTTTGTCACTTCTAAGCTATCATCTTCTTGCGAATAAATGTTTTATTCTTAAAGAATTTATACAGTGAACTCCTCTTTCTATTTATATATTTTGATGATTTATTTTGGGTTATTCATCTTCATAATAATATAAAAATTTCTTAGGAGTGTTTACAATGATGTGAACTAACATTCCACATTGAAATCAAGAGAGTGGAAGCTTGAATTTGAATTTTCCTTTCCCCTTTTTAGATATATGGAAAAGAATGATATAATCTCATTGACTTTCCTATTTTTGGGATAATCATCCAATGTAAGTTTGTTTATTTCCTTGAATTCCACTGATGAAATTTTTTCCTTTTTAAGGGATACATTGAATTTTTTCTTTATCTCATATGTAATGAGTGTGAAATGAAGACTATCCAGTGAGACTTATTTTAAATACTTATTATCGATCTCTATGACTTTTTATTAAATTTTTATCATTATCTTTCTTGGATTATTTTTCGAATGTTGATATCATTGAAGGTTTCTATAAGTCAACACATATCCTCCACCTTAATAATCACTTGATCAAAGAGTGTATTAACATATTAATTTGGGTGAATCCTCATATCCTTATACTTGTTCTATAAAATGTGCTATTTAACTTCAAGTACCTTGGAGTCCCCTATATAAATTTTTAGAAATAATTATGATATACCACATGATGTTTTATAAAAATCCTCCTTCATGTATATATCATCGGATAAATATCCCTCTAATGAATTTATTATTTTGGTGTCCACATATTGCTCCCTTTGGTCATTACTAGATAATGCTACACTATCCATGCCAACCATGATCCCATATATAGCAGTCAAATAAACATATATTCCTAATAATCATAAATATTGTTGTATCTGATTTTTCCTCAATTAAAAATTGTTTAAATCAAGTATCAAAATTATTTTTTGATTGAAGAAAATTTCCATGTCTTATAAGAGATAATATATGAAAAATACATTCCACTGTAATATGAGTTTTTAATTATAGAAAATGTAAATACTTTGAGGGTTGGGGATGAATCTGTGTATGTTGATTCTATTCAAACAACCCTTTCTAATGATCTTTTTCCACTATTAGTAGGAATGCCTCTCTCCATCATAATGAATAGAAAGTTAAAATGAGTGTAATAAGATACATGAGATTTTTTACTCTCTTCACCTATAATAGAATACATCCAATAAGAATACAATAGTGACGTGTTAATATACATAATTCACTAAGTGAAATACTTGTTTATTAATCTTTTAAAGAAGATACACTAATAAGTTAGGTTTACAACCCCCACAAAGTATAGAACTCAGTGATCTCAATAACTCAGAAATATCACTGCTCCTCCAAGGGAAACCATTACAATCATCATAAATCAAGATTCAATATACATTATCAACGGAGTATCAATCCACTTACCATTCAACCACAATACAATACTATTTTATCTTCCTATAATAAAAACTATTATACCTTAGATTATTATTTATTTCTTTCCATCATAGATCTATAATTTCCACTCTCTTAATAGATCTATAACCCTCACTCAATTTTATAAAGAATATTATGTCGTTTAAATTTGTAGATTTTATAATTTTACTTTAAATTTATCTTTAATTCACCTTGATTAAGATATGAAGTCACATAAAAAATGGATCATAAATTTATAGTCAATGTTTGTTAATTTTGTTCACATAAAATACCATAAATATAAGAACTTTGAATTCTGAAAAATTTTCTTAACTCAAACTAGTTTTGGTATGTTAAACATCATCATCATGTAATTCCTTTATTAATTTGAAAACTCAAATTCTACATTCTACAAATATAGGCATCATCATGATATGTTTCCTCCATTACAACAGAAAGTAATTCACCATTGTAATGGTGTGACATCATGCTTCCAAGGTGAATTCCAATGACCGACTCTGGAAAAAGTACAATGAAACTTCAAGAAGTATTACTTAATATGTGATAACTATCATTAGGCCTCACTCTCAGGATAAGTTACAATTATATATAAGAATCAATATAGGTCCTCTTTTAGAAAAAATTACTATTCATTCTGGAAGAAAATATTTAGATTTATATAAAACTTGTTTTAACATGAGTCATTGTGTTTTGAGATATTTTTTATCCTATAGTAAGAACCTATAAATATTCTCCCTTTAAAAGATAATATTTATTGTATCAATCCCTCTTGATTCCTTAGACCTTCCAGGAATACTTTCCACCTACATTTTAAACAAACACGGCCCAAAAATTCTCAAAGAGGATATTTTCTATCATATACCAAACACAAGGAATATAAGTTATCCCAAATATAACTCAAGTATAAGTCATCTCATGTATCATATATCATTATCTCTTCTCATAGACTAAATTAAGGCTCCATTAATGCCAACCAAATTCATATATTTTCATATTTAATGAGCTATTCTATAATTTCATAAAAAATACTTTAGTATTTATCACATCAATCCAACACCCATCCTTTATCAACCCCATAAAAATAACTCATTTGTTTTTTAATTTCATAAGAGAAAAATTAAGTCTATAACATAACTAATTTATTTTGTAATAAAAAGTACAGAAAACACATTTTAATATTAAAAAATCTATTTATATATTGTAAAATCACATATTCTTGGAAATATTAAATTACTGTGTATTACTTATTTTATGGCCTCTCTATTTTTAAAAATTAAACTTCTAGAATTTATAAATCATTTAACAAAATAAAAATTTGGTTATAAATTAACAAAATACCATTACAAACATTTATAGATCATTACCGTGAGTTTTACTCAAAGAATAAACTTTATAATGTAAAAATAAACATATTCCATCACTTAATCCTAAAAAAATATACATATAAATTCCATGAAATTATTCTAAAAAATTAAATAAAACTCATAAAATACTACTATGAATTTATAGCACAAAAAAAACCTTATCAGCATTAAACAACTACAAATTTTCAATATTTGTTATAAAAAATGTATTATTAATTTCATTAGTAATGATAACATAAAATTAAATGTTTAATTTTCCATTTATCTCATTTAAATAAAAATTTGAACAATTTAATTTACATTTCCAACCATGATTCACATATATAAAGTTTGTTAATCATATAAAAAATCATGTAAGATCATTCCCAATTAATGGAAATTATTTATCCATAGTTTAAGTTCAGAGATAATCATAAATCCCAACATTATTTAAAAATTAACATATAAACACTCATTTAAATTCATGAAATGAGAGTGGTCACCAAGATATTGATTGTTGACCAAATAAAAAAAATGTATAAAGGATTAATTCATTATTAATCATGAGGAATATAAAATTTATGTGAAGTAAAAGGAAACAAGAAGATTGAATTTTGACCATAATCAAACCATGATACCTCCTAACTAAGAATTGATATTGAATTAACAAAAGGAAGATATATTTAAATGGAGAGAAATTATAAGGAAGTATTCTAAAAAATATGTATTAAGGGTCGAACAATGAAATAGAATTATTTAGACCCCCATGAACTATTAGTTTCACACCAGAGTCCTATTACCAATCAATGGCCCCACGATGGTAGCCTAAATGGTTATTATCTTGACCATATATTTATTGGTGGCTTCCACATGAGTTTTTTGGTATTTTTAATCGAGCACCTTATTTACTCAGGCCCTGATCCCCTCCCAAACTCCTCAACCTCTTCAATCCTGCAAAAATTTAATTTATAAGAAATAAATAAAAATATAAAAATATAAAAAAATATTTTAAAATACTTTAAAACCCATAATTATTACAATGGACCTTCAATGAAGAATATTAAAAATATTTAATAAAAAATTTGAATTGATACAATAGTTTATTTCATATAATTTTCTAATACATTTTGAATATAATTTTAAATCATTTTATAAAAATAATTGTTCTTATAAAAATAAATAAAAAAACTAGAAATGTTTTCTCAATTGGACTCTTTGATTTTACTAAAATAGTTTTTATTTCTACTCATATATAATAGTTTTTTCATGGGACAGTGATTAGAAATTAAAATTTTTATGAAAGAGAAAAGTGATACAATGAACCTAGTCAAAGGATAATAAAATAACAGACACTATCAATGATGGAAACTGAAAATTAAATTTTTCATGGGAAACTTAGTGCATAGTAATTGACACTTTTTTTCATATTATGAATAGAGTTTTTTTTAAACTTATGTTTGGAACACATACCCAAACATGTTCTTATGCATGCACATTAACATACAATTATAAAAAACTTTAAATAAATATTTCCTTAATTTCTACATGCTTAATCACTCAAGTGAACTTGAGAGATTTTGTATATTTCATTGTTATATTATTTTTCTTTTTTATATGTGATGCATCTAAAATGATTATTTCAATCATATAATAACATTAAAATAATCATAATTATATTGTATTTAAATTTAATAATAATTATTTTGAAAAATAAAGTGATAAATCATCTAATAAGTAATTAGTTATTAATATTAACTGATTATATATACATTGGACCAATGAACACCCCTATGTGGGATTATAAGAAGAGTTCAACCAAACATAGTTAATATTATATATATATGACCTAAATATCACATTGAGTGATGTCTTGTGAGATACTCCCATATTTTTTTACATTAAAATATACATATCACTGATATGTATATATTTAATAAACAAATAAATATTTTAATTTATAATGAAATTATGATAGAAATATATGAATATTCTTACCCAAGTCTCATCCCTTTCCCCACCCTTAGTTGAAAAAACACATTTTCACCATGAGGTTAGTTGAAATGTGTACCCATAAATCTCTTTCACTCTTTTCTATTTTTACAATCATTTATTGATATTTGTTAAACTCAATAAGAACCTATATATGTTAAATATAGATAGTATTATTTCATGTAGGATAAGAATCTCTATTATTTTATGACATACTAGATCAAACTAGAATTGATAAATTAGAATAAAACATATGTATTGATGAACTTAGTTAAATAATATTTAAAAAAATAAAAAAAATGTACCAAATCAAGGGTCCTTATGGGCCTCAATATCCTTTCTATAATTAGAAGCCTTATAACATTAAAAAGCGGGAGTGGTAGAAGAATAATAAATTTATTTAAGTGAGTTAAAAGTTAATGTATGCGGATATGTGGTTGTATGAAACATATTTTTGTAATTTTTAGGGGGAGGGGGATCTTATAGATTGTATTGTTATTTAGGATAAAAGAGACCAAGAACATTTAACCCCAATATTTTAGACATATGTAATGGTGATTAAATTAACATAAGAGGAAATTATCGAATGGATGAAACGACAGTTAATCGATAAAGATATTTATTTTTTGACAAATATAGAAAGAGGAATAGTAGGGTTGAAGCATATAACAAAGTGATTTTCAGTAATTTCATATTCCATGTCTTCCTATTGGATTCCTCTATGATTTCCTCTCATTAATGACCCTAATGGTGACTACTAGAGGAATCAATTCTATCTACCTCCACCCCTTCATGAAAATAGAATGTTAAAAAATAGTAATAAAGATATATTTAATATTATATATAATAAAAGTTTATAAATATTAAAATTATATACTGAAACTATTTATCAATGGTTTCAATTCTAAAACATATATTCATTATTCACCTTCAATAATCATTCATATTATATTATCTTCATACTCTAATATAGTCTATTGTAACATATTCACATTTTATATAATAAAAACTAAACAAATATAGATAACAAATAATGTTTATAAATATTAAATATATATTAAGTTAAAAATAAAATTATGTTCAATGATTTAAATTTCCCCACATGACTTCAAATTGGAAAAATTCCTTAACAATGGATTTTTTCTTCATTGTTATATCAGTTAATAGTGTCATTACCTACGCAATTATTATATAGATATATAACTTCTATGCCAAGTTAAAAAATATTTCTTGGTATCAATTAAAAAAATAAAAAATTATTTTTTAATAAATCATTTATATAAAATACATGTTTAGCATGTGATAAGGATATATAAACCAATTTTTGGAATTTTTAACCACACTGATACACTAAACAGGTTAGAAAAATGACTAAGAATGGAACCCTTATTCTACCTTCAAAAGTTCAAGGTTTGAAAAATAGTATCTATAGAAACCCACACTATATATATATATATATGTTTACATTATTTATATTAGTTATAAATTATATCTCACAAAATAAACTCACAATCGCAAGAATAAAAGGTTTTGTGTATTTAAGGAATAACTGCATAATAAATTTATTATACTATAATTTGAATACTTCTACATAATTGATCTAGAATAGATTCGTTTGAGACTTATCATAAGTGATACCCTTTTTCATGACCCGGGTAATAAAAAATTAAAAAATAGGTGAGATTAAATGCTCATTATGGGAATAATCGGAGTAAAACATGATGATAATAAAACACACATATGTTAGGAGGAATAAAATGATATCATAATGATAATGATCATAAGCATGGAAACATATCATAAATAAATTATATCATAATATCATGTAATAATAAATGTGTTTCAACAACATAAAACCTGAAATCATAAGTATAAGTCAAGGATCACCTCCAATACAACATAATATAGTCTGCTTAGGTTCACTGCCCATGTACCATACATGGTATATCATGAGTTGAAAACATTACACAATTAATTCTAGGTCTATTAGGGGAATCCCTAAATATCCATAACATGTACATGCATATATGTACCATAAGAGGAAAGTTAACCATTCATTAATCATAAGAATGATAAAACCCAAGAACATAATGATGGTCTCATAATATCATCTCAAAGCATAACCATAGGATATTTAATAAGGATTCCCAAGAAAATAAGGAATTAAATAATTATTGAAATTCATATTTGAATGATGATTAAATTTACTTGAATATGGAGTTTCATTTTATTATAATTAATAAAGAGGATTATAAAGGAAATAAAAAAACAAACTACTTAGGTGATTATTTATAAAATAGGAAAAGGATATCATAAGAAAGAATTTTTTTTTAAACTTTAAACTAGAATTTATCTGGAAGAATTTTTTATAAAAGAAAAATGGCCTTCAAAACTATTCATGGGTAGATAACTTTGATAGGGGTGGTACTTGATATGAAATATTAAATCGGTAAGTTCCTATAAAAGAGAATTGTAATGGGAACTTAATTCATATATTATGACAAAACATAAATGTAAAGTATAATAGGTATATATGTAAGGAAAATACTATATAATATGAATTAATTACCTAAGAATAATAATGGGGTAAATAGATAAGATAAATAAAATTTATAACCCAAATGGAAGGAGGGTAATTCAAAATATCCCTTTTTATGTTTTAAAATTCCTTTATTGAAATGAAAATTCATAGAAATATTAATAAAACACACTTATGAAAAGAGGATAAGGGAAATATAAATGTAACATGGGGTTAAAAATAATTTTATTTTAAAATTAAATGGAGATAATTGGTAGAATAGAAAAAAAATTCAATAACGGGAAACTGTCATTAAAGAGGATGTGAAATATTCTCGACAATGATTTACTTTTTGAGGAAGAAATACATCATGGTAAAATATTTTATTTTAAAAAATATATTTTATCAATATAGGAAAATAAATCACTGTTAGATAACATATAAAGTTGTAATAAACTAGTCATACAAGTAAGAAGTTCAAGATGAATCATACTAACTCAAAGGAAGCGGGTTTGTGTTAAACAAAACCCCTACCAAGTCATAGTACTTTGTATTGAAAATTAATGGAAGGTAGAACATGTGATGGATTTTTAAATACCATATATTTTATAGAAAAAATAAATCCACGTCCAATACATATAACAAAAAATTAACAAGTGGTGAATTCAAATCAAATCTCAATGAAACAAAATTAAGATAAGAAACCCTTACGAAAATGGAAATGTAAGAATAAAAATAAAATAAGAGGTTTATCATGAAATAAACATTCAAATATCATGAAATTAAAAATATTACTTATACTTGAATTTATTAGTTCCATGAATATATCATATTAAATAGATTATGTGTCTCCATATAAAACATGCCTCACGGAATTCAAAATAGATACAAATATCCCTTAACTTGGGTCCTGATTCATTTTTTACGTGTGCCTAACATCCTAAAAAATTAAAATAAGTTTATTAAAATATTTATTAATAAATTTTTAATTATATATTTAATTTTATAAGGTATATCTACTATCATATTTTAATTATTTATTAAATTGTTTTTGCCTATAATGGTTACTTGAGGTGGTTCAGTCAATTTCATTGAAACCTTTTCGGTATATTAACCATTGTAAAATGTGTTGTAAAATAGCTTCCGAATCTCTATAATTATATAAACTTATTCTTTTTATTATTTCATTATCACAAAATTTATACCATTTTAGAGGTTTACCAAAAATGAATTTCAGTTAATAAAGGTGCCTTAATATGTCCATTTTGGCAGTTAAGTTTACAATGACCATTTTTTTTAATATCACTTATATAATGTCAAATAATATATTTAAAAAATATTAATAGTTTAATATATATAATATATATATATATATATTTAAATTAATACTTTTTAATAGGTAATGTAAAATTAAATTCGTTGATTCGTGGAGGTAGTAGTTCAAATGTGCATTGTAACACCCCGCACATACCTCATTGTCTTGAGAAGGCAGTGAGGGTTACATGGCCTTACGCGACGTTCCCAAGGCGCCAAAGGCTGGAAATAAATGCCGATGGATTCTAGAACAAATTGGGGAATGATTTTCCCTTAAGATAAAACAAACCACTATATGATGCATGTCAATAAAACACACAAACATGTATTCCCAAAGACAACCAAGTTGTTGCACAATAAAACCCAAAACCAATACAACTAGAAATGTCCAACAACATCAGAGTACAAAGCAGAAACTAAACAACAAACACCACAAGTTATGACAGCACCACAACTCCATACCAAGCTCCAAGCTCCAAGCTCTACCAAGAGATCACAATGCTCCACTAAAGGAGGGTAATGCCTTACCTTTGCCCACATCACGAAACACAACATCTGAAAAGACACCAACGAGCCAAAGCAGAGGGTGAGTACTAAAACTCAGTAGGTTTTCCCCAAATGACTTCCCTACACATGCCACTAGTATAAAACCATTATCACATTTATATAAAACCATATATATAAAACAAATCACAAGTGCAATCATTTTCATAAGCAAAATATGCCCTTACCAAGCCATCACAACCAAACCAAGCAACCAAGGGAAATCCAACAAAACATGCCACAAGCCATTTAATCATTCACGCACTACCACACCAATTTCCAACTTGCAAATCAATGCACAAAAAACAACCAAACGGTGGGACTTCCGCCCAACCCGTTCACCCATTCACACCTAGCGGTACTTCCAAACCACTACCCATATGGTGGTTCTTACAACCACTATCCATCCCCTTTTATAGTGAGACTCCTTGACCACTTCCGCACAACATGTCATCAAACTACAACCAAGCATATAACCGATGAAGGTCACAACATCATGCAATCAACCAAATTCCATTACATAGCAATCCACTTCAATAACTCACCGATTTATTAAAAACCATTTTCCATGACAAACCTTATTTAAATAAAAGAACCTTTTTATTGAAAACCATTTCTGTGAGTCATTTGCACTAATCAACCATATCATCCCATTTTAAAATCCATAACAAAATCATTTCACCATCGAAACCCCCTTTTCCCAAAAAACCCCCAAATGGATTTCCAACCGATTTCACATAATAAATCACAATTAATTTTCAGCACAACAATTAATTGTAACAAATAACCACTAGTTCTAACCAAGTGGAGTTGAGAGATAAGCCACCTACCTTTATGGTTCTTGAGGAATCGACCCACAAGCAACCACACCTCAACACCGGCAAACGCACCACCAAAACCTCTCAAGATACCTTTCCCTAGAATCCATAATCCTCAAAATCATCATCCAAGTCAACCAAAACCCTAGATCTACACACAACAAGTGTAGATCTAGAAAACCAAGAAATATAGGGATGTAGATCTAGAGGAAAACACAAGGAAACAAAGAGGAGAGACTTACCTAGGAGAAACCACCTTCAAACCGCCACGAAAAACCTTCAAAACGCTTCCAAACCAAGTGGGAGAGCCCCTAAAACCCTTGAGAACTAAAAATCCCGAGTGAGGCTCGAGTGGGATGAAGATTGGAGTGGAATGAGGCAATCCCGAGTGAGCGTGGGTTTTAAAAACTTATTTTTAAGTGGCCGCACGGTTAGCCCACACAGTTTGGCAAAACATGTGCTAACGGTGTGCATGCTACTGCCTCAAGGGCTTGGGTCCGCACAGTTTCCTCGTACGGTTTGAAAAACTGTGCATAGGTAGTGCAAAGCCTACTGTCTCCCTTGCACGGTTTCCTGGAGAATCTGCACGGTTTCCACTAACCATGTTCAAACCATGCACCCCTTTAAAAGACTACAAACACATCCAAAACCATTCCAAACTCTCCCAACTGCTTCCCAACTCATCCCATGCACTTTAAACACATAAATATTCATAAACAAAGGCCATATATTTAAAACCGGGGCTACTACATGCATACAGACACAATTTTCATTTTCTATAAAATAGGAAGGAGTAGATAAAAAAGTAATTATCATTCAAGAATGTTAATAATGTTATAAATACTATATTTTTATTAAATAAATATTATTTTATCAAACATGAAGATTCTTTATGAAAATTCGAATATGACATTCATGAAGGTGGTTGTCCTCACAAACATAGGGCGACATATTCCTTTTTTTAATGATTTTTTGGGAGGTAAAAAAGTGATATTGCATTAGTTTAATAAAATTAATCATTTTAATAATGATAATAATATTTTTATTTCATTTATAGACTTTATTTTATAGGTTAATAGAAGGAAGGATCCAGTAGAGCTCAGTTGAAAGAATTATTATCATGACCCAAGCCATTTAGACGTATTGTTATATGATTTTAACATAAATATCCATTAGTTAAAACCCAAAGATAAAGAGGCCTAGTGTATTTATAATTCAAGGTTCATAGAATATAAAAAAGGAAACTAAAACATAACATCCTTATTTTATTATCTATAATGATAACCAAAATCCATTTGAGCTCCTAAAACGGCATAGGATTACTATAGGAATACATAATTGAATGGGTGAGATAAAAATTCCTACAAGTTAATAACCATGACCAGAAATCAAAACAAGTGTGTTAGAGTTCTAACATGATATCATGATATAGAAGGTTCATGTGTAATCAAATATAAGAATAACATAAAGAACATGGTATCATAAGATCAAACCAAAATTGGAATTTTGTTGGGAACACATAACATGACATAAACATGAGCCATGGCCAACTACCTACACAATATCATATGGTGGAAAAAGTCCCGTGTTAGATTAGGTTTACACCATAATCCCATACATAACATATGATGATACTAAAAGCATTATCTAGTGGATGGAGCACTATCTGGGTGCACCCATCATAACATGTACATGCTTATGTGTGTCAAAAAAGGAAATCAATCATAAGGTATAAATATAAGAATTAATATGGAAAGAAATGGGTTGCATAACCATACCTCATATGGTTATCAAAATATACTTCATAAATAATGAATTTAATCAATGAACTTTGGGTTTGTATTACTCTATAAATGGAAGGGAGAATGATCTTGTAATATATTAAAAATATATATACATATTTTAAGATAAGTTTTTAATTTCTACGTCTGTCATCATTGATGAAAATGTCTTTAAGATAACACATGAAACATTTCTTGAATAATATACTATTTTCAATTTGAAAATCACTTTAGAAAACTAAAAGTTTTATAGAATATTGGGAAATCAATATTATTTGAAAATGACCATATATAAAACTAAATTAATCTTAAAATAAATGACCATTCATGAAAGAATGACCCAAATTCCTTCATATTTCTAATTTATTATAGATAACCCCCCTTTTAAATGTTTATAGGGAACCCTTACATGGACCATAGGCCTAGTGAAATGAGGCCCATTACATGACCCAAAGCTCCAAAGTCACAATTCCAAATACATAACTTGAAGCCCATACCTTGACCCTTTGAACTTCCTCTCCCTAGCATCTGTAACTTTTAAGGACTTAGCTCTCCACTTTGCATGGCTGGTTAGCTAGCATGTCCCATACAATGAGCTTCAAGGGGCCTGATACCAATGGAAATTTAAATACCTTATAGTTCATCCAATCCAGTTAGATCAGCTCTGGTGGATTCTACTTACTCTGAATCATCTTATGGGGCTTCCTCTGGTGTTTTCTGACTGGGATACTTCCATTTCTATGTGGGATGTAGGCCCTGTGGCCCATAGGATGTGATGGATTTAAGGTCCTGAGGCCCAAAGGCCTTTCAATTCAAGAATTACCTAATATCCATAGGCCCAAACTAGTGCCCCTAAATCCCAAATCAGATGAATAGTTCTATTTTCTATAGTACCAAACAATAAATTCTACTGTATTGCTATAGTAACTTCTACGATAACTCAAAAATTCTCTCCCACAAAATTTAGAACTTGGTTCTCATGGATACCAAGATAGAGCCATTACCACTCGGGTATGGGCTTATTGGCTCAGAGAGTATCCATGATTGTAGTAAATTCCATTGACACCATATAATTTTATTGAAAACATTCCTTTTACACTTTTTTAATAAAAAGTCAAAAAGTACCATGTTTGGAAAATGATAGAAAGATTCCATTTGAATGATTTTGTAAAATAAAATCAATAATGGGTAAATATTTCTTCAATAAATCATTTGGTAATAGTAAAAAAATTCTTTAAAATAGTTTATGGAAGATATTTATACGTAGGAGAAATATTCTATATCTAAAAGAAAATATAACATCAGTATTACTTACAAACAATTTTTTAGATGTTTATTTATTCAATGGGGGAGGAAATAGAAAAAAAATGAAAACAAAATTCATAAACATAAGATAATTAAATATAATTGGTTCTAAAAAATAATTATATATGATTTACCCAAAAGTAACCTGGAACATAAATAATATCGAAAAGAATGGAGATTGTAACATAAAGAATTTACCACTTGGGAACTTTCGAATAAAATACCATTGGATGAAGTAAAATGAATTATAATTTAAAATAAAATGAAGTATGAAGTATTATATATATAATATATAAAATTTTCAACATATACACAGTGTAAAAAAAATTAGGTGCATAATAATAAAATATTCCTCAATGAAGGGAAATGGAGAAGAAATCCCTTACCCAGAGTTCGAATCTTCATGTAAATAATTTATCATCATAAAAAATAAAATTATGTTAATTATTTACTTTCTTAATAACCATTTTATAGTTTATTATTAATTTAATTTTATTTATTAACATGTTATATTTATTGACTTAATTAATTAAATTCATGTTGGATGTTTTGACGATATTCGGTTCATATGTCCAAACTTACTTCGGTAGGTTGACTATCGTAAAATAATTCTTTATTATATCACCTCAATAATAATAATTATGACATATATACCATTTTTATACCACAATTATACTTTTAAAACCAACCATTAATGATGGTTATGAAAAATAAACAACATTATAATCATGGAGACAGTAGGTCGTACGTACACATGAGTAACATTACTATTTTTCAATGATCATTATGGAATGATGGTAAGTATTATTTTATATTCATGTAATGGTAATCATATAATAAAAACAATATTATTTATTTAAATACACTTCTCCATATATATATCATCCATGTGATGTGGTTATGAATAATGAATCACATCGCTTCTTGGAGATGGTATTCCGCATGTATGCACAAATGATGTTATAATTTTTCAGTGAATGGAAAGGTAATAATGTAAATGATATATTATATTTTAATTATGATAAATATTTTTTGTATTATATATATATATACCTAAAAAAATTAATCATAATGATCTTTATGTGGCGATGATTGAAAATGAATCACACCAGTTCGTGAGGCGGTAATTTGTCGTACACACGAACGATGATTTTGTTTCCCATTTAATGGTTGATGAGATGGAAGTAGGTAAAAAAATTAACTTAATGAAAATATATTTATATTTTATATAGTTATATTAATATATCATCATGTTTTAATATGACTATATTTAGGTGGAATAATAAATAAAATAAAACACTCAGTTAAGAACGATACGTCTTTTTCAAAAAACCTATTTTGGTTTGCACCAAAATCCTCCCATGGAGGGTTTAATAATAAAAATAAGAAGTATAGGATGTGTTAATGGGATTAATTTAGGGATTATTTAAGGTATTTTCTGAACCACGTGTGATTAAATAATGATAGAAGGTTCCCTTTTATAAACAAGGAGTGTCATTTTTGTAAATACCCAAAACTATTCAATAATTGGAAGTAACTCTTAATATTAGTGCCTAAAAAATTGTTAAATGATGTATTGAATAGAATATAAAGTTTAAAAAAACATCCATCATTAAAAGAGGACCATTTTAAAACATGTTATTCACTTTACATTTATGGTTACTCACTTTAAACATTTTTGTTTTCATCATGGTAATTAGCTTTTACCTAGGTAATTTATCCTTTAAGACTAAAACTAAAATGAGGATTATTAGATATCTTGGAACTAATTATTATAAATTATAAATATAATTAATCAAATAAAAATACTATTTTGATTGAAACATAATTTTAACACAAGTACAAGTAATGAAAAAAATATTGTTTTAACCTTAACTATGGTAATAAATTTTTAGAGTTGTTTCTATTCATTATGGAAAAAAATTAAGTTTAACATGTTAAATGATATTAATTTTTCTCATTCAAAATATGTAATCCATTTTTTCAAATTAAATACATATAACTTTCTGAATTTATTTTAAAATTATATACGAAAATCAAGATAAAAAGTGGGTTTTCAGGAAAATGTGTTTTAGATGATCTTATATTAAATCTATGAATATAAATTATCATTATAAGAATTTAAATTCATATAAATAATTATATTATAAATATATTTAGTTTTAATCATTCCTTAATTGGGGTTATATTAATTAATTTAAATGGACAAGCTTGATGTACTAAAAACAGTTTTTATAAAACAATATTTTAAGCCTAAAAAAACTTATACCAAAATCATGAAAATTGTAGATAAAAATGAAATTAATTTGATTAATTATAAATAAAATGGTTTATATGTAACTTTAATACAAATTTAAAAATATAATGGTACTTTAATATTACATTATTTAATGAAAATAAATAATGGTATTGGAAAAATATGAAATTTTCACTATTTACTGAAAAATTAACAATTTTAGAAAAATACCAAAATTCCATGCTAAGATAGTTTTTATTTTCTGATTTTAAAAATTATTTTCGACTTATAAAATAAATTTTAAAAGAGGTCCAATAATTAATTATACTATTTTATCACAAAAATAATAAACATTATTTTTAAAGAAACCACATTTTTTTTTAAAATGAAATGTTTTCATTAAAAATTGAGTACATATTTCCTAATAATTTATCAATACATTGATATTGAGTTGGATAAATTTATATATTTCCAAAATTAGTTAAACCTATTCATACCCACCAATTTAACAACCGATTTATAGATATCATATTTAAAAAATAATATTTCATGGTTCATTTAGGATAACAGTTGAATGTCGCATATGATATAAAACATAGTTTTATTTATTAAAATATCAAGGGGATACATTCTCTCCCCATTTAAAATATTCAATCCTCCAAATTTTAACTTTAACTTGGAAATAAAATTCATGAAATTTTAAAATACATTGGTTGAAATCCCACATCATAAAAAGGGTTAATAAAACATCCTCTTGAAAAGAAAGATTAGAAAATATGAAGGTCATATATAATAATACATTAATAGGTTTCAAAATAGGAGAAAATTGGTGGGAAGTGAAAATATATACATTGAAGAAATAAATAATTCTCAAATAATTATTGTGTGATAGAGATCATTGATAATAATAAATTTAATGTTCCTGAGAAAGTTAATAATGAAAAACCATAAATAAAATAGGTATGAAAAATACTATTTATTAATTAGAAATTAATGTAATAAGAAAGAATTTTCATTTCAATATATATTTCCTTGAGTTGTATAATTTATTACCATATAGACTAAGACCATAAGGAAAATAGATATACTTGATAAATAGAATTTTATCCTATCATCAATTTCCATCACAATATCTTATTTTTTCCCAAATGATGAGTATTCAATATGAGTTTTTTATCCCAGAACCATGAAAATAAAGTTATAGTTGATAGAGCATGGGACTCATATTATTTTGATCATTGTGAGGGAAAACTGAAATCTAGAAAGTTTGTGTATGAATCTTCTTGATATTTTGCTTCAAGAAATGATAGAGTTTCTGGAGAAATATTTAAAGGAGGTTACTCTATAGTAATTCATTTTAATCAATAACAAATTCTTGAAATGATTAATAATTGTGAGTATTAAATTGTTGAAATAACGGATCCACCATCAGGGTATTATCCATAGAAGATTGATGATGTGATTCGAAGGCTGTCTGATGCTTGAGGATTCAAGGATTTGTATTGTATTCCCGTTGGGTGTGTATTTTCCAATTTTATTTCATTTAGAGAAACTAAAGTGAAAAGAGTGGGGGATCATGCCAATTTATCTTTAACCTAGTATGATTTCCATTAAAAATTAGCATATGTTATTTAATCCATCTACTTCATGATGTACAAAAAAACTGAGTATGGGTTC
Source organism: Viscum album (assembly GCA_963277665.1). NCBI lineage: Eukaryota > Viridiplantae > Streptophyta > Magnoliopsida > Santalales > Viscaceae > Viscum > Viscum album. Next base: position 1,272,938,624 of record OY728127.1, read on the forward strand.
ATATCTATGGATTAAGCTGGATTTGGTGGAATCAAAAAAATTAATTCTATGTTTCTTTAGTGAACGAAACATCAATTAAGTTGGACCAGGAAACAAAGGAAGCTCACTATAGATTATCTTCTCATTTTCCAGGTTAAATTAATCATAATTCAACCCCTATTGAGAATGTGACTTTGTCCACGATGGATTACAACTTTGATTTAAATATTAGGAAAGAGAATCTAAAACTTTTTTGCAGTGGCTATAAAATATTTGGGCACACTAGGGAAAAAAATACAAGCATGAGACTTTCCATGTTTTTTGAAACCATAAAGGACATGAGACTATAGATTTTAGGAGAATGAAAATTACTAGGATCGGAATCTCATTGGTTGAAGTTAAGGTTTCTCCTTATACTAATATCCTAAAAGAATCTTATCTCCCTAATGCTACTTCTAATGAAAAGAACAAAGAACCTATTGAAATGGGGAGCTCAAATGTGTTATTGAAGAGAAAAACATGGGTAGATCTAGATGCACAAGACCATGATTAATCTTATTAAGAGCCTACCCTCCCTGAAGAGGCTAACAAAAAATGCATGGGTGACAGGGGTGAGAAGGGTGTCCCCTCTTATGTGGATATAGTATTAGTGGAAACTGGGCCATCCACAATGGAAATAAAAGATCTCAAAGATATTTTTTTTTCACTCTCTAGATTATAAATTTAGGGCCTAGTATTGATGTCACATGGGTTGATGATGTAGTAGATAAGAAATCGGTGTAGGAAGATACCATTCAAAGTTCTATGAATCAAATGATTATGATAGAATAACATATTGATGATATATAATGTATAGGTAAAAAACGTTAGATACCAAATAATCTGGGAAGCTTAAAAACTTGACTAAATATCAGGTGCCTTTGGTGGATTCTGAATATACTTATGTTGATAATATTTCTTCTACCGGAAAAATACCGACTGAGCAAGATGAATCCCTACAATCTCAAGGTCTTTGGAAGCTACTCCTCAAAAAATTTATGATTTTGTAATTGAAACATAATATATTAAAGGATATTTGTCATTTAAATAAGGTCCATCCACAAAACCAAAGGATGGATTGGATTATGGTAACATTAAAGAAATGAATAAGAAAGATATAACCAAGGTATCTATAGGCAAGGAAGGATTCCAAATGGTTCTTTTTAAAAATTCAAAATCTCATATATCTGATCCTACATGAATTGAAAAATAATTTCTTATTAATTCATGTATTTTATATGTTGATTCCTTAAAGGAACCAGATCATACAATTGAATTTTAGGCCACTTATTAAAACTCATATAGATTCCTTGAAGCATAAAATGAAGATAATTTGAAACAACAATAAAATATGGTTCAATTTAATGCCTAGGAGGTAGGGGATGTAAGACTACTATGTTAGGAGATATAGAATCCACCCTATAAAAGATGGAATCTCAATCTGAAGTTTTATATGGATAAAAAAATTACTAATTTTGAAATCCCACTTGAACAAGAGAGAGCCTGGATAAAGGTACTTCAACCAAGAAGTCACAGACATGGGCATGGATGTGTAAGAATTGTCTGGAATGCTATTCAAGAATAGGAGTGTAATATTTGTATCATGATATGGAAGAAACTAGGTACGTGATGTTGGATTTTTTTTTTCATTTATAACTCTTTGTTGTTAACTATATTTCTTTTATATTTAATAATGGGGAATTTCATTTACTTTTTAAAAAAGCTTCTAACAGATCACATAATCCAAAAAAAAGATAACATGTTACCCCAATTATCATTAGACATTAACCAAAAATAAAAGGTATAGGATGAGGTAAGATAATTCATAAAATTAATAAACCATTTTATGATGAAATTAAACAATAATCTCTAAATCTTCAACAATAAAACCCAACATTCAACTTAGAACATTTCATAAATAACTAACCTTAAAATTCTTTAAAATATTCCTGATTAAGGTGGAAACCCAAATATTAAAATTATTTTATCACATATTCATCCTCAATAAATGTTACGTTTATCTCTAAATAAATTAAATCACTCTTAAGGTATCACACCAAAATTTAAATACCCAAATAATATATTATAATCATTTTTATAAATATCTCTAATTAATAAATAGCTATATTAAAATCATACATTCTTCTAAAAATCAACATAATCATTAGATGCTCCGTGATTCTTATAAGCAAAAAAATATTTATAAAAATAATTCTAAAACATAATTCTAAAATTCAAATACATCAATACTTTAACCTTAATTATTAGTATAACATATGTCCTTACTTGGTATATGAGTTTAATTTATATGATGTAATTGACTCAAATAATTCCAATATTTTCAAAATATATTAAATTAACTATAAATAGATATCTAGGATGAAATTTATTTCTCTATATTTAACTCCCCATTTTTCTTCAACAATTGATTTCTCCATTCCCATATTTTACACACATATAAAATTTTCTATTCCTTAGAGAGATTATCCTAGGTGTGTCTTCCCATAGCTTTTACATAAATAAAGTGAATCCTTATTTCCTCCATGGTCTCCACCACATGAGATTTTAGAGGAATCCATCCTTATCTTTTTTTCATAGTCTAAGCGTTGGATAAGGTATAGCTTGTTAATCATATATCATAACTGATTAAGTATAACCACAATATATTTCACTTCAATCATCATCCCATTTGGTTTTTCATATTCACCACATTTTCTATTAAATTAATTATTAACATCCTTACTCATAGTTCCTTCCATTTTCTAAAATAACCATGGTGTAAGAACCTATATCAATAATCATGAAAAATCATTTAAAGGTTGTCTAAATCATAAAACCTTCATTTGAATCTATTATTTATTAGGTTTAACCTAGTATATACATGATTATCATATCTTCATATCCATCATGATGGTTGATAACAAAAATGTTAACTATCCAAGCATATCCACCAGGAGTATCAAACCAGGTGCACAGTATGAGAACCGTCACAATGCATGAGAGTGTTGATTGAGATACACTCATCTAACTATTTTTGGGGTTATTACCCCAGTATGTTTCTATTCTATAACCACATCCACAAGTACTATCTAGACATGGATATGTTGCTAATAAGACCATATAATCACTTCCAAACCAAAACATTAGGCTGTTATCCTTGAACTGTCACCAATTTTATTTAAATAAAGTTCTCTAATCCGAATCCAAAAATATAACTAAAATCTACTATGATCCCAATTATCATGAAAAAGTTCTTTTAAATAAATTATTATATTATTATTTAACATAAATATCCATTAATTATGACCCAAATATCATGAGGCATGGTGTGTTTAGATGACTATGTTCATAAGATAGTGAAAGGAAACTAAAACATGAAATTTATATTTTATTCTCCATAATAAGATCCTAAATCCATTTGAGCTATTAAAATTGCATAGGATAACCTATATAATACAAAAAATAAAGGGGTTAGATTAAAACCTAATTAAGGGAATAATGTTATAAGGAAACATAATGTGTGAGTTAAAGGTATAACACGATGTCATAAAAGAGAAGGCTCACGAGTAATCACATAGATGAATAACATAGTGAACATGGTATCATAAGATCATAGAAACAAAGAAAATATGGTAGAATCATATAAAATTAAATAAAAATGATACAATGCTATTTTACAAGAAAATATCACATTGTGGAGAAAGTCCCATAATGGATTTGGTTTACTCTCTAACCCCATACACAACGTCTCTTGAGACCATAAATATTTCCCAATGTATTGGATCACTCTCTCGATGTGTCCATCATTACATGAATATGATTTTGTATTACATAAAAATGAAATCAATTTTAAGGTATAAAAATAATAATTATACATGTAAATAAATTAGTCTTATAATCTTGCCTCATGTCGTAATCAAAGAATATTTCATAAATAAGGCATTTGATAAATGAACTTCAGGCATGTATTAAACCATTAAAGGAAGGGATAATGAGCTAGGTATACATGTAAGAGATATATATACATAATTTATAAGAAATATATAACTTTAAAGTGTGTTTTTGTTGATAAAAACATTTTTAATAGATCACATGGAGTATTTCATGAGGAAAATATCCTTTTCACTTTGGAAATAACTTTAAAAAAATAAAAAATTATAGAATATTGGGGAAACAAATTTACTTGAAAAATTAACCTATAAACTTGTGAAGTAATAATAAAATTATTGAGTAGTTACTATGTTTGGAAATTCCATTGATTCTATATAAGTTAAAAGAAAGAACCCCCTTCATTCTTTTAGTAAAATAAAAAGTCAAAAAGTACATTTTTCAGTAAATGATAGAAAGATTCATTTTAAACCATTTTGATAAAAAGTAAAAAATAGGAAAAAATAAATTTAATATATCATTAGGTTATATTAAAGACATTATTAAAAATATTTTATGTAAAATATATACATGGGATATAAATATTCTAGATCGAAATCTAGATACTTGACCAATATGACTTACCAACAACTTTCTTAGTGTTTCTTTATCCAATAAGGGAGAAAATAGGAAAAAAAATATAAACCAAATTCAATAATAGAGGAGAATATATTATATGTGGTTAAATAAAATAATTTTATACGATTACATCCAAATGATCCTTGAAGATAAATAATCTAAAAAAAGAGATTGTAACATAAAGCCTTTACCAACTGGTAACATTTGAATAAAATTCACTTTGATGAATTAAAATAAATTTCAACTTAAAATACCATGAAGAAAGAATTATTTATGATATAATATGTTAAAGGGGAATTGTATACATGTTATAAAATAAATCAGGTTCATAACACTAAAATATTCCTCAGTGAAGGGAAATTGAAATAAAATCCCTTAACTCAAGTTTGACTTATCACGTATAAACCTTATATTACAGAATAATAAAATTATGTTAATTAGTTACCTAATGAAGATAATTTTTAAGTTTATTATTAATTTTATTTTATTTATTAAAATGTTATATTTATTTAATTAATCAATTAAGTTCACATCATATGTTTTGATGATATTTGGTTCACGTGCTCAAATTGACTTCAGCAGGTTGACTATTGTAAAAAAAGTCAACATTACATCATCTATAGAATAATAATTTTGGAATAATTTTCATATTTATATCTTAATTATACTTTTAAAACTGACCATGAAATATTGTTATGAAAAATGAATTATGTAACCATCATGGTGACGATAGGTCCAATGTAAGCATGATTAACATCTCCATCCTCCAACGATTATTATGAAAAGATAGTAAGTATTATTTTATCTTTCCATAATTATCATAATATCATAAATAGAATATTTTTTCTTTTAATATAATTATATTTATACCATTAATGTGATGTGGGGTTGAAGAATGAGTCACATTGCTTCATGGAGGTGGTAGTCCACACATATGCATGAAAGATGTTATCATTTTTGATTGAATGGAAATGTAAGAAACAAAATGATATATCATATTTTAATAAGGATAAATATTTAATTATGAAATTATATATATATATATATATTAAATCCATCATCATAAACAACTATGAGATGTGATGATGGAAAATGAATTACAGCGGTTCTCGAGGGTGTAGTCCGTCGTATACATAAACAATGATTTCATTTAACATTTGATTGAAGAGGAGATATATGTTGGTTATGAAATTAATATAATAAAATATAAGTATTTGGTAGATATTAATTTTATTATATCATAATGTTTTAATAATATTATAATGATGTAGAAGAAGAAATAAAAAACACTTAATTCAAAATGATACCTTTTCTACAAATAACCTCTTTAGGTTTTAGCCAAAAGCCTTAAGATGAAGGTTTAATAAGCAAACAAATACCTCTGTGATGTGTTAATAGGATTAATGGAGGTATTTGGGTAGTTATTTTCTGAACCAAAAGTCTTTTCACATTAAAAAAAAAGAGTATAGGAGGTGATCTTTTATAACTGTGATAGAGTGACAATTTTGTAAATACCAAAACTATTAAATAATGTGAAGTAAATATCAATAAAGGTGCTTCCAAAATTGATAAATGATTTATTTTATACAATATAAGTTCGATAAATTACACAACCATTTATGATTAAACATTTTTTAAAAAATTTATACCCTTTAACATTATTTTAACTCATATTTCCATTTGTGTTTTCACCACGACAACTAGTTTTTTCATAAGTACTGTTTCCTTTATCCCTAAAACATTATCCTTATTAGATAATTTGGAACCAATAATTCTAAGTATCAATAAAAATTTATCGAATAAATTTTTTTTCTGTGTGGAAAATAAATATCAACATAAGTGCATGTAATGTGTAAAACTCCATTTTAACCTTAACTGTGGTAATAAATTTTTTCTATTTTTTGAGGTTCGTTATGTAGAAAAATTAAGTTGATCTCATTAACTAATATTAATTATTCTAATTTAAAATATTTAATCCACTTTATAAAAATTAAATTCATATAAGTGTTAAAATCTAATTTAAAATTAGACCTGTAAAACGTGATGAATATCAGTTTTTCAACAAAATGCATTTTTCATGAAATAGATGTTCTTATATTAAATACACGACTTCCAATAATCATTATATGAATTTTAAATTCATATAAAAAGAAATATAATATATATATATTTCATTTAAATCTTTCCTTACTACGATTTATTTTAATTAATTAAAATGTATAATCTTTTTGCACTTAAAAATAGTTTGCAGAAAGCTTTTGTTTTTTCACATAAAAATAAACTTATACCAAAATCATGAAAGATACTATTTGAAATTAAATTAAATATATTATTATGAATCAAATGGTTCGTATGTTATATAAATACCAAATCAAAAATATAATTGTAAATTCATGATTATTTAATGAAAAGAAATTATAGTATTTGAAAAATCTATAATTTTCACTATTTATTAAAAAATAAATAATTTTGAAAAAAATTCCAATAATTCAGCATAAGTTAATGTTAATAAGAAGATAAAGAAATCTTGTTCATTTTATCGAATTCAATTTCTAAAATTTCTATAAATTAATTATAATATTTTCTCAGAACATGAAATAAAATTTGTTTTTTCTGAAAAAATATTTTTTGAATAATAAAATGTATTCATTAAAAATTCAGTTCTTATTTCACAAGAATTTATAAATGCTTGTATTAAGAAGGATATATATATATATATATATACGTGTATATCATAAAGTAGTTAATTATATTCATACGTTCCAATTTAATGTTTAGGTTATGATGATCATATTTAAATTATAATATTCCATGGTTTTTTAGGCATGATGTTGCATGTTGTATACGCTATTGAACATATTTGTATTTTTTTAAAATAATAGGGTGTTACAATTACCTCTCCATTTGGTTGTTCTCCATTGGGTAACACCTAAAGGATCCTTATTTGGGTCTTATGAAAAGGACAATGACTATTAAACACATAGAGAAGGTTTTAGAGATATTAGAGTAGATTTTTGTTAGAGATAAGGCTTCGAAATGAGTAGATAAATCTACTGGAAGTTATCCCCTTTTAAAATTGAATAAAATGACACTTTTGAAAACCTGTTTTTTTCAATGATGGAATGACACTATTATGGTGTCAATAACTCCAAAATGGAGGATAATTGAGTGGGGGATGAGGTATGTTTGAGCATACCACCAATATTCATTTGGTTCCATGTATTAATTTTTTCTTTTACCATTATGTTTTTTTAACTATTATGTTTTTGGTTTTTACCTCGGTAAATAGTTTTTCCCAAATAATTTACATTTTATTGAAAAATATAAGTTAAAAAATATTATCAAATTTTGAGGTTATAAAACTTATTTTTTCTCCATATATATATTTTTTTATTTCTTGATAATATAAAATTAACTTTAAAATTAAAACATTTAATATATAGAGAAAATATTTTGTTGAAAAATGTTTAATTTTTACCATTAATTATTCATAATCTTGTATAAATTAAATTAATAGTTAAATTAGTGATATAATATTTATTGACATGTGTAAACATCATATCAAATTAATTATATAAAATAGAAAAATAATAATTTAATTGAATAAAATTACACAACTTTAATAATTCAGTTCCTTGAAAAGAACATTTTCACTCTTTTCCTAGTCTTTAAATTTAATCTTACTAATCATAATTGTTGGCCTAAAAATGAAATTTTAGTTATTAAATAATATGAAAATTTTTACATAGAATATCATGTGAATTTTCTATATTTAATTTCTACAAGCGATGAAAATAATTTTTTAATAAAAATGTTTTTAGTGTAAAATATTACTTAAGTTTCCCAAAAGTTAAACATGGATTTTATAAATTCAATAATTTATTTTTAAAAAGATTTATTTTAATTTATAATCATATATGATTATATATAATTGGTTTAAAACCTTTTAAATAGTTCTTTTATTATGATAATGTGATAAAATTTATGGTAATAAAAAAATTATTATTTTTCATTATTCATATAAAATAAATCATTTTAAAAAAAATACCAATTTTGTTTCCTAAGATAAAAATTATATTTTAAGTAAAATAGTTATGTTAGTTCATTAAAATTAACATTCTAAAATTTTATAATTTCCCTCGAATGAAAACCATAAATATACAATGATAATTGTTTTCATCAAAAAATAACTTTTTAAATCCTTAAATATTATTATTTTGAGTTCTTATAAACTACTATTTAGATTTGTGTTATATTATTCATATAAAAAATATATATAATATATCTATTTTATTTAAATAGAGTTCAAAAAATATAATTTTAGATATAAGAAAAAATCAATAATAAAATTATTTCGTTAATTTTTTAAATGTATTAGTAAATAAAATTTATTTTTCTTTAAATTAGAAATGGAAATTGTGTAAAATATATGTGATAAATAACTTATTACATAAAAAATTTCATGTTTATATAATCCTAATTTCTAGTTACACATCCTCTGATGATCTCTCTATAAGATTTAAGAAAATGGTAATCTCTGAGGGTAATCACCGGTGGTGATTCTTCTAGGATGGATATCATTGGAATTTCCGTCAGTTTGAACTTCTATCGTATATGGTTTTTCTAATGTTATAATTTTTGGAGTTTGTCTTGGGATTTGTTAGTGGAAAACCCTAGTGAAGATACATCATTTATAAGCTTGAAAAAATGAGCTTCATAATGAAAACTCCCACTACTAGATGCCATTTTCCCCTTCATTGAATTCATAATATGGTTACTTTATTTATACCAACTAATTTTATAGATATATTATGAAATTAAAAAAACCAAAAATTAATTAAATTTAATATAATCTCATTTTAAATAACAAACCAAAAATTACCCTTATATAATATATTATGTTTTTAGGATAAAATATAATTTAAAGTGTAGTAACTAATTTAAAGTCTCGTAATTTTGTTTTAGTTTGGTATTTCATATGAAACAAGTCTTTTAATGTATTATATTTTATAGGAAAATATAATTTAAAATCTAAGGGTGTTAAATTTTCCAATGTGGCATCACTAATATGAAACATATTTCCCTATCAAATTAAACTTTATATAATCACATATGAAAATTCTAAAGATAAATCAATGGATAAATCCTTGATAAAATTTTCCAAATTTTTTAATAAGTTCATAAAATTTCTTATAGGACCATAAAAAACTATGTTAAATAATAATATAATTACCAAAAACCAAAAACCACTTGTACATATCAAATTTAAATAAAATGTGATGCATGTATGAAACACTAAATGATCTTCCTATTCAGAAGCTAATGTTACCCAATACCTTCCCCAACATGATCCTGTAAATCTATAAAAATATATATATCGTAAGGGTTGGCATAAAATTATAATAATTAGGTTCTACTAATCAGTCCTTATGTATATATTTTTTTTAAATGTGAACCCTAATATGTCTATACTAATAGAAAATACTGATTTATTTATATATAAAACATATAATATAGGAGAATCATCAAAACCAAGGTAAGTCCACACTAATAAAACTACCCAATATAAAATGGAATGAATGATATATAAATCATATTGTATATATAAATAGAATAAATCATGAAAAAATATTTTAATAAGGCCTCAATGACGATCCAAAAATCGAAATATACACATCAGTTGTAATGACAACCATATTGTCTCTTTTCTCTAAGATTGCTAACTTCAGATAATTCCGTGTCCACAACCAAATCAACATCATCAAAAATTGATTCAAAATGATTAAAAGGGATATTGGAGAGGGGAAAAAATTTCTATCAAATATCCTTTTAAAATATAGATATTGGGTAAAGGTCGTGTAGAAAATAATTGAATAAATGATTTATTTTTAAAATATAAAAAAGGTAATTATACTCATAATACTAATTAAACAAAAAAATTGACATACTCTAGGGTAAAAACCACCATAACTATATATTAATTATATTTTAGGTGACCCATAATGATTTTTAATGGATATATATCTCTACCAACCATTTAATAAACATTACAAAATCAAAGATTCCCCATAGCCCATAACATACCCTCTAACCTATACCATTCACACATAGTTTATAAGTAGATAATCAACTCATAGAAAATACTGACATATTTTGAATATTGGCATAGTAATTTCTAAAACATTATTAATAACTTATTCACATAATATTACTAATAATTTTTAATGAATAATCTCTACCCAAGACCATCCATTTACCTATTTAATTTCATATAACATGTCTCCTCTTCGGATATTTTTTTCAAAGTGTTTAATGGAAATTTAGAAGACCAATCAACTTAATTCAAAATATAAGAATTATAAAAAAACCCCATATAAATAAATTAAGAAAGATAAATTAGAAGAGTTAATTTAAAAAACCTATAATATTTTTTTCAGGGTCCTATGACTATTTGGGATTAAAATTTGTATATTTTGAATGGAATCCCATGTAACTATTGTGTTAAACCTACACTACCACTAGCATATGGGACAAATATCATGAAATATTACATGATATGCAACCCAGTTAGTGTATAATAGTTCAAAACTATATTTAAATAAAAACATTCTTCTTATAAGTAAAATGATATCCATTCCATTTAGAAATTTCTTATTCCAAATTTAATAAACTAAGGAATACAATTATATAATAAAAAACTTTTTAATCAAATTTTTAATGAAATGAAATTCCCTTATGTATAATTATTCATGGAATCATATAACTAATTTAATTTGATTATCTTCCAGATATTCCCAATTTCCATTCTAGGTATTCATTCTGAAACCAAGAATTTTTTGAATTTTTGAGGGTTGGATACAAGGATTTTTGTATCAACTGTAGGATATCCAAAAACATTGAATATGAATTTATACCATGAACTTTTTTTTGTAGATAAAGAACTTATAATATGATTATATTTGTCTAAATAGGTAAATGAATCATATGAGGTTTTTATTTATATATTAATCACTTATAAAATGAATAATATATTCACCTTTACAATACCAAATTCTAATTAAGATATTGTACATTTTCTTACTTAAATATCCTCAAGTGTTAAAATTATATAAGAGGTGAAGTTTTTGTGTAACTTGGAAGTTGTTGGTTTTGATAGAAAATATGGTATTAGAAATATTTATTACGAAGTTGAATCCCTAATGATTGAAAATTAAAAGAAATTAATTTATTATTGATAAATAGGTTCTATATTTATCTTGGGAAGACAGATTTTTAGTTAAAAGAAATTAATATTTGCTTATTAGTTACTATAAGGACTATAACCAAGATACTGAAAACAAATCATTTGATACTAATAAGACTCTATGTATATTTGAAATGTATGACTATCTTTCAATATTTATATAAGTGTAATTCATGAACATGGAGGAGTTTTTTGTGTCTTAGTCAAAAGTGGAAGTAATAAAATCAATTGATAAGGATCATAATCAACTTGAGAATTTTTTAAAAGAATAATAGATTTTATTTCAAATCTAAATTTCATAATTTATACATGCATGAAATTGGGTAAGATCTAACTTGATTAATACATCATTTTTTGGATTTAATCATTCTTAAAATGGAATAAAAACTGAATTTAGGCTAATAAAAAAATATTTTAAACTTAAATGAGAAGAATTATAAATAAATTTTACAATTTATATTTTTTTTTTGTTTTCTATGTGTACTTTTATATTTTACTTTAATATATAATGGTATTCATCCACTATAATTTAGGACTAAATAAATTTTAGTTTTCAAGTGAAAAAGGTGTTCTATATATTCTATTATTAAATATTCATTATTAAATAGATAAGAAATTATACAATATATAAATATATATTATCATAATTTCATTTTTTATCTATCATTAGTTCTTAATTTCTATATATTCTTGAATTATCCATTCAATATTGTAAGTAAAAAAATAATAGAAATTGATTATATTAAAATATGTTCATATCTAGAGTCATATACCTCATCCTGTATAATAAAACTCCATTCCTTGTTCATTATTATTTTCTATAAAATTTTGATTAAATTTATTCAGTAAACTAAATAGAAATCCAATAGAATACACTAAATGGAAAGGGAGGTGATTTATTTTAATTTTGATGTTTAAAATTTCCTCTTTCCTAGGTAATGTTTTCTACATACCTCATCAAAATTTTCATCAATAATATCTCATTGATAACATGAAACTACACTCATGGATATATTAATCATCAAAACAGTTTATAGAACTACTCATCCTCTACCATTCCTTTGACTTCCTATTCTAACTATCACAACAATAGATTATATAATTTATTTATAAAAACAATCCCAAAAGAATTAATTAAATAAAAATATATATAAATTTCTAAATTTATATAACTCTGTAAATTCTAATAATTTTAAAATTCTCACTAAAATCACACCCAAGGGAGAATAATTTATTCCAAAATGAACAATGAGTTAATAATTTTTTTCCTTGTCTTTTGATGAATAAAAAATAACAAATTTCCCCATAACATAAGAAAATGAAAAAAATAAATATAAAATTCCCTCTAACTTAAGAAAAATATTATGTATATATAAAATCTCACTTTCTTTAAAACAAAGAATCCTTAAAAAGCTTAATATTTACATCATAATAAATAAATAATAACAATATCATAAATATTTCTCATTTTTTAACATATAACATTACAAAATTAATTTAATATAATAATATAGAAGAACAAATAGAAATAATTAGGTTAATCCATTCTAAAATAACATTTCCTTTCTTAAGATATTTCCTTTATTCCAAAAAAATCTCTAAATAACTTTTTATATGGGAATAACTCATCATGATTTTAGGGCACTTAGAAAACATGATGATTTTTATTTAGTTATAGTTTTAATGTTAAATTGTAAACTACCACCCCAATATATTCTAGCAATTTGAATATTCCAATAAAACTAATTGAAAACTCACTTCCTCAATAAAAACATTGTGGGCCATGTTATGGAGAAACACACAAGTATACAAGATCAAAAAATAAAAAATTTAATGGTATTATTCTAAAATTTTAATAAAATTTCTATTTAGTTAGTACATTATATATGTGATCTTAGATTATCCATGCATGCTTCATGATATAAAATACTAATCCTATTATAAAAATATTCAAATTAAAAACATCAAACCAATATAGTAGTTGTTTAAAATATAATCCATATGGTTCCATTATGATGGATTACTAATAACTATTATTATAACCAAATTATAGAAGGGGTAAGTGAGAAGACTATTTTCCTATATTTACATATTTTTCACTCCTAACATATCCTATTAGTTGTTATGTCATATTAATACCAACACTTATTTTACCAAAAAATGAATCTACTATTATTAGCTAACAATATTATAAAAAATATCATAATTATAAAAATTCGTTGTAATAACTCAGTCAATGACAATAAATATTTAATTGGTAATTGAATATAAAAATATTCACCATTTAGTACTAATTTACCGTTTATCAAAAAAATAATATTTTTACGTGTTCAATTAAAATATTTATAATTTAACATGGTTTCATGAAATAATATATAAATATATATAATATATAGTTGAATTAAAATATTTATAAGTTAAAATTTAACAATATTTCTGGAAATAATATATAAATATTTATAATATGTAATATAAAATTATTGATTTAAGAATATAACCAGGTTGATAGAGAACCATTATGTAGAAAAAGTCAAACATGCATTGACTAAAGGCTTGGAAAAAAAATTAATAACCCGTGATCCTAGCAATAAAAAGTCAAGTAGATGAATCTAAAGACCATTTACCTGGTGGCTCAAAATCCCATAAGGCCTCCCCATATACCATTAGTAAATCCCAATTTGGATACACATAAGCCCTAGGTGGAGAAATTCCACCAAGCTATCCAAGTCACCGCCCGATGCCACACCTCTATCCAAAAAGACCCATGTAAGTCATCACCTCCAAATAGGAACACTAGCACCACATTGCATCATCCAACATTCATTGAAGGTCCGACCATCTACCTGAAATCTTTTTGATAATCTATCATACACACCAGCATCGTCCAACTCCTTGATTTTACTCACTATTCTCAAAAATAGTTCAAATAATCTAGTTTAATGTCACATAGTTCATCAATGCCTATGTTCGCCACCCCTTATTTTAGCTATATTCCTCCTATTCTTGAACACCCCTTCTCATCCTATCTTATAACTTCTCCTCAAAAATTTTCTTCAGTGGTAGGTATAATTTGAGTGATTTGTTTTCTTCAGTATAAGTTATTTTTTATGAAAATATTTAGTCTTCAGTTCACAGTTCTTCATTGCATATTTATATCTCTATTTTTCATAGAGTGACTTATAGTCTCTTAAATCAAGTGAAAAATAATTTGGGATAATCTCAACCATTCATCAAAAGTGTAAACCAATTGATTATCATGGAAATTTTTAGACTCCATTAAATTTTTAAATGGGACTTGGACTATAATTTATTATAAATTTTTTTATTATTTAAGTTCCAAAATTTATTCCATACCCCTACCTAAGAACTGCATACTTATATTAAATACATTTTTGATCTATACAGTTTATTTATGATTTTCCTACCTCACATGAAATCTATATTTGAAGGGAATTTATTTTTCATTAACTTCCACTCTATTATAAATTATCATTTTGAATTGATTTATTTTTAGTCCTTATTGTTTTTTGTTAAGGATCAATTAAAAACATTTATTAAAAGCTACTTATAGAACTTTTCACAAATGAAAAGTTATTGTGTTCATGTATTTACCAAATATATTATTGAAATAGGGTTTTCACTATGGTTAAAGCATTATTAATTGTGGATTATGGAACTTCGTTTTCTTGGATGAGAAGTTGTTGTCCAAATATTGGTGTCACATTTTGTGATCCTTAACCCATTGCTCTATTCTCTTTGTTCATGATGTTTTTCCTATAAAATTATTTTGTTGTTTTATTTAGTTTTTTATATAGAATCATTATGAAGAAATTTTAAACATTCATACCTCTTGAATCTATTGGAAGATAAATATACTGTGATATGTAATTCAAGTAAATAGTATAGAAATTTAGGGGCTATTGGAGTATCTCAACATTTGAAAACAGTAGTCACAGCTCCTTCAAAATTGTTTTATGTTTGGCCATTTAATGAACATGTATGTTTCTATATATTTTAAATTTGTTATTTTTTATAATGATTTAATGAAATAAAATGATTATTTTTATTAATTTATTCAAATATTCCTTCTTCTGAAATCTATGATAGGTTAATGGTGTGCTTAGTAATGATTATCTAAGTGTTTATAACACTTATAAAATTAGTAATTTTTTAAAAAAAATAATAAATTACTTTTGTTCCATTTACTAATTTTTTTACTCATATATTTCAAAAGAAAACTTTTTACTAAAAGGTTTTTTTAATATGAAAATTTTGAACATATAAAAACAGAATTTCTACGTGGTTGTTCTTGATGTCATGTTTTGAAAAACATTTAAATCACTCATCACTTTTGATAAGAATCTTGAAAGAATATGTGGTGTTTGTTCTATTACTGAAAACTACCTACTCTTAAATAAGTACAGAAAAGCACTTAAATTATTTTCACCAAGCACTTTTCGATAATAAATATGGAATTTTTTATACAGGGGCACATAACAATGAACATTATGAAGTAGATGTGAAGTATCAAGATAAAATTTTATAAGTTATTTTAAACAGAGCCTAAAAAGGTTATCCATATTTAGATTATGGTGTTGAATATTCCCCAAAAGTTATACTTGTTATTTTATATTTTTTATAGGAATGGATTCCCAAATATCACTTGCATTTTATTCTCTTTGAAAGATGAATCTTAAAAAAGATACAAATAATCTTGCTCATTAGGTAAATTGAAATATTGTGCATGTATTTACATATTCTAGATTTATGTTAACTATTCAAATGCATAAATCAGTGAAAAAAATTAGAATAAACTAATACCTCACTATTTTTTTTATTTTGGAGTCAGCCATGTTTTTATAGATGTTAAGAGATAGAAATCTTCTTATTTTCGAATTCTCCATTCTTTTCTAATATGATATTCATGCATCAATGATTTATTTATTATTTATAATTACTAATTCACATGGTTTTAGTATATTATAGATTTTATTTTTTTATAAATGGATTGCGATGGTTTATATATTTCCCGTTAACATTGATTGGGAAATGTTTGTATCACTCATTACTTATGATAAGTTATTTTGTGTATGTGTTTACAATTAAGTGTCATCAAATAGAACTAAATAAGAAATGATAAAAATAATTATTACTTATGAAAATTTATTTTAAATATGCCTTTTTAGATAATTATTGTGAAACAGAGCCATGATATAGTTTATACAAGATTTTTCAAATATATCCACATTATAGTTTGTTTCCCTTGGTTATGAAAATATGTATTGTCAAAAACCACTAATTGATAAATTTTTATAACTCTTATTACTCATGATATGTGATTTTTTATATGTGTTTCCAAATAAGTATTGTCAATTAGATCCATAATATATTTTGGTTCTATTTGTAATGAAAAAAGAGTAGTCAAACACCACTAATTGAGAAATACTCATAACACTTATGAACTATCGTAAGTGATTTTGTATATGCATTTTAAAATAAGTGTTTTAAAAAAACATTAATTTATAAATTCTCATATAAATTATAAATTATGAAAATATAGTTTTTATATGAATTTCTAGATTAATTATTGAAAATTTTCCTAAGCCATTTACTTTATTGGAATTCTTCCAAAATATAATTGTAAAGGGTTTTTTTTCAAAACTAGAACAAACACTAATTAATTATTTTAAATTATTTTCATAATCTAGACACAAGAAATTTCTAAAAAAGGGTTTGTTAAATAATCCCATAATGTATTTGTGTGCCCTTAGTTTTGAATATTTTATTTTTATACCTCTAATCCTTGGTGTTTTTGCATGTGTAGATATAAAATGCCATGTCATGAATATTTATCTTTATTTTTGGTTTAATCGATGTACTTATTAAAACATTTGGATATAATATATGGTGGTTTATTAGTTCTCCCTTTCCACATCTTTCTCATCAAGAATTCCACTCAGCAGTTGGAAATATAGTTTTTCTGGGCGTGTTTGGTGATAAAAAACTGTTTCTATTTTGAATTTCATTTTCAAAAAAATTTTATCTACTTAAATAATCAAACAAATTTTAAAATAAACTTAGAAAAATGAAAATAGAAAATGTTTTCAAAAACCAAATTAACTTTTAACACTTATTTTAAGGATTTATTCAGTCATCTAACCATTTATTTCATATTTGTTATTTAATTTTTCTTCATAAATAATTATTTATAATGATTAATGCATCGTACTATTAACTTTATTAAATGAAAATAATTTTTTATATTAAATAAATCAATATTTCTGGTTTTCATTTTCCTCTCCATTTTTTATTCTGATTTCATGATATATTATTTCTGCATAAACAATTTGAAATTTACAATGAAGAAGATCATAATCCATTATGAAATTTTAGGAATGCATTCACAAAATCCATTTTAAAAATGAATTTTCTCCACCACAATAGCTATCACCCCAGCCAAATCAACCATAGGACCAACAATGTTATAGCGGTACCTACTAACTAAGCTTTACATTGACCATCATTATTTCAATTATAAAAATCTGATCCTACAACAACATAACAAACAATTGAAATTGACTTAAAAAATTAATCAATGTATAAAACCACTGAATATAATTGAATGACTGTAGAAAACCAAATTATTTTCCTAGTTTCATCTCAAAACATTACTATATACTTGACAAGGTAATATAAGAAACTAGATTTCACCATGAGTGAAAAAATTTCTACTAATTTCAATCCAATGTAGTCCAAACTGTAAGATAAGGTTTATTTGTTTGTTTGTATCATTGTTTCGTCATTTTATAAGGTAAATGATGGATAAATTTGAAATAACATGACAACCCTTGAAAAAGTAAAACTACTAAAAAATCACACACATTAATATTCCACATACTTTCAAGATGTATCTCTAGATTGAAATAAAGTGATTTTTAACATTACAAGTAAAAGAATAATTAAAAGAACATTTTAAATTGGTCACGAGTCATTTGGAATTTATGTTAGTATATATTTTGTTTTTTAATATTGTGTTATTGAATTATTTAGTTACTATTATACAAACATAGATATTATTTTTTTCATCTTACACAATTACAGTGATCTAATTTCACCAATTGATATTTATCAGGGCATATGGGATTATTAGGAAGAAAAATACATATTCAAGTTGTGGAAGACTTACATGGATGATCATAAGGGAATTTCCTTTTTAGGAATGCATGATGGAGATTCAAATGTTTTGATGTTTATAGATTTCAATGTTTTCATGTTATATAAGATTACAGGTTTTTGGATTGATTGTTTGACTAATTTTTAGCATACAAGTTTCTAGGATTGAGGTTACATGTTTTCAAATTGAAGGATGTGAGATTATAGGATTTGATGTTTTTGTGTTCAGTAGTTTATAGAATACAAAAATAGGATTGAAGGAATATATTTTTTTTAAATTATTGGTGTCCATATTATAGGTTACAAATTATAATATTTATGGTCAGTATGTCATTTAGTTAAAATTTAAATATTTTCAGGTTTCATTTTGGTAGGTTTGTATATTAGAGGTTTCCATGTTCCAGGATTATTTTTTATAATATTATAGATAATAATATTCTTGATTAGTGGTTTACAGGTTTTTAGGTTTTATAAGTATACATGATTACGGTTTTAAAGGTTTTCAAATTATAGTTTACTGATTTTTAGGAATATAGGTTACAATTTTTTAGCATGAAATATACAGGTTAACCCATGAAATACAAACCCTTTAATAATAAAGGTTCACATGTTCATTATTTTTAATTTTGAACTATTATAAACATGTCCTTGAACTTGTGACTTCATCCATTCTTCCAAAATTGATTCACTAATTAAAGATCATGTTTTTTCTAAGAGTAGGTACTCTCATTTTCCAGTTCATGGATTCTTAAAAGTGTTTGTTAAAATAGTTCATTCATACATTTTTTTTATGTTTTATCCTCTTTAAACTATGACAATACTATTAAAATATGGGCTGAGTATAGTGATAGTAATGATTGTAATTGTGTCCAGATGTTAGGTGAATCAAAAAATGTATTTTCTTCCACTGTCTAGGATCTTTATTTTAATGTTGGTGGAGATATGTAGTTATGATCTTCCCATTAAAATTTGGAAAATAGGATGGAATAAATTTATAATATTTTCACTTGTTAAGGGAGGGAGTGATTACAGCAGAGAATCTAATGATTCTATAAGGATTTTTGTTGACAATGAAGATGGATGATTGGATGGTATTCTATATAAAATGATATTGAAAGTGGAAAAGGCCCATGGAATTAATGTGAATGTTGTAAAATGGAGTTCTAGGGAGAAGAAACTATTTTCTTTGGAGAGAGAATGGGAGTTTTCATCGTTATATTGATGGCCTTTAATAATTTTTTCTAAATGTAACTTTATTATTTATAATTTCTGTATTGTGTTAGCCTTCTCTACATAGGGTGCAGTTCAGTGGTTCTGTCCCTACTATACCTGTGGTGGTGTGTTGAGGAGGTCTTGGTTTTGTGTCATTGTGTCTTCATCTTTTTTTCAATTGTACCACATTCTCAGACCTACAATATATTCTAATGTGTTATCTTTTTTAAAATCCATTTGCTTCAATTGTACCCCCTTCCTAGACCTATTGTATATTGTATTGTGCTAGATTTTTAAAATCCACATGACATATTATTGAGAGTTTTGAGGTTGTGATGTTTCTGTTCATGAAATGAAAAATATAATTAAAAAAACTATATAATAAATATATTATATATATTGTTAGATTAATAAATTTGATATAAAATTTAGCAATAAGTATTGTAATGTCCATGTATAAAATTTTATTTAAAATATAACTTATAAATAGATATTAATTAATGGTATTATTTATAATATTACTTATAGAAAGATAAATGTTGTTAATAATATTTTAGATGGATAAATCAATCATATGAATCTGTCACTAAACATTTTAACCAACATATATTTTATCTAATTATATTATTATAATTAAAACAAAACTATTTTATACATTTAAACATCATTTAGCGAAAGTGTTTTTACCACAAATTTAGCAACATGACAATTTTTTTAGAAAAAGGATTTTCCAATAGAAAATGCACTTTTACGAAAAGATATACCCATATTGTAAAAATTTATTTTTTAGTTTATATCAATATAATTATATTAGTTTTAGAATTTTCCTATTAATAAAATACTATACAAATACACAACCTTGATATAAAATCATTATATAATATTCTCCACATATGAGAGGTTAACTAAAAATTACAATCAAATATAGTAATTCATGGAATTTTAAATAACCGTAATAATTCTATTATATAAAATTGAACTACACTTTATGATAGAGTAATCTATTTTATCAAAAATGAGTCATATTTTTTTTCAATATATCCATAATGTACCAAATAATATTAAAACTACTAACAATTAAGGTAATTATATTACAGAAACCTTGAAAATAACTTTATTTTCCCACCTTTGAATACTTAATGGATATATAAAAATATTTGGTACTTGTTTATTTCACTTTACCTATAGAAATATTAGGAATTTATTGACATTATTTCATAAAAAATTATTTATTCAGGGATATTAATATTGTTCTATGGTAAAGTGACACAACTTATGGATTTTTGGATGCACTACTAAATACGAACCATACATTTCTTATATTACCTCATCACATTTCCTTAAGGAAAAAGACAGCCTCCATTGGTATGTAATCTAAATATCTCACCTCAAAATAAATTATTTAGAGAATATCTCTGAGTAATGTAACATCTCTATACTCTGGTATTTGGATCACCAATTTGATACACTATCAATTTTTTTACCTTAAAAAAGTCATGTTCATATGATAAAGAAATTATATTCCATATATAAAATAATAATTCGTAAAATAATATTATCACCTTAAATTATTCACTTTCTTAGTGATAAATATTACTATAAGGTTTTTGACCCAAGGAGCTAGCTTCCACATTACAATTACTTTGGATATATGTGATATGAAATTCATAATCTTGATGAAACTCAACCCATTTTTATACGATATGTTTAAATCCCTATTAGATAGTATATATATCAGCATATTTTATGATATATGTAGATAATATAATATTTTCTATGTCAATAATTTACCCATAACCTAGGTACAAAAACCATAATTGGATGTTATAATTCTTTATATGTATAATTATTCTAATGAGAATAAAACTATTTAGACTCATATGTAGTAAACAATATCTCATGTATCAAGAAAAGTCATAATTACTGATGAAATGCATCCTTATATACATTATAAAGTACCCATTCTCTTTATAATCAATGAACATGTGTCTTGGAGTTAGTTTCATAGAAAAAACTTTATCATGTACTTATTGATTACAAGTCCTTATATTCTGTGAATAAATTTTATATACTTACCACATATTAAATACAATTTTAAATATTTTATATAATAATTCCACTTGAGTATTAATTATATAAATCTTTTCAAGTAGATCCCCATTAAAATCAGAACATAGAGTTTCCTTAATGATATTTTTAAAATGTTGTTTTATTATATGGATATATCATTCAAACTGGAAAAATAAAATGTTTGATTATTTGGTTTTGGGGGCTCAAAATCTTTAATAATCATTTTCATATAGTTTTCTCAGGGAAATCTCCTTGAATGGATGCTTTGAGGACATTAACTATTATAGTAATACCATATATTTAAAGCATTATTTTATATTCTAATCTTTGAAAGTGAGTATTAGTCCTTAGAATTTAGATCATTATTAATGTGTTTCAATACTTGTGTGCATAGATTCAGGATGAAAACCATGATGTATGTAATCATGGTGAAGTAGCATGAATTAAGTGTTTCATGATTGTTATTTTCTTTATTGAATGTTTATAATATAAATTTTCCATTTTCAGTTATAGAAGAAGAAATCTATAATAATTTTATTAAGATGAAAGTGTCTTTCTAAAATCCATGGTTGTGGTCATTTATGGAAAAGTAAATATTGGTATGTCAAATAAAGAAAAATCAAGTAGAAAAGGTGATAACAGATTTATATATCATAGTTAATGAGATATCAGATGATAAAGGGATGATATTCAAAAATTGAATTCATAAGAAGGATTCCATTGATATTTCGTTCACTATAAAAAATCAGAGTTTATCTAGCACTAGGATTTACCAGTGATAGCTAAAAGCACTGATAAAAGACCTCGTTGAAAACTTTAGAAAATGAGTAAATAAAAGGGGGCCCTTATTAGTGCTAAAAATGAACTGATAAAGTAGGACCTTTATCAACTCTAATAAAAAGGTGCTGATAAATGGGGTCACTTTATATATGTTACTAAAAAAGAACTAATAAAGTGTGCCCTTTATTAGTGTTTATAAAAAAAACATATATGGGGGTTCTTATTAGTGCTTCCAAAAAACACTGATAAAAGTTTCACTTTATCAATGATAATAGAAATGCACTAACAAAGGGGTATCCTTTATCAGTGGTTTTTTACTATCGCTGATAATGGTCCCCCTTTATCAATGTTTTTTTAGTTTTGGAAAAGGGTATATATCCTAAAAAAATTATTTTTCATTAAAAATAATATATCAAAATAAAAATATATGAATCTTTATATAAATATAATATATATTTATTCATTATGTTATAATTAAGGATAAATACGCATTTACACTTAATATATAAGATATTTCTTGAAAATGGCTGATGAAATAATTAAAAAATATTATTTATTAATAATTTGATATTTATTATTGAGAAAATGTCTTTTAAAAATTAGATTAAATAAAAAAAATGAATCAATGAATGGTCTACAATAAGTTGAAAATATAACCTGAACTATAAATGACCATAACTTTTGATCCAGTTGTATGTTTGGGCGTTACCATATATCAAATTGAATCCTACGAAGAGATATACACATTAAATATTTGAGAAAACTCTAATTAATATTTTTTAAGGTAATAAAGGCATACAAGTTCTCCAAAACTGAATTTATTTCTACTAATTTCATTCATAATGATATTATTGTTTTGATGTTTTATCATTTTTCATTATATTGTTTCATTTATAATTAAATAAATGCATATTTTCTTATATCTACTCATAAAAAATCAGTTCTATAAATACATATTTAAATAAAAATGTATTTTTAGACATATAAACCAAATGGTAAAAAAACATTATTATCAATTTCATTTAAAATAAATAATTATTAATTTTATTTACCGTGTAAAAATAAATTAATATTTATATAAAAACCATATAGGTAAATATGTTTTTATATAAACGTGTGTTTTTCAATAAACAAATATATTTTTCTTTTTATATTCTAATATAGGTAAATAAATACATTTATATGCAAATATTTTAGCGTGTATGAGAGAAATATAAATGTATACTTGTGTGTGTAAATATTTTTATTTATAAATATATATATATATATATTTATATATAAATATATAAATATATATATATATATAAATAAATAAAAATATAAATTTATACATAAATATATGAATAAAAAATATATGTAAATATATATTTATAATGTAATAAATAAATATGTATAAATAAATATATGAATAATATATATATATATATATATGAAAAAACATGTATGTATGTATGTATTTATAAATATCAATATCTTAAAAAATAAAATAAATCTAAGTAGTGTAGTGATAAAGTGGTCCTCCTAATAGGAGGAGGTCCTGAGATCGAATATGAGCAAGAGAATGTTTTATAAGGAATATCTAATGCTGAGGAAGGTGGTGAAAATCATAGAGAAATGGGGTTTGGGGGTGATCAAGAGTATTGAGAAAGGGGGTATAGTGCTGAGGAAGGGGTGGGGTGCTCATTAGGGAAAACACACAAAAAATATAATTTTTTTCAAAAATTTATCAGTGATTACAAAATGTGCTGATAAAGGGGTCCTCTATCTGTGCTTTCAAATCTCTAATAGTCTAGTATCTTTTAAAATCCAAAAAAATTTAGGGATTATCAAAAATATTGATAAAGGACCCCTTTATCCGTATTTTTTTAGCGATGATAAATGATTCCATTATCATCACTTTTTATAAGCACAGACAAAGGTCATCTTTTGACAGCACCTATATTATCATAGCTATGAAAGCACCGATAAATCCTATTTATATAACTATTTGAATACCCATTTGTAGTAGTTTATAACTTAACCTTTCCTATATGTGGTCCATGAAATGTTTAGAGAGAGAATGTTTCTCTTAGTATATGGGTTACAACTACTGCTTATTTTCTCTATGGGCTCTAGGATATCATTTCTTACACTTATCTCTTGGTTCTTTGATGGGATATAATTATTTATTATGTGGTGTACAATCGATCACTCATATAAATATTTATCATAATATTATTTTCTTTTTTCTATTCCTAATTTTAGAAAAATTCAAGAACATTTTTTTTGTTCAGGTTTATATTTGAGTCACAATCTAAGAAAACATTGGTATAAACCACTTACAATCATTAAAAAATCTTGATAAACTCCACACCTCAAAAATATTTTTAGTGGGTTTTAATAAATGACTACTTCAATCTTTTTTAGATCCACTATAACACCATGATTCAAGATATCATTACGCATAATGTGAAACTCCTGATTCCAAAATTAAAATTTTGATATATTTTATACAATTTATGTTTCTTGTGAAATTATAATACCATCCTAAGATTCTCCATGTAGTCATCCTATTTATTCAAATAAATAAAAATTTAATTAATGAAGAAGGTAATAAATTTCTCAAGATAGGGTTTAAATACATAATGTATAAGTCCTATAAACATATTTGGGGCATTTCTAACCCCAAACAATATCACCAAAAAATTTTAATGTCCATAGTGACTTTAAAAATACAAAATTTTTATGTTCTTATTTTTAACTCTCTAGGATGATATCCATCTCCCAAATAAATATTTATAAACTATAATTGTCCTTTTAATTGGTTCAATAGGTCATCTCATCCTTGGAAGTGGATAATAATCATTACCACCACCCATTTTAACCATCAATAATATATACATAATCCTAAGATTCATTCTACATTCTTTAAAAAAACACTATAGTAGCCTATAAAGATGAAATACTCCTAATAAAACCCATTTAAATAAAATCATCAATTTGAATCCTAAACTATCATAGATCTTCATGCTCAATAAAATATATTACCATGTAAATATGATAAATAACTATATATAAATATAATCAAAATTTAATCTCACATCATTGGGGTAAAATTATATTGTGATCTTGAAAAAAATTAACATATTCCCATACGATTCAGAGAAATTCATCTACATTTACTATATGTAAAAGGTATTAGCTTTGAAAAATTGAAGTAATACTTTGTGGTTTTATCTGTCTATGAACTATTTAATTGTCACTCTCTTTATTAAATACAATGTGCTTTCCTTTTAAGTTGTAAACGATTAATCTTGTATGATATTAATCCACAAATTATTATATAAAATATAACTAATCCATGATAATAGTGGCATAATATAGTCAAATATATAGTAAAAATAGATTCCATTGGAAATTATCTTATCCCAAAAGAAATATTATAATCCTAAAATACCTCAAGAATCCTAATTCAACATCCCAAGAGTGTACATAAACCGAATGATCTTTGAATTCGATCCAATAATTGTTATAACTCCTGAACTAGGTTTGGAATAATGAGTGAATGTGACTCATGAGTGTTAATATAAATTTAACACAGAGTTGAGAATATTAAAAGAACATCATGTACCACCTATGATAACTATACCTCATTAACTTTCACTATATAGTAACTTTATCAACCAAATCCAACTCTTATTTAGTATTTTTTCCATTCCAATAACTTTTATTTAATTAATTAATGGTCTATAAGGATGAATATATCCTCCACTATATTCTCTATAAGCACCACATTGGATAAATAATCCCTATAGTGTTATATGCAACTATTGTAATATTAGATAATTGCATATAATCTGATAATAAAGAGGATGATAAAATTGATATGAAGATTCACTATTAGTCACACTTTGATCATGTATCCTATTAAAAACCAAAACATAAGGTTATATAAAGTATCAATAGACCATGGCACCACTAGAAAATCATAAAATACCTTATATTTCATTATATGGATATATACAAAATTTTATAAAGAAATGAAATTTTATTTTTAGTGTCCATATATAGGTAACTCTAAACATCAAATTTGATGATTACTATAAACCACTATGCCCATATCAACTCTCATAATTTCTTTGTAAATCAATCTATTAAAAAGAACTCATCTTTTTAAAAAAAATGTATATTCCCTCTTAGCATTTATAATTATCATAATAAATAAACTTACTAAAAATATTTTCAACAATATTTGAATATATTGTAAAAATGATCATTTAATATGGAGATATCTTATATTGAAATCAGTCATGAAATATGATGAGAAATAAAATTGATATGTTAATTTCAAATTGAAATCATGATCTATATAACTACCTTATTTAATGGCCTATATATATTTAAGAAATTTAACTATAATAGTATTATATAATAACTCTTTATTGAAATTGTCCCAAGATCAATCATATTTTATCATAGAAATTATTTTCTCTCATAAAAATAGTATCCACCAATATAGAGTTTCTTTTAATAAAAAACTCATTGGAGAGCAGTATCATGATCATACTCTATATGTGTTAACTTGGAAGCTATATCAACAACTTATAGTTAACATTCACTCACTTGATTAGTGGTAGATACTTAATAGTTCAATATTTTTTATAATTTTAATTGATAAATTTATTATTATAAGCCTATACTATTCTTATATCTATCATCTAATGAAATCCGTTAATGAATTTCTATAAACTGTCAAACTGAACTCCCTTACAATAAAACTAAGATTCCACAACTATTGGAAGATTAAAAAACTACATCCCATTTATATAACAGTATATTTATGAAAACCCATATAATTTTAATAATGATTCAATTTCATTTTTAATTAATATTCATGATTAGATTTTATGGATTATTATTCAATATAATAATTTCAAGTGATTTTTTTAGAAAAAAAAATACTTTTATTCTATCCAAATAGTTTTCCATATATTGTATTGTTATATTTAAAAGATAAAATTTTAAGTTTTAGAATTATAATTTTATTAAATTGAATTTATATTTTATAACAACATTTAAAAATTAGGTTTGGGTATTTTTGGGGATTTTACAATAATAGTTCATTTTTAGTTGAAAAGTGAAAAATACGTATTTTAAAAATTCTACCTTTTTTATGGTATTATCATGATATAAGAATGAATAAAAAGTTTATAAATTTTTTCTAAGAATAATATATATTTAATAAGTAATATAATTCATTTAAAAATATTATATTAAACTTTTAAATCTAATTTTGACATTTTGGACATCTGTGTAATGTTTGTATTCTAATAAAAACTATTTTTCTGTCTTCTCTTTTAATCAAGTATTCACAAGGTAAAATTATTTTTTTCTTTATTTTAAAATTATACAGGAATCCTTTTATTTAAATATATCCAACTAATTCTATTATAATAAACATTATACTTTTTTTGTTTAAAATCATTTTCATTTTTAAAATGGAATTTTTCTGAAAATGGATTTTCATTACATTTTGTGAACTTATATTAAAAGTGATTTTTACCAATTCTAGAAATTTATTATTATAAAATGGATAACTTATTTATAATCATCATTTTCAAAGTTTTAAATTATTTCAACTTATTTTTTAGTCATAAAGAATAGCTACCATGGAAAAAGTTTTTTTACCATGGTAAGGGTTAAAATGGATAACGAGTGGGGTTAAACTAACATATAGGGATTTAAATATTTTTAAAACTTATTTATATTTGTTTTTTTGTTTTTTTATCCTTAAAATATATCATCTATAAAATTGTGTTTCCTTGGGTCCAATTTTCATTATAAACACATCTATTATATTTTATTGTTATTAATATTTCCACAGGTGCCCCTCCTCCCACTTATAAAAGAGAATCTCATCTACTCACTATTAAACCAAAAATTAAGCACTAAATTTCTTCCAATATGCACCCAAACAAATTTTAAAAATTCCCACACTATATCCTAGTAGTCCTTGTCTCATGGAGAAGGTATAGGTTATGAACAAATTATTTCAAGTTTATTTATTCTTTTATATCATTTAGATATATTATAAAAAACCCAATTTAACTAAATAAGTATATTTATAATATTTAAATTTTATTATATTTATTTAAAAACTATTTTCTATATCCATTCCATCCTATGAGAAATGAAATCATCACTCGTGCATATGTGCAGAATACCGCCTCCATGAAGAGATGTGTTTATTTTTTCATTACCACCCCACATGTATGGATAATAAATTGGATTTAACGAATACATATAATATTTATGAAATATTTATGATTATATAAAGTTATTATATCATATAACTTTTTACCCTCCCATCCATTGTAAAATGAAAATGTTTCTCATGCGTGTTTGTGGATTATCACCTCCATGAAGCTATGTAAATCATTGTTCATTTATGAATCTCATTGTTGGTCATATGGATGGTTTTAATGAATAAATATGAAATTTATAAAATTATCATGATAATTTCAATGTATATCTTTATGAAATTTAATTCCATTTCATCTATTAGAAAAATGGAAACGTCGCCCATGTGTACACCGTCTACCGCCTCAATGAAACAATGCATTTCATTTTTTATAAATGTCTTAAATTGAATATTTTACATGTATATTTAATGTATAAACATGATAATTATAACATGTTTAAGATTATGGAGACTATGGAACCATGGGAACCTTTACCATGGTCAACAAACTAAAGTTTATTTGGGTCAAACAACCCCTATTTTCCCAACATGAACTTTACAAACTTTGTAACTAAATTAAAGAAGGTGATAAATGAAGTAAAAGAACTAATAATAAATCAATAAACCCAAAAAAAGTTCCTAATAATGTATATAAATAATCTAATTTTATTATTCATGAAAATAAAATATGCACATGATGATTTGGGAGTTGAGGTAATAGATTTTCTTAAATACCATGATTTAATGTTCTCATTTCAAAATATTTATCCTCTATATCCATATTTTTTAATATGTTAAAATAATGCTTCTATTTATTCTTAAAATATTGTTAAACATAATTTTAAACTAATATTGTAAGTCTTTATGATGTTTGAAAATGGAACCCTTCAAATGTTTAGCGTATGGTTTATTTTTGAATTTAATTAAAAATGTGAAAAAATATTTTTTTTATCATTTAAAACATGATTTCTTTTTACTAACATTATAGATTTTTTCCATCATCAATATTCTCCTACATGTTTATATGATTTATCAATATTTAAAATGTTTTTATACTGAATTAACCGTAACTGTTATTACTTTCTAAGGGTTCATATAAGGGTGATTGTTAGGATTCTACATCAATATTAATATATATTTTTCAAATGTCTTCTATGATTTTTAATGGAAATATTTTTATTTTTAGATATAAGTAAATCAATTTATGAATGGTTTTGAACTTATAAATTTAAAATTTTTATTTTTAAAATATATGGTTTAAAGATTACTTATGTTTTATGAAGAAACTATAATATTTTTGATTCTTAATTTATCATTTATACAAAATGTTTAATGAAAATTTTGGGCTTTTAAGTTTATTTCATGGATAACTAAATTATTATTTGGCCTCAATGTTTTATATTGTAAAAAATGAAAACTTCCTTATTGTTTTTCATGTTTTTAAAATGAAAAAATGGGTTCTTTTTTTATATCCCTTACTAAGATTTGTTTTATCATCCCA
Organism: Viscum album; assembly: GCA_963277665.1. NCBI lineage: Eukaryota > Viridiplantae > Streptophyta > Magnoliopsida > Santalales > Viscaceae > Viscum > Viscum album. Next base: position 1,272,969,347 of record OY728127.1, read on the forward strand.
CATTTCTAAATTTATTTTATATGAATTAAGTATGTGTTGGGATTATATAAAGGTTAATGATAAAATGTCTTGAATAAAGAAAAAGTGTCATGAATAAAAGAGGACTGTAAACATAAGAACATATTTTGGGGAAAAATCATACACTCTATGGAAATGTCCACATCTTTATGTAATGTATTTCATAGTTCTCTAAAACTCCAAACCAAATATATCCTAAAAAGGTAAAAAGTTTAAAACCTTATTTGAAATCATATAATTATTGGATCACCATGATATAGGGTGTTATAGTTGGAATTTGAGCATGGATTTAGATAAATTTAGAGGTTATAATGTTATAAAAGACACTTTTATAAGTTTATAATTTATGATTTTATTTTCAAGAGATATATTTTGAGGATTTTCATGTTTATTAATATAATCCATTTCTTTTTAGAATTGTATTCCATAGATGGATTAGGGAGAGTTGAGTTGGAATGTAATAACACAATGATACCCTTCATATTCAGATACTAGGAATGGTTTGAGTTGGAAAAGGTAAATTTGTGGCTATGTTAACTCAATTGAAAAAATCTATTAGTGGTGGTTCCCATCAAGGTTATTTAACAAATTATTTACAGAGGAACATGCCTATACTGGAACATTTATTGAAATAACGACCTACAAGATTTGATTTATTTTTAAAACCATTTGTTTCTGAAGGATAAATCAATGATATATAAAAGATATTTGTATTTTTGGGTTGTTTATAGTACAATAATATAACTCTATCCATCTATCATTTTAAGGTGATATCGATAGGTGGCGATCATGAGTTAATAATACATTGGAGAATGACGAGATTGATGCCATGTATTGGTAAAATTTTAAGGATCTTTTTCTTGAGAAATATATTTTAATGTTTTTTAATAGGAATTGAAAGGGTGTTCTTGAAATTTTATAAAAATTACGAGGTTTCATATTCCAATTTTGATTAAAATGTTTCTAGATTTTCCGGGTATACACTGAATTTTAGTAGGTACCATAATAGTAAAATTGAATTTTTTTACTTAGGATTGAAACAATGTATTGAAATTGAGTTGGTTAATCATGAGTTTGAAATTTATGAATAATTTTTTTTTATTTAATTATAAGGGTGATATAGAGATTTTTTATATATTGATAAGTATATGAAGTGTTCTATGTGGAAGATAAATGAGAAGAATCCATTGGTGAAATTTGACAGTAAGAAAATTAATGATTATTCTTGTGATAGGTGTGGTAAAAATAGTTATGGTGAATTTATTATGAGATATAGTAAGTTTTATTTGTGTTTAAAGTAGGTAAATTTGGCTCATGAATAAAATTAGAAGGAAAATGTTAATGGTTACATCAATGATGAAAATTCAACAGTAAAGTGTTTTAATTGTAATATGGTTGGCCATTTTGAAAGTGTATGTCTAATGAAAAGTATAAGTGATGGATATCATCAGGAATATGAATATAAGGATGTGGAAAGATAATATTGTACTATATCAAAAAAAAAATATACCATCAAATTATCTGAAAATTTTCTAGTAAAAAGAATATACCACCTCAAGAAATGGAGATATAAATTTTAATAAAAAATAATGGTGGAATTATTTTAGAAATAGAGATTTATAGGAACCTATCTATTATCATTTTTTGAATGGTTTTTCTAGAAAATATTACTGGCTTACCCTTGGTGGAGTTTGATGTCATTCTAGATTTTTATTAAATTTCCTTTTATCATGATAAGAAAGATTATAGAGGTGAATAAGACATATTTAATTATCTAAGTGAGTTTGAATATGTATATAAGAATGATTTCATACTCTTTATAATATATCAATAAGTTGATAAATTGATTAAATATGGGGGTAATTATTTTAGCATATTTCATTGATAATAAGGTATTTTTTCAACTAAATAATGTGCCTTGGGTAAATGAATTTTTAAAAGTTTTCCCCGATGATCTATTTGGTGTTATTAATTTTTGATGGATTAAATTTACTTTTTTTACTTAGTTCTGAATTGTAAGATATTTTCAAAAACTATTTTTTGAGTGGATCCAATGGTGTCACTAGAATTAAAAATTAGTAACAAGAATTACCAGATAATGGTTTCACATACCGCATCACTTTACCTTTGGGTACTATTGATTTTTACTCAAAAATAAGGGTGGTTCTATGAGTAATTGAATTGATTATATAGAACTAAATAACATTTCAATTAAGAAAAATTATATGTTTCCTTATATCGATTATTTGTTTCATTAGTTATAGATGTCTTTGTATTTTTCAATGATTTACCTTAGTTCTAGGTATCACTAGTTAAAAGGTATCGAGGATGAAATTTAAAGGATAAAATTTTATAAGTTATATTTGTAATATGAGTTATTGGTTATGTCTCTTAGGATAAAAAATTCACCCTCAGTATTTATGGATCCTACGGATAATGTTTTGTGTGTTTATTTAGTGATGTTTTTGATAGTATTCATTGAGGATATCTAGGTATATTCCTCACATTGTGAAGATTATAATAAACTTATAAGGGTTGTTTTATAGACTTTAAATGAAAATAATTTATTCAAAAAATTTATAAAATGTGAATTTTGTTTACAAAACTTTTCTTTCCCTTCGAATATTGTAACTAAATATAGCATAATTATTAAACCCACTAAAACTAAAGTTGTGGAATAGTGGGCAAGACCTAAAAATGAAACTATGGTTCAATGTTTTCTTGGATGATTGGGTTGCTACTATAAGTTTATTGAAAAAATTTCTTGGTTATATATCCCACTAACCAATTTAACACAAAAATTAGTTAATTTCATTTATGAATATGAATGTGGTGAGTATTTTTAGGTATTAAAAATAATATTGGTTAATGATACATTTTTATCCTTTCCATTTAGAAATTGGGAGTTTATTATTTATGGTGATTATTTTAGAAGGTCCTTTGTTGTGTCTTGATAAAATATGATCGGGTAGTTAAATATGTTTTACATAAATTAAAACTCACAAATTAGAATTATCTTATTCATGATCCTAATATTTAAGCGATGGTTTTTTCTTTAAGAGTTTGTGACATTATATGGAAAGCGATGTCGAATTACACCATGTTTGGAAGAATATGGTGGAAGAAGATTTTTGGGACTAGAGTTCATAGAAGATATGGTTGAGAAGGTAAATTTGATAAAAAACATTTCATGGATTCTTACTAGAGGTGGAATAATTATATAGAAAACATGAGGAAAGATCTTTCGTTTAAGGTAGGATATCCTGATTTTATTAAAATATCTTCTTGTAAAGGTGTTATGCATTTCGGTTCAAAATTAAAATTAAGTCCATTATTTATTAGACCATATGAAATTCTATAGAACATTGGATTAGTTTCTTACTAAGTAGAATTACCTTCAAGTTTAACTTTTGCACATGATTTTCTGGATGCATCATTCACTTATAAAAAAACGGGCAATATCAGCACTCAAATCGGGCTTTAATAGCGCTAAGAAAGCGCTGTAAAGCTCAGCACTGATAAAGGGGTGGGCCCCTTTAACAGTGCTTTTTAGTGCTGTTAAAGGTTGCCTTTAACAGTGCTAAAAAGCGCTGTTAAATTCAAACTTTAACAGCACTAAAAAAGTGATGTCAAATCCCTGCCTGCTGCGAATAGAAAATCTGCATCAGTACAGCCAGCCGAACAAGACCTACAGAAAAACCAGTATATCAAAAAAGAAAATGTGATCTACTAATTATTCATTGTGAAAAAAATAAAGGTACCATTAAATACTTACATTACCCCAAACACCCATAACCCAACCCAACCACAACCTTCATCTCAATGTACTCAACCGATCTAAACACCAAGATGGATTTTACCCAAGACTATCTAATTCAAAACGCCGATCAAGTCATCAACCGACCACTTAATTTATATGGTGCTCCACACTATACACTTTTTCTCACAAAAACCACCATCTGATGTTTAATACCTCCATCATCAGGAAACAACCACTAGAACCCCAACTAAAACTCCACAACATACCCAACATGTTTTTTAACTTACCGTTCTTAGACATCCGTGAGAACACCAACCAGTGTTATCATCCATCCTTTCCATCAAAACCACTTGGAATGGATGTGAATCCATCATCCATACATGAATAAAGGACAATTCAAATTTTCCTCAAAGATTGAACCCATTTTCAAAACATAATTAACATTTCAAAACATCAAATAAATGTGGCTTACAAATCACCACATTTGTTCCTTTTTCCTGGAGGAATTTGAAACATGCAGCACATATGTTGTAAAAGCAATAGAGGATAGATCTCTTTGATCATACAAATCCATGAACCCAAGTTTATCCTTGAGGAAACTGATGAGTGATGTTTGCGAATTCTTTTTGGAACTAGGAACTGACTCGCTTGATGAAACACAGGAAATATCTTTAAATGTAGCCTCACTTGCCAAATCATTGGAACAATTTCCTATATTGGATGCTCTTAATGTTAGATTTAGCATCCCATCTTGTTCATCAAATGGATTGGTCAACTTCCAATCTATCATGGAGGCTGCCGCACCACCTTTACACGCAACTAATGATCAGAGGCAGCTTGATTAGAAAAACAATCCTGAGGGCACTGGACATGAAAGATCATGTAGTGCCATAGTTTCTCAGCAACCTCAATTTACCCCACATGATATAAGAATATTGCATGATTTACAAGACATGGCGAGAGGAGAAGAGAAGGTGAAAGTCCCCTAGACGAAAAACATCAAAAATGAACATCCACCACCCTTTCACTATATACATCAAAATCATATCTTTAAGGACGTCCATGTGAATTTCTATCTTACTTCTATAGAAGATGATGCATGTTGGTCAACTTGTTTTGGAAATTGTTTATCTTCATTCGTGCCTTGTACTTTCTCCCATGAATTTGAAGGTGAGTATGCATACACGATAGTTGACCTTCTTAGAGAAGAGTTTCTGGAAGAGTATAAGAGACATGAAGCAATGAAGATCATTAGAGTGTTGGAGAAAATGTGGTTGCTACAAACAATGTGGAAATCAGCTTGTGCAACTCGGCCTAAGTTACAACTTGCAGGTATTGTACTTTATTTTTTTTCTGTAGGGTTTCAGTGTAAATGCATTGTGGAATGATAATTGATATTCGTTGTCTTTTAGGTTTTTTTGAATGCCAGGGGGAAAGGGTGGGGTCTGCCGAAATTGGAGGATATGTCGAAGGGTGATTTTGTGTTTGAATATGATGGAGAAATGTTAACTCACGCAGAACTGCGAGAGAGAAAGCTAACTAAGAGTAGTGAAAAGTATGCATATACAGTTCTCTTAGATGGTGATCGGGGTTCAGGGAGTAGTGAAAAGCATGCATATACAGTTCTCTAGGTGGTACCATAGTATCTAACATCTAACCAAATGGCCTCTTTTCCATTCAATCTCCCCGAACCCCGATCACCATCTAAGAGAACATTATATGCATGCTTTTCACTACTCTTAGTTATCTTTATCTCTCACAATTCTGCGTGAGTTAACACTTCTCTAACATATTCACACACAAAATCACCCTTCGACATATCCTCCAATGTCTGCAGACCCCACCCTTTCCCCTCGGCTGTCAAAAAAACCTAAAAGACAATGAATAACAATGATCATTCCAAAATGCATGTACACTGAAACCCTCCAGAAAAAAATTAAGTACAATACCTGCAAGTTGTAACTTAGGCCGTATTGCACAAGACGATTGCCACATTGTTTGTAGCAACCACATTTACACCAGCACTCTAATGATCTTCATTGCTTCATGTCTCTTATAATCTTCTAGAAACTCTTTTCTAAGAATGTCAACTATCGTGTACGCATACTCACCTTCAAATTCAAGGGTTCAAGTACAAGGAACAGATGAAGATAAACAGTTTCCAAAATAAGTTGACCAATGTAAGTATTCAATGGTACCATTATGTTTTCCATAATGAATAATTAGATAGTCGTGTTTGTGAATGCTTTTTCGAACTAGGCACTGACTCGCTTGATGAAAAAGAGGAAACATCTTTAAATGTAGTGTCAATTTCCGAATCATTGGATCAATTCCCTGCATTGGATGTTCTAAATTCCAGATTTAGCATCCCGTCAAGTTCATCAAATGGATTGGTGAACTTACAATCTATCATGGAAGCTGCCGTATACATGCAACTAACGATTGGAGATTTTACTGGTTCATGTGTGATATGAAGGTATTTGGGATATTTTACTGGTTTTTTTTCCAAAGACCAAAGAAATGTGGTTCATCATTCTTGCTTGTTGCTGGTGCATTTCATCTGTTAAAATGGACAAATGACCCAATGGAGAAAGAATTTTTTTTTAATAATAATTACAATTTTTCTACAAACATTTACATACAAGAATGTTTCATCTTTTTATCCCCATGAACCCCTCTCAAAAATGTCCTCCAATTATACACGTCCGCAACTCTTGCAATAAAAGTCAGATCTTCATGCTATTTCTGGACAATATTGCATTAGGTATGTGGCCCACTCGTTTATGAACATATCTACATCGTCTTGTGAATATGATTCTTTTCGGCATTCATAATAGTATTGAAAAATATATAAATAAAGAATTAATAAAGAATTTAAATGAAATAGTACTTTTTTTTGAAAATACCATTCTAGGGATGCTAGTTTGTCCATTGACAACGATCTCTCTCATGAATCTACAAACATAATAACTGCAATCTTTGTCGTTTGTTTGTTTTGGAAACTGAAGAAACATTGATGATGAGGCGAGTAAGTAACTTGTTTTAATATATGTTTGGATAGTGAAATTTTATTATATATACCCCGAGACTTGTCCAGACGTAGTACTTGCTCAGTTCCTTATTCTTAGCCTCTGTCCTCATACCATGATTTAGACGATATTGGTACACCACACTATCATAACATAATCCTCAGTAAAAGATAATATATATTATATAACTTTATGTTTAGACCTAAAACGTAGGATGTAGTGTCATACAGATTAACAAACCACATCACATGCGGTCGGTTTGTTGGATATCCGTGCTTTGAATCCAGAAAATAAATCTTGGGAGTATCCAAATTCACTGCAATTAGCATCCAATGTTTCCTAAACACACAAAAAGGAATAAGTAATGAAAGAAATGATATGGGACATGTGGATGATTGAACTTTCCTTTAGTGGTAAGGCTTGGGTCATGATTGTGGAATGCCTTGAGTGACAATGTTGGGTTTTAATGAGATGGGACATGTGGATGATGGACCCTATCCTGAGTTATGAGGCAGTGGGTTAGGATTTTAACCTAGGACATTACCTTGTACCTTTTAATCGTGGTTTGAATTCTTGGATGATGCTTTCCCCGAGCCTTTGGGTATGGGTTGGAATATGGGTACCAATATGATGGCATGTGGCGATCATGGAATTTTTTTAAGGTACCAAATATGGAATGATCATGTGTTATGGTGTCATAGTTATCACATAAAGACCTAATGTTCACGGAGTCAGGGTGCCCTAGTTAGCACATGACATCCAACATTCTTAGGTGATGTTTTTATTTTCCTCATCCATACATGGATATGATGATATATATACTAGGGGAACATGGTGTTACTGTAGAGACCCGAAGCTTGACGTACATTGACATTACATTACATTTTCGGAATACTTAGTACATAACAAAGACACACACACAAGGATTGTAATAGTTTAGTGTCTTTGGAAACTCGGAATATAATCTTCTAATCCTGGTGAAAGATCTTCAACATATCCCATAAAGATCTTCCTTTTTTTTATACCTAAAACCTTTATTTATATCCTGGGGAAAAGAAAACATAAAAGGGTGATCTCAAATTCTCAGTAAGGGTAAACAAAAGAAATATCAATCACATCATATACATAAGCACATAACTTTTGGAAATCTTAACCTGTAAAAGAGATCATAATTTCATAACCTAGGATAACTCATGGTAGTGAAATGTAATCACAATAATCATAACTTAAAACATTAAACTTTGTGGCATACACACATAATCATAGAGAATCATTTCTTGTTAGTCAAGAATCATTTCAAGACTATCTTAGTGGACAAAGTCCATTTCTGAACCGAGTCACCCTCGTTTCAGTCCTGTTTCACTGAACCAGTATAACCTACCGTTCCAGCCATGTCTATCTCATGAGATATAAAATCTTTACCCAATGCATTGGAGGGAGATATAGGTCCCACCCATCTCATAATGATACCATTCTTATGTGTGCCACAAAATCATAAATCATACATCATTACATAACCCATGTAATACAAATGGGAATCTTAAACATCATGACATCATGAAACAATTCATATAAGATAAAAGAATTCATAAAAATAATTCCATCACAACATAATCAAATCAATGTAATAATAGGGATAAAAACAGAACCCTCTATTGTCTTATATGGAAAATAATTTTGATAAAACACTTGAACTCCATTCTTGAGGAAAATGTCCTTTCTTCTTCAAAAACACTTTTCCTTTCATAACATGTCATACAATTCTAAACTAAAAGAAGTTGATTAAAAATAAACTTGAAAACTTGTAATGGAAGCTTCTTGGAAATAATTTTTTAAAAATCCATTCATGTCGTATAAGTTAAAAAAACATTTTTCGTAATTTTGTCGGAAAAGTCAAAAAGTACCTCGTACGAAAAACGACAAAAGATTCCTTTCATATCATTTACTAAAAACTCACCGAAGGATAAAATTGGATTTAAACTATTGTAAGTGGATGGAAACAATATTACATATTGAGGGAACATGGATGTGGATGATAAAATACACCCCAGTAAATGCCAAAGTAAAAACAATCTCGGATAAAAAGTGAGATTGTGATATTTTCCATTACCTTAGGCCTGATTTGCTTCGTAAGTGTCCGAACCTCCTGTATAATGATTTAAATAATGTCATTGACTTATTACAGAATGATATTCATTGTTATTATATCATATGTGGTTCACTTATGACTTTATATTACCCGTTTTTTTTGTAAATTCATGTTAAAGTAGCGTTTTGGGTAAAATCGTCTCATTTGTCGTTCGTGTTTTAACTTGTAATTATTCATATGATTACTTAGATCATGATTACTTAATTACAGAATATAAAACATAATTTATATATATATATATTCAGAATATACATATATATAATAAATCAGTAATTGGAAAGAAATACACCGTTCATGGAGACGGTAGGCCATACATACGCATGGACGTTGTTTTCGTTTCCTTATTGAGTTGAACGGAATTAAGTAGATGACATACATATATATACACATAAATCCAGTATCATTATTATGTCATATATTTCATGATTACTTATTATATATACTTTATAATCATTCATTACTGGTTAAAGTGGAGAATGAATCTCATCGCGTCGTGGAGACGGTAGTCCGTTCATACGCACGAGCGATGATATCGTTCTCATGATCGTGGGACTATATTGGAGTGTATGTATACTATTTCATAATCAATATCACTTTAAAATAATAATATATTGTTATTATTTACACCATTATACCCATACAAGTAAGGTAGTGGTGGAAAATAGATTTCACCACGGCGTGGAGACGGTATTCCGTACGTACGCACGCGCGGTGATTTCGTTTTCCATAGGATGGATAGATGGTGAAATAGGATTTTTTTCATACTTATAATAACATATCAGTATATGAGTGATACTGATGTTATTACTTCATAATGAAACAACCTAAGAAGAAGAAGTGGAAGAAGAAATAAAGGTGAAAGAATCGGTAACGGAAATTACCTCTTCTTTGAAATGCCTCTTTGAGACCTCCTCTTAGGGCACTAAAATTGGTCTTTGAGGAAGACCAGAACCTCTAGGATGTTTCTAGGGAAGTGGATAAGAGATTTGGGCAGGGGTTGGCCGAGCTTTAATGCTCAAATTGGTGTGAGGAAGAGAGGGAGGAGGTGCCCTTTTATAAGGGAGGAGAGGGGCACCTTTGGAATAACTAAAACTATTATTTTATTATAAAGTCAAGTTCGGTTTTAAATAGCTCCAAATTGATTTATTTCGAGGCTAAGGTGGGGATGGGTCGAAATCATCTCATCCAATAGGATTTATACAAGTTTAGGTTATTATTTCATCCTTATCAATTAGATTTAACTCTAAGTTAAATAATTTAACTTTTACCGTGTCTTTTTGTTTTCTTACACTATATAGTTAATAAACTTACTATATGAATCCAAAAGAACCCCAAGTTGTTTATTATTAATATATATAATCTTATCTAAGTCATTTGGCCGAACCTCGATTTTTAGGAATAAAATAACAATTAATAATATAATATTTGTTTTAAAAACTAATTTATGTCAATTTTGACACTATTTGGTACATGATTTTTTATGATATTCATAAAAGAATGATAAGTTCGAACCAAGTTACTTAATTCAACAATAATATGTAATATTAACCTAGAAAATTATTGTAAGTCATAAAAAGTCTCAAATGACATTTATTTGGGCATTTATAACATCAATTATGTCAATATTTCATTAATAAGACAATTACTACATCATCTTTGTGTCATAATAAATGATACTTATTTAATCCCTAAAAATTCTAAATAAATTCCTATGATGTAGATAATTGTATTATATTTTTGGAGACTATTTATTTTCGAAGTTTCATGACGTTTATCACTATATTAAAATTATTATACTTATACGATTTAAGAAAGTGACATGTTGTCACATTCTTTGGTTTTAATAATAATTAAATTATTTTCATTGAAAAAATTTAATTAAATGAATATAATCCGACCCTTAGGTGATATGGGTCGACTTTTAGTCATCCAATAGGATTTTTACATTTTTAGGGTAATTTTAAAATATTATATTTACCCTTAATTACCCGATTTACCTTTAACTATGGTAAATAAAATTTACCGTAGTTACTATTCATAATTCCCAAAAATAAAAATTAGCTTATTAACATAATTTGGATCAACTGATTCCAAATATGGAATCCATTTTTCCAAATTCAATACACAAAAGTTTCAGAAATTAAATTAAAATTAATCCCGTTGTCGAAAGAAAATGGGTTTTCTTTAAAACATTGCAAAAGATTGATTTGATTTAACCTACGAATTCAAGGTAAAATCAATGATAATGTCATACATTATATTAAATGGTAAAAATATATTCTAGTGATACTTTAAAACCATTCAATATTATAATTTAACCACATAAGATATTACGAGGAAAAAAGTTGTTTTTAATTAAAATATAGCGTGTTTTTACTATTCATTAAAATATGAAAGTTATCGGAAAAATATCAAAACTTTATGTAATGTAAATTTTTATATCATGATTCAAAAGAAGAATTTTATTTTGTCAAATTGAACTTATAAACTTGTAAAAAACTAGATTTAAAGTGGGTGCGCCATCAAAAGGCGGCAAAACTGCATTTTTTGAAAAATACTTATTTTACCCAAAAAATTTATTTTGTTCTTATACCATGTTCAAGAAATGTGTAAGATGAATAATAATGTTATAAAATTCAAAATTTAGTTAACACTATTCATAACGGCTAGTTCATGACAATATTATAATAATATATCGTTGTTTATTAAAACCCAGTATTGCGTACAACACACACTATCAAGGAAGGTCGCGATTGCGTGTAATGCAAGCCAAGTCAGGGTTGCGTGTTGTGAAAGAATCCTTCGTTGTTTCGTATAACAGAATCCAACCATATTTCATTTATACATTGAATATATATATATATATATACTCAATTTTGCGTAGAATAACTATTATCAAAATTGTGTGTAACACGATCCAAGAATAGTGTTGCGTATACTGCAAGCTAATACGGTGTTGCGTATAGCGCAAGGTAATCTTGGTGTAGAATACAACACAAGACATTAATGAAATTAAAAGAATATTTTTCATAAAATCTTGGGGTGTTACATTCTACCCCCTTAAAATGAATTTCACCCTCGAAATTCATTGGGGTTATAAATGGTTTACTATTCGAAAGTTTCTTTAATAGAAACCCACATCGTAAAAAGGAATACCAAAACCAATATTTAAAAACAAAAGTATGAAACGTAACTGTTACCCAAATAAACTAATCACTGGGTTTCCACATAGGTTAAAATATGGATATGGAAGAGAAATCTAACCATCATGTTCTGATGGAGAGTGGTAGAGAACATGGCTATGGAAAATCCAGCAATCACAAAGCCATAAATTTGTGATGATATAAGGTACCATCTGATTCATCAGATATAAGATCACTAGGACAACATTTTTTGTTTTCAAGATCATTTCCCTAATGTTGATGAAATTGGAATTAGAAGAAATACTTTCGTGATTTTGGTATAGTCTCACCGTTTGTCGTTCTTTGGACCATTTACACTTCATCTCTTAAAGAAATGAAGTTGAATTTTTCATTCGTGATGTGTTAGAAGATCATGTGATAGAATGATGGGTCATTCCATCTATCTCAAACAAAATGTTAGAAAAGTTATCAAAAAAATACATAAGTCCATCTATAGTGAGATTCATCATATAGGGTTCCTAAAATGGACTTATACTTCATATATCATACTGTGTAATATAATAAAACTAGTTTCTACTAAATAGGGACTTCCTGTAGGTCAGTGGTAGGCGATAAAGGCCAGTCACACTTCGGTTGTGTTTTCGATTCCCACAGCCTTGTCCGACGCGATGGGCTGTCGCCCGTCCTGCAGGTTGTCCTTTTTCTAAAACTCTATTACTATAAAATCCCATCAATAATATCAAAAAACAAACAATAATAACTTATGTCCAACATAATCCATTCCAATCTTTAGGCTTGTCCATAATACTGCAGTACACTCTCAGAGATTTAATACCATCGTTGATCCCCATATATCATAAGATATATCTTGTTGGTCACATTCCAAACATTCAAAGGCCTTAATCATGTACTATCTTGAATACCCATTGAACCTTAGTGAAAACATGAATATAGTTAAAAGTTAACACTTTCCACATACCAAAATCCTCAAAATTCTATATACCATGATATCACTTAGTCCTTATATCAATCATGAGCTCATGAATACTGTTAAACATTTCGATTTCACATTTTCCTTTCATTATGCGCATATCATCTTATTTCCAAAAATATCTCAATCACTTTGAATACCACATTAGACCAATACATAAATATTCCAATACTTTATGATACAACATTATTTTTGAATCCCATTACATAAACACTTAATCATTCCACCACATCGTTATCATATTTAACATCGCCAATGGTGATCCCATGTGACTTCCCTTTTTCCTTTTCCTTAAGCGGTTGCTCATGTCGATCATCACTAACCCTTGGATTGGGGAATTTATTAGCATAATGCCCCATTTCCTTGCACTTGAAGCATTGAAGTGTTGGTGGTGCGTTCTCTACAGTGTTTGCTTTATTCACATCATTAGAAACCCTTTTTCCATTACTTCGACACTCAGCTGCTCGATGACCTTCTTTTCCACACTTAAAACATTTTCTTGTCCCTTTAAGACAATCTCCACCATGCTTCTTTCCACACTTTGTGCATAAGGAAACATTCATCTTCTTTTCACCATTATTTTGAGATTTCTCCTTGAACTCCATATTTCTTTTCTTGTCAAAACTATGAGATGGATAAGTAACACCAACTTCAATTTCTACCTTGATAGCACAACGCACAATTTCTTCATAGTTACTGAAGTCTCTTATAGCTAATTCCCTTCGAAGAATTTGTTTTAAGCCACTGAAGAATCGATCAACTTTACTTTCAGGTTGCATGATAAATCCAGATGCATACCATGCAAGCCTTGTAAAATTTGCTTCGTATATACCAACAGATTCATCATCCTTTTGCTTTAGTTCAAGAAACTCCTTCTCCATATTTGTTCGAAGAATATGAGGGAAGTACTTATTGAAAAATAAGTTTTTGAACTCGTCCCATTCCATGGACTCAATTTCATCTCTTTTCCTCGTATTCTTGATAAGATTCCACCATTGATCAGCTTCACCTTCCAAATGATATACTGCTAAGATTACTTTATCATGTTCAGAACATTGAAAAACTGAAAATATCTTTTCAGTAGTACTGATCCATTGTTCAGCAACAAGTGGATCAGAAGACCCACTAAAAGAAGGTGGACGTTGCCTCATGAAGGACTCAATAGAATATTGTTCCCTTCTCTGCTCATTTGGAAGTCTACAATGATTCATATCTTGTGTAAGTATAGCAATAAGATTTTGCACTCCATCTCCCATAACATTTGTTTGTTCAGGAGGACAATCATTGCATTGTTCATTGCATTGATCAACACGGTTCCTTTGGGTTCCAGCCATCGTCTAAAACCCAAAAAGAATAGTGTGAGAGGAAAAAATCATGCTAGGGAAAACAACATAATAAAGGGGGAGTACCTTCAATATCTAACATCTTAGGTTAAATTCTAAGATCGTTAGCGCAATTCTAGGACTATAACCTATACGTATACTTAACCTTAGAGACATCCCTAGACATACCTTAGAAATATCTCTAGGGATCTCACTAATATTTTCGCATCCTAGTTTCCAAAGGTTGACTAAACCTTTCCTCTGATACCAACTGTAGAGACCCGAAGCTTGACGTACATTGACATTACATTACATTTGCGGAATAATTAGTACATAACAAAAACACACACACAAGGATCATAGTAGTTTAGTGTCTTTGGAAACTCGGAATATAATCTTCTAATCCTGGTGAAAGATCTTCAACATCTCCCATAAAGATCTTCCTTTTTTTATACCTAAAACCTTTCTTTATATCCCGGGGAAAAGAAAACATAAAAGGGTGAGCTCAAATGCTCAGTAAGGTTAAACAAAAGAAATATCAATCACATCATATACATAAGAACATAACTTTTGGAAATCTTAACCTGTAAAAGAGATCATAATTTCATAACTTGGGATAACTCATGGTAGTGAAATGTAATCACAATAATCATAACTTAAAACATTAAACTTTGTGGCATACACACATAATCATAGATAATCATTTCTTGTTAGTCAAGACTCATTTCCAAGACTATCTTAGTGGACAAAGTCCATTTCTGAACCGAGTCACCCTCGTTTCAGTCCTGTTTCACTGAACCGATATAACCTACCGTTCCAGCCATGTCTATCTCATGAGATATAAAATCTTTACCCAATGCATTGGAGGGAGATATAGGTCCCACCCATCTCATAATGATACCATTATTATGTGTTCCACAAAATCATAAATCATACATCATTGCATAACCCATGTAATACAAATGGGAATCTTAAACATCATGACATGATGAAACAGTTCATTAAGATAAAAGAATTCATAAATATAATTCCATCACAACATAATCAAATCAATGTAATAATAGGGATAAAAACAGAACCCTTTATTTTCTTAGATGGAAAATAATTTTGATAAAACACTTGAACTCCATTCTTGAGGAAAATATCCTTTCTTCTTCGAAAACACATTTCCTTTCATAAAATGTCATACAATTCTAAACTAAAAGAAGTTGATTAAAAATAAACTTGAAAACTTGTAATGGAAGCTTCTTGGAAATAATTTTTTAATAATCCATTCATTTCGTATAAGTTAAAAAAACATTCTTCGTACTTTTGTCGGAAAAGTCAAAAAGTACCTCGTACGAAAAACGACAAAAGATTCATTTCATATCTTTTACTAAAAACTCACCGAAGGGTAAAATTGGATTTAAACTATTGTAAGTGGATGGAAACAATATTAAATATTGAGGGAACATGGATGTGGATGATAAAATACACCCCAGTAAATGCCAAAGTAAAAACAATCTCGGATAAAAAGTGAGATTGTGATATTTTCCGTTACCTTAGGTCCGATTTGCTTCGTAAGTGTCCGAACCTCCTGTATAATGATTTAAATAATGTCATTGACTTATTACAGAATCATATTCATTTTTATTATATCATATATGGTTCACTTATGACTTTATATTACCCGTTCTTTTGTAAATTCATGTTAAAGTAGCGTTTTGGGTAAAATCGTCTCATTTGTCGTTCGTGTTTTAACTTGTAATTATTCATATGATTACTTACATCATGATTACTTAATTCCAGAATATAAAACATTATTTATATATATATATATATATATTCATAATATACATATATATAATAAATCAGTAATTGGAAAGAAATACACCATTCATGGAGACGGTAGGCCTTACGTACGCATGAACGCTGTTTTCGTTTCCTTATTGAGTTGAACGGAATTAAGTAGATGAAATACATATATATACACATAAATACAGTATCATTATTATGTCATATATTTCATGATTACTTATTATATATACTTTATAATCATTCATGAAGGGTTAATGTGGAGAATGAATCTCATCGCGTCGTGGAGACGGTAGTCCGTACGTACGCACGAGCAATGATATCGTTCTCATGATCGTGGGAATGTATTGGAGTGTATGTATACTATTTCAGAATCAATATAACTTTAAAATAATAATATATAGTTATTATTTACACCATTATACCCATCCAAGTAAGGTGGTGGTGGAAAATAGATTTCACCACGGCGTGGAGACGGTATTCCGTATGTACGCACGCGCTGTGATTTCGTTTTCCGTAGGATGGATAGATGGTGAAATAGGATTGTTTCATACTTATAATAACATATATGTATATTAGTGATACTGATGTTATTACTTCATAATGAAACAACCTAAGAAGAATAAGTGGAAGAAGAAATAAAGGTGAAAGAATCGGTAACAGAAATTACCTCTTCTTTGAAACACCTCTTTGAGACCTCCACTTAGGGAACTAAAATTGGACTTTGAGAAAGACCAGAACCTCTAGGATGTTTCTAGGGAAGTGGAGAAGAGATTTTTGCAGGGGTTGGCCGAGATTGAATGCTCAAATTGGTGTGAGGAAGAGAGGGAGGAGGTGTCCTTTTATAAGGGAGGAGAGGGGCACCTTTGGAATAACTAAAAATATTATTTTATTATAAAGTCAAGTTCGGTTTTAAATAGCTCCAAATTGATTTATTTCTAGGATAAGGTGGGTATGGGTCTAAATACTCTCATCCAATAGGATTTAGACAAGTTTAGGTTATTATTTTATCCTTATCAATTAGATTTAACTCTAAGTTAAATAATTTAACTTTTACCGTGTCTTTTTGTTTTCTTACACTATATGGTTAATAAACATACTATATGAATCCAAAAGAACCCGAAGTTTTTTATTATTAATATATATAATCTTATCTAAGTCATTTGTCCGAACCTTGATTTTTAGGAATAAAATAACAATTAATTATATAATATTTGTTTTAAAAACTAATTTATGTCAATTTTGACACTATTTGGTACATGATTTTTTATGAAATTTCTAACAGAATGATAAGTTCGAACCAAGTTACTTAAATCAACAATAATATGTCATATTAACCTATAAAATTATTTTAAGTCATAAAAAGTCTCAAATGACATTTATTTGGGCATTTATAACATCAATTATGTCAATATTTCATTAATAAGACAATTACTGCATCATCTTTGTGTCATAATAAATGATAATTATTTAATCCCTAAAAATTCTAAATAAATTCATATGATTTAGATAATTGTATTATCTTTATGGAGACTATTCATTTTAGAAGTTTAATGATGTTTATCACTAGATTAAAATTATTATACTTATAAGATTTAAAAAAGTGACATGTTGTCACATTCTTTGGTTTTAATAATAATTAAATTATTTTCATTGAAAAAATTTAATTAAATGAATCTAATCCGACCCTTAGGTGATATGGGTCTACTTTTAGTCATCCAATAGGATTTTGACATTTGTTAGGGTAATTTTAAAATATTATATTTACCCTTAATTACCAGATTTACCTTTAACTATGGTAAATAAAATTTACCGTAGTTACTATTCATAATTCCCAAAAATAAAAAGTATCTTATTAACATAATTTTTATCCACTGATTCCAAATATGGAATACATTTTTCCAAATTCAATACACAAAAGTTTCAGAAATTAAATTAAAATTAATCCCGTTGTCGAAAGAAAACGGGTTTTCTTTAAAACATTGCAAAAGATTGATTTGATTTAACCTACGAATTCAAGGTAAAATCAATGCTAATGTCATAAATTATATTAAATGGTAAAATATATTCTATTTATACTTTAAAACCATTCAATATTATAATTTAACCACATAAGATATTACGATGAAAAAAGTTGTTTTTAATTAAAATATAGCGTGTTTTTCCTATTAATTAAAATATGAAAGTTATCGGAAAAATATCAAAACTTTATGTAATGTAAATTTTTATATCCTGATTCAAAAGAAGAATTTTATTTTCTCAAATTGAACTTATAAACATTTCAAAAACTAGATTTAAATTGGGTGCGCTATCAAAAGGCGGTAAAACTGCATTTTTTGAAAAATACTTATTTTACCCGAAAAATTTATTTTGTTCTTATACCATGTTCTAGAAATGTGTAAGATGAATAATAATGTTATAAAATTCAAAATTTAGTTAAAACTATTCATAACGGCTAGTTCATGACAATATTATAATAATATATCGTTGTTTATTAAAACCCAGTATTGTGTACAACACACACTATCGAGGAAGGTCGTGATTGTGTGTAATGCAAGCCAATTCAGGGTTGCGTGTTGTGAAAGAATCCTTTGTTGTTTCGTATAAGAGAATCCAACCATATTTCATTTATACATTGAATATATATATATATATACTCAATGTTGCGTAGAATAACTATTATCAAAATTGTGTGTAACACGATCCAAGAATAGTGTTGCGTATACTGCAAGCTAATACGGTGTTGCATATAGCGCAAGGTAATCTTGGTGTAGAATACAATACAAGACATTAATGAAATTAAAAGAATATTTTTCACAAAATCTCAGGGTGTTATAGTTACCCTACTGAGATGTATTTCTCAGACCATGCACAGACACTTTGGAGCATGTTCAGACCATATATCTATTTTATATGTTTGAGCATAGGTTTTACATGGGATCAATCTGAAGCATCTTGAATGGCATCGAGTGATTAGGATTTCACTATGGCCCAAGGATGGTAGTAGGGCTGGAGTTTATTGTTCAAGGGGTAAATCAAGAGGGCAAAACAATATTTAAAAGATGCACTATATAAAATGTAATCTAGACATTTACCACAAACAATATAATTGAATTCCAAACACATAGGCATAAAAAATGATTAGAAAAGACAATTCGCATCACAAAATTAATTTATATAACAACAATAAATACACAAAAACTCATACTAAAAACATCTAGATATTTTAGGGCATCCACTGACCTTGGGTGAAGAAATCGATGAAGTCCAAGGAAAAACCCAAAGGGTGAGGGAGCCTTCTGCACTGCCTCAGGAGGGGAAGACGCGACCGCCGAAGTGTGGGGTGCATGGGATGAGCCAACAACCATTGAGTATGGTCCAGAGGGGAAGAGAAGGAGTAGGGTTCGGAGGGAGGAAGATCTGCGAAAGATCCTCGAGAGTAGGGTTCACGCGGAGTACAGTCCGTAGGGGAAGAGGAGGAGTAGGGTTCAGAGGGAGGTAGATCCGCAGAAGAGGTTCGAGGGGAAGGAGAAAGAGTACGGCAGAGGTCCAGCAAAGGGAAGATCGGGCGGAGGGAAGCTGTCGCAGGGGTACAGTACCGCGAGAGCTTGGGGCTCGATAAAAAAGTGGAGATTGTGTGCCTGCTTTTAATAAAATTGGACACCAGTTCTATCAGGGATAAAAATGCGCTGATAAAGCCATCCTTTATCAGCGCTAATATTTTAGCACCGATAAAGGCTCCCTTTATCAGCGCCTTTTTAGAGCTGATAAAGGCCACCATTATCAGTTCTAGAAAAGCCTTGATAAAGCCACCCTTTATCAGTGCTAAAATCTTAGCACAGATAAAGGTTCGATTTATCAGCGCTGATAAAGGATAATCTTTATCAGTGCTACAAAAGCACTGATAAATGTACCCTTTATCAGCACTTTTAATTAGCGATGATAAAAATTATCCTTTCTCAGCACTTTTTGATTAGCGCTGATAAAGGATGGCGCTTCCCTTGCCTGTTTTTGTAGTAGTGATTGCAAAGGAAATTTGTACTTGATAACAGAGAGTAGGTGTCAAAAAATAAGGTAACTAACCTAGTTAATTTTTTATGGAACAATTATACGATTGAATAAGAAACATGATAATTTTAAAAAAAGTTATGTGAGAAAAATATCACAAATTGTTTAATAATGAATACAATTGTTAGGATGAAAATTATTTAGGAGGGGCAGAACATGTAAACCCATTTAATGTTTCTAATATATCAATTTAACACCTTATAAATATTAATTATTATATTTTATGGATTCATAATCAATATAATAATAATTTATTTCTAAATTGAAAATGAAATAGTTTTATTCTAACATATTTCTTCAATGTATTATATGGTTTTATTTAAATGTGAAAATTTTAAATTTTAGTATTATAATTTTACTTAAAAATTATATTTTTGATATCATCAAGTTAGAATTAGATCAGGTTGATTTATGTATTTTTTTAGAAAGAGTTTATTTTTTGGTGAATACTGAAAAATAAATATTTTACTAATATTTTAAATTTTATGAAATTATCATGATATATAAATGAATTGAAAGATTATGAAATATTTTTTTTGACCAAATAAATTTTTAATATATATTATAATTCATTTAAGAATATAATTTTGAACTTATAAATCCATTTTTTTTTTACTTTTTTGGAAATCTATGTTATGTTTTTATTCTAATAAAATCTATTCTTGGATTTAAAAAAAAAAGTATTTATAAGGATAATTTTTGTTTTTATTTGTATTGAAATTAAAATATGTCTCATGTGATTTAAAATAATCTAATTAATTACATTCTAATAAAAATTATACTTGATCCTGGTGTAAAATCATTTTTATGCTTGGATTGGCATTTTTATAAAAATGGTTTTTCATTGCATCTTGTGATACTATATTAAAACTGATTTTAACCACTTATGGAAATTAAAAAATAGAAAATGAATTTCACATTTGGACTCGTCATTTTTAAATTTTGTAATTATTTCAATTTAATTTTTATTAATAATTAACAATTACAATGGTAAAAGTTTGTTAGCATGGTAAATTTTTGAAGGTTTAATGAGGGTTGGGTGGGGTGGGGTGGGTGGGTTAAACTAATAGATAAGGATTAAAATATAATTAAAAATTTTATAAATTTTATTTCATGAATAAATTTAATCTTTAAAATATCAGATATTTTAAATTAGGTTCTCTTGGAGACAATTTCCATTAGAAATATATTTATTATATTTTAAAGTAAATAATATTTACATGGGTGTCACTCATCTCATATAAAATATGGAATATCCACTCATCACTTATACACAACAATTGAACACTAAATATAATAAAATAAAGACCTAAATACCTTCCTAACTCACCAGACCCTGTGTTAGAGGTCTTGGAATCATCAAAATACAGATATATAAAGGCTAAAGGTGTACACCTGTGGAAGATATCTAGGGAGGATGTATAACTCTTCACCAAATTATTTCGAGTTTGTTTCTTCTTAAACCCCTTTAAATAATATAATATCCAACCTAATGCAATAGAATAAATATATTTAATATATTAAAATGTAATTATATTTTGTGACAACTATTTTTATCCACATTTATATACTATGATTAATGAAAACATTGCATGTGCGTACATGCGGAATATCACCTCTCTAGAGCAATGTGCATTTTTTTTATCACCTCTTCACACAGATGGTTATAAAGATGTATTTAATTAATATATATTATATTTATGAAATAATTATGATTTTTAAAGTTCAATATATTATCTACCTTATTACACTCCCGTATATTAAAAAATTATAACGCTGGTCATGCATGCGTGCATACTACCACCTCCAAAAGTGATGTAATTTGTTTTTAATTTTTTAATCACATGGTTGGTTATAAGGATTGATTTAATGAATAAATATTATATCAATGATATTATTATTATTATTTAAAGATAAAAAATTATCTACTGTATTTCCATTTCATCCATTACAAAAATGTAAATGTTTCTCATGTGTATGTGTGGACTATTGAATCCATGAAACGATGCATTTAATTTTTCATAACCTCCTTGCATAGATGGTTTTAAAATTATTTTACATGAATAAAAATAATAATTATAACATTTTTAATACTCTATATATTAAGGTAACATGATCCCTTTCACCATGGTCAATACACCAAAGCGATTTTGCAACGAACAACCCCAAAATGTCCAATATGAACTTAACCAAGTTTGTAACTACATAAAACCATGTAATAATGAAATAAAAGGAATAAAAATAAAATAAATTCTTAATAAAGTATATATTTAATATTATTTTATTATTTTAGAAAGTAAAATTCGTACATTGTAACATCATGTCTCAGATTCCACTAAACCAATTACCAGAGCCAATTCGCCCCAAGACCTCAAGCACTCCTCATACACTAGAGGTTTCTGACTACTGATAAGGGTGTAAGGTGGAACTCTGAGGAGAAAATACCCTCATATCAGAGTGCATAACCAAAACTATATAACCAACCATATTAATCATTATAGAATTTTTGTGCATGAATATACTAGAGCTGAAACATGTTATGATAAAATGAAATACAACAAAGCCCCGAATAACCAGGCCACACATAGAACAACAATTGACCATTGGGACAATCACATAGAAAAAAATGTACCTAAAAAATAAATAAATATGTCCCTATTTCCAACCATGGACATATCATATACCTAGTTTCTGATACCTAGTCGAGCTACTCTAACCCGATCATCAGACCCACATTAGCATCCCACTCAACCGTACAATACCGAGCCTCCACCTGATGTGCCATGCGTTAGTTCACAATATGAAAATAGAAATAAGGTCTACTTGAATATTGAGGTGAACATAGAGGGTGTTATAAATAATGTTTTCTAGGATACCCCAATGGTGAACTTATAAACTTCCACCATAAGTGTATTCTCATGAAATATACTCTGCCTAGGCAAAACATAACTGAAAAAAATCCATATTTATTCTTAGGTCCAAGGAATCTGTAGAGACCTCAAACTTGATGTACAAGGACATTACATTAATTTTTCGGAATAATTAATACATAAAAAAAACCAACACTCAAGGATCATAATAGTTTAGTGTCTTTGGAAACTCGGAACATAATCTTCTAATCATGGTGAAAGATCTTCAACATCTCCCATAAAGATCTTCCACTTTTGTTTTCTTTCCTAAAACCTTTCTTTATATATTGGGGAAAAGAAAACATATAAAGGTTGAGCTCAAATTATTAGTAATGGAAAGCATAGAGAAAATAAAATAAACCATATACATTTGAACTTAAAATCATGAACATAATGTTTAAACATCAAAATATTAAGCAATGACATAAAACATGGAAGTATGTAAGGCATAGTTCATAATGGGAAATCAATCATGATTAAATATCATGGTAATAATACATTTAATTATGGAAAACCATTATGCGAATGTTATTATTTCCATAGTATCCAAGGCATTGCTTCCAAGACTATCATAGTGGACAAAGTCCCTTTCTGAATCGAGTTCACTTCTCCTTCCAGTCCTGTATTACTGAACCAGATTAACTTACCGTTCTGGCCATGTCTATATCATGAGATATAAATCATTACCCAATGCATTGGAGGGAGACATAGGTCCCACCCATCTCATAATTAAATCATTCTTTTGTGTGCCACAAAATAAACATAAATCATTCATCATAACCCAATGAATAAAATGGGTTTCATAAACATCATCCCATCATAACATAATCCATATAAAACAAATGGATATCAATTCATCATAAGAAAAGTGAAAACATGTAAATCATAGAGACATTATACTTGAAATATAAACATATTAAATAATGTCATCTTAGATGGAAAATAGTTTTGTTAAAACACTTGAAATGGATTCTTGAGGAAAATATCCTTTCTTCTTCAAAATCATTTTATTTTCACAAAATGCCATGAAATTTTAAAAGAAAAGGATTTTGTTGAAAATAATCATGAAATATTGTAGAGTATGATTCATGAAAATAAGACATTATGAAACCATAAAAATCCGTTCATGCTGTATAAGTTAACAAAATTATCCTCATACTTTAAACGGAAAAGTCAAAATGTACCACGTATGGTAAACAAAATAAAGATTCCTTCCATAAACAAAGTGAAAGTCAAAGAGGGGTTAAACATAACTTTAAATATACATATAAAAATATTAAACATTTTATGAAAAACATTTTATGGACATGGATGAAAAATATAACCCCAGTAAATACTTACGTATAAGCAATCTCAGATAAAAATGATATTGCAAAATTATCCCTTACCTTATGTACAATATGATTTGTATGTATCCGAAAATCCTATATAATGATTTAAATAATGTCACTGACTTATTAAATAATCATATTCATTGTTATTATATCATATATGGTTCACTTATGAATTTATATTACCCTTTCTTTTGTAAATTCCATGTTAAAGGAGTGTTTTGGGTAAAATCGTCTCATTTATCATACTTGTTTCGATTTGTTGTTCCTAATATTATTACTTATATCATGATTTACTTAATTCCAGAATTTAAAATATGATTTATATATAATATATATTCAGCATATAAATATATATGATATATTGATAAATGGAATGAAATACACCGTTCATGGAGACGGTAGGCCGAATGTACGCATGAATGTTGTTTTCGTTTCCTTATTGAATTGAATGGAATTAAGTAAATGAAACATATATGTACAAAAGTAAAGTATCATTATTATGTAATATATTTCATTATTATTTATTATATATACTTTCTAATCATAATTGAATGGTTAATCAGGGAAAATGAATCTCATCGCGTTCGTGGAGACGGTAGTCTGTACGTACGCACAAGCGATGATATCGTCCCATAATTATTGAATAGAATTGGAGTGGATGATATAATATATTAGAATCAGTATGAGGTTATAATAACCATATATATTTATTATCTACACCGTTATACCCATCCAAGTAAGGTGTTGGTGGAAAAACTGATTACACCATGGCGTGGAGACGAGATTCTGTACGTACGCACGCGTGGTGATTTCATTTTTTGTAGGATGGATAAAAGGTGAAATGGGGTTGTTTCATATCATATTAGTATATTAGTGATACCGATAGTATTATTTTACAATGTAACAAATAAATAAGAGGAATTTGAAGGAGAAAGAAACTTGAAAGAATCGGTAGAAGAGATTACCTCTTCTTCGACGCACCTCCTTTAAGCTTCCTCTTAAGGGACTAGAGTTGGTATTTTGAGAAGACCAGAACCTAGAGAATGTTTCTAGGGAAGTGGAGAAGATAAATGGGCAGGGGTGAGGGGCACCTTAGGAAAAACTTAAAGTATTATTTTATAAAAAATTCATATTTGGTTTATAATGTCTCAAAAGTGACTTATTTAGAGGCAAGGGTGGGGATTGGTATAAATCCTCTCAAACAATAGGTTTTTGAAAAGTTTAGGTTACCATTTTAACCTTATCATTTAAATTTAACTCTAAGGGAAATAATTTAACTTTTACGGTGTCTTCTTGTATTCTTACACTATATGGTTAATAAACTTACAATAAATTGACAATCGAACCCCAATAGGTTCATTAATTTCATAAATATTATTATATAAGTCTTTTTATCCGTACCTTAGATTTTTAGGACCATTATATCAATTACTAATATAATATTTGTTTTAAAAACCCTTTTATGTCAATTTTGACACTATTTGGTATTTTGTTTTTTCTTAATTCATAATAGCATTATTATTTCGATTAATGTTCAAATAACCAACCCTAATATGTTATATTAACATAGAAAATTATTTTAATTCATAAAAAGTATCAAATTACATTTATTTGGGCATTAATAACATCAATTATGTTAATATTTTATTAATAAGGTAACTACTAAATCCTCATTGTTTAATAAACAACTTTACTTATTTAATATCTAAAAATTAGAAATAAAATATCATTATAAAGGAAATCTTTTTACCTTTCTAATAAATATTTATAGACGAATTTATGTAATTTAAAACCCTATATTAGAAATGTTTTAGTTATTAAACTTTGATTTTAACTATTTTAACTCTTCTTTAAATAAAATAATAATAAGTGTCCTAATATAATCCAAGTGTACCAAATAGGTTCATATTTTATTCCTAAGGTTTTTTTCTTGTCTATTTACACTTATCCAATATAATTAGGACATGTTTTAGGGTAATAATAATATCATTTTTACCCTTAATTACCCTATTTACTTTTAACCATGGTAAAAAAAGGTAAAAAGTTACTATTCACCAAAAATATTTTTATCTTATTGAACCAAATTTTACTCCTTTAAATTAACCTTGTCTCTCGGATTTTCAAAATTCCACTCAAAGAAGCGGTAAAATTAAGTTTTATGTGAATTTGAAAATTCTCCTAGGAGGTGGGTAAAAGGCGGTAAAAAGTTCAATAAAAGTTATATATATTTAAAATTATTATAAAATGACTCCAATGAAAAACATTGAACTTATATAGGTATTATGTATCTATTTTGACCTATAATAAATTTAAATAAAAATAAATGATCATTTAAAAAAAAAGTTGGTTTTAACCAATAACTCAATGTTTTCACTATTCTTCAAAAATTGAAAGTTTTCAGAAAAATACCAAAAATTCACCCTAGGATAATTTTGATATGCCGAATCCAAAAATGAAGTCCATTTAGGAAGATAAAATTTATAAAATTTCAAAAAGTGGGTATTACTATTCATAACGGCTAGTTCATAATATTATAATAATATATCGTTGTTTAGTGAAACCTAGTATTGTGTACTACACACGCTATCAAGGATGGTCGTGATTGCGTGTAATGCAAGCCAAGTTAGGGATGTGTATAGTGCAATCTCCCTTTGGTGTTGCGTATAACATAATCAAAACTTATTTCATTTATACATTAAAAAAATCTATACTTAATGTTGTGTAGAATAATTTCTACAAAACGAACTTGAAATTGTGTGTAACACGAGCCATGAATAGTGTTGCGTATACTGAAAGCTAATATGGTGTTGCGTATAGCACAAGAAATCAATGAAATTAAAAATAATAATTCTCATAAACTCTTGGGTTATTACATTCTACCCCCCTTAAAATGAATTTCACCCTCGAAATTCGTCAGGGTGATAAATGGTTTACTACTTGAAAGTTTATTTCATAGAAACCCACATCATAAAAAGGAATAATAAAACTTAATTTTAAAAAGTGAAGTATGAAACATAATGGTTAACCAAATAAACTCATCATTGGGTTTCCTCATAGAAGAACATAGGTGAAAATATGGATATGTAAGAGAAATCTAACCATCAAGTTCTGATGGAGAGTGGTAGAGAACATGGCTATAAAAAATCCAACAATCACAGAGCCATAAATTTGTGATGATCTAAGGTACCATATGATTCATCGGATATGGGGACACTAGGACAACATTTTTGGTTTTCAAGATCATTTCCCTAAATTTGAAGAATTTGAATTAGAAGAAATACTTACTTTATTTCGGTACAATCTCACCGTTGTTCGTGCCTTGAACAATTTCCACTTAATATCTTAAAGAAATGAAGTTGAATCTGTCTTTTGGAAAGTGTTAGAAGATCATGCGATAGAATGATAGTTCATTCCATCTGTCTCAAACATAAGGTTAGAAAAAGTTATATATATAAGTCCATATATGGTGAGATTAATCATATATGGTTTCAAAAAATGGACTTATACTTCATCTATCATACCGCTTGTTAAAATAAAACTAGTTTATAATAACCAGGTACTTATTGTAGGCCAGTGGTAGGCGATAAAGGCATGTCACACTTCAGTTGTGGGTTTGATTCCCACAGCCTTGTCCGACGCGATGGGTTGTCGCACGTCCTGTAGGTTGTCCTTTTTCTAAAACTACATTATTATATAATCCCATCAATAATATTGAAAAAATTTCTATACTTAAACAATACTACCTCATGTCCAAAATAATCTATTCCAATCTTTAGGCTTATCTAAAATACTTCTGTCCAAGCTCATAGTATAAAGAAAACAATTACTAGAAATGTCATCTACCGAGCATGTGAATACCTTCATTTATCCCCCATACATCATACAATATATCTTTTTGGTCACATTCCAAACATGTGAATACCTTAATCATGTACTCTCTTGAAAAAAATGAATACCCATTGAACGTTAGTGAAAACATGAATGCTATAAAAAGCTAACTCTTTCCACATACAATAATCCCAAAATTTCTATATAATCAAACCATGATATAACTTTGTCCTTATATCCGTCATGATCTCATTTCATTTTCTATTTATCCCTTCATTATGTGCATATAATCTTCTTTCCAAAAATATTTCAGTCATTTTTCTTGGTTACTGGTACCATATAATTATTGAAAACCAATACATAGATATTCCAAAATTCCTCGATACCATAAATGATATTCCATGATACTATTTTGAAATCCCATTTCATAAACACTTAATCATTCCACAACATCATTGTCATACTCAACATCACAAATAGTGATCGCATGTGACTTCCCTTTATCCTTTTCTTTAAGAGGTTGCTCACGTCGATCATCATTAACCCTTGGATTTGGGCATTGATTAGAATAATTCCCCATTTCCTTGCACTTGAAGCATTGAAGTGTTGGTGGAGAGTACTGTATAGTCTTTTATCTATTCACATCATTAGATACCTTTTTTACCATTACTTCGACACTCAACTGCTCGATGAACTTCTCTTCCACACTTAATACATTTTCTAGTACCTTTTAGACAGTCTCTACCATGCTTCTTTCCACACTTTAAGCATAAAGAAACATTCATCTTCTTTTCACCATTGTTCTAAGATTTCTCCTTGAACTCCATCTTTCGTTTTTTGTCAAAACCATGAGATGGATATGTAACACCAGCTTCCAATTCAACCTTGATAGCACAATGCACAATTTATTCATAGCTACTGAAGTCTCTTATAGCTAGTTCCCTTCAGAGACTTGGTTTTAAGCCACTGAAGAATCGATCAACTTTACATTCAGTTTGGATGATAAAGCCAGATGCATACCTTTCAAGCCTTGTAAAATTCACCTCATATATACCAATAGATTCATAATATTATTTCTTAAGCTCAAGGAACTCCTTTTCCATCGTTGTTCGAAGAATACGAGGGAAGTACTTTATGAAAAAATGTTCTGGAACTCATCCCATTCCATGGATTCAATTTCATTTTGGGGCCTTGTATTCTTAATTAGAGTCAACCACTGGTCTGCTTCACCTTTTAGATGGTAAACATCCAGAATGAATTTTTCATGTTATGAACAACGAAGTATGGAAAATATCTTTTCAATGGTACTGATCCATTATTCAGCAACAAGTGGATTAGAAGACCCACTGAAAGAAGGTGGACATTGCCTCATGAAGGAGTCAATAGAATATTGTTCCCTTCTCTACTTATTTGGAAGTCTAGAATGATTCATAGCTTGTGTAAGTATAGAAATAATATTTTTCACTCCATCTCCCATAACATTGGTTTGTTCAGAAGTAAAATCATTGCATTGTCCATTACATTGATCAACATGATTCCTTTGGGTTCCAGCCATCGTTTAAAGCCCAAAAAGAATAGTGTTAGAGGCAAAAATCATGCTAGGGAAAAAAACATAATAAAGGGGGAGTACCTTCAATATCTAACATCTTAGGTTTAACTCTAATATTGTTACTGTAATTATAGGACTATATCCTATACTTATACTTAACCTTAGGGACATCTCTAGACATACCATAGAAATATCTCTAGGGATCTCACTAAAGCTTTCACATCACAGTTTCCAAAGGTTAACTAAACCTTTCCACTGATTCCAACTATAGAGACCCCAAAATTGACGTACAAGGAAATTACATTAATTTTGTGGAATAATTAATACATAAAAAAAACCAACACTCAAGGATCCTAATAGTTTAGTGTCTTTGGAAACTGGGAACATAATCTTCTAATCATGGTGAAAGATCTTCAATATCTCCCATAAAGATCTTCCCCTTTTGTTTTCTTACCTAAAACCATTCTTTATATCCAAGGGAAAATAATACATATAAAGGGTGAGCTCAAATGATCAGTAAGGGTAATCATGGAGAAAATAAAACAAACCATATACATTTGAACTTAAAAACATGAACATAATGTTTAAAAATCAAAATCTTGAGCAATGACATAAAACATGGAAGTACGTAAGGCATAGATCATAATAGAACATCAATCATGATAAAATAGAATGGGAATAAAACATGTAATTTTGTAAAGTCATTAAGCACATGTTATGATTTCTATAGTAGCCAAGGCATTGCTTCCAAGACCATCATAGTGGACAAAGTCCCTTTCTGAATCGAGTTCACTCCTCATTCCAGTCCTGTATAACCGAACCAGAATAACTTTCTGTTCCAGCCATGTCTATCTCATGAGATATAAATCTTTACCCAATACATTGGATGGAGATATAGGTCCCACCCATATCATAATTAAATCATTCTTTCATGTGCCACAAAATAAACATAAATCATTCATCATAACCCAATGAATAAAATATGTTTCAAAAAAATCATCCCATCATAACATAATCCATATAAAACAAATGGATATCATTTCATCAAAAGAAAAGTGAAACCATATAAATCATATAGAAATTATACTATAAATATAAACATATTAAATAATGTCATATTTGAAGGGAAATGGTTTTGATAATACACTTTAAATGGATTCTTGAGGAAAATATCATTTCTTCTTCAAAATCATTTTCCTTTCACAAAATGCCATGAAATTTTAAAAGAAAATGATTTTTTTTGAAAATAGTAATGAAATCATGGAGAGTATTCTTCATGAAAATAAGGCATTATGAAACCATAAAAATCCATTCATTCCGTATAAGTTAAAAAAACATTCTCCTCGTACTTTTAACGAAAAAGTCAAAAAGTACCACGTATGGTAAACAAAAGAATGATTCCTTCCATACACAAAGTAAAAGTCAAAGAGGGGTAAACATAACTTTAAGCATACATAGAAATATATTAAAAACTTTATGAAAAACATTTTATGGACAAGGATGAAAAATATAACCCTAGTAAATACTTAAGTATAAGCAATCTCAAATAAAAATGAGATTGCAAAATTATCCCTTACCTTATGTCCGATATGCTTCGTATGTATCTGAACCTCCTGTATAATGATTTAAATAATTTAATTGACTTATTAAAGAATCATATTCATTATTATGATATCATATATGGTTCACTTATGACTTTATATTACCCGTTCTTTTGTAAATTCCATGTTAAAGCAGTGTTTTGGGTAAAATCATTTCATTTATCGTATGTGTTTTGATTTGTTGTTCTTTATATTATTACTTATATCCTAATTTACTTAATTCCAGAATTTAAAACATTATTTATATATAATATATATTCTGCATATAAATATATATTATAGATCGATAAATGGAATGAAATACACCGTTCATGGAGACGGTAGGTCGTACGTACACATGAACGCTGTTTTCGTTTCCTTATTGAATTGAATGTAATTAAGTAAATGAAAAATATATGTACATAAATCCAGTATCATTATTATGTAATATCTTTCATGATTATTTATTATATATAATTTATAATAATACATGAGTGGTTAATCATGGAAAATGAATCTCATCGCGTTCGTGGAGGTGGTAGTCCGTACGTACGCACGGGCGATGATATTGTTCCCATAATTATTGAATAGAATTGGAGTGGATGATATAATATCTCAGAATCAGTATGATGTTATAACAACCATATATAGTTATTCTTTACACCATTATGCCCATCCAAGTAAGGTGGTGGTGGAAAACCTGATTACACCACGGTGTGGAGACAGTATTCCGTACGTACGCACGCGCGGTGATTTCATTTTCCTTAGGATGGATAGAAGGTAAAATGGGGTTGTTTCATATCAAATAAGTATATTAGTGGTACTGATCATATTATTTTACAATTAAAAAACTATATAAGAGGAAGTTGACAAATAATTAAACTTGAAAGAATCGTTAGAAGTGATTACCTCTTCTTCGACGCACCTCCTTTAAGCTTCATCTTAGGGGACTATAATTGGTCTTTTGAGAAGACCAGAACCTACAGAATGTTTCTAGGGAAGTGGATAATAGAAATGGGCATGAGTTTGCTAATATTGAAGGATAAAAGTGTTCTTAATAGGATTGGGAGGAGGTTCCCTTTTTTAAGAGGGGTGAGGGGCACCTTAGGAAAAACTTAAAATATTATTTTATAATAAATTCATATTCGGTTTATAATGGCACCCAAGTGACTTATTTAGAGACTAGGGTGGGTATGGGTCGAAATACTCTCCAACAATAGGTTTTAGACAAGTTTAGGTTAACATTTTAACCTTATCATTTAAATTTAACTCTATGTTAAATAATTTAACTTATACCATGTCTTCTTCTTACACTATATGGTTAATAAACTTACTATAAACTGCCAATAGAACCTCAATAGGTTCATTAATGTCATAAATATTATTATATAAGTATTTTGGCCAAACCTTATATTTTTAGTACCATTATATCAATTAATAATATAATATTTTTTTAAAAACCCTTTTTTGTCAATTTTGACACTATTTGGTAATTTGTTTTTTATTAACTCATAACAACATTATTATTTCGAAAAAAGTTCATCTAACCAACCCTAATATGTTATATTAACCTATAAAAATAGTGTAATTCATAAAAAGTCTCAAATTACATTTATTTGGGTATTTATAACAACAATGATGTTAATATTTTTTTAATATGGTAATTACTGCATCATCATTGTGTCATAAATAACTTAAATTATTTAATGTATAAAAATTATAAATGAAATATCATTATGTAGGAAATATTTTTATATTTATAATTAATATTTATAGATGAATTTATCTTATGTATAACCCTATATTAGAAATGTTTTAGTTATTAATATTTGATTTTAACTATTTTAACTCTTCTTTAAATAAAATAATAATAAGTGTCCTAATCTAATCCAAGTGGACCAAATTGGTTTGTATTTTATTCCTAAGGTTGTTTTTGGTCGAATTAATCTTATAAAATAGAATTAGGACATGTGTTAGGGTAATAATAATATCATTCTTACCCTTAATTACCCTATTTACTTTTAACCGTGGTAAAAAAAGTAAAAAGTTACTATTCAAAAAAATATTTTTATCTTATTGAACCACATTTTACTCCTTGATATTAACTGTGTCTCTCATATTTTCTAAATTCCACTCATAGAAGTGGTAAAATTAAGTTTTATGTGAATTTGCAAATTCTCCTAGGAGGTGGGTAAAAGGCGGTAAAAAGTTCAATTTTTTTATATATCTAAAATTATTATAAAATGAATCCAATGAAATACATTGAACTTATATAGGTATTATGTATCTATTTTGACCTAAAATAAATTTAAATAAAAATTAATGATTATTTAAATAAAAAGTCAGTTTTAACCAATAACTCAGTGTTTTCACTATTCATAAAAAATTGAACGTTTTCAGAAAAATACCAAAAATTCACCCTATGATAATTTTGATATGCCGAATCCAAAAATGAAGTCCATTTTGAAAGATAAAGTTTATAAAATTTCAAAAGGTCGGTATTACTATTCATAACATCTAGTTCATAATATTATAATAATATATCATTATTTAGTGTAACCCAATATTGCATACTACACCCACTATCGAGGAAGGTCGTGATTGTGTGTAATGCTAGCCATGCCAGGGATGCATGTAGTGAAAGCTCCCTTTGGTGTTGCGTATAACATAATCAAAACTTATTTCATTTATACATTAAACAAAATCTATACTTAATGTTGCGTAGAACAATTTCTATAAAACGAACATGAAATTGTGTGTAACACGGGCCAAGAATAATGTTGCGTATACTGCAAGTTAATACGGTGTTACATATATCACAAGACATCAATGAAATTAAAAATAATAATTCTCATAAAATATCAGGTTGTTACAGAATCGATTGACTATACTTACTTTGGCCAATGTTGTGGTGTCTTTGTGAATGTCTACATGACCATTAATCCCAAATAACCACTAAGATCTATATCCACGATAGTCGTAACCAAACCTGAAAATTTTGGGGACCCATCCTATGATAGTCCTCTAATCTGGGATAGTAATCTAAGTTATCCCCTATTATTCCCTCATGACCCAAACATGATCTCAAACATGGAACCTTGACACATATGTACCAGTTACCACATAAAAGTACTACCAATCGTAGGACATTATTGTAACATCTATATCATGTATCATAATCAATAGTGCTCAGAGCATCAGGACAACACCTAAACCATATATGAAATCAATCATTCCTAGAGTATCAGTTAAGAAAATATACCATAAATCAAAGAATCCATGCATAGAGTATCTATCTAAAAACTGAACCATATATATAGAGAATCAGTCTACCATCTCTTTCATCTGGTATACCATCATTTCAAAGATAATCAATTTGGAACATACACAACAAATTATACTATCTATGTCTAGAGCCCCAATCCAACACCTAACCCGTATAGTATATTATCCATTCCTAGATCCTCATTCGAGCATCCAACCACATACAAGTGATGTCACATCCTCCATAAACAAAAAAATAAAACAACATTTCTGGATCCTTGATCCATCACTCAAACAATCGACAAACTATCAGAATTTATATAGAGAATCCAATCCAATAATCTCAATTATGCATATCTGAAATCATACATGTGGACCATTTTTACATCTCTCTCAGCCATTGTAGCCTTTAATAGTAAATCAGGTTCAAAAACATGGAATACCAACCATATCAAAACTAACCTAAGGGAATAATCCAAGTCTCAACCTCAAAAAACAAAAACATCACAAAAGCTATGTAAAATTCTATCTCAACCATCAACATCTCAACCCCATCAGATCATACATCATCATGATCCTAAGGGAACTCCCATAATGATTAATAATTAAGTCAACAGACCTTCCTAGGGTCGTTCCATCAACCAGGACTGCACTTGGCCCTTTGGGTCCACACATAAACTGAGGCATCCCTCTTCGGATCCTCATAACTAGCTCCTAAGAGTAGGCATCCCCATTCCAATCTATGATAACAAACAAACTCTCAGGACAATTCCCGTCACTCTGGTAAACACATCCCACCACCCAATATCTAGTATCTCAAAACCTCACACACATCAATATAATAAAATCTCATAAGGGCGATGTCTTCATGCCCGATACTTTCCCAAGTCACCCAACACTACAACAAAATAGACTTTTAATAGTGCTGGTAAAAAATGCTGAATAATGTGTCCTTTATCAGCACTAAAAAAAGCACTGATAAATGGAACCCTTTACTTGTGCTTTATTTTTAACAATATTAAAGGGTACCCATTTTTTGTGCTTTATTTTTAGCATCAATAATGGGTAACATTTATCAGCACTTTTTTAGTTGTAATAAAGGTCCAAAATAAAAGAAAATAATTAAAATAGACAATAATATTAATAAATATTAATGATTTTATTAATTATATAATTATTGATAAAATTGAATAAATTGAATATACATATATGTAAATTATAAATTTTAATAAATAATAGAAAAATATTAAATATATAGATATGTAAAAAGGATAAAATGAAATAATTAAATAAATAAAAATTTAAAATGGATAAATTATGAAAAATATTAAACATCTTATTAATTAAATAATAATTGACAAAAATGAATAAATTTAATATACATATATATTGATTATATATATTAATAAATGGTATATATTAAATATTGATATATAAAATGAATAAATTGTAATAATTAAATAAAAAATTTAAAATTATAAAATTATAAAATTATCAAAAAATTATTAATGAAACAATTATTAATAAAAATAAATGAGTTTAATATATATATATTAATTATAAATACTAAAAAATAATATATATTAAATATAAATATATAGAAAATGAATAAAATGTAATAATTAAAAACATATTAATTTCTTATTCATTTTTAATGTTGTCTTATTTTTCAATTTAACACATATCAAATGTGTATTACATTGATTTCACATACATATACATAATTAATTCATTTTTATATACAATGCACAAATAAGAATATTTATATAAATAAATCTTAAATAGAAACTCATACACCATATATTTATGTAATTTATTCAAATTTTAGTTTATTTTAGAATTTCATTATAATATGATACATTTAGTATGTTATGTTTTTAATAGGTAAATTTTATTTATTTATTTTTAATATTATTACAATGAGATATTATTTATACATTTTTAATATATATATATGATAATTTAACCATTTATAATTATTTATTTAAATTTATTTACTGTGTGGTATTATTTTCAATATGTATTCATATTTAATTCAATATATATAAATATTTATTTAATAATCTATATTAAATTAGTAAAACTTATTCATTTTTTCCATATTTGTAAAGTATACTCATTTTTATTTTTTCAATTTCACCAATTTTTAATATTCATGTATTTTAGATTATATATTCCCTAATATTTTTTAAAATATATATGTAAAAAAATATTTACAAATAAATATAATTATAGATTTATATTTACTCTATCTATAAATTTATAATTTTATAATTTTTATAAATAAATAAATATTGATTTTTTAAAAATTATTTATATGATTATAAATAAATAATAATATATATTTAAATAATTATAAAATTATAATAAATTTATTTAAATAATGAATTTAATATATATATATATATATTATTTATACGTTGTGGTCAAAGCCTCAATTTGTTCGGGGAAAGAGGCAACCTTACAAAGAAAAACATACAACTTACAATGCATGAATGTATTTGGAAAGACTCGAACTGGAGACCTCTTCAAGACCCCCAGGGGTAACTACCACTAATTTCCACCTCAGGGTCAATATATATGTATAGTTATATAAACATATATAAATATATAAATATATAAATATTAATTTTTTAAAAATATTCATATATTTATAAATAAATAATTATATATGTTGATAATTATATTATTATAATAAATATATTTAAATTTATGTTTATATTTATATATATTTATTAAATTTATATATATAAGTCTATAAATATATATAATGATATAAATATATTTATAAATATTAATAAAAAAAATATAAATATATTTATAAATTTATATTTACTATATTTATAAAATTATATATTTATAATTATAAATATATATATATATATATATAATTTTATATGTAATTATAAATAAATAATTATATATTTAAATAATTGTAAAATTATAATAAACAAATATATAATTATATAACTATATTTAAACCTTTTCTATTTATAATTATAATTATAAATCTTTTATCAATGCTAATGTTTTAGAGATAATAAAGGTTTCTTTTATCTGCATAAAAAATCACTGTTAAATATGCCTTTTATTAGTGCTTGTCAATTTAGCGTTGATAAAAGGTATCTTTATCATCCTTTTTTGTAAGCACTGATAAATGTGACCCCAATATATTTAAAATAACCCTAACCGTGATTGATTTTATCACGATTCAAAAACTTTCATGGAACTCCCCTACTACTAGTGCTCCTCCTCTTCGTTCTCTCAAAAGAATCATGACTAGAATCCAAGGCAATTTGTTTTCTCGTTTTCTTCTCTCCTTGATAGATTTTTTGGGTTCTATGGTTTCCTTTTTTGCATTGTTCTCAACAATGATGAACCCTACTTCTTCACTGGATAACAATTATACCTTATGCTTCTCAAAACTATCACCACTGGACATTTAAACTTCTATCTTGAAAACTAGATATTGAATTTTCAAAAGTCTAATATAGTTAATAATATTCCAATAGAGGGCTTCCCAATTCTCATAGTCAAATTGGAAGTCCAACACAGTGACCAATGCAACACGATCCATTCTCACTACCCATTTTGACTTCACTTGACTGATTCACCTTTACACAACACTACAACATACCTTTATTTAGTCCATCTATGTACTTAATATCTTTAACCATGTTCTTCAAAATGCCCTTTTCAAGATACAAATTTATCATCGGTAAAATTATAAGTAGATACTTTGAGCTTCACAACATGGGGATATTTTTAGTTTGTTTTGATCAAATTTTAGAGATGTGATGTACATATTCTACACCTTCGAAGATGCCCATTTTAGGCTTAATTGTTTTCAATAGGTAATATTATAGCTCAAAATTCCATCCTATATAGCATTGTGGAAAACCCTTTTCTATTTTTGAAACCTAAGGCATTCCAAAATATTAAGAATGTATAGGATTTGTATGAGTTTATAATGAACATATTTCAGAGTATTTTTTTGAAAATAGAGGATTTGTTGTTTATTAACCATTTAAATATATTATTCATGATTTAAATAATTCAATAACAATTAAATAACTCCATTAATATGGGTTTTAGAATGGTTTTGAACATAATCAATTACAGTTAATGGTTTTAATTATATTATATTTAATAAAACATTGGTTATATTAAATAATTATCAATTATTAAGTATTGCACATGCTATAACAGAAATATTTAAGTGACTATCATGTTTTATTAGTTGATTAAGGAATTTTATGTTTACAAAACTAGATTAGTTATAGTTTTTATTTAGGTATTTAATATTTTATTTTTCATATGAAATGGTTCATAATATATAGGTGTTGATAGTATAAATAGATTTATTAAATTATATTACTGTAATCAAACACAAATATGGTTTTAATAATATTTATATTGTAAAATGAACCAATACACATTTATAAATAATTTTTGGACAGAGGGAACTATATGAATTATTATAAGATGTAACATGAATTTTTTCTAAAAAATATAATTTTAGGAAATGGAACAATTATGTGACTTTTAAGAAAGTATTCATTTTTATCTTTGTATATAATTTTTACTAATTGTTTAAATAATTTTTTTAATTTTCTAATAATTTGTTTTATAGAGTAATTTTTCTAGAAAGTTAATGTATTAAACTTAATACTCTACTAATTTTATTTGTTAAATTTTGATAAATATTTTCTTTATAATATTTCATTTGAATAATTACTTGATATTATTTGAAATTATTTTTAATATACGTCTTAATATATGATTGTAATATTTTTATACAAGAAATACATTTGTGGAGGTGATAAAAATATTTTTAATTTCATTTTAGAGTATGATGGGTATAGTGTGAGGGCTAGGTTTGGTATGTTAGAATATGAGTTACTATAGACATGATAGTGATTCATTGAGGGATATTGTGAGTGTGATGTGACATTTATGTTTTTATTTATTCACATTTATTGTTTTTCTAATGTTTTTCTTAACTAATATATTGTAGAACCCTTTGACTTGTTCTCTCCTAAGGTAAAAAATTACGGTATTACCTCCCCATATTTAAAATTCACTTCCAAAGAAAAATGGGTATGCTATACCCATTTCTGATTTTGATACAATAAGTATATGTGATGGTAATCCCCAAGGAATAGTCTTGGATGCTAGGGGTCTAAGGTAAAATATCATGGTACTTGTAATGTGGTTATGTCCAATGAGAGATAAATATTATTTTGTTCCTCCCATGATTCCAATTTTAACCTCTTATTCGTGAAATGATTTTTAATTTCAAGGAAAAATCATGGTAAAAACTTATGGTATGATTAATATAATTCCCTGGTGTGAAATGAAGTTAGTACATTTGATTATCATGGTGTCCTAGTTATAATACATTGACATTAATTACATGTGTATTTTGAGTGTTACTTCTTTGAATATATACTCAAATATATTAATTTCTGAATATTTTAAGCGCCTTGTTAGTGTATAAACCTCATCCCTAGTATCCCAATTTTGGTGGTCATTTTATTACAATGAAATAAAACATTGGTAGATAAACATAGAACAAAAAAGAGGAAAATAAACTGCCTCCTTGAAACTTGTTCAAATATTTTATCTTCATAAACTAGGAAAGTAAAAAATATAAAAGGGTGAGAAAAAATTCTCAATAAGGGTTATGTATAGAGTAAGATAACTTGACTCAATAAGTATAATCAATATGCAAGGTTCATAATTGAAAAACACATTCCAATCAATAAACTGAGAATGAAAATGCTTCCATAGATTTTTTCATAGTGAAAATACACTTGATAATAATGACTAAATACAGAATGAAGTAAATTATTAATCATTATATTTCATGTATCTGGAATAATAACCATCTTTCCATTAAGACACTTTATGTTTATGGGTGAAAACCAATTTTATTCTGTTTAGAAACAAACACGATGTGTTTGTTGCCAACTATTTTGTCTCATGAGGCTCGTTGATGCATCGACGAGAGATAAAAGGACATTCACATAACATAAATTACACATAATTATTCATATATATAAATTTTTCTTTAAATAAAATTATCCCATTACCCTTTTAAATAATCTAATAAAATCATTGACAAATTTTTGAGAGAAATACCCTTTTACTTTGAAAAAAAGAGTTCTTTTGGAAAATCATTGATATTTAGAATAAAAATCATATCTAAAACATTTATATACAATAAAGTAAAAGGAATAGAATTTTTTTTTGTTTTAGTCATAAATAATTTACAACCAAATTTAAAACATATAAAAATAGTTTTTATGAAACATTAGAAATGGGTCACTTCTGTGCGGTTTAAGGGAAAATTGTAATCATTATTTAAAAAAGAAAATGTATAAATGTTTGTATAAATATAGAAATGAATCATGATAGTTTTTCATGATAATATTTTTGTTTTTATAAAAATAATAATTTCATAAAACATATTATGAAGTGAACTTGAAAATCGGTGAAAATTAAGGATGTTCCCTTTAATCGGTCTTGCTTATCGTGAAGAATTAAGAATGAAAACTTTTTAAAACATGTATTGAACAATTAAATAAGGATGATATGATACAGATACATAATTTTCAACACATAAACATTATTTATAAGAATCAAATAAAAATTAAAAATAATTACATTGGGGTAAATGGAGAAAAATCATAACCCGAAGGAAAAAATGAATGTTCAGAAAGAATCTCGTACCAATTTGAAATCAATCGAATCATATCCCCAAAAATTAATAATCATCAAGTGAAAAATTTATTACCATGATTATAAAGTGATTCAAGATATGATAAATCAATGGGATGTATACATACACCACATACCAGAAATAATTGGTGAATAATTGAAATCTCACGAAAATAAAAGTGAGATGAGAAACCCCTTAACTTATGTCTGAATGTGTCATGAACTTGATTTTAATTCAATGAATAATTAGATTAAATACTTTAATTAATTAATTAAAAACATTTTGTACTTGATTTTATTTATTATAATTTTATAAATCTCATTTATGGTCTTTTTTATGAGTTATAAGATACAATTTTATCATTCGAGAGCATTCGTTTCCTTATTTTCGATGATCGGTTTACTTGTATACATGTATGGAAAATAATGTAAAATGAGAAAAGTTATCTAGAATTGAAATTAAATTTTATTAATGAAATTTAATAATATTAAATGGTTATATATTTTATTCAGTTATTTTGTATGAGTATGAATCATTAGGTAAGACATTAGTGATAACCGTTTAGATTATTTTGCA
Source organism: Viscum album (assembly GCA_963277665.1). Lineage (NCBI taxonomy): Eukaryota > Viridiplantae > Streptophyta > Magnoliopsida > Santalales > Viscaceae > Viscum > Viscum album. The sequence goes on from OY728127.1 coordinate 1,273,011,385, forward strand.
ATTTTTTCAATAATCACGAACTAGTTTTGCCTTTTAAATTCATGTAATGTATATATACTAGTTATAGAATTTTGATTAAGTTTTAATAAATATATTATAGTCTATTTTAACTATAAAAATGGTTTTTTGACCACACTTGAAGGTGTAATTGAAAGACGAAACCACGTCCTCCCCAAAGGTGATAAATCAAGACCTCATATGCGATGTTTTCATTTTTGGGATGAAAGAGAGAGGAGAAGGGGTTTGATGATGAATATTAAATCATAATAATAAAATTATAGTATATGAAATATAATTTAGTTATAATTACTTTTTGGATAGAATATGTATGAGTAGAATAAGAATAAAAGAAATCAAAAGAAATTGAAAGAGAATGAAAAATGATTTACCTCTTGAATTCATATCCTTGAGAACCTCCTCAATGAAATTTATTTGGGTCTTTTGTTTAGAACAAGGGATCCTGGACATGGGGTAGAGGTTTGGGAAGATTATTTTGTAGAAATTTTACATGATTCAAGGATTTGGTTTTATGATAAGAAGAGGTGGTGAGGGGTTGTATTTATAGTGGAGGGGAGGGATGTTTTTTGAAAAATTTATTTATTATATTTTTTTGGCTTAAGAAATGAAATAGTGATGATTCTTGTAACTAAATAAATTAAATAGTTCGTGTAATTTCTAATAAAGGGTGATTATATCATCCATTAATCAAGGAATAGTGTATTTTAATTATGATTTATATATTCTGTAAATTACCGTATTTCACTATTCATAAAAAATTCATCTATTTTAGAAAAATATAAAAAATTCCCCCTGACCATTTTTTTATGTATATAATTAAAACATAAACTCAATTTTATTAAAATAAATTTATAAATATGATAAATTTTACTTTTAATTAAATTCATCTTTTACTCGAAAAATAACGATTTTGATATTATGACTATTTTTGTGACACTTTGAAAAATTATTTGAGATCTCATAAAATTAACTAATAATAATAAGGAAACAAATTTAATTCCTTATTCTATTTTATGAGAATAAATTTTATTTTAATCATTATATTAATTATACAATTAAATATAAATATTTAAGTTTCAAAAAAATTCCAACACATAATTTATCATTTTAAAACATTTATTTACTTATTCAGTGATATAAATATACCATAATTTCATTTATAACATAATTAAATTTTATTAATAATTTAATAGGTGAACTTACTTTTCTATTCGTCATATTACTATTCCTAATTTTCAAATTATTATTCCAAAAGTCACATTACTATTCATAAAAAATAAAAGTTATGAGAAAAATACCAAAAATTTAACCAAAGTAAATTTTGATACAAAAATTCAAAAAACTAATGTTTATTTTTTCAAATATAATATTAAATAGTTTCAATATTTAGTTTCAGAACTATTTTTCCATTAAAATGTGGTAAAACTGCATTTTGAAAAATATAACCTTTTAATGCATACCATTGTATTCATTCTTATATGATTCCTATAAAATCATTTTGATAAATATAAAAACATATGATCATATATTTAATATATAAATTTCATCAATTATATTCCTTCCAAATAATTTAATGGCTACGTTTTAATAATCAATTTAGAATAATGATATTTAATGGTATATCATTGTTTGTTTATGCTTGGTGTTGTGTGAAACATATTATATTGATGTAGTTAAATTTAAAAAATATATACCATAAAATCTTACATTGTTAAATGCTCCCCTCAAAAAATAAATTGTGTCCTCCCAATTTGAAGTTGTACCACTAGAATAGAAGTTTAATCCTTCAAAGTTCCATTGTGGGAAATCCACATTGAAAATATGGTTAATAAAATTTTCTCTTAATAAGAGGGAAATGGAATTTTAGAGTTCACAAAAAATAAGAATTCAAATAAGACAACATTAGTGAAAATATGGACATGGAAGAATATTATATCCATCAATTTAAAATGGAGAGTGATATAGAAAATGTTCATTAGAAATTTAAGCATCCCAAAGCTATAAATTTGTGGTCGATTAAAATTCTATTGATTTCTTCGAATGAAATGTAAGAAAATAATGTTTTTGGTTCCAGAATTTTTTTCTTAGTGTTTATATATTCTTTTATTATTCATATATTAAATTTAGAAAATAAAAATACTTGATTACTCCCTATTTCATAAGTGTAATATCATATTTTTCTTATGTTTTGATCTAACTATATTTTATTTATTAAACTAAAATTTTGATATTAAATATGATTTTTTAATCCTGATGCACTTTTAACAAACAATATTGTCCATAAGTTATTAATTAAACCTTTAAATGCTTACTGAAACCAATAATGTTAGAATATGTTATCAATGAACAATAATTTTCCATAGTTAAACTTGATCCATTCCACAATTTGTTAATCTTAAAAGTCGTCTAAAACATGTCTGTCCATGTTCAACGACCCAAAAAATATAGAAGTAAGGTCTCTAAATTTCAAAAATCAGCTTAATATAAGATTCCAAAAATTATATTTCTTACATAGGAAAAATATAAAAACCTTAATAACTTTTAAACCTTTATAAAATATACATGCTTCTATGAGTATAATCTTATAATTTTGAATATATTCCTTAAATACAAACATCTAATAATTAAATCATAACCTTAACCGTCAAGTCACTAACCACTTTCATGGACACCAACACTATCTGATAAACCTGAATTTTTTATTATCTCAACATTAATATCATATTTAGGGTTATATTTCCCAAGTTATTTTATTTTAATAAGATAAAAATAAAATAGAATAACTTCTTTTGATTAATGGTTCTATTCATCACATACTTCAAATTCTTTAAAGAATAAGTACAACAATACAATCCTTATAAATCTGATGATTATTATAACCAAATAACTACTGATAAAATACTCAAATAACATAATTATTGAATCCAAACACAAGGATATTTGTTATTAATCTTTTTATTTGGTTGTAGAATAGGCTTGACCATGATCCATTATCTTCTTTTAGTGTATATTCCTTTGACACTTGAGACATTGATTTTCATATTGTCTCATATCATTATTGTCGAATCATTTCACATTGGATACCATTTTCTTACCCTTTAAATCACAAGAACATTGTCATTTCTATCAAAAATTCTAGAAAACTACCATTCTTTTCAAACAAGTATCAAAGTGTTTTTTCCACAATTATCACATGTGGGAAAATACGTCTTTCTCTTATTTCATTTATCAAACATTTTCTAATATGTACTCTTTTTATCATTCTTCCCTTTGAAGGAATAATACTTATAGAATTAATTATTTATCTCATTATCACATGATATTATGTCCTCTATGATGATAATGTTTGAGAGAATTTTTCCTTTCAAAATATTGGCATAAGACCATAAAAGGTACGCTCCTTCTTACTCTTTGGATCATTTTCATTGATGAAGTTCCCATTAATTCTAATTGGTGGCATATCTAGATGAATACATACACTATATTATATCATAACATTATGAAACAGAATGTATAATCCCAAAACTAGTAAAATAATTAACATAAATTGGAAATTTATGCATAACTAATATCATAATCATAAACATGGTTTCTCTGAGGACATATTTACTTTTTAAATTCTTCATAGAGGTTTGTAAAGAAAATGTGAATTATTCTAAGCATATATCCCAATATTGTCCAACCAAGTGCACAGTAGGTCCTGTTTCTTTATACTAGGTTACCCTGAATTAGGTTCAGGACATCTTGTTGGAGTTGTTATCCCTAAGTACCTCAGGGCGAGAACCACGTCCACTTATAATATCTAGACTAGGGTGTATTTATAGGAAAACCAAAATAATCTATTTCTTACCAAAATTTTAGGAAATTATTCTATGATTGTCATCGAATTCTATATTGTGGTTATGTTCCCTAAACTATGTTTTCTAAATCATGTTCTCAAGGTTTCTACTGAACTTATTCTGATACCAATTGTAACAACCCCAACCCATGTAGATGTGAGTTGATGGTCATTTTATTACAATAGAATAGATACAAGAGACCACATCAAAAAATATTAATCAATTTAGTAATCTTGAAGAACTAGATTCATATATGGTTACCCATTACATTTTTAAATAAACATAGAATAAAATAGACGAAAATAAACTACCTCCTTGAAACATATTCAAATATTTCATCTTCATATAACCTAGGAATGAAAAAAATAAAAGGGTGAGATATAATTCTCAATATGGGATAGGTACAGTGAAATATAACTTGACTCAATAAGTATAATCAATATAGAAAGGTGAATAATTGAAAAATAGTTTTCAATAATTAAAATGAGAATGAAAGTGCTTCCATATATTTTGTCATAGTGAAAATAATTTGGATAATATTGAATAAATAAAAAATACAGTTAATGATTAATCATTTTAAATCATTTATCTGGTATATGAACCATAATACCATCAATATGGTTTATGTTTGTTGGTAAAACCCCATTTGATTCTGGTTGGAAACAAACACAAAGTGTTTGTCACCAACTGTTTTGTCTCAGAACACACGTCGATGAAACAAGGGACTATAACGGGACCCACCCGACCTTAAAATTCCCAATATTTACCAATATATAAACAATAATCTTTAAATAAAAGTATCTTATTCAAAATTTAAATAATATAATAAAAATATTGATAAATTCTTGAGAGAAATACTGCTTTACTTTTAAAAGAAGAGTTCTTTTGGAAAATAATTTATATTTTTAATAAAAATCAGATTAAAAAAAGTATATAATAGAAATGAAATGGTATGAACAATGAAATTAGGTTTGAGTTATAAATTATGTCCAACTAAACTGAAAACATGTAAAAAGATTTTTTAAGAAACACTTGAAATGGGTCACTTTAGTGCTGTTTAATACGAACTTTTAAGGATTATTTAAAACAAAAAAAGGAATACATGATTTTATAAAACAAGAAATTAAAAAATATATATTTTCAATGATAAAATTATTGGTTTTATAAAAATAATGTCATTTTAGGACATATTCTTGGGTGAACTCAAAAATGGGTGAGAAATTGGGAAGTTCCCTTTAATAGGGCTTGCGTATTAGGAATAATTGAGAAGGGAACCTTTTAAATAAATGTATTTACCCATAAAATAAGGTTGATATGATCTAAATACAAGATTTTTGAACATATACACATAATTTATATGAATTAAATAAAAATATAGAAGAATAACAATGGTTTAATGGGAGAAAAAGCATAACCCAAGGGAAAAACAGATGTTCAGAAAGAATCCCTTACCCGGTTTTAGTTAATCGAATCATATGATTGAAAACTAATAATCATAAAATGAAACATTGAATAACATAAAGATAAATTGATTCATGATATGAAAAATCAATGGTAATTAAAAATACAGCACATAAAATAAATAAGTGGTGAATAATGGAAATATCATGAAAATAAAAGTGAGATGAGAAACCCCTTACCTTATGTCCAAATTTATTCTGCACTTGATATTAATGTCCTTAAAAATTAGATAAATCCATTAATTAACTAATTAAAAAAATTATACATATATTTTTATTATTTTAATTTTATTAAGTTCATTTATATCCTTTTTATGAGTTATAAGATACAATTTTATCATTTGGGAGCGTTCGTTTCTTTGGTTTCCATGACCGGTTTAATTATATACATGTATGGAAAATCATGTAAAATGAGGAATAGTTTTCTAGAATTGAAATTATATTTTATTAATTAAATATAACAAATTAAATTGTTATATATTTCATTTGGTTATTTAGTATATGTATGAATCAGTAGATAAAATGTTATAGATAGTCGTTTAGATTATTTTGGCCTTTTTTCAATCATCACAATCTAGATTTGTATTATGAATTCATATTATGAATATATATTGTCTAATGAATCTTAAATATTTTTTAGTAAAAATATTACTTTCCGGGTTAATATTAAAAATGTTTATATTACAATAATTTAAATCATAATTGAAATATAAAAACACATCGTTCATGAAGGCGGTAAATCAACACCTTACAGATGATATTTTCATTTTTATTTTAAAAGGGAGAGGAGAAGGGGTTTGATGATGAATATTAAATTATCATAATAAAATTATAGTTCATATAAGATAATGGAGTTATCATGCATGTTTTTATATAATATGTAAGTATATAATAAGAAGAAAAGAAATTTAAACAAATTGAAAGAGAATGAAAAAGGATTTACCTCTTGAACTCCTCTCCTTGAGAACATCCTTAAGGTAATTTATTTTGGTATTTTGTTGAGACTGAGGGATCCAAGAATTGGGTGAGAGGTTTGTGAAGAGGATTGGGCATAAATTGGACAAGATTAAAGGATTTTGTGGAGTTATGAGAAGACATGGCGAGTGGTGGTATTTATAGTGGAAGAGAGGGGTGTTTTTTGAATATTTTATTCATTATTTTATTATTTTGGATATAGACAAGAAATAGCGATGTTTATTGTGACTAAATATAGTAATTAGTTCCATTTAGTTTTAACCAAGGGTGATTACATCATCCATTACTTAAGGAATAGTGTATTTTACTTATAATGTATATAGACTCTAAATTACTGTATTTAACTATTCACAAAAATTCAACTACATTTGAAATATACTAAAAATTCACCCTATCAAATTCTCAAAAATGTAGAATTAAAAAATGAATTCCATTTTAGGAAAATAATTTTCTAAATATGAGAAATTTAATTTTTAATTAAATTCATCTTTTACTTAAGAAATAGTGATTTTAATACTATAATTGTTTTTGTGACACTTTGAAAAATTAATTAAGGTCTAATTAAATTATCTTGTAATCACGAGACAAAAAAATATCAATTTATTATTCTATTTTATGAAAATAAATTTTCTTTTAAATAATTACATTAATTATAAAATTGTAAATAATAATTAATGTTTCACAAAAATACCAACACTTAATTTATCATTTTTAAAACATTTATTTATCTATTCATGAAAATAAAAATACCATATTTTCTTTTATAAGATACCTAAATTTTATTTACACCAGCATAGGTGAACTTATTATTCTATTGGTCATATTACTTTTCCTAATGGTCACATTATTATTCCAACGGTCACATTACTATTAATGAAAAAATGAATGTTATAAAAAAATATGAAAAATTTAATCAAAGTAAATTTTTATATTAAAATTTTAAAAATAATGTTTATTTTTTCATATATAATTAATAAAATTTTCAAAATTTAGTTCAAAAACAATTTCTCCATTAAAAAGTGGTAAAAACTTGTTTAAAAAAATATAGCCTTTTAATGTGTAACATTGGATTCATTCTTATATTATTTCTATAAAATCATTTGGATGATTATAAAAGTATACAATAAAATATATAATATATAAATTTCATTAATTTTATTCGTTCCAATCAATTTAATGGCTATGTTATAATAGTCATTTTAAAATACGGATATTTAATTATATATCATGGTTCATTTAAGCTTAGTGTTGTGTGAAACCTTTATTATCGATGAAATTAAATTTAACAAGATACATGCCATAAAATATTTTGGTGTTATAGTTAGTATTTACTTATTTATTTTTTTAATCACACCAAACACATAAAGCTAGTGGATATAGAGATCTTATATTTGATATACAAGTGAGGGAAAGTGACTAGTAAAATATATTATAGTCAGTGCAACTCAGTGGAGATGAGTTTGTGTTCTCATGGATGTGTTAGGGACCTTTTAGAATTTTGAGATGAGGTTTTAAATTTTAAATTAAGATTTTGTAATATAAAAAGTTTTAAGGAGACAATTCTCATCCTCACCAACTTCATCTCATGAATAGTTATTTTTGCATTTTGTTTCTTAATACTCATCCCCCATATCTTATATATTTCTTGAACTACTCTAAGTAGTGGTCATCCAAAATAATCACCGATACCCAATATGGGATGACTAATTATCAAAGTAGTTCAATAAACATAGGTGCCTATCCAAAATAGATGGATGATGAGTCTCAAGAAATAAAATGAAATAATAATTCTTTGGGAGATGAAGTTGATGTAGATGACAGCTGTCTATAACATTCACCTTTGGATGAATTCAGAGGATAACACCTACTATAGTGGAGTAACTATTTTCCTAAATTCAATTACCCATTTCCTTCAAAATGGATGCAGTATAATCATTTTACAAAAGAGTATGAAGATGGAGCTAAAGAGTTCACCCAGTTTGCAATAGAGCATGAATGCGACCCTTTTCAAATCCATTTTCTTTATTTATATTCTTTTTATCCAAGAAAAATTAAATGTTTTAATAATCATGTAGATATTGTATTCTTCACATGATGATGTTACCAATCCCGAGGAAGAACAAACTATTCATGATGAAAGTAAAAAAATATTAGGGGATTAGGAACTTATTTATGAAAGAAACAACAATGACACAATATCACAGTGTTGAATAAAATTATAATGATAAGAAGTCATGTTATAAAATTTAAGGCTGGTTGGATTCAAAATAGACAACCTATTAACCCCTATAAGTCAATGTTCTTTAGTGAGGTTGGGTTCACAACATCGATGAATGTGATGATTGATATTGATTCCTCATGGGAAATACAACATATAACAAAGGAAACCCTTTAGAAGGATATAACAATAGTGTTGGGATATATGTTTTCTATTTTACTAAAAAATTATTTAATAAACCATTGATTTAATTTTTATTATTCCTTGAAGAGTTCATTTATTTTAGAATATTTCCACAATAAATTTTTCATAATGGATACTGTAAAATCCCTTAGAGGTTTCCAGACTCTTCTTATGAATTTACTTCTTAGGGATACTAAGGGGAAAGTAAATCACCACCAACTAGTTAGTTATGAATACATTATAAATCCAGAAACATAGACTTCTTTCGTTAATCATCATATTGAGAAATCATTTTAGGTGTATTTTAGTTGATAATATTTTATTTGAAATTATATATTTTATCCAATTTGATTAAATATTATTATGTTATGAAACAAAAAAAGATTACAAAAAATAAATAACATGCATCAGAAAAATGTATCCCTATCGTAAAGAAAGGACGTGGTACCTTCACTAAATAAGAATTTAATATGTATTTTAAATAAAAAATAAATGTTTTATGTGATATGAAACAACATATGTTCCTTTTTTTATATTCATGTTTATGAATCAAAATCTGAATTCACTTCTATCCCATGTTATGTTCTATGGAGGGAGGCTCGTTTAAATAAGGAGGGTAAACTATTTGAAAAAACAAAAAAGTAGTATGATAAAAATATATAAGTATGAAATAATAGTAATTCATTATGGTTTATAATATTTTTACCCAAAAATATCTATTTATGTTGATATTTTATTTATACGTTTTAGACACAAGAATTGGTTGTGACCATACATGAAGAAAAACAACTTTTAGTAGCTTTGAAGCAGTTTGAACAATATGTTCATGTTAGAGGATTAGGTTTTGGAGTGTCTCCTCGAACATATTTTGCATAGATAAAAGCTAATTAAGATATATATAATATGGTGTGACTATTAAATATGAAAATTGACTCACTGTAAGATATTATTGTCTAGTATGGTTTGGTAGACCTATGTATGAGAAATGATCAAAGAAAATTTGTGGTGGAACAAAGATCCACACATGGAACAAATGACCCCACTATCATTAAGGATAGTAATTCCTATAACTGAATACGCTACCTGAGGTAATAAATATTGTCAACACTGTTTCTCTTAAATGTGAATCAAAACAATTCTACTAGCTTTATATTACTAAAATTCTACAGGGTACTTTTGTAGGTGATTTATATCCGTGAACACACACGCACCTCCTTGTTGAGTGGGTTATCACTGTATAATATCCCAGGAGACAAGATACACCATAAAGAGATAAAAAAACATGAGAGGGGGGATTTAGGTAACTCATGAGCCTACTATTGAGTTTCATATTCCACATGATGATCCAGTTATTACAATGATCAATGATACTATTGGAAAATTCTTGGAATGACTATATAATCATATAAAGATATATGAGGTTTTTGTTCAAGAAAAACTTCATATGAAAAACCTGTAATAGTTAATGAAAAAATGTCTAATGTGAGGTAATATATTAAATATGGATAAATATATGGTGAAAAAAAAAAGTTTGGATAAAGAAAATATAGTGAATCAAACAAGAAATAAAAATGTACTTCGGGGAGTACCTTCTCCCAGAATGTTTTAGAATAACATTTATTATCATTAAAAATTCACGATGATACCACATTTGAATATGAAAATATGTATTAGATTCCATATAAAAATGAAAGATATGGGGCAATCATCACATACATAATTGGTCTTGAGAATTGAAAAGAGATTCTTAAGAATGAATGGTTTGGAGTATCGATTGTGAATACATAAATAATGTACATTTTTATAATATTTATGTCCCACAAGTGATATAACATTCCTATTGAAGTTAATAAATCCACATATTTTCTACAACAATTTATATTAGTTCTTCAGAAATTTAAAATCATTAAAAGCACAATTTTGATTCATTTACCCCTTTATCATTTATATGGAAAAATTTTCTTTGGATAAGGAATAAATTGAGAAGAAAAAAGATGATATACTCAAAGTGTTTGTGAAAAAAATATAACAAGACCTAGTATTTTTAATTCCTACAATACAGACGTAAAAATCTACAATCCAATCATAGAAAATATAGTTTTCATTTTTTCATTACTAAATTTTTTAGGAAACACTAGATGTTAGTCGTAGTCAATTTGGATACAAAAAATATTTATTTTTGGATCTAATGTATATAAATACAACAAAATATACACACATGATGTGTATTGTGAAATTTTAATACACAAAAATCGATATTTTATAGATAAAATTCAAATTATATGTTTTACTGAGTGTTTTGACAATAATTTTTTGATGATATTTTGGTCTCTAAATATATTCTAAATCATGGAATTAATTCGGTGCCTTAACAGATAATTCTTGTGGATTACTAAAAATGGAAACATGTTAATCTCTATATAAAAATATTTACTTATCAAAACATATTTCAAAACAATTTACTTATTTTTTTCAATGTTTCTAATATTATTAAAGCAAGATAATAGAAATTATTGTGTATATTATGTTTAAAAATTTATGAGAGAGATCACGAAGCATGAAAATACTATCATCCCCCAATACATAATTTCTATAGGTAATTAAAATCTAATTAAATATATTTATTAATTTTTTTTCTATATGTTCTCAGTACTTTCATGATTTTCGACATCCTTCGTACTCTAAAGAAGATGAAATTTTTTTAGAGATGAGTGGGAAATGTATATGTTGTAAGAATGTTTTATAACAACAAATTTATGTGATTAATAGCTTTGTTTGTGATCTAGTATGAGTCGTGGCTTTAGAAATATATTTTGGGTGTGAAAAATTATTGTTATAATTCATATATATTATTTTTGATCTATTTCTAATGGATAATTATTGTGGAAGAAATCAATTTGTTTAGAACCACTAAGAGAAAAATAATAACATTTTTGGAATATGGAGTAGGTGGAGGTGATGGTGGAGGTGGAGGCTGAGGCCAAGGATGGCGTGGAGGAGGAGTTGAAGTCAAAGATTAAGGTAGAGAATGAGGCGGAGTCGGAGACCTAGATGGAAGTAGAGATAAAGGCTGGCTTGAAAATGATAAAATTGTTGGGAATTGGAGTATAATGAGGATCATACCAAGGCTGTTTTTAGAAACAACTGTTAAAAAGTGCTCTTAACACTTGTAACTTAAGATAAGAGACATTATGGAACTGTTTAAGGTGGATTAATTAATTTTTTTCACCACTTTTTTAAGTGATCATATACATGAATTTAAGTGGAGGATTTTTTTCAGAAACAAGACAAACATCACTTATTTTTAAAAAATGGTTATTATAGGTTAAAATTTCTATTAGTACATTTAAAGAACTATAAAATATTAATGATGTGTTATTGTGACCCCTCACCAAGAAAAAAACTAAACAATAACCAAAAAATAGATACAATTTCTTTCCCCTAACTTCTCTACACTCCAAAGAAATTGTCTTAGAAGTGAAGAAAATATTCAGTTGAGAGTCATAAAACACTAATACAATCCTCAAAAAACTATATAAGACAACTCAAATGTTAGAATAAATGTTTGTGTAATTAAAAAATGAAGCCACCAAGTGTATGAGAGAACAATTAATGGAATACCAGGGTTGAGAAATCATGTTCATCAAGGAGGAATGATTTCAAAGGAACATTAACATCAAATGAAAAGGAACCTCTTTATGAAGAAATGAAGAAAAACAAAAAATTCATTTCAAAGGAAATCATGAAGTTCCAAAAATAAAAATGAAGACCCTTTAAAAAAGAAGCTAGTATCTTGATACAAAACCTATAACAAAATAAATAAATATAAGATTTCATCGACTGAATCATGAATTTTCAAAAAAGGACAATATAATGGGTTCACTTTGGTGGGTTTCGGAATTATTTCGGCTATTCGATCATTCATTATATAGACAATATAATATCAGATATTTTTTTGAAATCCGTACATGTAACATTAATTATTCATGTGAACATTCATTATGTAAAATGATCCATGTTCACAAGATCACTAATAAAAATTGCATAATCATTCTCAATAAAAAATACATGATAATATGAATATTTTCATTTTTATGAAAAAATAATTATGATGTTATCTTAGACTTTATCACCACCCAGAATATTGAAAAGGATATACTAATTTATAAAAAAACCAATAAGACATAATGGATTCACTAGATTTCAGTGTCATTTGAATTTTATAAAGGGGTATATTGATGTTTATTTATTTCAGAAAGGGGTAAATAAATTATAATGAAGTTTATTGTCTTCTGAAAATACATAATGGGTCGTAGTAATGTTTTTTCCATCAAAATAGGCAAATGGTTTATCTTAGAGTTTTTACTCTTTATGATGGTGAAGGGGTAAGATATATTTTATTATGTTCCTTACAATAGCATATATAACTTTTTATTTTAGTTCAATCAATTAATGATGATAGGTTTACACTAATGGTAAATGTTTTATAAGAATAACTTACTCCATAAACAAGGATGATTCACTTATGTATTATGATCATGCACTCATTAAGGATGATTCATTCATAATGATGCAATTTTATTTTTATTCTCCAATGCATTCAACATTATAGGATATCCAAATTCAATATCGTTAGATGACCTAGAGTGTTGAATGAACTATAGGATAAAAAGACATGGTGGAATCAACCATACCTCCAAGAAATACATGGTGTACTCAGTCTGACTCAAATTATGTGGTTTTAGTTTATAATTATCATTTTATTAATTCATTGTTTCATATTTATGTTTAATTTAATTTTTTATAGTATCAATGAAGTAATAATTTTTTCATTACATAGTTTTATTATTTTTCTTGAGTTAGGGTGGTTTGTTTTTATCTTCACATTCTTGTGAGAAATATCACTTTGAGGCTGCAACTGAAATAACAGAAATAAGGAAATGGGTTAACAATGTATACAACCATCATAAAAATGGTGAATTCCTACAATTTATTTATTTTATTTTATCACCATTTTATCTATTATTTTTAAGTTATTTTCATTATATTTTTTATCTAATATTTTTTTACACATATATTTTGAGAAGTTTGTTTTTTAACTTCAATCATCTTCAAAAATCCAGTAAATTGAGAACATGGTGCTTTTGGATGAGGTGTTTCTCACAATGTGCGGTTTTTTCTTCCATCCAAATGAAAAATTTCATTATATTATGTAATGGTGTAGATAGATGAAATAAAAACACATATCACATACTCAATTAGAAACACCTCTATCTGATGCATGGTGGGACTGGTATGCCTTGGAAGGTATGTTTTTCATTTATAATTTATATTTTAGTTAAAAAAACACATCACACACTCAAAAAAGAGAAATTAAAATTATATTTTTTTGATAATTTATTACCAAAACCCATAGGTCATTTGTGACATTTTGGAATCATCCACACCTCAATCTGATACACGATGTAATCGGTATGAGTCAAAGTGTCCATTATGAGTTTAAATTTTTTATTTATATTCACAAAAAATCACTGACTAAAAAAAATAATGTTCTTGGATTGTATTGATAATTTTTTAAAATTATTCATAATTAATTTATGATGTTTTGGAATCAATCAATCATCAAACCTATGCATGATGTGACCAGTACGACTCAAAGTGTGTGTTTCCAGTTAAAAATTAAATTTCAATAAAAAACACAATTAACGTACTCAAAAATAATAAAAATTATTTTTATTGTTCTGATGCCTTATTAAAACTGTCTATAAGTCATTTAGGACATGTTATAATTATCCACACCTCAATCTGATGCACGGTGTGACCAGTATGACCAAAGTTGATCTTTTTTATATAAAATTGACAATAATTTTTTGTAAAATAGAAAACTGAAATTTTCCAAAACTAAGGAAAAACATTCATATTGTTTTTGGTAATTTAAGAAAAAATCCATAAGTATTTGTTTACGTATAGGAATGGACCTCACCATAATCTGATACACACTTTTTCCGGTAAGACCCAAAGTGTTCGTTATCAATTTAAAATTAACCTTTTAGTTCAAAATGTGTCATTGACTAAAAAAATGAAAAAACACATTCATATTATATTGATAATTTTATAAAACTATTCGTAATTTATTTTTTATGTATAGGAATCAGTTTAACGTCAAACCCAAACATTTTTTTACAAGTATAACTCAAAGTGAGTGTTTCAAGTTTAAAGTTACATTTTAATAAAAATCACAAGTGATGTACTCAAAACCATTTGAACACATTAATATTTTTTTATATATTAGTCAAATGATACATAAGTCATTTGGGATGTGTAGTAATTAGACGCGACTCAATGCGACACACAATGTGACCGGTATGTCTCCAAGTGTGACTTATTTTTTTAAAAGCCGCATTAATTTTAGTAAAAAATAAAACACACATACTCAAACCTAATAAAACACATTCATATTGTTTTAATAATTTAGGAAAATTATTCATAAGTCATTTTTGATGTGTAATAATCAGTCTCACCTCAATCTGATACACGATTTTCCAGGTATGAATCAACATGCCCTCTATCAATTTAAAATTGACATTTTAGTTCAAAATTGTCACTCACTGAAAACCAAGAAAACATGCTCGAATCATCTTGATAACTTAGTAATATGATTAATAATTTATTTTTGACATGTCAGAATTAGACTCATATAAAACCCAAAAATTATGTGACTGATACGACTCAAAGTGTATGTTTCTAGTTAAAAGTGACATTTTATTAAAAAACACAAATGACGTACTCAAAACAAATAAAACACAATTAGATAATTTTTATAATTTATAAAAATGTTAAATACGTCATTTGAGACATGTGGGAATCATAACACCTCAATCCAACACACAGTGTGACCAATATGACTCCAAGTGCATGTTTTTAGTTAAAATTGACATTAGTTTTAGTAAAAAAGAAAACAAACAAACTCAAAACCGAGAAAACGAATACATATTGTTTTTATACATTAGTGAAATGATACATAAGTAATTTTTGATGTGTAAGAATAATCCACACCTCAATATAATACACTATTTTATCGATTTGATTAAAAGTGTTTGTTTTCTTTTTAAAATTGACTTTTTATTTAAAAATGTTTCACTCAATGAGAACTGAGAAACCAAACTCAGATTGTGTTAATAAATTAGGAAAATGATTCATAATTTATTTGGGATATGTAAGAATCTTCCTCACACAAAACCTATAAAAGATGTGATTGATATGACTCAATGTGTTCATTTCCATTTTAAATTGACATTTTTGTACAAAAACAGAAGTGGCGTACTCTATACGAAGTAAACAAAATTAGATTATTTTGATACTTTAGGAAAATGATCTATAAGTCATTTTGGAAGTGTTGGAATCAATCAAACCTTAATCAGACATTTGGTGTGACTTGTATTACTCCATCCAATGGCCCGAAGGCCTTCATTTTTTATTTATTTTTGATAATACACCTTTCAAGGGATGAGGTGGAACCCTTACAAGGCCTGTAGGCATAAGTATTATATGGCCCATAGGCCTTAGAGTAATTCATTTCCCATAGGCTTAAAACATTACATACAACCCAGACTAACTATTTGGAACTGCTACTCATAGCATCTTCATCATTAAATCAGCTCTCCACCTTCGCTTGGCTATTCAGCTAGGCTTTCTTTTGCATTCACAAGCTTATCCCGATGGAAAGTGACATACCCTATCAGTCTTGTAATCCGTTTAGATTATTCTATAGTGAAAGTTCCTTTCTCATCCTCCTTCTGAAGCATGTTCCTTGTAGGTTGTTTGGTTTGAATCTTCACTTAAGGTGGCCCGAAGGCCTTGAGGTGGCTTGAAGGCCTTACTGACCCGATGGCCTGGGTGGCCTGAAGTCCTTAAAGGACTCAAGGACCAAATCGGTGGCCCGAAGGCCCAAACGGGGGAATAATCCCAGCTACTACAGTGCCAAACAATGCCTTCTATAGTTCCCGCTATAGTAACTTCTACAGTACTCCACAGTTCCTGCTACAGTACCTGCTACAATACTGCTACAGTACTGCTACAACACCCCCAGAAATTAGCATCCGCATAGATTTGATGCTGGGTTGCCTAGATTCACATAAGGCGTCCTCACCAACTGAGATGATGCTCATGTGTTCATGACTTGTATCACTCCAAGTGCATTTTTTTTCAATATACATGTTTCATTTTATATTAAAATGAACAACACATCGCAAAAAATGAGAAAATGATCCTAGATTGTTTTCTAATCATTAGATCTTCAATTACATAATTAATTTACTTATCAATTTAATCTAATACTTATTTAGTTAATTTTTATAGAGATAATTCTCTAAGATGAACAATAAATGGGGCAACGTGCAAGAATAAACCACAAATCAATCTGACACACATTATTCCTGGTATATGACTCATATTTTAGGTTAAAAGTAACACTTTCTATTTAATTTATTTCCTTGTATTATTACAAAAATAAGAATTGTTTTCTTATTTAGGTGTGTTGTTTTTATTGAGTAGTGGTGGTTTGTTCTTTTATACTGGTGAATTATTTTTCCCTATATTAGTTTTTTCCTATATTTGGGTTCTAAATTTTATTTCATTCAAAAATTTTATTTGTATCGATTTTTATAATTTTCAGTGCTATTTTTGTTGTTGTGGTATTCTTTTATAGCCCACTGTAGTATGCCCTATTTATAGTGGTGCATTGTGACAACACACTTCATTATGCTATAATAGAACACTGTAGTATGACTCTTTTTTAGTGATACTAAAAGCACTGATAAAGGGTACCTTTATTAGGGATTTTAGAAGAACTGGTAGAGGTTTCCTTTATTAGTTCTTTTTGTAGCACTGATAAACCCTTCCTTTATCAGTGCTTGTAGATGAACTGGTAATTCCACCCTTTATCAACACTAAATAATAGAGTTTATAAATGATTTCTTTTATTATCACTTCTAAAAGCACTAATAAAGGCATAGTTTATCAAGGCATTTTTCAGTACTGATAATGGACCCATTTATTAGTGCTTTTCTTCAACTGATAAAAACCTATTCATTTAACTATGTTACGACATATAGTGTTTTTGTGTTTTGATAAAGGCGTCTTATAGTTCTATTAAAGGCCTCTTTTTTAGAATTACTTGGTTAGTCCAAACACACAACCTATCCACTACCTCGAGGGATAACTTAGTCCCACTGAAAAAGGAAAAATCTCATCTCATCATGAATTGAGGTATCCAAGGAACCCCTGATACATTACGAAATCATTCTCAAGACCCTCACCTAGGCCTTATCCAATGTCTCTCTGTTATACGTATTCCATAAGTCCTTAAATCACCCAAGGTTTCAGCCATCAGGTTATACATGGAAAAAAATTTGGGCTTATCTTATTCTCCATTCTAATTATGTGGTTAAAAACCACCCAAATCCCTATAAAGTAACCAAGGGGAATTACATGGAATGTAGTCCTTGTACACTATGTGTACCCCAAAACCTTCTCTCTGGGTATATACTTTCTCATGGACTGGCACGCTTAGGATCTATCCATGTACAACTACATGACCACAACCAACACGGGTTATTTTCATTTACTTCCACATGACCACTTCCCTTCACACGATCATATACTCATGCACCTATACACACAAAAATTACCTTCACACAACATGTTCCAATCCTACATGGTGTGATCTTCTACATTCTCACTCATCGCAAGTAATCAGCCACCCAATGAGTGACACTACAAAGAAAGTCCTTCGGACTGCATGTCGTGTAGTATTCTTCTTTTATTCATCCTCAAACAGGAAGAACGCATTGTGTGTGTTCTTAACACCACATACTGTGTAGTCAGGTTTCTGAATGGAAACCCCTTTTAAACCTCCAAAAACCACAATTTTTCCTAGATTAGGTATATATCGAACCCTTCGGTATATTTAACAGTGATACTATGGATTTAAAACATTAATATAACTAAACTAATTGAATTTTGGAATAAAAAATAAAAAAATCCTACCTCATGGCATAAACAGCAAAGCTTCAGTTCTAAATCCACGATCAGAATCCACTACACCTCGATCCAGTCTTGATCTACACCACTATTGAAGTACGACTATATCTCATCCCCTTTTTCTCTTGGTTCGGCCATATTGTAATTAAGTGAGGAACTGTCCCCCTTCTTTCATGCATAGAAGAGCCCAAAACATGTGGGGGATGTTGTACCCTAATAAGTTAATTAATTAATTAATTTCCTACTCAACACTCATCCCGAGTCTCAAAACTCGAAGTGAGTTTATACCTAGCCAAAAATATCCTATTCTGGAATATACCATGGAGTGATAATCCCAATCCAATACTCCATTCAGAATATTCTGCCAGTTGAACCTTCACTAACAATTTAATATTTATTTAATTAAATATTAAATATTTGGCCAAAACTCAATCGGCTTGAAATTCCTCCAAACATGTATCCTATGGTAAAGACCCTATTCCAGAACCAAGAAAGTGGTTATAAAAATTATTCAAGATCATCGCCATGGGGAAAATGATCATTTTACCACTCATGAGCACCAGAAATCAAAAATTCATTTTGTTTCAAAAATTCCAAAACCTAGAAAAATTTGGGTCTCTACAACTTCAACACCATAATACTTCCCTTCTTTGAAAAGACTCAACGGTCTCCCAACCACCCATCTCAACCCACCTTATTCATCCATACATAATCATCTCTATGTGTTTTACTCAAGGATGAAAACCGAGTGTCACTATATAACTCCATGATAAGGTGTACAAGACATCAAAGGAAAACACACAATTTTCACCATGAACAAACTACTAGGAAAGTGACTAAATTCACCTGTCCATCCTAATAAATCATGACATATTTTAAAACTCCTAATTAAACTCACGGTTCTCCTCACCATAGAACCCAACCCACATATACCGATTCTGAGAAACAATGCTTCCCACCATCAAAGTATCATTTCAAAACATATCCTCAGTGGTCTACAAACCCACTCAATGTGGTCCCCACTACATCCTCAACCCTATACACTCATGGATCATATCACCATAACCTACCTAGAACTCCCCAACATAGGAGAATATTTATCATCGCCACACAACCAAAAACCTTTTCCATGGCCCTTTCCCAAATCACAACCAATCCGTATAACTAGACATATATATCTCATTCCCTCCAGAGTGAAAAAATTATATACTATCACCCACTCCTAGAATATGAGAAGGAACCTATTTTATTATTCGATAGCTCATCTATCACAGGGACCTCATTCATTGAAATATGATGGGGTCCTTCCCACCATGCGACTTCATACACACTGCTCCATGAGAGAAACCTCCTAGAGGCCTATCATCAGCCCAAGGAAACATATCTATAGCATGGTATAAGGATGGTGCACTCTTAACATAATCAAGAAAATTTAAAGATATTGGGTATGATCGTAGTTAATCTATGAGAATACTATGATGTCATCGATTAATGCCACCATGACCTCAACCAATCCAGAATATCACAATTCTATCCCAAGGGCATTGGGTCACAACACCCAAAATCCTATCATCACACCCACAATGTTTCTCAGCCCACTCACGACTACCTACCCAACTCAAGAAACTCAGACATACATACTCATAACAATTGATCCACAAGCCAAATGAATCATCACGTGAAAACAACTCAGGTCTGCAAGATTACACTATCTCATAACTATCAAAAAATATTGTGTAACCTAACCAAAGAACGTTATATGAATCCAATGATTCACATATCATGAGAAATCTTTTCATAAGACCTATACCAAAAACTAATAGCACATCCCGGACTCCGGATCTAGCTCCAAACCTCTAGGAAAAAACATCATAAACAAATATTACCTTCAATAGGCACTCGGATGATCCTACCTCTCTCAAAAACACCCAAAGGATGAAACCCCAGCACATAAGATATCCTAAAAAATGAAAGGCATCCAATGAGACTAACCATCAATTCCAGTTTCACGATTTGTGCACCATTTTAAAAATTCCATAGAATCCATCTGCGCCTCACACACCAAAAATCACTTGTAACTGAGTTGACCCCACTCATGAGTCCCCCTCAAAAAATCAAACAACTCTAACTCCCTAATATGGGTAATGTCAAAAAGGATACTAGGATCTTCCACCTTTCCCAACCCATCAAGTATCAAATAAAGTCACTAGGTCTAACCACCTAGGTCTATACAAACTCATAAAAGGAAAAAACTCAAGAGACATAAAAAATGCTCCCATACCACATTGTATAATGTAAATAGGTCAAAACACCCTTCTCTAGGGCCTCACATATGAAAACATATTCTTTCAAACCAACCACCCACAACCAGGGAACCTGTCATATCAGAGTATATGACATCAAACCACTCCCTGGAGGACTAGGATAGATAAAAAACCTCAAACAAAAACCACCCAATAGGGCCATAGGTTCATATAATGAAACCACACTAACCTACCAAGGTAAGTACAACTACTATGAATGATGACTGAATCAACATCCTCATTACCAGGCAAGTCACTGTGATCCAAAAAACCTTCAACTAGGAGAAAATCCAGTAAAATAACACACTAGAAGAACTTTAACATCTTAATCCCATGCACCAAACATGATGCATGAGACGACTCTTGCCTCTACATGACAAGAGTCAAAATCAAGTCACATGACTCTTTCTAATGGGAAATGAACTAGAAATCAATCATAAACCATAAAAACCAAACAACATGTGAATCAATCATAGAGAAAACTATACACAACTATATCAACAATAATAAAAAACATCAATCCAAGCCCCTAGTAACCTCGATCTCCTATCAGAACATTTGTTTGTGACACATTAGACTAGTATCCAACACAAGCCTCGAAACATTCTTATATCTCCCATATACCAAATCCTCAAATAGTATACAATAGGCAAGTAAACACATTTGATTCCAATTTTTAATTCCCTAGACCGAATGCTAGAAAACTGGTTCCCCGAGCAAATTCGCCATAAGACCTCAAGCGTGCCTCCTCATATTCTAGAGGCTGCTAACTAGTAGCGGGTGTCTAAGGGGGAACTATGAGGATATTATACCTCCATACCATAGTGAACAAATAGAAGTAAATAACCAAACATCATACACATCACAGAATGCAGAAGGAAAAATAAACTAAAATTGAAACATGTTCTAATAAAATTGAATAAATTATTGGAATGTACAACCATGTCATTCATACAACAACAATCATCGACTACACTGATGGGATATACAAAATAAGAAACTAAAAAATAAATACATTTGTACATAGTGCCATCTCTGGTCCATATCACATACCCGACCTATTTAGCTTGTCCAACCCGATCATCAGACCCACATGAGAATCCCACCCAACTATGGAATCATGCGCCTATGCCTGAACCATCATGTATATGTGATCAACCTAAAAGTATACATAAGGTATTTATAAAAACTTAGGTTCACATACAAGGGGTGAGAAATAAATCTTAGTAGGCCACCCCCAATGATGAAGCTATAAATTTTTTTAATAAGTGTGTGATAATGAAATATGCTTATCCTAGACAAAACATAACTACAAAATAAAACAAATAAAACCCCTGTCTATCCTTAGGTATGCTACCTCGATCAAACGTACCTACATCAGTCAATACCATGGTTTCTTTGGGCACATATCCATGACCCTGCATCCAAAATAACTTGTGGGCTCCGTATCCATGGAAGACGCAAAAAAACATGAAAATTTCAAGAACCCATCCTATTATAGTCCTATAATCTGAGATACTAATATATGTCAAGCCCTACTATATCCTTATGAAAAAAAATGATCTCATAATTGGAACCTTCACACATGTGACCCAGTTACCACACCAAATTACTACCAAACCTAGACCATCATTCTAACATCTATCTCACGGATCTTAAATAATAGTGTTTGGAGCATCTGTCAAACACCTAACCATATATCAAATCAATAATTCCTGAAGAATTAGTTTGAAAACAAAACCATATATCAAATTAATCAGTCCCATAGAATATGTCCCAAAAATAAACCATGGATGTATATGATTATTCCAATATCCATACCCGTTTTTATACCATCATTAACTAGAGAATTAGTCTAGAACATACACAATAAGGTATAAAATTTATGTCCTGAGCCTCATCCCGATGCCTAATCAATACAGAATACTATCCATTCTTGGAGCCTCAGTCCACCATCTAGCCACATACTTGTGACATCACATCCACTATACAAAAAAAATCAATCAACATGATTGTAACCTCGGTCCAACACTCAAACCATGATCAAAATATTGATACTGATTTAGAGAATCATATCCAACCATCTCAATTACAGATATATAAAATCTCAACTATGAATCATTTTTCCTACTTTCTCATCCATTAGAGCCATTACTAGTAAAACATGTTCTATGTGATGAAACCCAACCATATCAAAACTATCCCTTGTGAATAATCCATCTATCAACCTCAAAAAACATGACAATACATCAATATACGAGTTCCATTGGCTCATACATCATCCCAGGTCCCAAGGGAACATCTATAACCAATACTACTTAAGAACAGACACCAAATTAAGGTCATACTACAAGTTGGTCTCACAAATAAACATCTTAGTCCATACTTAAATCAAGGAATCCCTATTTGGATCCTCAGAACTAGAACTCAAGTAGAGGCATCCGACTTCC
Source organism: Viscum album (assembly GCA_963277665.1). NCBI lineage: Eukaryota > Viridiplantae > Streptophyta > Magnoliopsida > Santalales > Viscaceae > Viscum > Viscum album. The sequence continues at coordinate 1,273,034,872 of OY728127.1, forward strand.
AATACCAGATAACATTAAAACCCACAGGCCAATGTCCATCTATCATATTAACATATCATGAAACCCAACCTCTAGTGTCTCATGGACTCACATAACAAAATATAGTAAAACCTCATGAAGTATATGACCTCAATCCCAATAATTTTCTAATTAACCCAAAGTTGGTAACACACCCAACCTATCGACTACCTCAAGTCACAACTCAGCCCCACTAAGAAAGGGAAAATATCATCCCATTATGATTTAAGAAATCCAACGAACTCATGCTATTTTCACCAATCATTATCATGACCCTCACCCAGGTCTCATCCCATGTCTTACCCCTTGAGATGGCTCAACTCACTTCTTGGAGAAAAACATCTATACCATAACCTACTCACCCCAAAGAACATCTCAGAAGTCCTCAACTCACCTCAAGGGTTCCACCATCATGATATACGTGGATAAACAATCAATATGGGCTCCTCTTGTGTCCCATTACAATTTTGGGGTTCAAAACCACTGAAAACCCTCCAAAGGCTACCAAGGGGAATTACACAAAGTGTACCCCTAGTACACGGTGTGTACCCCAAAACCTTTTTCTTGGACATGTACTTTCACAAGGCCTGGAATAAGTGTGTTCTATCCATTTAATAATACATAGCCACAACATACATCAGGTTTTGTTGTGTATTTCCACATTGCCATATCCCTGCATGCATACACCTACCCATGGATCCAGCTACACAACCATGTCACTTCACATGAATTGTGGCTATATAATATGGTGTGGACTTCTACATGATCAGTCTTCACAAGTACCCAGCCACATACCGAGTGATACTTCATGTAATTCCATCTGAACTACATGTCTTGTATTTGTATTATTATATTCTTCCCTGAATAGAAAGAACACATGGCATGTGTTTGTAAAACCACATTCTGTGTAGTCGGTGTTTCCGAATGAGAAACTTAAACGAGCCTCTTAAAACCTAAATTTCTATTTGATTTGGAATATATTGACATCCATGGTGTCCTATATAGTTAAAATAGCAATTTTAGACATTAGTGAAATTAAACTGTTGAAACCGTGGCATAAAACTCCAAAACCAGCATACCTTATGGTGTAAACATTGAAGCCTTCATTCCAAATCCACTCCTAGAAGCCACTGCACCTGGATTATGTCCTAATATCCTCCATGGACAATGTATAATGGAAACTTCTACCCTTCTCTTCTCATTTTATCCATTTTGCGCACATTAGAGGAACCCTCCCCCCTTTTCCATGCATGGAAAGCCTCCAAATATGGGGTGGGGTGTTTTACCCAATTTAATTAATTAAATTATTAAATTATTAATTGCTTATTTATGACCCATCCCATGTCCAAGAACCTAAATCTGGTTTATACCTCACTTAGGAAACTACTCCAAATTATGGACTCAATCACAAAGTCAACATATCAATCTGACACTCAATTCAAAATATATCACCACCTAAACCTATAGGAAAATTTTAATATTTAATTAATTATATATTAAATATTCTTCCTACACTCTATCAGCTCTTAATTCCACAAAACTCCTATATTAGGGTAAATTTATTATTTTGGGACCAGTGTAGTGGTCATAAAAATTATCCAAGATCATCTTCTAAGGAAAAAATGACCATTTTCCCCTGATGTGGACCCAAAAATAAAAATTCATATTTTTTCCCAATTTGAAAAACCTATAAAAACTCGGGTCTCTATATAAAATACAAGTTTTCAGACGAGGTAAGGTATTTTTAAACCTCATTTTAAATATTTCATTTCAAAAAAATTATCTTCCATATACATTTTTTTAAAAATGTTTCAATAATGTTCTTATTTATACTTAAAAGATTCTTAAAAGTAATTTTATGATACTTTTTATTTTCTTTATAATGGTTTTAAAAGTAATATTTTTAAAGTTTAGTAGATTGTACTTTTTTTTAGTTTCTTTAGAAAAGTGATAAAATAATGTTCTAAGCTTTTACCACATGACTATATTTTTCCACTGTCATATATGTTATTTGTTTTTTGACATTACTATAAAATTTTCTATGGATTTTAAAAAATATCATATTCTTATTTTACAAAGAATTTTTATTTCTAATTTTTTTAATAGAAAAATAGATTTCTTCTCATTTTATGAGATATCTGAAAGTGCTTCAATGTGTGACCTATAATTCAAAATTTTACGAGTTTTATACTGTAAATTCAAGATTTCATGTGTCTTATTCATGTTATAATAATTTATAATTTTTTGTGATGTTGGGTGGGTTGGTTCTAATCCTCCAATGCATTGGGTAGTGATATGTTCTCTAGAAAAGGCATATTAAATTAACTGTAAAGTTTATTCATTTATAAGGGTTTATATAAGGGTTTTTATTAGGGTGATTTTAAGGATAATGTTCCATTATACCCACATTGGGTTTCAAATATTATATGAGTTTCTAATGGGAATATTTCAATTTCATGTGGTATATAAATGGGATTATGAAACGTTTTGAACTTTAAAAGTGAAATGATTTTTTTCAAGTAAATTTATTACATGATTTATTTTTTATTTCTGATGAAACTATCATGGTTATTATTCTTTTATTATCCTTGAAACTAAATATTTTATAAATATTTTGTTTTTTGAATTTTATTTCATGATTAAGAAAATGATTCTTTTATATCAAAGATTACTTTGAAAATAAGAAAATATCCTTATAGATATTCATTTTTACAAATGACTAATGAGAATACTTTATTTTTATATCCATTAATGATACTTGTTTTTTTATCCCACATTTTAAAATAATTTTCACATGAATTAAGGATTTATTGGGAATGTGTCATTTTCAAGGGCCACACATATTGGAGGAGTCAAAAGTTTTATGAATAAAATAGAAGTATAAATTTAAAAACATGTTTTATGGAAAAATGTCTGGTTTTTGGAAATGTACACTTTGTTATATAATGTTTCCCAAATTCTATTAAACTATAAAACTAGAAGATCCAATAAAATTAATAAAGTGAAAACCTTATTTTAAATCATGTAATTATCAATTGATTGTGATAAAGGCCGTTGTTCTATGTAACAAAACTATACCATAACTCACTCTATAAAAACCCTGATTTCATACTCAACACATAGAATCATCACTACATGAAAACTAAATTATGCGTGAACCCATATCCACAAATATTCCTTGTTATAAATACATATTTCCTTATTATTTATTTTAAATGTTCAATATAGTTCTGTAGAATCATTGGGCTCCTCTATGTTCATTATGATATACCTTGGCATAATTCATTTGTTAAGAATAATAGTGCCAATATAATACTACACGGATGTAATCCTCAGTAATGTGAAATTTATAATATATAATAAATATTACTTTTATATAAATTTTTTTGTTACACAATACTATAGAGTCACCACTAATCTTGAGGAAAAGACCAAGAGTTATACCCCAATCAAAACTTTTATGGACCAAGCTTTAGAATCAATGGAATAATCACTCATGTGGAAGAAATTAAGCTCTAAATTAAACTCCATGAATCCATAAATGTAAATCCTAATGGATAAAAAAATGGATAAATATTTACCAATGACAATCAAAATTTATTATTAATAAAAGATATATCATACAATAACAAAGGACCCCAAGTTAAATAATTCCATAAAATCTTCATTCCATACCCCAATATACCTCAAATGCATATAAAAATTGATTAGATAATCCCATACTATTGAAAATATGAAAGCATGAGATAATATCACCACTCCACTAAACTGATCTATAAGAATTTGTATACAGTATAGGGAAAAATAAAAATGTATTTAGTAGGTTCCTCCCCTAAACATTTATTTTTATATGAAAACATATTAATACATAATTTAATGAATTAAAGAGAAAAGATAATCAGTAAATATATGGTAAATATACACAATTTCATCTACAATATTCCACATAGAAAGAAAATTTCGTTAATAATATGATAGATATCTATAGTATAAGCCAGGAAAAAATATTTTAATAAGGTTCCTACAAACCAAATTGTCAGAAATAGTTTTAACATCACACATACTATCTCTCAAATATCATCACATAAGTTTCTTTACATCCAATCCATATTTGTATAATTTTATAAATAAATAAAACAGAAAATTCCAATGGATTATTGAGATGGAATTCTCTCAACCATCTAATAATTCATCTTGATATCTAGTGAATTCCATAAATCAAATAAAATAATACTAAAAATGTTAATGATTAAATAATAATATGATAATATAATAATAAACCTAGTTAATCATATCCCATTGAATGTTATATATATGATCAACATATACTATATTCTAAGGTAATAATCACTATCACCATACATGTTTAACACTATAAATAACCCAAAATAATGATTCCTCATGGATCTCGATCACAAAAAACCCACCACTCATTCTATTATAATTCAAACATCAATGAGTCAACATGTTTCTCAGATTTCAATACTAATACAAAAATTACAAAACACCAAACAAATGATATTCTCAATAATTTTTTATAGAGAAAAAACCCCTTAAAAATAGTCATATCATAGGCTTCACCACATAGTAAATTCATCATTGTGTCTAACTACATCACATAATAGTAAAATTTAGATTTAATAAAACCATTATACCAAAACTCATCCATTTATATCCATATTTTTTTATAATATGTTTCATGTTTCATTAATATGTTTTAAAACGAATTTAGAGAGTTTTGAAGAAGAAAAAAACAAATTGGTATTCCCCTAATGCATCTACAAAAACATTCACACTAACAAAATAATAAATAAGAAGAAGAATAATCGGTGTAAGATACCCATAATGTTTTTAAATATCCAAATTCTAATTTAACATGGAACCTATATATCTCTTGGAAGGGAATGCACCAACACTAGTTAGTTGAATGATATTAGTGATATCTATTATTCCTCTAGTTTTTGTAGCCATACCATTATCTAGATAGAGTCATCATAAAATATTATTTCTAGAAAAGTTCATGAAACTTATTATATATGGAATACCAATATGATAAATGATAGAAACATGTGATTAATACATATTTTTTTAAAATATGTTAACTAAATTGTTATATACTTGAAAAATCCATAGTGAATAATTTTGCAAAATATGATTGAACATTATTAAGGTTTAATATATTTATATATGGTATAATGTAATCAATACCAACAAATTTTTTTTGAATAATAAAGTACTCCATGATTTATTTATTTAACATTCATTTTAAAATAATAATAAATTCCTTAATATATATCTATTTAGAAAAAAATTACCCCATTTCCATTTAGACTCACAGTCTCATTTCTAAATTTTATAGCATTATCTATTCCATATATAAAAATATATCATGATATGTTCACATAGATAAAAATAGATGTATATCAAAAGTTACCTACCTCAAATATTTGATGTACCATAATTCCTCATTTTTTATTCATTGTCCACCACTCTGCTATCAACTCATCTATGATATAAAAGGGATTATAAGAAAATTTATCAATGATAAAATAGTGGATAATGGTTAGAATATTTTAATCTATGCATTCCTACACCCTCCATTTTAATACGAATATTTTATACCTACCGTATCAATATTATACAGATAAATGGATATACAAAATATGTAATTATGCTTCTAATTTTTCGTCAATTAAACCTTTAACATACCAGACTAAACATTTTAGAAAATCCCTTGCCTAGAATAGAATTTTTTATTTTTAACTAATAGAGGATTCCTCTAATATAATTCTTTTAATCCACACACTTTAACTATATCTATAACAGAAGATATTATTTATATATAAAAATAATTCCAAATTATTTAAATTAATGAAGATTATAAAAAGTCAATCAATTTCAATAATATCTCCAATTCTAACTTTCATAGATTCTTACCGAAATCATCCCAAGAGTATATACCTTGTTTCATTATAAAAAATGTAAGATAAATTTTATTTTGACACTTTTTGTAACATCGAAATTGTTAGTTATATTTTATATATGAAATGGAATAAATAATCTGATAATTTCAAAAATCATTGAAAATAATAGTTATATATCTCTATATATCTCACTTAAGAATTTAATTTCATAACACCATAACACAAATTCATCATATCAAAAATTATACTTCATCAATTTCAATCCAATTATAAAATAAAATTATAAATTGGGATAAAAAATCAAATAAAATAAATAAAATAATTATATATTATTTTTTTATTTCAATTTAATTATAATATAATAGATTAAAATATGTAAAAAATAAAAATACCACATATAAAATTGTTATCAATTTAAATGTATAGACATCCCTTTACATATACTTGTGTTCTGTACTTATCTGGTTAGAAACTTATATAACAAAAATATAAAATTTATTAACATCCAAATAATATATTTAATTTGATTTTTATTTTATTTATTTTTAATGTTCAATTATATTGTTTATTTACTATCTTTTCTAATGTAATTAAGAATTTATATTCAACACTATAAGATAGAAGTTTTTATTTTTTATTGATAATCCAATAAATGTTACTCATTTATAATAAACCCTATCATTCTATGGTTGTATTTTACTTTAATTTTTTTATTCTTCTATTAAATAGATAAACATGGATGCTTAAATATGATTGAACTGAAGTGAAGAAGAAGGGAGGAAATAGAAATTTTATTTTAAGGAAGATTGGAACCAAGTACTTAGTGGTTGGAGATAGGGAACAAAGTGGAATTTGGGGGAATAAAAATTATTTTAGTTCTAATATTAACCACATAGTCGTCCTACACCAGGTACTCAATGAAGCACTCGGTTGGATGGTGGCCCCTCACTAGAAACATAATAGGAATTTAATTTATTTTTTATTCATTAAAAATAAATTTAATTTGTTTTTTATTTATATTCCTTATTAATAAAATCCTTTTTTTATTTTTAGTTATTCCACCTTTTGATGATCTCTATGGTGTTCACTCTTCCTTTCCCTCATCCTCCAAGTGAAGCATTCTTCAATATGAGTCTAGATTCAATGGTAAGTGTGATAAGGTCTAATTTCTTATGTGTTTAAGGTAGTGATTTTTTGTTTTCTTAATATTTTCAATTTCTTCTCAGGAATATAGATATATACCTAATTTCATTATACCTAGTTTTCTTTAATAATTTTTGTTGTGGAATATTCTATTTCTTTAGTACATAATTTCCAGTGGAACAAATCATTTGGTAGGTTACCCATCCCTTTATATCATATTATTACAATTATTATAATATGTGAGGCATGGGGTATAGTGAGGAACAATGAATAAATGTTATTCTTCTAAAATATATGTTTAAATTTTTTTACATTTCAATCTGAAATTTGATAAACTATTATTTTTCAATTTTATGTTGAGTATTATTCTTTGAGATGTTTTTATGGGTTTTTTATTGTTGTTTTTAATCTTTTTTATAAGCTTTTATATAGGATATTTCATGTATAGATCCGTGTTATTGTTGTAAATTACATATATAGCTACCAAAAGCATTAAAAATGAAGGGAATGGGTTGATGTATATACCCAAAATATATTTATATATTTATATGTGTGTTTTTGAATGTTTGATTTTTATTCCTTCCTACTAAAATAGGGACACCATAATTACTAATTGAGACTTGTGAATATATATATATATGTTTATTTTTATACATTTTTTCCTATGGGGAGAGGGGCCTCCTAAGTGAGGATGTGCGCATGTATGTGTGTCGTTATTTCCAACCTGTAGAATATGCACAGACTTCAAAATATTGGATTCTAAGCACGACACAAATAAATTATATTTGGTTTTCGTGTGGCTTTGTGAGAACATAAAAATCAATGCCTCAATTATATTAGTTTATTTTATTTCAAAAATTCCTTGATAAATTATTTTTCATTATATTTTTATGTTTTCATATACTTTGTTGCAATTTTGTATACTTATTTTTATAAAATATGGATAGGGGTATAGATGTGACCACCTTTAAGTTAGAATGTACTCACAACCAATATTTTTTCCCCTTGGTATACATGTTGACCTGGTTTTGCATGATCTAGGTATGTTGACAGAATCCATTCATGGTGGTTGATGTATATAGGAAACTTGGGTCATGGTGTTTTTTATAGAAGGTGATGACAGTATTTTATAAAGACGTACTTTTGATGTTTTTTATTCAATTTAAAATCATTCAATGTGATATCAATTTACACATTAAATCTGGTATCTTTTTTTGGGAATGAATATATGTAGGTTATCTTATATTCATATTTTATTGATGGTATTTATGTGTTATATATATTATTTCCATGAGTTTTTTAGTATTGAACTTTTTTCTTATTTTTATAATGTTACTATAGGTACTCAATGGAGTAAAAAATTTTATTTGGGAATTTATAACATAATAATGCATCATTATATTTCATATAAGTACCTTTTTTAATAAAATTTCTAAATTATAAAATGTTAAAACCATTTACCACTATACAATAGCTTATCCATTATTGTTTACTCGAGTCTCTTGGAATTTGGATGCACATATGAGGACTTGTAGTGATTTTTTATGGGAGAATGTTAGATCCAGAAAAGGTTATTACAATATGGGGAAATGAATATTCCTAAACCCTTAAATATTTTACCACTAAAATAAATGATATTAAAGTCATAAATTACTATTTGATTATAATTGGATATATTATCATAGATAAATTAGATTATAGAGTAATTATTATTTAACTTGGTTACCGATAAGAAAATTATTTTTAAATTAAATTTATTATATACTAATGAATTTGAATATTAATAAATATATTATCACAAATTTATTTTTATTTTACATAACATTAATGTGATGAATTAATAGGGTATATTTAACAAAAAAAATTCATAGTTTTTCACTATTATGATGAGAACCTTTAAATGCCAGGATGATATTCTTAAATCTAGTTCTACAGTCAGATAACAATCAATGAATGGAAACATGGTATTTTGATTGTTAGGTGTGATTACTCATAAGTATATGAGACTTATTCTCTTGAAGTTTTCACTTGTTAATGTACAAGATGGGATATTATAAGAACAAACCTGAATTAAAGAATTCTGCATGTTTATGTGTCATTGTATATTTCTATCTATGAGAATTTTCAATAGTCTTTAGACTTTAAGATTATTATTAATTCTTGTCTTGACTCACACACATACATTTACCAAACAAAAATGTGACTCCATATGTTTACTGAAATTAGGGTATATTCAGGGAATCATGAATAACATGTTATTAATTAATATGAAAATAAAGGATTTCTCCCTTGCATATTAATATAACTTGATATCTCAACCATTTGATGGAAACTGAATTTTCAAATTGAATTTCATGATCATAGTGTAACAGTGAGTTTATTTCAGATAGTCAAAGAAGGGAGAATCAAACATATAGGTTGTGGAAATGATTGATGATATTACACATTAAGTGTTCACATGTGGTTGTATACATTGATACATTAACTTCTTTCTCTGGGGTACATTGAACTATTCATAAATAGTAATATTAGACTTTAGGAAGGCTTTTCTACTACCAATGAGAAATAATCATAGAGGGTCACAAACCAAGTGTTTCCATTAATCTCAGTAAAATTCAATTTGAATTTAATTATAGGAATAAATATTATTATCTAGATTGAGGAACAATTATATTCATGATTTGTTGGTAGAAAATATTAAATGTGGATTTATTTTCAAAGTAATTGTTTAAATTATTAAAATATATAATATCTATTTATTTTATATCATTCCCAAGGTAATAATTAATTATTTTTTCATTAATAAATAATTTATTTAATTACATTAATATTTAATAAATATTTATTCACCATACTTTGAATAGATTATTTTTTTATTAAATATTTAATAAATATTTATTCTCAAAAATGAGAAAGGAATATTTATTTAATTTATTAATATATATTTAATTAATTTTTTTCAGTTATTTGACAAAATCCAAGGAGGATGAGAGCACTAAGATTTTTTCCAGGGATAAATTTTAATTTTCAAACTGGTAAAATAATACCGATCATTGTGTCATTTTATGTATTTGGTGAATAATAATAATAATAATATTATTACATGGAATTGGGTCGTTTGATATTTAATATATTATTTGAGGATACTTGGGAAATTAAATAATATTTTAACCCTAAAACAATCTATATAAATTAGCGACTACATCTATTATGAAGAGGTTGATTGAGATTGATCAATATTGACAATCATTGCAAACATTGAATTATATGGACCTCTATCAAGGCTGAATAATTATCTATAGATTATCCTCCCTCCTATATCCTATTAAAACTTAGAGTTTAATGGTGATACTTCAAGCCTGAAGTAATTGTAGCAGTGATCGAGATGAACACAATAAGATGATCAATCTGCCACACTAGCACTCGATAATCCATCAGTGTTGTTTAGAGATTAAAGGAGCGCATATGGATCACCACTAGTGGTATTATAAACTTGGATCCTACAAATATAATGATGGTAGATCAAAATTTGTTTTGGGTGACTATCATCTTCATTTAATAAATATCACAACACTAAGGTATTCTTTCTTACGATCTATTTAAATTAACAATAATTTTTTCATGAAATTTTCTTATAATGGTCTATACAACCATTATTATCAATATTATTTGGAAAAATGTTATTGTTCATGATGTTTTTACAATATTCAAGTGATCTATCAAATTCGACAATTACTGAGTTGGGATCAGCCCCGATAAGTACATTCATTGAGATCAAAACCATCAATTATAAGACATATTGGAGTGACATTAAAAACATGAACATTAGTTTAAAGAATGATATAATTCGTATCCAAAACTATGATCGTAATTTTCAACAAATATTGGAACAAAAATAAAACTTCTTTGTAAATTAGTTACGTAATTTAGTAGTCTAAATTTCTCATTTCATTATTTATCCTCCCAAGATGTGGATGATTCAAAGTAAAATCTAATACCTCTTCCTAGACATATATTATTGATCATAGAAATGTATTGGATTAATATTTATGAAAATTAAAAATTTCTGATAATTTAAAAAAATAAAATATGTCTATAAATTATATATTTCTAATTTACAAAAATGAAAATGAAATTTGAAGTTTTTGTTAGCGATAGTGAAAATAGAGATAAAATGAAAAATGTACCTTACTTTCTTACTACCTAACTATTAAAATTTACTTTCAAACCATTATAAATTTTATAAAGTTAGAGAAGAAGAATATTACAGACTATAACAATGAAATATAAATGTAATTTATAGAGTTTTATTGGAGTAATATGGATGGATATGTGGTTATGCATATTTTATAGAAATTTGAATATTTTATATTCATTAAAAAATAAATAATTGTTGTCATATGTTAATATCTATAATTGTAATGAATTGTAATTTAGATATAAAAATAGATTTACTTCTTATGTGAGTTTTTTTAATTTTTAAAAAGGTTCATAATAATTTTTCTATAATTACTAAATTATATAATTATATAATATAATTTACTTTTCTGTGAGTTTAAAAACAATTGTTAATTCTCTTAACATATACCTATCTCAAGATTAACTTCATTAGCACCAAACATTATTCCTCTCGAATGAGGTTTTTAATTATAAAAATTAAGGGAAACTAAAACTTTCTTGGGATTTTTTATACATTATTTTGGAGACAAGAAGGCCTAAGAATTAACACTATCATTTGTAATTAATAAAATAATCCTTTCTAATCTCACCATGATACAACACATTTTTTTGAATCCAATAAAATATTCCCTTCACCCAACTATAACATTTATATAACTGTTAAAATGTATTATTACAATTTATTTACCATATACAGTTTTATAAATTTGTTAAATAACTAATACCTAACATATATTTATTTAAATTTATATTTAATCTATGAGAGATAGCCTTAAATATACATTATACAGATTAGATAATTTCTTTTAGGTAAACATCTCAAATGTTCCATTTGGAATAATTTTAAAGGTGGCATTCTTGTAAGGACGAAATAAAGAATTTTTTATCACATATGGCCACCATTTTACTAAGATATTTTATTTTTAATATAATATTCATTTATTGGGATAATGGAAAGACTCCGTTTTTGCAGAACCAACCTGGCTTGTGATAGAAATAATAATGATCCCCAAAGACTACCTTTAACCAACCATGTATTAGTGAGAAGAACCAACGATGTACTCATGTAACAGTAGGTGGAATTACCCATAGAAAAAATTCTAGCAATTAAATAATGAATCATAAAAGATATATCAATATATAGAATGAAACAAAATCTCAATAACGACAAAGTAAATGAAATTATAACCACTTATACAAAACCAAATAGAATAACTAAAAATATGAAAATATTGAACACCTACTTCAACTAGAACTCATTTTCCTAAAGTTAGTGTCTATGAATACAACCTTTAACATGGTATTATAAATCTCTAAATATATACATATAAGGAAGATGTTTTTTATATTAATATACTTAGAGTTTCTCCTAAACACCCTCATGTGTCTGTGATAATATTAGGATAATCAATTTGTGAATAAAATAATAAAACAAACAAAAAATACAAATAATACATAAATATTGTCTCTATCCATATCTCAAATTAAACATGTCTTTCCCTTGAATGAAAAGAATACAATGATTTCATTTTCTAAGACCATAGTTTTTTGTTCATACCCCATTAATCAACCATGAACACATCATCTATCAACACATCAAATCATCATAAGGGAAACAAAAATCCCACCATCCACATATCGATAAAGGAGTATCAATTTCTACAATAACCACCAATAACTATTCTTATAAAAATTCCAACTATATATGATAAAAATACTACTATGTCCACAATAACTATTTTTGCTTCATGATTAGAATAATATAAACTATGTTTATAAAAAACATAATCTCACAATATCCTCATGTACTATCCTATTACCATAATCTCCAAAACATACCAAAGTTAAATTTCCATTTTCCCTATATTTAATTTCAATATCCATTTTTAATCACCATCATTTCATAACTTAAAAATAATAATTATAAAATCCTCATAATATCCCCATATCATTTGGATTTTCATAATTATCTTCCAACACTATTATTATTATAAAAACAGAAATCCCATTCAATTATATCATAATCTTAGAAAACCTTATTTTTTCATTTTCTGTCACAATTCTAAAACAAAATTTGATAAAAATACATAAAAAATTATAAAAATAACAAAACTATCATATTTATTTTTAAACTGTACCAATATATTATAATATTAAGACAACCAATACTATAAACATAAAATTTCAATATTTAACTACCTCTTTTATAATTTTACAATGAAACAATAAAAACTTATTTTATATATAATAAATAGTGAAACTACCTTCTCACTATTTTATTTAAAATATTAAAAAAAATTATGTGTCCCTCTCATAAAAAAATGAACATTTTCAATATATTTTTTAAAAATAAATTATCTTTTTAATTATTATAGTTTTCATCTAAAAAATAACTCCCATAAAATAACCATTTACTATCTTTTCCCAATTTTAAATCAAATTTATAGTTTAAAGATTCAATTGAAGCCATAAATATAGAAATAAAATCAAAGAAATCATATCAAATCAAATAAATTCACATACTTTTGAAAGAAAATATTTGACTTTGTAATAGATCTTTGTAAATTAATATAAATCATAATACGTCACATATCAAATAATATATTATCATGTATCATAATTGCAATATAATTGATTGTAATTACCCCTACCAGAGTTGCCTAGAGTTGATGGTTACATTATTACATTGGGACTATATAGAAGTGATCTTATCCCAATGGATTGAATAGTTTAATAGTCTTGATAACAAAAGATACATAATTGAATCTCATATTATCTTTGAAAATATAAAATATAAAAAATAGTGAATGTAAATATTTTTAATCCTTGAACTCATCTATAGGTTCCTTATTCACATCCAAAGAAAAGGAAACAAATTAAGGTTGAGCTCAAATTCTGAGTAAGGGTTACGTACATCAGAAGATATCATGAGTAAATATGATTAATAAAAATGGAAATTTAATTAAGTAAAATACATTATATTTAATCACTTATATGATCATGAAGAATATTATGGTATGAGTAAATGATTATCAAATAATTAAATAAAAATAATCAAATGATCTTGAAAGTTATCCATGAATATCATAACTAATCAAATAATCACATAGACATCAATAACTAATTACATTATATTGCAATGCATAATTTCATACATCACAAACATTCCATAAAGGCCTTAATCCACAATGGTTTGAACTATGGGTAGGTATACACCAAAAACCCATTTAATAATGCTATGCAACTAGTTTGTCTCAAGAGACATATCGATACATCGAGAGGCTATGTAATTCTGGGACCCACCCATCACATACTAAGTCCAATGAATTCTTCACATATTTATTGATATATTTAATTATTCAATAATATGCCTTATCTAAAAATGTATTTATTGAGAAAATATTATGGAATATCAAAATTAACTCAGCTGATAAAATAATATTTAAATGAAAAAAAAATATGTAGAACTTGAATATATTTAAGGAAATGATAATATCCATTATACAAACTATATGGATATTTATGAGAAATGTAATATCCAATGATCATAATAATGTGAATGCTTTAAGTGAAAGTTAATGACTATAAAATTAATCATGAAAGTGGATTTCAATAAATTACTTGGTCAAACTGATCATGAAACATCTATAGAAATAATAAGGTTCATATAATTACAACATACCCTCAGTGTATTATAAGAAAAATAAATGGTTTTTGTTATTTATGAATATAAATACCATCAAAATATCTTTAAAAATATTCTCGAGCATAATACCCTTTTAACTTTGAAATTAATTTTTTAATAATAAAAAATTTCAAAATATTAGGAGAAATAGTTTATTTGAAGAAAATGATGAAAATTTTTACCGGTATATTTAATTTAATCAGTGTTCATAACAACTGTAAATTTCTATTGACACTGAGTACCCTCAAAAAATATTTTTTTCATATTTTCGACAAAAACTAAAAAAGTGGCTAATTTAGAAAATGAAAATAAAATTAATTTTGAACCATTTGAAGAAAGTAAAACTTGTGTATGTAAGGACCAAGAAATTTCAGGGAAATTTTTTTCTTAATTTTCTTTGGGATTTTAAAAGAATGCAGTGTCTAACGACGCTTGATTCCGAGGCCCGGTGTGCCCAGAATCAATTTCCGAAGTTAGCTTGGGTACATTCAGTGAAGGAACGAGCGGGTTTTTCTATCTTTTGAACCAATGCTCGGAATAGAAATCTGAGGGCTCTGATGGAACCGCAGTGCTGGTAATTTCTTAAGAAGACCCTTTATGGAGTTGTGTTTTCTCGGGAGGAGTTGTTTTAAAAAAAAGTGAGGGATAAAATATAATTGTTTACAATTATATTTTCTTTTCTTGTTATGTGGATTAAGTGTTGTGTTACAACACTTTGTCCCTCTCTTAAGTGGTTATAACCTAAGTAAGGGAGTTAGGGGTGGGACCCACTTGTAGTTATCTACCCATGAGAGGATTAAAGGTGAGGTGGGGCCCACACGAACCCCACCCCTTCACATTCCTCTTAAACTCGCTAACTCCCTCTTTAGTTTTGTAAACTTATCATTAATTGATTAACCTTCAATTCCCTCACTCTCTCCCTCATTAAATGTATCCAACACACACATTAATTAAGTGAGTTCAACTTCTGAATTTATTTTGGAAAAGCATGGCTTGGGTTGATTAAATAATGTGGAATCATTATTTTGTTAAGGGTTGACTTTTGTGGTGTTTAGGGTAAGGGAAGAGATCTTGGGAGTTTTTAATGAACTTTTTCTTCTTCTTCTTCCTCGACAAAGGAGGAGGCACCGACATGGGAACTCACCAACAACGTTCCACCTTTCAATTTTCTATCCGCATGAAAGGAAGGGAGACGATGCTTCCTCCTCAGACGTTCTCCATCGGAATATACAGAACCTCACCCCGCGACGCCATTTTCCGCGACGCCGTCATTCGAAAACATTTTTAAAGGTAGGGGTTAATTTTTGTGTAAGTTTATATTCTCGTGGTTCTTCCCTTATAAAACAAATAACTCGGATCAAATCATTCTTAAGTTGATCTACGAATGGTTTCTTTTGCGGGTTGTGAATTTTTATTTGCGTGGAAAATTGTTGGGGAAATTTTGTATAAATTACGTTTAAGTGATTTATACCCTGGGCATGGAAGATTAATTCCGTTGAATGATTATTCAAATTACTAACGCGGTGGGTACGGACTAACGAAAAAGTCCGGACCCACCTCCAACTTGTTGTCAAAGTGTGGATTGACAGGCAATGATGAGGCGGGCCGTAAAGGCGTTTTGAACCCTCCACAGATTGTTGTTGGTGCGCGGATTGACGACGTTGATGGAACGAGACCGCAACAGTGATTTAAAGTCATCGCAGTAAATGTCAGGTCCCGGGAGGACCATTGGAGAAGACGGGAGGCGAAATGGACCACCGGAGCGAGTCCGGTGGTCCGCGGAAGGCGGCGGCGGCGCACCGCCGGAACAGAACCGCCGCGGCTGAGCCGCCGCGGCGCGGCTTGAAGCCGCACCGGTTATGTCGACCGCGGGGGTTTGTAACCCCCGCATCCGCTGGCCACGCGGGCGCCGCGCCGCGCCAGCGCCAGGCCAGCCGGCTTCCCAGGCCAGGCTGGGCCACACCGCCGGGCCGGGCCGCGCCCAGTTGGGCCGGACCCGGACCCGGTTCGGGTCGACCCGGTTCGGCCGACCGAGGGGGGTTGGGTCGGGCTCAGACCCCCCATTTCGGACTATCTTCAGTCGTTTGCCCATACCTTGGGCTATGGACCTCTGATAGATGCACCGTCAGTTGCGATGCGATCCTTGGATCGAGACGGTCATTTTGGTATATTACACTCAAGGTTTCGGATAACATTGAGTACGGCCGGGTTGGTTCGGATACGAAACCAACCGGGCCCTCGGAGGAGAAACGCTTATATCTTCCGCTCCAGACGTCCGATTGATGTGCCGTCGACTTTGTTGGATTTCTCTTGATGAGATGGAACTTTTGGAATTCTTCTCCTGAGTTTTGGTTGCAGTTGGATAGTGGCTGGGTTGGATTGTACCTGAAATCCAATCGGGCCCCTGGAACGAAAAAACTGATAACTTTCAGACTGGACGTCCGTTTGATGAACCGTCAGCGGTGTTGGTGATCATGTTGAGAAACGGTCCCTTTGAGCATACCCTATGAGAGTTCGGGGTGCAGTTGAGATACAGTCGGGTTGGTTCGCACACGAAACCAACCGGGTCCCTGGGATGAAAAGGCTAATAACTCTCAGACCGGGTGTCCGATTGACGCGCCGTCTGTTGCATTGAGACCCCTATGACGAGGTGGTCCTTTGAGATACTTTTTCGTGGGACTTTGAGATACTTAGAGTATCGACCTGTAGCTTGTGGGGTGGACCCTCCCGGAGACGAGCGTATGGAGTACAGAAACCGTGTAGCCGGTTGAGACCTAACGACTACTTGACCGACTCGACATGGAGTGAGTCGACTAGCCCAGTGGACGGAGCACTACTTTGTTTGGGTGCATACCCATGGCGGACGGAGCACTACCTTTGTGATAATGAAGACTCGTGGTACTCGTCCGGAGAGTACCTCTGTAGGCTATTAGGGGGTGTGCACTACTGTGTTTGGGTGGCATACCCCGGCGGGGAGCACTACTGTGTTTGGGTGGCTGACCCGCAGTACTCGACAGGAGGAGTACCTCACTAGTCTTAGGTTAGTGAGAAGTACCTCGGAGTCGTGACAGGATCACTGTACACTCCAGAGACGGCGCTCTTCAGAAGTTACGGTTTCGATAATGAAAATCCTGGTTTGAGCTGAGTCTATGATCTTTTTGTTTACCTCATGTTTGAGATGGGTCACTTGATAAATTAGGTATATGTATGGGCATATACCTGTGTAGTGGTTATCCGTGGATTTCATAATCATTGTGTTTCTTCATGATTGAGATGGGTTATTTGATAACTTAGGTGTATGTATGGGCATATACCTAAGTAGAGGTTATCTGTTGAGATCTTCTTGTGGTTATCCTTGTTGGTTTTAGTGAGACCTTGAGCATCTCGGGGTCCCTACTGAGTATCTTTATACTCACCCCCACATGGGCTATGCCCGCACCTCGTTGTGTTGGATGCAGACGACGGGCAGTGCTGACTGAGGCTAAGTGTTCGAGGACTGGATGGTACCCGGAGGTGGACCACACGACGAGTCAGTACCCATAGTTGGACCACACGACGAGTAAGTATCCAGAGGTGGACTTCACGAAGAGACGACACACGGAGGAGGTTAACGGGCGAGCGCGTTGTGAAGGCTATCTGTACCTACCCTTCAGGTAGGATCCGTGGTGGATGATCCATAAGCTGCACCATTTGTACCAACCCTTCAGGTACGATCTGAGGAGGACGAACCAGGAGTCATTTCCGTTCTTCCAGCTGTTGTCTTATTCTGTTGTACATTTGTTTAGTTGTAGCTGTACTTTCAGTTGGGTTTGTATTCTGGCCCATTTACTTTTCAGCACTTTATTTTGTACTTAGTGTTTTACTTCCGCTTGTACTCTGAGGTATTTTGTTTACTTTTTTAAAGGAAATGCCTTCCCAGTTATCGGGATTTACGCCTTTGGTTCTAGTCGCCATCCCCTGGCCTATGGAAGGTGGGCTTGGGGTAGTCACGTCACGGGCCCCGAGGACGGTTCGTGACAAATTGGTATCAGAGGAGTCGGTTCTACCGCAGAACTTATAACTCTGATATTTTCTTTCTGTGAAGAAATAGTGTTAAGAGTACCGAGTGTGTTTTTCAGTTCAGGGAGTCCAGTGTTGGTGCGGGCAGCCGACGTATCCATACACCAGGACCCTGACAACTGATTTCTGACTTTAAGCATGAAAACACTGATTGCGTGTGTGTTTCCAGAAGTTTCTAAAAGTCAGCTCAAACCAGGTCAGCTCACCAGGTACAATCCTTTGACCGTGTCACGTTGTTTCTTTCAGGATGCCTTTCCATGGACAACCATCTAGATCCCAGAGGGATGTGTGTACTAACAGCCTTCCGAGCGACGAGGCTTCGGTACAGGGCCCTCTTGCAATTGAGGCACCAGCGGAGGCACCAACGGTACTACCATACGTTGGGCCACTGATGCCACCAGCCCCAGTAGTAGGCGATGCACACCACTTGAGTGTGCTGCACGAGTTCCAGCGCTAGAGGCCACCCAAGTTTCGGGGAGAGACGGACCCTCAGGTGGCTAAGGATTGGCTGGAGGCTGTAGTGAGAGTTTCCAGGCTAGTGGGGACGCCTGCAGACTTCATGGTGGTCTTTGCTGCCAGCCTCCTTCAAGAAGTAGCAGGCAGGTGGTGGAGTCGCTTGTTCTTTTTTTACGATGAGATGACCTTCACATGGGAAGACTTTGAGACCATATTTAGGGTGGAGTTTGTGCCAGAACTCTACACCCCGAGCGTGTACAGGAGCTGCTACCTTTGCCGTATGATTTTCGATCAGTAGCTAAGTCATATGTGGGCAGTAGACATATGATGAAAAGGTCCAAGAGGACTAGAGCCAGCCGTACGCGGAGCAGGGAGTGTTATGAATTCGTCAGGAAGGGTCACTTGGCACGTGACTGTCCTACCCCCAGCACAGTTTATCCGCAGGAGTTGGAGGAGTCACCGAGGCAGAAACAGCGGCGGGTGCTTGAGCAACAGCCGGGCAGTGGACAAGGCAGTAGAGCTCCGAGAGTAGGTGTACAGGAGCGGAACAAGTGTATACGTCCCTTGTACTTCTAGTTCCATGTTGCTGTTGTATTCGTGTCTTTTTACTATGAGCTGCAATAATAAAAAGACACTTATCTTTATGATGTTTTCTTTCCTGTCATTTTGTTTGGTTTAAACTAAGTGGTCCCTGTTAAAACTGTTGACTTGACCCTCAATTTCAAGATTTCTACTGGAGGAGACCCAGTGACCTCACACTGATGCCGACAGCGTGACTCGACCGTTGGAGGTGAGAGTGACGGTTGGATCTCTTGGAAGTTACGTCGAGGCCTTACGACGTCATCCATGGAATGAATGCAACATTCATGTCAGGATTGACTATATTAGAAAATGGGCATGGTTAATACAGGGTATGAGACCAAGTTTCTCTTTTCAGAAAGGGAGAAATCTTAGCATCTCTTTCAGATCGTAGGCAAAGAAGTTGCAGATCATCCAGGAGCGGATGCAGACTGGACAGTGCAGTAAGAAATAGGAAACCGGCGCCAGTCTTAGAGACTCGGGCGTGTCAAATGTTTCAAGAAGAGGAAGATTTAAGGAGAGATGAGTCTGCGAAGCAGCAGACGTGGAGGCAGAGCTAGGAGAGCATCTTGAGGTGGTGTACATTTTAACATGCTACAACCACCCGCCTTAGTTGTCCCCACCAGGCTCAGTGAGTTGGAGGGCGGTGGAAGAGTGCGGCTGAATCCGGTCAAGGATTGTGACCCAATGCCTCTAAAAATGATTCAAGAGACAGTCTGTTTCCACTACTAACTGTCGTAGTAACAGACGTTGATATGAATCATTCCTTCCTTCCATGAATCTTGTCCCAGACCTAGAGTTTCCGGTAAGCCATAGACTTGACCCTCATGTCTGAAGATACCTTGGTAGAAGACTCGATAATCACACTTACGCCGACGGTGTGGTCAGACCATCGAGGCGAGAGTTTCAGTTGGAATATCTTGGTGGAAGCGTCGAGGCCTTACGACGTTGGTTTGAGTATGGACTGGGCAATCACAGTTCATACACAAATAGGCGGTATTAAGCAAAAAGATTGTGGTTTAACTACGACGTCGGGATGAGTTTTCCTTGGTCGGAGAAAAGGAAACCCCAGGCATCATAGGATAAACTCATGCACAGGAGGGTGCAACCGATCACTCTTAAGTCAGCCAACCTTACCCTCGTGGCAGCAGTCGTTTTGAGTTTCAGTTCTATCAGGAATTATAAACCTCTAGAGTTCGAGGATGACGATCATGTCTTTACACGGGTCTCACCTCGATGAGGTTTATGGAGATGTGGCCGAGGCGACAAGTTATCTCTGAGGTTCAACGGACCTTTCTAGGTCTTCAACAGGGTAGGCGAAGGGTTTACCACTTGACCCATCCACCTCAGTTGCACTAGGTTCATGACGACTTCCACGTATATCAACTGAGGAGTTACGTGCTTGACCCAACGCATATCATCGACCATGGGGAGCTGGACTTTGGCGAAGGGGTGACTTTCATGGAGGTTCCAGTGGAGATCGAGGATCAACTAGAGCAGATCCTACGAGGACGTTCGATTCCTCGGGTGCGCTTTCACTGGCAGTACAAGAACCTCCACGTGAGCACATTGGAGCGGAAGGCTCAGATACATGCTCAGTAGCACTTTTGTAACCCTAGTTTGTGTTGAATCTTAACAGGGACATAAATCCCTGAGGTGGGAGTAATGTAAAGACCTGGAAATTTAAAGGAAATTTTTTTCTTAATTTTCTTTGGGATTTTACAAGAACTCAGTTTCTGACGGCGCCTGATTCCGAGGCCCGGTGTGCCCGAATCAATTTCCGAAGTTAGCTCGGGTACGTTCAGTGAACGAATGAGCGGGTTTTTCTATTTTTTTTTGAACCGGTGCTTGGAATCATAATCTGAGGGCACCGATGGAACCACAACGCCGATAATTGCTTAAGAATACCCTTTCTGGAGTTGCGTTTTCTTGGGAGGAGTTGTTTTAAAAAAAATTGAGGAATAAAATATAATTGTTTACAATTATATTTTCTTTTCTTGTTAAGTGGATTAAGTGTTGTGTTACAACACTTTTTCCCTCTCTTAAGTGGTTATAACCTAAGTAATGGAGTTAGGGGTGGGACCCACTTGTAGTTATCTACCCATGAGAGGATTAAAGGTGAGGTGGGTCCCACACGAACCCCACCCCTACACATTCCTCTTAAACTCCCTAAATCCCTCTTTAGTTTGGTAAACTTATCATTAATTGAGCAACCTTCCATTTCCTCACTCTCTCCCTCATTAACTCTAGCCAACACACACATTAATTAAGTGAATTCAACTATTGAATTTATTTTGGAAAATCTTGGCTTCGGTTGATTAAATAATGTGGAATCATTATTTTGTTAAGGGTTGGCTTTTGTGGTGTTGAGGGTAAGGGAAGAGAGCTTGGGAGTTTTTAAAGAACTTTTTCTTCTTCTTCTTCCTCGATAAAGGAGGAGGCACCGACGTGGGAAATCGCCAACAACATTCCTCCTTTCAATTTTCTATCCATGTGAAAGGAAGGGAGACACTGCTTCCTCCTTGGACGTTCTCCGTCGGCATATATAGAACCTCACCCCGCGACGCCGTTTTCCGCGACGTCGTCGTTCGACAACATTTGTCAAGGTATGGGTTAATTTTTGTGTAATTTTATATTCTCGTGGTTATTCCCTTCTATAACAAAGAACTCGGATCAACTCATGCTTAAGTTGATCTGCGAATGGTTTCTTTTGCGGGTTGGGAATTTTTATTTGTGGGGAAAATTGTTGGGGAAATTTTGAATAAATTACGTTTAAGTGATTTATACCCCGAGCATGGAAGATTAATTCCATTGAATGATTATTCGAATTACTAACGCGGTGGGTACGGACTAACGAACAAGTCCGGACCCACCGCCAACTTGTTGTCGAAGTGCGGATCAACATGCAATGATGAGGCGGGCCGCAAAGGCGTTTTGAACCCTTCGCAGATTGTTGTTGGTGCGTGGATTGACGACGATGATGGAACGAGACCGTAACAGTGATTTAAAGTCATCTCAGTCAAGGTCGGGTCCCGGGAGGACCATTGGAGAAGACGGGAGGTGAAACGGACCACCAGAGTGAGTCCGGTGGTCCGTGGAAGGTGGCGGCGGGCCGAACCGGAACGACATAGCCATTCCGGAGGTCAAGCGGCGCGGCTTGAAGCCGCGCCGCGCCAGCGCCAGGCCAGCCGGCTGCCCAGGCGGGGCCGGACCCGGACCCGGTTCGGGTCGCCCAGTTCGGCCGCCCCGGGGGGGGGGGGGGGGGTGGGCCGGGCCGGCAGGGCCCAGACCCCCCCATTTTGGAGTGTCTTCAGTATTTTCCCATACCTTGGGATATGGATCTCCAATCGACGCACTATCAGTTGAGATGTGATCCTCGGATCGAGACGGTCGTTTTGGTATATTACACTCAAGGTTTTGGAGAACTTTGAGTATGGCCGGGTTGGTTTAGATATGAAACCAACTGGGCCCTCGAAGCGGAAACGCTTATATCTTGAGCTCCGGACGTCCGATTGACGTGCCATCGACTTTGTTGGATTACTTTTGATGAGACAGAACTTTTTTCATGCTTCACCTGAGGTTTGGTGCAGATGGATAGTGTCCGGGTTGGATTGTACCCGAAATCCAACCGGGCCCCTAGAACGGAAAAGCTGATAACTTTCAGACTGGACGTCCGTTTGACGAACCGTCAGTAGTGTTGGTGATCACGCTGAGAAACGGTCCCTTTGAGCATACACTATGAGAGTTCAGGGTACAGTTGAGATACGGCTGGGTTGGTTCGCACAAGAAACCAACCGGGCCCCTGGGACAAAAATGTTAATAACTCTCAGACCGGGCGTTCGATTGACACGCCGTCTATTGCGTTGAGACCCCTATGACGAGGTGGTCCTTTGAGATACTTCTTCGTGGGACTTTGAGATACTTGGAGTATCGACCTTTAGCTTGTGGAGAGGACCCTCCCAAAGACGAGCGTATGGAGTACGGAGACCGTGCAGCTGGCTGAGACCTGACGACTGCTTGACCGACTCGATTTGGAGTGAGTCGACTAGCCCAGTTGACAGAGCACTACTTTGTTTGGGTGCAGACCCATGGAGGACGGAGCACTACCTGTGTGATAGTGCAAACCCGCGGTACTCATCCGGAGAGTACCTCTGCAGGATATTAGGGGGTGTGTACTATTGTGTTTGGGTGGCATACCCCGGCGGGGAGCACTACTGTGTTTGGGTGGCTGACCCGCGGTACTCGACAGGAGGAGTACCTCAGCAGTCGTAGGTTAGTGAGCAGTAACTCGGAGTCCTGACAGGATCACTATACACTCCAGAGATGGGGCTCTTCAAAAGTTACGGTTTCGATAATGAAAATCCTGGTTTGAGCTGAGTCTATGATCTTTATGTTTACCTCATGTTTGAGATGGGTCACTTGATAACTTAGGTATATGTATCGGCATATACCTGGGTATTGGTTATCCGTTGATTTTATAATCTTTGTGTTTCCTCAGGATTGAGATGGGTTACTTGATAACTTAGGTATATGTATGGGCATATACCTAAGTATATGTAATCTGTTGAGATCTTCTTGTGGTTATCCTTGTTGGTTTTAGTGAGACCTTGAGGGTCTCGGGGTCCCTACTGAGTATCATTATACTCACTCCTTCATGTGCTATGCCCGCACCTCATTGTGTTGGTTTCAGATGACGGGCAGTGCTGACTAAGGCTGAGTATTCGAGGACTGGACGGTACCCGGAGGTGGACCACACAACTAGTCAGTACCCGGAGGTGGACCACATGACGAGTTAGTATCCGGAGGTGGACTTCATGATGAGACAACACACATAGGAGGTTGACGGGCGAGAGCGTTGTGAAGGCTATCTGTACCTACCCTTCAGGTAGGATCCGTGGTGGATGATCCAGGAGCTGCGCCATCTATACCTACCCTTCAGGTAGGATCCGAGGAGGACGACCCAGGATCCGTTTCCGTTCTTCCAGCTGTTGTCTTATTCTATTGTACTTTTGTTTAGTTTTAGCTGTACTTTCAGTTGGGTTTGTATTCTGGCCCTTTTACTTTTCAGCACTTTATTTTGTACTTAGTGTTTTACTTCCGGTTGTACTATGTGGTATTTTTTTTACTTTTATAAAGGCAATATCTTCCCAGTTATCGGGATTTACGCCTTTGGTGCTAGTCGCCAGCCCCTGGCCTATGGAAGGCGAGCTTGGGGTAGTCACAACACGGGCCCCGAGGACGGGTCATGATAGTGTAAAAATTTATTTAATAAATCATTTGATAATATTTAAAATATCAATTGAAACTTTTTAAGTGAAATATGAATATGGAGGAAAAATATTCCTGGCCATCCTGAAAAACTAATCAATTTTCTTTGAAAACATTATTTTAGTATCTGGAGTACATAAAGAGAGAAAAATTAAAGGAAAATTTATAATTTATAGGAAAAAAATTATAATAAAAAAGTTTTTGTTTAAGATATAAAAATTATGTATTTCCACCATCTTGGACTTAAACATATATAATCCTGAATAATGATGAGATTGTGAAATAAACCTTTACCACTTTGGTAACTTTTGAATCAAAATCCCCCATAAAATAAATAACTTCAAATGAAACATTTAATACCATGAATACAAAAATATTCATAATATAATATATAAAAGTTTCTATAGAATCACCTCATAAAAAATAGGTTCCTAATACCAAATATGTGTCAATGGAGTTGAAATTGAGATGAAGCCTCTTATAAAGATAATAACATTAAAGTGAGAATTAATAAAAAATTTGATTATGTGGATCAAATGTAAATGGGGTAGTATTTAAAACATAAAATTCCATAAATTATGAAGAATTAATGAGGTTACATTTAAAAGGGTTAGTATTTACACTGTATAAAATAAATTGGTACAAAATATTAATATATACATCAATGAATGGAAATTGAGACTAAATCCCTTACCCTAGGTCAGAATCACCAATTATGTTCTTTATATTCCAAAATAATTAATTTTTTTAATTATTTACTTTCTTAGTAATAATTTTCATTTTTATTATTCCTTTTATTTTATTTAATACAATTTTATATTTAATTACTTAACCAATTACGATGTTTTGATGATATTCAGTTCATATGTCCAAAATGAATTTGGTGGGTTGACTATGGTAAAAGATGCACTTATTTTATCATCTACTGAATAATAATCGTGAAATTGTTTTCATTTTTATACATTAATTATAATTCTTAAATCAACTTTGAAATATGGTTATGAAAAATGAACTACGTTACAATCTTGGAGACAGTAAGTTGTACGTACGAACGAGTAAAATTTTTGTATTTCACTGATCATGATGGAAATAAAAAAAGTATTATTTTTTCTTTAAAAATGATCATTTTAAAATAAATATCACATTATTTCTTTAAATACACTTATATATAGTAGTAATGTGATGTGATTATGAAAAACGAATCACATCGCTTAATGAAGGTGGTAATCTACACGTATGCGCAAGTGAAATTATCATTTAGAATGAATTGAAAAGAAAGAAATTACATGATATATTATCTTTAAATAATGATAAATATGTCATTAATAATAATATATATATGTATAGTAAATCTATAGTTAATATTATCCATGAGCGGTGGTGATGGAAAACAAATTGCAACAGTTCGCGAGATGGTAGCCCACTGTACACTAATGATGGTTTCTTTTCCCATTTCACGGAATAGGGGATGGGTATAGGTTATTACACAAACATTAAAACATCTCAATATATGAGATATATTTAGGTTTTTTTATGATTGTGGTTGAGTAATATTTCAAGGACGTGTAATAAGAAATAAAACAAAAACGCTCAGTTAAGAATGATACCTCTTCTTTAGACAACCTCTTTAGGTTTACACCAAAATCTATCATTGGAGGATTTTATAATCAAACCAAGGAATCTAGGATGTGTTAAATCAATTAATTAATGTATTTTTTTTATTTTCTGAATAAAATGGTTTTTGAAATGGGAATAAAATAGGAGAGTAGGTCCCCTTCTATAAGTGAGGGGATGAGCACTTTTTGTATTTCTTAAAATATTAAATTACAATAAGGTCATATTGAATTAAAATAATTCAAAATGGATAGGAATTAAAACTTTGGAAATGATAAGGTCAAAATATGGTCACAAAATTGGATTTAGAAAAGTTTAATTATCAAACTAACCATTGTATTTTTCTTTATACTCAATATGCGCATTTTTACATGAACCACGATGACAAATTTTCAAAGTTAAAGAGTTATAATTTTACTCATAAGATAAAAATTGGATCATAAATGTAAACTGGTTGAAATAATAGACTAATTATCATCCTAAATTCTCAATTATTTTATTTTTATGATTTTTAAATATTTCAATAAAAAAATTGTAGCATAAAATGTCATTAATATCATTTTTAAACTATTCATTAAATTTGATTATAAATACATGAATATGATAATTAATTTTGAATTTATTTCATTAAAAAATAAATAATACATCATTATTAACTATAAATTGTTTTTGGAACTAGTAATCATTCCAAATACATTACTTTTACAAATTTAAAATCTTTAACCCTGAGTTTTCCAGTGATTGCACAATCGTTGTGTCAGTATTTAAGGTTACTATATAATCCTTATATAAAAAAATCAAGAAAATAATTTCTTTTTATTTATATAATCTTTAATATTAACCTACCACTTATTTTTATCCCTACGCAAACATATAATAGATGTTTAATGCAAACAGAGTGATGTTCCGTCTTTTTCTTTTCTTAAATTATTATATAGGTCACTTTTATAGAAAATATTCCCATTAATAACAGAATATTTATCCTAATGTGATAAGGGTATAAATAAATTCATACAATAAGAACGTAGATAAAAAATTGTGGAAATATCACTAAGTTTTAACCTAGGTAAATCTAATTTCCCATTTTATCCTTGTGTCAATATTTTATTATTTTTAATATTAATTATGACAATATATTATGTTGAACTTAATACCTAATATTAATTATGATTATTGAAAATATTTAATCCATTTTGTCTAATTAAATTCATATAAGTTTCATTTTTTAATTCAAAAAAAGAACATCCAAAAAATGTCTAAAAATAGGTTTTCAAGAAATGTATTTTTCAAGTATAAGACAATATTTCATTAATTTTATGACAAGTAATCATTATTATATAAATTTAAATTAATATATATATATATATAAACTATATACATTTAATTTAAATCATTCCTCATTAAAGGTTATTTTAATTAATTATATTGTATAATTATTATATACTTAATAATGGTTTTAAGAAAAACACATTTTTAAGCCAAAAAAAGAACTTATATCCAAATCTGATATAAAGATGGCTCAAAATGTGATTAATTAGAAGAAATATATATATATAACTTATGTTAACTTTAAATCTATTATAAATAATAATTTTACTTTAAAATTACTTAATGTTTTGAAAATAGATGACAATTTTACAAAAAGTGAAAATTTTCACTATTAAATGAAAAATTACTCTTTTTAGAAAAATACCAGAATATTAACCTAAGTTAATTTTTACATGCTGATTTAAAAAACTGATTTCATTTTTTAGAATAAAATTTCTAAAATTGGAAGAAATTAACTATATTATTTGCAAAGAAAAGTCAATAAAAATATTTTTCATGAAAATATATTTTTGAACAGAGTAAATAATTTACAATAATTTGAGTATGTATTTACAAAAATATTTTCTTCATATAGAATATCTATAAATTACTATAAAAAAATTATTATTCCTATTCATACTTTCAATTTTAATAGGTATGTTATAATAGTAACATTTAAATAGTATATTGTGGTTTATTTTGGATGAGTGTTTCATGTCACATACACTATCAAACAGAATGTTCATTTTTTAAAATAACAAGGTGTTAAATTATCCCCACCATCAATAGGTTGCATCCTATCCATTTTAAATTGTGCTAAAAATTAAAGTGTTTTGTATTTGAAAATCCATTTATCAAAAATCTACATTGTAAAATTGATAATAATACATCATCATAAAAAGTGGGAAAGGGAAAAAAAAGTTAATCCAGGATAACACAAAAATATAATTCTAAATAGGATAAAATTATAAATAATTGAAAATATGTACATGGGGGAGAAAACTACTGACCGAGGAAAAATAAGGGATGATAGTGAACATGTAAAGTTGAAAGTTAATGAAAACAAATACATAAATATATGGTGGCTGAAAATAAAATCCATTCATTAGAAATTATCATAATAGGATAACATTTTTGTTTCATGATTGTTTTCTTAGAGTAAAGGGGTTATTTTACTATCAAGACAGAGAATGACAGAAAATTTACTTGATATTCTTTTTATTTTATAATCATAATTTCATCTTTTGGTTTTTCATCGATCAATTCCGACTTCATTTTTTACTCTAATAAATGAATATCCAAGATTATTTTTTTATTTTTCAAGCATAAAAATTAACATTTAATGGAACATAAGACCCATAAAATAGTGACAAGTCCTTCCATCCCTCTATAAATATTTATAAAAACAAGATATTTAGCACAAGTTATCCAATATAATACATTAATCTTTAAAAACTCAAAATTAACACCCAAAAGTCTAATTAATAAATTCCATAATTAGTTATACAACAAATAATTTATGCAAAAACAATTTTTTGTTAACTAGGAAATCATATGATATGGTAGGTGATTGACCCTTTTCCCCCTTCAGTTGTTTGTTCAAGCACCTAAATCTTTCCAAATGTTATGGGTTATCACATGAAGTGAAGGTTTACTTTAAAAAAAATTAATATAATTCCTATAATAATCCCAAAAATATGTTTAGCATCCTAAAAAACATTAATCAATGATTTTTTTTACCCCTATGGGTTTCTATATAGCATAATTTATCCACAAAATATACTATTATTAATTGACTATTATTACATTAACATTATTTATATTAACAAAAAAATATGTTATCTATAAATTTAAAATTATATAACCAAAAATATAAAAGAATTATTAATAAAATAGCCTTATTATTAAAATAAAAGTTATACAAAAGGGTTTAATATACCCCAAACATCTACTAAAACTCAATAAATGACTCCAAGATGCTTCCTTTACAAAAATCCTCAAAAGGGTATCTATCCCTTTAAAATTATTACCATACTTATACTTATTTACTCATAATGGTAACCTAACATCATATAATATCATCATATGAATCATAAATTTATTTTTTATGGAATTTCTTCAAATTCATTCATAGGTTTATTTTTTTTAATATATATTTTTTTCGAAATCTTGTTACCATTGATTCTACTAAAATTTACCTAATACCAACTCTAATGACCAAGACCATAGTAACCCAAAGTGGTTGGTTAATTTAATACATTAGAAAAAGATAAAATAAATCACATATAAAAGGAATGAATAGTTTTGTAGTTCTAGTAAAATAGAGACACACTTTAATCTCACATTACATTTGAAAATATAAAATAAAAACATAGTGAAAGTAAATATTAGGTATCTTTAAACTCATTCTTAGATATCATCTTCATATCTTAGGGAAATGAAACAAAATAAGGATGGGATAATTTTTTTTAGAAAATGTTATATATAATAGAATATATCATAATTAAATAAAGAATATTAAATATGTAAAGGTAAGTAACTCAACCACATTACATTTAATAAAAAACATGAGCATGAAGAAAAACATGGAAGGAGTAAATAAAGATTAAATAATTCCATATAAATAATCCCATGAGATTGAAAATCATAAAAGGATAATGTAACTAATAAAATAATCAAGTGTACATCAATAAATTATTTCATAATGATGGAATATATAAAGTTAGAAATATGAAACATACCATTTATGCCTTTTTCCAAGACAGTTCAAACAATGGGTAGGTATAGACCAAAAACTCATTTTACAAGGCTATCCACTTGTCTTATCTAATGATACATAACGATATATCTTGGGGAAATTTAATTTTGATATCCACCCATAAAATACTATGTATAATTCATTCATTGTATATTGAATGATCAATTTAATTCATGAACAATATGCCTTATCAAAAAAATATTAGCATTGAGTCAAGAACATAGAATATCAATATTTCTCCCTTAAACCAATGAAATTTTAAATTGAATCACTATATGTATAAATGGAATATGGTTTTGGATATAATCATACCTATGATACAAATAATACGAATTTTTAAGAGAATTGTAACCTTTAAGGATAACAATAAAGTGATAATTTGAAGATAAAGTTAATGACTACAAAACTAATCAAGAAAGTGAATGTAAATACTCTACAACCTCAAATTCATCATAAAAGATCTAGATAAATAATAATGATGGTATTATTACAAAATATCAATAGTGAATTATATTAAAATAAAGGTTTATTTTCATTCACTGATAGAAATACTATAAATATGTCATTAAATTTTTTTGAGGAAAATTCTATTTCTACTTTGAAATTCACTTTAAAAACTACAAAAATCCTGAATATCAGGAGAAATAGTTTCTTTCAGAAAATGATATATATATTTATTTGGAACCATTTTTAAAAAGATAAAAATTGGTAAAAATGTATTTAAATAATAATTTTAGAATATATAAAATAATTTTTAAAACATTTTAGTGAAAATATGGATATTAAAGAAAAATATTCTAGACCAAGGTGGAAAAAAGTCAATTTTTCTTAAAAATATTATTTTATTACATTTAGTACTTATAGACAGTAAAATGAAATTATAACTTATAAATTATATTAATAATAATAGGAGAATAAATTATTTTGGTTTTACAATCAAAAGATCAAGTATTTACCCCATTGGAGACTTAAAAATAAGTAATCCTGAATAATGTTGAGATTTTGAAACAAACCCTTACAACTTTGGTAACTTTTTAATAATAACCACTATGAAAGAAAAAAATTAAATTAATAATTAAATACCAAGAGTATAAATAGATCCACGATATTAAATATCAAATTATTAGTAGATATAACTTATAAAAATAAATAGGTTCATAATACAAAATATGTCTCAATGGAGTTGAAATTGAGAAAAATATCTTACAATGATCAAACTATTTAAGTGAGAATTAATAAAAGAATTTTTTATGTGTTTAAAATTTAAATACACATAAAAAGTGGAAATAAAAAATAAAATAATCAAAATTAATCGCAAATATAATCATATAATATCAAATACATTGAAGAAGTAATATATCCCAATGAAGAGAAATTGTGTTATGAAACCCCTTACCACTTGATTACTTTTAAGTCAAATCCCATTTGATAAAATAAATTTAATCGAAACATAAAATAAAACTAATTATGAAGGATTTATGATTTAATATGTTAAAGGGTATTATATAAATAATATAAAAGAAATCGGTGCATAATATTAATATATTCCTCAATGAAAGGAAATTAAGGCAAGATCACTTACCACAGGTCTCACTAATAACAGATGTTCATTATCTTCCAAAATAATAAAATTATGTTAATTATTTACTTTCCTAAAAACCTTTTCCATTTTTATTGTTTCTTTTAATCTATTTAGTTCTATTTTATATCAAATTACTTAATCAATTAAGTTCACATCAGACTTTTTGACGACATTTAGTTTATATGTCTAAAATGACTTCGATAGGTTGAATATGGTAAAATAGGTCATTATTCCATAATATCCAGAAGAATAATAATTAGTTAATTATAAATTTTTTACATAAATTATTATTTTGAAATAAACCAGGAAATATAGTGATGAAAAATGAACTTTGTTACAATCATGGGGATGATAT
Source organism: Viscum album (assembly GCA_963277665.1). Taxonomy (NCBI): domain Eukaryota; kingdom Viridiplantae; phylum Streptophyta; class Magnoliopsida; order Santalales; family Viscaceae; genus Viscum; species Viscum album. The sequence goes on from OY728127.1 coordinate 1,273,067,800, forward strand.
GTCAAACATAAACATGAGTAACATTTCTATTTATCAATGATCATGATGGAAATAACATAAGTATTATTATTTTCTTTCATAATTTATAATTATAATAGAAATATAATTTTATTTCATTAAATAAACTTATATATTGTATTCATTTGATGTTATAATGAAAAACTAATTAAATCACTTCATGGAGGTGGTTACCCACATGTATGCACGAGCGACATTATCATTTTTAAATGAATGGAAGTTAATAAATTATTTTATATTTTATATTTATATAAATATAAATATTTAATTAATATCATATATATATATATTAAATACATCATTAAAACCATTCATGAGTAATGGTGATGGAAAATGAATTACATCGATACACATGAAGGTAGTCCGTCGTACACACGAACGATAGTTTCGTTTTACATTTGATGGATGAAGAGATGGATATAGGGTATGAAATTAACATAAAAAATATTAATTTATGGTAGATACATATTTTATTATATTATAATGGTTTAATAATATTTTAAGGATTTGGAAGAAGAAATAAAAAAATTCTCAGTTAATAATGATACCTCTTTTTCGGACAACCTCTTTAGGTTTACACCAAAAGCATCCCAATAAGTGATTTATATTTAAAAAAATGACTCTAGAAAGTTTGAAGGAAAGAAATTATGGGATTATTTAGGGATTTTATGTACCAAATGGTTCATGAAGTGTGATGAAATGAGGATAGGAGTTTCATTTTTATAAGTGATGGTAGGGGCACTTATGAAGGTGCATAAAATATTATATTATAATATGGTCATATTCAATTAATATACATTAAAATGGACAGTTATTTTAATTTGGGGTAGTATAAGGCCTAAAAATGAACATAAAATAGGATTTAGTCAAGTTTAATTATCAAACTAACCCTTATCTCTTGGTTTAACCTTATGTAAACCCTTTTTAACCTTAACTACGATAAGAATTTTTTGAAACTGAAAGGGTTAAAATTTTAATTATAAGATAAAAATTGGATAATAAGTAGAAAATAGATTATATTTTAAATTATTTATTATCATAATTTTTCTCTTTCATGAGTTTTTGGATTTTTAAAAATAATAAAATATTATTAAATATAAAAGGTCATTCATTTCATTTTTTTACACTATCCATTTAATTTGACTTTAATCCCATGAGGATAGTAATTAATCTTGAATCTAATATATTTAACTATTAATAATATATATTTATTAACTATAAAAGTCTTATAAAACTAGAACATATTCAAAATCAATCACTTTTAATATTTTAAAAATCATTTACCTTGAGTTTTCCACTGTTTCTAAAAGCGTTGTGTTAGCATTGTATAAGAGGAAGGTAACTATATTACCACTAAAAATTAAAAAAATTATCATCATTAAAATAATTTAACTTTACTCTTTAAAAAATTTATTATTAATCCATAAGTTATATTTTTTCCTATGTGAATAAATAAGAGATATTTAATGGAAATAGAGTTACACTTTGTTTTTTTATTTACATAAAATATTATTGAGGTCACATGGTTGGAAAAGTGTTCCATAAATAATTGAATCTATATAATAATTTGATAATGTTAGAAATAAATTCATAAAATATGAATTAAGATGAAAAATGGTGGCCCTATCACTTAGTTTTAACACGAGTTAATATGATTTACCCTTTTACCACAATGATAAATTGTTAGAGATTTCACTATTCATTATTAAAATAACATTAGTTGAAATAATTACCTAATTTTAAATATTATGATTATAAATATGGTATCCATTTCATAAAATTTAATTTATATAAGTTTCAAAATTTAATTTAAAAAATGAACCTACAAAACACATCGAAAAATATTTTTTAATGAAATGTATTTTTTTAAGAATATAATGACCTTACATTAGCTCTATAAAAACTAATAACCATTATATAAATTTCAAATCATATATATATATATATATATATAATCTATAAATTTAATTTAAATCATTCATCATTATGATGTATTTAAATTAATTAAAATGAATAATCATTATGCACTTAAAAAAGGTTTCAAAAAATTCTTTTTTAACGAAAAAATAAACTTATACAAATATAAAATATATAGATGATTAAAATCTAATTAATTTTTTTAAATATAACTAAATAAAACTTATGTTACATGGTAATAAAATTAAAATCATACTGATTCTTTTAAATTAATTAATTTCTTGAAACGATATGACTCTTTTACAAAATGCAATATTTTTCATTATTCGTTGAAAAAATCACACTTTTCAGAAAAATCCCAAATCATCTCATTAAGTTAATTTTGAAATTCAAATAACTAAAATTAAGTTCATTTTTTCAATTCAATTCCTATAATTGGAAAAAATTAATTATATTTTTTTCTCATAAAATGCAATAAATATATTTTTGATGAAAAATATATTATTAAAGAATATAAATACTTTACTAAAAACTGAGTTCTTATTTACCAATAAATTTTCCTCATCTAAAATATTTATAATTAATTTTAAAAAATTGGTTATTCCTATTCATACAAAAAAATTCAGTTGATGGGTTATTACAATCATGTGTAAGTAGTTTATCACGATTTGTGTTAGCTTTTTATAGCATGTCATACATGTTATCAAACATAAATTTCTTCTTTTAAACTCTTGAGGCGTCACATAGATTATTATTTATTACATATAATTTTATTATTTCTATATTTAAAAGTTATTTAATCATCCTAAATACATAATAATACTTTTATAACCTTAAATTTATAAATAAATGTTAGGGTCACCTAAATCGGATCCTAAATTATAATTCTAAAAATCAAATATAGGAAAAATTATATATTCCATTACCCAACCTCAATAGGATATGGGTTGGAAACTGACACTCAGGGTATAATCAAATATAATTGGGATTCATTAACCTCATAATCAAGGGAATTGAGAATAAATTAAAAATTAACTCCATACAATATAAAATAAACCAATTTCAAAATGAAATTAAACATCACTCATATACAAGGTATCTCAAATAAAATACCATAATAAAACTAATATGATTGTTATAAAAACACCAATCATGAACTTCTTGAGTTAGTACGGTCCATCTTAATCACCAACTCCCTTCAAGAATCATATAAAATAAATTTTTATATAGATTACCCCAAAATTATACTCACTAAGATTTTTTCTAATAAATCTAACATAAATGTGGAAGAAGCATACTAATACCTCGTAGAAAAAACAAAAAAAAAACCAACATGCACATATTCCAGGTCAACTATTATAACGACCCTTTTCATTATTTCACATGTAAAATAATTTATTACATAAAATATTAACTTGATTAAACATATAATATTGGGAGGCCTAGTGTATTTGGGGATTAGGAACATTACATAACAACTTAAAACATGAAACACACATCTTTATTGAAAAATTCTTTTACATGACCACACACATTCCTTTGTACTTAGCATTGCATTGGATAACCTAAGGACATGCCTAAGAAAAGGGCGAGCTATAACTCCTAGTAAGGGAGTAAATAAGTCATAAAATGAAGAATATAGTACATGTTAGGTAATAGGAAATTCAATGGAGAATAAGAGGATCATGAACATAATGGCATGATATAACATGATTATCATAACATAAAAATGTGGCACTAATATTTAACATGAATTTAGCAAGAGCCAAGGCTCATTTCACATAGATCATGAGTAAACCCTAATTTCACTTGAATTAGAATTATTAAACCCTCATTGCACTTGATGTGTCATGATACTAGTCTTTACCCAATGCATTGGAGCTCTATCAGGGTGCACCTTTCTTAATCATTTCATTTCATACATAAGTGTGCCACATGGATCATACAAAATGGAATCATTCAATATCATCTTTTATTCCACGATAAAGGAATGTGTAATACATACATGAATATTTATAATAAGTATGTAAATGTGCATAAAGTTGAATACCCGTGATAGAGAAATGGTCATGGTATTCACTACACAATGACTTTGGCTTGGGACATCATGGTTCAATTTCGGCAGGATAACGGCGTGACATAAGAATCCATAAAAATGGTATATGAGAGAGAAAGGGGAATCTCAATATATTCACATGAAATTGACTGAAAGGGGGTCATATATATACATGTCCAACATTTGTAATGGAATTTAGATTCATAATACAAAATAATTTCTTCAATGTAAATGAGGAGAGATAAATCCATGACAGAATTTCTACATGGTAATGAGTGTACATGGGAGGATTTGAGGAGAGATAAATAGGTATCTCATCATTAAAATACAAGGGGGTAGTATGGAGGAGGTGAAAAATCATATCCCAAAATTTTTAATTGAAAATAAAAGGGAATAAGAATATAATGAAATTTGGAAAAAATGAGAATGGTAGAAATCCCTTACTTGGAAGTGTGATCCCAAAGGCTTAGGAGGAGCTTGAGAGGGGATTATTGGGAGGTTGGGGCACCTTGGGAGGATTTTAGAGAGAGAAGGGTTGGGTAGGGATGTGCTAAAAGGGTTTTTGAGTGAATAGATGTGGGAGCTTGGGTGGGTTTATATAGGAAAAAAGAAGGAATTATTTATTATTTAGGTTTTGGAATCCACACATTAAACTAATCAAAACCACAAACCAACCCATGGTTTTGGCCCTGGTTTTTTCCAAATGGGAGTGGAAAACATTGTTTTATAAGGCCAATGACCAAAATTATTGAAATATTAGGCTCTTTTTTGTGGAAGTGAGTCACTCTCAAGGAAATCATTTTGAAATGTTAAAATGTTTTATAAGTCTTGGAGGGCCCACTAAGGCTTTGTAAAATAAATCCAACAAATATAAAATCAATTTTTTTAAAGGTAAAACATATATTGGACAAAAAACCCTTTTATAGTATTTTATTACATCACTATTGGATCATTATGACGTCACAAAACACATTATATATTAAAATGGTATTTAATTTTTACTCAAAAATTCAACTATATTAGAAAAGAACCATCAAATACTAAGTGTGATATTCCTTAAAAAGATTTATTTTTAACCCTTGATCATTTAATTGGTTAATTTATTATAAATATAAGTGAATATATATTATTTGGTGTCCATAAAGAATGTAATGGGTAACATTGGATAATCCTTAGGTTGGTTCTTCCAATATAGGGTATCCAAGATTTCATTTTCCTATTTTTGGCATTATCTTTTGGGTACACTTATCTGGGAAAGACTTAGGAATGATATTAGAGGAATGGAGTTTATTTTTTCTATGTAATGGATCATGGAAAAGTTTTTCCTAATAAACAATCCATGAATCATAACTATTATAATTGGGATTATTCTATACCATAATAAATAAGTGATAAAGGGAACCCTAAAGAAGACTCATTAATTAGTGAAATATGAATAATATTTACCAAAATATAAATAATGTATGGGGTGATGAATTTTGCTAGGATAAATTTCATTAGAATTACTCAATTAAAATATATAAAACATGATAATCACTCATCAATTGTCTTTGTTTAGATAATGTATTACTATATAATAATATTATTGAGATCACTTATCGAAATGACCTATAAAATAGTCATATATTGATATATAGGGTAGATAATTGTTCTGAAGGATAATTATTCTTGGCCTATGAATGTGTTTTTATAGTGATAATGTCCAAAAAATCTAAATCATGTATATTAGTTACAAGCTGTGAATCATACACTAGTGTTGATAAAGAAAAACTAGTAGATAATAGGGTATTAATGATTTTTTAACTAGTTAGTTGTGTTGGTAATGGGGAAAGAGTTATTGTATTATATGTGGACACTTGTGATCTAGTGTAACAAATTATATTAATATCAAAATTTAAAAAATATTATTATGTTCCAATTATAAAAAAATATTTCTATATATTTTTTGAACATGAAATGATTTTAATTATCTAACAAGAACAACAATTATTCTACATACAATATTGAAATTTTTTATAGAATTGGGAATATAATATATTGTTTATAGATTCTAGATATGGATAATCATGTTTAAAAAATTTAAAAATAAAAGGTCAGTGTTGATTTTAATCTCACCTAGACTTCTTCATTTTCATCCTAACTATTAAGCATCTCGCATAATATCCACATGAAATCCATAAATTAAATCTATATACAGGTCATCCTAGATGATTATAATGACATAATTTACTTATACATGATTTTTTTAGAAACTTTTGACACTTTAAACAACTGAGAATCAGTCATCAGTGACATCGCACACTAGAAATCCAATAATATGTGTATCTACATGTATTATATGATGAATTGGATGCCTCTTACCTATAAAACTCAAGATTCAAAATCAAACCATTTTTATCTTTCCAACGAGCTGATAGATAGTGTCCAAATTAATGAAAAATACAAACATACATGTGAGTCACCCAAGGTGAAAATATTATATAACCACAACATCACAAATCAAAATAACAATATAAACCCTAATAAATTTAACTTATTATTGTGACAGGTGTTCTCCACATAATAATCTGATATCCATCACAAGATCTGAGATATTCCAAAATCTCCAGTATACCAATTCCAAAAATAGTAAGATAAAATGAAAGGAATGATATGATACCAATTTGTAATATCCCTCCCCAACTCACTCTTTGTATAGTAGTCGAACTAGTTTTCCACACGACCTCAAGAATTCTTCCTCATACATTAGAGGTTTCTAATTAGTACATGGGGTATTAGGTGGTACTGTGAGAAGACTATACCCCCATATTACAGTTCAAAATCATAGTATATAAAATCAAACATCATCCATCAAAAATAAACTAAAAAAGGAACAAATAAATATAAATATGTCTATAAGAAATGAAATGTATTAATGGATCAAATATTCATGCCATACATACAACCACTGATCTCCCACTAGACTAGTTACATATATATAACAAAATATAAGAATAAAGGGATCAACAAAATATTTGAGATGAACCACATCCAGTATCATGATGACATCTGATCTACCTCATTAAATTGTTCAAAACCTGATACGAGGCCACAAACCAACATTTGTTTATAACCAGGTGAAATTATTCTCAAGTATCCAAGTGTAGTGGTGACCTGATTAGGTTTTGAGTACAAAACATAGTAGGGAATCACTAACACAGTCCCATATTAACCATTATATACCCTGATCTGTGCATGTGACATTCTCATCCAAAATAAATAAATAATAGTGGAAATGTAAATAAGAGGTAGCGGCTTTATCCTGATGCTAGAGTGTATCTGATCTCATTACAATGACTATTACAAAATAGTGATTGATGTCAATGATCAGGTCCATCATCCTGATCAACCATTCCTGCTTCAACTAGTTTTTGGGTGACTCAGATAAGATCATGAAAAACATGCCTATAAATAGGCCCTATGGATGATCCCCAAGTGAACCTTTGCAATCCCATAACATCATATACATCTAGGTAAATATTACCATACCAAGAAAAGTCTATGTGCACATGAAAATAGGGGAAATGTTCCCAGTCCCACGACATGAAGGCTTAATAATCAATGGAAATATAACCATCCATATGATATAGAATAATCACCCTCGAGCACAATAGGGAAATATACCAATGCTTGTGACCCATGGTCTCAAATAATGGGTGGAATATACCAATCCCCATGGTGCTGAATGGTAATCATAGATGACATGCCAATGGGGTAAATATGATCATACCTAAGACATATGGGATCTTCCAACAAAGTTAAATATTAAAATCCCTTTGGTAAAAAAAAATTAAACTAGTATCATCCAGTTCCATAGATAAATCATACCATGTTTATGTACCAGACCCATAAAATCAAAACCATCCTAGGGGAATTAACCAACCTACAATTAGAAATAAGAAAGGGAAAAAACAATATCCAACCAAACAATCACACCCCTTATAACTATACATAGACCATCGAGCCCACCGGTCTGGTATGTATTCAACAGGGACATCTTCTTCCATCCAATGTACACCCACTCAGGTTCAAACTATCAACAGGGCACCCAATGGATCATTTATGTCCCAAAAAAATAGATTCACCCTATCATGGGTTCTTGATCTCATCCATAATCTTAGGTAAAACCTCTCTACTCTAGGAAATAAATTCCCTTAACATGGTCAACTTGGTATCATAACCATTTTTGCTATATGGTGTCTTAAAACATTGTAAACCATTCAAGAGATGGTTCATGTTCCATATCAGTCTATGGGTTCACTCTGGGTCATCCAACTCACCCAACCTAGTATTGGTTTTCCTAATGTTTATCAACTATGTTCTGGTCATATCATATTGTAAAGGGTCACTTGTGTCATCCATGTCTTTGTGATCCCAACAGTTTGAAGTAGGAAGGAGGTTCTGTAAGGCCAACACAGCCTAAGATCACTAGTCCACTATAACCTATAGCTAGAGGTGTCCCAAGACACAATGCATGGGATCCTAATTCTCATAAGTCCTACCCTCACCAAACAAGAGGTCTAGAGGTCATATTGTGTCTCAAGGTCTCTACCTCAGCCATCAGTGGTTGATGCATCAATCTTTAACATAAGGTTTTTTGGGACCCTTGTCTATCATTAATTTTAGTAAAAAAATTAATTTAATTTAAAATTTATTTTAAATTCAATATTCAATTTAGAGGGGGGGTATCACCTAAAGTGGAAATCCAATTCATCACATGAAACATAAAAAAGCATAAATTCCTATTGGTAGTATAATAGACCACCTACCTTTTTTAATCGCTTACTAATTTTATTCCAATAGTTGAAAGCAGCTTCCAAGGCCCATATATACTTTTCCTTGATTAGTTTGGCCCATATAAATAACCCAAGATCCTAACTCTATGAAAACATCAACAATTAATTAATTATCCCACACAATTATAGTTAATTAATTAATTATTAACTCATCTTAATGTTGTATAAATCATTATATCATCATGCCATGCTGAAACCACCACAAATAACTCCTAAGAGGTTTACAAGGGACTGCCAGCATCATTCCTAGCAAAACCATATCACATGATGATGAAAAAATTAAAATTTAATCTAAATTTGTCTAGGAATATTTTAAAAATCATTGTAGTGACATAAATTAATGAAACAACACATAGAGATGTGAATAAAGACTCCCATGGAATCCACTATACACGAATAGAAAAATCCCCATAATTGGTTTCTCATTCAACCATTATCTGGTGGAATCTGAAAAAAAAATCTTAATTAGAGAAAAAAAACTTGAATGAGGGGAGGAAGGATATAATTAATGTTTATGGAGGGATATAATTACCTGAAATTTTCCATTAAACCACCAAAACTGCACTCCAAAATAAGGGGAAGGATGAAAGGGAGGGGGCATCCTACTCCTCCGGGCTCAAATAGGAGTTGGGGGAATTTTCCATTTAAATACCCATGGGGAGAATTTGGTAATGGAACCTAGATGAATATTAAGACTCTATTCATGTCCCAAATACCCCTATTTATGTTTTACAAGACTCAGAAACTGATTTTTAATCCTAGTTCATAATTTAACCTGGATACTTGTTTTAAAATTCACCTCCTCCACTAATTCTGGATACACATATAGACATAGTGTGTTGCACATTCTAAGGAATTTGATGGAGGAATGTATACACAATATTCATCTAAATATATGGATTAATAGTCTTCATAGGATGGTGAAATCACAACCTTTTTCTAATTATGAAAACCACATCAATTAAATAAGAGATATTTTCTTTCAAATCAACTTTGTCAAACTTTATGTTCCATGAAGCCTAAAGTTGGGAAAACATAGAGATCTCCAAAACAAGTTCCATAATTCTTTCAAGACTTTATGTAAATTGATAATTGAGAATTTATCTATTATATATATATATATACCAGAGTTTAGTGTGATCATGGATCATTACGTTTAACTCTACTCCCCAATCAATAGTTTCTACTAAATAAGAATTCATAAAATATCATTGCCTCAAGCCAGGTACCAGGCTTGAGATCTACACATGCTATTCAGCCTTCCCATTTGTGTATCATTAAACTAAATTTTAAAAATGGAGAATGAAATGGTAGATATCCATTGAAATGCTCCGACATCAATCCTTAATAAATTTTGAGTAGGATTATCTTCTGAGTAGAGCCAAACCCCAGGATACAACACTACCTTAAAAAGTAAGAAGCTCATACTTGGAATATTCACTATATCCATCCCATGACTGTACTAAGGTATGAAATATCATTAGGGTAGTAGGAGTATACACCACAAAAAAAATACATGAACAACGTAATCCCGTAGGTTTGGGAGAATTTGTATCAAAACCACCTCTTCCCCCATGATAGTCAGTGTTCTCCAGTCTAGGTGAAACATCATAAGAAATACCTTCATAGTTTCTCCCATTGCATGGACCATATTTAACATTGGGCACACACTCAGAAGTTTAATTGGAGACTCATTAAGGACCACCCTTCATAAATCAACTCTATGAGAGAATTGGAATGGGAAGAAAGAACCTCATAGGGGTCATAATATGAAATGGTCTACTAAGAATGAAAAAAATTATGAGGATTATACCTCATCTCTTGAAAAATATTCATAAGGAAACAAATCCCTTTATCCTTCTAATGGGGACGTATTTCAAGAAGCATACTCAAAATCAATGAATTTTATTAAGGATAACTCTATATATCAATTAAAATATTATTCCAGTGTATAAGATAAGGATGATTAATTATGTGTTAAAAATATTTTCCACATCAAAATACATGAATATGGTGTGCATACCCAAAACTAGAGATTAGTGAAAGATTTTCCGAGTTACCCTGGATATTTAGTTACTATTGACATTACAGGCCTTGGATAAAGAAAAGGGTAAGAGTGTTCCCACATCCCACCCACCACCCAAAGAACTTTTGACTCCTACCAAAAAATAAATACTTTCACCATATAGAGTAGTGTTAAAGGATTTAAAATGAGTGAATGCTAAATTACTCAAGGGAAATGTCACGACCCCCTCCCCCCATGGTGTACCCCTTTTGGTCCGGCAATGTGAGAAGGGAGATAGTGACCCCCCGAGTCCCGCCTTTAGTAGGCACCGAGTTGGTGACTAGCACCAAGGGTATATTAAACACACAAATGGGAGGCATTACCCTCTAAGAGAATTCATGCGAAAGAGAGAGATAAGACAGACACCAACCAACTCCAAATCAAACTGAAATATAAAATAAATCCCAAGTGCACATATGCAATTTCATGAAAAACTACTACAACAAAAATGGAAAACTACAAGTACCAAAATATAGTTAAAATTGTTGCGAACACGAAGCCCGAACCTTCCTACAACCCCAGGCTAGTAAAAACCAGCAAGATCTCTAACCTGATCCAACTGATATAAAAAACAATTTATATATACATAGGGTGATTATAATAGTATACTTAGTTGGATCCTCCCAAAAGCCTCACATGAAAAAGTAAATAAATCATGCTAAAGCACATTGAACATCATGTAAAACTAACTCATCCCCTAAATAGGTATACTAAGTTCCCAGCCTCACCATGGATACTCTCACCAAGTATCACATACAATAATATATAATATAATAAATAATATCAAATTTACCTCACTACTACTTCCCCACTGGTTTTCCGCTTTTCCCCAATGTCGCACGTCCTATGAATCTCTATCTCTAAAAAGGATTTCCCACCGACACCTGGGTGAAGAACCACAACATGCACCTCATGTAGAAAAACAACTATATCCATGTAAGAAAAGTAACCAGGTAGTTTCCAAGATCCACCATAGCTCACTTAACGAGTATCTTATGTCAGGTGTTAAACCTCAAGCCATTATAGCCTATACACTGAGTAAGGATTCTCAAGACATCATAGCCTATACACGTTACAACTATAGTAGTCCAAGGGAAACTATATCCAGAATATATGTGTGTGAATAACCACAATCCATTACATCCCTCTCCACACAAATATGGGGAAAACTAACCGTTGTTCCTACCATCACAAGTAACTACCAAGAGAAGAGAGCAGAGCCAAAAGGGGTAGTTAGCCATCCATCCTCCCATGAGGATATAGGGGAAAAAAGACCCCCAGGACTCAGAATTCACTGGGTGTCAGTTTCCCTAACTGACAGGATTTAGTAGCGTATATAAACACAAAAAAAATACAGAATATAATATAGCTCACAACCACACTATGGGTATAACCTAGTCTTATACTCAACTGCATCTAATGTGTCTCATACTCCCGACTTCCACTTCTAAGACTGTTCATCCTATAAAAACACAACCATTTAAAGAGCTTTATTACATTACTTCATTCCCTTTTTTATCATTTTTACTTTACGTTAGTTAATTATTTAAAATCTAATTAACCATTAATAATTACACATTATATTTCATTTGCATTACACCCAAATCCCACTATTCCATTAAATTGAAACCCGAGGATTTCTTCCTTGCAAGCACCTACCCCATGGGTTAACATCATTTATTCAATCATTTGTTAACAACATTATTACTTTTCCATATTCTCAGGAATTCTAAAAAAACATTTTAAGCTACTAAACACAAGGGGGCTCAACATGGTGGGTAGTTGAACTACCCGTCAAGTCTTTTCCACCTATAGAAAGAGTGTAGACCCATGCTACCTTGAGAAGCTAAACATAGAAAGCATGTGGCATACCCCGCGCGTATTCTCCCCATTGTGAAAGGAGTTTAAGAAAGACCAGCTGCCTTGGGAATGGGTGAATGTAAAGCAGATATACAACCAACAAGATTTCTCAATAATCCAAACATTCAAATCCAACCTGTTTCATCATCCTCGGTGTCCTCCCCAACACCCACATGCATAAACTGATTCATCCTTCCACTCCAGGCATCAACAGCTACCACAACCAATGGGACTCTCTACCCCCACATATCACAATAGCCATCCAGATTCACAACACATCACAAGCAGTAGGGAATAACAAAGCAACTGGGCTTTTGGCCCTTAACAAGAAAGAGGGTAACTCAGAACCCTATGAGGCATTATCTTTTTATCAAACAACTAGTTCTTTAATCCATCTAAAATTAATCAATTTATTATTTCTAGGTTCCAACTATGGGTAACCTGAATATCAAGCTGTCATATCTATAAAAAATTGATTAAACATGCTTAGTTCATCCATTTTATTAACATCAAATTAAAACAACAACAACCATATTCATTTACATGCCTCTTTACCTTTATCCAAACAATTATCAATTAATTATGGCTTTATGTTCTTTACCAATTTCCATCAATAATGAAAATATAAAAAAAATAAAACATATATATCACACTATCTATCAAAACAAGAGGAAATAACATGTGATTGATATCAATTTATTCATCTAGTTCAAATATTTATTATGTCAATTCCATTGTGATCCATTGGGCTAAAACATGCTGACTCTACAGTTTCATGTAAAATAAAAAAGAAGCAAAGAATCCCCTAAATCAAAAGGTTTCTGATTCTCTTTGAATAGACTAACAAAAAAAATCATAGTCGCCCCTCTTGGAGGACTGCATCCACCCAAGATGTAAAGACACAACCACACCAGCTAACACCCAAGAAAAGGTCATTAGGAACATGGATATAGCATTCCATAAAAGGTCCAGTAGAAAATGAATGAGATGAACCCAAAATAATGATGATAGATGATACCTCATATCAAAGATTGATCGATTCTGCTTTGTTGCACTAAAAACATAGGGTTCACTTGCAACCAGAAGAAATTAAGGTGGAACCAATCCAAGGAGAAAAGTTTGATCACACAAATCCTATGAGAAGGAAGGAAAGGTTTGATCATCTCACACCAGATAAGAAGGATGAAGAAAAATGGAGGAAGATATCTCATCCCTTTAGAAGATTTAATAGAGCAGCGGTTTAAGACACACTGGATATTTCATTAAAATTGGAGCACATTAAACCACATAGTATGATCAAGTAAAGGAATCCTGAGCCTTAGAAAAATTAATATAGTATTTATATGCTTTGAATCGACCTTAAATCTCTTAAAAAAAGGCTTTGAGTTCATTTAACATCAAAGAAAATGTTAAATAAGAGAAATTGAAAAAATCTTGAAATTTGGAAAATGAAATAGGAAACATTAACTATGAGATAGTAAATGTGAGACAGTAACTCTGAGACAGTGACTGTGAGATAGTAACTGTAGGACAGTAACTCTGAGACAATAACTGTGAGATAGTAACTGTGACACAGTAACTGGGACATAATAACTGTGAGGAAGTAACTTTGAAATAGTAACTATGTTATACTAACTTTGAGACAATAACTATGAGACAGAAACTGTGAGAGAGTAACTTTGAGACAATAAATGTGAGACAGTAACTATGAGAGAGTAACTGGGAGACAGTAGCTGTGAGACAATAACTATGAGACAATAACTGTGAGACAATAAATCTTAGATAGTAACTGTGAGATAATAACTTTGTGATAGTAACTATGAGATAGTAATGGTAAGACAGTAACTATGAGAAAGTAACTATGATACAGTAACTTTGAGATAGTAACTGTGACAGAGTAAATTTGAGACAGTAACTGTGAGATAGTAAGTTTGAGATAGTAACTATGAGACATTAACGTTGAGAGAGTAACTATTAGACAATATCTATGAGGTAGTAACTATGAGACAATAACAATGAGAGAGTAACTATGAGACAGTAACTACGAGAAAGTAAATGTGAGATAGTTGCTTTGAGACAGTAACTATGAGATAGTAACTATGAGAGAGTAACTGTGAGACAGTAACTCTGAGAGAGTAACTGTGAGACAGTAACTGTGAGCCAGTAACTCTGAGACAGTAACTGTGAGACAGTAACTGTGTGATAGTAAATTTGAGACATTAACTGTGGGATAGTAACTGTGATACAGTAACTATGAGGTAGTAACTTTGAGACAGTAATTGTGAGACAGTCACTGTGAGATAGTAACTTTGAGACATTGACTTTGTGACAGTAACTTTGAGATAATAACTGTGAGATCGTTTCCATGAAACAGTGACATTGTTCATAAAACTGGAAATACAGTTCACAAAACTAGAAATTTGGAAAGTGTTGGGGATGAGTCACATTGACCACCCATAACACCTCAACCACCATATTTCAGCAAGGGAATGGACCAAAGAGGTCCGTGCCATTACAGGAAAAATCCCCACTAAGTATAATCACCAAAAAAGACATACAATTTTCTTTAACTAATTATCCTTTTACACAATGTAGGTTCTCCACTAATGAGAAATCAATCTTTCCATCCAACTTACACAGGGATTAAAAAACTAGTCTACATGAACCTAGTTCCTATAAATATTTTATGTTCCATCAATTTGGGTGGAAAGTAGATCTATATAAACTGATCTACCCTAGGTAGACCCATTCCAATTATGAGCAACAAACATGGTTAGACTATCAATATCATGCATTACAAATTTTTTCTTATCAAGTATCTGGATAGAAAACTATCCCACTAGAAAATTTTGACTCCATTAAATCATCAGTAGCTCTAATAGAGGATATGGAAGGACTTAAATCAATGATGAAACCATAGATGAAATTTTATCTAGTTTGGGTGTTCTAAACTCCTCCTCCTCCCAATTTTACAACTATGACACTCCTAGTTTTCAATCATTCTAGAGACCTATACAAAATTCTCACAAACGTTTTCTCTTTATTCAGACCCATAATGAGAAAATTCGTGTAAAAAGAGGTAGTTAATCCCAATTATTTTTTATTTAATTTGGAAGGACAAGAATTTGTTTCATATAGCAGCTTACTGGTCATGTCTGTCGGTGATTAAGAAGATATTTATCAAAATATTAATCAAAAAACATTCTTAAAGATAAGAAGAAAATGTCCCTTAAACTATTAAGTAACAACCAGTATATGAATGAGAGGGTCTTAGATTTCATTTCCAAATATTAAGATATAACCAAATCTATGAACACATATATCTTGGAGAAGAAACTACTAGAAATTTTCATTGAGAATTTGTTTGAAGAGTTTCAGACACTCTTTACTATGACAAAATAACCTAGTGGATTTCATGAGTTTTCTAATATCACACAAAGGTTATAGGATGTTTTCCAATATATTAAATCCAGGTCTTGTCCAATATCTTCATCTAATTGAAAGGAGATTATAAAATAATAAATATTTCATATTTCATTTAAGTCTCCTCTAAAACTATATTTTATTCCAAAACCTATGAAATATCAAGTCATAACCCTCATGAATAGAATCAGAAATAAGAAAAACTACCTCATCAAGAAGGGATGAAATGATAGAGATTTTTTCTATTTAAATATCAAAATTATAATGTTAGTTATTTGCAAAAATATTATTTTTCTTAGATACATCATAAAATCTATAGAGAGTAATATCTTGAATATTTCAGAGGCCAGAAACACTATTGATGATGGTTTAAAAAATTATCCAAATTACTTCCCCTACTTTTAAATTTTGTGATAAACTGTCCAAGAGTGCTTTTTTTGTCTATGTTCATCCTCAAAAAATGGAATATTATAGGAAATTAAATTTGGGAAAGATATTGACCCAAGTGGATTGTGTTTTATCTATCTCATTTGAAGATAAAAGTGAATGGAAAGAAATAAAAAGGAATGAAACATAGAAGTTTGATGATTGGATGACCATAAAGATGGTTAAATTTTATCATGTTATCCTCGAGGAATTGTTTAGTAAACAATTTATGACAAAAAATCCCTCTACAAGAATTAACACAACCCCTTTAGTTCCATAATACTCTAATAGATAGTATTCCTATAACTAACAAAACAAGCCTAATAAGAGTGAGATGAAATAAGATGAACCATTATAAATTCACAAGATAGTTTAAACTCTTCAAGAGTACATTCTATTATCATTTAGAGGATGTGAAACATCCCACCAAATGGTCCAACAATCCCTAACCCATAAAAAAATCGTCATCAAAAAAATAATCTCAATACTTATTTTTAAATACAATTCACATTGAAAATACCATCCTTAATAGAGAAGATGAATATCACCACGTGTTCCCCTATCAAAATCAAAAGGAAGGAGGAAGAGTCCATCGATTATGAATGGGTCAAAGAGTAAAAGGTTGAAAAAATATCAATATCAATATCTTATCATTTATAAAAACCATATATGCTACAAAGTCCCAGAGATAGAAACTATGGTGATCTCAAAACGAGAACCAATATACTCTTGAATCATCTGAGGATCATTCATTCCCAATCATACTTAATGATTTATTAGAAAATAATCACTCACCTAATCAACATTGACAAATGGGAAGGTCATCTCAACCTAAACTACAGATAGAGAATATTCCCTGATGATTCGATCTAGGAAGGAGGCCACCATTACAGATGAATCCAACTTCCATGCCTCATGACAAGAAGTGTAGGCCTCTGGTCTGAAATCATAGCATCTTGATGTCAATTTTACTACCATTGAATTCTATCATATAGATTTTGACACCACCAAATCACATTCAATCATCTCCTTCATAGAGAAATATTGGAAGACCAATATATAAGAACATATATGACCCTTTTACCTATTTGGAAAGTAGAATGATACTAACATTCATTGATTCCACATTGATAATAGTTCCATAATAAATACCATCCATGTCTGGAACATCTAATGATTGGTCGAAAATGAAGTTTATTTGTCCCCCTCTTCCTTGATAATCTAAGGATATGACAAGATAAATCAAAATCCCCTAGGGTGAATCAATCATAGATCCCCATTTTGGGACCCTCCCACTAATTATGAGTTTATGGCCACTAGTTAGGACATATATTTCAATGCTTTGTTAGGAACACCGCAATTATATTATCATGTGGTGGTTCCTTCATTATACCACCAGTGTCTGAAGTACTCTGTCAATTAATAGGAAATAATATTATATGATGATAGTTCCCATTTCCAATATGACATATATATCAATAAAATGACGTAGGATTCTATTAGTGGGAGGGGAAACACATAACGATATGTGATTTCATTTGAACTACTACACCAAATGGTTGAGAAATTCCCTAGGTCAACTCATTTCATTAACTCAGTGAAGATTCTGTTTTTTCCATTATTATAATTAAGATATTTTCTCCATATTTAGGGAATCATCAAGTAATACCAATCCCATATAAGAGGATTAATCATTTTTTTACCTTTCTATCATATGATGGTTGGGAAAAAATTTCTCTAGAACAATAAATTCTAAACGAGAGAAATGACACTATACCATATATTTGAACTAGTATAATTCCTCATTGTCTCTATAAGAAGTCTGGATTTATGGATTTATATACCTAGTTAGTGCAACCTAGAATCTTTGAATGTGTTTATATGAATCTCAAGGGAAGAATGTAGGCATAAGGTTTGGTCAGGATTACCTTTGTATTATTGATATCAATTACATTGACCAAATCCAACAATGAAAAAGAAGGGTATAATCTTTATTAACATGATAATTCCCCCACCTTATCTTTAAAATCTAATGAGATATTTGCATCACTGACCAAATTATAAAGTACCCCTACATCACTAGAATGAAATGAAAATAGCCTTTTAATACCTTCTAAATCTCAAAATATCAACACTCTATATACCCTTTATGATAATGGAGATGAAGAAGAACATATCCAACATTTACTCAGCAATAATTCTTATCAATTGGAACCCTCTGAGTTTGGGGATATCTCCATATCAGTCATAGAATTTTAAAATTCTCCCATATCATCTTAAAATACTATTAAGATCCCTTCATCGCCCACTTCCACTAAAATTGAGGTAGAGAAAGAAGAAGAAAAAGTTCTTAAATATTCCCCTTCAGCAGTTGACGAGGGCTTTTATACCACCAATGATGTACATATACAAGTCAATATAGGTAAAAAAGACCCAAGATATATGTTAATACATGATTCCATTTCTTCTGAAGAAGAATATTCATATGTATCCTTATTGAAGAAACATCAAGATTTCATGTCAAGTAATTATATAGAAAATACAAGAATTTATACCAATGTTTCCACCCATAATTTGGATCTTCATAAGGATAAAAAAGGGTAATAAATGGTCTTCCATAATAAGGAATCTGAATCATACTACCAACCTAGAATCTGAAGTTGATAAGATGATAAAGACTGAATTTATTCATGAAATGAAAAACATGAAATTGAATAACAATATCTTCCCCATTAAGAAGAAGAGTTAATAGATCTATGTTTTCATTAACATTAGGGATCTAAACATGAATTTCCTAAAAGGTGATCTCCTAGTCCAAATCAAGGAACTTTTGATTGATGAAACAGTTAGTTTACAAGCCCTCTCTGTTATGTATGGATATAGTTTCCTATAATGGGGAGAGTTTTATAACAAAACCCAAATTACTTTTTCTCATGATACCTATTAATGCATCATGGGTATATATAATTATAATCCTCATCAATCACTGGATTAAGTTAAATACATTCACTATAAGAGTCATTAATAAATTTCATACCATTCCATAATGAATCTCTTAAAAAATAAAAAATGAATATCTATATAATGAATGATAATAAATGGAAATACATAATAAAACTACGTTAGTAGTCAATAATAATCAAGAATATCATTACTTTTCCTTGTGTAAATAAAAGGGATAAAATGATCACAACCCATCTAGAGAAATAAGGTTTATGGTCAAAAAATATAAATTAAACTTAAAAAAAAATCATCCTTATAGGAATAAAAACAAATTAAATGCTAATAGGTTTTCCCATTTCAATAAATAATATTTCTTCATAGTTGAGAATACTCTAATTTGAATTAATAAAATGAGATATTGACACCAAATTAGGTAATGAGTATATAGTTAAGTTAATGCTAAAATAACATGATCTTATTCCAACCAAAGAAATAATGTGGATTGTTATAAAAGAACATATCCCCATTGTAATGAAATAAATATAAGAGGGTGTTAGCATAAATGAACACGACCCTTGCTAAAACAATGCTATAAACTATTTTAGACAAGATTGGATCAAAATTGAATTGTTTGATACCAGGAGTTCAATCACCCAAATGATAATATGTATATATATATATTATTATAAATAATGAAATATAAACCATATTAGGTTAAATATTTTTTAAAATGATATGTGAAATTGAATTTAAAATTTAAATATATTTTATAAAACTTTTTTAACATTGGTGTAAAATATGAATTTACACTTTTATTTCAAATCTATCTTTCAAAAAGTGATTTGAAAGTCTTTTAAAGACATTAATTTTCAACATAATAATAAATGATAGATAAATGAAAATACATAAAATTAATATTGGATGAAATATTATAGGAAGAAAAAATATTTTAAAGTGAAAGTAAAAACACTTTGTTATTTTTTAATTTTCTTTGTTTTAGAGTCACGTTATAAGAAGAGTAAAAAAATATTAATTTTTATTAAAAATAATTTTTAGAAAGAGGATTGTAAAATAAAATATATTAATATATTAGGGTGGGGGAACCCATGTATGGAAAATAAAATTTCATGATGAAATATTATAACTCAATGAAAGGATATTTGAGTTATCAATATCCTTTATGGGAAATATACAACATAAAACATGAATCATTTAAAAATGGTTTAAAAGAAAAAAATATCAGAAATGAGAGAAAAAAACATAATATAATAAAAGGTTATAACATACCAAACTTATATGAAATAAGTTCTAGTAAACTATCATAACTCAATGAATGAAAATTGAGTTACCGGAGAAACTCTTATGATTGGGGTAACACTTGAGTAAAAATACATATAAAGAAAAAAATGACTTGGAATATCTTATAATAAGAATTAAAAGAAATTAATTTATATGAAATTGATTGGATATAAAAACACTACAACAAAATAAAAAATGAAACATGGTTTATAACACGTAATATGCCTCAAAGATTTCAATTGAGTCCAAGAAAACACATGCAGCTTGAGTAAAATATTATTCAAACCACATGAAATAGAGTGAATGTATTTAAACTTAAAAAAACATGAATAAAAAATAATTCATGATATGAGATATCAAATAGTTAGTATATATAAAACATAAATGAACTTGGGTTCATAATACTATACATTTATCTAAGAGAGGAATTTTATATGAAAAACCTTACCTCAGTCCTAAATCATTTTTCATATACACAAAATGTCCTAAATAATTTAAATAATGTCATTAGATATATACTAAATAAACTCATTCATAATTATAAACATTTTAAATATTCATTTATAATCATTATATATATATATAATTTTTTTTATTTTCAATACCCGTTGTAAGTAATCACTATCTCTTTGAATGAGTTTCATAAAAGTGGTGTTGGTATATAATATTTTTAAAATGTAAATCAATATTATTTCATATAAGTTTTAGTGATTTTTAATGAATGGAATATGTTTTATTAATTAATGAGTTAAATGCTGATATAAAATTACTAAAAAATAATAATTTACATTTAAATATCATATGATAACATTAAATAAGTTCTAATAATCATTCATAATATAAATCCATTGTATTGTTCATGTATGTGGAAAAAAACCTAAACATCTACCTACCATGAATACTAGGTGATTATCAGGTGGTCTAGTTGTGATATCATTATACCAGAAGTATAATGACCTTAAATTTTTATTATTAGTGAGATGTACCAGAATTGTAAGTAATTACAAAGAGAAGATAAATTTTAAAAGAAAATTACTTATAAATAAGAGTTTATTTTCCTCTTAGATTATTCTTTTTAAACTATTGAATCATTGATGATTTTTTGTTGATCATATCAGTAATAGGTTATCCATTTTCTTATAGAAGAACCTTAATAATATCATAAAAATAACATTTATCATTTAATACCATATTTATGACTAATCATGTAAATAGGTGAAGAAAAAAACATGTTACATTGTGGAGGCGGTAGTCTACACAACACTTGAATTATAGTTTCATTTTTTGTTAATATAAAAGGAAATATTTTTAATGATTTTTTCCAATATAATAATCAAATTAATTATATAACCATACTAATTTCATTTTATATTTATTTGAAAATTATGTTTTCAAAATAATAACATAAAATAAATATATTAACTAAAAATGATTACTCACATTGAGAACTTTGAGATTTCCTTAGAATATCCCTTATAAAAGGACGGAATAAGCTAATCTATTGCGACTATAAGCTTAATATGGGGAAATATTATTATTGAGAAAGGAAAATTTTTTAGTCTTTAAGGAGGAAATAATTTTTTTATTGTTCCATTATGTGGTTGTGAGATGCCCCCTTTTATAAGTGATGTGAATGACATTTTTTTGTTAATATTTCAACTTATTATAAAGGGAAAACATGTTAAATGTGTAAAGTGGATCCAAAATCAAGAAATAATTGTTTGTTTAAGTTTAAAGGTCTAAAAAACCTCATCCAATAAATTATAGACATGTTTTTATCATGTCTCAATCCCTTTATGCCTTGAATTATTACTTTTATCCTTTTAACTTTGAGTGTAGTAAGTATATTTTACCTAATGTAATTTAATCTTTAAGCCCAAATCTAATGTGGTACTTATTAGATAATTTTGAATAAATGGTTATTAATTTTAAATAAATTTCATTTTATTAAATTTATAATAGTTATTAAATTAATTTTAATATAAAAATATATAATATATTAAAAACTATTGTTGAGAAAATATTTCAAATGTTCTAAAATAAAAAATATGGGTCTGTAAATTAAAAAAAAATTAAAGTTATAAATTCTCATATAAATTACATATTTTTTCTTAAAATTATGTTTCATGAATTTCCAACTCATACGTACATACTAGAAATTTCATAAAGTATATATTATTTGTAAAAACAGTACTTTTCACTGTTCACCTTAAAATCATTCTTTTTTTGTAAAATACCAATAACTCGTCTTAAGATTATATTTTTAATTATTAATCCATGTTTTATTTTAAATGTTTAAAATTTAATTTATATAAATTTATAATTCAATATTTAAATAAAATCAAAAAATATAGTGGAAAAATATTTATATTGGAAAATAGATTTCAAACTTGTTAACTATTTATTAATCTTATTTTCTATTATTTCCTAATTAAATTAGTATAAAAAATTATTCATGTACAATATATTTTGTCATCATTAATAAAAAGCCTCTTGAAATAGAATTAAATATTTCATAAAAAGAAAATATTTTGAAAAATATAATTTTATGGATAAAAAGATAGTATAAGTCATTTCAGTTATTCCTGTGGAATTTCACTCATATTAAAAGTAGACATTATTTTATTTCTATAAATAATTCATAAAGTGGTTAATACTATTCATCAATAATAATTCAATGGAAATGTTCTAATGGTATAAATACATGACGATTCTGTTTTAGTTCGGTCTTGTGTATGGAGAAAGATATCATACACATTGAATTATTTAAAGGTAATCATATATTAAGATATTGAGGTGTTATGTTCTCCCCACCCATTAAATAAACCACATCCTTAAAATTTTAATTATTACCCAATAAATAAATTATATGATGGGTTTTTTAATATATTCATAATTAAGGTAAAGTCTATAATATGGAGTATACTATGCTCTATTTGGATATATTATGTTACAATATTTCCTCAAACAACTTCATCCATTCATAAAATCATATACCCAAGTATGTATAAACCAAAATAATGTATTCTCTAAAAAGTTAATTTCAAAAAACCATTTTAATATCCTAGTCAGTAAACTATGGTGATGTTCTATATTCTTACTAGAAATAAACTCTATCTATAACCCAAAAATGGTATTAACAACTAGTTCATAAGGTCACAAAATAACAAATTAATTCCATAATAAAAAATATATATAAACATGACCCAAAATATAATTAATTATCCTCAATACTAAGGATAATGATTCTATATAACATACATTTTAAAAATCAGTATCCTCTTTATTACATCAACATCAAATATATACTAAACATAAACGTTGTACATACCTCAATCATGTGTTATTAAATAGTTATCACAAAAAAATATAACTAGGTCAAAAAAATAAAAATTCAAGGTTATTGATTCCATTTAATATATATTTAAAAACCATTAAATAAGAAATAATAAAGAAAAATCCTTAAAAATTTCACATGACCCACATAAGATAGAGAATATACTATAATATCATTGATAAATTTCACTCACTATTGAAAATAGATAACTACATCAAGAGTAAATTTATATTATGATATCAACAAAACGATCTTAGGTAAGATGATATATTTAATGGAATGACCCTCCGAGGCCTTCCTGGATAGAAGATTATAGCAACCCATGAGTCTCATTCATGGATATTACATATTTTTAGATGAATATTCCTTAAATTACAAAAAAAAACAAACTTAAGGACCATAATAGTTTAGTGCCTTTGGAAATATGGAAACATAATACTCGAACTTGGTGAAAGATCTTCGATGTCTCGCTTAATGATATTCCCATTTAGTACTCTTCATAGACATTAACTACATTAAACCTTTCTTCATAAGATCATGAATGGAAACACAATAAAGGTTGAGATCATATTCTTAGTTACTGTAATCATGGAGATGCATAATCACAACATAAAAATAAGGGTATGATAAGATTAGAATAATGTTTGAAAACAATACCCTACATATAAAATATTAAAATCTTGAATCGTGTAATAAATATTTACAATTCATAAGACATTAATCATAAGGAAGTCAAATAATATGATCCATTGGATAATAACATTAGCATAAGGAATGAAATTTTTGGCATACAATAAGCATATAAAATCATTCCCTATAATGAAAAGTTCACTAAAAAAATTTATCATGGTACATCATGGGTGATCCACCTACTCGGCAGGACACACCACCATCACTAGTATTAGCCCTTTCCTTATAGTGGAATGGGTACAATCCTCAAACCATCATAATGGAAAACATACATTAATATATTAGGTCCACACTCTCTTCTAAAAATTTCTCTCTCAGGAGATATATAAATATTTACCAAATAAATTTGAGGGATATATAGGTCCCAAAATTCACATGATGAAATCATACATATGTGTGCCACATCATCCTAATCATTGGTCATATCGTAACCCTTTAAATAAAATGGGTACCATAATCATTTAATCATATTATAACCTGTTTAAAAGTTGCAAGTTTCATAATCATTTAATTATATCATAACCTATTAAAAGAAGTAGGTTTCATAATATTTTTATCATTGTATTACCTGTGAAATAGAAATGGGCCTCATAAATATCATTCCATAAAAATATAAACCATTCAATGATATAATATGAGTGGTATACTTGGACCATTTCCAAATTAAATAATAAGTAACCTCAAATAATGTCATCTTATATTGAAAATTATTTTTAAAGACACTAGGGATGTTTCTTGAGGGAAATATAACTCCATTGAAAAATCAATTTTTAAATAATAAAAAATTCTGAAAATACTTTTCTTCGAAATAAACTTGAAAATTTATAAAGGCATATTTTAAAAATAATTTAAAATATTTCTTGAGTAAAATATATTTTCCTTTTTGAAAAACTATTTTTTTTAAAATAAAACATTTTGAAGACCTTTTTCTGTTAAAATAGATATGAAAACTTATGATGGAAGATTTGGAAATAATTTAAAAAAAATCAAGCATAAAAAATTCTCTAAATAATTTTCTTTGAAATTAGTCTTAAATTATTATTTAAAAACATTTTTGAAAACATTTTTTTTGAAAAAATAGTTTTAGAAGAAAACAAATTTCTGACCGAAGAGAGAAATAAGGTTGGTTTTTCTTAAAAACGTTTTCATAAATATTTTATGTAAATAAGAGAGACAAAATAGAACCATTACATGAAGATATCATGAATAGATATAGGAGAATAAAACTCATGATAAATATTGATATGTAGATCATTAGATTTCATCATTTGAGACTTAATAATAAATAGTATCAATAAATGATGAGATAATTACATAAAATCATTATGACTTTGGTAACATTGAACCATAATACATATGAAAAAATGACATAAAATGAAACATAAAATATTATTAAGACGAATATATTCATATTATTACATGTAAAATGGTAAGTATATACACCTCATGGATTAATATAGTTTCATAACATAGCGTAGGTCTGAAAGAAGGAAAATTATGACAAAAATCCCTTCCCAATTTGGTAAAATTTAAACCGTAAACCCCCATGAAATAGATATCCTCAAATGGATTCATAAATACTAATAATTTTAATTATAATAATCATAAAATTAATTCATGGGTAGTATAGAAACCACTAAAAATAATCAAGTGTCCAATATGGCATAGATCTCACAGAAAGTAAAAGTTAGACGAAAATCCCTTACTTTAATTTTTTCCTCCCATTATACTCATTGAGACATATTTTATAATAAATATAATTTTAGTATGTGTCTATTATAAAACATATTAATATATATGATACCATATATGATCTTATTATGAAATTTCATTACTCGTTTATTAACTATTCTATATTAATGTTACATTTCGAGTAATAATTTCTTTGTCTTTCGTATATGTTTTGACATATCGTTTTTTTCCTCTTAGTTAGATAGTGTTTTAATTATTTACTGAATAAAAACTATAATATAAATATCATATATTTTCATTATATATGTATTCAGATTAATCCATAATATTTAGTGATAGGAAATGAAATACACTGTTTATGGAGATAGTATGTCGTACGCACGCATGAACATTGTTTCCATTTTCTTTTCATATTTAATGAAATAAAAGTAAATGATATATATATATATACACATATTTATATTATCATTACAGTATAATTTTTATGTCATATGTATCACATATTTTTATTAAACCCACCCTTAATATATTCCATTTATAGCGTGAATGAATCATATCACTTCATGAGGAGGTTGTCCACCGTACATAGGAATGACATTACCGTATTCCCACAAAATGGAAATCATGAATGTATGTCATATATACTAATTAATTAATAATACTAACATAATAAATATAATTCATATAATATTTAATCTATATTTTAATCATTATTCCCAGCCTTTAATGGTTGTAATGTAAAAACGAACGATATCTGTTTGTGAGGCAGTAATCCGTCGTACACACAAACGATGATTTCATAACCCATTTAATAGAAGTGTGTGCTGTTTTAGACCACAAAATTAAAAAAAATTCTTAATATGTGTAATATAATGAGGTTACAATATAATAATGAACTAAAATAATCGAATGAGGTGGAGGAAGACATAAAATAAAAAAGTGTGTTGAAGAAAATTACCTCTTCTTTGAGTAGGCTCCTCGGGTTTTCACTAAATACTTCAAAGGGTGGAATTGGTACCAAAATAAGGCTTCTTTTATGATTGTATGGATGTTCTTATATTATTTGGATATATCTTAGTTCATAAAAATGGATTTAGAGGTGAGAATAAGTGGGGAGTGTGAGCGCCTTTTTATAACTGAGGATGAGTGACATTCTTGTTAATAATCAAAATTATTCATTATTGGTAGGTAGATATTACCTCTATTGGATCTAATATTGATAATAAATGGGGTGGAGTGATGATATGGTCGATACAAACCTCCATTAGATAATAAAACACATGTTATGAACATTTGGTTCTTTAACTCCTAAGTTTCCATATTTTTTCATTTTTGTTTTTCATTATAGTAACTAGTTTTCTAACATTGGTAATTTATTATTTAAGGCTAAATTAAATTGAAACTTATAAGATAATTTATAATCTTTGATTATAAATATTATAAATAATTTATAATTTATAAATATTATATATTATTTATAATTTATAAATATTATATATAATTTATAATTTATTAATCATATGTGTGTTGGAAATTAAGTTTAATATAATCACATATAATGTGCCGAAACTCCGATTTTTCTTTAACTATGGTAAATGGTGTTTCATTATTTAATGGTAAATATATTCATTATAACAGAAATGTTCATCCATTAATGAGCCATAGTCTATAATTATTAACTATTAAAATAAATTTTAAGAATATTGTAATATATTAATTTTAAATCATTTATTAAAATATATTTTATAATAAAATAACATTAATTTCAATTTTGACATTATTTATTTAATTCAAATTTAAAAATGTCAATAAAATTATTGAATTTGAATATATTATGTTTTTTTAAAAGGTTGTGGCCGAAGCCTCATTTATTATTAAAATTTGAATATATTATGTTCATACATTTAAAATATGATATATTCATCTAATAAATTAATGTAACATAATAATTCAATTTATTTATTTAACTTTTAATATTTTTAGAATTATTTATTTTATTGGTTTGCTGACTAAATAATTACAGATTTTGTGTTGCTTGAGCATTTTAAATAATCATTTCATCCTTAAAAATTAAATATAAATTATAATGATTTAAAAAACAAATTTATATTTCAAAATTATACATATAAAAAAACAAATCTTGTTTTTAACCTATCTCAAGGCTTCATAGATATTAAAAGTAAAAAAGTATCTTTTTTGTCTTTTTCTTCACTAAAGTTATTATATAGTTCACATTCATGTGAAAGTGTCCAAAAAACTCATAAAATAGATAGAATTTCTATAAGGATCTAAATATGTCTATAAAATGGGCTTTTGATATGTTGGTAAGTCATTTTACCACTTATCAAATAAGTATTTTTCCCCAATAAACTCTTTTTTTACCTTAATTGTTGTAATTAATTTTAATTATGTTCACTAATAATTATGGTTAAAAATTAAGTTATCCTTATTATATAATATAAATTTTTATAATTCAAAATATTGATTCAATTTTTCAACTTCAACTCATTAAATGGATATAATTTAATTTAAAATTAATCCCTTAGATGAGACAAGAATGCTGTTTTTTAAAGGAAAAATGTTCAAAAAATTGAAAAGATTTTACATCCAATTTCAATATGAAAATTGAATCCAATGACCTAAATTGTATTAATATAAGTATAATTGAAAAAATTTTACTTTAAAACCAATTTAAAATATATCTTAACTTTATAAATAAATTAAAGAAAATACAATTTTCAATTGAAATTCAGTATTTTTCAATATTCATAAAAAATGAAACTTTACAGAAAAGTCCCAAAATTTAATCCTAAGATAATTTTGATATTACAATTTCAAAAAATGAATTTTATTTTTTAAAAAAATATTATATAAATGTCTAAAAAATTAGTTTAAAAATAAGTACGTCTTAAAAAGGACAAAAACTATTTTTTATGAAAATACAGTTTTAAGAAAAAAATTGGATTTATTCTTATCACTTGTATATAAAAAAATATAAGATGAATTTTAATCACTTAATTGAATATGTAATATATAAATTTCAAAATAATTAACAACCAAAATTTATTTTCCAAATTTCTTTATATAAAACACACTTATTCTCTTAAAAATGGATTTTTGAAAAATGATATTGTTTTATTTTCAAAAGGGTTTTATTTTAATTTATGACTAGTTTTTCACTAAATAATTATGTAGAAAAGTGTAAAATAGATTTTTCATAATTTAATTATTCAAATTCACACCTTCCATTCCAATAGTTAGTTGATAACTATAATATTAAATAATTATCTTTAAAAAGTATATCATGTTTGGTTAAAACTTAGTGTTGTGTGTATCACAAGATAACCTCTGAATTATGTATAGCACAAGTGAAACATATTATTTCATGTAAGAAAAGATAAACTCATTGCTTCATGAGAGATAAAAGATCAAATATATTAAATATATTTCAAAAAAATCATAAAATCTCAAGGTGTTAAATGGTTGACTGTCCCACAACAACCCTAAGCATGCCTCCATAGGCTAGGGGAGAGTGACGAGAAAGAAGATGGCATAACTAAAATGCAATTAATTTTCCTAAATTACTAGTATGAACACACTAAAACATCACCATAAAAAAGTTCATAGGGATAATAATAAAAGACAATTACATCTAGAGTAAAAACTATGCATGGAATAACCTCTAGTGAATACAAAAGAGTACAGTAGTGCAATCCAAAAATTAAAAGAAAAAATATGTTCCCACCCAGAAAGGTTTTCCCAATATGAAGGAAAATAGAAAAGAAATATTGAGATATCCCAGCTCCAGATCCCTAATCTCGAGCACCGTACTTGGTCTATGCACCCGGGTTTTCCTAAGGTCCACCATTTCCACCACTAAACATTCCAAAATCTTCATAAGAGACATCACATATTAGATAATCCCATTGATGGGTGAGTATGTACAAACCCAGTAGGATTCCATGAAAAAATAAGAGGTAGAAATAGGAAACATGATAGAAGAAGTCAACTCAACCCAATGATAGAGGGAAGTAAAACTCAATGACACACACACACACACATAGATATATATATATATATATATATGTTCTTATAATAATCCTAGAGAAAAGATAATTGGGAGCTCCATATCATAACTTATCCTTGGATGATGATCATTCCTACTGCTACAAAGATCCATCATTGATGCCAAAAATTGCAGACATTTGTCTGAGAAAATAACCACGCGGAGGTCCCACACCTTACCACTGAAACAGATAGTCGAGGAAGTATAATCTCCAAGTAGAGGAGCCCCACCCTAGTGAATTAAGGGGATTCCACCAAGTAGATAGATTGAATACCCATAACCTAGTTTTCTAGGGAGATTCAACTCAGTAGATAGATAGGGGACCCACACCCGAACACATCAGGGTGTTCCAAATAATAGGTAGAGGATCCACGCTCTTGTCTATCAGAGGCTGCAACTCAACAGATAGATAAAGGATCCACACCCTAGTGTTTCATGAGGGTTACACTCAATATTTTTGTAGATTACCCATGATCTGGTGTGTCAAGGGGTTTCCACTCAGTAGGTAGAGGACCCACTCCCTAGTCCATTAGGGGGTTCCACTCAATAGGTAGACGACCTAATCCCAAGTTTGTCATGGGGGTTCCACTGTGTAGGTAGAAGGACCACACCCTAGTCCATCAGGGGGGTTCCAATCAAGCCAATGTTATGAGTATAGGGGACCAAACCCTGGTATGACATGGGGTTTTCTAAATGTAATGACCCCGACTCGGATAGCCACCTGAATAGTGCTATTAGGATGGATTCCATTGGCCTTAGGTGGGCTTCCCCGTACACCAAATATTTCCATCTAGAAATGAGGTTTTAAATAAACTATATTGGAGAGACTATACCCTGAGGAAAATTTTATTATAAAGGTATAAATCACACATATATATAACATGAAATGGAAAGTTAAGACTCAACATTCTCAAACAAGACCCTCCAATGGCGGAATCATAGTCAAAAGAATTAAATAGCGGAAGAAAAACAAAATCAGTTGTGGAAAAAATGAACAATACAACATACCACTTATATAAACTAAAAAGTAGATAATGCATATCCAAATTGATCTTATAGCTCAATACACAAAAGGGGGGTCTCCCACGGTTGACCATAATAGTTATATACATATATAAAGCACGATAAAAATAAAATAGAAAAGGAAATAGGAAAAATAAAACTAGAATGACCTCGATGTCCCTACCAACGTCCATGACAAACATCTACTAAGGCCCACCTCTAGAAAATGATACCTTACCTAAACCTAAAGACATAAAGTCTACACACGTTCTGATGGTCCCGTGTAGGTTGTAAAAATGTGTCTCGGTATGATACCGCCCAAGTGTGCATACCCAACATGAGTGTTTAAGAATAAGTGTAATATAAAGAAATAAATTAAGACATCATATCATACAATAAAAATAAATCCAAACTCCACAGGTGCTTAATAGCCGCTAGGGATTAGTCACATTCTTTGGACAATATTTGATGATTTAATATGAGAGGATACTTGGCCCATGACCCAAGGTATCCCCTGATGTCATAGGGCTAAGGGGAACCTTTAGGTTCCACCTGAAATCAAATAACCCAACACCATGTGCCTCCTAACTCCTCGTGTCTCAAATAATTCACTGACGTCCCAAAGTCACACCCAAACAAGTCACTGGTCCCTCAGAACCCTACTCAAAAGTACTCTTCATCTCGAATCCTGACATCTAGATTCATGGAAATATCTATCCTTAAATAAATATCAACATTGGACCATATCCTAACGTCCCATGGAACGGTAATGGAAATCCTCCAAAATAGGTCTAGGCTCATCGACCTCAATCACGACGAGCCTCATCCGCCAACTGATAGCCTCATCTCTCTCAACTGAAGGTTCCTCATCTCCCACATGGATTTCTATGGAATGAACCCCCAAAACATTTCCTAATCTACACTACCAGGGGGCCCTACCAACAAGTGTGGTCAAAACCACCTCACCGCTGAGTCCTTTTGTGTGATCATGACTCCTCTTGGTGTGTTGGCCATCACAAGTGAGCAAAAATATCTAAATAAGTACCTAATACACATCATCATTGACACCTTTTTCCCTATGATCTTGTCACTTAGGTTTTGATGGCCATTCCATCTCACATCATAGGCCATTCCCAATTCCAAACAGTCTCATAGTCTCAACCGAAGTCCATGAGGCCCAATCTTGTAATCATCATCACTTAATCATATATATATATATATATAGAGTCCAATCCCAAACCATAAAACAATTTCACCTCCAATATAAAGGGCCAACACCATAAAAACCTCAAGCCAATCCTGTCATGACCCCTTGGGTCTCAACATTGTTTAATAAGAAATTATATATAAATAATTCACTTTCAATTAAACAATAAATTCAATGAAATTGAATTTTCACATTTCAAATTCAATAAATAACACAATTTAAAACAATCAAATAAATTCATCTGAATTGACCAAATCAACATCCATAAAAAAAATTCAAAACAAATAAACAAACTCATATTAAACAAAGAACACACACTGACCTAACTAACCAATGTGGTTGACAACCTCTAACTAAGTATCGCTCATATGAAAATGTTTTGGGCAGGCATATAGGTATCCCATATGGTCAAACAATCAATTTAATATGTAACAACAAGTCCTTTCTCAATTAACCAATGGTTATCTAAAATCCACACCACCCAAATGTACTCAAAAACACAAATAAATGTATGAAACACATAACTTGGACTTGTAGAAATTGGTATATCTGGTATTATCTTCTGATTTGAATATATTTTAGAGAAATGAGTCTTTTTGTCAACCGCCTTGAAAATTGGGTAAAAAGGGTCGGACATAATTTGATCTTTGTGAGGTGAAATATAAATAAAATATAATCTAGGGATAGGTTGGTCTTACCGATGTTGTACTATAAAATCCAAAGATGATTAAAATGTATTGCCGATAGAGGATTTAGCTTATAACCTAGGAGGAGGAATGGAGTATCTCTCCTCCTATTATGCGTGCGATGAAGGAGAAAGAAATATGGAAGAAGGAAGATAGTTAAAAATGGAATAAGGTCAAAAAGTTAAATTCCTACAATTACTGTACAACATGACTTAGCTCGCATGGTTTTCCAAATGACATGAAAACTATACTGGATACAGTGTTGAGTTACTATCTGAGTGGTAGTACTCGGGTAGCCTACCGCACAGTTTTCTCTAACCATGCACAATACATGTGGTATCTCTTTGAAAAAAAACTATAGACTTAGCCACATGACTATGTGTCACACCACATATTTTATCCCAAACCATTCTATGTTCAAAAAGGGGCCACACAGTTACCTAGAAGGGGCTGTGTGGTTTACCATAAACAGGGTGCCATTTTCTGAAACCCAAAAAAGGCCTTCAGTCCTTTTACACACTCAAAACCTCTACCAAACACCTGACGGTTTGGTTAAACCCTTAAACCCATCCGAAATATGGATATTTTATTGGTTAAAATATCGAATTTGAGTTTTGATTATTAAAAAATAAAACTACATCCCCATAAATGAAAAGTTTAAAAAGGGAGTGATTTTAAACCAGTTACAAAAAACCCCAGATTTTAAAAGCCCCCCCCCCCACCTTAACATAGATCACCCAAAGCTATTAAACCAACCATGAATATGGTACCAAAAATTTCCATCTTAGTGGAAAAAACCTAGAAAACCTCAGCCTAAAGGGTTTCGGTCAACTACCTCAAGCGGGGATCACCAACTTAAGAGTGGCCTACCACGGTCTTAATAGATCAAAAAACTCAAATCTAGTATGTGGTCCATAGATCAATTCATAGACTCAAGGTCCTACCATGATGCATTTTCACTCTTTCACTGTAATAGGCACTCTTGTTTCATTCCACAGACCATCATAAGTCCTGCACCACATTGGTACCAGCCTCATGCTCATGACTCACAGAGAACTTATGAGGCTCTATATCTCAACAGATACATAAATCATGGTTCATCACACCTCAATATAGTACTACATTCAATTATTCCCAGGTGACAAGTACCTTATGTAACCACATCCAACGATACCCTGGTTCCAAGAACCTCATAGAAACTGTGCACCCATGGTGCCCAAAATAGATCTGGGTGTCATGCAATATATATATATATATATATATATATATATAATGAATCTGATAAGATACCAACCTACTGACCAACGTTTGATAAGTCCACATATACAACCCATGAACCTCATGAACCCAAACAGACTTGCCTCAATAGGACATGACAAACTAAAACACAAGAACCAACCTACACACACGACATACCTCTAACCATAATCAATTCACCAGTCTTCTCTATACCTGGTTGCTCTACGGTGTACACCAGTCCTGAAGATAGAATTATAGAATCCTAAACTACCCACGGTGTTGCACTAACCACCGAACACTAAACCCGTTGTAGGGTCCCACTATCTCAGCCACAACTTTCGTGTGCAGTTAAAACTTTACAACCAACAGCTGGTACCGATCTTGAAACAATCTAATAACCCTACATCTTCAACAATCCATGAATAATGGCTGTCCGAGAAGGCCTCCGAAACAATATCTCATGGTTCCCATCCTTTCCACATGATTGAAACGTCTTTTGAGGCCGCTCACACTGATTCTAGACAATTCCTAGCTTCCCATACATGAAGAAAACCATAGATGAACCAGTACAAGGTGTTCTAGATGATTCCTTAGTCTAACTACCCTACTATAACTCATATCTTCCTCACTTATTTCCATATAAATCAATGCCACAAAATAAGTGAAGTCATTCCCCACTCAATTAAGACAAATCTGTCAGGATTGCCCCAACTATGAGTGCTTGGTTCGATACCTCTATGAATGAGTCCATCCTAAATTTGTTTACTTCCACCTGAATGGCATGATGAAAACCATCCTCAAAGTTCCTCAACCTTAAAATTTCATCACTCACCATGTCGAGTGAAAAGGGATATAGCACAGTGAACATCATTGGAAAGTCCATGACTGATTTGTCACCTTATTGAAGGCTCCAGAACTCCCAATATCTTTTTGTTCTCACCGTCTATGAGAAGAAATTTTCTAAGAACTTGGCCCCAAATTCCTTCCAGGAGATACCTTTTTGTTTACCAGTCTAAACCTACACATCCAACCAGTGCTTAGTTGGTCCTCTGAGAATATATGTGGACATCTTGACCCACCTCCCTAAAGGCATCTCCATGTGATCCAAAATCATTTACACAATCTTGATCCATTTCATAGCTGCCTAAGGTCCACCATCACCATTGAAAATTGGTGGGTACTGTGACTGGAACAATTGAGTAAGATATGGAATAGATGGATCTACTCCTTAAGTTCCCTAGTCGATACCCCGGATAACCCGTACCCGTCTCACTCAGATATACTCATCGAGCCATTACCTAAACACTGTAAGATCTGAAAGCTTCCCCTCCTGTACTGGGATATGAGATACATCATGTACCTACAGGAGTACCTGTGGCACATACTCTTATTGAACCTCAAGGTCCTCAACCTTATTGTTTTCATGAAACACTAATCAACCACCCACCTGATGCTCCATCCTATCCATCTATGAGGAA
This sequence comes from Viscum album, assembly GCA_963277665.1. Taxonomy (NCBI): domain Eukaryota; kingdom Viridiplantae; phylum Streptophyta; class Magnoliopsida; order Santalales; family Viscaceae; genus Viscum; species Viscum album. The sequence continues at coordinate 1,273,104,039 of OY728127.1, forward strand.
CAATATGAATACCATTTATATGGTCAGAAAAGCCATTATATATATAATGAAGATAGGGAAAGTAGTAAAATATAGTGCATCCTCACTACCCTTACCCTTTCTAATTGCAACCATTCTCTATGGCATCCTGGCCTCATGGCCTCTTTACCCTCTCTCAATAGAGACAAGTATCAAAAGTTCCTCAGGCCATGCCCACCCTGACAACCAATGATTCCACAATTCAATAGTGTTGTCGCCCAACATGGTGATCAACATCACCCCATTTAATCATACTAGCATGCTTATATAAGTTCTAGGTTAATTTCACACATTAACTGAAATTTATATTTATATTAAATGAAACTTCAAATCACATGGAATAAGAAACTTCACATAGCACATCACATTCACATGGAATATTATGAATTTAAAACATCCGAATATGTGACAAAAAAAGTATAAGAATGAATCTGAACACCCACGTACCGTATGGAGCCAATGACCTAAGTCACCATCCTTTTTGTACAAGGAAAAGGATCACAGGTCTCATCCCTTTCAATACCAGGCCACGGGTATCAAGTCATAACATTTAGCAATTCCATTTTCAATAATCTACTCTAGGTGGAAATAAGATAGACTATAAACTAAGTAAAAAAGAATAGTAATTCGCATCCCTAGAAACTTGGTCTCTCCCTCACGCATGGGGATACAGGCACCCAAGCATGAGCTATGAATACAGATCCGATAACAACATAATCTCTAGTCTAACATATCCTAAATATTAATACTAGCTGAAAAGAAAATAAAAACCAATCTCAATAATGTTAGTATCTATCCTTAAAATGTGACAAAATCAAAGTCAATAATTTTTCTGATACCACTTGTTTCACCCCCAACCTGGATAGCCACCCAAATAGTGTTATCAAGCCCAGTACCACTGGCCATAGGTCTTCCTCTCTCTATACCAAAGGATACTGACTAGATTTTAGGGTGTAAATGAAGAATATTGGGAGACTATACTATCAGTGGAATGATATAATAAATGTTTGATTCACACATATATATAACATGTAGTGGAAATGTAATACTCACTAGACTTGAACCAGACCTTCCAGTGGGAGAAGCACATTCAAAATTAGTAAATAGTGGGAGAAAATATAAATAAGCAGCAAAAATAAAATGAATAAGCCAACATACCACTTTTATCAACTATCAATGATGAGAATGCATATCTAAATAGGTATTATATCTCAATGCACAAAAGGGGGTCACCCATGGCTGACCAATGTAGCTATATAAAAATAAAAATCAAGCTAAAATAAAACTAGAAAAGGACCAAAGGAAAACTCCAACTAGAATGGCCTCAAGGTCCCTTCCAACATCAATTCCAAATAGCTACTATGGTCCATATCTAGAAGACGATACCTTAACTAAACATAAAGTCATAAAAATTTACATGCATCATAATGTTCCCATGAAGGGTGTGAGAATGTGTCTTAGTAGGATACCACTAAAGTGAGCATACCCAACATGAGTATTTATCAAGATATTTAATTTAAATAAATAAAGAAGGGGATCATCCCATACAATTAACATAAATACAAACTCAACTAGTTCTCAACAACCACAAGGGATATATTATCTCCTTTATCAAATGTTAGAAGTCTTAATAGTAGAGGATACTTGGAACATATCCCAAGGTATCCCCTAACGTTACAGAGCCCATGAGTGTAATGTCCAAGATTTTGCATGTAATTTTTTTTAAATTTTTTTGGGATTATATAAAGACAATGTGATGATATGACAAGCGATTTAAAGGACTGGAGTTCCTGTAATATGTGTTTGAACTATTTTACATAATTAAAATAGTGTGCATGCACTATTTTCCCAAAAATTGATTTAACATAAAAATGAGCATCCAAATCATAAATCTGAGGACACCGTTGTGGTGAGGATATTGGGTTTACCCTAGGTGTGACTTAACTTTAGTTGGTGTGAGTCCCCATTAAGAAAACAAGAAAAGGACGTAACCATAAATAAAATAATTAAATAAAATAATTTTATTTTAAATTAGTAATAACTCAGGAACGGTGACTCAGAATAGAAATCTGAGATCACTGATGATTTCATAATGTGATCACTTTATTTGGCGGGGCCTAACATCGTCTGGTGTGGGTTGACTATTTAAGATGATTTTTGGACATTTTAAAGAAGAATAAAATAAACTTAAAGAAGTTTATTTTATTTATTTTTAAACCTTTCACAGTGATGCAATGATGCTGCGACACAACGACGATTCTACCCAATTCATTTTTCAAATGAAACAGCATAGAAAACCTACAACACTGAAATAGGCCAATGCCTTTTCTTTTCTCCCTAATTAAACGGGACTTATGGGTTAACACCTAACCCTAGAATTCCCTATAAACTATAGACAAATGACTTGGTAGTTCCATTCCATTGGCGAACGACAAATGTTGATGAACGCCGGTAGATCGTAGATCACAGATCACGGATAGAAGATCAAGGATTGACGAACGACGATGGTGTAGCTTCATTCTTCACCAAAAAAAGATCCAAAATTCAAGGTATGTGGTTAATTTCCATTTGATTTCATTCCCCATTCATGATTTGTAGAGACCCAAAGCTTGACGTACATGGACATTATATTACTTTTTTCGGAATACGTAATACATAACAAAAACAAACACACAAGGACCATAATAGTTTAGTGTCTTTGGAAACTCGGAATATAATCTTCTAATCATGGTGAAAGATCTTCAACATCCCCCATAAAGATCTTCCCATTTTGTTTTCTTACCTAAAACATTTCTTTAAATCCTGGGGAAAATAAAACATATAAAGGGTGAGCTCAAATGCTCAGTAATGGTAGGCATGGAGAAACTAGAAAAAATCATATACATTTGAACTTAAAAAAATTAACATAATGTTTAAACATCAAAATATTGAGCAATGAAATATAACATGGCAGTATGTAAGGCATAGATCATAAAGAAACATTAATCATGATAAAATAGCATGGAAATAAAACATTTAATTATGGAAACCATTAATCACATGTTATGATTTCCATAGTAGCCAAGGCATTGCAGCCAAGACCATCTTAGTGGACAAAGTCCCTTTCTGAATCGAATTCACTCCTCATTCCAGTCATGTATCACTGAACCGAATTAAAAGAAATACTTACATGATTTTGGTACAATCTCACTATTTTTCGTGCCTTGAACAATTTATACTTCATCTCTTTAAGAAATGAAGTTGAATTTTTTATTCACGAAGAGTTAGCAGATCATGTGATAGAATGATGGGTCATTCCATCAGTTTCAATCAAAAGGTTAGAAAAAGTTATCAAATATACATAAGTCCATTTAGGGTGAGGTTAATCGTATATGATTCCAAAAATGAACTTATACTTCATTTATCATACCAATTAATAAAATAAAACTAGTTTCTACTAACCAGGGACTTCTTGTAGGCCGTTGGTTGGTGATAAAGGCATGTCGTACTTCGGTTGTGGGTTTGATTCCAGCATCCTTGTCCGACGCGATGGATTGTCACCCATCCTATGGGTTGTCCTTTTTCTAAAACTACACTATTATAAAATTCTATCAATAATATCAAAAAAAATTCTATCCCTATACAATACTAACTTATGTTCAACATAATCCATTCCAATATTTAGGCTTATCCAAAATACTTATTGTCAAACTCATAGTATAAAGAGAATGATTACTAAAAAGGTCATATAACAAGCATGTGAATATCATCATTTATCCCTCGTATATCACAAGATATATCTTGTTGATCGCATTCCAAACATGTGAATACATTAATATTGTATTTTCTTGAAAAATTAACACCCATTAAACCTTAGTGAAAACATTAATGTTGTCAAAAGTTTACTCTTTCCTCATACCAAAATCCAAAAAATCTGTATACTCAAACCATGATATCACATTGTCCTTATACCAATTATGAGCTCATTAATACTATCAAAAATATCATTATCTCCTTATCCTTTCATTATGCGCATATCATCTACTTTCCAAAATATTTGAATCACTTTTCATGGTTACCGGTACCATAAAATTATTGAAAAACACAATAGACTAATACAAAACATATTCCAATATACCATAAAAGTACCTCAACACCATTATTCTTGAATACCAATACATAAACACTTCAATCCAACCTTTTCAATGATTGTCATGGAATAATTCCTTCGTTGATTTAGAAGTAACCTCTTAGGTCAGGGGATTGAGTTGGGTAATGCCCATGTTCTCCACAAATAAGACATTGAACTCCATAACAGTATGTCACTCTATAACCCTTTTCTCCACACAGATAACATCTTCCCCTCTATTTGAGGTATTCCTCAAGGTTATTCTTCCCTTCTTTATAAATCTCAATCTTCCTTTCTCTATGATCCTCACCATGCAAACATGCATAAAATTCCATCTTCCTCTTATTTGATGACTTATGAATACCACCAAAGTTCGCCTTGATAATAATATATCGTGATGACTACTTCGGCACAATCACAATATCTTTATGTATAGGTATTACACAATTTTATTTATCACAGTCACCAATTTTTCCATCGGAATCTACATTAACTGAATTCCTTCTCGTTCCCTCTATTGACTAAAACTAGAAACCATAGTGTAAAAAATAGCTAAAATAATGAAGAACCACATAATCATTAAAAGTCACTTATGGGATTTCTAACTTATTAGATATTCTTTAATCCATGACACCTTAGGTTCACCCTAGGTTATTCATGATCGTCAACATAACATTATGACTGTAACCTCTAGGTATACAAAACCTTAGGGACATCCCTAGACATACCTTAGAAATATCTCTAGAGATTTCACTAAAGTTTTCGCATCCTAGTTTCCAAAGGTTGACGAAACCTTTCCTCTAATACCAACTGTAGAGACCCAAAGCTTGAAATACATGGACATTACATTACTATTTCGGAATACTTAATACATAACAAAAACAAACACACAAGGACCATAATAGTTTAGTGTCTTTGGAAACTCGTAATATAATCTTCTAATCGTGGTGAAAGATCTTCAACATCTCCCATAAAGATCTTCCCATTTTGTTTTCTTACCTAAAACCTTTATTTAAATCCTGGGGAAAATAAAACATATAAAGGGTGATCTCAAATGCTCAGTAAGGGTAGGCATTTAGAAAATAGAACAAATCATATACATTTGAACTTAAAAAATGAACATAATGTTTAAACATCAAAATCTTGAGCAATGAAATAAAACATGGAAGTATGTAAGGCATAGATCATAAATAAACATTAATCATGATAAAATAGCATGGAAATAAATCATGTAATTATGGAAACAATTAATCACTTGTTATGATTTCCATAGTAGCCAAGATATTGCTGCCAAGACAATCTTAGTGGACAAAGTCCCTTTATGAATCGAGTTCACTCCTCGTTCCAGTCCTGTATCACTGAACCAGATTAACTTGTCATTCCAGCCATGTCTATCTCAGGAGATATAAATCTTTACCCAATGCATTTGAGGGAGATATAGCTCCCAACCATCTCATAATGAAATCGTTATTACTTGTTCCAAAAAATAAACACAAATCACTCATCATAACCCAAAAAATAAAAGGGGTTTCATACACATCATCCCATCATCACATAATCCATATAAAACAAATGGATATCATTTAATCATAAGAAAAGTGAAACCATGTAAATCATTGAGACATTATACTTGAAAAATACTGATATGAAATAATGTCATCTTAGATGGAAAATAGTGTTGATAAAACACTTGAAATGAATTCTTGAGGAAAATATCCTTTCTTCTTCAAAATAATTTTCTTTTCACAAAATGCCAAAAAATTATAAAAGAAAGGGATTTTATTGAAAATAACCATGAAATTTTGTTGATGAATCTTCATTGAAAAAAGTTGTTATAAAACTGTAAAAATACATTCACGCCGTATAAGTTAAAAAAAATTCTCCTCGTACTTTTGTCAGAAAAGTCAAAAAGTTCCTCGTATGGTAAACAAAAGAAAGATTCCTTCCATAACACAAAGTAAAAGTCAAAGAGGGGTATACATGACATTAAATATACATGGAATAATATTAAACACTTTATTAAAAATATTTTATGGGCATGGATGAAAAATATAACCCCAGTAAATACTTACGTATAAGAAATCTCGGATAAAAATGAGATTTGAAGAATTATCCCTTACCTTAGGTCCGATATGCTTCGTACATATACGAACCTCATGTATAATGATTTAAATAATGTCATTGAATTATTAAAGAATCATCTTAATTGTTATGATATCATATATGGTTCACTTATGACTTTATATTACTCGTTCTTTTGTAAATTCCTGTTAAAGTAGCGTTTTGGGTAAAATCATTTCATTTATCATCCGTGTTTTGACTTGTAATTATTAATATGATTACTTAGATCATGATTACTTAATTATAGAATATAAAACATGATTTATATATGATATATATTCAGAATATACCTATATATAATAGATCGATAAATGGAAAGAAAGACATCGTTCATGGAGACGGTAGGCCGTACATACGCATGAACACTGTTTTCATTTCCTTATTGAATTGAATGGAATTAAGTAGATGACATACATATATATATATACATAAATCCAGTAGCATTATTATGTCATGTTTTTCATGATTATTATATATATACTTTATAATCATTCTTGAATTGTTAACATGGAAAATGAATCTCATCACGTCGTGGAGACAGTAATCTGTACGTACGCACGAGCGATGATATCGCTCCCATATTTATTGAATGTAATTGGAGTGAAAGATATAATATCTTAGAATAATTATGATTTTATAATAATCAAATTTAGTTATTATTTACAATATTATACCAATCCAAGTATGGTGGTGGTGGAAAACAGATTACACCATGGCGTGGAGACGGTATTCCATACATACGCACGCGCGGTGATTTCATTTTCCTTTGGATGGATAGAAGGTGAAATAGTCTTATTTAATATTTATAATAACATATCAGTATATAAGGGATAATTATGTTATTACTTAATAATGAAACCACTAAATAAGAGGAAGAATAAGAAGAACGAAACTTGAATGAATCGGTAAAAGGTATTACCTCTTTCTCGAAGTGCCTCCTTTCAACTTCCTCTTAGGGCACTAGAGTTGGTCTTTTGAAAAGACCAGTTCCTCTATAAGGTTTCTAGGGATGTGGGGAAGTGAAATGGGTAGAGTTTTTCTGAGCTTCAATGCTCAAAATTGTGTGAGGAGGAGAGGGAGGAGGTTCCCTTTTATAAGGGAGGAGAGGGGCACCTTTGGAATTATAAGAAATATTAATTTATAATAAATTCCAACCCCACATAAAAAACTAAAAAATGACTCAAATCAGATTATTAGATGAGATAGGGTTGTAATATCATCAACCAATAAAATTTAGACAAGTTTGGAATTTATTTTAAACATTATCAACTTCATTTATCTTTATATAATCTATTTAATTTTATTTGTGGTAATAATAGTCTAAATTTTAAATAATTATAAATAATTACTTATATGTTGGTAATTGTCTGTAATTGATTGATTTATTACATTTTTGACCATATAAATTTTAATTTATAATTTTTAAATATTTTTCTGATTTTTAAACAATTTTATAATATGTAATTTTTATAAAATAACAATAGTGACAATTTTGACACTATTCATTTATTTGAATTTAAATAAAATCCCCACATAAGATATGTTCAAAATAAAAACTTTAATAGATTCATATTATGACATATGTAACTAGAAAATTAGTGGAGCACATTAAATAGTTCATGTAATATTTAGTTTAATATTTTTAAAACCATTTATTTTATATTTCAATCAATAAAATAATTTCAACATCACTATTGTGTCACCTTTAATGATAATTATTTAATCCCTAAAAATTATAAATAAATTCCCATGATGTAGATAATTTTATTAGATTTCTAGAGACTATTTAGGTTCGAAGTTTCAAGATGTTTATCACTGAATTAAAATTATTATACTTATAAGATTTAAGAGAGTGACATGTTGTCACTTTATTTGGTTTTAATAATAATTAAATTATTTTCATGGTCAAAAGTCCATATAATGAATATAATCCGACCCTTAGGTGAACTTTTCAACCTTTAGTCATCCAATAGAATTTTGGCATGTGTTAGGGTAATCTTATAATCTTATTTTTACCCTATATTATCTGATTTACCTTTAACTGCAGTAAATAAAAATTACCGTAGTTACTATTAATAATATCAAAAAAAATAAAAGTAACCTATTAAAATAATTTTAACCCACTGAATTCAAATATGGAATCAATTTTTCAAAATTTAATACACAGAAGTTGTAGTAATTAATTTAAAATTAATCACGTTGTTAAGAAAACAAGTTTAAAAAGTTAAAACATTGCAAAACATTGAAATGATTTTACCTATGAATTCAATGTAAAATCAATGCTAATGACATAAATTATATTAAATGGTAAAATATTTTCTACATTATACTTTAAAATCATTAAATATTATAATTTAACCATATAAATTATTACGATGAAAAAAGTTGTTTTTAATTAAAATATAGCGTGTTTTTACTATTCATTAAAATATGAAAGTTATCAGAATAATATGAAACATTTATCCAAAGTAAATTTTTATATCGTAATTTCAAAGAAGAATTATATTTTTCCATATTGAACTTATAAACCTGTCAAAAACTAGATTTGAAGTGGGTGCACCATCAAAAGGCGGCAAAACTGCATTTTTGGAAAAATAGTTATTTTACCTGAAAAATTTATTTTGTTCACATACCATGTTTTAGAAAATGTGTAAGATGAATAATAATGTTATAAAATTCAAAATTTAGTTAATACTATTCATAGCGGCTAGTCCATAATAATATTATAACAATATATCGTTTTTTAGTGAAACCCGGTATTGCGTACTACACACGCTATCGAGGAAGGTCTCCTTCGAATATGTGGAGTAGGTATCCTGCGAAGACGTGGAGTAGGTCTCCTTTGAATATGTGGAGTAGGTCTCCTTCGAATATGTGGTGTAGGTATCCTGTGAAGACATGGAGTAGGTGTCCTACAAAGACGTGGAGTAGGTCTTCTATGAAGATGTAGAGTGGGTCTCATGTGAAGATAAAGAGTAGGTATCCAAGGAAAATGAGGAGTATGTCTCCTACAAAGGCACAGAGTAGGTTTCCTACGAAGATGCAAAGTGAGTCTTCTGAAGAGACTCTATATCTCATCAGATTTGAATGTGCCTGGAATTCTTAAGTATATTCATGATATAGGCTTGTACCTAGGGTGAGATGACTCTAATTACTCTCTTGACTATATTTCTTAGAGGCTAGACTTATTTTACCTATTTGGTAGTCTCAATTTGTGTACTGCTTTGTGGTATACTTTTGGGGTTTGGGGTCCCTACTGAGCATTGTTTTACTAACTCCTATAAGGTCTTTTCCCACACGTATCGTGTCTTGTGCAGCTTACTGATAGCTTTAACGGGAGCCTTGGTTGTTCAGACACAAGTGGTACTTAGAGGAAGGACCGAAAGATGGGGTGCACTTCAGTTTCCTCTAACAGATTCTGTACCTACCCTTCAGGTAGGATTTTTGGTAGATGGATTCTAGGTGATTGTATTTTTCTTTAGTTGGGATCCTATTCTACCCCACTTTACTTTTAGTTTGTACTTTTTACTCTATGTGGGTTTCATAGTAGTATACATGCATGTCTAGTCAGTTTTTTCTGGTTTCAACACATTTACATGGAGATAAGTGAATTTTTACAGGTGCATGGTAAAATGCCTCCCACTTGTGGGATATTCCAAGTTGGTGCTAGTTTGCAACCCCTGGACTAAGGGAGGTTGTCTTGGGGTAGTCATGAAGTGGTCCCTCGGGGATGGGTCAAGATAATGAGAACCCTAAGGTTTGACCTCAAATCAAATAACTGGGCACTGTGTGCCTCCTGACACCTCATATATCAAATAATTCACCCATTTCTCAAAGGCACGCCCAAATATGTCACTAGATCCCAGCTAAAAAGCACTCCTTGGCATGAAACCCAACTTCCATCAGAAAAATGATATATTTCCTTAAAAAATCACTATAATACCATGTACTAATGTCCCAAGGAACAATGATGCCCATACTCTAATATTAGCCCTGGCCATTCGACCTCAATCATGGAGAGCCTTGGCCCCCACCCGATAGACTCATTTCTATCAACCAAATTCTCCTCATCCCCCACATTGATTTCTATGGAAAGTACACCCAAATATTTTCCTAATACACACTACTGGGGGACTCTACCCAACCAAGTGGTCAAAACCACCTCATCAATGATTCCTACTCTATGAACATGGCTCCTCTCATCATTTTGTCCATAATTGGTGAGAAACAATCACCAAATAAGTATCTAATCCATATCATCACTAACACCCCATGCCCTGAGGACCTTGTTTCTCGGGTCCAATGGCCATACCATCCCACATCACTAGCCACGACCAATACGTGGCATTGTCGCTACCTCAACTAACTTCAATTATACCCAATACTATAATCATCATCACTCAAGTATATATATATATATATATATATCCATGAAAATCCCCAACCAGATGACCATGTCACCTCAAATCAGAAAGTCCAACACCATCCCAACCTCAGGACAAGCCCATCATGACCCCCTGGGTCTCATAAATATGTCACAAGAAATTATATATAAATAATTCACTATCTATTATTCAATAAATTCAATTAAATTGAATTGAAAATATATAATTAAATTAAAAAATCTATTTAAAACAATCAAATTTATTCATTTTAATTCACCAACTCAAATCCCAAATAAACAATTAAATTTATATAAAAAAAATTAAATTAAACCAAGAATGAATCCTTTCATAACTACCCATGATGGTCGATGTCCTCTAACAAAACCTCACACATATGTAGAGGGTTAGGGGATGGCTAGAGGCTCCCCTTATGGTCAAATGATCAATTTAATATGTAAAAATAGGGCGTTTCTCGATTACCCAATGACATGATAAAATTCATGCCACCCAAACAGTAAGAAAATGCAAAGAAAGATATGAACCACCTATCTTGTACTTTTTAATATAGGCATATCTAGTATTAGCCTCTAATTTGAATATGTTCAAGAGAAATTAGAGTTTCTATCAATCAACCTAAAAATAGGGTAAAATAGATCAAATAAAATTTGTCCTTTGTGAGTTGAAAGATATACAAAAGAGAATATAGGTTGAGGATAGCCTTATTGATGTGGTATTATCATACCCAATGATGAAAAAAAATTGATCTTCGATGGAGTATATAGATTATAACCAAGGATGAGGAGGAATGAAAGACATATCCTCTTATGGTGTGTGTGACCAAGGAGAAAGAATGTGCGGAGGGAAAAAATTAAATAAGGGGGAAAAGGTAAATTCCAACCTTCATTGGGATTCACGGTTTCTCTCAAATGGTTTCCCAAACTATGTACAAACTGTATGGGATACATTGTTGAGGTACTGCCTTACTAGAAGTACTTCTGTGTTCTACCATTTGGTTTTCTCAAACCATTATTAAACTGTGTGGTAGATATATAAAAATCTACATAATGATATGTATGGTCATGTGCCACCCCACATGGTTTCTACCAAATCATTCTTAGTTCAAAAGGGGATACATAATTACCTATAAGGGGCCTCAAGTTCACCATAAACTGTGCACCTTTGTTTGCAACCCTAAAACAGTCTTTTGGGCCGCCGACACTCTCGAAGCATCTCATGAACATTAACAGAATCAGATAAAATCCTAAAACCATCAAAACTATGGATATTTTATTTGGGAAACTCTTTTAAGTGAGGTACGATGCTCAAAAATTGAAATTCCACCCCCACTAATTGAAAAGTTTAAAAAGGGAGTGATTTTCAACCTATTCCAAAAACTCAAAACATTACACCAACCTCAACCTTTGTCTGATGATCTAGCTTGATCAATACCATCCTCAACCATTATCTAAGGAAGATTCATTCTTGGAACATATTGAATCATATCTAAAAAAACACTAGGAATGATACGATCATATTTTATGTGGAAAAAAACTCAGGATAGGCTACTCATGGTCCAAAATCTAAATCTAAATGAAGTAGATCCAATAGAATGAAGTACTTGGGAATAATACATGGCTTTTACCAATGGTAATATGGCATGTGACCTCACCCGTCCTCTTAGATGCATCCTCTCCCACACATGGCTCACTATCCATATAATACTACAAATCCTGTAAGGGAATTACATGGAATGTATCGGCCTCCCAAGGCCGAGTCATGTACTCATAACCATGCCCATTTCCTTCAGGATGTGTCTGTGTACATGGTTCTATAACTTACCATCTCCCAGGCTAGGTACCTAGCCATGTCCATGACCATGAACATACTGGTGTCTGTGTATCTGGTTGTGTTCATTATTATGTACTCCCATAGTACATGTCGGGTTGGTAGCACTCAGTCAGAGAGTATGTGGTAATTATCTCCATCCAGAAACCCTGGTCATCAAATCTTGGGGACTTCACATAATGTGTTATTTTTGACACACGCTATGTACTAGGGATTGTTTTAGTAAGTCAGATTTTTCACATGGATCCCATATCCACAGTTTTCACTCCCATTCATGCCAGTTTGACCACTAAAATCAATTGAAAACCTAAGAATGATCCCAAACCATTGATTACTACGCTTTGGTGGGAAAAATTCAAGAATCTGAATCACCTATACGAGGCCATAACTTCTCTCATCATCATTTCCACTTTGGATCCAAGATCTATATATTATCACCCACATTACATCATGATCTATCCTCAAAATTCTTATTATTTTATTGTGCACACATCCACCATGAATTTTTGGGTCTGATCTTGCTCAGACCCACCTAGAAATGTTGAACTCTCATCCTATAGCCAAATGATGAAGAGAACGTAGTACCGGTGGGGGAATGGCCTAATAAAAAAGTTTAATGAATCATTATCCAATAATTCTTGGACAATGATCATGGATCAGGAATATTCACGGAGATAAACATGTAATAATAAGAATAATTTGATTTAAACATTTCAAATTATATAATAGTATAATGTGTAGGTTGGAAAACACCATAAATCAGATCAGATCATTTAATCCATACTTGATTAATTCAAAAGGGTATAAATCCAATAGATAACATGCCCTACCTTGATCATGGATCAATATTTGGTGAAGAACGTGTTCACCAGTGATGTGTAATATTTGATGTGTTCAATATCTATTAATCCACCTCGATCCAGTTATCAGTCATCATCTGATCTAGATTTTCCGATTAAGAATGGTGAAACCTCGTCTTAATGATCGTAGTGTTATGAATAACCCGAGATATTTTTCATGAGATGCTATTTATAGAGGGAAATAAGTTTTTGTGTATTTAATGAATTATTTTAATTGATTAATTAATTAATCCACTAAACGTACCCACCAAAAGTTGTCTCATCTAAATTTCCTCCACCGACCAAAATTATGTTATGCCTAGGGTAAACTCTACATTCCAAACTCAACTATGGTTTCAAAATTATAATCTGAGACCCTATTTCTGAAATATTCCATTATTTTTAAAAAACTTCACATGTGTGATATAAAATATATTTAATATTTTTATAAATTTACTTTTAGGATCACTGGACCATGGAATCTTACACCTTCTTAGTGCCTGAATCAGAGAATATTTCTTAATATATTTCAATGTATTAAAAAGAAAAATGGATATCTATAAGAAAACTCAAATTTTCTTTCATAATACGAATATAATAATATTCTCAAAAATCTATGTATGCTCCATTATTTATTTATATGATATAGTGGTATGAAGGAAAAAACTTTTCTCAACATCAATTTTATAATCCTATTTTAACCAAATACTAAAACTGAAAATGGTTATCAATAAAATTTGATTAATTGATCATATGAATGTGAAAAATCAATCCTGACATGTCTTCTAAAATGAAACCATTGTCTAATACATTGATACTTCCACTTTAATCTAGTTTTCTTTATGTTAGGTTCTCTTGTACTTATTCACTAAATCCCTTAATGTAATTATTAAATAAATCCTTTATAATAGTTCATAAAGAGAACGTGACATGATAAATCATATTCCATGAGAGTTTGTATCCATGTGTGTAGTATTATATCCATTCACCAAGAACTGGAGTGAATATAAGGTAAATTCTCAATCAACCTTGTTCGGAGTGATTATCCCAACATACATCTCTTCTAAAGATAGATATAATTCTAGTATCCTAACAAGGATTCAATTTCTATGAAAAACACATACTCCTTGATTTACTAAATAATTATGTTTTCATTATATACATAGACTAATCGATAGGTATTTCACTTAGTTTATATAACCCTAATACAAAAATAGAATGTTCATTATTACCTTAACATTAAATCATATCCTTATCCCAAAGGGTTATCTAAACCTTTGACATTATGATCAAAGTTATCTTATCATCCCTTAAATTATCTTCACTAAAATTATTAATCTCAAAAGTTATCTAAACATTTCTTTTGATAGTAACTATGATGCTTCATACCTGCACTCCCAGATATGGCTCCATAACAATGTTATTTACATATAATATTTGATACCAAGTGTAAAATACTAAATATAACAACCCTTAATTATAAAATAATAATGAAATTTTCTATTGTAACATCTGAAGGATATTTTATACTTTAGATATTTAGAGAATTAGGGAAAATAATATATTACTAAGCCCAGGTACTTTGTATCATGCATACTTTTTTTCATTATATACAAAACTAATTAATCCATAATGAGTATTTAACATCTCCCATTAATAATTTGACCAATGATTTACTTATATCCCTTTAAAATATACTAATTTTATCCATAACATTAGGAAATAAAAACATAATAAGGGGTGAGATGAAATAGTCAGTAACGGAAAAAAAATAAATTAGGTAAACATGGAATAAAGATTGAATAAATATTATTATAGGAATAATTAAACAATATGAATCCTTAATCAAAATGAAATTTATAGTATTTCATATCCATGATAATAAATGGAAACATTAATTTTAATAATATAGATCTCAGAACGATGGGATGAACAATGTATAACATTGAAAACATATTTTCAAGGTTTTTTTGAGACACTATCCGATTATAGGGATAGGTGTAAACTAAATCCAAACCTAATTTTTCTCATGATACTTTTTGATGCCTTGAGTGGCTATTTAATTTAATTTTCCACCCGTAACTTAATTAAGTCTAATTAATTCACCAGATGTTCGAAAATAGTTTTCATAATATTATCTAAGGAACCACTTTCTGAATGAAAACATGGATATCTTAATAATTAAATATACCAAAGGTCAGTACATAGTAAAACTATATTATTAGTCCACAATAATCAAGAATTTAATAACTTTTCCCTTATTAATAAAATTGATAACATGATCATAACTCATCCAGATAAAGATGGTGGATGGTCAAAAAATAATCAAGAATTTAATAACAAATACTTTTCCACATGTTAATAAATAAACATTATTTCTAGTTGAACATCCTCCAATCTGAATTTTTAAAATCAGATGATCACACCATATAAGGTAATGAGTATGTGGTTAATTTAATGGTGGAATAACCTGATCATAATCCATCCAGATAAATAAAGTGGATGGTTAAAAAAGAATATATCTATAGTGTAACAATGCAAATATATGAGGGTTTTGAGATAAATTAAATAAACTTTTGTAAAAATAATGCTTCAAATGGTATAAAAAATAAGGGATCAGAAATCATATTTTTCGATAAAAAGAGTTCAATATTATAAATATATATATATATATTAGAGTATAAATAATGAAACCTAAAACCTATTATCATAAATAATTTGGAAAATTATAATGTAAATGGATAAAAAACTTAAAATATTGTTTAGAAAACATTTTTAATATTGACATAATACATATATACATGTCAATTTCAATAATATATTTTGAAATAGTGTTGTGAAAGGATTTGAAAACATTTTCTTTCAAAAAATATCTAATAATAGATCCTTAAAAATATATAAATTTTATCATATATAAATGATGAGAGGAATAAAAAATAAGTTAATGTGAAAGGGAACCCACTTATTATTATTTTCAAAATGCCATTGTTTTAAAGATGCATTATTAGAAGAGTTACAAAACATTCATTTTTATTAAAAATTCATCTCCAAAAATAGGATTATAAAATAACATAAAATTAAATATTAAGTTGGTAAACCCAATCATGGAAAAAATAAAAGTAGAATATGAAACATTATAACTCAAAGAAAAGATATTTGAGTTATCGATATCCCTTATGAAAAATATTATCAATGAAACATGAATCACTACAAAATGGTTTTATTTGGGAAAATGTAAACAATAAGAGAATAAGGAATAATAAAATCAAATGGAATAATGTTACGAACTTGTATTAAATAATTTGAAGTGAACTATCATAACTCAATGAAAGAATATTGAGTTATTAAAAAACTCTTACGACTGGGGTAACAGTTGATTCAAAGTACCTATAAAGAAATGAACTTGATTTGGTGTAGTTTGTCTCATTAATTAAATGTTTATAACTTATATAAAATTAATGATATATTAATTAAATAGAAAAATATTTAAATAAAACATGGCACATAAGATGTAACATGTCTCAAAGAAACAAAATTGAGACAAAGAAAACCCATACTGCTTGAGTAAAATATTAATCAAACCCCTTGAAATAGAGGGAATTAAATTTAAAATAAAAAATGATGATTCAAAGATAATTAATGATATTATATATCAAATAATAAGTACACACAAAACATAAATGAAATTACTTATATAATCCCAAACATGTCTCAAAGAGAGGAATTTAAGACAAAAACCCTTACCTCGATCCTGATTTAATTTATACTTGCACTAAACATATTGAATAATTAAATTAAGTTAATTAGATAAATAATTATGAAGATTATTTAGAACTATAACCATTATAATCCTAATTTATGACTATTCTATGTATATATTTGTTATTGTTTACCTATTTTCAACATATGGTGTAAGAAATCATTATCTCTTTGAACTAGTTTCATAACTATAGTGTTTTTATATATTATTTTTTGAAATTAAATTTGTATTATATAATATATTTTACTTAAATATATGTCCCATGATATTTATAAAGGTATAATTTCATTACATGTCAATTTTTTCTACAAAATATAAAAATAGAATCAAAGATGATCATTTTTCATCAATTCTTAATGAATGAAAGGTGTTTTATTTATTAATGAGTTGAATCTTAATATAACATTTAAAAAACATTATTTACATATTTACATCAAATTATACCATTAAATAATATATCATTGTCATTAATTATATAAATTCATAGTATAGTTCATGTAGGTGGTCAAATCGAACCAAACCCGAACCATCTGTGATTAATTGGTTATTATGAGGTGTTTTAGTTGAAATATCATTATAACATAATCCTAATGATACTATATGGATATTTTTAGTGTGATATATTAAAATTTAAAATAATTATAAAGATAATATAATTTATATAAACTCATTTATTATAAATAAGTGAACATTTTCTTCTTAGTTAACTCTAGTTAAATAATTGAATTAACTATAATCATTTGTTGATCATATCATTAATAGGTTATCTAATTTATCATAATATAACCTTAATTATATAATAAAAATAAAATTTATTCTTTAATCCCATACCCATTAATATCCATGTATGATTATTAAATAAAATGATACATGTTGTTTCATGGAGGTGGTAGTTCACACAACACATGAATTATAATTTCATTTTTCTTAATAGAAAAGAAAAATGGGGATTAATAATTATGTAAATAAAATATAAAAATTCATTACATGACCAATACTAATTTCATTACATAGTTATTTGAGAATTATAATTATAAAGGAAAAATATAAAATAATAATTTTAAGTAAAATTGATTACTCACATTGAGGGCTTTGAGATTTCATTCAAAGATCCCTTGGAAATGGATGGAATAGGCTAATACATTATGACTAGAATCTAAAGAGAGTGAAATAATGTTATATTATAAGTAAAAGGAGGTATTTTTATTGGGATTAATAGTTTTTAGGAGTACCTTTAATGGATGTTGATATGCCCATTTTATAAGTGGTGATAATGGATTTTTTGTAAATATTTCAATTTAATATAAAGGTAGAGCATGTTAAACATTTTAGGTGGCTCCAAAATTGAGTAATAATTGAGTGGGGAAGATATTAGGTCTATAAATACATCTAACACTAGATTATACTCATTTTGTATCATGTTTTAATCCCTTTACCCCATGCATTTTTAATTTTACCTTTTTAGATTTTACCACATTAACTAGTATTTACCCATGTTTACATAATCTTTGTGGATAAAATAAAGTGTTATAAATTAGATAATTTTTAAAAAATGATTCTAAATTTTAAATCCATTAAATTTTATTTAATTTTTAAAATTTATAGAAATTAAATTTAAATTAAAAATATATAATGTATTAAAAACAGTTTTTGAGAAAATATTACTAATGTTCTAAAATATAAAATATGAGTTTTTAAATTAAAAATAAGTATTTTAAAACTATAAAGTCACATATAATATAAATAATTATTCTAATAATTTTTTTCATGAATTTGTTTTTCATAATTTTAAACTAATAATGTTATAAAAAAAATTTTATTTGTATATATGATACTTTCCACTATTCACCAGAATATCATCCTTTTAAGAAAAATATAAAATATTCATCTTAAGAATATATTATTATTATTAGTCTAAAAATGTTTCTATTTATTATAAAAAAAGTACAATAATTTTATAATGTAATATATAAATAAAATCACCAAATATAATAGAAAAGTAGTCAAACTGGAAAATAGCTTTTTGAAATGTTAATTATTCTTTATTTTTTTACTATTGTTTATTAATTAAATTGGTATTAACCAATTATTAATATTTAATATATTTTATCATCATTGATACCATTAATTAAATGTCTAGGATTTAAAGTTATAAATATATCGTGATCCCATTTTAGTTCGGTGTTGCATATGGAGAAAGCTATCAAATATATCTACATTTTTAAAGGAAATCATATAATAAGATCATGGGGCCTTACACAAGATCTTATTGTACGCTTGAAATTTCATCGTCCAATTCCAGTGTCCAACTAAATTCTAAAGGAAATTTAGAGTTGGTGGTCTAGTATAGTAATGGGGAATATGCCATTAAAAAAAGTAACAGATTCCCCTAATTGATTATATATGAGGGTTGAATGTAGAATTTCCCTCTGATCAAACATTATGTCACATTTCATGTTCCTATAATTTATATACACATGAATTGTCTAATACAACCAAAACCTCATTAGATCTAGGACATGGTGAAATAATCATTAGAATCACACACCGCAGGGTAGTCTCTTAATTCTTTAGAAGTAACATGGATTGATAAATAAGATAAAAACCACTACTGAAAAATATCATTTGATAGCCCAAAAAATCTATTTCTCCATAGGATTGAATTTCCCCTAATATAATTCATACAAATCAAAACTCTTCCATTTGATCAATCCCAGAAGGAAACAATTCACTGATAGGTAGTTAACTTTGTCTTTTATGATGGAAAAATGCTTAGAAAGTCCTCTATAAAAAAGGGGTATATGAATTCCTCCTTAGATACATTAAAGGATAATAGATTCTCACTTTTATTTATGGAGTATAAGATGGTTCTTATGGTGCTAATAAATCCAAAATAATACTCCCACACCAGATTAGTTTTCTTTGATAATTTTGGCCGCTGATTACACAAGATTGTGTTGAATTCACCAAAAAATACTATGTCTACAAGATACATACCTATTTAATCTATCAACCCCCAATGTTTCTCCACACTACTAAATATTATTGTTTGGTTTCCATATAGGGAATACATTTCATGGTTATATATCACCCATAAATAGATAGACAATTTTAGTAAATACTTACTGACACTAGCTTCTTCTCCAAGTTGTTTTCAGATATGTCCCTCAAAGGAGTTTAGATAAATCTTATCGTTATTCATTAATATAACATTCTATCTAACAACTCAACAAAATACTAAGCATAGAAAAAGTAAAAATAAAGTATTTCAGTAAATCATATTCCAATATACTCTATAAGATGATAGATAAAGGAAATAAATCATAGATAGAGAAAATCCTATATTATGAATGGTCTTATTACACTACAACTCATACAAGTAAACTGGAAACCCCATATTCACTTGTATACGATACAATGAAGGTTCTTCCTATCAAAGTCCAGTTTCATTCACTCGACATCTCCAGGAACAATCATTTTTACAAATATGACCATTATCACAAGTTATTGGATGAGTAATAATGACTCGATAAACAAATAAATTTCACATTACATAGTTTGTAAGTCCATAAAAATATAATTTTATGATATTTCAAAAAGAAATATTGGCTTTATTTGATTCCTCCAGGGACAGTTGGTGTTTTCTATTAGAACACCAATAATATCAAGGAAGAATACTTCATAGCAGGAACCCAATTGGGTTGGACCTTATGCCATATACAAGGTTTGATCCAGTGGAGCATATTCCATAATGACAATGGATAATGAATTTATCATGATATCCACCAATGTATGATTTCTAAATAATTTTTCCCCAATTTCGTGTTGGTTTGCATTCATCCCCACTGCAAGATATAAAACATTAGGGTCAACATGTTGGTACCGGGTGTGCACAAGAAGCTCAAATTAGTGTGAATTTAAATTATTTACCCATTTATAAATTATGTGAGGTGAAATCCAACATAATCATTGGTAAGTTACCACCCAAGGATCTCATTTCTAGGAAATTATACACAAAATTTAAAATGGAACTGTACCTATTCCTATTTCAATCAGAAACATGTTTCACTCATCACATGTGTTTTTCATCCAAAGTAATAAAACATGGAACCCTTTATATTATACAAACATGATCCAACATCCTACTTTAATTCCAATCTAGAATTTATGGATCACTACACTCATAACTGAAGATGCCTTTAAGGCATTGTGGATCACATGAAAATTTCTCCATCAATTTGAGGAATTGTTCTTTAATTGGAGTGCTTAGATACTTGTTGTTTCTATCTAGGAAGATATAGGGGGATTGAGAGGATACCTTATTTGTAGGATGAATATTCCTATTAATTTTCATAACTCTTAGGCTTAAATAATCCCATTTATGATAACAAAAATACTGATTTGTCCCCTAAATAAACTTAACCATCTTTAGAATCGATAAATTACATATTATGTCCTTTAAACTACATCATAAAAATTATTTATATTTTTATCACTTACATGAAATATAATAAGTATATTAAATGCTAAAATATTATTCTTTTACTTAACTCACTCCTCTCATAAATATTAAAAGAACCTTGATTATTTATATTAAAATAATATTTCTTCATAAATTTTTTCCCTTTTACTAACTTAACACTTGTGAATTCCTTGAGTATATAAATTCATCCTTTATTATTATACACTTGAATTAAACTTATTTTAAATATTTCTTACAATCAATCAAACTCAAACATTACTAAGACCCCATGGTGGGCCTTGATAAGTCCTAAACCCAATTCATAAGAATAGGATAGACTTTTGAATATTCTTAGTGTGTGACCATTTCCTACCTTATCACAATAGTAGTGAGATTTAATTGTAGACCAAGAGTGGAGTCTAACAACCCATCAATTACCTTAAGGATATAATCTATATTCATATCAATAAAAACCTCATACGAGCATGGATTAGATAAAATAATTTCTTTGTATTGTGATATCTCTTAAAGAATGAGGCCCACTTTATTTAATAATCCTTTATTTATTTATTTATGTCCTCACTGTATAAACTTAAAATCAACCATTGTGGACATGGATATAATAATGGTACTATCATCATGGTAATGTGTGGTAGAGATATCTCTTCCCTAATGGGAGAAAAAAATCCTATCTTTATCATTCAAAAAATTCCATTCCACCAATAAAACACCCAACACAATCTAAAGTTCCACAAACATAAATGCATTGGTTTTAATTTGTATCAATGTACATGATCAGATGATACACACTAATAGTGATCAAAATTTTAGATACCAATACACATGTTCTTATATTGGTAAAACTAGTGACTCCTAATATATGTGTGGTTTCTATTGGTGGTTCTATCCTCATGATCTCCTCTACTCAATATCAAAAAGTGAAAAATTCTTGAGAAAAAGTATCAATGCTCATTATACCCTAGAATATGATAGTCATATATCATATATGACATGTCATAATTATTTATATTGATCATATGAAATAGGTTTTATATTAACATAATATAATATCATGGTTCTCATTAAAGCTATAAACTATTATAACCCATTTATATGACAAATTATTTATGTAAATTACCTTGTAAATAAACTATTTAAAAGTATCCACATGATTACGGTAATAATACGACAAGAATAACTCATTGTATAACCGATATGTTAATCGAAAAGTACTATTCAAGTGGGGTCTAGGTCACCCACATTCCCAACACTCCAACTAGAAATAGATCTACCTTGGTAGTTATCAATGTTATCTCTCATGTGATAATACCATGATTCTAATAATTTATAGATTTATTCATCGGGCATTCCATCTATTCATTCCATAGATACTCTTCAATTTGCGAGTTAAATTCCTTTAATAAGACCCCTGAAGAGATGATATCCCTAAGTATAAACCTTTTATCATCTATTTAAATATGGAATCATGGATGGTACCATTATCATAGTAGCATTATAATTTATATTATGATAATAATATACTTACTATGTGTGATTCCAAGATTTCAAATAAATCATTTAATATTTACTACTGGTTCTTTAGCTATATCAGAAACCACAATGTACTCTGTATTTATAAAAATGATTCCAACTATATTGAATTATATTATATTGCTCATTACCTTAGTCTAACTGTGATACTAGATCAAAATGATCCATAGGATGGCTAGTTTGTGTCCTATTATAACTAATATTCTTTACTCTCCAAGTACCAATTATATATCCCTTATAATTACTCAAGTACAATTGGATAGTTCTGACTGATTCTCTTGTAGTTATACTAGATTTAATATAATATCTTCCTACGATAAAGTATATGTTGGAAATATCATATTTAGTACATAGCATAGAATAATTGATAGATATATCACTAAATTTTATTGGATTATACTCTCCATTATGGTCGCCTCCTATGTCTCAAACATGTATTGGAGAGATATTTGTGATCTAAAATTTAATGAAATTATATTTAGAATCATTCCAATATATTTTTTGTATATGTACATAGACTTGGTTGATGTAACCCAAACATATACCACATTAATTATTATTCCCCAGAACCTGGGTTACTACTTTAAGACAATCTTTTGAGTACCTTTTTTAGACCATTCTTTAACAACTTTATAACTAAACAACTATTTTCCATATGTTTTCATCATATTATACTTGTAACATTATGGATATTCCACTACCCACTTATAGACTCATGGAATACTTTTTTCCAAACAAATATTCTACAATAAAAATTATTTCATTCTTCCATAAATGGATCTATAAAACTTTAATTTCTAATTGTCATTTTTTTGTATCATCAACCTAATCTATAGGTGCTTTATAGAAACCTTCCATGAAGGGTGGTCATGACATATAATGTATAATATAATGATCAAAAAATGTTTCTATGATAATTTAAATTCAAATGTAATTAATCATGATGATTTGGTATAACCTCTTGATCCATATTGGTACCATACATGTACTAACAATGTATTATCTCTACTGAATTCCCAATAATTATTTCTTATAAATTATAGAAACTAACAAAACACATAATTCTTTTGGATACATGAAATCCATTTTATGGATTCATATGAACTTTTAAATCATATGTGATTTCCATTTATGAATTCCTTGGAAGATCCATTATTATTATCAAATAATATATCACCTTCTAAGGAGAATATAAAACCACTACTATTTTTTTAATATTTCTAGAGAGTTTGTGCCTCCAGAAAATTCATTTTCCACAAGATCATGTGAAAAATATTTTTATTACACTACTAGAAAAACAGGTATTTGCGACGGGCCATTTGCGACGGGATCCCGTCGCAAATGGCCCGTTGCTGAAAACGGCATCGCAACAACACTTATTTGCGACGGGCCCATCGCTAAAGCCTTTTTTGTGACGGTTATTCTCCCCATCGCAAATAGTACTCCATATATTTGTAAAAAACTTTTAAAATAGTTTTTGCGATGGGACCCGTCGCAAAAGGTATTTGCGACGGGACCCGTCGCAAAAACTATTTTTTAAAAAAAAATAAAAAACTATTAACAAATTATTTTAATGCATATAATAATACTAATATTTGCGACGGGCATAGTATCCCGTCGCAAATACTATAAAAAAAATAAAAAAAAATAAATTATTAATAAATTATTTTAATTAATATAATAATAGAATTATAATTCACAAATAAAAATAATAAATTATTTTAATTAATATAATAATAATAGAATTATAATTCAAAAATAAAAAATAATAGAATATTAAAAAATGATTTAATTAATATAATAATATTAGAATTATAATTCATAAATAAAAAAATTATTAATAAGTTATTTTAATTAATATAAAAATAATAGAATTATTTTACATTCAAATATTAAAATAATTCAAGTATTACAAAAAAATATAATTAAATTATAATATTATAAAATTTTAATATATATATATATATAATTTAATATTATAAAATATAAATAATATTATTATTCATATTAATATTGTTATTTAAAAATATAATATTATTAATATTTTATAATGAGACAGAAACTACGAATAGAAAAAAAATCATATTTTGATTTCACAAATTTTATAATATAAATAAAAACTCTAATCTGAAGGAGGGGGGGAGGTGGGGGATCTGCAGATGGTGGTGGAGGAAACTCCATCCCTAAAGCATGAGTGAGTCGGCGCATGTACTCCATCTGCTCCTGATGCTGCGGCTGCCACCGACTCGTCTGCTCCTCGTACATCTGTTGCTGGCGTCGACGCTCTCCTCATGCTGCTGACGCATCTGCTCCTGCTCCTGTCGGAGACTCTCTATCAGTGCAGTCGGAGATCACAACTAATCCTCATACTGTGTAGTAGAAGAAGATGCACGAGCTCCTCTCGAGCTGGACGCCGACATCGCAGCACTGCCATAATAATCTCCGGGAGTCAGTCGAGAGCCGATACCAACTACCCGGCCCTTCTCGAAGGCATACTGGGTGGCCTGCATCCATGCCGCCTCATCAAACTGACGGGCAGTGGTCTGATCTGATGACTCGGCCTGACTCTCAGGCCGGGCCTGTGACGCTGCGACCTCATATGACTCCTATAATTGCAATTTAAAATTTAAATTGTGAATATATTATATGCAGTTAATTTTTAAACTTGAAAACAAATAATACGGACCATGATGTGATGCTGACGATCACCTCTGAGCTCCCCAGTAGTAGGATCACTATACATCCTCCGATATACGTCGTACTCTGTAATATCGGGGTGCTCGACAGCCTATAAGAATAAAAAATAAACTGTTAATATTTATAGTTATATAAAATATTTATAAATAATGTACGTACCAGATGTTGTCTATGAGTACTGAAAAACGACTCCCAGCTCGATGAGTCACCTCCTGTCTCCCCCGATTCTGCCTCCCCACCAATGATCTCCTCTGAAAGGCACCACTCAACCAGTGCGCACATAATCCATCCCATACATGGGATGAAATGTACTCTGGTCGGTGTGCTCTACATGACTCGTCAAAATCTGACAGTCATGCTTTCTTCATCGCAGCTTTTCTTAAATTGTGCAAAAACTGATGAAGGTGATCACGCATGGCCACCTCCCATGCCTCGTGGATGGCGTCACGCATGGTATCCTCGATCAGATACCATAAACCCTACAAATAAATCAAAATATCAAGTTAGAGATGAAATAATTTTCAAAATAAAAATTATTTATTTACGTACGTACCAAGCAATGGCCGAACATGGCCTGCTGCACATCAATGGGAATCTGCTCCCATGTGGTCCACAGCTGAGAGAAATAGTTCTGCAAAATAGCGCTGCCCTGTCCGACTGCTATATGCGGAAAACTGAAAAAAATAATAAACATTTATTATGTGAATAGATTAATGAAATCTTAGTCAAATCCACATGTTATCACACAGGTTATCACACCTCCGTGTGCGTGGATCATACCCAAGACGTGGACGTCGCTCGGGGACGGGGTCAGGAATCATCAATCATGCAAGACCGCGCCCCCTCCGCGTACTCCCTGGAGCGCCTGCAGGCTGAGCGTCATCTGTCAGCAACTCATCCGCATCGAAAGTCAGGTCAGCATCCGCCAACTCATGAAATGTGGCGTCGTCCATCTGAAACAGAAAATGTTAATGTTAGCAAATAATTGATAATTACTATTATATATACATATATAAATATTATGATTGTATATAAATACCATGGAATGCTATTAGTGTTCATCTTCATCATCATCTTCATATATGTCAATGTCATCTTCATATTCCTCCTCAACATCATCGATATCCATTCGAGTTACAGTTGCTTCATCTCTTACCATTTCAAATTCATATGTGACATCATTAACATCATCGTCATCACCAACTCTTAAATGTGGGGTGTCGTCATCGATACTCATGTCTCTTTGTAAAAAATATTGATTTTGAGTACTCTCTTGAAAAACTTCAATTCTTTGCACATCAGTGAAAGCACATTCACTTTGACTAAACTGATTGTCTCGAATTTTGATTTTTATTACACTCCACCAATCAGTCAAGTCTCTTGATTTTGCACAGTACTTTGCGTAATAAACTTGATATGCCTGTTGAGCCAATAAGAATTGTTCATTTACTGCGAGAACACTTTTACATTTAATAACGATGATTCCATGAGTCAGATGAACACGCACGCCTCTCTCTGTATCCAACCACCGACATTTGAACATGGTAATGTAATGTTTTCCAAGATAACAGAGTTCAATGATTTCATCAAGTATGCCCTAAAAGTCAACTTCATTTTCTCGATGATGAGATCCTCTCAAGATAACTCCATTGTTCATTGTTTTTTTCGATTCCCCATATGCATGTGTGTGGAATTGAAATCCATTCACCACATATGCATTATAAGTTTTAACAAGTTTGGAAGGTGGGTTACTCAATACACACAGCCGTTTGTCAATTTTATCAGCATGTCGAGACACCTGAAAATTTGTGAAATAATTATCAATATAGTAAACTATACATTGAATGAGTTGCTAAAAGATAAAGAATTTATGTTACCAGTTTTTGAAACCACTGAGGGAAATTTTTCAGTCGACGTTCTTCGAGAGCAGCTGCTGTAATTTGTGGAATTTGTTTCTTGATATGATTATCATACAACCTATAAAAACCAAAGTTATTTACTGTAACATAAATGGTAGAATAAGTGACATAAACACTTAAAGTACAACTGATGTCATCTCTTCACAGTTGAGCAGAACATACGTATGAGCTCTCTGATGTTCATCATCTGAAAGCCAGCGTTCATAAACTCCACCAAAACCAAGATCTGACTGGTTGAAAATAGATAATTGATTGTCGATTTCATCAATATTCCTCTCGTTCCATCCCATTCGGTTGTGTTTTGAAGGATACTCAGATTCAAAATAATGGGAGCAGAAAAAAGATATTTCCTCTTTCAAATAAGCTTCTGAAATAGATCCTTCAACAGATGCTTTGTTACGTACTTTTCTTTTCAATTTTTGCATGCATCTTTCAAATGGGTACATCCATCGAAACTGTACCAGACCTCCACATTTGGCTTCATATGGAAAATATAACATCAAATGTTCCATTGAGTCGAAGAAAGACGGCGGAAATATTTTTTCCAGTTTACATATAATTACAACAACATCTTTTTCAAGTTTTCCTAGAGCATCATAATCTGCCGTAGCCGCACAAATTTCCCGAAAAAAATGAGACATGTCTGTTATGGAATCTCAAATCACAGAATTCAACAGACCTCTTAATCCAATGGGTAGAAGTCTCTCCGTTATAACATGACAATAATGACTTTTTAATCCAGTAATATGATCATTCTTTACACATCTACCCAAATTGGAAGCACAGCCATCTAGAAGTCTGAAATCTGCAATCCACTGACAAAAAAATAAACGGTTTTCTTTAGACAGTGTATAAGCTGCTTTTGGTTTCAGTAACCTTTCTGTTCTGACATTCTCAAATAGTTCCAATTCTGGACGCCTGCAAATTTGGGCAAAATCTAAACGTGCATTTACATTGTCTTTGCTCTTTCCTGGCGTATCCAAAATTGTATGAAACAAATTATCAAAACAGTTCTTCTCAATATGCATGACATCTAACATGTGTCGGACCAACAGATCAGACCAATATGGAAAATCCCAAAATATGCTACGTTTAATCCAATTGTGTTCTTTCCCAAAACCAGAAATTTTCTGTTGGTTTATTGTGGGACCAAAATTGATGGGAGGTAATGAAAATACAACTGATTTTAACTCCGAACCTGATAGCATTTTTGGAGGTCCATCCCTTTCAACTGTTCCTTTTCTGAAATGAGATCTGTTTCTGCGAAAAGGATGATCAGCTGGAAGAAATCTGCGATGACAGTCAAAATAACAAGGTTTCTTTCCATGAATGAGCATAAATGCTTTGTTCTCTCCCATACAGTAAGGACATGATTTCTGACCATGTGTACTCCAGCCAGATAACATCCCATAAGCCGGGAAGTCACTTATTGTCCACATCAATGCTGCTCTCAGTATGAAATTCTGTTTCGTTGCAACATCATATGTACTGACACCAGTACTCCACAATAAATTTAATTCATCAATCAATGGCTTCAAATAAACATCAATATTTTTCTTCGGATGTCCTGGAATTAGTAAAGTCAAAAAGATATATGGCTCCTTCATCAACATCCATGGAGGTAAATTGTACGGAGTTAAAAAAACAGGCCAACATGAATACTGACTACCATAAGATCCAAACAGACAGAAATCATCAGTTGAAAGGCCCAGTCGAACATTTCTATCTTCTAAAGCAAAGGATGGATGCACTCTATCAAAATGTTTCCATGAATCACCATCGGCTGGATGATTCAAGCTTTTATCGGTTGAAATATTCTCTTTATGCCATGACATCATTGTCGGTGTATTCTTAGACATGAATAAACGATGAAGTCTGGATGTAAGTGGAAAATATCTCAACTGTTTTACAGGAATCAAACCAGACTACCCGTGTTGTCCTTCTTTATATCTCAGTTGCCCACATGTGGGACAACTATCCAACGACTCATTTTCCCCAGAATATAAAATGCAGTCATTTGAACATGCATGAATCTTCTGACAAGTAAGTCCCAAATTTCGAACCAGCCTCTTACTCTCATAGTAAGTTGCAGGTAAAACATTTCCTTCGGGTAACAGTGTTTTCAGCAAAGAAAATATCTGGTCAAAACAGGTGTTTGAAATTCTGTTATCTGATTTGATAGCCATAAATTTTGCAACTGCTTCTAATTTTCTCATCTTGCATCCAGGATATAATGCATCCTCAGCAGACTTCAACAACTCATAAAATTCAGACGGTGCCAACTCAGGATTTGAAGTTATATCAGCCGGAGTTTCTGTATGTTGAACAGATGAACCTGCAACATCATGTACTAAATCTTGAAACCGGGATGGATCCGGAATCAAGTTGGTATCACCTTCTTTGGAACTGCGTTCACCATGTTGATACCAAAAAACATAATCTGGTTGAAAACCAAAATGCAAGAGATGTTCTCCCACTTTGTCAAACGTGTCAAACGTTCTCAATGCACATTTTCTGCAAGGGCATTTTATACGTTGGATTTCTACATATACTGGATTTAAACCAGAACCGTTTGGATTTCTACGTTGATTTATCCATATGCGGTCACCTAATAATGATTGTTGACGACCTCGTTGTTCCATATTTCTCTATAAAATATAAAAGCATTACTGGTTTTGAATAATTTGTTAGAAAAAACACTCAAGCTAGGATAATTATAGAGTTTAGATCATACACGACTAACGCAAACTTTTTATTGAGATAGACCTAAAAATTGACCCTTTAAGAATTAAATATGGTGAGAATAAAGCAAAACATGTTACAAATATTGATAATTTCAATATTATATAATTTTTTAATTATTTTCATAGCACTAATATTATTGGTAATTATTACAAATTATTGGTAATTATTGGTAACTATTGGTAATTATTGGTAATTATTACTAATTATTGGTAAGTATTACTAATTATTGGTAATTATTACTAATTATTGGTAATTATTACTAATTATTGGTAATTATTACTAATTATTGGTAATTATTACTAATTATTGGTAATTATTACTAATTATTACTAATTATTACTAATTATTGGTAATTATTGTTAATTAATACTAATTATTGGTAATTAATGCTAATTATTGGTAATTAATACTAATTATTGGTAATTAATACTAATTATTACTAATTATTGGTAATTATTGGTAATTATTGTTAATTATTGGTAATTATTGCTAATTATTACTAATTATTACTAATTATTACTAATTATTGGTAATTATTACTAATTATTGGTAATTAATACTAATTATTACTAATTATTACTAATTATTACTAATTATTGGTAATTATTTTTAATTATTACTAATTATTGGTAATTATTACTAATTATTACTAATTATTGATAATTATTACTAATTATTGTTAATTATTATTAATTATTACTAATTATTGGTAATTATTATTAATTATTACTAATTATTGTTAATTATTACTAATTATTACTAATTATTATTAATTATTGGTAATTATTACTAATTATTGATAATTATTACTAATTATTGGTAATTATTACTAATCATTGGTAATTAATACTAATTATTACTAATTATTACTAATTATTACTAATTATTACTAATTATTACTAATTATTACTAATTATTGGTAATTAATACTAATTATTGGTAATTAATACTAATTATTAGTAATTAATACTAATTATTTGTAATTATTACTAATTATTGTTAATTATTACTAATTATTGTTAATTATTACTAATTATTGTTAATTATTACTAATTATTGGTAATTATTACTAATTATTGGTAATTATTACTAATTATTGGTAATTATTACTAATTATTGGTAATTATTACTAATTATTGGTATTTATTACTAATTATTACTAATTATTACTAATTATTACTAATTATTGGTAATTAATACTAATTATTGGTAATTAATACTAATTATTGGTAATTAATACTAATTATTGGTAATTATTACTAATTATTACTAATTATTGGTAATTAATACTAATTATTGGTAATTATTACTAATTTTTACTAATTATTGGTAATTATTACTAATTATTGGTAATTATTACTAATTATTGGTAATTAATACTAATTATTGGTAATTAATACTAATTAATACTAATTATTACTAATTATTACTAATTATTACTAATTATTACTAATTATTGGTAATTATTACTAATTATTACTAATTATTACTAATTATTGGTAATTATTGGTATTTATTCCTAATTATTACTAATTATTACTAATTATTGGTAATTATTGGTAATTACTACTAATTTTTCCTAATTATTCCTAATTATTCCTAATTATTTCTAATTATTCCAAATTATTACTAATTATTCCTAATTATTACTAATTATTACTAATTATTACTAATTATTGGTAATTATTGGTAATTATTGGTAATTATTGGTAATTATTGGTAATTATTCCTAATTATTACTAATTAGTGGTAATTATTAGTAAATATTACTAATTATTACTAATTATTGCTAATTATTGGTAAGTATTACTAATTATTGGTAAATATTACTAATTATTGGTAATTATTACTAATTATTGGTAATTATTACGAATTATTGGTAATTATTACTAATTATTGGTAATTATTACTAATTATTGGTAATTATTACTAATTATTACTAATTATTCTTAATTAGTGATAATTATTGGTAATTGTTCCTAATTATTAGTAATTAAATGAATAATTACCAATAATTAGGAATAATTACCAATAATTACAAATAATAACATTATTAGTATATTTTATTATTAATATTAAAATAATATAATTTTCTAATTTATATACAATTCTCCTTTCATCTGTGCATTTTCTATCTCCACATACAAATAATACATGTGAAGACAGCAAACACACAGATGAAAAGAGAATTGTATATATATAAAAAATTATATTATTTTAATATTAATAATAAAATATACTAATAATGTAATAATGTTATTATTCCTAATTATTGGTATTTATTACTAATTATTAATATTTATTCTTAATTATTAAAAATTATTACTAATTATTCCTTATTAACATTAACTATGAACAATACTAATAATTTAAATTTATTAAGTAACAAAACAATGTAAACATAATTAAATTACAACTAATTAAGAATAATTGAAACTAATAAAAAATTAAAAATAAATATTAAATTAAAATGTACATAAATACCTTGAAAATTGATCTGCTCTGATCGTTCTTCAAAACTTTAATATCAACTCCGGAGAAAAAAATTAAACTTGATAAAAACTGAACTTTAGAAATAAAACGTTGAGAGAAGAAGAAGATGGAGTTTGAGAATGATTTGAAAAAAACGGATGGGGGTATTTATAGGTTAGATTATTTGCGACGGGTCCATTTGCGACGGGAATCCCGTCGCAAATACCTTAGCCAACATTTATTACGGTCAACGGTTAAATAGTTATTTGCGACGGGTCCCGTCGCAAATAACCACCTGCCGACATACTATTTGCGACGGGGAAATATTCCCGGCGCAAATACCTTTTACCGCCGCTGGTTATTTGTGACGGGAATATTCCCCCGTCGCAAATATTTTTCCCGCGATTTGGCGCGCAACGCGCGCCAGTTCTTTTGAGACGGGGAAAGCAATCCCGTCGCAAAAGCCTACTTATCTGCGACGGGTAAATACCCCCGTCGCAAATATGTTTTTAACGGGGCTATTTGCGACGGGATTTATTCACGTCGCAAATACCCATTTTTCCCGTAGTGTTAAAACTCCATTTTAATCTCAATCCTTGAATTTTATAGGACAAACTTGCTCCCAATATCTCAAATAGATATGCACACCCTTTTATAGAAACATAGTCAATCACTTAACTATAAATTTTTTATCATACGAATTTTTATAATATTGTATATGAACTTTATGATAATAAAAGAAATTACATTTGTGTTTCTCTTTGATGCATGTTTATTTATTGATGTAGCCTTGAAAAACTCTTTGCATCTGAACACATGGTGTGTGACATAATGGATTTATTTCATAGTATTACTCATATGATATCCATTTTCATAATAATTGGCATATTATTGTGGGTTAATAGTTATATTTAAAAATCATAGATCAAAAATATGATGGTATATTTTTTATGCTTATATGTTGCATAATTGTTGATCCTTTTACTAGAATCATGAATATGATGCGTATAAGGAAATGTGAATTTATGAATTTATCAACATTACATTTAATGATCAATGTTTTTATATAAGACTCATCATAGATCCTATTTTTTACAAACATCCTCACTTGGATATTTATATGGGAATGTAAGTTTTGGAATGTGTCCACTCTATATTTTTAATGATTTATGAATGCATGGTTCTAACATTCTTTGTCTCAGAAACTATAAAAACCCATATCTTCTAATTGTGAATGCTTGTTAACTCACTTTTACATTCCTAAAAACTATCTCATGAGGTATGTGAATTTAACTATAAGTTTTTATTGAAATAGTTCATGCTCTCTAGCTGAGCTAACTTTGAAATATTTACATCTTACCTTTATTTATAAAGGTTTCATTATCCAATACTAGATAATTAAATGTGTCAATAATTCATGAGGATTTTAGAATGAAAGTATCCAAAGACCCTATTGGCTGTATTATTAAAAATTACATTCCATTTATCTAGAAAATCAATCACCTTTCCACAATTGGGTATTTAAGTATTATATTTTATATTCATTAGATATTATCCATGATTCAAGCATTACTAAAATATTAGTTGAGTATTAGACAACACAAAGAACATTCATTGCAAAATGGAATAATTTCACCTTATGTCCAATTGACACATGAGATAAATGTTTTGTTCCAAAAAAATAATAGTTAAACTAAAATCAATAAACTTTGAAATAAGAAGTTGTGTACTTCTCTATTCTAACATAAGAATCATCATTTCTCGTGTGATGGGATAATTCACCTTACATATTTCAAATTTTCTATACATACTTGATTACTGTATTTGAATAAATATGCATGAAAGAAATTTAGTACCAAATACCTAATAGGTAATCCAAAAACATCATATAAAATTTTGAATATATACTATGTTCAAGCCACTTCTTACTTCTACTTCAATGCATTTCAATTTAGTATTCATTGACTTATCATGCCATATATGATGAAAATAAGCACATTTTTTATGATCACCAACATTTATTTAAATGATGTTTTGAACGTACCTTTTTCATCATAGTTTTCATTGGAGTTTTCATCCTTTCTTTTAGATTTTCATCCATAAGAACTTAATTTTGATCTTATCTAAATTCTTATCTTCTTAGAAAACAATGATATATCTTTAAATTTACACATGTTCAGTGTAAGAAAAATCTCATTCATTTCTCACTTCACTTTCTCCTCAAAATCCTCATAGAGATAAGAAAATATGGTAGACCAACCAAGTCATTTGGTTTCTTATTCAACACACTGGAAATTGATGATACCATTATAATGTAAACATTATATGCAACTTCCAAGTGTCCCTATAAGATCTATTGTAACCCTAAATTTCTTCTTGTGTGGCTTAATAGACAGTGGAGATTTCATAGTATACCACTTCCTTTATCTCATAGTACTATATTCAAGAAGTTGTAAAAATATTTTAAATTAGTTCTATTAGGAACATATTCTTTGTCCAAAAAATCATAGTGATTTTATTGAATTTGATTCAGTTTTTAAAAGAATAGAACATACCTAGATTAGTAATTTTTTCCAGATTTCATATTTTTATGCATTATAGATTTATTAATATTAAAAGTCATCAATTATTTTATCAAATCCTAGTATCCCTCAATTACTAGATTTGGAATACATGGTCACATGAGTATTATCGTGGAAATGATCCTTAATAACTCCACTCATAGGTAAATATATGGCTAAACCACTACTTGGTGGTTTCCAAGGTACCATTTTTACTGGAAAATTGCATTCACACATGGCTCTTTGATCTGTAGAGTAGAGTCTCATCTTTTAAAAAGGATAACAATGCATTTCACAAAACATGATTCTAAACATATAACAACCTAGACATGAATACTTCTATACTTCCAAAATTAGTTAATTCACCCCAAATCCCTCATAATAACTCCCTAGTAGTAGGGTACCCCCTCAACTAGGGATTATTATTATCCCATACACCGAGTCTTGTCAAAATTTAAGAGATGGAATGAATTAACAACATAATATTTTCTTAGAGGTATTTTAGTTTTTCTCAATATATGTAATTCATTTCTAATTTAATTTTCACGTTATATGTGATTGCACTCACATATTTGAAATTCTATAAAAAGAATAAAAAACACCACACATGTCCGTTTTATCTATGCTTCCCTGTATATAATTTTATTTTAATGTTCCAAAACTGTAAAAAAATAAAAATAATAAACCATGAATAAATAAAAAAATTAATGACCTGATCATGGTCTGATTATAACGTTTGATACATTGAGGTAATAATTAATCAAACTAAGACATAGGAGTAACTCGTTGATTCATGTTGTTCCAAAATCAAGTTATATAACTCTCCCCATCCAATGCGGTGAACTCCTATTTAGTATGTCACCAAGCTTCTACACGAATTTCATTATTCTTTCATCCTCATCATTATATAAAAATACATTTACATTGGAAAGGGGATCTTATAAATACATAAAAATAACATTGAGCTAATTATATTGGACCTCATATTGATAATGACACAAAATAAGATACATATATCATCATTTATTTAAATATTATTATAATTGTCTCAAAAAATTTCAATTAATTAATTCTCAAAAATTCATTTTTAGTCTCTCCTCATGATCAGTTGGCTTGAAGTGATATTGAAAAATAAAATAAAATATACAAATTATTCAAATTAATGGAATAAATTATGAATTAAAATATATGTAACTAATTTTAAATCATAAATAGGTTTCCATGTGGTTTAAAAAATTATTTTATAAAATTCTACATATTATGAAATATTTTTTTTTAATTTTTCATGAATTTTTGAGATATTTGGGTATTTAAAAACCCCATAGGTTTATTCCTTATTTTACTACTCACTATTGAATAGTAACTCATTGAATTGTTCATGTGAATAATATCCTACAAGTACTATCCATGTGAATAGTAACCTACTGGTACTATTGATAAATGTTGAAAATAATTTAATTTTTATGTTAAATATTTTTAAAATAATGAAGTGGAAGACTCGATAATATGCCTGTTCTTCCTCTCTATCACGATATACCATGAAACCCAAAATACTATTCTTATGAATATTATTGCAGTACTGTATATTTTAATTGTATTCACCAGTAACTATTCATCATTTTTTGAGTTTTTAGCAGAAAAAAGTCATTCTTCGATGATTAGATGGCCATAACATGGTCGTCCGGTCTCAGATCAAAGCACTGTTAGTGTAATTTGGAGTGTATCAATTCCATCTACTCAAATTCATGCAAATATAATTGTAATTTTACTTCATTAATCATCCGGTCACTCTAATACTAATCAGAGAAACTACCACAACACAAAGTTGTTTTGGGCAGTTTCCTTAATTGGTTTTAGAGTTATCTAGGATAAATTAAGTCATATTGAAACTGAATTTGCATTAATTAATGTATAGGGATTTAGTATGGTCACAACTACCCCAAAAGGGCATTGATATGAGGGCAGATGGTTGAGCTATGGACATCCTAATATAGAAAAATGGATTTCTGAGGGTAAAAATACAAAAATATTAATGTATAGTTACTGGTTAATATTATTCACATGAATAGTACCATGGTATTATTAACATGAATAGTATTCGAAGGCGTTTGGTATTTCAAAATAGGGAGGAAGGCCTGGAATATTTTCTGGTATTCTGCGACTTTATTTTAAAAATATTTAGTATGAACATTAAAAGATTTGTAATATTTATAAAGAGTACCTATAGGTTGCTATTAACATTAATAGTGCCTTCAATATTCTATTCATATGAATAGTACCATGAGTTTCAATTCACCATAGATTATTTCAATTATTGGAACCACACTCGAGTTTTTAAATACTTAGAAAGTCCAACAATTCAATAAAAATGGAAAAAAAATCATTTAAAAATATTTGGAATTTTATAAATTAATTTTCAATCATGTGCAGTAAGGTAGTTATGAACTAAAATTATATAAATTTATTTTAATTCATAATTTATTCCCTCAAGTTGAATAATCTATAAATTTAATGGTTATTTGACTTAATTGAGCACACGATCATATTAATACCTATTATTAGTACTGAGTGCACAACAACAACCCAATTTAGCAAGAAATTAAAATATTTACACTAGGATTGATGTTGTAATGTCAACACCAGTGTAATTTTTTCCCGGTTACAACTGATGGATCTCATGTGGAGTAAATTAAGTGCACAAAATTAAACTGAAAATATCTCACTTTTGATTTTTATATGAAATAACATACACTCATCTTTAATGATCATCACTCAACCAAATTCAGACCCTCTAAATCATCATCATATACTCAAAAATTTATCCAGTTCATCTGTTGTTGATTTTTTTGTGCTAACGCGAAGATCCAAAGATGTCTTTGATACACCGTTGATCTTATGAGCACACTACTGTTGATCATTAATGTTTTTCTTGGATTAGAGTGATCATATCCTTGCTTCCTCTATCTAGGAAACTATAGGGAGGAGTGATAATATTCGAAATCCATAAAATGAATAGCCCTATAAATTTTCACACCTCCCAAGATTAAATAAGATTGGTTATGATTACAAAATGGTACTATGTCCCCCAAATAAGCATAACCTTCTAAATAAGACATAAATTACATCTTAAGACATCTTAACAAGTTCAGAAGTGTCATCAATATTTTTATCACTTTATTTTCAAATAATTAATATATTGTTTTATAAAATATGAGTTTTTGACTTGACTTGTCCCTCCCACACATATTAAACAAACCTTAAATATTTATATTAAAATAATATCATTTTTAAAATATTTTCCCTTTTATTAACTTAAAACTTTTGAATACCTTTAGTATATAAATTCAATATTTATTATTCTACACTTTAATAATATTTATTTTATTTAATTCTTATGATCGATCAAACTCAGACTTTTCATGAACCCTATTATGGGGCCCACCGTGTCCTAAACTCCTATTCATAAGAATAGACTGGAATTTTCAATATTCTTAGTGTGTGACCTTGCATACCCTTATCTCGATAGATTTGAGATCAGCTCATAAACCAGAAGTGGATTCTAGTAATCCA
Source organism: Viscum album (assembly GCA_963277665.1). Classification (NCBI taxonomy): domain Eukaryota; kingdom Viridiplantae; phylum Streptophyta; class Magnoliopsida; order Santalales; family Viscaceae; genus Viscum; species Viscum album. The sequence continues at coordinate 1,273,143,092 of OY728127.1, forward strand.
TCGAGGCTTCTAAGGAGAGAAGGTTTAGTCATAACAGTGACAACCTCCTATGAGATTTCACTGTGTAATATAATCTATTTGTATCGTGTTATGTCATAAAGCAGGATGCACACTTCATGTCATTATCCTTTCTTTATTTCTTTATTTGTGACCTTACTGAATATTCTTAACTTAAATCACCATTTATATAAATTTAATAAAGGTATGACCATCATAATTAACAGGTCCCGAGTTATCTCTTCCTTTACAGAAGAGACAAATCATGTTTTGATCATTCAACTAATGGCATACCACTAATGAATCACCCAACATAAGCTACATCACCAGAAAAATCTTGGTTTTCATCTTACATAAAATAATGTGATTAAATTATACCCATAGTTAATGGTTTCAAGTAAAAATACCAATATACATGTTCATAGATAGGGAAAACCAATGACCCCTAAAACATGTGGTGTTCCTATTAACAGGGTTTTCCTCAAGATCTTATCTAATCGAGATCACCAAGTGCGAACTTCATAAGAAGAAGTCTCGATGCTTATGATCCCCCAATATTAAATAGTTAGACATAATCTATGTCCTATCATAATGGAGTATCTAGACTATAATACATATTATTAAGATTAATGTGATAATATCTTAATGTACTCATTACAGATAGGAATTACTATAAAATATTAATATAAAATACAATTGATGGACATTACCATGTAAATAATGGATGAATAAGTATCAAAACTAGTATGGTAACAATAATTTATCCATAAATTGTTGTATACATGATATTTTAATTTAAAATTACCCTTCAAGTTGGGTCTAGGAAACCCACATTCCCAAAAAACATCATATCCTCCTAATATAAAAAGTTATAAAAATGTCTTTGTTTTATTGTTTAAACCTAATCAAACATACCTATTGGCCATAATATATTAAACTATAATCTAAATTCCCCTACACAAAATTATAAATCATGTGGTTTGGGTAAGAAATTTCTCTGACTGGTTCTCTTGTTTGGTATAAGTAAGAGTATAATTCCCTCTTATTTATCACAAAGAGCATGACTTCTGTGATCTGGAAGGTCCCGATTGATTTCTCGAATTTTCATGAAAAAGATGCACGATTTATAAATATGGGAGATGATATGGTCCATACGGAATAACTCTAAACTAATTAGAGCATACTACTATTCATATCATAGTTCCCCTACACAAGAGCTATATCTATGTAGGGATTCTCAGCACACAACTGATTTATGTTTGAGAACATAAAATCCCTCACTCATATGTAAGAGTCTATTATATATAAATAATCACTTTCAATAAAAATATGTTTGGATTAATTCCTTCCCTTACATGATATGTAGTGATGGATGTATTTCTTATCCTAGGCCCATACATGAATCCCAACAAATAAAATTCAATCTTTAACCTTATGTTTGGGGATCTTAAGAAATATGTAGTTCTATGAATGTAACTGTAATGAGGTGAATCCCAACTTTCTCCCTTGAAAATTAATTTTATTAGTGTATAAAACCACTCAAAATAACTATGTTTGGATTGATAAAAAGGATCCACCCTATATAAAATATTGATTTTCATAGAGAACCCTAGTTTATATTCATCTTTGAAATATATTACTAAAATTCCTCATGTATTTGAGCCTGGTTGGTGTAGAAGAGGACACCATAATTACTATTTGTGGATTTATTCATATTTTTTAAGGATATATAGTAACTCCTAGAAATCCTATATCCAACCATACGAAAAATCCATATATGTGGGACATATCTTTGAGTCATAATTATTTACCACTCATTTCAATGGAATTGGAATATAATAGTAATGGAAAATCATCTCAAATATTCCTCCATAACTCTTCCCGGGAATTCATTTTCATAAATAACACTTCTAGATTTGAGTTTCTATGAATTACATAAAACATTATGGCTATCTTTAATGATCATATTTAAATACAAAGGGAATTTATATTTTATTTTCTATGCATTCCCCAAATATGCATCTCTATATGCACCCTCAGTATAACCTATCATCTAGAGGCATATAGATCCAAAAGGTAAGGTCCTCTAATCTCCATGCACCATTAAAACATTAAAGAAGAACCAATCATTTGAATATTGATAGTGTTCATCACCTGTGTACCTATTCCACATCACAAGTTCTGGTCTAAGAACCTCATATTTTGATTTATGATTTCATGAATCACTATTTAAAAATTATTTGTAAATTCTTTTTCTTTAGGCCCCATTTCAATTTCTATTCCCACCCATCTAGTCTAATCACAATGACCTTAAATTATTTTCACTCCCCTATGAAAATATTAATACTATAATTTGTATCACTATTAACTTTGGGTTTTTCCTCACTATTTCTATACTTGTTTTCAAAACTTTCACTCACAATTTGGTCAATGTTATATAAACCTTAACTTTATTCCACATTGGTCTTGGTTGTAAGACCCTAAAACACAGGTTATAGAGGCGTAGAACATTCTAAGATAATATCATGTAAAGGGAAGCCTAAGAAGAATTCATTTCTTTTCCCACTTATGTTCCCATTTTCCAGGCCTAGTAAAAAATTAAATCACAAATTGAAAAGGAACAAAGCATTCAGATCCCACCTTATATAACCATAGAAATGTATGCCATAATCATTAGACCCACTTGCTCAGGTGAAAGTTAGAGTGATGACATATCATATATCCTCACCTTTAACATGTGTTCCATATATGGTGGCATAATAATTAGGGTTATAGAAATATTCTTGAGTATTCATTTCCACCATGAACCAATTTTATTTTCTAGGTGTTTTAATCAACATAAATCTTCATGGACATTGATAACGAGTGTATTTCACTCCAAATGAAACTTCTATTTGACTATGCTTATAGCCAAAATAAGGATTTTCATATGCACCCACTATATGGACTATAGACTACAGAGATCTATGTCTTGGGGGGAGGGTCCTCCAATATATTTATACCCCCATGCCATCTCAGTGGAACCCATCATTCGAATTTGGTCATGATTATCCCTCATATATATGTCCCATCTCATCATAGCTAATTAAAATTTCTTTAGTTTTTCTTTAAAAAATATAAAAACACATCATTGAAGTGGATTTAGTAACCATTAAGTTATGCACTTGTTCATCATGCAGACCTTCACTATAGAGATTCAATATCTCTCCCTTGAAGTTTTGATATGTCCTTATCATGTGGCATTAAACTATAAAAAGTAATGGTATGAGATTCATGGCCAAGAACCGAATTCCACATTTTTATGATTTAGTTTATAATGAAATTAAACCCCATTCATGTAGTTTTTCCCTTTCTATTACTATTTATACTTATTTTTTCATTTGGTCAATGTTGTTCCAACTAAAATATGAGCAGACATTGGAACTGGTATAAAAATAGGGATTTTGCCTCTATCAAATTATCTATTGAAAATATCCAAATCATATCCATATCCTAAGATTACATATTAAATCTATAGAACACACACATAGAGTATAGGTGTGCCATAATTAATAGTGATAATCACTCTGATTGGGTTTATCAGTTAAGTTTCAACCAAATTACAGTGTAGACCATATCAGTATATGGTTAAACATGTTTATCCCTAAATTGAATTTACCCTTGGTTAAATTGTAATAACCATAAAAAATATTCACATTTTCATGGAGTTATATATATATATATATATCATCAATATCTACCGATTCACATGAGGTCTATCTCACCAAAGTTTACTGGAGGGATACCTCATTTTTCAATGGTCAGATCTACTTAACCTTAAACTTTAGTAATATTTGGTCAATGTTATGTGACATTAAACAATTAAAATACTTTTTCAAAGCTACATGTGAAAACAAATATAGCAATATATGGTAAAACATGTATTACCGTAACATAAAAAAATATGTATTCAAAATTCTTTAATCAAAAGTATCAATAGGCCGCCTCACCTTTTGGTCAAATATGTATAACACTAAAAACCACCCATGTTTTTTCTAACTTGAATGATCATAAAATTATTAACAAAAGAGGCACATTACTCTCTAGGTTAAATACCATCAATGGTTCTCCAAGTAAAAAAATTGAGTTCCCACTCAATGGACACACACCTTATGGGTTTTAAGAAAAATTGAAAATTTTGAAAAGGAAGAAAACTTAGAGCAGTGAAAAAATATAAAATACGACCTATGAAAAAGAAAATTTCCTTTCCACAATGATTACACAATATGAAACATATAAAAAAAGTGGTGATAAAATAAAAGACTCAAAGCATGTGGGGTCCACAATATTATCCCAGTAGAATATAAGTTGGGCTTACTAGGACCCTTGGCCTAGGAAAAATTTAGAACACTCATTTTTTACCTCATCTATAGAATATCTGTCAAGAGTATCCACATGAAATTTGTAAATACACAACTTTAGGAGACTTAAACCCTTTTAAACATTAGAATAATCATTCCAAATTCTCCCTTAATGTGATTTTAATAACATTTAGTCATCTTCCATATAACATCCAACTGGACCAACTGTAGTGTTATGAAAATGTTATTTATGCCTATAACCCTAAGTAATTCATTCACAAGAAGAAATAATTCATTCAAATGGTTTAACTATAGTGTTACAGTGTTGTAAATGTTTCATACATCCATATGTTATCCATGTCTATGATGAAATAATTCATTCAAATAGACTAACTCTAGTGTTATGGTGATATTATTTATGTCTATAACCATCTATGAGGAATACCAAGGGGGAAATAATTAATCAAAATGGACCAACTCTAATGTTTATATGATGATATTTCTTCCTATACCCATCAGTGATCTTGGACTGGGAATAAAAAAATCGTCCAAAGGGACCAAATCACGTGTTATGATGATGGTGTTTGTGCATATACCAGTCTGTGAGCCACACATAGGAGGAAATCACTCATTTATATGGACTAACACTAGAGTTATGGTGATAATATCTATGCCTATACCAATCTTTAATCTACACCCATAAGGAAATAAATAATCTAAATAGACCAACTCTAGTATTATGATGATGATATTTGTTTTTATAACCATCTGTGATCCATGCATAAAATGAAATTATTTTATAAGATAAACCAAATCTAGTGTCACTATAATGGTATTTTTTCCTATACCCATCTATAATCCACACCCAAGAGGATATAATTAATATAAATACACCAAATATAGTGTTAAAATGATGGTATTTGTTCCTATATTGGTCTATGAGACTCACCCATGGGGGAATCTTTGGACTTGAGTGTATAGGAGTCATGACTAAGTTGACCCATTCCAAATTTAATGGTCAAAGTAGATCATGGACCTATTAATTTAGTTTTTCATAGTTTCACATGTTATTATGAAGGTATAATCGAATTTAAATGAAATCCAGTGAATGGAAAATGATTAAGAACAATGTTTTTTCCATTCATTGAAAAAAATGTGATGAATATCATGAATAAACTAGAGTCTCACTTTATGATAAAAATACATTAAAAAATATCCTCAATGTTATTTTTTAGATCAATTATTTATTTTTGGGACACATAAATGTTATGTTTAAGTCTTTCCTACTCCATGACCTTGAATTCGTTATAAAAAAGAAGATATTATACCATGGCATCAATGTTCTTTTCCAAAACCAAAGCTTATTTAATTAGCCTGTGATGTTTGGACATTTTTCCTATTACAATGAATATCTTTCACTGAATATTATTTATGTGGGAAGTTACTTTTTCAGCTAAGACTAATTTATCTATTCCCACCTCTATATGGTGGTACACTTCTTATAATGATTTATCCTGAAGACTTATATATTCTAAAGTTATTTTTTTCTTAGGAAGAAGCTGTTTTGATTTCACCTTTGGATAATGTCTCCAAAGAATTTACTTCATAGTAATAGGGGTATTTTCTTATTAAAACACACCATTCCCAAAAATCACAAACATATGATGAATCTTGTGTGGTTTCCCTAATAATACTACCAAATGGGGTTTGAGTGATTACCTTTGATATATCTTCCCATATAATTTTTTAGGCAATGTAAAACCTATAGATAAATTATTGTTCATGATATAAGTTACTCTTATAGGATTTTATGTACTTTGGGACCAAATCACTCAAGGATATCACTTATAGTACATTCACATTGATTGAAGCTCCAAAATCAAGCTCTACCCCCATATGTTCTGAAAATCTCACCATGGGTGTCGTGACCCCTTCAGTGAGTTACACTACTATGGTAGATTCTACTGAAATTGAAGATGAAAATAATAATATATATGTAAGAAAGAAAATTTTCAGAATAAAAATTTAAGAATCTATAAATACTAATTGACTACTTTGTTCTCAACCACTATAATGTCCACAGTATCTAGAAAACAAGTATCAAAGGTCTCCCCCTACCAATTTTCTCGTTACCTAAATTCATCCTAACTATTTTCATTAATGTTTTACAGTCACATGAAACCAAAATATAATAAATATCTAAAATAATATCTATAAAAAATAATTGTTATTATAAACCCCCCACATTGAAAAACTTATCACTCTACAAAGTAGACGCCTCTTGAGGAATTATCTCTTCTCGAAGACCTTTAGGGAATACATTCGGTGGACCATTAGGATACTCCCTTTTAGGGACTTGAGCTAGTGAAACTCCCAACATAAGAGAATGGAGGATCTTGGTCTCATTATTATGAATTATTATAGTGATATTTTCTATACATAGTTCTACGTGGGTCGAGAAAACTGAAGTATTCCACCATAAATGGAAATTTACAATTTGATCATAAATAAGGAAGACTTATGCCCTTCCAACTCCTTGTTAATGTTCTTAAATTCTTCAAGGGAGTCATGGAAATCAGTTCTTGAAAATATTTCATCTGTCATTACCCTATCCTCAAACAATGTAATGGAACATGTTACAAGAAGAAAGATCAATATATTCTACCAAAAAAAATCACAAATGAGTTTGGTCATTATACATGAACCATATCCTCCTACATCAGTAGTAATGGTAGTTGAGGTATTCAAATTAGGATTTATGTCAAGACTTTTAGGGAATCCACCTACTAATACTTCTATAAATACCCCCATTATAGGTACAATATCTATATTATATTGTCCCTTCTTTTTCTTACAATACTATTACATCATTCTAATGACAAAAAACATTATAGTGTTACACAACTAGAATATGAAGGTTTAGTATTTTAGGAAAATTAGAACCATACATAACTCTAAAAAATAGAACATAAACATATATGTCATTCATTATTCTTTATCTCCATTGGGGCCTTCTCATTCTCCTTAGTACTACAAATCACATGAGGATATACATCAAAAAGGGGTGATCTAAAATCCTTGTTAGAGGATAGAGAAAGACATGAATCTATATGACATGAGGTGTTCATAATAATAATCATCATAAAATTATCATGAGATCAACATAAAAATCATGATATGAAGAATTAGATATTTTCAAGGAATTTGGTAATGCATAAAATTGAAACATCATTTCTTGGTGGTCCCAACCACACATAGTTGTGAAAAAATCTACCATCATTTTCACACATATTTCTCCTTTTTCTCATGAGATTCTTCACATTACCGAAATCATTAGAGTGATATATAATTCTGGGAGCACCAATCACATCATAACATTTAAATTTTGCTATATAATTCCGGGTTCATCCGTCACATCATTAGATTTACATTATCTTGCCTTCCACATAGAACATATGTCAATCTTGAACATAAGAAAACCCATGGAGAAAAATAGGTTTCATTTCAAAAATTATTCATCCAAGAATAAGATTTTGGGTTCTTAAAATATAAAAGTAATATTATACTTTGTATAATAATCATCAATTTTGAGTGAAGAAGAAACAATCTCTATAGAAGTAAAAGGTGTGTTTTTTGAAAGAAGATTTCTTTTGAAAAACATTATGTTTTTCATAATCTCATGTAGAAAAAAATTTTATCCCCAAAAAGGAAAGTTGAGAATAAATAAATAATATTTAATGACCATTAAATTAGTATACATATGAAAATTGGTTTTAAATAAAGCAAAAATGAAGAAATTTGAGTCGGGTTTTAGAAATCCCTTTACCTTATGTCCAAATGATTTCTTCACTTTAATATCCAGTATAATCATATTATACTCATTAATTAACAAATCTAAAAACTGTATATATGAATTTCAATCATTATTGTTTTATTAATATAATTTATGGGTTTTATGATGAGTTATAGAGTTTAATTTCATCATTCTAGAGTGTTCGTTTTCTTAGTTTTCATGATCAGTTAACTTTTATACATGATTGGATGTTTGTGTAAAATGTAGATAAATATCCAAAATTATTATTATATGTTCTTAATAAAATAAAAATAATAGATTGTGTTGAGTTATTATATTTTATTAATGATCATACAGATGATTAAATGATCTTATAAATAATCTGGTTTGATCGTATGAGGAAGAATCATTAGATAAAAGTTAATGATGATCGTTTTAAGTTAATTTTGGTAGTTTTTCAATCACAATGAACTCCTTTTATTTTATCATGTAGTGTTATGCATATATGTTAGTTAAAAAAATATATAGGGTTTTAAGATAAATTTTAAAATATTTTTCAACCATTATAATGGTTTTATTAACATACTTGAAGGTGTTAATGGAAAATGAAAGTGCATCGCCCATGATGTCTGCAAATTGACACATCACAGGTGACAATTTCATTTTTAGAATTAAATATAGAGGGAGTTAGGAGTTTAATTATGGATCTTCCATTAACATGATAAAATTACATTATATTTAAGGTACTGGATTTATCATTCCGTTTGGATGAGGGGTGGTGTGGATAGAATAATAAAATAAAAGAACTTTGAAAGAAATTAAAAGAAAAAAATAGGAATTTACCTCTTGGATTTCTCCTCCTTGAGAACCTCCATAGGGAAATGGTTTTGTACTTTTTATGAGACCATGGGATCCTTAACATGGTGTAGTACCTAGGGAAGGGTATTTGTCAGAATTTGACAAGGATAAAATCTTGAGAGGTGTGAGGAAATGAGGTGGTGAGAGGTGGTATTTAAAGTCTAGGAAAGGGGTGTTTTCTCATTATTATATTCATTAGTTTATTATTTTGGATCAAAATTATGAATTGTTTGAGAATAAATTCTAAATATAAAAAAGTAATGAAGGTTAATTTGATATTTTTTTCTTAGATCAGCCTTACATCATCTATGAATCAATAATTCAGGTATTTAGCTTTTATTTTAAATTATTGTATTTTACTATTCATAAAATATTCATGTATTTTAGAAAAATCCCAAAAATTCACCCTAAAAAATATTCAACTTGAAGGACTAAAAAATGTACTCCATTTTATGAAAATAATTCTCTAAATATGAGTAATTTAATTTTAAATTAAAATCATCATTTACTCGAAAAAAACAGGTTTTAAAATTATAACTAATTTTATAACAGTTTGAATAATTACTTAAGGTCTCATAAAATTTTATTATAATAATAAGACAAAAAATTAGAAATTTATTAATACATTTTATGAAAATAAATTTTCCTTTAAATTAATAAGTTAATCATAAAATCTTAATTAAATATTTGTGGCTTAGGAAAATACTGACACTTAATTAATATTTTTCAAAACGTTTAGTTTCTTAGACTATGATATAATTATACCATAATTTCTATGAAAATATGAATAAATTTTACCTATACTTTCATGGGTGAGGTTACAATTCATTTGGATGGTTTACTATTCATAAGGATCATATTACTATCCCTAAGGTCAAGTTACTATTTATTCAGTATTGGTTCCTTAACTTCAATAAAAACTTATTATTTACATAGTAATTCATTTTTAATGTTTTTATTATGGTCTATAATTCATTTTATGTGATTTATTGTATATTAAATTACTATAATAAGGGAGAAATTTCATGGATAAAAGTTTGGGTCCTTATATGAATTCTCTTGAGAAGATGGTGTATCTAGATTTATTGACCCTGGGGTGGTATCTACACATGAAAATTTTTTATTTAAAAAGCATCCTTGATGGTAAATGTACGATTTACCTACTAGCATTGGGTGAAGTAAAACATTAAATGAATTTACCTACCTTTATCATTAAACTCCTTGAAGTAGTGTCCAGTGGAGGTATCAAAAACACATTATATGGGTTAGATATTACCACCTATATATGCTCTGTTATACCTGGAGAGTATGTTCCTCCATCACCTCTAGAATTTGAATGAGTAACAGAGACATTCCTAGAATCTCTAGCAGTATACACTGGGTATAAAACCAGAGATTTAGGTTCTTCTAACTCCTATAAGAGTCAAAGATATAGTTTGTAACATGATGAAATAAATAAATAAATATTATACAGAATGAGGCATATTTTTCTTACCTCACCCAGAGGTGAACATTATTTACTTTAAGTAGCCTAATTGCTTACTTTAATCCCTAGTTATTTCAACAACTAATATCATTTTGTGGTCAAATACTATAGATAATGAATAGAGACATCAAAACCTTTGATGTAAGCCTGAATTTTTGAGAATTCCCTTCATAAGATATTATAAGGGGATTTGTAACCATTCCAAACCCAATGAAAATAATCTCCATCACCTAGAGTGAATGAAAGATCTCCTCGAAGGGTAATTCTTTTTCCATGAATCCCACTCCTACCAAGCCTTTGGATATCAAGATTTAATAGGTATTTCTGTCAGGAGATCTACTCTAATCCCAACGGATATAACATATATGTGCTTCACCTATTTCTTAGGCTGCTAATATGATGAAGGCTTCTCTAATGAGACCTTATTCATAGTCCTTTATGCATATATTGGTTTTTGATAAATCCCCTTTCCTTTTATTATAACCTCCACATGCATATCTCGTTCGTCTATAATGTTGACCACCAATTGGCCTTTGAACTGAGGTACATTCTCACCCAACATCCCATCAGGGTATGACTGAATTCATGTTTTTCACTACCACACAATGTGTTATATACTATGTTGGCCTTTATGAGCACTAGAAAAAAGCATTGATAATGAGTTCCTCGGTCAGTGCTAAAAAAGTGTTGATAAAACATATCCTTTATGAATTCTTTTTTTAGCGTTGAAAAAGGTTTGCCTTTATAAATGCTTTTTTTAGCATTGATAAATAGTACCTTTGTTAGGGAATTATTTTTAGCCCTCATAAAGGGAAACCTTTATCATGACATTTTTTAGCACTAATAAAGGCCCCCTTCCATTAGGGCTCCATTCCATATTTTTTAACTAATAAAATAAAAGAAATAAAAGAAATAAAAGAAATATTATAAAATTAAAAATATTAAATAATTAAAAATTAAAAAATATTAAAAAATATGTAATTTTTATAAATCAAATAATTATTAATATATTTAATATATATATATATATATATATTATAAATATTTTCAAATAGTATATATTAAATATATATATATATAATGAATAAATTGGGATAATTAAACAATTAAAAATTAAAAATGTGTAAATTAAAAAATATATTATAATTTTTATTAATTAAATAATTATTAATAAAAATGAATAACATTATATATAATTAATAAATATTAATAAGTAGTATATATTAAATATATATATATAAAATCAATGAATTGTAATAATTAAAAAAAAATCAATATGAATAAATATAAAAATTATTAAGAAATTTATTAACGAATTAATTCCTAAAAAATGAATAAATTTAATATATATATATATATATAATTAGGATAAATAGTAATAAATAGTTTAGGTTATTCAAATATATAAAATGAATAAGATGTGATAATTAAAAACATATTAATGTCGTGTATTTTTTATGGTTTTTATGCATAAATATTCATTAATACATTTAATATATGTAAATATATTCTTATATATATATATCAATATATATAATATTTTAAAAAATATGATTTATATATTAAAAAAATATTTACTCGTAAATTAAATAATTCATATTTTTAGTCTAGAAAGGTTTATAATTAAAAACTATCATTAATTAAAACTATTGACTAATTGTAGCGAGTAATGGATATTAATTTAATGACTTGGTTTTTCAATTTAACATATATCAAACATGTTTTATATTGATTTCACAGATACATATACATAATTAATTCATTTCTTATACAACACACACACACAAATACTTACATAATTATTGAAATATTATATAGATACACGTATACCTAATATTTAAGTAATTTATTCAAATTTTAATATAAATTTTAGAATTTCATTGCGTAACAAGATACATTTAATATATTTTGTTTTTAATCAATAAATATTTTTTTATATTTTTTTAATATTATTACAGTTATGTGTTATTTATTTATTTTTAATATTTTTTATTTTTAATATTTTTTTAAATTTAATCATTTTTTAATATTTATTTATATTTATATTTACTATGATTTAATATTTCCAATATTTATTCATATTCATTTCAATATATATAAACATTTTTTTATAATTTAAATTTAATTAAGAAAACTTATCCATTTTTTCAATATTTTTAATGTCTACTCATTTTTAATTATTCAATTTCACTCATTTTTAATATGCATGCATTTAAGCCTATATATTCATCAATAATGTTAAAAATATATTTTTAAATAATTATTTATAAATAAATAAATTTATAAATGTATATTTACTATATTTATACATTTACAAAAATAAATAAATAAATAATTTTTAAAAGGTATTTATATAATTAAAAAAATTAATTATATATTTAAATAATTAGAAAATTATCAAAAATATATTTGAATAATTAATATATCTACTATATTTATATTTTTATTTTTATATATTTATTATATATATATAATGATATTAATATATAAATATTATTTCATTTAAAATAATTTATAAAATTATGAATAAATAATAATATATTTAAATAATTAACAAATTATAATAAATATTTTTAAATAATGAATATATTTACTATATATATATTTATTAAATATATATATATATAATGATAAAAATATATTTATAATTATAAAATTATAATAAATATATTTAAACAATGGATATATCTACTATATTTATGTTTATATTTATATTTATTGGATATATATATATATATATTTATATAAATAAATATAATGATATAAACATATTTATAATTATAAATAATTAATTATAAATGAATGTACCAATATATTTTTTTCTAAATATATTTATAAATGTATATTTACTATATTTATAAAATTATATACTTATAATTATAAGTGAATAGATATAATTGTTTAAATAAGTATTTATATAATTATAAATAAATAATTATATATTTAAATAATTATACTAATTATAATAATTATATTTAAATAATTAAAAAATTAGATTAAATATATTTAAATAATGAATATATTTAATATAATATATATAATTTTATTAACATATATATTGATATAAATACATTTATGACAATCTACAGACATTTAAAATATATTTATTTATTGTTATAATTATAACTCCTTTATCAACGGTAAATTTTTAGCACTGATAAATATACCTTGTATATTTACTCATTATTTTAGTGATGATAGAAGGTATCTTTATCAGTGATTTTTTACGAAGCATTGATAAAATCCACCCTGATCTTTTTAAAATAACTCTAACTGAACCGATTTTAGTCACTCTCATGATTTTGCGGAAGTCCACTACTGACGGTTCTCCCCTGGAATTCTCTTAGATGAATAAGGCCTCAATTCTAGGGTATGTTTTTTTATTATCCTCCTCTCTCATTTCTATCTTGTCCGGGTTACCCGGTTTGCGTTAATGTAACATTTTATTGGCTCGGTACTATCATTAGTTCCATGTTAAGGGTATCTACTCCTTCTTGTTAGAGTCTTATTGATCTCAGCCTTCTATTGTGATTATGGATCAGATATTGATTGGTCAGGTTCCTTCTTCTTCCCCTCTTCGTATTATTATATATTCCCTCTCTTTTTCACCCTCTTCCTCATTGCGCACACATTAGGCTAAACCTTATGAGGTTTTGGATTCCAATTTTTGTTTTGACTTTGATTTCATGCGGAAGTGATCTTCCCTTGTGAGGTTTTGGATTCAAATTAATTACATGACGCTTATATTATTGTTTTAATTATTTAGTAAGAGTATTAATTATACTCATTGTGTTTCTAGAGAAGAAATTGGACATTGACTTGGTTTTAATAGATAGAAATGGGTTTTCATTCATGTATGACTGGCTTGAGTGGAGCATTATTTTCTAAGTAATGTGACACATGGGTTTCTTAGAATTTTTTTATTGATCTTCCCTTTCATTGTTACAACTCACCCTAGTTCTACATTTCTTTCCTAGGAAGTTAATGTGGTTTTCTAAAATTTGTTAGGGGGATAAGACAGGGAGATCTAATATATTTGACCATCTTCATCGTGGTTTAAGATTCTCTTAGTAAATACATTGCTTCCAAGATGCATATTAGAATTATCTGTCCCTTCTGCTATAGATTACACTTCAATGGGGTGTCACATTATTTCATTACTTATGATATGGTCTTCTTTATCAAAGTTCGTTGATTATATATCTTGGAATTTAATAACATCATTGAATAATACTCAGGATGGAGTGAAAAAAATGATCAAATGGGATAAAATATATGTGTTTCTTCCATTATCATGTTCAGATAGTGAATGCAAAGAGTTAAATCCATGATTGGGATCCATAGGTAGAGTTTTCCCATGAGAAACCTAGGTGCACCCCAAGCACTTGTAATAATTCGTATCAGTCAATTTGAAGGAGTGGTTGAAAAAATCACCAATCGTATCCCAAATTAGGAAAATAAGTTTCCCTCATTTGATGGGAGGATAACTTCCATCAGCTGAATCCTGATATCTATTACCATTAAAATCCTATATATTCTCAATGTACCTAAGAATATTCTTAGATATATTGAAAACCTTACATCAATATTTATTTGGGACAGTCAAGGGGAGGGGATATACCACTGTGCCTCCTAAAAAATGATTCCTAGTCTGGTAGAAAATGGAGGCATCATTGTGGGGAATGTAATAGAGATTATGCATTTTCTTTAAGTAAAATAATATTGGGATGTCATTTAATGGTGGTCACTTTGGAGTAGGTTTATTATTGAGAAATATAGAAATTCTTTTAGATCATCCAATGTTCTTCCCTACACTTTATGGATTTATATCCAAAGGCATATACCAATGCTTCAACAACACTTTAGTTGGATAATTATCCATGTGGATATTAATTTTTGGAATTTTAATTGGGTAAGATATTTTTTAGGCTTTCCAAAATACCCCATGATGGATTTATCCTTCACTTAGGATAGGATTTACTCTCATTCATCCATGTTATTTTGAACCCCCTCAGAAGGAGTTTCTTAATGATATCAGGATGAAGGATTTCTTGGATGAGTGTGTCTTCATAGTTTTAGATTTGGGTATATTTTTTACAAATTATTACAAAAATTTTTTACTTTCACCTCAAGTTAATTATATTTGGGGTGGTTCCCTTTGGTGAAACTGTATTCCGAAAAAGTTTAACTTTCTGATTTGGATAATTCAGAATCGAGTGTTACCATCCTATTTGGTAGTAAAAAATAAAGGTTTTTCCTTATCTTCCATGTTCTCATGCTTATTTACGCAAAAAGAGGAATGTACAATTTATTTATTTTTCCAAAGTGTGTGGGGGAATCACGTGTGGGAATCTTTTAGTGATTTCACTAGTTTCTCAACACAGGTTGAGTCATTGGATGATTTCCTTCAGTGTTGGTTCAATGTGGTGGGGGAGGGAAAAGAGAAGAAAACTTAGTATCTAATCTTGGTAGAAGGTTTTAGGTGCATATGAGATGCAAGGAATAAGTGTCAACATAATGGAACCCTTATATTTGGTACTACAATTGTGTTGTATACCCAATATATCATGGTATAATTGGCACACCTTATAAAGCAAAGGGGGGAGGCACCCTCTATAAGGTTCTTCTTGGATATTAGTTCTTTCACACCTTCTATCCAACCTTCATCATTAGGAAACTGTGTTAGATGCATTGACCCCACAATGTGTCATTAAGATTAATTTTTATAGTTCATGAAGCACGGGGAGATGTAGGGGGGTTGTTCATTATTACAAAAGTTCGATGATATTTTCCTTAAACATTTTATATAAAAATGGTGACTCACTCAGAGGAGAAGCTAATTAGATATTACATGGACCTGATCTATGTTTCCCCAAAACTACTTCCTTTACTACACTATAGAAAAAATCTAGGATCATTTGGGGATCCATCAAAGAGATCAATTCAACTCCATAGAAAATTAGGTATTGATTCCAAAATAGAATCCCTCATCCCAAATGAAATTGAACTTCTTTGTACGTGGAATAAAGGTAATTGTATAACTTGATTTTTAAATTCTAAGGCCTATGAGGAGTTCCCTCTCATAGATTTCTCTTGTACTTGTACCATTACTTCAGGAGGTGCTGATATTACTATTCTAGATTCTCTTGGTATACTCATTTATGTGACCCTTTATTTATCTTCCTTTATTTTTTCCTTTTATCTACTAATACAAATTTATATTCTCTAGAAAATGAGTTTTCATATGTTTAAATAATGTTTTGGATATGGTTTCAAGTTACTCACTTGTCAAATTGCATTATTTTCCTTTCAAAAGAATATTTTCAATTAAAGTTTATGTATTGGGATTGAAAATTATTTTCATAATTATTTTTCTTGGAATTTAAATTGAATCATGAAATGCCCAGAATTGTGAAATAAATTTATGATGGGTTTTAAATAAAATGTGTTTTTAATAATGATATCTCATGTAGATAGGGGGTGGTAACCTACATAGAATTTTTATGCTAATTATTATTTTAAATTCTATTTTTGAAAAATAAATCTTGGTTTTAAATGTTAAAGTGGGTTTTGAAAAGAAAAAAATGAGGTATCCCTTTAAAATGAACTAAAATGGATTTCATGATTTGAAACCCATGAAGTGATTTCTAATTGAACATGTAATGTTTTAAACATTTAAAAGGTTACATATTTCCATGGAAATGGTTTGAAAACTTTAATTTATTATTGATGGTTTATTAATATTATTTTAATTTTTTTTCACTTCATGCTAATGTTTTTTATAAAAATGGGTGTTCGTATCCCATTAAGTGTTTTGAAAAAAGTTTGGTTTATTTTATCATGGAATTTAAAAAAATTCAATAAAAGTTTTAAAAATTCAAAAATCATGCTTTGTAATGTTAAATGTGGTTTTGATATTAAATTTAGAATTTCTAATTAATATGTGGTAATTTAAAAACATCCAGTTTTTTGAAAAATGTTTTTTTAAACTAGTTGATTTCTATATAGAATTTGAAAAACCCTTTCTAAAAAATGTGTTTTGTGTTAAAAAAATGAGCGAGTGATTTTATAAAGTGATATAGAAAATTTGTTTAAAATAAGGTGGTTTATTGTGATGTGTTGATATTTATATATGAGATTTTGGTTGAGGTTTTTGATATTCCATAGTTTTTTTATTTTGTTTATGAAGTGCCTTAGATTGGTGGTGTGTTTTGATTATATGGATGTTGTGAAAAATATTTTTATAAAATACCAGCATCAAAACCAACCTATACCTATTGAATAGAAAGTCTCTTATATTTGTGAGGAAACCTATTGAGTCACTTCAAAGTCCAATATAGCCCTCTTAAGTCACTATCAACTCTCTTCTGGTTATTAGGAAAAGTGCCCTAATGAATTCCAACTCTTCTAAAAAATTTCACAACTTTATTTCATATTTTTTCATTATTATTAAGATGTAATTATTCTAGAAAATATTCTTTAGATGTTTGTTTAAGATTTAAATTCGAATTCATAAGATCATTAATTTCTTATTCATTAATAACCTTCCTTAAACTTAATTTTTTTTGGAATTCATCCACTTATTCATTCATTAATTCTAGGGAAGATGATTTCTATGTTTTGTATTTGGTATTTAGTTATTTGGATTAATTCCCAAACTCTTTCTTCATTTCAAATATCATGGATTAAATTCCCTCAAAGTTTTCTAAGATAATATCAATTACATTATTATTCTCTATTGGTGTTGGGAGATCTTTCTCACCAATCCCAAATTGAGTTTCTCTTTATTGTATAGACTAAAAGTTAATCTAATTTCTATTAAATAGAGTAATGTGAATTCATATTTGTCCCCTAATATAATGGAAATATGTTCTCTATAATCTTCTTGGCATAAATTTAAAAATATACCATCTTTCATTTGATTCTCTACTTGAGATGGAAAACAATTAGTCTTTGGTAATTTTCAAATCAAAACCTCGTGAAAGAAATAACATGAAATATATATTTAAATAAAATTACTAAAGGGTGAATTAATATTTAATATTTAAATTAGGTAGAATATTATAAATATAAAATAAAATAGGTTCATAAATTGAAATATGTTTTAAATATTGAAAATTGATACAGAGAACCATTAACAATTTTATTACAAATGAATAAAAATACATTAATAGAATGAAAATGAATTACCTTCTTAAATTCAAGGAATTACATGAAAATATTTTATAATAAATTTATGGTATAGTGAATCAAAATAACACCAAAATATAGTCCTTAAAATTAAACATGTATCAAGGAATTAAAATTTAGAATAAAAATCCCTTACAACAAAATTCCTCTTAGTTAGAAACACTGTTGTTTATTGTTTCATAAATTTATATTCATTATAAATCTATGTGAAAAATATTTATATTTATAATATTAAATTACTTTCCAATTTAAATTTTTATTAACCATTTAGAATAAGTTATTTTTTATGTAAATATTTTTGTGTCAGTTCTTATGTCTCTCCTGAATGTTCTGATTTTGAGGCTCTGATCCTTACTCATTGATTGTTTTTTGATCACATATATATTTTTCATTATGTTATTGAGTTTTTTCTTGAAATATTTATAGAGGGTCTTTATTATTTTTATGGAACATATGGTAATGATTTTTATAAAAATATATGTAATATTTTTCTATATATTCTTATTATAAAAAAGGTACAGATTTTGTTAGTGAATAAAAATATTCCAATTACCTTTCAATAATCCTTAAAACATGTTAAATTAAATAATTTTACATAATATTATTAGTACCTTATATTTCTTAATTATTCATGAAATAATCATTATAACATCGTTCTTGTAAGTGGTAAAACATACCCAAACAAGAGCGTCTTATAACAGAAGAATGAGTAATAACATTCTACGTCATAATTATTATATAACTTCTATAGAATATTAATTATTTCATATGAAATTTATTATTGTGATAAATGATATTTAATAAGAGTCAGATGAATAAAATAAAGGATATATTCCATTAAGAATATATTATTTATGTTGAGATATTGAATCTCCTCTTGAACAACCTCCTAAAAATGAGAAGTTTAAAACTTCTTTTAGAAAATAGAATCCCAATAACATGAGATAGTATTATTTGGAATGTAAATATGGTATAATATAGGGGATATTATAATTTTTGGAGTATATTTAAAGGGGTGGAAGAGTACTCCTTTTTTATGTCATGTGAGTGGCACTTTTATAAATATACATTTTTAATTATAAAAATATATATTCTTGTTAACTTGATCCGAATTAGAAATACTTGGATTATAAGATCATGTAGGTATAAAACCAACTTATCCAATAAATTTGATATAACTTTATCTTATATTTTTTCATTATCTCATAATTTAACACTTATTTAACCATTTAAACCTATTCAGTGTTGACTGAATTTTGATATATTGAAACATTACATATTATGGGAATAATTTTTTAAATAATATTAACTAACTTTTTTATGAAAATATACACACAAGTTAAAAAACGTTATTTTAAAATTATGCCTTTTAACATTGATGATTTTAATAATACCATATTTATTACCAATAATCATTAAATTTAATCATTTCCATAGTATCATAACAAATTAGATCATTTTTTTCTATGAATATATATTTTTATATAGAATTATAATACAAGTCTTTATAAAAACGAATATTAATAACTTCTTAATTTATTGAGGTTTTATTCTTATAGTAATTTTCAAAATTATGTTTCCCATTTTATACTCATAGTGTATTAATATCTCCCAAATAGTTTGTAACATCCTGTATTTATCCAAAGGCAACGACCATTTAATTTTTGGTTTAAATCCATTAAAATAGCCCCAATATCAATGACTAATAAAGTGATAGAGTTCAAAGGTTCATTTGGGGATCGTTTAAAGACTGGGACCCTAGAAATGTATGAGTCATACTAGACCGAATGGATAGAGGAAACTGTATAGCCTAGCCCACACAGTTTTCCCAAATAGTGTGGTAGTAGATAGTGAACACCTATATGCCGCATGATTAGTCTACAATTCTAGGGGATACGAAACATGGTTTTGAGGGTGATTTCAGGTTTTGGGTAGTGAGTTAACACATAGTTTTCACATGGATAGTCAAATCGTTCAGTAGTCCATGCGATATGCGCCAAAGAAGCAGAGCCATGTGCACAATTAGTAACCAATTTGGCCAACCATGTAGCCAAACTGTGCGTAGTAAAAAGTATGGGTGAAATTTCATTTTTAACTTATTGAGTATTTTATGTTCTTTTCCTCTTCCCTCTTTTATTCCATGGAGGATTTTAGTCTCCCCTAGGTGTGTGTTGGCTTCCTCCTCCCTCCCAAGGGGTTTTGATGATTCTCCGTCGAAAATTATCCATTTACTTCACTGTCTGAATCTACGGACACATCTCAGTAAGCTCTACAATCCACACTCCTTGATTTCTAGGTTTCTCCAACATATTTTTCTCAATCTTGAAGAAATTAAATTTTTTTCTATTTTTGGGGTTTATCTAAATCTTATTATTTTCTTATTTTAGGTTGAATCAAGGGTAGTTATTAGATGAGGGGAGTATCACAACTATGAGGTAGGGTGGTTATGTTTTTTCCCACTTGTTTCACATATTTTTTGGTATTCTGCTGTTTTCTACTTGCTGGACCTTTCAGTTATGCTTTTTTATGACATACTAAATGGATCACCTTTTTTTCTGACTCCATTGTGGCGTTAGATGACGGAAAAAAACATTCACAGGGTGTTCTCTTCAACATTGGAAACCCCATTGGGCGTGTCCTCCTAAAATGTAAATTTTTCCATGTTTAAATGGTTGATAGCCAAATGAGAAATGAATTTTGATTAAATGTTTTATGATATAAATGTAATTAAGAATCAATGGTTAGCTACAAGAGTGACATTGAGCTTACGCCTCCCACATCACATTAAAGTTCATTATGATGCTTAAATATAATTAATTTCTCATGAAATTGTCAAACTCCTTGTTTATGTTATATGAAATTTCTTACATTTATGTTATGATAAGTTCTTTGTGTCATATGACACATCCTTTGATCATTGTTTGGTGCAATAAGTGAATGTATTGAATTGAAATGACTTGATTGTTCAAGCTAAATGGTAGGGATTTTTTTGTGTCAAGAATTACATGTGATTAAATACATGTAAATAACAAGTTATAAAATTCCATTCTTTGTTTTAATGGTTTGATTATATTCTATGCTTTTTCTTATTCACAAACTAATGCCTTTTCTCCCTATTAGTGAAATGTGATACTTTTATAGCTTGATATATTCTGGGAATTATGTGGTTATTTCTTATTGAAATTATAAATTATTTCTTATGATATATGCCTTAATTTATAGGGTTTACTTGATATGGGATGGGAAAGAAAATGGGTTTCATATTAAGGATCCATCGATGGACTCATTTTACTCAATGTGTTACGACATGGAATGCAGGTACTGATGCATTTTCTTGCCCTTTGAGGGCTACATGGGATGTTTATTATAATATTGAGTGAAATCATTTCTCTAAGGTAGAAACTATAGATGAAACGATTATCATGATGGCCATTCCATGGTATGGTTGATACTAGTTCCCCTATGTGTGATATCAGGTTGGACTCAGAGTTACTATGCCTCGAGTGATACTTGGGATCCTTGGGATCACCATGGATAGACTCGGTGTTATTGGATTATATCATATTTTCTAGTATAAATAATTGGGATTCCTTTAGATCACCTAGGTTGGGCATGAGACTCCACCACTGAACATGGAGGAATTTTCTGATTGGTCTTAAGAGATGTATCCTTTATTGTTATTATCATTATGCCAATTCGACAATCTCATGATGCTTCTTGTGTATACTTGATAATTCTTATGTGATGATATGGATATTAGTCCCCTAGCCCAAGCACAAGCTTGGGGTATTCCATGCTAGTAGCCTTGTGTACTTGGGTACATACATATTTATATGGTGACTTTCATAGGAACCTTATTCAAACTTCCAAAATAGTTTGAAGCTGTTGTTATGGGACGAGTGTCCATTTGGGGAACCCAAACCAAGGTTATACATTTATTTATTTATTTCCCTATTTAGTCTTCATTTTGTAGATTTTATTTATTTACATATTGAAATGGAATGGTCCAGACGTTGTGGGTGCCAGCCTATTGACATTTATATCTCACACCCTTCTCAAGGACCATTTTGTACCCTAGTAGACTTTATGATCAATGGATATTATAAAGTAAAGTGTGATTCTTATGATTCATTATATTCTGGCTACTAAGGATAGAGATTTCGGGGTAGAGGACTAAGCCTATGATCTTGATGTTATTGTGTTCATTTTTGGATATTTTTAGTTTTTGATAGCATACAATATATTCTTGTAACCATGTTCCCCTACAGTTCCATATTTTTATAGACTCATTACATGAATTCAACATCATTTTTTGTATACAACATTATTATTTAGTTTCCCGGTGTTTACTTATATATCACGACTTTGTCATTTTCTTTTGTTGTTATCTTATTTCTTATATTGCTTCGACTATATATCATTATTTTTACTGTTGTTCATAATCGATCTATGAGGTCATATTATTCTCTAAGACACACCATATGCCCTCACTACAAGTTGATAGTTTCTATAATTCAGGGAGATGTGCTTGAGGATTTGTGGCCCACCATCTTGAGGCACTAATGAGTGGTTTCTTGGGTGGGAAAAAACAAAGTGGTAATAGAGAATTTATTTTCCTTTGTCTCATTTTGGTGTTATACAGGAGTCTAGGACAAAGGGATTTTGATCTGACCATATGCTTAGACGTAGATAATCCATGTAAAGGGGTAACCAAAATTTCTTATCTTGGGTATTGAAGTTATTGATTACACCATTTATGGATGATACGACTTCACCAATGGGTGAGGGGCATGTTTTGTGGTGTTATTGGTATTTTTATGATTGAGATTAGGATTTTTTTATTTCATAACAATGAGAAGAGGGTTTTTCATTACATGAATCATATTATGCACCATAAGCACTAAAATATCATGCATTATTCCATGTAAGTT